>CM056202.1:37297664-38545164 GCA_029692085.1 Gymnothorax javanicus
TAAAAGGCAAGGGTGCAAGCCTAAGCTGAATAATTCTGATCTCTGCTCACTCAGACAGCACTCCATCGAAGAACTGTTATTTATCTTTCAGTGACAACACCACATGGGCTCAGGATTACTTTGGCAAACCCTTGTCAAGTACTACAATATGTGTTACACTCAGAAATGCCATTTTAAACTTCACTGTGCACAAAGGAACACTTATGTTGACAGTGACCTGAGGCACAGTCGACTTCTCTGGGCTCGGAGGCATCTGCAATGAACCATTTCACAATTTAATCATGTGGACAGAGGAATTAATATTTCACATCTTTTTGGAAGAAATGGCCACCATATGCTCCAGACCAAAGAAAACGACCATCCAGACAGTTACCAGCAACAAGACCAAGAGCCATGCTCAGTGCCTTGGCACAGAGTTTTGTCAATGCCCTGGACAAGGGTAGCTTGCACTTCATGAAAGCACTATTAATGATAAAAGTGCACAGAAATTTTAGAGCAACATATGCCGCCTACAGGACGGTATGGTGGAGCAGTGGGTAGCACTGTGGCTTCACAGGAAGATAGTTGTGGATTTGAGTCCTGCCGGGGGCTTTTCTGTGTGGATTGTGCATGTCCTCCCTATGTTGGCATGGGTTTCTTCTGCATACTGCGGTTTCCTGCCACAGGCCAAAGCCATGTCAGGCACACTGGAGATGCTAAAAATCGCCCATAAGTATAAGTGCGTTAGTGAATGGTGTGTGCGCCTTGCAATGGATTAGCAAGCTGTCCAAGGTCTGTCCCCACCTTTTGCCTACAGCTAGCTGGGATAGGCTCCAGCTCCGCCGCAACCCGAGGGAGGAAGAAGCGGCTTCGATAATGAATCGATAGATATGCTGCCTTCAAGATGACATTTTTTCTCGGGATGCCCATGCATGAACACAATCTGCACGTATTAAAAAGACATGGCGGCATAAAAAGTGAGTACGAGTAATTGACTAGGCTGTCTGCAGCCCCAACTTGTCCCAATAGCGAGCAAGTGCCTTTGGCAGAATAC
This sequence comes from Gymnothorax javanicus, assembly GCA_029692085.1. Lineage (NCBI taxonomy): Eukaryota > Metazoa > Chordata > Actinopteri > Anguilliformes > Muraenidae > Gymnothorax > Gymnothorax javanicus. The sequence goes on from CM056202.1 coordinate 37,298,698, forward strand.
GTCAGACCCTGTACTGTTCTGCACCTTAAAACTTGTTTGCAGGAAGAATGGGACAAAATTACATACAAAACACTCATTTAATTTTAATATATATCATAGTGTTCTGTCCCCACTTTTCCTGATGTTTTCTAGTGATGCATTTTTTTTCTGGACTACAGAAAGTAATATTTGAGAACCTGAAACAAGCTTTTGAGTAGATTTCAGACTGGGTTAATAAAAAAGGCTAGCGGTAAACATACCAAAAGCACTTTGGGCAAATGGCTGCTACAGTGTTACAATGTAGTACTGATTAATGCAAATTGGCAATGTACAAAGCGAACAAAAATGTCAAATGTCAATTATCCTATATTGTTTCTTCCATTTCAATATCATTCTGTTAAAATAGGGATGTTGTAAAAATAATGATGGATTCTGATCAACTATTTTTTTTTCTCATCCTGTTTCAGCAGCCACAACAGCCTGTCCATTTCTGAACAGAGACCACAAGCTCAGTTCAAGGCTGTCTGCCATGGTCTGCAGGAGTGCCGCGTGATCTCCGTAGAGCCAGTCATTGAGCCCTCCCTTCTTCATGATGTACTGAACGCAAAGCCGCCAATAGGGAGCCAATTTAAGAACGGCAAAGGTGGGACTTCCAGGGAACTGACACATTACCGGTAATCTGTAGCATTTATTCACTCGTTTAATATGCAATATGTAACTTCCTCAGCTGACTTTTCACTGGAGACCCTTTTCCACAAAATAGCTATACTGCCACATTTTTAAAATAATAATTCATTTTAATCGAGTAAAGTTGCATGTAAGAAGCCGATCGGCTTACGGTATTTACAAGCAAAAAAAAAAAAAAAAATAAATATATATATATATATATTTTTTTTTTTTTTTTTTTCTTGTAAATAAGCCGATCGGATCCTTACATGCAACTTTACTCGATTTAAATATACACATATATATATATATATATATATATATATATATATATATATATATATGAGGTTTACGGCCCGCTGAATAGGCAGTCAACATAATCATTAGTCTGCGCACCCGATAATAATTATCATGACAGAAAGCCTGAGAGGCGAGCAAGCTAGGAAATGCAACAAACAATGTGTTTGATCCAGGGAAAGTTCATGTGTGTGCATAACCTCGTGTGAACTTCAAGAAAACAAACATAGGCTACCATGAAACCATTAAAGTATGAAATAGCGCGGCTCATGTTGGTATTGGCATGGTGCGGACTTATACCACTAGCCCAATAGTACATATAGATTTTTTAGATAAATATTGTGATTGGAATTCCGATAGAATTAATAACTTCAAGTTATCCCATCGTTATTGAGGGTCACTTTCTCGGAATAGTGACGCTTCACTTAAGTGCAACAAATGTTAAACTTTTCAAATATCAAATAACCATTGCTACTCGCATGTAACGTTGGCTAATCATAATTCGTCAAGGCTGTTGCATCGCGTTGGACACGATCAGTTATTCGGACCCTACATTTGCTTCAGCCAACGACTATTTCCCAGCGAAGTGCTGACAGCTAACTAGCAAGCTACGTGAGCCAAGTTTGCAACATGGCTAGTTTTCGCTAGAGCAAGACTATAACCTACAGCTTCACAGCTGGTTATATTGTGAATATTTCGCTGTGTATTAAGGATGAAGGTGTAAGACAACAGGCTGGTCTCTTGAAAGGTCCAGCTAAACCAAGTTTGCCTGACCAGCCAGTGCCGCCATGTAATGGTCAAGACTAGAATCGTAGCTAAATAGCAAAATAAGGCAACTTTGCTAATGTTAGCAGGAGTAGGCAATAGTTAACGTCTCAAATGTCAGGCACCTCCCCTCAATGATGATATCAAACTTTAATAATATAACAATTCTGAGCGGCACCTTAAGTGAATATGTAGTTGGCTACTGTTTTCTTCCGTCCGTCCTCCCCTCTCTTTAGTTTACTTCCAAAGCATTAACGTTCGCTAAAATTTTCTATTGTGATAACATGCCTGCAGTTGTTAGCCAACAACACACGGACTGCTGCCAGCGTTAGCTATACATGTTGATTTTCCCAGGCAAGCTTCTCCAGGACGCTGCAAAGAATCATAGCGTCGGGTAGGGCTAATCTGCTGAAAACATTCTGCTGAAAATTCGCTCACTAATTCTTTTTTTTTTCATCAACTCAACTATATATTGATAGAGATACATCTCCAGAATAGCTGGAGAAAATTTCATCACAATATATTGAGAAATAAAGAAATTATGAAGGAAAGTATGGATGGTTGTAGTTTTTCAGCAGAATGTTTTCGGCACATTAGCCCTACCTCATAGGGTCAACTCAAGAGCAATATCTAGCTAACTAGCTAGCGAGTTGTGTCACTTATGATCTGATCGACAAACTTTGCTGGGTAGCAACGAAGTCACAAAGGAACAAAGTCCAGTTAGCTGCTAAAGCTACCGAACAGTTCACGTTAGCCGACGTTACCAATACGGCCAATGTCGCTACAGTCAGCCTCTGGATGTCGTTAGCCTACAGTGACGTTAGTTTAGTTAGCCAAGTGACACCATCATTTTGTTAAACCCACTAGCCGACACTGGTGACCTTGGTTTTCCAACTCGAAGTGCTCTGCTGCGTTAATATAATCGCGCAACTGTACTCCTCATGTTGGTTCGTTTGGACAGGAAGCTAGCAAGCTAAGCTGGCTGTCCCAAAACATACAATCTAGCTAACGTTAGCGAGCTAGCCGCGAGTAAAGCTGCTTTCACACCGGACGCGAAACGAATTTTTCGCGCGACAGATTACATTCAAAGTCAATGCAAAGACGCGAATAATTCGCGTCTTTGCATTGACTTTGAATGTAATTTTTCCTGCGAAAAATTCGTTTCGCGTCCGGTGTGAAAGCAGCGTAAGGTTGCGAGCTAAAAAAAAAGAAAAAGTCTGCATATCAAACCATTCAGCAGTTTACTTACCCCGATGTGAAACCTGAGGAGTGCCAGTCGGATGCAGTGGGCCATGCACAACGGGGGAAGGAACCAGACCTTCGGTGGAGGAGTACCCTTGTTCTGGACGTGGCTGACAATCTGCTGCGCTGTCTGTCTCTCGTTCACCTGTCGCTTGACCCACTCGTGAAGACGGCCTTTCTCCAGGGCGCCATTGAAGCATACCAGGAGCTCAATGTTACCATTAAAGCAGGCCTTAGCGAGAGCGGCTAGGTAACCAAGCATGTGGTTCCACTGCCCTCCGCTCACCCAGTCGGTGTAAAAGCCGCCATAGAGCCGGTGGAGACAGTTTTCGGCATCCACCAGAAGCCTGAGCGGACTTTGGGGCGGTCGCTGCCTGCCGCCCCCAACCAGGCTCCCCCGAGCTAGCTTCTGGAGCTCCACCGGTACTACGGCACTAGGGCAGTGCTTTTCAATATATTCTTGGAAACCTTGCACGCCCATGACGGCTGCTTTAAAACAAATTTAACGGAAAAAAAAGGTTTTTTAATAGTGGAAAAAAATTAACGGTACCAAATGGGGATTGCAAGTAGAGCCTCCCCAGAAACTGTGAGTTGATGGTTTAAATGTTGCCGTTGTTGTTTTTTGGAGATGCTGAATCCAAAAGAAATTCAATCGGGTTGTTACAGATGCATTTGTTATTTTTTTGGTGAGTTATTTTTTTGGTTCATGGCTGTTGGCCGCCATGTGCCGTCTCACGGAGCCATGTCTATGGATGTGTCTGGTGTGCAGAGAAAGAGGCACAGTGACGCAGGGCACGTACCGTGCATTGGGAAGGAGGAGTCAGAAATACAGTGGGCGAGGGTGAAAACTGTTGCGTGCCACAATGACTGTGTACAGCGTACGGGGGAAGAAGAGCGGGGTGGTTCTTCCACAGTTTTGTGGGTGTTCCGTGATGGTGGGAACGTGTTTTTGTATCTTCGTGCTAATCCAGTGTTCATCATACACTGGCAGGAAAAGAACATATTTTATATGAAAGTATGAGGATTTCATGTTAACAATATACAAATTTGATCATATCGCTGTCAATCACTCCCAAACATTGTTTACGTCATGAAATATACTATGAGATGTGCAATAGTTTGAGGGGCTTCTGTTACAAGATGAAATATGGTAGTCGCCCTTTTAGGATTGTCTCTATCCAAGGTGTCTTTTTTAACCGTCAGAGTGAAGCTATGTACTTCAAGACCAGCGCTCAAGTTTTCCGCCTGTATATACCAGTAGGCTAGTCCTTAATCTCTGTTCTATGGGACCAAAGTATATGATGGTTTTCCTTACAATGTCAATTTCAATCCCAGATTTTAAGATTACCTGCCCCTCAACCCCCCTCATTGGTGCCTTTTGATGTTTAAAGGGATTTTGACCCTCGTAAACATGTACATCCCAGAAATGTTATTAGGCCACCATTGCAATGCCTCAAAGAAAAGATTAAAAAAAACCAATTCTGCACTTATAAAACTTATCAGCAATAAAATTAAATGAGGTTGCTTAACTGACAAAAGTCTTTGATTAATGGGTTCCTAAAGTGGTCGTTGAACAAGGTTTGTGATCATTTATCATGTTAATAAATGTTTGTGATTTAATTTACGTGATTAATATATTATTTTGTAATTTTCTATTATGATCCAGAGAAGGAAACAAATGCAGATTCAGGGTACAATCCACAAATGATAGAATTTATTAATACAAAAATGGTAATAGAAGAGGGAAAGGCCATAGAACCAGAACTGCAGTGAGGCAGTCCAGCTAAACTTGCTGAAGATAGGTGGTGAATCCCCCCCCCATAGAAGCTGGACTACTTGCCAGTAGAACTAAAAGATTTAGCAGGAACAGAGTCTCAATCCTGGAGACTGATGATTGCTTGGGAGGTGTTCCTAATAAACTGACTCTGAGGAACAGGCAGGAACAGAGGATTAACAGGAACAGAGGAGGGGTCGAGGATGTGGCACTAAGGCAACCAGGAACACTCCTCTGGGCCATACCCTTCCCAGTCCCACAAGAACTTGTCGCTGAGCCCCCTATGCCAAACCTCCTGAATGCAGCGTACAGCATGGGTGAGGCTGCCATCGATGAGGTGGGGAGGGGGAACTGTAATAAGAAAGAGGCACAGGTTTAATTTTAGTCACAAGGAACACTGGGTGAATTTCATGAAAGTGGGTGTGGGAGGAGGAGCCTGACAGCAGAGGATGATGATACTCAAGTAATGGTGAATGGACAGATGAACCGGGGGGGAGCTTCTGTGTTGTTTATGATGTAGCCGGCTGCACCTTCTATCCCATTTGGTAGGCAGGAGTTGGATGGCAGTGGTGATTGCCCATTTCTGGAGTAGGAGTGCACAAGCTCTTGTCCATCCCCGGCGGGTGTGACAAACCAGGATCTGAGTAGAGGGAACTGCCACTTTCCTCTCCTCTGCCTGGAACAGAGACTTTCATAGCCCAGACAACGTTGGAAAGGTGAAATGCTGTCACCAGCAATGGGTTAGGTGTTGTGAGGCAGTTATCCCCAGGGAAGAAAAATGGACCACCAAAAAGGATTACCTTCTGTCAGGCAGTGCAGGGTTTTACCCAGCTCCTGGATAAGCCTTTCCCCCTGGCCATTGGTCTCTGGGTGGAATCCCTAGTACGCGCAGGGGATAGCACCCACCAGGGTGTAGAAGGTCCTCCAGTAGCTGCTGGCGAATTGTTGGCTACGGTCGGAGACCACCTCCTAGGCACTGCCGTGGAGGCACACCACAAGGTGTAACAGGAGCTCGGCAGTCCCCTTGGCCGTGGGTAGCATAGTTAGCGGAACAAAATGGGCTGCCTCTGGAAATTGATTCACAATGGATAGTTTTATCAGGAATCCATCAGACAAGGGCTGCCCAGTGACTAAGTCTGTTGCTATACTGGCCCACATCTGATGGGGAACAAGAGCACTGGGGGGCTTATTCCTGAACTTGGACTGTGGACACACAGGACAGGCCACAATGAACTCCTGGGTGTCTTGGGAGATTCTAAGATGGCATGCCAGCTGAGAAGCTTGGGCTCAGGACAGGATACTGCTTCTCACTCCATTAGGAATAAAGAGGGAGTTAGGTAAATTGTCTGATGAAGGTAGCCAGGACCGAAGCACCTTTTCATCCTCGCACTCTATCTGGAGCTTAGTGGTTGCCAGACGACGCTGATCTGGGAGGATGAATTCGGAGGGTTTGACAGGCAGATGAAAGTAGAGACAGGACAAGCAGTCAGTCTTAGTAATCCAGTATGATAGGTCAGGGCAAATTTAAATCTAGCAAAGAAGAGGAACCAGCTGGCTTACCTGGGGTTAAATCTCTTTGCATTAGAAATGTTCTCTAGGTTGCAGAGGTTAGTCCAAATAAGGAAAGGAAGGTTGGATCCTTCCAGCTGGTGCCTCCATTCCTCAAATGCCAGGTTCACCATCAACAACTCACTGTTGCCGATGGAATAATTTCTCTCCGCAGGAAACAGCTGTTGAGAGAAGAGGGCATATTTGGATCGACTGCCTGCTGGGATTGAACTGCTCCAGCATCCACATCCACAGTGTCTACTTCCACGGTGAATTGGTGCTGGGGGTCAGGGACCGTGAGGACTGGAACATTGGTAAATTGCTCTTTGAGCTGGTAAAAGACAGAGGCTGTCTGGGTGTCAAGCTGAAGGAGGTCTCCGTTCACAGGAGGGCTGTTGGGGGGGCTGCCACTATAGATTACCCACGAATGAACCACCAATAGAAATTTGCAAACCTGGGAACCTCTGTGGTTAGTTCCAGTCCATAGGGTCCCGCCTGTCCAGCGCAGCCTGTAACTTTAAGGCATGTTGTGACAATGAAGCCCAGGAATGAGACTTTAATGTGCTGGAATTTGCTATTTCAGGTTTGAGGAAGATGGGATTCTCCAGCAGCCATTGGATGACTAAGTGGACTTGACTGGTATGTTTCTTTAGGGTAGGAGAAAAGCCAGGATATCGTTAAGGTAGATGTAGACAAACTAGGAGGCTATGTCTCAGAGGAATTCATTACTGAGGTTCTGGAACACAGTTGGGGTGTTTGGAAGCCCAGATGGATCACCAGATTGTAGTAGCCAGAGGGGGTGTTGAACACTGTCTTCTATTCATCTCCTTGCCTTATGCCCACTAGGTGGGAAGCATTGTGCAAGTTCAGCTTGGTAAAATGGCAGCAGCCTCGGAGGTTGGAGAATACTGAGTCCATCAGAGGAGGAGGCTAGCAGTTCCACTTATAATAGACTTAAGACCTCATTAATCTACGCAGGGTCACAGAGATCTGTGCTTTTTGCCACAAAAAAGAAACCAGCTCTAGCCGGCAACAAAGAAGTTTGAATGATTACAGAAGCTTAGGACTGGTTTATGTGCTCTCCCATAGCTTTGGATTTCTGTGTCTCTAGGGAAAACAGCTGGCCCCTGTGGGGCGACGTTCCGAGTAGTTAATCAATGGTGCTATCATAGGGTCTGGAAGGCGGGAGCGACGTGGCACTTAGTGACTGGTGGTGGTAGTGATAGATGGTTGGCACTCCATTCATGTCCAGTGGCTCCCACCAGAGGTCGAGGGCAAGAGATGTGACAGGACTAGGAGCTGACCAGAGACAGGACTGTGAACAGGATGAACTCTGCTCTAAGGTGGTGCCAGAAGGTCAGTCCCACATGGGTATTGTGGTATTCCAGCCATGGCCTTCCCAAAACTGCTGATGCAGTGACTCCTTGATGAAACATGCCAACTCTTATGAATGGACACCACAGGTCAGCAAGGGCACCAGCATGGACACTTCAATAATGTCAGCAAGGGAAATCCCAGTCAGGCCCTGGGAGCAGATCGGCACAGGCAGGGGTTCAGTTGGAATTTTAAGGCGACAAACGAGACCAGGATGGATGAAGTTCCCATCCGCCCCCAAGTCAATCAGTGCCTTGGTGGAAATTAGGCATCCCTGCCAGGTCAGAGGAATGGGAAGGAGTGGCTAAAAAGACAAAACGGCACCAGACCACATCTCTCTTCCAGAATTAGGATGGGGCCGCCGGACTGGGCATACAGCAAAAGTATGGCTTGAGCCTCTTTAGAACAGGAAAAGACTCTGTTGGGTGCATTTGTTCTGCTGGGGCTGGCTTATGAAGCCAGGCCCAGTCAACTGCCACAGGCCCCAAGGGAGTCAGGTGGGGCTTAGCTTAAGGCAGAGTATCTTGGCACGCAGGCAGGGCAGATGCTTGTGTCCATACCTGCTGATCCAGCCACCTTTACTAAAGCTTGATGTCTATCTGAAGCCCCAAGTCAAAGAGGCTGTCAGGTCTGGGGGAGGACACAGGTCATGAGCTTGTCCTGGACCCACTCTGACAGGCTGAACAAGAAGGTGTCATAGAGAGCCCAGAAATCCTGGCAGGCAGAGGAAACTGATGGAGTACTCCAAAACAGACAGGCTGCCTTGGTGCAGCTGGAGAAGCCACCGAGTAGGGCCATGGCTGGACTGGGACTGGTCAAATACCTTCCTCATCATGGCGGTGAAGGAAGTGAAGGTTTGACCTGCAAGGTCCCCTGCCTCCCGAGAGGTGGCTGCTCAGTGTCTGGCTCGTCTGGAGAGGTGAGTGATGACGACTGTCACTCTCTACTGTCCAGTGGGAAATAAAGATGGTTGGAGTTCCAAGACCATTGAATATTTGAGTCAGGAAACTTTAGCAGGTGGAAGGGTTGCCATCATAGGGGTCCATCACAGCTAGGTTCAGTACCCATAGGGCGAATACCTGAGGGAGAGTTGGAAAGGCCATTGCCCAAAACTGTAGGGGGGCAGTCCAGCTAAGTTGGTAATGACTGTGGAGGGTAGGGGCATGTCCATTCCCAGGCCAGTGGCTGTCCGAGGGTGAATGGTGAATCCCTTTCACAGAAGCAGGAGTACTTGACAGTAGAACCGAAGGGTTTAGCTGGAACGTAGTCCCAATTCTGGAAACCAATGAAGGCTTGGGAGATATTTCTAATAACCTGACTGAGTGGAACAGGCAGGAGCAAAGGATTAACAAGATTGTGGTCCCAATATTGGAGACTAACGTTAAGGATCAGGAGCTTGTTCCTATTAATTAGACTAGGAAGAGCATTCACATTTTTCTTAATTATTACTATTGAGAAACACACGGAAAAAGAGCTTAGTTCAGTACTAGAAGACACAATCTGACCGAGGATTTAGTGGGGTATAAACCATGACCATCCAGCAACCACACTGACACCACTATGAAATATTGTTGGGACATCCACAAAAGGGCTGAGGAATACAAATGATGACACCGGGGAGCAAGACAGGAGATGCAGCAATATATCAATTTATGGAGGCAAACCGCAACACATCCGGATTAGAACAGGGGAAGAGCCAAGTAAGGACACACAAGGGTTGTGACAATACTTCTTTAAAGTCTACACAATGCACGTTTCTGTCTAATTTGTCTTTAAATTACCTGTCATCTTTCAGTTTAGTGAACTGGCTTCACCAGTCGGGATTCATCTCTGTTTTCATTACTTTGAAAACGTAAAGTTTTCGAGGTATGTTGGTCTTCATGTCTTTCTGTCTGTTTGCACTTTACTGTCCACAATTTTTTTATTTTGGGTTGATAGATATTCGGTCTCAGAAGAACCCTGTTGTTTTTGGTGAAAATTTGGTCAAGGGTGAGGGTCACAGAAAATTCACAAAAATAAAAAAAATTCCGTATCCTATACATGGGTTGAAATTTAAAAAATTAATATCTCTGTCAAAATGCGTTCGATTGGGCTCTAATTTGGAACATCAACGTAGGGTCATGACATTTAGGTTCTGACAGAGCTTAATCCAGTTAATATCCAGAATGCGGATGTAGGGGCCATTAGTATTTAACATTGAAAACCCCATTTTAGACGTATTTCTTCATATAACTCGGCCAAATATGCTGATAATGAGTAGATATTGGACCAATAGAAAGGTATAATCAAGTTACATCAACTACATGAATCTGATCCGCATCAGATCCAGAATGCGGAATTGGTGGCAATTTGGATTTAAAATTTAAAACCTCAGTGGCATCCTGAATTTAATGGAATTCTATTTGGATTTTTTTTGTACAAACAGACACAAATATGGAATTCTTGACTATTAGCCATTACTTCTGATACATACATTCAAATATTGATTTTTGTTTGTCTTCATACAAATTTTATTTTTTCAGCAAAATAAAATATTTTTGTTATATCTACTCTTTTATTATCTACCTTAAGACATGTTTAGGTGATGAAATGATGTGTCAGAAATCCCTCGTATTTATCCACAAACTTCTTAAACGTTTAATTTCTTACTTAAAAAATATTTTTTTTCAATGTTAAAACCAGCCAATTTTGAGCTCTCACGAGCACTCTCATTTAGAATGTTTATAGATAATTTAACCTGTTTCATGAACGTAATTTTATACATTGTATGTGTTGACTGCAAAATTGACCAATGAGCACGTCATGCCCACAAAAATGTTATTCTGCATGGCATCCATCACTATTTCTCACAGATTATGATTGCATAGTTTAAGAGGTCCAACTATAAAAAAAAAAAAAAAAAAAAGTGGGCGTGGTATCCTGAGGAACTTTTTTTCCAGGCTATTTTTGCATTATTTTGCAGGCTATAACTTTGTCACTAATAATCCACTCACTTGATTTTTTTTTTTCTTAGCGACTGTTGTTAAGGCACTGTTCTATCTTTTAAAGCCAATCATATAAGTTTTGAAGAATTCATTGTGATTTTACAGCCCACTAAATGTGCTGTTTTTACACACAGGTGTCAAAAAAAAAATTTTGGGGTACCATTTTCACACTCAAAGGCTTTATGGATTTGTGTTAATATAAGATATATATATATATATATATATATATATATATATATATATATATATAATGTATTTATTTATTTTTTGCAATTTTAAGACAAAGCTGAACTGGATAATATATTAATGTATGCTTGAATACCTAGATGGAAACACAGAATCCACCACTTTCCCGTTAACAACGACCTCAGTTGTCATTCAGTTCTTTAATGGCAAGAAGTAAAAAAAAAAAGAAGAAGCTTTTGCTGAAGATCCACTAGGTTTGCTTCCCCCTGAGCAGTCTGAGTTCTGATATCCAACAACTGAACACACTGTCAATTTAATGTTCTGTGAAAAAAATGTTTCCACCAATATAACAAATCCTCGACCAAATAACCAAATAAACACAACTGTAGTGTTAAGTAACCTATTGCACATGCATAGTAACCTGACAATGATGCCAACTTGAATAACCACATAGAAGCTATATTAGTTTGCTTAAAATGCTTGCAGTGTGTAACAATCAAATCTGCTGAAAACTTTCCAATTCCATTGTTTATATCCCATTATATCCCGATTATTATATCCCATCATATCCTGTTTATTATCCCATTATATCCCGTTCATTGTAATAATATCTGAATTCCATTTGGGTAACTCTTTTATTTAACGTTGGTTTTGGGCAAAAGTTGTCTTTTACTTTAGGATCATCATCCATCATATGTCCAGAATGAAAGCCCATTTCTTCCCCAGACTCACATTTGCAATGATGGAACCCTAGAGGAATGAAACAATGGTTATCCCTAGTTCCACAAATTTTTGTAGCATTTTACAAATAAATGTTTTGGTTTACTGCATGTTTCTGAACTTTTTTGGACAAACAAATGGAGTAATTATGCCTTTCATATTTGTGTAAATTCAAATAGGTCTTTTAACGTCAACATGCGGTTTTCAGTCACACTTGCAGGCTCTCACTTTATTGTGCCCCCTATATCATCACATGGGCTCTTGCGCAGAAAGGTGTAAAAAATGCCACTCAACATAGAAACCAAAATCATCAACATGGACAAGATACATCTTCTTGTGACAATCATTTTTCAAGCTGAGAATATTTCCAACTGTGCAAGTCTGGGAGGAGCCTTGAATGGATGAATGAATGAATTAACATTGCAGGGCCCTCTCATTGAAACTCAAAGCACTTTACAGTCAGTTGGGAATCTCATCTCACCTTCATGAACCTTGGAATACATTGTCTTTTAACATGTTCTATGGCATGTGCTGCCAACAGCATTATTATTATCTCCGCCAAGGAGATAATGCGATCGAGTCGGTTTATTTATTTATTTATTTATTTGTCTGTCTGTCCTTCTGTCTTTCTGTGGACAGGATTTCTCGGAAACTACTTGACGGATCTTCATGAAATTTTCACCAGAGGCAGATCTTGGGCCAGGAACGACTCCATTAAAATTTTGTGATGATCCGGATCCGGATCTGGATTCTGGATCCGGATCTGTATTTACAATCTTAGTGGCATATCTTGGAAACTACTTGACGGATCTTCATGAAATTTTCACCAGAGATAGATCTTGGTCAAGGGACGACTCCATTAAAATTGTGTAATGATCTTGCATTTGTATCAACATCATCCCTTGGCGGAGATCAGAAATCTCGGATTGCTCTTGTTACTATTATCAATTTATTTTTAATTGAAACTGGTACATAACATTAAGACGCAAATCAGTGCTAAGTACAAAGGAATGAGGATGAGGATTCACTTCTGCCATTGTGAAAAATAGCTAGTCACCAGTCTCTCTAATTTGGACCATTTTTTTCTCTTGCAACACCAATAACTTAAAAAAAGGTTATTTTTGGTGCAAAAATTGTAGAAAAAGACTCATCAATTGTCTAGAGAAGGCATGCAAGTAACAAAACGAAATTTCAAGCGTATTAATTTTGAAAACATCAGAATATACAATTTGTGTCTGTCCTTTCTGCGATTGTCAGTCAATCAACCAAGAGCTGCATACCAACAAAACCGTGCAAACCGTGGCTGGCCAGCCCTGTTCAGAGCTCAAAGAAGTGAGAGCTGTGGGAGCGAGTTTATCTAAATATGTTCACCAAGCGATGGCGCCAGAGTTACATCAATACCAGGGCCCGGTTGTTCAAAGCTGCGTGAACTTTCACCGGTGGTTAAGTCTAGACGACAGCATCTATATCTCCGAATAAAAGCACAGATGTTTGTATGTTCTTGGTGCATTTTGTAGGTTTCCCCCTGATTAATTTAAGCATTGAGGAGCACTCGTGAGAATCTTAGTTAGAGAATGGTCATAATGTCAGGTGCTTGGCGCTAACCAGCCGTTAAAGTTAACGCAGCTTTGAACAACCGGGTCCAGAATGCTAACAGCTCACGACACTGCCGTGTGCAAGAGAATTTTTCAAGAAATTAGTTTTGTTTTGTTTTATTTATTTATTTAGGGAAAATAACAGAAGGGAATAACCAACAAGTGAGACAAATGTACACAATTAAATGGTATAAATGTGAATTTACATGAACTGGCAAAAGATATGTTAAACAAATATTTTGCAGTTTTCCTTTTTTTTTTTTTTCCAGTGGGACAATACAACAAAAAATGGATACAAAATATTCAAATATTGAGAAATTCACCCGATGAATCCCCTTCTGAAAACTCATTGTACAAAATACATTATTGTGTATATCTCTGAACATGATATATATAATCAGCAATATTGTGGTTAAACAATATAAGATTGAATTTGGCAAAAGCTGAGTGACTGGTTCCATTGAAGAGTGAGATGCTGAGATGATTGTACCCAGCTTTCATGGCAGTATTCCTTTTGATCACAGGCTCATATTTATGGGGGAAAATTTTGAACATTAGTTTATTTATTTATTTTTTGTCTGAGAAAAACCATTGAATGTCTCCTGAATGATAAAATCCACCAAAAAAAAGAGAGAATAAATGAATTCTACATAATCAAGCTGCTGTCACGTTTTTGCAGTGCAATCTAATGCAGTGATTTTTAAAATAATCATTACTGATAATAATCGAAATGACAATTTCAAGAATACTACTTCTATTTCCTCTTTTTTCTTTAGTAGAGAGCAGACTGGAAAAATTGCTACCAATACAACAGGTATGATTAGACTACTTTTAATCATTTACATGAACAGTCTTGAACCTGAACAAGTGTGGAAATTTTGCAATTGCCAACATAAACCTTAACCTTCAAAAATTTGAACAGTTAAGGGCCTGGACATGTGCATAATGCATAATTGAAGGAGAGTAAGTATAAATAAAATTCAATATGGCAAATGGTCAACAGACTGGATGGGAGAGGTTGTTGCTAACTGCATCGTTTATTGTTAATACGCTGTACTGTATGTTAGGACAGAGCTCATGCACTGCTTGTTGGGCGGGTCTCAGAGGTCCAGTGAGGTCCGAAAGTTCTGTGCCCACTGTGCTAGCTCTTTGGCAAAGTCTTGGGCTTCCTGCACAGCCTGTTGGTCAGGGAAATGGAGGGCTGCTTTCTTGGTGGCCACAGCGAGCTGTTTGAGCAGGGCACACAGGTGGTTACTCTTGCACAGCAGGTCCTGACTGGACTGCCTGCTCTGTGCTTCCCGGTATAGAGTGTCCACCAGCTTCTGTCCCACCATGATCACCAGTTTACTGTGAGCAATGAACCTCTCGGGTGGCTGTCCCTCCTCAAGCCCTCTCACAAACACGGCAATGGCCTTCTGCAGAGCTCCGAAGTAGAGACGGCAGTGCTCCGACAGGGAATTCCTCTTTGTCGGGGAATCTTTCGCACGAACTGGAGGAGGAGGTGGAGGGGCCTTCTTATGGTGAACCTGGCAATCCATTAAAGAGGGGGGAATAATTAGCTGAAGTGGAAACTCCAGGTTCAGAAAGTGAAGTTTCTAGTCTTTTGTTTAACTAACGAAGATTTGAGCACAACTATTCAGTCAGGATGCAAAACTAATTAGTAAGCTTAGCTGGCTAAGTTTGCTTGTGGAAGACAAAAATGACAGGACTTTTACTTTCTGGTCCCTGGAATTTTCTTCTCTACCAATCTGCTAGGTTCTTATTAACAAGGGATAAGGAAATAAGAACAGGAACTAGAGTTTTACACCAATTATGGAGTGCTGTGGTAAAAACATATTGCACAAAGCCAGTGGTAACTGATGGATACTATGTTGATACTATGTAGATATTTATGAGATTCCAGAAGTATAGCAAGACATTATTGAAGCTAAACAGTTGTTTTGGGAAGTTTCTGCTTCTTATTGTTTTATATTATAGATGGTCATTTTTGAGTTTTTCATTACAAAAGAATTGTACCTGAAGTTTTTGTGAACTTGTCCCATTCAGAGCGATGCTTTTACCCTCCATTTTGGTGTTTTGTTGCGGCTCAAACCCTTTTGTCTGAAACACAAAACCCATGAAGATGGTGACAATGTGTTTCACATGGGATGACAAGGATTGTAAGAATTATCAAAGCAATGTTACCTTTCTGTTGAAGAAAAAAACAGGCTCTCGTGCTATTTTCATATGATTCCTGCTTATAAGTTACACCAAACATTTCTGCATTCATTGCATATGATGTTCGAATACAAGCATGGCCTGATGAGGCATTTTTGCAAAGATTGATATTTGCATTAAATAAATAATAATAAAAAAACAGAAACAACATACGCAAATTCCCACTGAGGAATCTAAAGGAGAGCTAGGTTTAGAAATGGGTAGTTGTGCAAAGTTTAGAGTCTCTCACCTGCAGCTGCACGTAGTCGTCCTCACCTCCCGAGTCCTGCACCTGCTTGTTTCTCACGGAGCTTTTTTTAGCCTCGACCTGGTTTTCCCCTCCAGGCAGATCGACGTCTTTCTGTGTAGGTCGAAATAGCAGCTTGCCATTGGCATTCAGAATTGACACCAGGCGCTTGATGTCCTCAGGCACAGTGCGGGCCACCATAACAAAGCGCTCCAGGTGATCAGGTGGCTCGATCTTACCAGGCTCCTGGGAGAGCATGTCGAGTTGCCAGCCACCTACATCCAGCGACTCTTTGGCCTGCTGCAGAATGAGCCCAGAGTCCTCCAGAATTGAGAGCTGCTTTTGGAGCCGCGCCTGCAAGTTAGAGTCAGTCAGTCGCAGGGCGTTGCCCCTGACGTCCAGCGCGAAGTCCAGGAAGCGAGCCACGGCAGTGGCGATGTTCTCCACCGCTGCCCGGATCTCAAGCAGGTGCTGGCTCAGGTGGTCCCTGCTGCGCCAGCGGCTGCTGACAAAGACCATGAGCCTGGGCACAGCCCGGCACACGGCCTCCTGCAGCAGCACCAGCCGCTGGCTGGCCTCCTCCTGCGACAGGCTCAGCTCACGCAGTGGCTCCGGGGAGGAGGAGCTCAGGGCCAGGGAGTCGCAGGAGCTGGAGCAGGAGCTGGAGGCGGTGCTGCTCCGCTGGCTGTCCCTGGTTGATTGGCTGGAGGTGCTGCTCGTCTCCTCCTCCTCTTCCTTTTCTGTAGGCAAGGACTCCCTGCGGGTGGGACTGCGGAGCAGAGACCCCAGCCCCGCACCAGTCCTGTCCCATTCCCGCCGCCTGCACGGGGGTTCGACTGCGAGTCTCCCACTGCCCCTAACCTCCAGGGACGTGTAGCTTTTGGAAATGGAGGAGTCACTGGGATCATGGGCACTGGGCTGCTCTGGGGAGAAGTGGGGCACAGAGTACACGGAGGTCTCCGACTGCCTTGCCCCCAGTGGGACATCGTACACAGAGGCTGGAGGCTCCAATTTAGCTGGAGTTCCAGGTGCAGAGTGGGACGGCCTTGGTAGGGAGCTGGGCTTTGGTATGTCGTACAGGGAGAGCGCAGAGCTGGAGCTCTGAACAGGCCACACTTGAGCGGGTAGGGTACCGTACAGGTGCTTCCCTGCACTTGCTGGCTTGGAGGGGAGGGTGCCATAACTGGCCTGCTCTGGGCCTGGTTTGTCGGGCGAGACAGGCACATCGTAGATCCAGTTGGACTTGCGAGGGTTCGGTAAAGTGTTACACCCACTAGCCAGTCTCTGCTGGGCTTCGGTTCCCGAGGCCATGGGGATATCATAGCTGGGGTCCTGGGAGGCTGAAGGTGGGGTGACATACACCTAATAAAGGCAAAATTTACATTATTGAATGCATAGTATTGCCTGTATCAAATCAGCTCTGTATACTGGGTGATATCTAGAATAACAATTTTTTTCCTGCACTCCAAAAGGAAATAAGCCTTTGAGGTCGAAAAAGGATTGGAAGTGAGGTTGACTCTAATTTCAGGCCCCTTGAATGAAATTGAGATAGCTAACAATTGCTTGCCAGGGAGTTCAGCAACAAAGCCCGTTTCAATAGCAGGACGTCTGGTTGACATCACCCATGAACCCCAGCGGAGAGGGAGCTGCCATACGCAGTATACTGCCAATTACTCACGTTGGCCTGGCTCTTTGCACACTTCATCCAGTCGGCATCACGCCTCTGCCCCAGCTCTACGGCTGTCATCAGGGAGTTTTTCCTCAACACTGGTCGATTGGGAGACACCTGGCATCAGGCAAAGATAATAGAGATTTTTTTTATTCATAATTAATTGACAACAAATAGCTGGTTTTGTGGTATTTTGTATTTATTGTGTTGTACTTTTACTAGTAATGAAATATAATAATGATTACTAATAATTAAAAATTATAATTCACACAGCAGATAGTATATTATTGTGTCCATTGCAACCTAAAACACCTTACCTGAAAATTGATATGATGTGAACTTCTAGTAAAGGACACAATGCTGGGAAGGAATCAATGCGTAACCTTACCCTAGTGTGTATTAGAGTTTCAAATCTCTTCTTCAAGTTTCCGGGCTGATTGTCTGATGCTTACATTTATTGCTTTAGATTCTGTTTTTTGCTTTTATCCTCTTTCTTTATGGAGGTATTAGCACTTTTATACAAGCAGAAGTGCTTACCGAGTAGAGTGAGACTCGCCTAGCACAGGTCGGAACATCATAGACTTCTGTCGCGGGGCTACAGCCTCTTCCAGTCACTGATACCTGTGCATTGGACAGTACAGATGGAGCAAAAGTAAAAAAAAAAAAATTGTCCCCTCACACCACCTGACACTTCTTTGAGGTGGTTGTTCCTGTCTGGACACGGTACAATATCACAGGGCTAGAGACCCACAATGTGTCTGGGTTTCGCCAATTAGCGTGAATCTCCCTGCAGTGGCCCTAATGGAATCCATGCAATACTCTCTCTGTTTCGCTCACTTTGAGAATGAATAAGCAGGGAAAGTCGCGAGTCTCTCTCTATCTCTCTCTCTCTCTCTCTCTCTCTCTCTACAGCTTGTCTCTCCATATGTGCAGTTAGTGCTGACTGTAAGCCCTTGCTCTCTCTCCCTCTTTTACAAGCTCATAACACACCAGCAACACATGCTTCTCCCACAGCAGGGCCCCCATAACCTCCATCTGTAACCATTTTTATCAGCAGGGGGCTTCCGACAGCAGTAGCTGTTACCCCTGACCCGCTTAAAAGAAGGCCAACCTGCCTTAGAGCTGAAGATGGCATAAAGAAAGGGGAGCAACATGCATTGCAATGACTAAAATAAATGGTGCTGCTCTCCATATGACTCATTTGTGCCACACGTTTATTTCCTGCACAATAACATAAAGGGCCTGCTGTCAGCCCAAGCTTCACAATCCTTTCTTGAGACTCACTGTTGCTGTCTTACCAGGCCAGTAGGAGGACTCCCTTCCTGGGTGTGTGTTTGCGATGTGGGGATGGGACCCTTTGGACTTGGCTGGGGGTTGGTTGGCACTTTGTAGAATAGATCCATGCGTTCATAGGTGGGTCCAGGGTCTTGTCGGAGGACGCTGGGGATTTGGTAGATATTCTGGGGGCTGTGGGACCGAGGGGATGTTTCTGAGGGTGGCTTCTCTGCACAGAGGGTCAGGCAGCCGACCACAGTCCCCCGGTAGAGGCCCTCAGCCTGGGCTGGGGAGAGAAGATGAAGACGGTTGGCTGGGGCGAGGCCCTGTCGCCCATGCAGAGAGCATTTCCACCATCCCTGGCTGCCGGCCACATTCTGCTCCATCACCGTGATGATGTCACCCTTTCGGAAGGCCAGCTCATCCGGACACTCTGCTGTGTTGTCATAGAGAGCCTTTGCCAGGATGTTCTGATCAGGGAAAAATAAAAAAGAACTCAAAATAAAAGATAAGCAGGGATGTCAGGGAGTTAACAGATATCATTTGCCTGAAAGTAGAACTAAATGAACAGAAAAGTCACATAAGAAGTTTGGTGACAATCATTATAGAATACTGACCAGAAAATTTATCAATGATTAAACAACAACAAAATATGCATACATAAAAAAAAAAATGCAACAAATTATGGAACTTAAACAGGCCAGAACTTCAAGTATTGCACTTCACAGCTTGAAGAAGCAGTCTGCTTCAGAGGTGTGAGTTTCACAAATGCTAGCTTTGTTAGCTGGAGATAATGGATCCCGGCGCAGACAGACACCGCTCTGCTGCCCGGCTGAAAGAACGTCTATGACCTGCTTCTTTCGAAACGGTCTGCACTGGCTGCCTACTTTTTCAGTTTCAACAACTTTGTTTACAAACCCATTTCTATAAAAGTTAGGATGCTGTGTAAAATGTAAATAAAAACAGAATGCAATGATTTGCACATCATTTAAACCCTATATTCAATTGAAATGGTCAAAGACAATATATCAAATATTGACACTGTGAAATTTGTTTGTAGAAAAATATTCGCTCATTTTGAATTTGTTGGCAGCAACATGTTTTTAAAAAAGTTGGGACGGGGTAGCGAAAGAGCAGATATTTTTCAAAAACAATAAAGTATCTCATTTTCAACATTTAATATGTTGTCATTGTACTATTTTAAATTTATTATCGAGTTTAAATGATTTGTCAATCATTGCAGTCTGTTTTTATTTACATTTTACGCAACGTCCCAACTTTTCTGGAGACGAGGTTGTACTTAACAATGTCTCTCCATTAACAAATGTCACTGTCACTCACCTTTTCCATTTCTGCATAACAAAGCACTAAATACAGCCTCCTCACTACTGTTTATAGGGAGTTTCAAATGAGAAGTGAGACTGTGATTTTGCAATAGTTTCCTCCAAAATTGTATCTCGTGTTCTTATCTCACAAAATTCATTAAACAATCGAGTGTCCAACAGGAGGGCTTAAATTCCACACACAAATGGTGACATTTTCATCTATTTATGAATATTTTATGCTCAGTATAAAAAATATTTTTGTATATTTTACAATAAATTAAATCCAGTTGATGCATTTTGCATTAACAGCATATTTTTATTGACAGGTGTCTGATGTCATTTTGTTTCAAAATGGTTTTCTATCGATCTAAATAGAGCTAACCTCAGTGGTGACACGGGGAAAGTTTTCACATGCCCTAGTCATTCCTGTCCCATTATAGCACTTCCAGAGTAAGTCCTGGATAGCAGTGCACACAGACAGGTGTTTCAGGGGGAGGGGGACTGGTTTCCTGAATTAAGTGTTCATATGGAGTATTACCACATGCTACACCGAGGCTACGTGCCCTCAGTTATTCCACATACATTATTCTTTCTGAAGACAAAGTCCAAAAATAATAAGTCTAACGGAAAATAGGGAACACCTTAAGTCGCAAAAATGTAATAACAGAAAAACATAATGTAATTAAAAATTTGAAGCAAGGTTCTTCTTCTTCTTCTTTGTTCTGTCATAAAGCAGTCGTTGTTCTTGTTTGGAAAAGTGTGGCGAATAATTTTTTCATTTGTTCATAATTATCACCTGTCATGATGCAGTCTGTCACATTTTTAATTGAGTTTTATCCCATTCTCATTTCATACAACAGTTGAAAAAAAAGTCAGTTTTTTTTTTTTTTGTAATAAAAAATCTTATACTAAGTTTTGGATTCCAGACTCCTATGCTCCATTCCAAAGGACCAAAGAAGCACATGCATGTCATACAGTGCATAAGAAAAGATATCTCAGGCCTTCAGCACTATAGGTAAATGCTCCCCCTCCCAACACACACTCCACACGCCTGCTTGCACACACACGCATACACAAGGACCCACACGCGTACACACAGCCAGTGCTTCATCATAAACTCTGCGCGCGACTTATTAAAGCCCCTTGCCCATGTGTTAGAAAATTCCTTAGTGGCAACAGGCTCAGTGTCAAACACATGCACACAGGCTCCCTCTCGCTTTTCAACGCTACGGGTCAAAGAGGAATGCACCAATCTAATATGCTTCTCATCTACTTATTTTTCAGATATATTTTTTGCTCACTCAAAGAACCAGACATGGAATATGGTGTACACTGCTCCATTCCCAAGAAAGTATGCCCACATTCAGCCAAGCATTGAAGAATTTATTACGTATGCCAGATAGAATTAAGAATTTTCTAAAGATTAAAGTCCTGAGAGCCCATTTCCAAATTCAGAGTAAAAACTCTAATATAAAATGTACCATATAATGCATAGCTACTACATATAATTAAATAGAAACAAAACTATCAGCAACTGAGGCAGCTATTGCACCTCTACAATTATCCACATCCACCAGTCATCCAACCAACCAACGCACATCTCTGAACTACACCATGCTGCAAAATGATGAGCCACATTCCCCTAAAAGCCCTGAGGGGCAGAAATGGACTACTGCTGACATCGAGAATAACAGCAGGGCAAAAGTAATGTACTATAAACTCCAAGTAATTGCGATTACCTTGATTTTTTTGGTGAATAAGGAGTCGAGCCAGCTTTCCCAGGCCAGGGGTTGAAACATGGCTGTATGAGGAGCTGTGGCCTGCTGGGAACTGGCTGGGATGAGAGCTCTGACTGCCTGCTCCGATGACTCTGCAGCCCCGAAGCCTGCCTCACTTTTCCCTTCCTCAACTTCAGCTGCTTTGTTTGTGTGTGAGTGGACAGCTCCATGTGGAGATGTACGGCCCTCCTTCACCACTACTCAGCCTCCACCCCCCTCACCACACACATGCACACATACAGTGCACAAATGCAGACACACACACTCACAAGTCCCCTAGTCCTCCAACTCCAACTGATATGTCTGGCTTGCTGGCACTACCTTACATGGTACTGGCCTCCCTCAGTGGGTGAATCCTAGGAAACAAAGGATCCTTTCAGGCCTGACACCCTCTGCACCTGTCAGGGCCTGACGGTGGCTGCCCTCTGCTGCATAGGGCCTGCGTGATGTCCTCGCTCTCGCCCCGCCCCTTACACTCGCCCCACAGGCTTCCAGCACATTCCACTGAACGACCATCACGTCATGTAAACAAGAGCAGTCCATGAACTAAGAATGCATTAAACTCACCTCTCTTGTCTGATTATGGACATTATATACACCCCCCTTCCCCCCTTACTACACCTATGATACATAGCTCACTTCCTCTTAAGAATTTTGAGCATCTTAAATTCAATGCACAAACCACAAATGAACAGGACAGCACAATGAGGCTGATCGAGACCGCGATTCTTTCGTTTCACTCCAAAAACATCTTTAGACCAACCCCTCACAGGTCAGCTGTGATTTTAAAGCTTCTGCTGAGACACGTATGCTTTGAGCCACATCATAGCAATTAGAAGACAGCAATGTTTTCATGTGCAGTGAAGCTGTGACAGCTAGCATGCCATCATGGGTCCTTTAGCAGTTTTCACGCAGGTGTTCTCATGAGTACTGTGTCCAGGAGTTTTGAACTGAAAGAAGTGGACCTCCCAAAAAAGACACAGTGATCAACCAGGAGATTGTAATAATGATTAAAATTAATATATTATATCAGAAAACCTTCAGCTGTGAAAATATCTTTTAAGGATCAGGTAACATTGATATTATACAAAAAATATTTCAACAGGTGGCACATTTTTAGATGCAATAAAAAAAAATTACAACTTTAACATAAGCATGTCAATGTTTTCATTCTAGAATGCATGCATGAATGTATTTATGCTGTACTACACTAAAAGGCAGTGCTCCGTCAGTATTGATATTTTTGTGTTTTTGTTTCCTTATGCATCACTAAGTATTGCTCTCAATTGTTCATTCGATTTCAATCTGCTCTGCGCAAAGCTCTGGATATATTATTTGTTCAAAATGATATTAAATATTAAAAATTTAAATAATTTTCCAGGTGCTGAATTTTTTCCTGGTCATGAGAATATATTTAGCAGTAAATGCATGGAGAAATATTGAAAATAATTACATTTAGGATAATTAGTTAATTAAATTGTACTTGTAGCCTTAGAAGGGAATAGGCATACACCTGTAAAAGTTTTTTTTTTTTCCCCCACAGGGGGCACTACACTTTACTTTTGTTTTTGTTCAGGTTTTTTTTTTTTTTTTTTTTTTTTTTTAGCAAAATACACGCAGGCTGTCTTTAGTAAATACCTCAAATGACTGAAAAATGAGAAGTTCAAAAATATTTCGCAAGATGGTTGCCCCAGTCTTGGAGTAAATAAAAAGTCGTAAATGGTTGACTAAACCACTTAACCAATCGCTTCAATTTTCTGACAATGAAATAAAATTAAGCTATTTTAGGACAGGTTGGACAGAGAGGTCAAGAAGAAGTAAGTAGTGCATCCATAAAAAACATCCGTAGTTGAGTTGGGTGGGAACTCTCAGAACCATGTGGCTGTTTTAATTGAATGAATGACATGAATATGTACAGCCGGTACACTGTACAGGTTAAAGGTAGTTACATATATTTTATGACTCTAAAATCGAGGTATTTTTTAAACAAAAATGGCTTTATATTTCTTTTTTCCAACTGACCACTTGAAAATTGTGGTCACACTTAAACTTCCAGTGTATTTGTGCAAGTGGGCATACACACGGACAGGTGTGTCTGTGTGTGTGTGTGTGTGTGTGTGTGTGTGTGTGTGTGTGTGTGTGTGTGCATTTGATTGTGCGAGTATATGCGCTCTCAGATTAGGTTGGTTTCAGCTGTGTGGATTTGAGATTCCTGCATTCGCCTGCTTGCGTGAATCAGACTCTGACAGCTGGCTTTTGAAGCAGCTGTCTCTCAATCACTCTCACTGCTCCCCCACTGTAACTTAATCAGATACACGCACACAATCCAAATATAACTGATAAAAACTTCACAACCACGTGCTGTGATATTGTGCCCTTGTCAGGTGATCAGTCGGGGTTGGATGTGCTCGACAGTAAGTGAGCCCAGTGAGTGGGATATAATATCAATTTCTCCCTACAAAAATGTTCACTTGCATTCACACACACACACACACACACACACACACACACAGACAAAGACGAATTTGAATGATCACTTCCTTGATCCATATGACCTTTCCCTTTTGACCTTTACACAGCATGGGTGTCAGTTTGAGGCTGGCCAGTACCTTCTCCTTGATTTAGGCAGAGGCCAAAACCAAGGATTCAAGTGGTCCCAACCTATTAACCTCCAGGAAGTAGATGACACAGATTGTGCAAATGATAATTGACAATGACCATCCAATCTCTAATTTCTTCCCACATAAAAGCATAAAACCAAACCAAGATGTCATTAAATACTGCAGCCAGTTCAGTGGTAGAACCTAGACTGGAAAGGATGGGGATTTTGAGTCTGACCTGGAAATTGAATGTAATATTTTCACATGGGATAAGGAAAGTCATTTCAAGTAAATATTTAAACTGTGAGCACAAGGTCACTGACAGACCAAGACACTATACATTCTTCAGAAGCTCTTCCTCTGAGCAGCAGAACAGGAACTGAACTACAAACTGAAATTCTAGACTTTCCCACAGTCTCAGGGATATATAGTGTGAGTATTTGAGAGAGAGAAAGACAGAGAGAGAGACAGATGTAAAGGCTTACTCATATACTTCACACTCAACCAATACATATGTTTATATTGTTTATTCCAATTATACAGATATGGGGAATAGAAGAAAAGGTGTTCCTCACTGTAATGACAAAAAGCCACGTTAAAGGGGCTGTATTATTTCCTTTTTCCAGTTAAATTTTTTTTTGTGGTTTTATTACAAACATTTCCATGTATTTATGGTCAAAAAGCACCTTGTTAAAGCTGTACAGGCTGTGTTTGCAGCACCTCAGGCTCACTCAACTTGAAACGGGATATTTTGGCTCTTGCCTTTTGAAGGCCCCTCTTTTACAGTTAACTCTTCTGCGATTACCCAAGTGCTCACAGCGTGTAACAGAAATGTCGCGCCACTGAACATAACCAGTGTTCAGCTCCAGAGTTCAGCTCCAGAGGCTACATTAACATGGTGTTAGTTTGAAGACGTGCCAAACTAGCTGCTAAGTGGGCATTATGCAAATGTAAAAAAAAGTGGCATTGACAAATATCTGATGGAAACAGGAGGTAAAAAAAGGCTGCACAACAAATGAGGTATTTCAGGTCAATTAAGGCAGTGTTTTCTGATGGAGAGAGTAAGTTCGGACAGGGCTTCAGACTTCGTAATTTTGCAAATGTTTCACATGCTCTAAAAAGCTATATAACACACTAAAGGAAATGGAAAACCTAAAGAGCAAAATCAGGCCTCTTTAAGTCATTTTTTCGGAGAGGAAGAAAACCAGTTTCAAAAAAAAAACTTGCATCACCTGATATTAACAGGAACAATGTTCAAGAGAAAAAATAGCCGCTGAGGTTTGCAAGAAAACCACACACAGTCGCAATTTCTCCAAAACTGATTGAAGAGAATAAAGCCTGTGCTCATGTTTGGTGAAGAAGGACCCTCCCAAAGAGTCAATTCTGGTCCAGTCAGTAAAGTACAAAAAAGTCCCAAGTCCGCAACCTAGTGACCCTAATATGACAGTACGGCATCGACATTCCTAACTTCCAAAAGCACTTTTTTTTTCAGTGAGAACAGAAAACAAACTTAAAAAATTAAAACATAACTAAAAAGAAGAATTGTGCACCTCTGTTTCCATGACATAGCCTGGCCTCACTGCAGCTGTGCTGCTGTTTCTTGACTGCAAACTGCATCAAAGATATTTCACATGACCCAAAATACTGACCAAGAAGGATGTCATATGACTGTTTTTTTTTTTTTTTTTTTACCATAGATCCAATTCAACAGGTAGAATGTCAAGTGACACAATTTCAGTCCACAAACTGAAGCCACGTTTCAAACATATGAAAACTTGCAGAGGACAAGTGCACAGGAGCCAGATCATTTAGGCAAAAATATCTGTCATGACCTCTGCTCCAATGGCTGAGGAGAACATCACTTAATCCACACAGGGGATTCCATGAACATTCCAGTGGGCTCAAAAATTACTGGCACCCCTGACTGGCAATGCACAAACAATACTTCAAAAAAAAATTCCAAAATATTTATAGAGAAACTCTAAATAACATGTGAGAAATACTGTATGATATTAATGTTCCAATGGAACCCACCAAAATCATTTTCTGATTTAATTAAAAATCTATTTCCTGCAAATCAAGCTTTTATGATTAATGGCTTCCTTGAAGATTATTTTACAACTAAATAACACCTACCAAAATTAAGCCGAGCATTAAATTCCACCTCTTTAAGTTTTATCCAAGTGTTAAAGAACTATGTTGAGCCATTACATCACTTCCTGTTTCACTAGGGTATAAAAATGAGGTAACACACATGCAAAATCCCTTTTTCATCCAACACCATGAAGAAAACAGAACAACTGTCAGTTCAAAAAAGGCAGATGGTCATAGACCTTCATAATTCTGGTAATGGCTACAAGAAGATTTGCAAATGATTGACTATGCCACTGAGCACTGTCAGGGCAATTATTTTTAAAATTCCAAAGATATGGAACTGTTTAAAATCTCAAGGGTAGAGGACGCAACTGCATTTTGCACCCAGGATACTGAGGAGGATGGTGAGAGAAGCAACAAAATCCCCAAGAATCGTTGTGAAGGAATTGCAGGCCTTGATGGCATCTTGGGGTCACCAGGTTTCAGAAGCACCATCAGGCGCCACCTCCACAACTATAGGCTCTTTGGAAGGGTTGCCAGAAGAAAGTCTTTTCTGACCAGAAGACATAGAAGTAAGCTCTTGGAGTTCGCCAAACATCATTTAAATTATGACTGGAACAAGGTACTTTGGTCAGATGAGACCAAAATTGAAGAGGTTATTTCCATAAGTGCTCAAGTCTATATTCATTAAAAATCAGATAACACAACAAATCCATTCTCTCGTTGATGAGGAATAAACCCCATAAGCTAATTTGGCCAAGAAGCACTCAAGTATAATATAAAATAAGCAGTGAATTGGAAATTCCCCAAGAAGCTACTTCTAGCAGTGAACAAGTCCAGTCTAAAACTTCCACAAGTATACAAGTCCAGTCAGCCAATCAAAGCATCGCTTAGAAATTTGGTTGGTCAATAGCAGCCACTGTTGCGTTCTTACCTAACCAAAATGGCTGACTCTACAGGCCAGGATGTGTGTGTGTGTGTATGCATGTGTGTGTGTGGATTCAACCCAAAAGAGCTAAAAAAAAAAAAGACCCAGGCAGCCAGAAACATGGGCTAAAAACAAGCGAAGAAGAAATCGGGCAAAAGGAGATCTTTCTTAGGTGCTTATTCTTTGGCTGAACTTTCTAATTACCATGCAACATCCCTATTGATGACGAATGAAGTCTTTAAATCTGTTTGGATGGTGATACTGCCCATTCATAATTCATGGAGATTGATTTTTATTCTGACCTTCGTTCAGCTGCATTTACCTTCCATTTCACTGTATACATCTTCCATTCATTTTGTTCAAGAAACGTTTTGACATCCATGACCATAGTATACTGGTGTGACCACATTTGCTGTTCATTTTCATTAGAAAGTGGTGTGTTTTGTTTTAAAAAAGATGCTCTGTTTTAGTACTCTGAAATAATAAAATTTAATGCTGTGAATTTTTTAAAGGAGTTCAATTTTCGTTGTTTTGAGGCATTTGCTAATAAAAATACTCAAGTCCGCAGACTGGTGTCTATCAAGATAGAGGCTAGAAGGTCTCCTAATATGTTTAAAGACATCTTTTCTGACATTTCATTACATTTACATCAGCTTAACACATATAACATGATCCGCACAAGTTTTCAAATTCTTAAAAGACGAAGACGGACTTGTTCACCTCTGGAAATCAGCACTTCAATTGCATGTTTCAGTCAGAAACAGCGTCGCCATTTTTGGCGTCAAAACAGAGATGCATACAAGGAGAAGCAGCTCATACCCACGGTGAAATATGATGGTGGGTCAGTTATGTTTCGGGGCTGTTTTAATTCAAGAGATCCAGGGGCACTGGATAAGATTGATGGCATAATGAATTTCACCAAGTTTCAGGATATTTTGGCTGACAATCTGGTTGCCTCCTCCAGAAGGCTGGGACTTAGCCAAAGTTAGACCTTCCCACAAGACAATGACCCGCAGCATTCCTCAAGATCAACAGAGAAATAGTTCCATGACAACAAACTCAGTGTTCTGCAATGGCCATCTCTGTTGCCAGACCTCAATGCAATTGAAAACCTGAGGGCTGAGTTGAAGAGGGCAGTTGATAAATGCAAACCCAAGAATGTGAAGGATCTTGAAAGGATCTGCTTGGAGGAATCGTCCAAAATTTCTGGACTTCCTGCTTATATAGATTCTGGGGAAGCGCCGCCCCAGCTCAATTAGCCAGCTGGGGAAAGAATTCGATAGCCCAGGAAACGATATCGTCCTGGGACGAGAGCCACAAAGAGAAGTCCATAACACACGCACAAACATCCAGAACCATGACAGTTTCTCTATAATTTTATTTATTTATTTATTTATTGTACTGTTTGTGCATTGCCAGTCAGGGCACCCAGTAATTTTGGAGCCCACTGAACAGTTTCCAGGGAAAATCACACCTGACAACACCTTGACAAGAAATCCAGAATCACATGGGGCATGACTGACAACCATCTATTAAGTAACATGCTAGTTTCCTAATTCTGGTGACTTTGTCAGAATGTTTTGAATTAAATATTAAAAAAAATTGATTCAAAAATCACCACAAGACTCTCAGATCTTATAAATTATAAATGATTGCAAGGAACAAAAGCCACGGGTTCCTCTCTGAATAAAAAAAATTAAAATAAACTCATACCGCAGGTATTGATTAAAAAGTAGTGGCTCTCAATACTTGTAAAAGAACCCAGTTTGAGTACCCTAAAAATCACCCCTCCGAACATACTAATGACACATAGGGTGAAAAATTCAAAGAAAACAGCAGAGGCTAAAATTAAGATTTGGGCATGGAGAGGCACTTGTTCACAAACACCAACAAAATAATAACGATATAAAATGCTGGGTGTGTTGGCGCTGTTATCAATGTGATTAACAGTCAGCCTAGCAGTGCTCAACACATGCTGAGCTGCTGCTGCGGTAGCTTATCTCCACAGCTCACCCTCTGGCTTTATTTAACAGCAGACTTCCTGGCCTGCCTCATCTTCTGCTTTTCTCTGTGGTCATCTGTTTACCGCATGCCAAACCCCTTCCTGCCCATCTCCATCTCTCTGCTCGAGGACGGGTTGAGTCAGTGAGCTGTTCGGCTACGAAGTGTCATCTCTCATTAGCTTGGGCACGGCCAACCGCAGTACTTATACCATTGAATTTGACATCTTTAATTGTTTGACGTGATACCTTCAGCTTGAAGCAAAAAAATATAGAAACCCCAATTCCAATGAAAAACTGCATCAAAAAATTGTGAACCAATTTCAGAAATTGTTCCTCAATATAAAATTGTGAAGACTTTGAATATCCCACCCTCAACAATACATAATATCCTCAGATTCTGAGAATCTAGAGAAATCTTTGTGCGCAAGGGCCAAAGGTTAATATTCGATTCTCATGCTCTTTTGGGCCCACAGGCGGCACTGCATTAAAACCAGGCATGATTCTGCTCTAGAATTCATTGCATGGGCTCAGGAGGACTTCCAGAAATCATTGTCTGTGAACACAGTTCGCCGTGTAATCCACAAATGCAAGCTAAAACTGTATCATGAAAAGACAAAGCCATGGGCCACAGCTCATTTAAAATAGACTGAGGCAAAGTGGTAAACTGTCCTGCAGTCAGATGAATCAAAATGTGACATTCTTTTTGGAAATCACAGACACCATGTAGTGCAGACTAAAGAGGAGAGGGACCATCCAAAATGGTACCAGCACACAGTTCAAAATCCTGCATCTCTGATGGTAAAGGATTGCATTACTGCCAATGGCATGGGCAGCTTACACATCTGGAAAGGCACTATCAATGCTGAAAAGTATATAGAGGTTCTACAGCAACAATGTTTCTTTCAGACAAGGCCTTGCATATTTCAGCAAGACAATGGAAAACCACATACTGCCTCCATCACAACAGCATGGCTTTGCAGTAGAAGAGTCCGGGTGCAGAACTGGCCAGCCTGCAGTCCAGACCTTTCACCAACAGAAAACATTTGGCGAATCACAAGACGAAAAATCTGGCAAAGAAGACCCAGGACTGTTGAAAGGCTAGAATCCTACATCAGACAACAGTAGGTCAACATTTCTGTCCCAAAACTCTAGCAATTGGTCTCCTCACTCCCCAGACCCACCCGGAAAGAACCTATATAAACATATAGGTTTTAATATAGGGCCAGATATAGGTTTTGCATATATGCGACATACATAAAATTGGCCGTTTTCATATATTATAGGTACATATATGTACATATATGTACCTATAATATATGAAAACGGCCAATTTCATGTCGCCCTATATTAAAACCTAAATGTCTTTTTTTTAAATTTGGCATCTCCAATCCCACCCGAATCTGGGATAGCCAATTAGGGACCTATGTACACATACGTAGGCTTTTTCGCATATGCAGCCTCGTGTCGGTAACTCAGATGAGTGTACACAGATTGCGGCTCTCCTCCGAAGCCCAGGCCCATTAGCCATCATTTCATATACATTCATTGGGGGGGGCATCCACAAGGTCAGAACGAGGGTGGGGGTTACTCGAACAAGAATGCGGTCAGAATCTTCTATATGAGGGCCCGTCTGGCCAACAGGAGACGCCTAGAGGAACTCTAATTTACATAACCCTTCCCAGCAGACCCTTCCTAATTTGCATCCCTGTAGCGAATTAGCCAATTGCGCGCTACTTCTGAAAAGACCAACCGACCACTGCTGGTTGATACAAGGCGGGGATTAAAACCTATATGTTTATATAGGTTCTTTCCATGTGGGAATTTAAGAATCCTTGTTATTTCATCCCTGTAGGAAAAAGTCTGGGACCTTTAGTAGCTATACAAGCATCTCAGATAAAAGTGTCTGTTCATTAAAACTGTGAACAGAAATGTAGACTTTGTCTTCAAATTCATTAACCACAGTGAAATGCTCAAATAGATGTGGGGATGAAAATGACTTTTGAAAGGCATGTTTACTTGAATATATGTTCTTCTATGTCCTTATATTTTGTTATTTTTGTTTTATTTTGCTACATTTAGACTAAGGACCTCTGAGCCATATTCATCTAGAAACTGCATCACAGACAAGATAGAAAACATTGCATTTGGTGGATGTAACAGTGTAGTGTATTACCTTTCAGTGGATGTGTATGAGCTGTAATTATGTGAATCCAATTTTATCTAATGTGGTGAATCTGGCAGTGACTTAAACTTGAAAAAATGCTTAATTGATGAAATAAACATAATCAAACCATTTTGTTTTTATACATTTCCTTCTCTTCCACAATACACAACCCAATCTTCATAGAATGGAAATAAGTATGGTCAAGAAAGAATTGATGACCTTGTTATTGTTAATGTTTCAGGAAAAAAATGTAACAAATAGTATTAGATATCTGTGTTGATATTATACCTTTTTGTCTCCTCTCACTTGTCATAGTTAATAATGACTGGTTTACACATAACATGCCGTTGTCACATGTCAACATGTATTTAGGATCAAATGTGATGCCAATTTCACGTGTTCACATGCGATTAATGAGTTATTGTGTGAATTTCTTGTTATTTCTGTAAGGGACTTTGGACTAATATGCAGATATTACCTTGAGAATAAAAATATGAGCTAGGCATCATGTATGACAGTTGCAAAAGTGAGATATGAGCTATACAATAGGTATGACAAACAGAACCTGCCACTGGGTATATGAGCTATATAGGCGACCTATATTCCCTATATAAGCACATATATGTACCTGAATTTGGCCTATATGCGGCATATATGAGCATATATGCTGCATATATGCGGCATATAGGTTGCATATATGCGCATATATGTTCATATAGATTCTTTCCATGTGGGGATGTTTAAAGACTGTTGTTAAAAGAAGAGGGGATGCCACACAATGGTAAACATGTTCCTGTCCCAAATTTTCTGAGATGTGTTGCTGCCATCAAATTCAAAATAAGCTAATATTTTTCATGAAATGGTAAAATGTCTCACTTTAAATACCTGATATGTTGTCTATGTGTAGCAGGCCAAAGGAGAGCCCGGGCGGGAAATTTAACCCCAGACTCCTGGGTAAGAGTCAAACGCACTGACCACATCGCCAAAGAGCCAGGCTTGTTGGCAAGGTAGCCAGGGCACATACTTATTAGGAGGCATTTCCAGTGACAGGACCCATCAACTGTCACATGTTCTATTGGGAATAAAATGTGGGTTTATGAGATCAGCAAATCGTTGTATTCTGTTTTAATTCACGTTTTACATAACGTCCCAACTTAATTGGAATTGAGGTTTGTATGTTTGTACACCGATCAGGCACAAAATTAAAACTATCTGCCTAATGCTGTGTGGGGACCCCCTAGTGCTGCCTAAACAACCCTGTCAAACTGACATCTACACAGATTCCTGGTCGCAACAATTCCCAACAAAAGTTTCTCAGAGCATCACACTCCATCCACAAGCTTCTATTCTTCTCACAGTGCATCCTGGTGCCTTTTCTTCCCCTGGTAAATGGTGCACATGTCCGAGGCCAATGCACATGATATAAACCAAAACAGGAATCTCTGAACCAGGTGACCTTCCTCAGCTGCTCCAAGGTCCATTCCAACACTTCGACTGTGAGAACCGACTGCTGGCATACTACATGAGGTTCGTCCTTGTCATGTGCTGTTGTTACAAGATAATCAACATTAGTTGCTTCATCTTTGCTTCATTCACACAGGGAAATTTAAGACTAATAACGACAAGTTGCATTAGCCAATGTCAGAGGTGCCAAGAATTCTGTTACGGTCTGTCATATTCATTCATTTAGTCACTTCCAGAGGAGCAGTTCCAGGCTCTCTTTATACTTTGACAGATAGAAGCTCTACTGAGAACACCACTCATCCATCCATCATCCAAACCACTTTTTGCTTATCGGGGTAGCAGGGAAGCTGGGGACTTTCTCACCTTACGGGCAAAAGGCAGGATCACACCTTGACAGCTCAACTATCCATTGCAGGGCTCACACACTATTCACTTGCACACTCATACTAACAAGCAACTTAGAGTTTCCACTTAGACTGGCATGCTTGTCTTTGGACTGTGGGAGGAAAGTTGAGTGGTTGGAGAAAACCCATGCAAACACAGGGAGAACATAGAACATGCAAACTCTACACAGAAAGACCCGAGGCAGGATTCAAGCCCTCAAGCTTCTTGGCCTGAGGCAACAACACAACCAACTGCGCCACCGTACCGCCCAATACTAATTATCATTATTATTATTATCCATCCATCCATCCACCCATCCACCCGTCCATCCATTCTCTATACCACTTCTTCCTCACTAGGGTCATGGGCAGCAGCATGCCGTCAGATGTTCAGAGGGCCTTCAGTAACCTCACCCTTTACAGCTTGATTGTCCCCAAGCTGTTCTCATTCAAGTTCTCCTAATAAACCATCAAACAATTTTTTTCGACTGAGCGACCAAGACCAATCCATGATCCGTAATAAGAAATGATAGTGAAAAAATTAATGCCTATTGCCTACATTTATATAATTGATGTGGCATTGTAAGGATGGCAATATAAACACAAAAAATTAAAAAATTTTGCTGACTTTGCAGCATTTATTTTTACCATCACTCAGCTGTACATCGTGCCTAACAATGCCCTTTAGCAACGACTACGTTTGTGGAATGGATTCTCCTGGCTTATTGCTTAATGAGCCTTGCAAACTAATTCACGCAAATCTGTGCTGTTTCACGAGCTACACAAGTGCAGAAATTATAAAGACATATTGATATTTTACATAGTCATTTATGTGCGGAATAAAACGCCTTATAATTTTGTGATATAATGTATAACAATGGTATCAAAATTAAATCAGACAGTCGTCAGTTCTACCAATTCGTCTGAGCAACTGTTGCTAATTGGGAAAAGTAAAGTGCGAGAGGTTTAGGTTTTAAGCATTAAAAGGTGAGGTTTCCGAAGGCCTTTGTTACTACTGACGGACCGCCACTAGTTGTGGGGGAGCTGGAGCCTATCCCAGCTGACTATGGGCGAAAGGCAGCGACCCACCCTGGACAGCTCACCAACCTATCGCAGGGCACACACACACACCATTTACGCACCATTAACTCACACACTCATACCTATGGGAAATTTAGAGTCACCAATTAACCTGATGTGCATGTCTTTGGACAGTGAGAGGAGACCGAGGTACCTGGAGGAAACCCACGCGAACTTGAGGAGAACATACAAAGTCTGCTCAGAAACACCCCAGGCCAAATTCAAACCTACAACCTTCTTGCTGTGAGGCAGGAGTGTTATTAATTATTATAATTATTATTATTATTATTGTGCATTCATAAAAGCCTACTTAAGAAGGGGCACAGTGAAACACAACATATGCCATACAGTAGTTTGTGGGAGGAAGAGGTTCTGATTTGAACCCGTGTAAGTGGGACTTGGGTCGCGGCACTTAAGTCATTTCACTCTTTCATGCAGACGCAGCAATAGCAGCTTCCACTTCCATTGCTGCTCATGACTTTCCATCAACTTTTGCTTCCTGATGTCAAAAATAGACACTCCGCTATCTGTGGCACTTCCGGCGCCTGATTGACACCCGGACCCTGATGACGGAACAATTTTTCTTTGCAGTAATGCTCACGTTCATCCATAGTAGAATTCTTATGAAAGTATATTCTTATAAAACTAAAAAAAGTTTGAATTTTCAGGATGTAATTCCTGTTCAGGTTCAGTCAGTATTTAACAGAAGCCCCAGTTCCCTTAATATTAATGGTACAAACCCATTTCCAGAAATGTTAGGACACTGTGTAAAATGTAAATAAAAACAGAATGCAATGATTTGCACATCATTTCGACCCTATATTTAATCAAAAAAATGGTTCAAAGACAATTTATCAAATGTTGAAATGGAGAAATTGATTGTTTTTAGAATAATATTAGCTCATACTGAATTTGACGCCAGCAACATATTTATAAAAAGTTGGGACAGAGGCAACAAAAGATTGGAAATGTTTCATAATGCTAAAAAAAAAAAATGCGCCTGGAACACTCTCACTGCTAATTAGATTAATTGGCATTGGGTCAGTGACATTAATGGGGATGAAAAGAGCATCTTAGAGAGGCTGAGTCTTTCAGAAGATGGTGAGGGCTTCACTACTCTGTGACAGACTGCATAGGAAAATTGTTCAACAATTTAAGGAGGAAATAGCAAAGAAACTTGGGATTTAATTATCCATGGTATGCAATATAAAATTATTAAGAGAATCCAGAAAAATCTCTGTATGCGAGGGACAAGGCCAAAAACAAATATTGAATGGCCATGATCTACGAGCCCTCAGGTGGCACTACGTTGGAAACAAACAGAATTCTGAATTGGAAATCAATGCATGGGCTCAGGTGCACTTCTGAAAAACGTTCTTAGTGAGCACAATTTGTCACTGCATCCACAAATTCAAGTAAAAACTTTACCATGTAAAGAAAAAAAAACCATAACTAAACAAGATCCAGAAATGCTGCTGCCTTCTCTGGGCCTGAGCTCATTTCTGATGGCCTGAGACAAAGTGGAAAACCATCCCTTGATCTGACCAATCAAAATCTGAATTTATTTTTTGTAAATCAAGGATGCCATGTCCTCTAGGCTAAGAAGGAGAGGGAACTTCAGCTTTTTATCAGCACACAGTTAAAAAGCCGGCATGCATCATAGTATGGGGATGCATTAGTGCACATGGCATGGGTAACTTGCACATCTGCAAAGACAGCATTAATGCTCAACAATATATACAGGTTTTAGAGCAACATATACAGCCATCCAGACATCTTTTTATCTGATAAGGCTTTGCTTATTTCAGCAAGAGAATGCCAAGCCACATTGTGCATGTGTTGCAATATCATGGATGCATAGTAAAAGAGTCTGGGTGCTAAACTAGCCTGCCCGCAATCTAGACAGGTCACCCATTGAAAAAATTTGGTGCATTATGAAACAACAAATGTGACGAAAGAGTCTGCCAAAGTGTTGAGACGCTGAAATCTAAAATCAATCAAGCAAGAATGAGAAAACATTTTCTTTCAAAACTACAGTAATTGGCCTCCTCAGTTCCAAAACACTAACATTGTGTTGTGAAAAGAAGAGATGATGTAACATAATGGTAAACATGGCAACGTCCCAACTTTTTTGAAACACATTGCTGGCTTCAAATTCAAAATGAGCAGATATGTTTCCAAACAATAACATTTCTCAGTTTCAACATTTCATATGTTGTTTTGCACTATTTTCAATTTTATATAGCCTTAGAATGATTTGCCAATCATTGCAGTCCGTTTTTATTTACATATATACATTTTACACACCATCCCAACTTCCCTGGAAACGGTTGTATTAACAATGGACAAAAACTGAGGTTTAAAAAAAATATATATATATATATATATATATATATATAATGTGAATGCATCAATTAAAAAATGACACTTTGTGATTTTGAATTAAAGGCTGTCAAAGATTTTACTTCATCTGTGATAGCAGTTTACTTCTTATATGATTCCATCGAAAGTTATCAGTGAATCGCTGATTTTTTGACATCAAGTACTTTATAGGTACAAAAAGTCAAAAAAGTCCAAGTGTCATGAAATGTCAACTTTTACATCATGCGTTTACACACACATGCACGCGTACACACACACACACACACACACACACACAGACACACATATATGTGATGCACTCCTTTTTGATTAATCCTGCAAATGACGTTAGTAATGGCAATTTGAGACAAACCATGTTCTCAAAATAAGGCAGTGGTGCAGTGGAGCATTCATGTATTTTCCAAATTCTCAGCTCAATTTAAACCAGGCAGATCTCAGAGTTAAGTACTCAGGAAGCGTGGTAATCAATTTTCACTGGACTGCAAAAGTGGCCTCATTTCACTTCCATATACTTCCCCAGTCCAGAAATTAATGAGCAAATTGACCATAAAACTATCATGATAAACTATACGGTACAGAAGGAATTGTGTGTAAAATAGAATTACTCAGCACTGTAACATGCATAGCGATTTCACTGTGCAAATCAAAAAACAATACACTTCATTTGGCAGCTATAACATCTTTGGTGGACAAATATTTTAGCCAAGAACTAGAAAAGTAAGACCATGGTTTTGCTCATAAACAATGACATGCTCTCACACTGAGACTAATATTGTTCATGGAGGACATTCTCTCCACTATTAAGAACCAGCTGGCGGTCAAGAAACTTTCTCCTGAATTCCATACAAATTCTTGCCATATCCACTCTGGCCTGTGAAAGGCTGGGCCCAGAGGGGGCTAATGAGCCAATATGCCAAACAGAAACCTGGAGAGGGACATCCGGAAGCTGACAGACAGAAGCAGAATTAGTTCCCGATGCAAATCCAGCCTGGAACGGATTCACAATAATCATAAAAGCGAATCTTTCAAGTTACACATCTGGGTGTCAGACGGTACAACTCTGATTTTAGATTTTTTCAGTTTTAGTTTCGCTCTTAACTTCAGTGTTCTGTTCATACTAATGAATATCTTATCACAATATTCAATCAACTTCATGAAATTTTTGAACACATTGGACAGTTGTGGTCAATGCTCGTAACTATAAGAGTTAAAAATTTCTATACAAGGCGTGCTTCCATACATCATATATCTTTATAACCGATGACAATAAATTAAAAAGAAAGCAGCTTCTTCAGCATAGGTTCACTTTGTCGAAGCTACTCTTGCTTTTTCGGTGTTTCCTCACACAACACACACACAGAGGAAAGTCCATGCATAATGCGAAGCGGGTTACAATGCAGAATTGTCAAAAACTCTGATTAATTCAGAATGTTCCTAAGGTCTTTAATGAGAAGACTAGTGTGGATATAACTGTTAACCTGCGCATAAATGTAGATGAATAAAAACTGAGCTCAATTATAGTTTTATTGCAGCTCCTTGTAACTTCCTTTTTTCATAGAAGCACTCTTCCAGGGCAGATGAATGTCGGATGCCTTGTTTTGAACAATAGTGCTTTCAGGCAGAACCTACTGAATAAAAGGCTGGCTACTCCTCCTATTCCCAGGGAAAACCTCATGGATGCTTCCCCTTAATCCACCCCCTCCCAAAATATCACACAAAGTCCCACCCAGAGGTATTGAACACCAATTATCCTGTTCACTCTTTCACTGTTCATCTGTCCGATTTCACAGCTTCCCATTATCACATATTATTGACCTTCTGGCAGCCCCATTCTCAGCTATTTCCTTCAGGAGAAGCACTATCGGGTTACAGAAAACTGTGTGCGTCCGTGGGTGCAAGTGAGAAAAATATGCGTTTGTGTGAGTGTGTGTGTGTGTGTGTGTGTGTGTGTGTGTCTGTATGTGAGAGAAAGGGCAGCTAAGGGGGTAAGGGGTCCATATAGAAGAAGCAAGATGTGGCAGACACTGCAGCTGAATTTCAAACTCAAGCAGCTGGTTGTCCAAAAGCACACTTAAAATTTTAAAGCTATAATTTATATTTGAAATGTATGGTAAAATAAACAATATCACAGTTTAAAGTGTCTCTGTTTAAAGTTTAAATTTTCGCTAGTGAAAGTTTCTGTGAACAACCAATTGCACTTCAAACACTTCAGTCAATTTTAATATTACAGCCAGAGTTTCACTCACCTCCATTTCTGAACAGCAGGATCTCCACAATATCCCCAAGAACAGGAAAGTTCTCACAGTTCCAAAGAGCCCCCAACCATGACAGTGACTGAAGAACTGCAGGGTGAATTCAAGGTTTACTGTCTCCCCCTCTCTCACTCAAACTCATTGTCTAACTTGTCGGAGGGACTCAGACATTTTACAACTGGAGGCGGAGCTAACGTGCATGCAGTCATGACAGATTTGTTTCCTTGCATCCTCGTTGGCTAAATCTGACCCAGAATCACTTCTCTCTTATACACTCCATTCTTTCATCCTGACCTCAACAGCAATTCACAAACATCTTTCCATGGGAACATGCAAGCCTGCCCTCCCATTGAACATTACTCAGCCACTGATTTTTTTGTTCACTAGTTCAATTCCGATTCATATTCCTAGAAGATCCTGGAATGAATTCATTTAGCACTTTTCAGTTCAAGTCAACACTGAGTTTCAATTCCTCCTGCGGTATGTGACAGGTCTAACTGATTTATTTTACACACTTATTTATATTGCGTGAATTCTCAAGCGCCTAGTGTTTGTTGTCAAGACAGCAGAGAAAGGCAGAGAGTACACAGATATCGAGGGGGAGGTATGAAGTCTTTGAGGTGGTAGGAAACTGAGCTCAGTCAGAGTAATACAAATATATTGCATTGCTTTCAGCATATAAGTACTATACTGGTGTACCGTGTAACACTGAACTTTTTTGTCATTCCAAAATAGGGAAAGGAATGGCTTAATGAGCACATAAGTCTAATTAATACCTTGAACCAGTGTCACCCAGTATGAGGTCAGACTTAACTCTTTGAGACACAGCAGCAGTGACTTTGGTGCCTATTAAGCATACCTCCTTTAATTAAGGACACCTGGTCCCCAAAAGAATCCATCCCTGGAGAAACAGCAGCATGAGGAACAAGCCAGGAACTCATCTCTGAGCTCCTGTTCCGAGGCCACCAAAGCATCTGAAATGCCTTTGTCATTCAGATTAAAAACGAACAAAATAAAATTCCAAAACAGAAAACACACACAGCTAGTATTACCAAATAAAGAAATGATCAAAGTTCCTCTGTCAAATGTACAAAATGTCATGGTTCATATTCAGTTGGGGAAAAAAGAAAAAAAATTCAAGCATCAGAGACTTTTGTTCTTTGAACAGATTAATTTCCGCACTGAGCTATGAGTAACAGGTTTAGAAACCTGGATCTATTTATAAATAATTGACAATTGTAAAAGCTGAGCAAAATGAATAAAAGTAAATACATAAATAAATACAAACACACACATGCGCGCATACATTGCGTGCAAAGTCCAACAAGGAAATCCCCCAAACATGACCGCATTCACAGAGACTTCCTGGTTTCAAAAAATAATGCCCACCTCACATTTGAAAAACATACCCAATTAAGGCCACAAGAAATGTTTTCAGTTTCCATGGAACATTTCAGAAAACAGAGTTCCCCAACCCTAGCCAAAGGCCATGGTTCATGATTATATATATTTATCCTCAAGATTGAAAAAAAAAATGAATCACTCAACTGAGACACAGCCTAGCCTCAGCCTAACCAGTGTTGCATCCACCTCCACTTAAATTTAAAGATGTGGCCTCATCTTCCTGATTGGAGTAAAACCTTACTGTAGAAACTCCACTGTAGTCTACTCAGTTCCTAGTTCTGATGTATTTTGCATTTGTATTTTGCATTCATGTATTCTTCTTAAACATCACTATTGCAAATACAACGGGCTCCAAAATTACTGGCACCACTGACTGGCGATGCACAAACAATGCAAAAAATATATTAACAATATAATTATAGAGAAATGGAATATGCCAAAAAGTGAGAAATACATTACTTTGTTACTTTTTTGATGGAAACAACCAAAAATCATCACAATCATTTAATACAAAATATATTTCAACAAATGAAGATGTCATAATAATTGACACCCTTCATTTAGTACGAAGTGCAACCACCTCTGGCAAGGATAACAACATGGAGTCTTTTCCTGTAATTTTTGACAAGGATAAGGCACACATTTAGGGGGATGTCGGACCATTCCTCTAAGCAGATTCTTTCAAGATCCTTCACATTCTCGGGTTTGCGTTTATCAACTGCCCTCTTCAACTTAGCCCACAGGTTTTAAATTAGATTGAGGTCTGGTGACCGAGATGGCCATTGCAGAACTTTGATTTTGTTGTCACCATCATATTTCACCGTGGGTATGAGGTGTTTCTCTTTGTATGCATCTCTTTTTTGACGCCATGCCAATGCTGTACCTGACCGAAACGTGCAATTTTGGTCTCATCTGGCCAAAGCGCCTTGATGCAATCATAATTGAAATGGCCTTAGGGAACTCCAAGTGCTTCTGTGTCTTCTGCTCATAAATGGCTTTCTTCTGGCAACCGTTCCAAAGAGCCTGTGGTTGTGGAGATGTCGCCTGATAGTGCTTTCTGAAACCTGGTGACCCCAAGATGCCACCAAGGCCTACGATTCCTTCAGAGTGATTCTTGGGGATTTTGTTGCTTCTCTCACCATCCTCCTCAGTATCCTGGGTGCAAAATGCAGTTGCGTCCTTTTCCCTTGAGGTTTTCAACATTTCACTATCTTCGTAATTTTCTAATAATTACCTTGACAGTGCTCAGTGGCATATTTAATCATTTACAAATCTTACTGTAGTTATTAAAAGTTCTCCATGGATCACCACCTTGCATGGTGGAGAACCTTGTGTGTTTCGATGAACCTGTGAGTGAAGCCGTCTGGAGCTCTAGCTCCTGGTAGGGTCATCGATGGCAGTAAGGTCAAAGGAGAGGTTATAGATGAAGTGCGATCTGAAGACCTCAATGGTGGATCTGGCGGAGGGACAATATCACAATGGTAGTGAAGGCAGATGAAGGCTGTGACAGAGGGTGGTCTCCAGTTGTCGTGGACTCCGTGCCATTGGATCCAGCCCCCCCCCGCCATGGATCATGTGGTGGCTGCAGGCGCACCAGTCTCCCCACGTTAAAATATGTCACGCGCAGGCATGCTCCTGAAAGGGAACCAATTCATCCAACATCCTGGATCAAAGTCCGGCGGCGATCAGGAAGTGGTGACAGGGCAGGACCGTGAGGTCTGGGAGCCCCTATCCACAACCTGGCACACAGGCGGTGGGGGTCAGATTCAGTCCTTAAGCTCTTGGACTGAGGCAGAAAGACCTTTTCGGCAGCTGCACCCATGATTGAGCAGCCCTACTTAGAGCCCTACTTAGGATCCACTCTGCTCACCCCAGTCAGGGAGGGGGTTAGAAATGGTACCCTAAACATAGCCTGCCTCTAAAACTCCTGTCTGGACCACCGTATCCAGAGGGATCACCACCACACGGTCAGAAATACAGAAAAAAGTGACATATTGGAGCCTAGAATGTGCGAACCCTAATGGACAACCAAGCCAGTGACCGACCCGAAAGGCGAACAGCCATCATCTCTATGAAACTAAGGAGATTCCAGATCGACATTGCAGCACTCTCTGAAACCCGACTGGCTGATGAAGGGCAGCTGAAGGAGGAAAAAGGCGGATACACTTTCTTCTGGAAAGGAAAGCCTGCTGGTGAGCCGCGAATCCATGGAGTGTCCCTTGCTGTCAAGAGCAGCCTCATCAGCCACCTCTTTGAACTCCCTGTGGGGATCAACAAATGCCTAATGACCACACACCTGATGCCGGCAAGCAGTCAGATGGCCACCGTTATTAGCGCTTATGCTCCAACACTTGATGCACAATATGAAGTAAAGGAGGCCTCCCATGCTGACCTGGACAACACCCTAAGCAAAGTCCCCAGGGAGGACAAGCTAATCCTGCTTGGAGACTTTAATGCCAAGGTGGGACGCAATCGCCTACTCTGGATAGGCACAACAGGAAAGGACGGGGTTGGAAACACAAATACCAATGGCTTGCTACTGCTGAGAAAATGCCCAGAACATAACCTGGTCATCACTAACATACTTTTCTGCTAGAAAAACAAGTTCAAAACATACAGCACATACAATGCTGTGAAAAAGTATTTGCCCTCTTCCTGGTTTCTTTTTTTTTTTTGCATATTGGTCACACTCAAATGTTTAAGATCATCAAACAAATTTTAATATTAGACAAAGATAACCCGAGTAAATACAAACTAGAGTTTTTAAATGATGATTTCATTTATTGAGAGAAAAAGCTATCCAAACCTACCTGGCCCTATGTGAAAAAGTAATTGCCCCCTAAACCTAATAACTGGCTGTGCCACCATCGGTGAAAACAACTGCAATCAAGCGTTTGCGATAAGTGGCAATGAGTCTTTCACATCGCTGTGGAGGAATTTTGGCCCGTTCGTCTTTGCAGAATTGTTTTAATTCAGCCACATTGGAGGGTTTTCGAGCATGAACGGCCTGTTGAAGGTCATGCCACAGCATCTCAATCAGATTTAAGTCTGGACTTTGACTAGGCCACTCCAAAACCTTCATTTTGCTTTCTTTTTTTAGCCATTCAGAGGTGGAGTTGCTGGTGTGTTTCGGATCATTGTCCTGCTGCATAACCCAAGTGCGGTTGAGCTTGAGGTCACAAACTGATGGTCGGAAGTCCTCCCTCAGGATTTTCTGGTAGAGAGCAGAATTCATGGTTCCATCAGTTATGGCAAGTCTTCCAGGTCCTGAAGGAGCAAAGCAGCCCCAGACCATCACGCTACCACCACCATGTTTGATTGTTGGTATGATGTTCTTTTTATGAAATTCTATGTTAGTTTTACGCCAGATGTAACGGGACACACACCTTCCAA
Source organism: Gymnothorax javanicus (assembly GCA_029692085.1). NCBI lineage: Eukaryota > Metazoa > Chordata > Actinopteri > Anguilliformes > Muraenidae > Gymnothorax > Gymnothorax javanicus. The sequence continues at coordinate 37,342,465 of CM056202.1, forward strand.
AAAATTCAACTTTTGTCTCGTCAGTCCACAGAATATCTTCCCAAAAGTCTTGGGGATCATCAAGATGTTTTTTGGCAAATGTGAGACGAGCCTTTGTGTTCTTTTTGGTCAGCAGTGGTTTTCCCCTTAGAACTCTCCCATGGATGCCATTTTTGCCCAGTCTCTTTCTTATTGTTGAATCATGAACACTGACTTTAACTGAGGCAATTGAGGCCTGCAGTTCTTTAGATGTTGTTCTGGCTTCTTTTGTGACCTCCTGGATGAGTCGTCAATGCGCTCTTGGAGTAATTTTGGTAGGCCGGCCAGTACTGGGAAGATTCATCACTGTTCCAGGTTTTCTCCATTTGTGGATAATGGCTCTTACCGTGGTTCGGTGGAGTCCCAAAGCCTTAGAAATGGCTTTGTAACCCTTTCCAGACTGATAGATGTCAATGACTTTGTTTCTCATCTTTTCTTGAATTTCTTTAGATCGCGGCATGAAGTGTTGCTTGTTGAGATCTTTTAGTCTACTTCACTTTGTCAGACAGGTTCTATTTAAGTGATTTTTTGATTCAACAGGTCTGGCAGTAATCAGGCCTAGGTGTGGCTAGTGAAATTGAACTGAAAAAATATGTGGTTAATCACAGTTAATACATGATTTAACATGGGAGGGGGCAATTATTTTTTCACATAGGGCCAGGTAGGTTTGGATAGCTTTCTTCCCTGAATAAATGAAATCATCATTTAAAAACTGCATTTTGTATTTACTTGGGCTATCTTTGTCTTATATTAAAATTTGCTTGATGATCTGAAACATTTAAGTGTGACTAATATGCAAAAAAAAAAAAAAAATCAGGAAGGGGCAAATACTTTTTCACAGCACTGTACCTACAACAGCTCCAGGCTGCTCTCAAGGCAAACCTTCCCAAGCAGTGTCCAATGGATATAGAAGTGCACTAGGCCAAGCTTAAATCTACCATCATTGACTCTTGCTAGAGCACCCTTAGCCACAAAACTCGAAAACATCAAGACTGGTATGATCAGAATGACACTGAAATACAACAATTCATCGATATCAAGCGGCAAGCCTTTATCTTCTGGCAAAATGACATTAAATGCAAGGCAAAAAGAGCAGCCCAGCAAGCAAAGGCAGCTGTCCAATCTCGGGTTAGAGAGCTAAAGAACCAGTGGTGGACGAAGAAGGCTCTGGAGATCCAGCAGCTCGCTGACTCTCGAGATACCAGGCGTTTCTTTGAGGCCACAAGAGTGGTGTACAGCCCCAGCCACCGTTGCCAAACCCCCCTTCGCTCTAAGGATGGGCAAACACTGCTGAAAGATAACGAGTCAATGGCAAACAGATGGAGAGAGCATTATGAGGAGCCTCTGAATGGAGACATTACTCCTGAGATGGAAGCCCTTGACCAACTCCCTCAACAGCCCATTATTGAAAACATGGCAGAACCATCCAGCTTGAAAGAGGTGCAGGATGCTGTAAGGATGATGAAACACAATAAGCCTGCTGGACTTGATGGCATCCCTGCAGAAGTCCTGAGGAAGGGAGGGCCAGATCTCCTAGATCACATCCATACCCCACTCCTCAAAATTTGGGAAGATGAAAAAATCCTCGCACAACTTAGGGATGCCCTAATTGTTCTAATTTTCAAGAAAGGAGACAAGGCAGACGGTGGAAACTACCGCAGTATTTCCCTCCTATCCACCACTGGGACAGTTCTCACTCGGATCTTGGTAAATAGATTCACCACCCTCTCAGAAAACATACTCCTTTAGTCCCAGAATGGCTTCTGCCCAAACAGAGGCACCACGGACATGATTTTTATCACCCATCAATTGCAAGAAAAATGCAGAGAACAAAATCAACCATTATACATGCCCATCACAGACCTTACCAAAGCCTTTGATTCTGTGGCTGGTCCTGGCAAAAATTGGTTGCCCAGAAAAATACATCAGGGTAATAAGACTGCTACATGACAATATGTCAGCCACAGTTCAAAGTGGCAGTGGAGATGAGACAGAACCCTTCAAGGTTGATTCTGGAGTCAAGCAGGGCTGTGTTATTGCCCCTATGCTTTTCTCCATTTTTATTGCTGCTGTCTTCCATCTCACTGTTAAACACCTGCCCCAAGGATGAAAAATTGTTTACAGAATTGACGGACAACTTCTCAACGTCAACAGATTCAGGGCTAAAAGTCGTACCACCACTGTTTCCATCATGGAGTTGCAGTATGCCAATGACAATGCCCTTGTGGCCCTTTCAGAAGATGGCCTACAGTGCTTTCTGGATGCCTTTGCCAAGGCATGCAAACAACTTGGTTTGGCTGTTAACGAAAAGAAAACTCAAATTCTCTTACAGCCACCACCCACCCAAAATACCCCTGCCCAACCCCCAAACATCTCTATTGAAAACACCCAACTGGAAAATTTGGGCCACTTCACATATCTTGGCAGCCTCCTGTCGTCTAAAGCCAACATTGATGACGAAATATGCCACCATCTCAGCTGCGCTAGTAAAGCCTTCTCAAGACTGAGAAAGAGGGTCTTTGAGAACTGTGGCCTCCAGGCCAGGATGAAAATCTTGGTCTACAAAGCAGTAGTGCTGCCCACCCTTCTGTACGGATCAGAGGCCTGGACCATGTACAGCAGGCATTTGAAGGCGCTAGAGGCTCAACATCAACGCTGCCTACAAAAAATCCTCAGAATCAGCTGGGAGGACCAACGCACTAATACTAGCGTCCTGGAGGAGGCTGACATCCTCAGCATCCCTGCCACCAGCTCAGATGGACCGGTTATGTCACCCGCATGCTAAACTCTCGCCTCCAAAAACAAGTCCTATATTCCCAGCACGTTGTAGGAAAACTAGCCCCAAAAGGACAAAAGAAAAGGTATAAGGACAACATAAAAATGAACATCAAAAAGTGCCACATAGACCTTAAAACCTGGGAAGACAGCAACAAACTGGTCGGCCTGGAGAAACCTTGTCTGTCAGGGTGCTGCACAATATAATGATGACCTCTGCCACACTGCGGAACATGAGCGCAGACTAAGGAAGGAGAAAGAATCCAAACAGGGTCTACCCAAACCGACCGCCACCACCACATACCCTTGCCCACACTGCACAAGAAATATCGGCTCCAGAATCGGCCTCTTTGCCCACCTGAAGACCCACAAGGACCAAGAAGGAGGACAGTCATACTCGACCACGAGTGACCGCCGATGATGAGTAATTAAAAGATTTATGAAGGTCTATGATCATCTGCCCCTTTTGAACTGACGGTTGTTTTGTTTTCTTCATGATGTTAGATGACAAAAGTATATTGCATGTGTGTTACCTCATTTTTATACCCAAGTGAAATACAAAGTGATGTAATGGCTCAATGTAGTTTCTTAACACTTAGATAAAACTTAAATAGGTGGAATTTAAGACCTGGTAAATTTTGGTAGATGTTATTTACAATTAACTTTATGGGTGCCATTAATTGGGAAACCTTGATTTGGAGGAATTTGGTTTTTAATTAAATCAGTAAATGATTTGGTTGGTTCCATTGGAACATTAATATCAAACAGTATTTATCACATATTGTTATTTAGAGTTTCTCTATAAATGTATTTTGTTGAATTTTTTAAGTATTGTTTGTGCACTGCCTGTCAGAGGTGCCAGTAATTTTTGAGCCCACTGTAGGTGTAAGTTTGAGCATTTCTCACTCCTTCTTCATATAGTGTCCAATCCCCTCTGAAGCCTATCCCCCACCCAAAAAAAGTGGTTGTCACCCACAGGACAGAAGCTTTGTAAAATGGAAATTTCCAAATCAGTCATGGGAAGCCATTCCTTAAATAGTAACTTATTAATGATTTTCTTCTTTCTGCTTCTTTATTTTCACAGCCATTGTGAATTATATTTTTGTACATCGTTTTTTCCATAAATATTTAAATTTGGAATTCGGAATTACGTATTTAATGTACGCTGCCATGATTGAAATAGGACCACATACTAGACTGTCCAGTCCGACGCGACCGCAAGGGTGTAGCCCCGGAAAGCTGGCTGCCCTCCTTTTTTGCATAATATTCGGCCAATACTGTCGCCATGGCAACCAAAATCGATAGGTGTCATAAGTGAAGTGTAACAAATGTCCATTGCAAATATGAAAGTAATCGGTCAAGAATTGCAGCCTGTAGGGCGTCCATAAGGAAATATCTACATGTTGCCACTAATTTGCATATTATTTGGCCAATACTGTCGCCATGACAGCCAAAATCCATAGATGTTATAAGTGAAGTGTAGCACATGTCCATACCAAATATGAAAGAAATCGGTGAAAAATTGCAGCCTGTACTGCATCCACAAGGAAATCTCTCTGTTTTGCCACTAATTTGCATATAATTCGGCGAATGCTGTCGCCATGGCAACCAAGATCGATAGGTGTCATAAGTGAAGTACAACACATGTCCATAACAAATATGAAAGTAATCAGTCAAAAATTGTAGCCTGTGCCGCATCCACAACGAAATCTCAACGTTTTGCCACTAATTTGCATATTATTCAGCCAATCCTGTCGCAATGGCATCCAAAATCGATAGGTGTCATAAGTGAAGTGTATCACATGTCCATACCAAATATGAAAGTAATTGGTGAAAAGTTGCAGCCTGTACTGCGTCCAAAACGAAATCTCTATGTTTTGCCACTAATTTGCATATTATTCGGCCAATACTGTCACCATGGCAACCAAAATCGATAGGTGTCATAAGTGAAGCATAACTCATGTCCATACCAAATATGAAAGAAATCGCTCAAAAATTCCAGCCTGTAGAGCGTCCACAATAAAGTGTCTGCGGAGGCAGCGGCAGAGACGAATCCATAGTAGCTGCCTGACTTTGTTCGGGGGCTACAATTAACTTGTGGTTGAGAAATTAAAATCGAAGAGTGATTTGTCAGTAATCTTCTACCTGTTCTACATTGAAAATAATAAAATTGCGTATTGTTTGATATTTCACTATATGTAATTTATTGATTTTTTTTAATAAACATTTGCTTCAATTCTGATTCCAGCAACATATGTGCCATACATTCTCTTCTGGGGAAAAGTTGGGACTGTGGACAGGCCAGTTTAGCACTCACAACTCCTCCTAATGTGGCTATGCCTTTGCAATATGTGCAGTTTTGCATTGTCTTTTTGAAGTATTTGGTAAATTACATGACGTCCCTGGAAAAGATGTCTTGAAGGCAGCAGATGTTACTCCAAAATCTCAATGTACATGCCAGCATTAATGAAGCCTTTGCAGAAGTGCCAAGATCACAAACACAATCCCATACCATGGTAGGGCATGCCTTTTGCAATAGTTGCTGATGACTGTCTCGATTGTCAATTCGTTCCACAGAAGACTTAAAATATTGATTTTTCCATCGATTTTTCAATACACATTTCCACTGTGTGATGGTCTATCAGTTACCTCAGTGCCCAGGTAAGGTGACAGCACTTCTTAACATTTAACATAAGGCTTCCGGTTTACTGAGTCAAGTTTTAACATGCATTTGTGGATGAAACTGCTTATTGTGGTATGTGACAAAGGTTTACCGAGGTAATCCTGAGCCCATGTATCAGGATTATGTGATAGCTAAATGACAGTTCTTGATGCAATGCCCTCTGAACGATAGGAAATTACAGGCATTCAATTTAGGCTAAAGTCCTTGCCAGTTAGACAAAAAATTCCATCCATTCCATCTTTTAATCGTAATAAACTATGGAGGGCAAATTATCCAAAAGCCCTTCACATCTTTTTTTGAGGATCATTGTTTTTAAACTTAACAATGATTATTGAGAATTTGTGGGAGAATTGGTGATCCTCGGCCCATCTTTGCTCCTGAAGAACTAAGCCTTTCCTGGATTTGTACCAAATAATGAGTAGGATCACCTGCTGACATCCGCTGATAGAAATAAACATAATTAGTCAAATTTTAGCTGTATTACTAGTCAAATTGCCAGCTTTTTTTGGAATGTGTGGCAGGCCTGAATGACATTACTGGATCTACATTTACAAATAAAATGAAGTTGACCACACAAAACATCAAATATCTTGTCGTCATACGGTCTGTAATGAAACACAAGTCCGAGTAAATCTAGAAGTTGCTGCTCCCTGTTTTTGTGCATTGTGCATGTTGTCCCAACTTTTTCCAAGTTGGGGTTGTAAGTCAATGAGTAATGCGGTCATTCCATGTCAATTCAACAAATTTAGAAAAAAAAAAATTTCCAACTCACCATCTCAGATTTGATTCAAACTTTCAGGAATTGATTCATCCAGGCTCAATAGTGGAAATACAAAATTCTAGACTAATATGTTTGATGCTTTTTGAGATACACGCACAAGAAAAATGGCGCTTGGATGGCATTTTACACAGAAGTTGTCTGCTAGCTGTCAGAGAGCATTATTCCAACACGCTTAACTTCAGAACTATAAAAGCTAGATCTGTGAAATTTGCGGGACTTGTTCTTTATTATTTGTACTCATAAATTAGAACTACACTCAATGTTTCATATTTGCAAAGTTATAACACTTTAAATTTGTGGCAAAAAAATGCCATTTTCAAACATGTTAACAACTTGACATTATTTTATCTCCAGACTGGATCAAGTGTGACATTCCAACTTTTTATCGTTGTTAGCCTGACGATAGTACTGTTTCATAACCAGGGCAGTTTGTTAATTAATATAAAAATTTTGGGTGTATGACACTTTAAATATGGAAAAAATGCGTGAAAAAAAACACATATTAGGGCAGCATTTCAGATGCAAATTGCCAAAGTATGACACAAGGTAGCCAAAAATAACCAATATTATCTGAAAGAACTTATTGACTAATATATAAAATACTGAGGTGGTATCTGGTCAACACAACATGTATTGATGGATACTGTTACATGCCAATATTCAGAAGATAAATTCACTGGATGTAGTAAAAAGGTAACTTATTAAATAAGTAATATGAAAAAACTTCCTTTTTGTAGATTGAAATGTATTTAGAGAAATCCTTGACCAAAAATTCATTCGGCATGCCGAGTGACTTTTGAAATTAGATCAATGCCCTTTTCCAAATCACGTCAGGTGATAATGCCTTGCCAGCTGATGTAACTGGGGCTTCAATAACCCCTATAGTATGCAACTGAGGCCCCTAGCAGAGGTCCCCTCTCTGAGCCCAAAAGTAAGACTTGGAGCAACAATTTAGATGCGTTAAGTTCACTTGAATGGCCTGTTCCTCCTCTAATGTTGCACAAATGCTGCCTCTCAGGAATTGCCATTCACCAAACACACAACCTATCCAACAGGAATGAGATATACGAGACAGACTGTTGGTTTCTCCACACTTTGATGCACCATTTTGGGAGGGCTCTCAGTTATATCCACATAAAGCAGGGACCACCGGACACTCTGCTAACTTGTATTTGGTGTTATGGGAGAGAATGAGCGATTGTCCCTCGTTTCTGGAACGGTGGATGACTTTGAAAATCTAATTTGAAGTGCTTTTTTCATTATTAATCACTTCATCCTGACCAACCCAAATAAAATGAATATTCTTGATGTGTGTGATAGTCAGAGAATGAAAACATATTTGTCACCCACCTTAGAGTCAAGTTAACAGTTGTAGACTCATGTACACCTTGAAAGCTATAATATAGCATTGACCAGCATCTCTGTGTTCTGCTAGACGTGGTGTGTTTGATACCCTCCAATGTAGTTTGCTTGAGGATAACCACCTTGGTATTAGGTACATTTGTCCATATATGGATGCTTTTTCAGATAGTTTTGGTTATTTTCTGGTATCTTGTGTCATACCTTGGCAATCACGCATCGAAAATGATGGCTTAATTTCTCCTTTTTTATTCATGGGGCCATATACTCAACATTTTTATACAAAATGAAGACACTACCTAGGTCACAGAACAGTGCCATCATCGAAATAACAATAATAAAAAGAAGGAATGTCTCACTTGAACAAGTCAGGAGATATTGTGTCAAAGTTGTTAAAATGAGTAAAAGTGACATTTTTTCCCCCCCAAAGATTTAAAGGCAAAGAAAACGTTTTAGCTGTTACCCAAAAAAGTACATTCTCTCCTCATTCCATAAAAATTTTTTTGAAAATTTATGTGCCAAGTAATCAAATGTCAAATCACTGAAATACAACTCATTTGCACAAGTTCATTCCTACATTTTAGCTAATCAAAAAATGCTTTGTGTGGCAATGTCCCGGATTGTTATGACGCGTTTGTACACCAGGAAATCAGCTGAACAACGTGAAGTGTATTAGTCTTGATTATCACTCGTGCTGCAGCTTAATTTTACGCCGAATGATCAAGGTTCGATATCATTATAGGAACCTGAGTGACAAAATCAGTCATAATGCCTCTGCGTGGCTGTTAGTTGCTCCAACAAAACGGGAAACTCTGACCAACCCGCAGGCGTAAGCTTGCACAGATTTCTCTTGGCGAAGCCTGACCTGTTACAACAGTGGTTGCACAACATTGAACAACATGACTACGTCCCAACGAGGAGTCACCAGTTATGTTCTGCACACTTTTTACCCAGTTATTTCAAGCAGCACGCAAAATATGGAATTGAAAAGCCTATTAAATAACGGAAGATTTTGAAAGATGATGCCATGTCAACAAAACTCAGTCACCACCAGGCCCCCAAACCTAAGCATCTGTCAACTTTCGCTCAGCTGGAGAAACGACAGCATCAGTTACAAGTAGGCTTTCCAAATCTTATGTCAGCTTATAATTTGTCATAACAGTTATACCGATTCACAAATCAAACATCAGACAAACTCTTGCTTACAGTAGCCATGTTTTATTTCATTTATAACCTCCGCATCGACAAGAGTTGCAGTGTCCAGGTGACTTCGCAAGCTACCCCAGTTCTAAAAAACATGGAACACTGCCCACAACGTATAAATCTGATCTTTCTGAGCTGGTTTAGGCCATTAAAAAAAATTTTTTTTCAAATATTACCCAAAAGTATTTGAATAGTAGGGGTAGTGTATTTTTACAGGGCATCCAATGTACCAAGTGTTATCATTGCCTTTAACATGTCATCACTTTGCAAATGGAAAAGATATGTTGTTCTTTTGTGATTTAAACATTGAAACAATAAAGAATAAGCACTGCAAATTTCATAGATCTAGCTTGTCTAGTTTCAAAGTTGTGAGTGTTGGAACGTTGTACTCTGTCAGTTAGTGGACAATTTCAGTGTAAACATGGGGACCAGGCCTAGGCCTGCACCATTGATCTCAAGCCTGTATCTTAAAAAAAAATAAATTAAAAAAATATATATTGAAGATATCAGTCTAAAATTTTGCATTCCCACAATGTGGCATGGGTTCAACTTTTCCTAAAAGTCTGAAGCAAAGCTGAGATGGTGAGTTGGGAGCCCCTTGTTGATTTGACATGTAAATTTTTACTTGATGTGTTTACATTTCATGACACTTGGATATTTTTAACTTTTTGCTAAAGTTTGTTGTATATTCCTGTGAAGTATTTGATGTTAAAAAATTAAGTGATTTGCGCCTTTTATTTTCAATGGAATCATGCAAGAAGTAAACCGCTATCGAGGTAAAAGCAAAAGCAAGTAAAGAGTAAAAAGTACCCAACTTTAACAGCCTTCATCTGTGAATCACAAAGTGTTGTGAAATGTCCATTTTTACTTGATGCGGTCACACATGGGGAAAAAAACCAATACCTTAGAAATTAGCAAAATATTTTTGCCTATTCAAGGCGGTTGCAACAAACAGACAAAACAAGTCGCGCAGCTGTTGCCATTTTTTTTTTTAATAAAACCATTTCACATCAAAGATTACAGGTGTAGAAACACCTGCTTAAAAGTTGTGCTACACCACTTCTTAAAAATTACTACCTAAAAACAGTTTTAAACAGAAAAAAAAAGAACAATACAAAAGGTGATTTTTGTTTTTGGGATCAATTTTAAAGGTTGAATAATTAAATTTAGCATCCTAATGTGCAGATCAACAGCCCTGTAGCCCATTAAAAATCAACTGCCAACAACACCAATTTCACAGAAAGGGCAATGCCACGACTGAACACATCACGCCATTAAGTAGCTGAACAGCACCCCCTAGCAGTGATAACTGACAGTGACAGGGTAGTTTAACCACCAGTGTACTCTGGAATTGAAGTCTCCTACATTTAGAGACTTCAGTGGAACTTCACAAGCCTGCGTCATCCTCGTCCTCGTAGAACCAAGGGTGGCACGGAGAATGGCAGGTAAATCATTGTTACAATGAGGCAACAGAGATCACTGCTGCAATATTTTAGGCGGGAGAAGGTGCATCTCAGTCGGTGGTGGTGCGACGGTACCAGAAGCGCGCCCTGAAGTCGTCGCTGCAGGTCATGAAGCCGGGGTTGGTGGGGGAGTGCACGATGCAGCGGACGATGTTGTTGTGGCCGAGCGAGAGGAGGTTCTTCCTCTCCGCCGAGCGGGAGTCCCAGCAGCAGAGGCTGATGGTTCTCTCGTCAGGCAGCAGCACATAATCCTCAGTGTGGTTAAACACAGCCTGCGTGCGGTGCATCTGACGCCCACTCAGCCCAGCACCTGCAGGAGGAGGAGACATCCGGTACAAGGGCCGGCACAAACACAAGTGCATCAGTGTGGGCCTGCACAAACACAAAAACTGCTGCACGATTAATCACAACTTTTAAAGTGTAATACAAAAAAAAAAAAAAAAAAAAACTGCCACTTTTTTTTTTTTTTTTTTTTTTAATTAAAGGAGCATCGGGGGTAAATGACAACTTTTTAAAGCATTCATAGTAAAAGATACAATTCATTTACCAGTCAAGTATATACATTCTCTGGATAAGAAAGGAAAATAGATCACTTATGTAAATTTGCCCGTTGCCATGGAAACGGCGGCCAAGCTGAATTTTCACTAGCTTTAGTTTTTCCCAGATTTCTTGGTAAACATACATGTTAGCACAGTGGAATTTGTTTTATTTTAAGCTTTTGACATAGCCAAACAGCCTCATATCCCTGGATTTAATTTCTTTCAGGGGAGAAAAAAAATTTTGAGCCCTTTTTCACCTGGAATGTGAAAAAGTGATTTTTTTTGGTGGATTTGACACCACATATAGGCTATACACTTCAGTTGAAAAATCTCTGTTAAACTGCTATACTAATTACACAGAAAAACTGGTGAAAATTTCATAAGGTTCTGATGATTAGTTACAGAGAAATCTGGGTTCAAAGGGGCAAAAATGACATTTCTCAATAATGGCTGCCAAAGGCAAAGGAACACATTGGCAACCATTTACCCTCTAAAATTCCCCTTTGCCATACGTTTTTCCCTCTTTCTGAAGAGCCTCCTCCTCCTTTCTTAGTCTTTTGTATTATTTTGTATTATGAAAAATTGTTTTTTCATGTTATTTATCCCCATGCCCCATTAATTCAGAATAACATGCACAGGGATCTCACCAGGATTTTCTCACAGCGTAGGGGCAACTTGGCATGGTGCTAGCCGTGTGGCTGGCGTCGAAGGTGTGAGCTTAGTAGGGGTGTCTGGGGTCATCCCCCCTGGAAAATTTTGAAATTTAGAACCCTCTGAAACACTACTGAATGCATTTTGAGGGGTGTAAATTACTTTGTTCTCCTTTTCTCTCTGATACTCCCTGCAATAAGCTGGTATTTCTTCATTTATTTTTATTTAACCCTTATTTTACCAGGGAAGTCCCGTTGAGATTGAAATCTCTTTTTCAAGGGAACCCTGGGGGTTGAGGTGGGGAGGGAGAGGGCAATTTGCACAGCCAATTGGATCAGGGGATGATTAGGTGGCAGGTGGAAAGAGCCAGGTTGGGACTTTAGCCATGACAGCGGGGAACCCCCTACTCTTATCGAAGAGTGTCAAAGGATCTTTAATGACCACAGTGAGTCAGGACCTCAGTTTAACGTCTCATCTGAAAGACGGCGTCTCCTTCAGTACAGTGTCCCTGTCACTGCACTGGGACATTGGGGATTATTCCACCAGAGGGAAGATCGCCACCTACTGGCCCACCAACACCTTTTCCAGCAGCAACTTGGTTTTCCTCGGTGGTCTCCCATCCAAGTACTGACCAAGCCCACGCCTGCTTAGTTTCAGCCACGCGGCTGGAGCAGATCGAATAGTGGTATGGCTGCTGGCATATGCCGCGTGGCTGGCGTCGAAGGTGTGAGCTTAGTAGGGGTGTCTGGGGTCATCCCCCCTGGAAAATTTAGAAATTTAGAACCCTCTGAAACACTATTGAATGCATTTTGAGGGGTGTAAATTACTTTGTTCTCCTTTTCTCTCTGATACTCCCTGCAATAAGCTGGTATTAGTATGCTAGTACTATGAAAACACCCCTATGCTGGTTGAAAGACAGCGTAGGGGCCCAAATCACAGCGCAGGGAGCCCCTACGCTCAAATGACCTAGTGAGAACCCTGAAGCATGCTTGTGCCTTCTCTTTTGTTGTATCAGAGGCCACTTGACATGCTTCCAGTAAAGAGACTGTGTTGAGAACCAACGAGGCAACAAATGCATTTTAAAATGATTACAGTCAACCTGTTCCTGCATACTTTACCCAAGTAACAATCATGCAATTGATTTACCAACTAATCCAAAAACCAATATGTACCGTATAATGATAGAGGTGATAGAGAGGTGCTAATAAGGCAAAGTCAGCTAATTGTGAGATTAGCAATAACCTGAATCATTACAAAAATGAATCAAAAATTCCTCTAGATACCATCACCTGTTGAAGAGTATTCTCCCCATGTTATGGAAATTAAAATGAGATATTTAAGATGGCATTTGACTTAGTTCTGAGCATTTAAAACAAATTTCAAATGGAAAACATTAAGCATATGAAACCATTCAGACATTCACTCAACAGTCAAATGTACAGTAAAATCAAACAAAAACATTTGCGCAAATCTGTGCCATTTTATGAGCATTTAAAATTTCACAAAGCAACAAACAATGATGCTAAACAATTGGCCAGTCTACTGCTTAGTCCTAGTCACTGAGCAAATCAATTGTTTGACTGCCAAGAGAACAACGGACAACCCCCAACTCAGAAAAAGTAGAGACTGTATGGTAAATGCACACAAAAACAGACAGCAGTGATTACTAAATTCCATTTGACTTGCATTTCATTGAAGACAGTTTGAAGGCAGATAATCAATGTTTTGTCTAGTCAACTTCAGGAAATTTTTAATACAGATCCCTTTCTGCCTCCCAGGCCAGCAACTCATTCCAAACAAAAAAAGTGATAATGGGGGCTACCAAGGATTAGTAATGAGGCAAAAAATGAATAATAATGTATTTTGAAACAGCCAAGTTCAGCAGGTGGTTTTAATCACGATTTGGTACAAAAGCAGCATCTTGGACAGGCCTAGTCCTTCAGGAGCAAAGATGGGCCAATGATTGCACATTTGCCAACATGCATGAGGGTCATTCAATGTGAAATCAGGCAAATTCCAGGATGATCCCAGCTGGACCATCTCAGATTTTCTTCAAACTTCACCCATATATAAATTGACTATTCTAAGCCGGTTTTGCGAAATATTAGGTTCCCCTCATCATTAGTTTATGATTTATGGCCCCTGCAAGTGGTGGGGGTACCCCTTGGGAAAAACAACTAAATTTCTGAGCCGTTTTCAGAGCTCTGCTGTAGCTGAAGTATTCAAGCCAGCTCTATAATTTCTTCTGGAGTGACTCTCCTGTACCCAGACAGCAGGGAAACATAGCATAAGACCTGCTAGAAGGTGACCTTAGGTACCTAGGAGGAGCCAAAAATGAAAAAAAAAAAAAAAAACACAATTGCTAATGAAAAATGCCAGTTTTTAAGTACCCATCTGACCCTTTTAATGAGTAGCTACGACTCTAATTAGTTGTATAGGGAATATTTAAATAGTTTCCTCGTATGCAGGATACAAAAGTAAATCAGATGTTATGTGAATGGGAAAATATTTGGATATTTTTTGACAAATCAAATTTCTTCTTGCACAAAGACACAGTAAGTTGACAAAAGGCTGTAAGAAGTACAGTAAACAATTTTTCAAGAAATACAATACTTTTTGCCATTTCATTTGACAGATTTACAAAAAATGCCATGTCCAGAATTATTCATACCCTTTTCTCGCTAAATGATGGCAAAGCCTTTATTCACGATTACAGCCTCCAAACGTGTCCTGTGGTTGATCACAAGGTTTCTACATGTCTGCACGGGGATTTTGGCCCACTCCTCTTTGGCGACCTTCTCCAGGTCCTTAAGGTTTGAGGGTTTCCTTGCCATGACCTTGGTCTTCAGTTCCCTCCACAGATTCTCGATAGGATTGAGGTCGGTGCTCCGGCTTGGCCGCTCCAAACCATTCACTGTGTTGTCCACTAACCATTTCTTGATAGATTTGGTCGTGTGTTTAGGATCACTATCCTGTTGGAAGATCCATTCTTGCCCAAGACCAAGTTTTTCGGCAGATTACTTAATATTTTCACTGAGGATCTGGATATACTGGTCCTGTTTCATAATGCCATTCACTTTAAAAAGGTTTCCGGGCCCATTCACTGAAAAGCAACCCCAAAGAATGATACTCCTGCCGCCTTATTTGACCGGTGGGACCGTGCTTTTCAGGTTGAACACTTAACATTTCTTACGCCAAACAAAAGCCACATCTCTGTGCCTAAACAACTGCATCTCTGTTTCATCCGTCCATAACATTGACAGCCAGAAGCTTGTATCTTCATCCAGGTGAGCTTTTGCGAAGGCTAGACTATTTCTTGTGTGTCTGGGTTGGAGAAGTCTAAGTGGCGTAAGACAGGTGAAGTGTTCAACCCGAAAAACACGGTCCCAACGGTCATACAGGGTGGCAGGAGTATAATGCTCTGGGTTGCTTTTCAGCGAATGGGCCTGGAAACCTTGTGCAAGAATAAACTGGATTTGTCAAGAAATATCTCGAAAAAAAATCAAAAATTGGTAGGGGTATGAATGATTTTGGGCGCGACTGTATTTATTTATTTATTTTTTAAAATAGCGCTGCATGAGGGCGTTATGACAATGTTGGTCTTTGCAACAGCGGTCATAGCAACTAAGGGTGCAAACGAGTACTGGAATAAAAGAATACTCGTCATATAAATCATGACCGATTACAAAAAAATTATGATTTATAATCGTTTTGTTGTCCTGGGGCCTGAATTTTTTCTACGTTTTATCCCAATAAGTTCCTTTGTTTTGTACGCATGTGTCATTTAAAAAGCTATCATGCTTTTGTTGCCTTATTTGTTTCATCCTCTTCAACCCCAACTCCTGGTAATACTGCCGGGATTTGCCTGTCTCACACATGATGGCTCACAACCCCTCCCAGTTTGACATCGCATGATTCACAATCAAACAATTTATTATTTGAATTAATAAGACCAATACACAATCGTATAATGATTAAGAAATTATTAATGAGGAAATGACCAAGAAACCACCGACAGGCTACATTGAAAACGCGCACGTAATTGTAGGGATGACAAGTAGCCTACTCCCCCTTCTCACAAATAAAACCCTCCAAAATATAAAGGCGACCCCCCTTTTAAAATTGTTCTGGGAAATAAACTTTTTTAAGCTTTTTAGGTTGGATATGGAATTATTCCCCTTCCTCTGAATTCCATCTCCCGTTTCAGCATTTTTTACATTTAGAACAGAAACATCTTCCTGTCGCGCTCTATAAAACATTGGCGCAGAAGGACTTCACTTTGTAAGCTTAGCCATTATGCACAGTTTTATAAGCTACAGGAGGTCGTCAGCCCCAAAAATAAACAAATAATCCTTGGACAAAATCCTCCATTTGAATAAAGTGATTCATCGCATTGGTAATTTTTAATTCAATCAACTATCCTTAATGAATGTAGCTTGTCTGTTTCGCCAACATCCAGGCAGCAGACTAATCCCATAAAAGGCGAAAATAATCGTGCCCTTTGGGATCATGATCAGCTTTCTTAAAATTCTCCCAAACTGGCAATTTTTTTTTTTTTTTTTTTTTTTAACATATTTTTACAGCGGGTAAGTTAAAGCCATTCTCGAGTTTTCGGTAAAAAGTGCATTCTGTCACACAAGCTGCTGCGGTACGTGTCGCGATGATGGTGCCCTCTGAGCGGTACTCCTTCATGGCCCAGGAATTTAGTCCATCTGAATAAATGTTACAACACTGTCCTTGCAGAATGTTGATTCCAAGCTGCAAACTCCCAAAACATAGCACTGACTGGAGTTACTTAAAGCATCGCTAACACACGTAATGAATCAGAGTGCAGGTCTGATAACTCATGCTGACCAAGTTCTTACTTTTGCCTTTTCCCAGTAGCTAAATCCCCCTTTAGCAAACAAATTGTCACTGAGGTTGTGCAGATAAAACAAAGAATGAGGTTGATTTCTTTAACACAATGCAATCATCGCCATTTTCAAACAAACCTCATTGAAACGATCTGTCAAATCACACCGTGCCGAATTCTCTTCCAGGAAATATGATGTTCTCTAGAAAGGATCCCGAGTGCACGGCAGCGCTTAAGTTAGTGAGCCGCTGCTGATGCTCTCTACCGGAGCGACAAGCTAGCTAGTCCTGGGTGATAGCTATTGCGATGATAGTAGTGTTGCTTCCATCATTTGTACTGTTCTTTCATCACTCTCCACGAGTAATGTAAGTGTTTGTATCACTTACTTTAGTTTTCTCTGAAATATTGTTTGGAGGAAAAAACAGATATCCCTCTCTGCTTGCTGTTCGCCGTTTTTGCTTGCCAATGCGTTTGTGTCCGCGCCGTCCGCTTCTTTGAGAAAGCGTTTCCTCAATACATAAATGAATAATTTGAAAATATATCAACCCAAATTTTTTAAACACAGGTATTTGACACAGACTGTACAAAAGGGTTTTAAGCCAATTGATGCGTTTATTTTTCTGTTTTAATTTTTACTGTTAAAATTACTTTGACATCCAAGACAAGCCTGCAGCCGACATCAGGAGGGGCTGCAAAAGGGAGGGGGGGCTGCAGCCCCGCCAGCCCCCCACTTCCCGCGCTAGTGGGTAAAGTAACATTGAAGTACAGAGACATGACATTAGAAATGATGGATTGCGGAAGAGCTAAGATGACAGTTTTTGTAACTTGGCAACAATAAAGGCTGGAGAGGAGCGCTTGGAAAATGAAGTTGTATGCGCTTCCACCGTAAGAAAACGCTTCCTGAGGACATTGGCCCGTAACTCATTATCAGCTCATCGTGAGTTTGTTGTATTTTTTAACGTTAACAGAACGTTAACTTTACAGTCTTGTTTTGATCGACAGATCTGCCTGTCCCATTCTTTCATTCTCCATTTTCAATTGTTTTTGGGCTGGGCCGCGAATAGCGGCCAGGCCACTATAAACGCGAATGTCGCTGAGTGAGTGAGTGACTGACTGCCTGAGTGATCAAGTTCAACAACTGGCTGGCCGGCGGGGACGAAGTTCAGCGATTGGTCGGCCGGCGGGGAAGAACTATAACGATTGGTTGGCCGATGACTGACTTCAGCAATTGGTCGGCCGGCGGCCAAGAACTTCAACGATTGGTTGGCCGAGGATTAGCTGGCTGGCTGGCCGGTTGTTTGTCACTCGTATCTCCTGGGGGATATACTACGAAGCAAGTTCAACACAGACAGGCTATATTTGAGTGAGCCGGCTCAACAAACCCTGAACCCGCAATCAGAGATAATTGGTACCACAACGGTGGTTGTAATCTTTCTTTGTTAATCTCCTTTTTAAGCTTACAACACTCTTCGCGCTCTCAACAAAAAAAGTGTTTCATTCGTCAACTGACCCTATTTCCGTTCATAAAATGACCGATCGCGTGCTGTACGTTCCCTGAAGACATTATCCCTGATCCAGGATCAGTAACACTAGCAAGTTATCTCCCCCACAGCACCAGGGGGCGTCGCCAGCGGCTTTATGGAAGACACACATAGACAGGCTATATTTGAGTGACCCGGCTCAACAAACCCTGAACTTTCAATCAGAGATAATTGGTACCACAACGGTGGTCGTAATCTTTCTTTGTTTATCTCCTTTTTGTGCTTACAACACTCTACGCGCTCTCAACAAAAAAGCATTTATGTGTTAATTGACCCCATTTCCGCTGATAAAAAATGGCCGATTGCGTGCTGTATGTTCCCTGAGGACATTATCCCTGATCCAGGATCAGTAACACTGCGGGTTATTTCCCCCCGCGGCATCAGGGGACATCGCCAGCGGCTTAATGGAAGACACACATAGACAGGCTATATTTTGGTGAGCCGGCTCAACAAACCCTGAACTCACAATCAGAGATAATAGGCCTATTTCACATTTCCGGGTATACAAACCGGAAAGCAGGTAAACTGATTTCCGCTATTTTATGCTAGCTTGATGCTCCGTGAATCAACAATGGCAGAGTGCTAGTAGTCGGGTGTTCCCGATGTTCTGTCAAATTTTGCTCCCTTGTCAAAAAATGCTACCGTAATGCAAAGCGATCGTAAAGTCTTTGTTTTCGCCTTGATATTGCAATATGAATCAGGTTACAATAGTAACTTTGTTATTTGTTAGCTTATTATAACAAAAGCAGATGTTATAATGAGTTGGATAAGTTTGTTTGAAGATATATGCCCACATACGCCATTATCATCCAATATCTGCATTTTCAGGAAAATCCAGCATGTACATGCAAATATATGTACGCTTACAGGTCGAAATGCGCACTGAAAATAAATCTACTTTTTATGATTTTTGAAGATACTTACGATATGAGCAAGAAGAGAGCCTGAGATTTCAGGTTTGCGCAAGCGCAGAACCGCGAGGTAGCATATTTTGATAGGTAGCAAAATTTGTCAGAACACTTGTCCTGACTGTTCAAACTGTAACTCAAAGCAAGCCGACCTCTCTTTTCTCGGTTTGCCCACCAAAGACGACGTGAGTAGATGGATTTTGTCCATAAGAAGAGATGACGGAGGAAAATTCACGATTATGAGATGTAGCTAGCTAGGAACCTGAATGTGCAATGCTCACTAAGTTGTAACATCCAGATCCATGTGAACTGGGGCATGAAAAATACGAGTGACGGCAACGGCGATGAAAGGGGTCTGCAATGGAGTTGGGTTGAAAAACCGATTCACCTGGTGCAGAACTTTTGGAGCATTGACTACGATTGCTGTCCTCCTGCAGGTAACTAGCTATCTTGCTGCTTCTTGCAAATCACGCAGCTAACTTTAACCCTGCGTTTAAAAACTGAGGCAAAAAATAGGATCTGCAAAGCCTGTTAAACCGGAAAATTTTAGAGTTATTGGCCAATTGACACAAAATTATGGCATCAACAATTAATGGAACATAAAAATACTAGCATTAGCTTGCTACCTATCGTTCATGCTGTAATCCGTGGCTAGTTTGCTAGTCCTCTGTGTTCGCTCGAACTACGCTAGTATCAAAGATATCTTGCACCATTTGGCTGGCGAACATACGTCTATGAATTTGTTTTCTAGATATCACGTCTCTGAAGATGCTTATTACCGGTTTAGTAAACGTCAGTAAGCTGTGGTCAAAAATGGCTTGTGTGGGTAACGCATTTGTACCGACCCATGTTTGATAATTATGCTTAATAAAGTTTTCCAAAGATTAGAATAATCCTTTGGCAGTTTAACACTCGTCATTCTTCTTTCTGCAATGCTGCAACGTGGTAAATTCAACTAAGAACATTGTTTTAATTACGTAAATAAAAAAGTGAAATAAAATATTACACCTCTCTGAACTTCGGTGCTCGCTTTTGGCACATCCTGCAATGCAGGCTATCTAACTGGTGCTTAATATTTTCAGTCCATTAGCCACCGCTTATGTAGATGTAAGGGATCAATTTGTTCAACTTCTTTTGTGATTTCATGAAGACAGCGACAACCTTTAGCTGCTTAATTATGACTTATTGGCACTACTTGCTTCAATCTTCGCAAATTTACCAAGGTGTTTATTCGTGTTTAGTGGTCCTTTGCACTATTACCTTGTAATGTACAGTCCTTCGGATTGTACTCCAACTACTCATTTACTATTGCTCTTTTATCATCTTTTATCATCTCCTTGGGTTTTTACACTGTCTTTGTGCCATATTTCTTAATTTAAGAAGTTATATTTTTATTGTATGACATCCTATACACAAATTGCTTTGCCCTTTTTTTGTTTTTATTTCATCAGGTGCACTTGCTCACCTTTGGAAAGGACCTGAGAACTGGAGGACAAGTGGTACATCTTAAATCTCCTATTTGATACTTCCTTGCTCCTCGCTTGAAGCAGAAGTTTTCATGTATCAGCCATCTCGCAGGTCATATCAAAGCTCTCATTTCTGCTGCGAGGAGAGAGCTCTGAGGAGCCATGAGCGAGTATTCACAAGGGCAGCCTTCCTGGAAGACTTCAGCTGAAAACCATGCGGTCAGTCCGTAATGACAGTCACTGGCAGCAGATCCAGCTGTGTGCCATCATCAGAAATCGACGTGGATTCATGTGATTCTTCAGAGGAAAGGATTCCTTGTGTCTTCCCTCCTCGCATAGTTTCCTTGCATCTCTCCATGGTGGGAAGGACTGAGATGCTAGGAAAAGACTAAATAGCATCTATGGTTCCCTCACTAAAGGATAAGTTCACTATTTTGCACTTTGAGCCCCCTTTCTGGTTTGTCTAGTTTGAAATGGAGTGTTGGACCCCGAAATTTTGATGATTGCTCCCGTCTCGAGTATTTGGCTAATATAGAATTGCCCCTGCCATGCTTCAGAATGGCTGGTTATGGGCATTCACAAACCTGTCCTTAAAACAACCCTTAACGTTCGTTTAAAAAATGTGCTACTCACTGAGTGGTTAGTGGTGTTCATTGAATAATTGCGGACTATGGTGAATAAGCCTAAAAAATGCGTGAGACCTACGCCGAATGCGTGAGACTAGGCATCTCTGTCATACAGATCAAAGACAATGCTCGAGACAATATGACACCCACCGCCGGCCTTCAAAATTTTCCGTCATTGTTAAAAAAAAATCCGTCAATGACGGAAAATATTCGGTTAACGCGACCTCTGCCCTTACTATATAGGAACTGCCATGTGTTCACAAAAGTGACGTCACGTTCCCGGTTAGCACAACTGAAACAATAACTTTGTTTCATTACCATTCAGGAACATACATACATACTTTATCTGCTATCTACATCTGTTGCTGCTGTCTCTGTCAAATTCACATTCACAAAATCAATAACTGCTACCCTTACTATAGCCCTTTGTCTATTCAAATGTAAAACTTGCTTTTGATATGTTTTCCTTATTCAAGACCGCGCCCCCCCACCTCCCACTACCTCACACAGTCTCACTCACTTCCACTCCCTCACTCATAATCTCACTCTCACACTCACTCACACTCTCACCCTTTCATACTCTCACTCTCCCCACCCACTTTGTAAATAATTTATCAGCTCCAGCTCATTACTAAACTTGCACTTCATAAAACTGCGTGAGCTTTGTCCCATTTAGCACCCATTTCTTGGGCCCACATTCTCATTCAGCACTTGGCGGCCCAGCCATATACTAGGTTGCACCTAGTCTTGTTAATCTACTAGCCCCTCACCCATTTTACCCAGAGTGAAGAGGGAAGTAACAAGGTATGAGGTTTATTTTGCTTAGCCAAAAGAACTGCTAAGTAGTTTTTGTTCATGCAAGAGTACTTCATTTTATTCTTGGTTGTAAAATACATAGATTTTATTTATATACTGTGTACATTCTATTTTATTATCACAGATAATCCACTGTCCCCCCCAACTCCTTTTTCCAGAGAGGAAAGGAAAGCAGAGGGAGATAGGGATGTTTTTGTGTGATGTGATATTACAATTGTTTCATGCTGAATTGAGAAATAACAAAAAGAACTGCTGGGTAGTCTTAATAGTTCAAGTAGTTCTTTTCTACTTTGAGTTGTAAAGTACAACTAGGTTTTATTTCCCAGATTACCTCAGATTTAATCTACTGTCCCCCTCCTCCCATTTTATCCACGGTGGAAACGAAAGGAGAGGGAAGTTGGGATGTTTTTTTTTTTTTTTTGTGTTGGTGCCAGTGATAGATCATATGTTTAAAACAAAAGTGTTTGATGTTGAATTTAGAAATAAATACGTAAAATTCAAAAGTTCCGACTTTGTTTTTTTGTATAAATGAGATAACCCTATATTATTACAGACACGCTACAACAAAAGGTACCAAAAACAAGTACCATTAGGTACCAGTACTGAATCACAGGTACAGATACAGGGTACCGTATCGGTTCAAATGTGAACAGTACCCATCCCTATTCACTGGCATCTTCAGTCTCCATACATTTTACTAAGAGTTGTGAAAAGAAATGGTAACATTACGAAGTGATGATTACTTTACTGTATCATCTTTTTAAAAAATGTAGCGAGTATCAAAGTTAAAATGTGTTCATTTTTAAAGATCTATAAAATTTATGTGGGGACATCAAATCATGCGCTTATTTTGTTTGCTATGAAGGTAAAACAGGACAAATAATTTTCCAAATTACCATTTTCAACATTAATTTATTTCTCTCGAACCCCCACTAATTTTTCTGATTTGGGGTTGTACGTGGGAACAGGTTGAAAGTAGTCACTGGTAGAAAGGTGAGAATTCTGCCAACCCCAAGACACCTGCGAGTGGTGCGTCACAGATGCAACATTTCTTTTCCCAACGAACTTCTGCCATAACCTCACCCCCTAAGCTCTCACACCTTTGACCATTTTGCAATAGCCAAAACCAGTTGAGCACTAGCCACATCTCTCAGTTGGCACAGTTCAGGTGTTTAGTTTTTGCCGTTTGTCTGCAGTTTGGTGTAAAATGCAGTCGGGCAATATGAAATGAGCAGGAACTAGAGATTGTTTATAAGGCAAAAAAACAAATGTCTCCCCCAATCCCAACGCAGCCACTCCTCATTGATGTTCACAGACAGTTAGGAAGAAACTATAAAAGTTAATGATCTCCAAATAGCAAAAGGCACATCTGCACGACCTGATGCAAATGTGTGCAAGGTTTGACGTGAATATCTTAAACTGTTTCCGAGTTACAGCCCGGAAACAGTGGGAACGCCAACGCGAATGCGGACGGGAAACCGTACAAAAACAATACGTCTCCCCTCCCTCCTGGGGGAAAAATAATGAAGAGCACCACACTCCAGACATGCAGAGACAAGCTCACCTGTATACTTGACCAGAGTCCTTCCAGTGGAAATCTCCCACAGCTTAGCCACAGAGTCCTTGCCGCTGGACAGAATGTATTTGGAGTTTTTCGAGAAGACGGCGGAGCAGACCTCAGCCCCGTCGTGCGCCTTTTCGAAGGTGGTCACGCAGCGGTTGGACACTCCGTCCCACAACTTGATGCTGCCATCCTTGCTGCAGGTGACGTAGCTGTTGGCGCTGGGGTTGTAGCAGACGCCTGAGATGGTGTCCGTGTGCTGATCTCGGGGATTAGAGGACACGTAGCACTGGAAAGTGTTCACGTCGTACAGCCGCAGAGTAGGATGCTGCGTTCCCACCAAAAGGTAGTCGCCCGATGGGTGGAAAGAGATGGATCGCAGCATTTCAGCTTCCTTATGAAAGAACAGGCAAATAAGAGGCAGCTGGTAAGTAGATTTAAGACACCAAGTAATGTCTCCCCTGACATTTCACAAGCAATACCACAAAAGTCCTTGGTATGAAACCAACCTGAATGTGCTTAAAGGCTCTCTTTGCCGAGGGCTTGGAGTAGTCAAAAAGTTTGAGGGTGTAGTCACGCGAACCAGAGGCCAAGATCTGCTCTGTGGGGTGGAAGGCCAGACAGGTGACCTCATCAACGTGGTCGTAGAGAGTACGGATCACAGGGTGGTTCTCCATGTTCTGTTGCGCAGTCTCGTTCATCATCACCTGTGAGGCGAACATGAGGCTCAATACACAGCTCCATTTCACAAAGTGACCCTTGAAAGCAAAAAAGCCTAGCCATCCCCCCCCCCCCATTACATTTTCCATCAAAACAGACATATTTGTGTAGGAAGTCAGAGCACAATGAAACTCATGCAGTCCAAAGTGCTAATCACATAAAACACAAGCCACTGATTAAAAACACATGCTACTGATAGCGTGTTGGTCATGGGGACTGAGTGACAGCGATCCCAATTCCTAAAATGGGAATGCTACCCAACCACATAATGGACAGGAAACCACTCATTATCATACAGTCAAAAGGATGGAAAGCAGAAGAGATTCTCTCTTCTTTCATGTGATTAAAATGTTTCAGAGCTGTACATATTCTGTCAAGTCAAGAAGTGCTTTCCCCTTCTCTTATGAAAGAGGGCCTCACTTCAATGGGCATCGCGCTCTTGGCCAGCATGCGCTCTGTGTCCAGGATCTTAATGGAGGCATCTGCGGAACCGGTGGCGATGAGCTGCCCGTCTCTGCTGTATGTGGCCACACGGCACGGGCCCTTGTGCGAGGTGACGTAGCACGTCTCGTACTCCGAAGCCTCAGGGGACATGGTCTGCACGTCCGCATCAAACTCCAGATCAATCCCGGTGCCGGGCGCCACGGTGTCAGAACGGCCAATGGCGTACTGAACGGCGCTGTCATCATTCTCCATCCCTGAAAATCCAACATGGAAATGTACCATCACACACAGGGCAAAATATTTTTCGGGGGGGGGGGATTTCCCCCTTTCCAACTTTTTTTGGGGGGGATTTTCAATTTGTCAGGGGGGATTTCAGTATGTCACGGCTAGCTGTCACAACCATAAGAGACTGTAACAACTATCCATTTAGGATATTCAGATGAACTGAAACAAGACAAAAGTTCTCACAAAAATAAAACATTTATTCAACAAAAGGAATTACTGCACTCAGTGACTGAGTAACCGTGTAAAATTTGAAAAAGAAAAAAATACAAGTTACAACTGCCATTGACTATAATCAGATAATGGATATTACGCGACAGAACGGTATGCTTTGGAACAGGACTGGGCTTGACTAGATTCTCTAGTCAACAAACCTGCAAAGACACAAAAATAGCAGTGCTTTCGCTAAGCAGCGCGATTCTCGGTCGCTACGTATATCCGCATGGAACCTCTACGTGAAAAACGAAATTGACAAGAACGGAAGGCGACACTTCGGAGACCTTTATCGTACATCCATAAATTAAAGACTGGCATTGACACCATGAAAAAAAATCATTAACATACAAGCCATCTCCCCAGTTATAAAAATTATTCACTTGATTTGAAGCGAGTCCGGTGAATAAACATTTTAATGAATAGACGACAGGTGCAGAAGGTGCAAACCTTGTCTCCAAGGCGAAAATATATTCAGCGCTGGGCAGGCTAGTGATTACCATGTCTGAAATGAGGGACGAGGTTGGCCATGTAGATGTATGGCCACTGCCCTGATTGCGGTGCTGCGCAACGAAAGGGAAGATTCGAGATCACCTGCGGTCAGTGGCAAGGCAGAAAACGTACCCAGTGATTGGCTAGCTAGTGGAATGTCCAATCTGTTCAGATTTTGTGGGCGTGAATGAACGCGCAAGTCAAGCAGTATTTGTGTATGTACTTAAAGCCGCTTGCACACTGGGCAAGAAAACAAACTTTTCGCACGACAGATTACATTGACTTTGAATGTAATCTGTTGTGCGAAAAATTCGTTTTGCGTCCAATGTGCAAGCAGCTTAATTCACTGAAAACATGTGCGGGAATGGCCCGCTTTGACTATTTTTTCTTGCGGGCGCTAGGGCCGTTTTTGCGGGAATCCCGCAATCGCGCTTCTTGGCGGAAGCCCTGGACACAGTAATGACCCAAACATACACTTCATAAAAAAATAAAGAAATTATAAAATTGGTAAAAAAAAAAAAAAAAAAACCACGCATTGCATCAAAGCATTTCACATTGGAAGAAAATAACTATTCAGAATGTTTAATGGATCAGTATATAAAAGTGAACGTCATTTTGAAACACAATGGAATATTGTGTTTCAGTATTACGAGGAGAATGCCGTAGTTATGGTTGCCAAGACCATTCTGTTAACTCCTTCAACCCCACAGCCCTCTACAGAGGGCTGACCAACATATTCCCTTCAACCCCAAATTCCTGTAGGGAAAATTGAAACAATCTGACTAATTGATTGGAACATATCAGGTTACATTTAATGGGATTCCAGAGATAACAGTAAGATACAATGTCCAGATAATGACCAGCCCTCTACAGAGGGCTGTGGGGTTGAAGGGTATAGTGATGCTAGAATATCTGGGGTTGAAAGAGTTAAGAGTCAAGTTTCAATCATAACTGATATGTTTGATCGAAGGCAGTCAGTTAAATGGGAATTCTGTGCATTATATTCTTTGAGGACTAAGACCAAAAGATACTTAAAAAAAAAAAAATCAGCACAAGGAGTCAAAGGGGAGATGCTACTTAATGCCTTAAACTCAAAATTTTCACTCATGTTAATCCTTAAAATTAAAAGTCAGAAAAAAACATTTTTTTCCCCATGTTGTAGGACAATGTCACATACATATTCTTTATGTGCTGGCTGCAGCACTTCACTAAAGCATGATCACATCTTCTCAAAACCAGGACCACATAGTTTTATGGCCACAGGATTACATCAAATTGAAAATATTCAGATCTTGTACATTATTTTATAAACATTTCCCTGTATTTCAACAAGACACATCTGGAATCGTTTGAAACTTTGGTTACTCCACTGAAATCTAAAATAGGCCTGAAGTTCCGCAGGTTTGAATACAGCAGCTGCATATGACGCATTCGCACACGGGTCTATAGATTCTTGGGGTTAACATGGCTAAATGAGTATCTACTTGATTTTTTTCTTTCACTTTGTAGGCGATATCGTATTGTACTTGCGGCTCATCACAAACCTTACCCATCTTAGCCAGCTGCATAAGTTGCTCAGAGGGCGACACCACGCTTTGCGGCTTCACCTCGCTGATCAGGCAGTTGGCGATGTTGGTATATCCGTCATACAAAAGTTGACTGATGATCAATTTGTAAAGGTGCTGTCGATCTCTTAAAGTGGGCTTGGGACGATACATCTTTGCTTCCCACGTTCAAAAAGACTGCGTTGCAAGACTGGGAAATATCAATATACATTGGGTTAACGACGCTAAGTACCAAAACTACCGACTTACAATACATCGTAAACCATTTCGGACTTGACTTACAAACCAAACATTTCACCAAGTGCATATACAATGTGATCACTTCTGCACATTCACTTCAATAACAAACAAATGCGATGCTTATCAGGAGGATTAGCAAGTAAAACGTGAAACTACTCATCGAGCCTAGCTTGCCAAGTTGTCTAAATTTTGGTTCCGATATTCACCAGATGATGAGTTATGCAGGGTAACAGTAGCAGACTGCACTGGCGTCGCAAGCTTCCATTTCCATCAAGAAGGCAACGCTAATGTAACGTCTTAAGCTTAAACGGGGGAAATGTATATGCTAACGTTAATTAGCAAGCCAGCTAACAAGAAAACAACCTAAATACACTGCTTGCTGACTGACAACCAGCTTGCTGATTGACCATCGAACGTCAGTGGGACAATTAAAAACATCCAATCACTCACCACACAATTATATGCTTAATCATCTTTATTTTAGTCATGCAAAATCTTATAACATACATTAGCACTAGCCAGCATGAAACTGGACTCACCTCTTCGCCAGCCAAACTGACCGCTGCTAATACGCCACGTGCTTACGTTAAACGCTCTTGCGTATTTACGTCAGACGTAAAAGGGCACTAAAATGCCAATAGGAATTTTGATTTTGAGAGCGTGCCAGTATTTATGTTGGAAAAGGCACGTTTCTTAGAAATATGTACCCTGAAAAATATTCGCGTATTTCCGTGCAAGAGCATGTCCATTCACTGCAGACATTTCATTGTGGCATTTCGTGTCGTGATCTAGTGGGTGTGGAAAAGGGGGCGTACACAAGAGGGAGCTAAAGCATTCATGATTTAACTGTGGTTGCCATTGACATATTAGGAAAGTTTTCAAGTTGTGGCTCTCATAAGGTGCCTGAAGGTTCGCAGATGACATGAAAACGGCAAAGTCTGAGAGGATCTACGGCAATATACGTTGGTGTATATCGTTGTTCGTCTGTGGTCAGATTTTAAACATGAATGCATATTTTATAAACGGGAACCTTCTGATCAATAGTTGTGCGACGGCACGCATTTTGGCAATGCAACAGACACAGGCTTCTCCTGCCGTCAGTCTGGATTGCCAGTTTTAATACATAGAAAATAATGATTTCTGTTCTGTTTCTCTGTCCATTAAGAGTGAACAATCGTGCATGACTACCTGTTGACTGTTTTCTAAGGATGGCAAGTATTGTCCGTTGGCAAGAACTGGCTGTATAGGGCCTGCAGCTGCTCATTAAATCTCAGTAGAGTATTTCTAAAGTAAAATTTAGTCATAATTTCAGCATGTAACATCTATAAATTTGCAAATTCCCCATAAGGTTTTGACAAGTGGCAAACTGTACAGTAAATGACAAGCTGGGACACATATTTTGTATTTCTCGGTAAGCCTAAAGAACTGTGGTGCAATTTTTACTTTTGACAGATTTAGAAGCATACAGTGCAATAAAGGGGACATGGGATAAAATGAGGATGCCACCATCTTCATTGAGATCATCTGTGCCAGGGCAGGAGATGAAGATGAAGTAGATAGCATTGTGCATCTCTAGCAGAATCAGAATCAAATTTGGAAAGGAGGTTGTCCGGAATTTATGAATGAATCTTGCTCTCAAAGGCATGAAGGCAGCAATTGAAGACAGTGGAGGAAACCAAAAAGATAATCAATCTCATTACATAGCATTAACTCCTAATTCAAAAAAAAAAAAAAAAACACCTCTAATGACCCTGCTTGCTATATGCTGAGGTAAAATGTTACTTCTTTTCAGGATTGATTGAATAGATTTGATGACTCATACAAGCTGTTACTGTTGGCTAGATGCACAATGTGGTGTGTGGGTGTGACTGGAACTGAAAGAGGGCACACTGTTCTGGAGTCATATATGATGGAGCTGAACAGGCACTACTGTGTGCTTTGGGCTGAAAGAAAGACAGCTATTCCATCCTCTAGAGGTAATCATATTGATGCCAGTGTGTCTTGTGTAAAAATGTACAAGCAGAGGAAGAATTTTTGGTACCCTTCATAAAAATTAAGATAAAGTCTGTGTATTTTTATGCCTTTATTTAGCCAGGGAAAGTTCCATTAAGAAAATGTACTCATAGATTTCCTGGGAGAAACATTAGAGTTGTAGTCAGGAAGGACAGAGAGAAATGGGGGTAAAATGGGGGTACAGCCCCTGGAGCTATTTTGGGGTCAAAGGCCTTGCTCAAGGGCCCAACGGTGCTTCCCGAGCACATTTATCGAGATCAAGTCAGAATCCCAAGCCCCTCTTGACGATTAACGACCCAGTTTATAATCCCATTGAGAAATTCATACCTACGGCAAAATATAATTTTGACAAATTTATTCTCATATATCAAATTAATTCATTATGTAATCACAGTGTTTTAATACATTGTGAATCAAAATTGTTGATTTTGTCTGTGCAACCTCTAGGAAAGGTGTGTTGTAGCTGGCATGGAATGATTATCTTTGAAACTTGGTGAACCATTTGCTGCAATTTTTGAACCATGATCACTGGGATCAACCATGATTACCTGCCATACAGTCTTCCTCACCATCTTTGTGGACAACATCACATTCCTATTGTTTTTCTAGCGAAAATTTTGTATATTTGACATTATTTTAATAATTGCCTTTAAAGTGCTAAGTTGTGTGTACATTCTTGCATTTATTTTTGTGCCAATTTTTGAGTAAATCTTTTATCACCAGCTCAACTCTGGCACTAGCCTGGAGGCACTGATAAATGTTTAAATATTGCTCTGTTCATCTCTGTGTAATAAATTCTTCTTCTGCACAAAAACACTTTGCCTTACAACTGTTAACGGTTAAGCAAATGGCTGCCTCTGTTTCAAGAAAAGTCAGGCGAGTAAACAAGATTCTGCTCTTGATAGTTTGAAGGGCAAAGACTTATTTGCCACTATGAAAATGACAGATGGAAATGGAAGTATTCACATTGAATCTGTGGTTGGGAAATTCCAGTGTTGTTCATTTTGATATTGAGGGTAAACTCTCATTACATTTTATCAACAGATTTGATGGTTATTTATTTTCAATTGTGAACTCATAAGCCATCGTCAACTACATAATATATTTTTATGTTCTTCAAATATAACAATTGTCATATTTTATTCTAATAGATGAATGGTATGATTAAGTTTTCAAGGGGGTTCAAGTAAGACAAATTAATCTCAACCTTTTTATTTCACTGTCATACAACCCCAATTCCTAAATAGTTGGGACGTAGTGTAAATTGTGAATAAAATCAAAATGCAATGACTTTCAGAACACATGAGCCAATATGTTATTTACAATAGAACATATATAAAATTTTGAATGTTGAAACTGAGACATTTAACATTTTTATCCACAAAATGAGCTTATTTCAAATTTTCTGGCTGCAACAGGTCTCAAAAAAGTTGGCACACAGGCAAAAAAAGGGCTGAAAAAGCAGTTAATATATAAGAGAATCAGCTGAAAGAACATTTAGCAAGTAATTAAGTTCACTGGCATCAGGTGTGTAACATGATTGGCTATAAAAGGGATGTCTTAGAGAGGCTGAGCCTCTCAGAAGTAAAGATGGCCAGAGGCTCTCCAACCTGTGAAGGCTTGCGTAAAAAAAATTGTGGAATACTTTAAGAACAATGTTCCTCAATGTCAAATTGCAAAGGCTTTGAAGATCTCATCATCGACAGTGCATAACATCATCAAAAGATTCAGAGAAACTGGAAATATCTCTGTGCAAAAGGGACAAGGCTGAAGGCCTTTACTGGATGCCCGTGATCTTCGGGCCCTCAGACGCCACTGCATCACTCACCGGCATGATTCTGTCATTGACATTACTAAATGGGCCCAGGAATACTTGAAGAAACCACTGTCTGTAAACACAGTCCGCCATGCCATCCGCAGATGCCACCTAAAACTCCATCATGCAAAAAGGAAGCCATTGTTGAGCATGATCCACAAGCGCCGCCATGTTCTGTGGGCCAAGGCTCATTTAAAATGGACTGTAGCACAGTGGCAAAGTGTCCTGTGGTCAGACGAGTCCAAATTTGACATTCTTGTTGGAAATTATGGGCGTTGTGTCCTCCAGGCTAAAGAGGAGAAAGACCACCCCTCCTGTTATCAGCGTTCAGTTCAAAAGCCAGCATCTCTGATGGTATGGGGATGCATTAGTGCATATGGTGTGGGACACTTGCATGTTTCAAAAAGCACCATGAATGCTGAAAGGTATATAAAGGTTTTAGAGCAACATATGCTCCCCTCCAGATGACATCTGTTCCAGGAAAGGCCTTGTGTATTTCAGCAGGACAAAGCAAAACCAGATACTGCAGCTATTACAACAACATGGCTTTGTAGTAGAGGAGTCCGTGTGCTGAACTGGCCTGCCTGCAGTCCTGATCTTTCACCGATTGAGAACATTTGGCGCATAATTAAACGAAAGTCTCTAAACTCAAGAAACTTGTCTCCTCAATGCCCAGACGCCTCCACTCAGTGTTAAAAAGAAGAGGGGATGCTACACCATGGTAGAAAGGCCCCTGTCCCAACTTTTTTGAGACCTGTAGCCAGGGCTTTGAGCCAGAATTTTTTCCCAATAGGTTCGTTCTGAACAGAAACAGTATTTTAACGTTTTCGGTTTTGGGTTCCACCCCAAAATTTATGTTCTCGAACCAGTTAGAACCAAAAAATTTTGTTCCTGAACTGGTTAATATAGTTTCATGTCAGCCATAAGACTTTAAATTGGTAAGTTTAACATTAGCACTTTCAAATTGGCTATTATTTCCTTTATCCCTCAACAAACACTACAATTCACTAGGCCTATGCTTTATACAAGCTGCATCACTAAGTAATTATATGGCCACATTTGTTGCATTATTATAGATGAATAAGACAAGAATAACTTCTGCTACGTAATTTATTGCCAAACAACAGAACAGATCCCATTTCGCTTCTCACATTGCTCAATATATGCAAATGACAGAAACAGGACAGGCTACAGCTGCTATTGAGATCATTTAACAAGTGGCCAGACCTTGTCAGGACTCAATCAGTGCATTTCACATGCTCTTCTGGTCATTCGGTACATTTTCTAGTCGCGCAGTCAAATACTGAAGTAGGGCGACAGAGCCAAAACACAGCCACGACAAAAGCTCAAGAGATGCAGAAGCCACGGGAAACAGATCCAGTCTTGTTCCTTGTTTAAGCAAAGTAAAATCGCTGAAAAACTGGCGAACACAATGGTTTTGGTTTCCTTTATATAAACGATTTAGCATTGTAAGGATGGCAAATTGGCAATATTGATGCAAAAAAAAAACCCCAAAACTTTCCATGATGCGCAGCAATCGTTTTCGCGATTCTCACAATTGCCACTCTGCTGTACATCGTGCCTAACAATGCTCTTTAGCTGTGACTACATTCAGAATATAAAACGGATTCTCCTGGCTTATTGCTTAATGAGCTTCGCAAAATAATTAATGCAAATGTTTGGCGTTTCAAGAGCTACATGTCCACAGAATTTCTAAGGACGTATTGATATTTTAAGTCTTCATTTATGTGCGGATGAAAACACCTCATAATTTTGTGGTGCAATGTATAACAGTGCAATCGAGAACAAATTTGACAACTCCCATTGACTTCGATCAATTAGTCTGAGCAGCTGTTGCTAATCGGGTAAAGTAAACTGTGAGAGGTTTATGTTATTAAGAATTGAAAGGTGAGGTCTCAATTTGTGACTTTGTGACTGCCGACTGACCGCTGCTATGTTACGCTTTTGTACCCCTGGATTGTGCTAATGGTCAAGAACTATTGCGTTTTAGTGAATAAAATTGACAGGCTAGGCATAGCATTAGGCTTAAATAGGCTGAATTCTCTCTACTCTGCCCGGGCATGCCAGGGAATGACACACAGGAAGTGAACATCTGTTGGTCATTGTAGCCCAAACACAAAACATTTCAAGAACGAAAAAAATAACGGTATTAACCGGTTACCATTATTTTTTATGAACGATTCTGCTCCGGAACATTAAAAATTCTAAAGTTTCTGGTTTCGTTTTTGTTCCTAGTAAAACAGCAAAAGTTTCTGGTTTTCGTTTTCGTTCCACGAACCAGTTCAAAGCCCTGCCTGTAGCGGCCATCAAATTTGAAATGAGTTCATTTTGTGGATAAAATTGTAAAATTTCTGAGTTTCAACATTTGCTATGTTATCTCTGTTCTATTGTGAATAAAATACTGGCTGGTGTGATTTGAAAGTCATTGCGTTTTGATTTTATTCACAATTTACTCTTTGTCCCAACTATTTTGGAATTGGGATTGTAGTATGAGCATTCTCAATTTCATTCAGAAGAAAGCAACATTGCTTTAAGCAAACTAATGGATCTGCAACTTAAGGAAATAAAAACAAATAAAAATTTGGAGATGGCATGAACAATTTTATCCATTGAAGGGCTAATGCTGGTGGTAGTATTTATTTGATTTTATTTCGCCCTGTAGTCCTCTGTTGATTTTGCTCATTTTGCTTTGTAGGTCTTGCCTAAAATATGATGATGATGATGATGATGATGATTATTATTATTATTGTTTAGGTTTCTGTGAAACTGTTCAATGGATGATTTTCTGTGATGATTGCTTAAATGTTGAGATAACAATTTTATAAAGGTCAATATTGTCATTGCTATCGTTTATTGACTACTCTGTAAGGAATTAACTTTTCATCTCAGACTACTAATAGTATATTCAGTTCCATGGACAACTAGACTATATTTACAATATGTACTGTTCACAAAAAGATGGGGATAATGAAAAGAAAAGACAAATGACTCTGAAAATATATTTATTTTGAATTTCAAAACTGTTGTTATTTAATTAGCGAGCAATTCAAGATGAAAATCATCACTTAAGTTTTTGAGAATTCTGTCCGGAGGCACAAAATATCACATGGGGCGGTACCCCAAAAGTCACATAGTGATCAGTAATGAGTTGGTCCGCCATTAGCCTCCAAACAAGCATCACACCGACGCCGCGTGCTCCTGATGAGACGACCAATGTCAGCTTGAGGAATTCTCTACCACTCCTCCTGGAGTGCCACACCCAGCTGTACCAACTCCTGACAGGGTGGGTGCCGCCGTAGTACGCGTTGTCCCAGCATATCCCATATGTGTTCTATGGGGGAGAGCTCAGGGGATATCGCAGGCCTGGGCAAGGTTTGAATTTAGTGCCTTTGGAGATGGTCAAGGTGGACAGGAGCATGATGAGCTCTGGCATTACCATCTTGGTGGATGAATCCAGCTCCATGACGGTGTGTTAACGGAAGCACTTGTGGAGTGATGATGTCATGGTAGTACACCCTTGTGACTCTTCCATGGCAGATGTGGAGGTCAGTCCTGCCTGTCATAGTGACTCCACCCACACTATTACTGACCCTCTCCCATACCGATCATGTGGAATCATAGTGGCTTTCTGATGACGTTCACCAGGGCTACGCTAAATATGATGATGACCGTGATGAACTGTGACTCATTGCTGAACACTACACGTGACCATTGTTGATACTGTTGACACCGCTGTCTCCTTGTCTGCCAATAACGATCTGAGAGGGGTAACGGGATGTATGACAGCCTGGCTCGCAGGTTGGCAGCATGCAGACAGTTTTGTGTGGTTCGCGTTGAGATGATGTTTCCTGTAGCCTGTAGATGCCCTTGTTGCAGCTGTGTCGCATTCAGTTGCCTGTCATGCAGGGCTCTATTGATGATCTGGTGGTCATCTCGCTTGGTTGTGCACCTTCAGGGTTTGTCCTGGACTCCACTGGTGGCAACATAGCATGTCCAGCTCATGACGGACTGCGAGACATGCAGTTGTCTGGCTGTGTAAGCCTGCGTTCATCCAGCCTGGAGTATCGCTATGGCCCACAATCTTTCTTCTTCCCGGAGTCTTCTCATCATCAAAAGTGGTGAAATGATGGATGAGAGAGGTTCTAGGCATGCTTTTGTACCCATATGTGCACTAAACGCATGTGCATGACAGCATTTGCACTCTGAAGGCATGATGTTACTTTTCACATGCCCCCCCAGGTGTGTTTGGGCACCATATTTCTGCTCATTTTGAAACCTAGCAGTTTATGGGATATGTATTGAAAAGTGCCAGTGGCTAACTGCAAACATACTCAAAAATTTCACGCACATCTAAATTCAGGGGCTTTCCACGGTTAGTCGAATTTGAATATCAATTACTTTTTTTGAGTAGTATATTTGCTGTTTGATGACTTTACCTCAAATATACTCATTCAGGAGGACTACTGGGAAAAATTGCTCCAAATATTTGTTTTCTCATCCTTTAAAATTTACTGTATTTTTCTTTGCTGAATGGAATGGGGGTGTTGCTGGAGGCCTTCATCTTTAGCAGAATGGGTTTTTTTGTTCTTTTTTTATTTTTCTTATCAGTGGATGTGCATGACACATCTCTGTGAGCTTTTCCTTTTAGTAGTATGCTGCACTGGATCTGCTACTTATACTGGGGTAAAATTTTAGTTGTGGCAGGTTATTCTATGTTGTAAACGGATAAAAAAAAAAATCTGATTAAACTATGGCTGTTTGCACTCACTCAGTATTCATCAAGCATGACAGCACCACCCACAGGCTCCAGCGCTGTGCTTTCTCACTTCCTGCACGTGGTCCCCCACGCAAGCCTAAGCACCAGCAGCACCACATGTAACCTTTGCATATTACAAATGCCTGCATGTATTTACTAAATGGAAAAAATTCACATGCCGTTGTAAACATCATCTGAACCTTCCTAAAACTCATTAGGGCATTCCATGCAAAGAAAGAGGTGTCTGTTGTTGCTATGCCAACACAAACCTTGGTTTCTCCAGAGGAATAGCCTCCAGTTGCCTTGGAGACCAAGGGTCTGAAGTGTGTGCCAGTGAAAGTGATATGATAACCAACTGTTTTCTGCTTCTGTTGAGTAATGTTGGGTGTTGTTTTGAAGGGGGTGGAATAATTGCGCAGTATGTTACTTCTGTGAAGCCTTGTATTTGGTT
Source organism: Gymnothorax javanicus (assembly GCA_029692085.1). Lineage (NCBI taxonomy): Eukaryota > Metazoa > Chordata > Actinopteri > Anguilliformes > Muraenidae > Gymnothorax > Gymnothorax javanicus. The sequence goes on from CM056202.1 coordinate 37,378,720, forward strand.
GCTGGCTTTCCTCTTAATTTAGCAAAAGTAATAATGTTATTTACTTGTAATAAATTATCAGAAATTACTCAGAAATCTCCAGTTAGGACAAATGTGATACAGTACCAATTTATTACTGTCTTACTGTATCTTGCACCAACCAGAATAGGGTTATCTGGCTAAAATATGAAAATAAATAATGAGTCACAACAAAACTGTGAGCAATTGGAAATGGATAAGACAATATGTACATTAAAGTTACTGAAACCAAAATAGAACTAAAAGAATTGAACAGAATGTCCGATCTGTGTTATTACAATCGCACTCACGTTGTGGCCATGCATATATATGAAAAAAAAATATATATATATTTTATGATCCAAAGAGAGCCCTCTTACTGACTATATTGAAGAAGGCCGCTATAACGTATAACATATATCCTAATATGGATATTGCATATATACTGAAAAATGTGAAATGCTTTACCTAAGGCCAGTGCATTTTTGTTCGTACAAATTCCAGTCTTACTTTACCTGCAAACATTGACTACAATAAATCAATAGAAATTGATAAAAGTAATAAGAGAGAAATACCTTTTTTTTCAACTTCATTGTAAAAATACTTTCCTCTGCTCATAAGGTGTTGCAAAAAAAAAAAAAAAAATTATATATATATATATATATATATATATATATATATATACAGTGCCTGACAAAAGTCTTGTCACTTATCCAAGTTGTAGGAACAACAAATAATAACCTGACTTGTAGTTGATCAATTGGAATCAAAAATGGCTTATATGAAAGGCAAAGCCCTCTAGATTATGCGAAATATACCAAAATAGAGTTTTGTATCATTGATTGAGTTTTTATAATTTAATTTGTACAGAAAAGTCAGATTTTGCTTGGACAAAAGTCTTGTCGCATTGAAAAAAAAAATGTGGAAATTATACATACACTTTATTTTGAATACACAAATATGCCACTATAATATCAGAACATAAAGCCATGGTGCCTTGGAAAAAAAAATTAATATTGCGTATGACTCCCATGAGCTTGGAGGACTGCATCCATACGTCTTAGCAATGACTGAGATAACTTGATGATGAAATCATCTGGAATGGCATAGAAAGCAGTCTTGCAGGACTCCCAGAGTTCATCAAGATTCTATGGTTTCATCCTCCAAGCCTCCTCCTTCATCTTACCCCTGAAATGCTCAATAATGTTCATGTCAGGTGACTGGGTTGGCCAATCCTGGAGTACCTTCACCTTCTTCGCTTTCAGGAACTGTGACATGGAGGCAGAAGAATGAGAAGGAGCAGCAGTATAAGTAGGGCAGCAAGAACTTCTTGATATTTCAGGCCGTTGATGTTGCCATCCACTCTGCAGATCTTTCTCACACCCCCATGCTGGATATAATAACAAACCATGATTTTTCCTCCACCAAACATGATTGTTTTCTGGGAGAATCTTGGGTCCATGAGGGTTCCAACAGGTCTTGTACGGTGACTGGCATGCAGTTCAATGGATGATTCACCAGAAAAATAAACTTTCAGCCACTTTTCCAGTATCAATCCTTTCTGCGAGCTGTGGGCCTTGGCAAATGCAATGCAGGTTTTTGTTTTTCTGTTTAATGCAGACTTCTGTGTACTAATTTGGCTATGAAAACCACTTTGAGAGAGAATTTGACAAACTCTTCTTGTAGATACCGGGATTTTTGGTGACATTTCCTCATGTAGCCGCTGTAGTTGAAGAAGGGCTGGCCTTGTACAGTTGAAGCAACAAACGGTCCTTTCAAACAGTTGTCATACCGGGTCTGTCTGACCTGCGCTTGCCATGAACGTCACCAGTTTCTTCAAATCTTTTTCTCATCCCTCCACTTGACATTTGGATACATTAAAGATGTCTGCCACCTCAGCAGCAGACTCAGTCTTCAGGCTCTTGATGATCAGCACTTTGGTCTGTGGTTGAATCTTTGGTATGTTGTCAGAGGTCTAGTCGCACCTCATATGAAAGTCTGGTGTGCTGGGGTTATTTCTGTACACATCTGGGAATGTGTTAATTACAGTATTTGTCATAGGTTAAACTCTAATCTGCGATTTGTTGCATCATCTGAAGAGACGACAAGACTTTTGTCCTAGCAAAAACAGATGTTATGGGCTTAGCCAAGCTGTGAACATCAGAACACTTTTTGACGGTTTCATTTTGCACCAAAGTATTAATGTGAAAGCCCTTGACATTAAAATAGACCATTTATTGTAACAATTGATTGGTTACAAATAAATTTATATGCTATTTTTAGTTACTATGTCCTTATGCGACAAGACTTTTGTCAGGCACTGTATATATATATTTATTGAAGTCACAATGCACCACAATGAAAAGACCTGCCTATGTAAGCACATGAAAGCATGATGGTGGGAAAATGGCCCCTATCAGGGATGATCAGCCACTGTAATTATACCATGTTTAGTGCTGCATTTTTATGACCTGCACAAGAAGGAAATACAAGCAAGGTACCAATAAGTGCCTCAGACTTTATGGAGCCAGAACACAAGGTGTGAAGAACTGAAGAAGGCATAGGTAATCCATAGTGGGGGACAGGCAGAGTCAGGCAATTGGCAACTGAATTAAAGGGGCGATTCCAAGCCTTGGTCAGGGACTGTCAGGCCAGGTGGTCAAGCTGGTTGCTGTGCGTGCAGAACTGTTCATCCACAAAATCACCAGGGCTGTGCCAATAGGGGGTCTGCACCTGCTGTGGAGACTGCAGGAGAGCAGGGAGCGTGAGGCCCTGATAAACGGCACTAATACTTAAATGAGGTTTCAACTTAGTTCACTGACATGGAAGCGAGCATAAAGCTTGGAAAAAGGCTCAGGGTTAGAAAGCATCCAGCGGCCTGAACAATACAGTGACAACTGACAGAGCACAAGCTACTTATATAAATATGACAACAATTAGACACGAGGGGGCAGAGTGCACAAGAGCACGAGAGGGGCTGGGAGAGAAATAACATTAAATCAATTAACAGCGACAATAAAGCGAGGCTGACGCAAGACTGCTGGAACAAGAGGAACCAGTTAAGGATACAATTGGGATGTGCCACTGCATAGCCTATTTCATTGTTTTGGGAGCATCAACCAAAGCATACTGTCCTGCTCTAGATAAGATAAGATATACTTTATTGAACCCCATGGGGTAATTTGTCCTCTGCATTTGACCCATCCTATAGTTAGGAGCAGTGGGCAGCCACAGAGCAGCGCCCGGGGCCAGTACCTTGGTCAGGGGTACTAGTAGGAGTTCCAGTAATGCATATTTTTGTGGGTGGGGGAAACTGGAGTACCCAGAGGAAACCCAAGCGAATGCAGGGAGAACATGCAAACTCCACACAGAAAGGCCCCAGGCCAGATTTGAACCCACAATCTTTTTTTTTTTTTAAGATTATTTTTTTGGGAATTTTTCTTTTATTTGACAGTTATACAGTGTAGAGAGACAGGAAGGTTGGGGAGAAGACTGGGGGAAGACATGCAGCAAATGACCTGAGCCGGAGTCGAACCCGGGTCGCTGCGGGAAGGACACAGCCTTTTTGGTGCGGGCGCTTAGACCAATGAGCCACCGGGGCGCCCGAGCCCACGATCTTCTTGCTGTGAGGCAGTAGCTCTAAGCTCGCCATTAGTGGTACAATAAGTTACAATAACCTGGTTGAAAGAGAGCCACCTTTGTGACAATGAAAACCCTGGCTTTAGGCTCAAATACCTTGCAAACTCACCTAAGTCCCTCATGTTGTACAAATTATCATGCAAATCCAAGAAATAAGACTGGTGATTAGTGGAAATGTGCAGGAAACCATCTATTTAAGATCAAAATTTTCAGAAATATTTTATGATGCTTTTCATATTCTACTCCATACATAGCATTCAGAAATAACTGATCGTGTCTTATACAGTTGGCCACTTATATGGTGGTTAGGCAATGATTATATATCTGTCCTCACATGTATGACTATTTATATACTATTTAACGGGTCTTCAGGGTAAAGTGTAGAAATAACCATAATAATGTAAAAAAAACTATGAAATAAACATACTCAACATGATTTTAACCTCATAAAATGTAGTATTTTGATAAAAATGTACATTGTTGCCATGGAAATGGCACTTTAATGACAAAATCTGAAAATATTTTGTGGCATTGATATTTCAATAACCCATGGTCAGATTTTACTCAAATTACTCTCATATGAAAGGTTTAAGATTGTTCTATGAAATGACTTAGGATTTTTTTGTTTGGAAGATTTATGAATATTTAATGAGCTCTGTTTTGTAAGCGTAACGAAAATCGCTATCATCAACTTGCTTCATTTTCAGATTAACCCCCTAGGGATGCAACTATCTGGAAAATCCTATGTCATTTCATAGATCTCAAACAGGTACAACTTCAGTCCAAATTTCAAGTCAATCAGATGAATAGTAATGATTTTATGAATGCCACAAGGTTGAAAATCAGTCAAAATTGTAATTTTCAGTAATTTGCATTTAAAGTCGCAAGTAACAATTGAGGCAGAGGAAAAACATAGATTCTTGGTGTTCACTGGCATCTCACTGCATTCCTTTATTTATTTTATTTTATGTGAAAATCAAAAATATTGAAATTTTTACCCTGAAGACCCCTTAATAATAATCAAATAATCATGTAATACCCTCAACTAATATTGGCACCCTTGGTGAATATGAACAAAATGGTGATGAATGTATACCTTTGTTTATACTCTTAAATTTTAATTATATATACCACCATGAAACAAATGTCTTTCTCAAAAAGGAGTGTCGCCATTGTTGAAGCCCCTTCCATTAATGCTTTGTGTAGCGTTCTGTTGTTAAGATGAACATGGTAAGGCATCTGACCTTTTCTCTCTGCAGAATCTCTCCAGATCCTTCAAATTCCTTGGTCTAAATTTATAGACTCTTTAGCTTGTCTGACTGCTGGAGCTTAGGTTAGAAGACTTGGACAACCATAACAAAACCATGATTCTGTAATTGAGTTATGAACGGATTGCCATGAAATTTGGTGGGATGGTAGGGGGTACTCCAAAGATGAGTTGATTCAATTTTGGAAGTGATCCAGGAGAAGCTAAAATCTACCTGGATAGAATGATTGTCCCAACAAGATTTTCATAAAATTTCAGTGTTCACTATAATCCACACCAATGTAGAATTGATTATAGTTGTTGGAGATCTAGATAATATTCTTGTGGATCCAGAACCAATAATATTGACACATGGCGTGGTAGAGGTATGCGCTCTTCCGAGTGCCCTTCTAGTTTTGATGCATGCTTTGGATCATTGTCCTCTAGCGGAATCCAACTTCGTTCCAATTTAAGCTTTCTGGCAGGGGCACTTGGAATATTGCAGGTACCTGACGGAAACCATGATGCATTGAATCCAAACGAGTTGCACAGGGCCTTTGTAAGTAAATTTTCCCCACGACATCAAAGATTCACCAGCATCCTCTACAGTAAAGATTGACTGTCTTTGTTTTTATGTCAAAATCACCTCTGGGGCTTATTGCCAACAAGATTTATTTTGATTGCATCCGACTCCATTGGAATTTCTAGTACTGTTTTGCAAACTTTTGGGACTTAAGCGTGTTTTTTGATGATGATAAATATATTTTTCTTCTGGCAGTCTTCACAAACATTTTGTATTTGTGTGGATGCAGTCTGATTGTAGTTTTGGAGATTCTAGACCCCAAGACATTATAAATGTCTGCAATTTTCCAACTGTGATTCTTGGAGTTTCCTTTACCTGTTCTCATCACAGCGCATACACTCCAAGGAGGCACACATCCTTGTCCTCGTGATTGTTGGCTTTGCCATAGGCCTTAAACTTCTTAATTATTTCCCTTTGCAATGGGGATCTTAAAAGTTAAAGCTATTTTCTTTCAGCCATTTCCACATTTTTGAAGCTCAATAACTTGCTGTTGTGCATCATTTCTGTAGTTTTTTTTTTTTTTTTTGTCTTAAACGTGGTGGATAACAAAGGGATATTGGCCAATATGCCACATCATATTTATACCCCAGGAACCAGGAACTCATTATTGACCAGTCACTGTAATCATTATGGCGAACTCAGGGCAGCAAAATATACAGTAAATGGGAGTATGCAGAAAAGAGACAAAAGCAAAACAATCTGAATAAATGCATGGACAAACGCAAATGCGCTTGCTTCCATTCATTTTCCTGGGATGGTTTGGGATCACTTAGCCCCATCAGTTGCGCAGATAGAACTGGGAATTGGGGGGACACAGATACGTCCTTTATGACAACAATTAGTCCTGGCTAGTTCTCAATCATTTTCCTTCATTGATGCGTTTTCCAATTATCGTAATTGGCAACTGAAGACACGGTTTCTCTCCATATGCAATCTAACAGCGATGAAATCATGGGCTAAATTCAGCACAGAGAAATAATTGTTGTACCCCCGCTACAAAGTAAGCGGTGGTATATAGCGGCCCGCCTGTCCGTCCGTCCGTCCTTCCGTCCGGGGTCATATCTCAAAAACCGTTGGAAATATTTCGACCAAACTTTGTACAATCGTGAACCATGTCACAAACTACGCATCCAGTCATTTTCAGCTTTCTGGGATGTCAATTTTCTGACGTTTCCATGGAAACGTCACATTTTGTACTTTTATTCTATAGTGGACAATGGGGACAAGTTTTCTCGAAACTACTACACCTAGATGAATGAAATTTTGTTTGTAGGTACTCCTGACGATACTCTTGAACGAGTTCGAAACCCAGTTCGAAACTTTATTTTTACGGAGTTATTGCCCTTGAATCTTTGATTCAACTTAGTGCAAAAATCCGCCGGATGCATCAATGGGGACAAATTTTCTCGGAAACTATTGCACCTAGATGAATGAAATTTTGTTTGTAGGTACTCCTGACGATACTCTTGATTCGAAACCCAGTTCTTGAACGAGTTCTTTGATTCGACTTAGTACAAAAATCCCAGTTCGAAACTATTACTTTATTTTTTTGTACGGAGTTATTGAACCCTTCAATCTTTGATTTTTACGAGTTAGTGCCCTTGAATTTTTGCTGGGACGGGACGTCAATGGGGAACAAGTTTACTCGAAATTACTACACCTAGATGAATGACATTTTGCTTGTGGGTACTCCTGACGATACTCTCGAACGAAGTTTCAAACCGAGTTCTGAAACTGTATTTTTTACGGAGTTATTGCCCTTGAATCTTAATTCAACTTAGTACGAAAATCGGCAGGGAGGCATCAATGGAGACAAGTTTGTACACTAAATGGACCTTTTTGGTACTTGATTTGAATATGACTGCATATTACATTTCCATAGAAGCGTTATTTGCTATTGACATTCATTGATCGACAAATGGGGAGCGGGGGTATGTGAGCTTTGCTCGCTTTTTTCTTGTTTACTTATTAATAGACCAGTGCTTCGCCTTGATTGAACTGGCCCGCATTCTAATGAAATATTGCTTTTCACTCTCGGTATTGCGTGCGTTGATAAAAAAAAAAAAAAAGTGTGGCACTCGGCAGTTGGAGAGAACAAGCAGCACCTGTTAAGTGTGGAGTGCTCTCGGAGTGAACCTTTTGTTAATTATGAAAATGACTGAGAACAGGTCAGGACTAATGATTGTTTTAAACGGATGTTTTGTGCACCCCAATTCTCAGTTCTGGCTCCACCACTGTACTGAATTTATCCCACGATTTTATTGCTGTTTGATCGCATATGGAGAGAAACCCTGTCTTCAGTTGCCAATTACGATAATTGGAAAACGCGTCAATGAAGGAAAATGATTGAGAACTAGCCAGAACAAATTGTTATCATAAAGGACGTGTCAGCGTCCCCCCCAATTCCCAGTTTTATCTGCGCCACTGAGCCCCTTAACCCTCCTATTATGTTCAAATGAATAAACCATTTTTGGTTTGAGGTCAGTTTGATCCCTACCATGAAAAACTATGTAACTGGAAGTGTTACCCATTCTCCTCTCAGCTCATTTATGCCTTTCTACTGATCATTTTAACACGTTGACTGCCAGCTAATGGCGGGTCAGGGCCAGCGCCAGACTTGAAAATTCGGGGGAAATTATCCATCCCTTTATTGACAACAATTGGTCCTGGCGAATTCTAGATGGTTTTCCTTTATAAGCACGTTTTCTAATTCAAGAATAATCAAGTGGCAATTGAAGACACGGCTTCTCTCCCCCATGCGATCTAACAGCAAATAATGGGCTACATTCAGTGCAGAAAAATAATTTAATTATAATTAGGTCTATGCACAGGCACTCAGCAACGTTAATTTTTTTTTCCAGCAAGCGTTAATTTTTTTTCCAGCGAACTCATTTGCGCATTTCAGAACTCATTTTTTTTTGCGAATGAAGGTAATTTAGACTGGAAAATGAAAACGGAGAAACCTACACCTGTTTTTGCAAATTCGCACGGGATTACCATTGCTGAGTGCCTTGCATTGACCTGTAAAAAAATAGCCAGCTGTTAGACAGGAAAAACCATCTAAAATTAGCGGACCCATTGCTGTCAATAAAGGAAACCCCGATACTTGTCACCAGAATTACCTTCATTTAATAGCCAAGTAAAGTTCAAACAAATATAGATGATTATAACAAAATGAATGAGACCAAATGTGAAATGAATGAGAAATTAATTTGTTCATGCTCCCAGTCTTTCTTAGACAGTAATACAAAAATGAGTTCAAAATTATGGTTTTATGTAATGGTTGATCCTAGGGTCAAAATGATCCAATCAACACCAATGCTTTTTTTCAGTTAAATTAGATCTGTTACCTGTAAAATTAGACAAAAAATCTAGCAGAAATATGTATGTTAACCATGTTTTTAGAGACATTGAACAGTGAGTAGGGTCAAATTGACCCAGAACATAATTGGAGGGTCAAAGGAAGAAGGGTCACTGCAAATCAATGCAGAGTTATTCAGGGTGATTGCCTTTACATCCTATGATGAAGCATTCCTACCATAATCGGAGTGGTTTGTTCCAGGATGATAATGGCCCCAGCTCCACGGGGCACATGGGGTCACTGAATGATTTTATGAGTATGAAAATGATCCTACACATACACCAGTGCCTTCAGTCACCTGACCTCAAAACAAATGAACTCACATGGGAGATTCTGGAACGAGTTAGACAGTGCTCTCCATTGCCATTATCAAAACACAACTTGGGAGAATACACTCATAAGCCAAAACATTAAAACCACTCACAAATGAAGCAATTTCTGTTGATTATCTATCTAAAATGGCACATGTCAAGGACAGCAGACAGACATTCGACAGTCAGCGAAAAGTTGGTTCTCAAAGTTAACATTTTAGATTTGGGAGAAATAGGACCAGGGCAACTTTGACTCGGGCCCTATTGTTATGGCAAGACAAGTGGGTCAGAGCATCACTGAAATGGCAAGGGCTCTGGGATGCTCCCAGGCAGCAGTTGTTACTATCTACGACAGTGGCCCATCAACAAACCGTGAACCGGCAGAAGGGTGTTGGGCGCCAATGGCTGATCAGCGCACCAGGGGAACGAAGGCTATCCCGTGTGGTCCAGACCAGCAGAAGGGGCACTATGGCAGAAGTCCCAGAAAATTATGTTCCCTAAATGAGGAATGTGTCGCAACACTGAGTGCATTGCATCCTGTGGCGTGTAGCGCTTTGAAGCTACAAACCACTTGGAATTCTCACCTTGGTCCACCACCGAAAGCGCCAACAATAGGCATGTGAATGTAGGAACTGGACCTTGAAGCAATTTAAGAAGGTAATATGGTCCAGTAGGTCCCATTTTCTTTAACGCTATGTGCAGTAGCGGGATAAGTGTGCACCACTTACTGAGGGAAGAGATGACATCAGGACGCACTGTGGGAATAAGAAAATGTCTTTTTGTGAGAAAAAGTCAATATCTAGTGTGGCCACCATTTGCTTTGATGACAGAATTTAATCCTTCAGGTATAGTTTTCACATATATTTATTTTTTTATTTCATCACTCGCTAAACCATTCCATATAGTTCAAAGTTCATTACAAAGAGATTTTGCAGATTTGCTCATTCTGATCAAAGTCTGGAGCACGCCAAGTCATAACTTTTATGTCACCAGATGTTTCTTTCCGACTGAGATAATTCTTGTAGGACTTGGATGTGTGTTTAGGGTCATTACCTTGTTTAAAATAAAATCCCCGACCAATCAGTCTCTTTTCAGATGGCAATGGGTGCCTCGCAAGGATGCTGTGATACTTATTTTGATCCATGATTCCGTTGATTATTATGAGATCACCGGCTCCTTTTGAGCAGACTGAGCCCCAAACCATAATATTACCATCTCCATGTTTTACCGAAGGGGTTAAACAGTCATTTTTGAAATGCTCTCCAACTCTATGGCGCATGTAAGTTCTGCGTTTGGGTGAGAAAATTTCAAATTTTGATTCACTGGCCCAAAGGACTTGTTTCCAGACCATTGGTGTCCAACGCTTGAATTTATTGGCAAACTCAAGTCTTTTTTTTTTTTCGATGTTGCCAGCTCTTGGCAGCAACACGACCAATCAGACCATTTTCTCACAGGCGTCTAGAAATCGTAGATCTTGATACTTTCACCTCTTCAGTTCTAGTGCTGTCAAATGCCAATTTTTTTGAAAATTTTTTTATTTTTTTACTTGTCTTACACAGATAACGAACATCAGAGGTACTTCCGTTTCGCACCTGCATTGCCAATAGTTTTCAGCAAACTGGTCTCTTTGAAACATTTTATTGTGTTTCTTACAGTGCCAAGGCAACATTTAAAGGGGACCTGTTATGCTTATCCTTCTTTTAATACATTTAAGTAATGTTATAATGTTGGATGTCCAAACTCAACCTCTGAAAAGTTTCTAAACATAAGATACAGGGGTTTTGCCATAATCCAAGAACGTGATTTCGTGAACGTGATTTCCTCTCTGAACAGCTCGTCCCGAGATCTTCGCGAGATCTGGGCAAAACCTGACGTCAGGTTGTGCTGTCCAATTAATACAGACCTAGCCAGAGCCAATCACGGCACTGGACCTGCCCACACCGGAAACTATTCTAGCAGGCACAAACAACTGCGGATCATACTATGCCTTAGTGGCGTCTACACTTTTGGAAATACGAAAGAAGAACTGCAGATCATTTGAGGTGCAGTTTTGTCAGTATATCTCCTAAAGCTGCTTGTCCGTTTATTTTTGGACGCAAAGAAAAACACCTATTTCTCTTCCAAAAGACGATGCCACCAGAAATCAGTGGGTAGCTTTTTAGTTTGCTGGTGGCTAACAGCCACGGCCAAAGGAACATTAGCTGTTTGTGCTCAGCATTTCACCAAAGACAGCTTTGTCAATAAAGGATAATTTGACGCTGGATAAGCATTTCAGCTGCTTCTCAAACCTGAAGCAGTTACATCGATCAAGCGCTTGGAGCCACAAGCTGTAAGTAACGATATAACAGCAAATAATGGAAGTAAAGCTAATGTGTTACGGGTGGCTAGCAGGACCGCTAACGATAGTTAGCACTAACAACTGGCCTCAAACGCAGGCTTTGTAAAATATCTGAAGATAAAGCCGATATCGGTCGTGACTGTCCATGACTGACAGAAGCGGAAACTGTACGTTGCTTTTATGGCATAAGCCTACTTAACGTGAAAGCCAGTTGATTGTGGCTGTAGCACTGCGGCTAACGTAGCCAAGTTACTGTTGCTAATGTTCGTGTCCTAAATATGCAAGAGTAATATCAGGGGAAATTCAACAAAGGTGTGTGAACCTAAACCTCATTTGAAGCTAACTTTTTAAACTTGTTTGTAATTTGGATGCTTGGTACAACTGTCCACGGTAACGGAACTTGCTGTCTGTAAAACCTGTATTGCAGGGTAACGTTCGTCTCTGTCGTTGTTATGACCGCTCGGTTACCAGCTACTGCATGTTAGTTTGTGTGCCGTACTGCTTAAAAATGCTCCTGGTTAACTTATATGCAGTAATTCTGATCGATATGCTTGTGTTACTTCAGTAAGCATCAATGTGGCAGTTTCATCATAACGTTGCCCAATTGTAGCCACTACAGTTGAAGCTAACCGGAGAGGTGCTGTATGTGTCTGCAAAGTTGGGCTGATAAGGCTGTAGTTAGACCAGACTGAGGTTTTGCAGAGCTTGAGATATGTGTTTGGGTTTTTTTACGGCTGCTTGTGATCGCTTCACTTATCCATGACCGAGGTCAGCTGGATACTTCACCAATATCTGGGCTAGCTCTCTGATGCTATCGTGACAGCAATCGCGAAACGCACGAGCTCTAACGTGTCTGGTATAACAAGCGATTTCTCTGCACTGCCGTGGCATAATTTCATCCCCCTTTAGAAATTGTTCTGGCTAATAAAAAGCCGAAAAAGGCGGAGATTGAATAGGAAATTCTTTCCTATAGAAGTGATTTGCTAGCTCCACATAAGCAACTGTCCGCGCTAACGGAACTTACGGTCTGTAAAACCTGTATTATGTTCATAACATAACCGGAAGCAGAAGAGCAGCCCAAACGAGGTATTTCAGGCAGAGACTGCAATGGACTACAAACGGGGTTTTTTGAGGATGGCAGTACGAGCCGAATAAGGACCCTTTTTTGGACTTTGAACGATCAGGAGTACTCTTGGGGAAATGTAGCGTAATAGGTCCCCTTTAACATCTTCAGCATCATGTAAAGCCACAATGCGGCCACGAACAATCTCAGAGAGCTCCTTCTGTCATGCCATTGTGTTTAACACTGTGACACTATTCATGTCACCCTATATTTCAGTGTTTTGTTTATTACCCATGTTTCCCCCTCAATATACTTATGGGAATGATTTTTTGTTCTCATTGCCTACCATAGTATTTTTCAATACATTTTCACCAAATAATTGTGGAGAAGTAATATATTATAATAGTAATATTATAAAAGTAATAAATATGTCTGCTCACTACTGTATATCAATGGAAACTTTTCCCTAGCCCCCCCATTTGTCATCATTTGTAGTCATTATGGGGAAAGGGGGGGAGGAGTCAAATTCAATATTAGATTATTGTTAATATGTCAAATGAGAGATTGTTCAAAGAATGATGACTTGCCGAAATTCTAACCACTTGCATTAGAGTGACATCATCGCGAGCCATTACCGCTAGGACCGCATTGACTTGATGAACTGAATGGCTTTAGTTTGAAGTCTAGTTTGAAAAGAGGCAAAGTTATCGACCGAAATGTGTTTTTGACCTTTTTGATGATCTTGATCTTGGCCTTGATCATAAGATCACATAAAAGTACTTGCTTGTAGCCTAGACACTTTCGGACTCCATGACATAAAAACAAAGATGATCACTGCAAGGAAAAAGGCAGTTAAGGGTGTGACTAACAGATTAGCAAACAAATTAACTTACTAACCAAACCGACTAACATATTTGCCGAAAGAATTTCGGCAAGAAATGAAAGATTGGGAGGATTAACAGCAACTACATCTTTTCATAGCCCTTTAAGCTATCTTTTATGAAGGGTGCCAATATTATTTGAAGGCACTGTCCATGAATGCGGAGTGTAAAGGCAACCAAGGAATGATTGTTTTTATTATTTGTCAGGGTATGCAATAGTGCATTCTATTTCATCTCAGTGCTTTCACAATACTCCTGATAGATGGAGTTGCTTGAAAACTGGCCGTTTTCCTTATCAGCCAGCTGCTTTCACAGAGGGTCACAATTAGCTCCCTTTGTTATACATAATGTATTCTAGAAGGAGAAGTGCAATCAGAGTTCCATAAATGCATTATCCCTAGATAAATAATGAAAATTCATAACCAGCACATGGATCGTGTCCCGAGACTTCTGATCCCCAATCTGTTTGTATTTAAAGGAGAACACGTTATGAAATTTAAAACTGATTATAGGCTATACTCAAACACATTACACAGCTGTGCAGTCAACATATTTACAATCTAATATGATCAATTTCAAGGGTTGTTTGAAAGCCGGCAGTTTATTCATGTGGTTTACCATTTCATACATAATGAACTTCAGAACATGGAGACGGCCAACATAAATGAGAGTAAATAACTACACCGAGCCCCATAATTTTTCAGTCAAAGGCTTTTTTTTCTCTTTTCTTTTCTTGGCTCTGCAATTGATTTCCTCCACAGTTTTGGATTTAACATTAAACAATTCACGTGCGGTTTAAGTGCACATTTGTCACTTTTGTTTAAAAATATTTCATCCATTTCTGTCTCAAATTTTGGAGAATGCAAACCTACCTCATTAGAACCACCTGTTCAGCCATTTGGAGATCAAATTATGCTGCCCGATAGTGGGGGTACTGAATACAAAAAAAAAAAAGTTACCTAAACCTATGCTGTTTGAATGTAAATTTTATGAATGTGTGTGTGTGTGTGTGTGTGTGTGTGTGCCTATGTGTGTGCGAGGAAGGCAAAGGGAGAAAGAGAGAGAGAGTGAGAGAGAAAAGAGAGAGACATAGGGCGACAAGACTAGCAGGCGCCCATCCACGTACCATTGCCAAGAATTAATTAGCTGAGCATACAATCACCAATAGCATGGGGGAGGGGAACTCAAACACATCGACATAAAAACATGCATATGTCCTGTGCAAAGAAACATGCAAACATGCAGAGAGAAACATGAAAATTCACATTCATCTCTGCTTCCTAGTTGTCTGTAATAATGTTGACAAATCCAACGAGTGCCATTTTCAAAGCTTCAAAAACAAATTGAAAAAAAGTCATCAACATACTTTAATGGCATCAATTCCTCTGTTGGAAGGTGTTTTCACTTCCAGTAAAGAAAGAGAAGGCCACCATGGGAGTCTGTTAAATTAATTTTGACAGCAGAAGAGATGAGAAATCACATCAGGAGAGAAACCAACATAACAACATGTTAGACTGCTTTAACTAGCTTCATCTTATTGGCTGACTGTTCAAGTGAGGCTTCTGTAATGAGATCTGTCGGCAATAGAAA
The DNA here is from genome assembly GCA_029692085.1 of Gymnothorax javanicus. Lineage (NCBI taxonomy): Eukaryota > Metazoa > Chordata > Actinopteri > Anguilliformes > Muraenidae > Gymnothorax > Gymnothorax javanicus. The sequence continues at coordinate 37,393,729 of CM056202.1, forward strand.
GCTTGCTAAACTTCTTGAGAAACAAGCACATTGTCATGACCATGCTTGTTTATTCCGCACTCAAACTTTCTGTCTTCATTCACTACTCTGATTCTTTGGCATCCTGGACATTGCAGTGCCAGACATACCCACGCAGAAGTGTAGTGGATACTGCTCATACAACTGAAGACGGATGGAAAGAATGAAAGCATGGTCTTTTCCCTTGGCCCCACCACACAGACACAAGGAAAATGCACCCCATTTTTGTGGGCATGCAAGCAGCAGCCCCCCATCAACCCACATACTCCCCCAGAGCCTGGGTGTAGATGGAAACTGATGGTGGTGGCAGGCAGCAATGTGATGCCACTGGTTACAGTGTTGGTGGGAGGAGGGTATACCAGCTGGAGTCCTCATTGGATTTGCTCTTCACCAATATGCATGCTGTCTGACTCGTCTTGTTCGGTCAGGTTTGGAAACTCATTGTGTTCTTCAACTAGCTCTCTCCTATTCCACCAGTTTGTGTTTTTTTTTCCTTTTTCAGTTTTTTTTTTTTTTTTTTTTTTTTTTTACCCACAAAGGTTTAGTATCTTGACTATCTGTCCACCCCCACCAGTGCATAACACCCACACACGAGCGCGGCTGGCCTCTTTTGTGCTCGCGTGGGTGTGGGTGTGAGTGAGCGAGTGAGTGAGTGAGAGTGGGAGTGAGTGAGTGACTGTGCTGGAGCTAGAAGTCAGGTACTGACTCCGACAAGACGAGCGGCACATTATAGCCATCAGACTGCAACAGATATGGCACTGAATCTGTATTGAATTCGATATATATATTTATACATATATATATACAGTTGAAGGTAAGTCTGCCTCTGTCTGCTCACTTCCCCTTTCGGTAAGAATTCCGTCATCAGTTTCAGTTCTGCTCTTTCTCTCCACCCCTCTGCTTTCTATCTATTCATTGCACATTTTCATTTCATCCTCACCCTGCTTTCTGTCTGTCTACCATGCTCTCAGTCATACCAACTTCTGCTGTTGTGCTGCCTTTGTGTTCAAAAGTGCCTTTGCAGGCATCTCTCCTCTCTCGCCCCCTCTCTTCCGCTCTCTCCTCTCTCTCTCTCTCTCTCTCTCACACACACACTCTCTCTGGTACATCATCTTTTCCTCTCATTCACATGAATGCTGGAACGGGGCTGTTTTATTTGTTGTATTTTGTTCACTTTGCAAGTTACTATTCCCCAGCACTGCATGAAAGAAAACTGAAAGACAGAAGAGGAACAAAGAAACAGCCATTCTCTTCCCTCCTGCGTGCGGAACTGTGCAACTTAGCACTGTTTGCGGCCATCCCAAGCTGCTCATTGGACAGTGGCGAGCCATAGAGATGACCAGGTGCTCTGCCACACCAACAGCATTGCCCTGGGATAGGGTGAGTACTCTTCAGCCCCTCTGCTGCCTTTACTCATCCATCGAGAGGCGCTCTACCGCCTGCGGTACTGCAGTAGAAAAGGCAGTGGCAGCCAAAAAAAATATGGGTTCAAACGGTCACTTAGTTTGCCATATGATTTAAAAGGACTGGTGTGCCATGGTCTTATCTGCATCTGAATGTTGATGATCAGCGTTGAGTAGCGTTTGATATCAAATTACATTTTGTCTGGCCGACTATTAGAAATAATTTTGTCATGTATATTATATTTCCAACCTGGAAGAAATAAGTTAGAATGTGCTTTATTTTTTCCCAGTTTTTTCTTCTTAAGAGAAAATGATATCCACTGTTTCAGCTTTTAACCCTTAGCTTTGGTGACTGCTAGGTATTGAAGTTGTTGGCTCACACACAGCGAATGATTGACTGCAAAACCGCTATACCAAGTTTCCTCATAATAAAGACCGACAGGAACGTTATCATTCTTTCATGATAGTGACCTTTCTCACAACACCTGCTTGCTGTTATTTACTGACTTATCTACTTATGGAAGAGGTTTCAAAAGCAAAGGTATTTTATGCCATATTCATTATTTTAGAACATTTCATTGAAAATAGTGATGTTTATAAATTTGCTGTAATGTACAACATGTTGCCAACAATGCTGTTAGGAAAAGTAACTGAAAAGATAGAATGCTTTACAGAATATTGAACTCAATGCTTGTGAAGCAGACTCTAATGTATATAAGAAAGGAAGGAAATAAAATCGTGTTTTAATAAGATGAGGATGGGGAGTTAAAGTGGGACCAGGTGGAGGACATTGGAGCTGGTAATACTTTGAACTGGACTGCTTGACGATGCACTGTCTAATCCTACTACATTCACCATAGCGTTCATGTTTACAGTAAATTAGTGCTCTGGCTTTTAGGCAGGATTACATAAACTCTGTTCAGTTGGCCAAATGACGGTGAACTGAAAGTTTACTAACTGAAATCCTGCGAACACAAAAAAGCCCTTACTGTACATTTGATTCAGTTGTGTTTAGGTGGAACAGCATTTGCTGACTTCATAAAACAAAGAAGATCTCAATGTGGAATGCATTCGATGATAGTGATGAAGTTCTTATGTCACATAACTATATAGTTGTAATTGCCTCCAGCTCAATGCCAAGAAGAATGGTGGTATTATTTTACTTGGTAAAGACTTTTTTGTCTTTATTTTTCTTGGCATGCTTTAAAGAAGCTGCAAAAACTGGACTACTTGCAAAAGGAGGATGATTATTGTACAGTATGTTCCAGTTTAGCTTTAGTTTCTGACTAATTTCAGTGAGCAGGTGGCACCATAGAAACGCATTTCACATTCCAGTTGATATAACAAATAATAGCTTCTGATCTATGAGGGTGCTCTCAATCTCATCTCATTGGTGAGTCACTCTCTAACCGCACTCAGTACGTGCGCATGATAGCATCTCCATTGCATGCACCACCTGCAAATCAGGAGCATGCAGCTGGCCCATGCAGTGTGAGAAGTACAGAAGTGGCAATTCCTGCAAGGCTGTTGCTGTGTTTCTCTGGTGCTTTCAGGTCTCCAGGACTTTTACTAATGGAGTTATTTACATTAAAATACATGACGAGTGAAATCACATTCAAGTTATTACAGGTACATTAACTGGGTCATAGTCAGGATATGCCTCCAGTTTCACACCTTATGGTGCACACTATTCTGTCTTTGTCATACACACAAAGCACTCACTCACAGCACAAAGACACCCACTTGCGCACGTGCAGATGCAAACCAAATGCACATGCAACATCAATGGCTTTCTACCAATACCCACTCAGTTTAGTGCAGTGGAATGTCAATAGGCGAACAGGAAATTAAGCAATGATGCATTTTTTTTTGTGTGTAAATGAGATATATTTTATAAGGGGTCTACCCACCATCCAATAATCTCAATGTACTTGGTTAGCAGAGGCTTAATGGAAATTGTGTTTCTTTCGTAGGTAATTAGCGACCCTGTCTAATACCATCACGAGCTGGAGTGGTTGCCATGGAGACCAGCAAGCAGGGCTTTGTAAGCACTCCAGCTCCTGGCAGCCCAGTCTCTGCGCAGGGGGAGGACAGGATGCAGGGAGCACAGGCCACACTGCCAGCCATGTATCTTCAGTCACTGGGCGGGCTGCCTCGATACCCACCGGTGGCACACCAGGGACAGCCTACCGGCCAGGAGGCAGTTGCCCTTCCATTGTCCATCTCTCCACTCCACACAAAGCAAGCCTTGCCCCTCCTAACCTTACACATTGCAAGCGGGATGCACCTCCAGCAAGGTCAGAGGTCAGTGGTGGCAGTGCCACCCACCAGGCCCAAATCCACCGGCAAGCATGTGTGCCCACATTGTGGCCGGGACTGCCTGAAGCCCAGCGTCCTAGAAAAACACCTGCGCTGCCATACCGGAGAGCGGCCGTACCCCTGCACCATCTGTGGCATCGCCTTTAAGACCCAGAGCAACCTGTACAAGCACAAGCGCACACAGGCCCATGCTCGGCTGTCCAGCGAATCAGAGAAGGTCAGCTTCAGCAGCCAGGAGAGTATCAGTGGCACTGGGGATGCGAGCTCTAGCAGCCCCTGCCTAAGAGCTCGGAGTGAAGATTTGGAAAGTTTTGAGAGTGAGGTCATTGCACCTCCAGTGACTCTGAACACAACCTCCAGCTCTGCTCAGCCCCCTGCTGCCCTGGGGAAGATTGGGTCAGACACGGGCTGGGCCTTGCATCAGGCTGCTCTGGTTGGACTCATTCTTGCTCCTGTGAATGGAAGCCAAGAGAAACTGAGCTCTGTTGTGCAAAAGGCGGAGCCATCAGTGGGTCTAGAGACTGCCCCAGCAGCCAAGCCGCTGAAGGCCGAGGGGGAGCAGAAGTCACCGGCAGCTCCCAAGACACTTAACCGTCATCTCCTTTTACAGAGGCAGGAGGCCACCTCTTTTTCCAAACAATGGGAGTCAAGTACATCAGGGAGGAAGTCCCAGTCCTATGACAGTACAGACTCTGGCTTCTCAGAAAGCAATGAGCATCATTGGACCCCAAGCCCCACCAGCACTGTGCATGATCAAAGCATGGAGTCCCTCACCGAGTCCAGTGTGGAACATCACGAGGGCCTCGGACTCCTGGAGAGCTCCACAGAAATGGCTGCTGATGCGGCTGCTGCTGGACCCAAAAGCGGAGTATCCGTGCTGGAGAAAAAGAAGCTGGAGGAGCGCATTTCCAAGCTGATATCCGAAAACGAAACCCTAGTGGACGACAAGCGCCTGGAGAATGTGAGGCCCAGGAAGACGGTGCTGTCAAAGCAGGGCAGCATCGACCTTCCCATGCCATACACCTACAAAGACTCCTTCCATTTCGAAATAAAGACCACTAAGCAGATGAGCATTGCCTCAAGCCCGCAGAGCCCTGACATGAAAGGGAAGCAGGCCTTGTACAACTCTGTACCGACACAACAATCCAACAGCCTTGACCATACACCATTAACACGAAGCAGCTCCTTACCATTCAGCTTATGCACCCCGGGGCTGCAGAGACGCAGCCAGCACGGACAGTTTCAAAAAGAGGGTGTGCAGATGGGCCGTAGGGATAGCTCTGGGCAGCTTTACACAGGTGAGTTTGCCTTGAAGTCTGTGGACCAGCAGTCTTCACATCACCGGTCTCTTGTTCGGCAGTCCGCAGTGGACTGCCTGCCTACAGGTGAAGGCCTCAATGTGACATCATCTTTGGAGGAAAACTATCCTTGCAGCCTTGGATCTGATGGCGACTCTGTCGATGCTAGTAGTGAATCCACTGGTGGGAAATGTCGCAGGAAAAAGTCTCAGAAGTTCTCCTACAGCAAATGGCACATGTACGGTGGTGGAACCTTCACAAAGCTGTATAGCACAGAGAAAGGCTCAGACCATGGGTCTTTGAAAGCAAAGAAAGCTGCAGTCAGTATAGAGCAAGGAAAAGTACACGAGATTCAGAGCAGGACCACTGCCTCACTCCCGGAAACTGTCTCTTCTGTAGCATCTACCGTAGACCTTAGCTCTGCTACCACCAGTATTCAATCCACATTTCATTCACAACACTTGCCCTCTATTTGTGACTCTCAAATAGCACATGGACACAGTAACCACTTTTCTTCTGAACCAGATCTCCGGAGGCCCTCAATGTCAGATCTGTCCACCTCAACTAATCAGAGTGTGGTCAGGCAGTATAGCCCTCTGACTTCAGACTGCCTGAATGGCACTAAGGCAGGGCTTGTGAAAGGCAACATCCTGAGAGAACAGAGTATGCAACACAACATCACATCACAGTGCCTCAATCATCTTCCATCAGAAAGAAAGAAACAGAGAACAGGAGATGGTGCAGGCATGCCAGTGGATATTATAAACTTAGGGGAGAAAGAGCACAATGTTCTATCCTGCATGACATGCAAGATAGGTAGTAAGAGACCGAATCAATCCTCTCTAGCTCTCTGCAACAGCACTACCCCCACATGCATCCACCTAACAAAGAAAGCTGATGGCAACAAACTACAACAAATGGATAACAAAATGGACCTCAGTCTAAGTTTCATAAGCCACAGTCAGCATCAAAGATCACGCCAAACAAAGGAACATGACTCATTTGCATCGTTCATGACTTTGGGTGGGGTGTCTGTTTCACCAAGTGTGTCGTCTCCACCCAGCAGGCCTGCTGCTTTAACCAAGTCTAGCTTCCTACCAAAGTACCAGCTCAAGCTTCCCCATTCATCGGTTTCAGAGCAGGGCCTCCCTGATATGCCAGCTTTGCAACAAAGGCTTACAGCTATACCAGCATCAGAACAAAGCCTGACTGTTATATCAACTTCAGAACAGGGTATCACTGTAACTCCAGTATTGGAGGAGAGCCATCCTGCAGTACCAGCCATAGACTCAGAACAGAGCTGCACTCCCACACCTCCTCCCACTACACAAAAGAGCTACCCTCCTCTGCCCACTCCTATGCCAGAACACAGGCTACCTCCTATGCCCACTCAAACAACAGAAAAGCACCACGCTCCTGTACCAGCTTCCAGTTTAGAGCAGAGCCACTCTCCTATAGCCACTCACACATTAAGACTAAGCACTACTCCCATGCCCACTCCGACTTCAGAACAAAGTCACACACCTATAGCCAGCCCCACCCCAGAAATGAGCTCCATTCTTTCACCCACTTCCTCTTTGGAGATGAGCCACCCCCCTAAACCCACTCCTACTTTAGAACACAAATACCCTCCCAAAGCCACTCGCGAAAAGAGCCACACCCCTATACATGCTCCCACTTTAGAGCACATCCTGCCTCCTGTGCCCACTCCCACAGCAGCAAAGAGCCACACTTCTATTCCTGCTTCCCCTTTAAGACAGAGTCACCCTCTTATGTGCACTCCCTCATTAAAACAAAGCCCAATTTCCTCTTTACAGCCAAGCTACACCTCTATGGTTACTTCCACTTTAGAACAGAGCCAATCTCAAATACTTACTCCAGAAAAGAGTTGCACTCCTTCATCTGCTTTCATTTTAGGACAGGGTCACCCTCCTATCCCCACTTATACACTTAGACAAAGCAACTCCTCTGTGCCAATTGCCTCTGTAGAATGGAGTCACACTTCTGCACCTACTGTCACCCCCAAATCAAATAATACTTCTTTATCGACATCAGCCATTAATTGGAGCCTCTCTTCCACACCCAACCCACAATCAACTCAGTTGACCACTGCTGCTTCTGCAACATCTGAGGTCTGTGCCGCAACACACACCACAGCCTTTGCACTGAATTCCACTGCTCCACCCATCACAGGACAAATTCATCCTGCTTCACCCATGATTATATCAGGGCAGAGCCGAAATTCTGAAGCCACCCCAGCCACAGAGGCCTTGGGACAGATGTACTCCGTCTCACTCCAACACAGTGCTACATCTACTGCAACCCCAATGCTAAGTGACGCTGCTTCCTCTAGCCCAGTGTGCTCAAATCAGGATACTCATTTTCCCACTCTAGAGTTGTTGCCTGCAGGCCAAGTCATACTTTTGAAGGACGCATCCAACGCAGCTTATGAGGAGACAGAGCACTTGAAGCCAGGAGATATACAAATATTTCTACAGATAATTTCAGACACTCAGCTGTCACTAATGGAATCTCAACTCACAGGAAATGTCCAACAGCAAATGAACATTTCTCAGGATGTGCCGGTGCTTTCTAACGATGTGCAAGGATGCAGCACGTCAGGCATGACATACACCAATTCATCACACCAGGCATCCAGCTCACAGTCACCAGGACCATCTACCCCTTCATACTGGGAGATTTTCACTCAAGCAGAACAGCACCAGGAGTACCAGAGCAGTGAAAGAGCTGCACAAAAGAGTTTCACACCCTTGAAATCCATTTCTACACCGAATCAAGATCCAGCAGCCCACACAGACGTCAGCAGGAGTGATCGAACCCCACTAGTTCCAGGCCAAAAGACAGGTGGCTCTGTACTGAGGACAACTGCAGCTCAGCTTGCTTGTGTACACACTGAGCCACACATACACAATCATAGTAGACCTGCTTATTGTGGCCTCTCGACAATTGCCAGGAATTTTGAATGTCCGAATCAGAAACTATTTCAGGAGGTGTCGTGCAGCTCAGTGGGTGGGTGTCATAAAGAGAGCCTGCCGCTGCAGAGGATGCAAGCTGATGGAACACATTCCCCTGTGCTATTATACAGCCAAGCCCCACCCTCTTCCATGGCCACTTCCACCGCCACTGTGGACAGGAGCACTTACCCAAGGCTATGCATTCCAGACCTGTGCTCTACTTTGGAAGATACAAGCACAAAAACTGATAAACAAACTGTAACTGGTACTGAAGAGAAGGGCTCTTTGACTTTTCCCAATGTGGCTGGTCTACAGCCACAGCGGCAGATACCACCGATGGGGATTCAGATGAATGCAGTCAATGCAGCTGCTGTACCCACAGATAATATTCAGTGCACAGATCCCTTAAACACAGAAAGCCAGAGGAACAAAATGCTTTCAGCTAACAAACATCATCAGTCTCCTGCTCCAAGTTCCTTGCATGTGTGGGATGATGCTAGGTGCCCAGATGGACTTTTCTCATCAGATTCTATGCACTGCCAGAATGCTACTCCTCTATCTGCTCCAGGCAGGATGGAGAGGCCCACTTCTGCTGAGCCTGTGGGTGGGGACACCTCATCCACCTCACACCTCTCACCCACCTCCAACCGCCTCTTTATCCATCCTTCCTCTGAGGCCGTACATCCCACCACTCACTCTGATCTCAATGCTCCAACTTCGACTTCTGAAAGACCGAGCATGTTTCAGGGCTCTGTGACACCATCACCAACAGTGAGGCAATGGACTCTGGACATAGCCAAAGAGTCCCATCAGGAAGACCTGGGAGGTGACAGACTTCCCAGTGACCTGAGCCAGCAGGGCACAATTACAGCTACTCACTCAAGCTTAGAGGGTCCCGTCCCAACCTGTCTACTAAACGTGACTCAAGAGCTTCTCCAGCAGGTAACGCCTGAGCATACATCACCAGGCTCTGTTCCTCCGGAGCCCATAGCACAGCAGCAGACCCAATATGAGGGGTATGCCCTGCAGGCCTCTGAATGTGACCGCTCTGCAGACCCATGTTTACAAGCGTCCCATATAGCCCCAAAAAACAGCCAACAGGAACCAGTCTCAGCATCACCACCGGGTCAATACAAACTGTGCCTGGCTGCCAGCATCTCTCTCTCTCCCTCTGCATCGACGGAAATAAGCTCAGGTAGTGTACAAGTACATGTCTCTATACAACACAAACCTTTCAATCAAACAGAGGCGTGCAAACAGGGGGCTGAATCTGGAATTTCTACAAATGAAATTATTGCAAATCCAGGGGAAACATCTGGCAGGTTCAGTATGGTTGAGCCAGCCCAACTGACCCAAGTTGGTGGTGTGGAGCAGTCTGGTCCAGGCACTGGCGGACAGGACACAGAGGTATCCTCCCCATCTTCCTGCCATGACAGGAAAGCCCCTCTTTCCCAGGATCTGATAGTCGGCACTGGCCCTTCAATAGGACTGACAAAAATAGAGAAAACTCAGCTCTCCTTGAAGTCATCAAACCTCCTGTGTGGGCTCGTAACAGGGCCCTTAGAAAAGACTCTATCGGGAGATGCCCTGAACATCAGCCCCCTACAGAGCAGCCAGATGCAGGTCACCAGTCATCAAGTCACTCATCAGGGTCTGGAACATGCTGCTTCAAAGGGCAACATGGCCACAGGGCAAGAGGACAGGGGCTCAGGCAGCTTTGCCTCGTCTCCTCAGCATGTCCCAGAGGAAAGTCAGATGGATAATACGCAAGCCTCAGATGCAGGTATGGAACAGTACTGGACATCATTAGCAGGATATTCTGATATATATACGATTTTCTGGGGGGCTCTAAACAACTGTGGAATATGAGCGAATCCACAAAATTGTAGTGGCCGCAGCATTATTTGTGATTTTTTTTTTTGTTTGCTCATTAGGTAGATTTGCTGGAACGATTTACAACATTAAGACAAATGTTTTACTCAAGAATACAACAGAATCATGTCAATGAAGGTCTAAACCAGGAAAATCTTTCACTTAAAAGCAACGCATGCCAAACCCTAAATATCAATTTATGAAATCAACACTAAACATCCATAAAAATGCTACATTTAACCATGAATGTTGAACAAATCCACTCAATAAACACTGTTGAGAGGGCAAATAGGAGAAAAACATCTCCCTCACCATAATTTATCAGTTTTAAATTTCACAATCCCCGCCTGTTCAGGACTATTTAGGCTTTACTGACTGTTTCCACCTTCTCCTCACAGCTTTGGTGCAATAATAAACATGAACATAGAACATATTGAGGCGGGCCTTCACCCTGAGATAACTGAAAACTTAAGTAATCGCTCTGTTTACATTCTGAAAAAGTTAACATAAATTCAAAGTTAGTTAGCTGCTTGACTGCAATCTTGCTATCTTCAATTGCATGCCCTCAAAGGATCTAATATCAGTCACCCAAGTGGTACGCATTGGACGGTGTAGCATTAGTTCTCACACTCACATTCACACTTAAAATACCTAGCCAGCTAGGTATAATTTGACTTTGATTGTTTCTTGCACAAACAGACTTTGAGCTTTGTGGTTGATTAAACTGTTCTCACTTGCGTGGCTTGTGCTGGCGAGACGTGCTTCGAATTTAACTACCGGTTAGCGTGGAAAGGAAATGAGATCCCTTATGATTGTTGGAATGCAAATGAGGTTTCAGGTGACCTGTGGAGAGATGAGGGCTCCCTTTCAAGTACAGAAACCAGGGAAAATTGGTAGCAAACAACTTTGTATACTTGTTACTGTTTAAATAATGACCGATATACTCAGCATTATGGTAATTTAAGTGCCTTAAATATGTTAAAAGCAACTGAATGGCTAAAAAAAAATTTTATAGCCAATTTTAATGAAAACTTCAAACTTCAGATCAAGTCATGATGGTGGTAAATAAATTCAGTCATATTTATTCAAAAGGTAATTGCTTTTTTTTTACCACAAGGTGGCAATAACTGACAATTATTTAAACAATTCAAGTGACGTAAGATCTACTTTCATTCAAAGTAGTAACACAGCTTTTCACTTAGGGATCATCTAGCTAGCACATTTTAACATCAGAGCTGAATATCCTCCAACCAGGAACTCATTTTCATAAATGTTACAATTATCAGTTTCTTTTTTTCTCGCTCAAATCTCTCCGCTGGTCAGCAGTGTTAACCTTTTTGCTTCACTCTTCACTAAGTTTCCTTTTAAGGAATGCATTTTCCTGTTTTCATAGACATAGGTTGCATCGGTTGCTGTTCAGCTGGGATCAATCAAAAAGGAAAGGTTTTGAAGCATTGTATTTCAACTCTCAAGAGACTCCCAGTGGCAAATGGGTGATGTGACACAAGGTTAAAGGTTATGTGAATTAGTCACCATAATGCAGCAGGGGTCGGTCAAAGGTCCAAGCAGAGCCAGAATAAACAAGATGGAAACCCTCCCTTTAATCTTTGTTTCACCAAACACCACAGTCATTGTGATTAAAAAAAGTGTTTTTAAAAAAGACAACTCAGAGCTGCAGTGAGATCACAGTTTTAATAACTGAGCTGCTGACCTCTGCTGAGTTGTCAAGGAGCGTAAAAAAGTGCTGCAGTAGCATGCCAAGTTGTCAGAAGGATACTTATAATGACTTAATTTGTGCCACCCATTGGTCTGCACCGTCATTTCTTGTTGTGGCTAACCAGAGGGCCGGAAGCTCCCCAGCCTTTGATTCAGCTGATTGATGCTGAAACAGGGCGGACAGAGGCCACAGGAAGAGGGTCCCCCGAGGGACTCCTCCAACAGTAGACACAGGGGTTTCAAGAGGATTTTATGGCCGTCTTTGACATGCGATCTGGAATGTAAACGTTGGCTCTCCTCAGAGTAAGACAAAGCTCAGTGTCTTCCCGCGAGAGTTTATCCTAGCAAAACACACAGAAAACACCGGAGCAAGTTTTAGCCATTAGCATTCATTCCCCATAACTCATTTCAGAGTGTCAGATAGTTTTCACAGTATCAGATGGAGGCATGTTACTTGCCTATTCCGAACACATTTGAGAGTGTATATAGAAGAAAAGTTTCAGTTATTTTTTTCTCAGACCTCCCTAGGTTTGAGGTATGCCATGAGCCGTGTGTGCAGAGAGCAAAAAGAAAAACGTCCAAGACCACCCATCACACTCTTTCTGTGGAAATCAATAATCCCAAAAAAGAGAAACAGAATAATAGCCACAATTATTAAAATGTGCGTTGCTTTAGGATAGATGACTGTGGAAGGCAAAGAAAACATTTTTGTTCACACCAGATATACAGAGAATAACCATGTCTGCAGTTTCACAGCTGCTTATCATTCTCCGTGTTGAGCAAGACATTATTCAAAGCTCGTCCCCCTCAGGGCTGTAAAGGGAATTCTTTGGCCAAATGGGTGAAGTGAAAAGGTTGTAATAGTTCATGCTCTGCCAAGGTGAAGTGTGGGTTAATTCACATCGATAGGTCTGGGGAAACCTGTCAGAATAATGGTGTAATACTTTACTGAAGCCTTTTGCTGATCGGTGTTTGTTCCTCTAGGACACCTGTGCTTCAGTAGCTCTCTAGCCCAGCAGGAGGCGAGGGCTCTGGGCAGCCGTCAGAGGCTGGAGGAGTGGGAGGACAGAGAGACTGAGGAGCTGGGGTGCAGATGGCAAAAGAAGAAAGAGACTGGAGAGAAGGAAGCTACAGACAGTGGAGTGATGGAAAACACAGGATTCACCAACCCCAACACTTCCCCCTCTGTGGAGCCACACAAAGGGCCAGCCTCAGTAAGGATACCGTCTTGACCTGCAACATAGCGTGGCCTCAACACATTGTATTCAGAACACTACCCCCAATCTCTCATTACCTGACATGCTGCGTTAGTAATGCAGCAACACACTGCATATAATTCTGTTTACCAGATGTTCAGATAATTCAGCAACTATACTGATAGCAGGATATACTGTCTCCCTGCAATATCACTGGTTAGAAACGATAGAAACTTTCCCTTGTAATATTATGATGACAACACATCATAAACATTAAGTTATTTAGCGCTCCAATAACCATGGTAATACTCTAATGAGCTATTTGAATAAATACAGGTGCTACATTTTGTAAAAAGTATGGACTTCTGCCTACCACAAAGTAAAATTATAGGAACACATGGAAACTATATGCAACGCAGATATTTCTTGCAACTGTGCCACAAGGACTGAACACATCCATTAAGTTTGGAAAACATTATACGCATTTACAACTCTATTATGTGCAATGTATGGTAGTGCTCCAAACTTAAAATGAATATTTAAAATTAAATTACTGATGATATAAAGCATCAGTATATGTCAAGCGCCATTATTACTACACCATTGCATAAAACACTCCTCCTTTTTTCTTTCATAAACTGCATAAACTGATGTCACATTGGATTAATTTGATTTATGCAAAGGTTTTGGCCTGAAGAGAAATGCTTTTGACGTTCATATTATGTTTGACAGTAAGCCGGCAGGTAAAAAGCTTGAATTCTTCCTCGATTGACAAACAAAACAAACAAATTTTTATTTCTGCAGTAATTTTAAAAAGTGAAACAGATCATTATCTCAAATTAGCTATTATTAAATTTTAGTACCTTTGTACTTAATGTTCTGTGTTTAGCCTTGTATTTACAATCAAAGTGACACTATCGTTAACTCCTGGATAAACTGTTTGTGAATCGTACCGCCCGTGGTTGTGCTAACGGAAAATTGATCAAGTGATTGATCAGTGAGTGATGCTCGAGTCTCACCAAAACACTCCTTCCTAAGCTTTGTGTATCCAGGAACAAAAATAACCCAAGGCACTTGAAAACTCATTCATGCATTCTTTAACATGTAAGTACTAGAAAATGATTTGTACCGTTTCCTAAACTGCCACTTGCAAAACTTGATTTATAACAAAAATGCCTGAATACAAGGAGAACATATAACTTTTAATCATGTACATGTGCATCCTTCACTGTCTCCATAGCTGTTCATTTGATGGGAAGATAACATGGTAACAGTTCGCCCCGTGAAAGAATTATGAATTGTTTTGTCGTTGACAGGAAGAGGTTGTGATGGACGGACTGGATGACAATGGATCTCTCACAAATGCAGGCTCCACCGTGTTACCACACTTTTCACACAGCTCCTCCCACAGAAATACCACACACACCCTTCAGTTTCATGCACTCAAAGAAACCAACATTTTGCATGTGGTCCAGACTGCAACTCGGCGTGAGACCTGCACTTTGCAGATGCTGCAGTCTCTCACACAAAACGAGGCTAGCCCTACTCACGCTGGTCCGGCCCACAGGGATGGCCAATATTGCTTAACCGGTCAAAACCAGCTGAGACATAATTCGGATGTGCGGACTTGCTCCTCTGACTGGGGGATGTATAGAGGTCTGTGTCCCCCACTATCACCTCCACAGCAGGGTCACACAACAGAGGCATGCCCCCTGCCTGTGGTTACAAGCCAGCTGGGGAGCAAGACAGTCCATAAGGCTGTTTGCCACAACATCAGCTGGGGGACATCCACCCCACCACTCCAGCCTGTGGGGAGTGGTGTCCAGCGAGAAGCTGTCGGGGAAGCGACGCAGACCAACGCGAAGAGCACAGCAGAATCCTCAGAGCAGCCCACACCAGCCAGCACCCATTCTGTCCCATCACAAAGCAGCATAATGTCCTGTTCCCCATCAATGAGCATGAGATCTGCTGAGGTGTCAACCAGAGCGCCCCCTAACAGCTTGGAGGAGGCAGACACCAGCAGCAGCGATGACGAAGGCAGGCTGGTCATTGAGCTGGAGTAGGAAATGCATACATGCGTGTAGAGGCGTACTCACACACACGCACGCACATACACACACACACTGTGGACTGTAAATCCACAGACATACAAGTGAATACACTACAGACATACACAACATGTTGAATTTGCAAACAACACCAATTTTAAAAAAATTGGCACATCATGGAAATGCAAATAAAATTTAAAAAAAAAACTGATCTGAAGAGTCAATTCACACTTGACTATACTGGGGTACGTTTCCGGAAAGCAACAATGTTAGCAACTTGCATAGTTTAGCCATATACAGTTAATGGTTCCAACTATGCAAGTTAGCGACTATGCTTTAGGGAAACACACTCCTGTACTACTATAACATTTGATGTTCTGAAATGTGAATTTGATTGCTTATTGAAAATACACAGTATGAGAACAGCAGCAGAGTCCAAAAAAGTTGGCGCAGTTAACTTTTTACCTCTGTGCAACATCATCATGTCTGTTTATTTCACTCATTTAGCGTTTGGGCACTGAAGACCTTGATCAGGGGTGTCCAATCTTATCCATAAAGGGCCAGTGTGGGTGCAGGTTTTTGCTTTATCCCAGTGCCACAACACCTGATACCACTAATTAACTGATTAGGGGGGTCAATCAAGACCTCGATGAGTAGAATCAGGTGTGTTAGTGTTAGGGACCAGCACCCACATCGGCCCTTTGTGGATTAGATTGGACACCCCTGGGCTAGATGGTCAAGTCTGGCGAGTGGATTTCCACCCATTCCTCTGTTATTTTGGTCTTCAGGTGCATGATTATATGGAGCCTTTCTTGCCATATATTTCACCTCATAACATACGATACCTTAATAATTAGAGACAGATCAGGACTGCTAGCAGGCAAGTTTAACACTCGCACACTCTGCTTACACGCTCATGCATTGTAATCCATGGTCTGGCATTGTTTTGTTGGAATATGCTAGGATGTCCCTAAAAAAAGACAATGATTTGATGGCATCAAATTTTGCTCCAAAATTGGTACATATTTTTCTGCATATATTAGACCTTCGCAAATGTGGAAGTCACTCATGTCTCGTGTTCAGATGACACCAAGCCCAGAGAAGTCTGCGCTTTTGAACAGTGTTAATGCATGGCTTCAGCTCTGCATATTAAAGTTTTTACTTGCATCTGTTGATGCAGCGGTGAATGGTGTTGACTGATAAAGGTTTACCAAATTATTTCCAAGCTGATGTCATGATATCTATGACTGCTCTTCAGACATTGACCCCTGTGAGATTGGAAATCACGAGCATGCAGAGGTGGTTTTCGGCTTTGCCCATAAGGAACCAAGATTCGACCAGATTTGTTCTATCTTTTGATTATATTACACACTGTAGGGGGTCCATCCATCCATCCATTTTCTGCCGCTTATCCAGGGCCGGGTTGTGGGGGTGACAGACTAAGCACAGAGGCCCAAGCGCCCCCTCCCCAGCCGCTTCCTCCAACTCTACCTGGGGGACCCCAAGCCGTTCCCAGGCCAGCTGGGAAATGTAGTCCCTCCAGTGTGTCCTGGGCCTGCCTCGGGGCCCTCTCCCAGTTGGGCATGCCTGGAAAACCTTTAAAGGGAGCCGTCCAGGAGGCACCCGGACTAGATGCCCGAACCACCTCAACTGACTCCTCTTGACGCAGAGGAGGAACGGCTCCACTCTGAGCCTCTCCTGGATGTCTGAGCTCCTAACCCTATCCCTAAAGGTCAGCCCAGCCACCCTACGGAGAAAGCACATTTCGGACGCTTGTATTCACGATCTTATTCTCTCGGTCACTACCCAAAGCTCGTGACCATAGATGAGGGTTGGAACCTAGATAGACCAGTAAATTGAGAGCTTTGCTTTTACACTCAGCTCCTTCTTCACCACAACGGACCGGTGCAACGCCTGCTTCACTGCAGACGCTGCCGCGATCCATCTGTCAAACTCACGCTCCATCCTACCCTCACTCGTGAACAAGACCCCGAGATACTTGAACTCCTTCACTTGGGGTAACAACTCACCCTCCACCTGAAGGGGACAATCCATCTTTTTCTGAGAGAGAACCATGGCCTCAGATCTGGAGGTGCTGATCCTCATTTCGACCGCTTCACACTCAGCTGCAAACCGCTCCAATGTCCAGTGCCCAAAATCGCATTGAACATTGTTCTCAGTGTGATAGATTATACGAGTACGCATATGTAGGCAAATTGGTGAGACTCGATTCATCTATGCACTCAAAGAAATCGGCCTTTTAGGACTCTCCGTTTATACTTTGACAAGCTTAGCTCACCTTTTTGAAATATCCTGTCACACATCACCTTATTTTTATTACAGCTTTGTGCATCATTATTAGTTTTGCATTTCTCCTGCGCAAACTTGTTTTGGAGTCTATTGTAGACATCAGATTTGAAATAAGCATATATTTTCAGTAAATCATTGAAATCATATGTTAAAACATAATATAATGTGTTGTATTATTCAGAAGCAGGTGATCAGATTTTTAAATCAGCCGTTATTGATGTTAATTGCATTTTCCATAATGTGCAAGTTTTTTTGGAATTGGGGTGGTGCATTATCACAGACAGATGTGCACATACAGTGCTGAACAAATTTATTAGACCACCTGTCATTAAAAAAAAAACCGAGAAAACACGAATATTGAAGAAATTTGCCAAAAACTTGTTTAAGTCTGAAAAATATTTTGTTATTTCTTTGGCAAATAATGAGCTGAGACCACTAAATAGTCCATATTCACACATAAAAACCAAAACAAATTTATATTTTGTATGGCCTCCTTTGGCCTTGATAACAGCTTTCATTCTTGCATTCAACCACTAAAACTAATTTTTATGTTCAGGAATGCAAGAAAATAACTGTTATTTGGCATCTTAATTAAAAAATAATAATAATGTGTTTAACTATTTTTTTCTGCTTTTTTGTAAAACAGTAAATTTGAAAATTCATGGATAACAACAATAATTATGTATTAGCATTAAAAATATCATTTCAGTTAAAGAGCTTGCACATACTGGTGGATTAACCATTACAGAAAAATAGAAATGATTTTGGTAATTACCAACACTGTTAATTTAGGGCAGCTGTGGCATAAACCTTACATTGGGTGGTGGTCTAATAAATTTGTTAAGCACTGCACATACTCACAAAACACCCACAGACTTGCACATGCATATATTCTCCATGTGTAATGCTTGCAAAAAAACAGACACAGAGGCACTAAGATGTCTCACACTTCTCCAGCGCGCACACACGTGCGTCTCCACCCTGTCTTTGCCTCCGTCTTGTTGCCTATGGCTATCTGAGTCAGGCCCCACTGCTCTCCAGCAGGCAGCACAGCTGTCGTTCAGTCTGAGCAGCTGGACCAAAAAGTCTCACAGGACAACCTCTCGCTTCCCAGCCTCTGAGTCAGGCAGCGTGGCCATTAGGAAAGTGAAGCACAGGAAGACACGGCGTGCCTGAACATTCCTGCATCAATAAGCATTGACTCATTCCTTACTTGTCAGCCAAAAGACTCCTTAATCATGGGGGATCCTGAAACATGTTTTATACGACTGTTTAATTTTTTATGTTCAGTGTGGTGTCATTTATGTAATGGGAGATTGTAATTCTTCACCTTAAGTTGTATGAAAAAGAGACACTTGTTCTCATGAATGTATTGATGGAGACTTTTTCTTATCTGACAAATTTATAGATGTTATTGATACTGTGTATTAGTATGCAAAGTTAATATAATAAAACCCTTTTGTTGTGGATGAAATTTATTTACACTCCGCTGATATGTGTGTTTGGCATGACCAAACATCAGCATAGTATTGCCAAAACATAAAACAACTGTTGCAACAACATTCAAATAATAACAATGCATAGTTGTTTACGTAATATTCCAAATAAAAAGAGCTAATTTTGAGCCAATGCAGGAATTAAATAAAGGATTCATGTGTATACATATGAAAAAATATAGGTCAGTAATAATAATGATAATAAATGCAACATCTTGAAGGTTGTTGTCCCGAATCTTGGGGGTAATGTATCAGCGGGTTTATCTTTTCACTCTCTCTCTCTCGTAGAGGGGAGGCAGGATCAGTTAAGAGGTGGGTGCTGGTTTTATTTTAAGGTTACTGAGGCAGTGAGTTAAGCAGATGAGATGACCACTGCTTTAAAAGACCATGGGCTCAATTTAATATACTAAATTCATACCACAGTGTAGGGCGCATAACTGCTCTGCGTGCGTGTGGGCGCATGTGTGAGTGTATGTGTGGGCATGCGCGTGTGTGTGTGTGTGTGTGTGTGTGATTGAATGTACATGTGTGAATTTACATACTTCACAGATGGTACATAAATTTAGGACATAAATATTGTCCTTAGTCAAAGTCATAAAATGAACAAGTTGAGTGAAAATGCACCTGAATGCTGGTGTCTGCAGTTGCTGTCGGGAATGTTGCTTTGAAGAAGCCAGAGCAAGGTGATTATCACAAATAATTCCTAGCAGGCATCAGGAATGCACTGAACTTGAGCTTCAGCGTTAGTGTGAGGAGCAGGTTGAGCATGATACACACTTCTTATTAAGAACCATCCAGAGGGCATGATTAAAACTGGTTCCAGCTTGTCATAAGTATTTACAAGTCCACTGCTTCATAAACCTCTGTAACTGATTTATGCACGCTAGCTCAAATGCCTCTGAACAGGTATAAGCCCAGCCACAAAGAGGCAGCTGATTTCATTTTTAAGATATCAGACAGCACATTTTGAACAGCTAAACATGATACAGAATCTTCAAATGATCAATATCAATGAGAAGTGCATGCGCTTGGTTTGTGTCGCTACTTGCAAGCTGAGCTAAACATCAGGCTGTTTGGTTGGATTCTTGAAGCTAAAAGGGTAACTGAAGACGGGTGGGAGCTGAAATAATATGTGTCATCTCTATTCTACAACCTCAACTCACAAAATGTTGGGGTGGTATGAAAAATGCGCATAAAAATAGAAAGCAGTGATCTCTACATTTACATTTAATTTGCATAAATTCCTGCCATTCAGGCCAGCAATGCATTTAAAAAAAAATTCTAAATAATTTTTAAAAAAATGGTGCGGGGGAAATTTTGGACTAGTAATGTGGGTTAAAAAAAAAAAAAAAAAAAAGACGTGTTTCATGATGTGATTTCAAAACCCAAAATGTCAGCAGGTGACCGTAATCATGATTTGGTACAAAAGCAGCATCCAGGAGAGACCTGGGGCCTCATTTATAAACGGTGCGTAGGCCCAAAAAAGATACGTGCGTCACTTTCTTTGCAGATTTCTGATTAATAAAAACAAACTTGACATTAGAAAAGGGAAATTATTAAGATTATGCACAATGTCAATACATTCCAAGTCCATCCTGATTAAATAAATTAAAATTCCAAGCAGTTTATTTTACCCATAGGTTTATAAATTAGGTTATTTTCCACAAAATGTCATTTTTATTTTTTGTGCGCATGTATTATTTAGCTATGAAATCCATGCAAAGTTTTATAAATAAGGCCACTAGTCCTTCCGGTTTATGGGCTGAGGATCACAGATTTTCCCACAACTGCTGAAAAAATAATTGAAAAGTTTAACAACAATGTTCCTCAAAGAAAGACACGAAGGGATTTGGATATTTCACAAAATAATCAAAAGATTCAAGCACTCTGGAGGAATTTACATTCATACTGGGCAAGGGTGCAAGCCTATACTGAATACCCGTGATCTGTGATCACTCAGACGTCCCTTAGTCAGGAACTATCATTTATAAATAAGAGTTATAACCACATAGGCTCAGGATTACTTTGGCAAAACCTTTGTCAAGTACCGCATTATGTTGTTAAATCAACAAATGCCTGTTCCCTGTTTACTTCTTCGGGCTTGGAGGCATCTCCCATGGACCATCACACTGTGGACATGTGTATTGTGGCCAGAAATATGAATATTTTAAGCCATATTATGTTGGAAATGGACACTGTGCGTTCCAGACCAAAGACAAAAAGGAATGTCCAGACTGTTACCAGCAGCTGGTCCAGAGGCTCCATCATGTTTTGGAGTTTTGTCAGTGCTGCTGGCAAGGGTAACTTGCATTTCTGTTAAGGCACTATCAAGGCTGAAAACTTTACTGAGATTCTGGAGCAACACATGCTGCTATCTAGACACCATATTATCCAGGGATGTCCAAGCATATTTCAACAAGACAGTGCAAAACCGCAGTCTGAAAACATTACCAAGGTGTGCCTGCATTAGGAAAAGGTGCCGGTACAAGACTGGCCTGCCTGCAGTCTAGGCTTGTCCCCATTTGAAAATATCTGGCACATTTCTGCACACCCCAAGACTTGCTTGCAGGAAGCACATCAGAAAAATATTACGCCTGAATCATTTAATTGCGTGGTATATTCAGTCCTTAAACAACTCTCAGAGTGGTGCAAAGTGTGGTAAATTTAGAAAGTGGTAATTTCTTTACTGTCTCAACTTTTTTTATATTGTTTTGAACAAGTTTCAGGTCAAAGCTAATTTACAAATCACGGTTTTTATGTAAGAATTATGTAAGAATTGATAAGAATTGATATTTTTGCAAAACTGCTTCCCTACAGTTTGAGTGCAACGATATTGCCGTAAATACAAGTTGCACCTTGACCCCCATCCCCCACCCCACATGGGAAGTGGCACATGTGCATTTGTTGGCCAAACCTAAATGCGCGAATGCCCGAGGCTGAGTGAGTGAGTGACTGACTGACTGATGGAGTTACATCATTGATTGGCTGAACAACTGTACTCTCCCCATCTTTCAAAATGATTTGGTGTGAACAGTCACCAGGGGGCAATGACAGCAGATACACACAGATCCACACAGAAGGCAGCGTTGGTGAGGTATTTTAGAAAACGTTTTTGTTACATTTGTTGAAATTTAGATATCCATAAATGAATTGGTATGACATAAAAAGAAGAAAAACTGGCATTGTTTTTCCATTCTGAGATTAATGGGGTATCTCAGTGATATCCCAGTGATAGTGATATCCCAGCACTACTGTACTGTCAATTTACAACACTTTGCTCTGCACAAATTCACCCAATTTTTTTCTCAAAATGAAAAACTTGGATCACTCTTTGATTTTGTTGGAAAATCTCAATTTTCATAAAGTGACCCTAGTGACCCCTTTTCCTAGTCCTGCACACATATATCAAAAGCAGCACAGAAGCTAGAATAACAAAGGGATCTAGGAAAAGTAAACTAGACTAAACGCAGGCACAGAATATCTCAGTGTAAGTGAGCAGACAACAGAATAAACAAAACCAAATCTTTCAGAACACACACAGAGAAATAAAGGATAAAGACTAGGGACAAATACAGGTCTGCACGAAACTCCTGCTGCAGAGAAGAAGTAGACGATGGGGAAAACAAGAATGCCAGACAATGAGTGAGTGGAGAGAAGTAGGGGAGCCCAGGGTACACAGGTGCTGGTGATTAGTATTCTATTGAGCTGGAACAAAATCTTGGCATGGAATTTGAGTGCAGAGGGCGCATGTCAGATTAAGAGCCCAGTGTAGACGTGACAATTACGTTAAACCGTAGTTGTCTTCCATTTTTTATTTTTTATTTTTTATTGCATTATTATTGTCACCAGAGGTGACAGCTGGCCTGCAATAAAATTTCCAGTTGGAGTCTTCGCTCCTTTGATTCTGGCACCCAACATTACAGCACAATCACATTTTTAGTAGTTTTTGCTGCGTACTTATCTGTAGTGACTTTGTATTTGTGCCGCAGACTGTAAATGGTTTTACCTCAGTTTCTCCCCTTGTTTTGCCTCCAACGAAAACCATGACATAATCATGATGTCAAAAGGGTCTATAGGCAGCTGCCAGGTTAGCTCACACGGTTGAAGGGCGTCTAAAGTCAATTCTCAGACGGGACGTTGAACGTCCAATGTTAACAAACAAATCAATTTTGTTGACATCTTGCATTGTCACATGACCAATTTCATTCATATAAACCAATGTTTTGTGTACATGCGTAGATAATCCTTCTATTTCGGTTCGTTTGCACAGGTGCGGCTCGTTGATTGGCCGATAAACAAAAACAATGGGAATCGACTTTAGATGCCCTTAAAGGCGCCGCAATTGCGGTGCAGTAGTGACTACTATGGCGCTGGTTCTATCCCCAGTCGTACCAGCGCAGTGGTCGGCAGCTTTTTCAGAACAGCGCACGAATGGCTTGAGCGCTGTAGGGATGCAAATTGGGAATGGACTGCTGGGAAGGGAAATTGAAAACAATTGCCTTGTTCTTTGCTCAAGCGTCTCCTGTTGGCCAGCCGGGCGCTCATCAGTGAGATTCTAAGCTTACTCATGTTCGGGTATCCTGCGGCCTCATTTTGAACTTGTGATAGTTTCGACCAATGAGTGTAAAGATGCAGGGGCTGACAGGTGCGTGCTTCGGAGGAGAGCTACGAGCTGTCTCTCTCTCCTGAGCTGGCAATAGGGTGTTGCATAAGAGCAAGTCTTGCACATCGTTCTCGGATTGGGCATTCCAAATTCGGGAGGGATTGGAAATGCCAAATTTATTTTTTAAAAAAAGGGGTCTATAGGCTACACATTGGACTGTGTAGTTTATTACAAGCCAGCTGAGAGTGATTTGAAAGGTTGCAATGCTCGCTAGGCCTGAGGCTGCCAAAGACTGACCTAACTAAACACAGAACTACGATGGCCAGTAAAAAAAAAAAAAAACTTGGATTTCCATGATACAAAGTGATGCAAACTTGGGCGGTAAGCTAGCTAACATACCCAGACAGCAATTGAGGCAAGCGCACTAATTACCAGTACCAATGTCGGACAGCGGCTTCGCTAAGATTAAGCCTCTGTCGAAATTGGCTGACTTGGCTGATGATAAAAAGCAAGCTATGCAATGACTTTGCAAACACACCCAAATATCAAGCAAGTCAAACAAAACAAGTCATACCAAGCCAGCTAATAATACTTTCTAGCACGTCCAACGGCAAGAAGGCCAACTCAGCGTCTGTCTTGCAGCCTTTTATTTCACAAAACTCTGACTTATGGTGCTTTCACGCCAGATCTGTTTGGTCCGCTTTAAACGAACCAGAGTTTGTTTCTTCGGATAGTCCGCTTTGTTTGGGCAGGTTTGAAAGCTCTTCCGAACTATGGTGTGGACCAAACAAGCGAACTCTGGTCCGCCTGAAAACTTGGGTCTCAGTTCGCTTGCAAGCGAACCCTGGTGCCGTTCGCTTACAGTGGGAAATGCAAACAGACTATCCAGCGAACCAAAGAGGTCCTGGCCAATTGATGAGCCGGGTTATCTTCTTCCTCATGCTTTTTTTTCTTCATAGTAAGTGCTCATTTTGGGCAATACCACCCCAACGAGCAGCTGTTGTAACTGCATGACGTTGTCCAAACAGTTTGGTCCGCTTTCAAAAGAGCAGTGGGAAAGTGAACCAAACCAACTGAAGGTGAGAGATTTTTCAGCATTCCCTGCCCAATCGAACCGAGTCCCCCGGACTATCCTGGTGTGAAAGCGCCCTAAAAAATAGTCCAGGATTTAAGTGTTTTCACACCAGACGCGAAATGAATTATTCGCACGAGAGAGTACCTTCAAAGTCAATGCAAAGAAGCGAATACACGCGAAACCCTTGTCTTTGCACTGACTTTGAATGTAATCTGTTGTGCTAAAAATTCGTTTTGCGTCCAGTGTGAAAGCAGCTTCACTCTTGTCTGACCTCTTGCTTAGTCACTCTCTCTTCTTCTCTTCTAAACTTCCTCCTTACAGGTCCTCCTCAGTCTCTTCATCTCTGTCACAATGTCCATACTGAGAATACTCGGATAACTTCTTCTTACAGCTAGCTGAAGACCCATAGTTGGTGGGGTGAAGTTGCTAGTGGCTTTATAAAAGTCAACACATTCTCATCCTGACTCATAGTGACGCAACCGAAGCAAGCGTCAATATATGATTAAAAAGGGAATTTTTGGCGTCTTTTTGATGCGAAGGATTAGAGTTCAGGTCAGGGGTTAGGGGTTAGGGGGTAGGTTTTCTTTTAAACTGGCATGAAATAAGGACGCCAAAAGCATCATTTTGCATTGTACGGTATATCGATGCTAAGCCAGGTAGCGTCAATATATGATGCGTAAGGATGAGACTGGGCTGTAAAAGTGCCTTTGCAAAGCCTTACACACTTTTTGCAGGTGATCATACCCGACGACCTAAATTTAGATCATGCAAGAAGAGGCGTTTGGGGCACCGAGTGGGAATAAAAGAGGCACCATTCTCCATTTCACTGGTCAGTTGATCATGGAAATGATTTTGAAGCAGGTATTTTTAGGTAAAATATTTGCATAATGTTGCTTTACTTTTATTTTAATATACCATCCAAACTTTGATTTGGGGTTATAGTTCACAGAGTTGGGCCTGGTTTTCAGGGTGACGTGCAATCTGTGGGCATTGATGTTCTATCCATATAAGCCTGGATACATACATCACATTTTTTTCCCTTTTGTGTTTCTGTGTGGTAACACAAACTGTGTTGTCTGATGCTGACTGCATCTCTGTGAAAGTGAGGTTCAGCAGGGCCAGTGTAGAGGATTAAGCAGGATCTTTGGTGGGGAGTGGGTGGAGTGCTCTATATGAGGAAAATCTTAATGAGCATAAAATTAACTAAATCAGACATATCTTGCCATGCAAGGATATTTGGGTCAGGCTCCTAGGGGAACCCAAGACAGGTCTAATTGGAGTGTGCCACTGACCGCCAGCTTCAGACGGTATTGTTCATGCAATGCACTTTGAAAATGTAAGGCAAGCTTGAAGGAGATGCAGGACTATTATTATGGGTGACTTCTACTACCTTGCTATCAATTCGGAAATAGAAAAAGGACAGGATAAAGGTGAAAAAGAATATCTATATGTAATAAATGTCCATTTTTGTGGGCATTATGTCAGTAAACCTACAAGAAAGAAAGCAATTTATATTAATTACTATGTAATAACACTGATTGAATTTGTAATGTGGAGGTAATGGAGCCATTTGGGACTAGTGATCATTCCACAGTTAGGTTTTGTATCATGGCAAGTAAAATATTCAAAGACCTCAATCAGATGAACCCAAAGTATCATTTTTCTAAGACTGAAGAGATTAAAAATGGTCTCCTCGAAAAATAAAATTTGTAGTTTTAGGCAAGCAAACTTTAACAGGATGCACTCATATGTAAGTGCAATAGCTTAGATGAAACTCCTTAATTGCAAGACTGTGAATGAAATGTGTGGTTGCTTCAAGGGAGTCATACTTGATGCACAGTGTAAATTCATTCCAAAGGTGTGCAAAAGTAAGTTGAAAAGCAGAATCCTCCATGGTTGACTACAGCTAATCGGAAGAGTTTGAGGGAAAATAATGGTCTTTATAAGACCTGCATAAAGGACCATAATGAGAATACTAAAGCTTAATATTGTAAAATGCATGCTAAGGTCAAAAATGAGTTCTATGAAAGGCGAATTGCAGATGGTGCAAAAACTAATCCAAGGCCTTTTTTCCAGTACTGTAGTAGAAATTGGAATTTGAAGAGGAGGTCAAGTGTATCAAGAATAAAGATGGATCATTACTGTGTGAGAATAGGGAAAGTGCCAATTCCTCAAATAGTTACTTTGTGTCCAATTAGCCAGAGGGCATTTCCAGTGTTCAAATTCTTTTGGCAGAAATTGACATTGGGGATCATGAAGTACCAGACAAATTGAATAAATAGTGGACAAATAAGGCAGCTTGCCCTGATGGCTTATACCCAAGAGTTCTCTGGGAAGTAGGGGAGATCATCTCTGAACCACTGTCAGTTCTTTTAACCTCTCAAAAGCTTGGGCTTTTTTGACAATTTCCGCCTAGAACGGCATGCCCAAATTCCAAGGCCTAGACCTCTGTATTATCGTGAAGTCATGCAGATTAGAGACTTATGGTAACAGATAACCCCCTGAAATGTTTAGAATAACCGGTACAGTACTTATTTGCTGGATTTTTAAAGGGGAATTGCCCGTGGACGGGCAACGGAGTTTCTAACAAGCTAAGGTGGTCTTTGGAAACTGGAGAACGAGGTTAAATAAGCTGTTCAGTCAGTGAATACTAATATTCAAAACTGCAGTGCGTTTCTCCAGTTGGAGATGTTTAGGGCCATTGCAGCGTCATTTACCCTCGTTGGCCTCCGTAGTGAGGTCAACTTCTTCCGTGAAAATTAACAGGGCTCCTAGCTAAGTGGCTACAGTGGACAGTTAGGCTAAAAACATGGTGAAAAGACATCTTTTTGAGTCAAATTTGAATGTTGGGTCTTACAGACACTTGGATTACACCGCACGAACAATATGGAGGCATTTTATGTTTTTTTAAACGTTTTTTACGCTTGAAAGAGTGGTCACCGATGACTTCAGTTGATTTGGATTTGTCTTCAATGCCGTCTTTCTTTGAAACTCCAAAAGTGTTTTGAGGACGAATGAAATTCACGGACCCTTTGATTAGCCTTGGAGTGTGTAGATGATGAGTGAACTTTCATTTTTGGGTGACCTATCCCTTTAAGAAGTGAGAAACTACTCATTTCATCAGTTAGGGTTAAATAAATTGTTGCCAGCTGAAATATATTAGTCGCTGCAGTAATTATCCAATGGAATGCTGTTGCCTATTTGCTTAGTTAAATCTAGGTGGTGACTTTTTTTTTTAAGCCAGGCGGTGTATAAGAAAGGGGACTGCACCAAGCCAGAAAACTGCAGACTTGTCAGTTTAGCTTGCATTGCATGTAAAATACTGGAATCTATCATTAAAGACAAGTTGGAATTATTTCTTGATGGTAATAACATCCTGAAGGATAGCCAACATGGTTTTTGTAAGGGAAAGTCATGCATAAAAAATATTTTGGAATGCTTTGAAGAGGCCATTAAGACTGATGATCAGAGCAGGGCCTATGATATTATATACTTGGATTTTCAGAAAGCATTTGACACCGTATCACATGAAAAACTAATTTTTAAAATAAGTTCCACTGGAATTATAGGAGGTATTTTGGAATGTATTTGGAATTGGTTTCGGGACAAAACACAAAGAGTTGTGGTTCAGAGCTCATCTGAGCTCAGCAAAGTGGGAAAGGGAGTCCTTCAGGGATCGATGTTGGGACCGCTGCTTTTCCTCATCTACATTAATGACCTTGTCAGGAATATTGAAAACAAATTAGTCAAATCTGTGGATGATACTAAATTGGGATGTTCGGCTAGCAGTTTTGAATGTACAAAAGTGATTCAGGATTCAGCGATTTACTAAAGTGATTTAGATGGAATTCAGAAGTGGGCAGAAATGTGGCACATGAAAAGTGTGTGAAAAGTAAAGTTCCACATGTTGGGAAAAAACCCCCCCAAAACATTAGATTACTTTAAGGGAGGTTATAAACTGCAGCGTTCGCTACTTGAAAAAGATCTGGCAATGATTCTAGACCAAACTCTTCCAGGTTCTAGCCACTGTGCTGTAGCAGTTAAAAAGGCCAACAAGGATGCTGGGATATATAACCAAAAGTATTGAGTATAAATCTAAGGAGGTTATACTTCTTTTGTGCAAGTCATTCATCAAACCACACTTAAGAGCATTATGTGCGGTTCTGGAGACCATACCTCAAGAAAGACATATAGGCTTCAGAAAATGCTCAAAGGAGAGCTAAAAAGTTAATTCCTGGCGTAAAAGATAAAAGCTACAAGGACAGGCTGAAGAATCTTAAATAATAATAACAAAGTTAAATATGCAGCATTACTTTGGCCAAGTTCTTTTCGCAGAACTCAGGGTCACAAATGGAGGTTAGCCAAGGGTAAATTTAGCAAAAATATGAGGAAACATTTTTTCATGCAGAAGTGATCTCAGTGTGCAATAGCATGCCTGGCCATATCGTAAAGGCAGAGTTTTCCTGCCCAGGCTTGATATAGTGTTGGACACCATCTGGTCCTTTAGTATCTGAAATGTTAGGTTCACTTTAGTGATGGGAAAATGGCGAGTCTAGTTGGGCTGAATGGCCTGTTCTTGCCGCTGATGTTATGTTATCTTAAATCATGACCAAGAAAAAATACCAAGGAAAGATTTTTTTCTTTAATAGCCAATCTTTTGATATCAGGATTTGAACTTTCATAATACTATCACAATCCCAGTATTAAGGTCATGAAAAACCTGTGACATAAAGTCCAAAGACCTGGACTCCAATCAAATTCAGAATGCATAAACTCATAAATGAATGAAAGTATGAAGCACTTCAAATGTCATTACCTTCAAGAGAATGTGAAACATGTTTAACAAAGAGTTAAGAAAACAACATGCACATGGATCTGGATGGGTGGGGTTTTCCCCTAATATTCTCTGACAATTAGACCATAAGGTATCTCATCAAATTCTACATAGCACCAAAATCATACAATAGATTGCAGTTATTTTAAGTTATTTTCCAAATAAGGACATTTTATAGTAGGGTCTCCAGGGAACGGACAGATGTCATATGCCAGATTGAATTTTTAAAAAATGATGAACAAAGAAGCCAATGTCATCGACAAGCTGCATTAAATGCAGGAACATTATGAGCTGCATTGGAAACATTCAAACACAAGCTAAAGTTGGAGGCTGGTGTATTCAATGGTCTCAGTTGATGATGCGCTGAAATTTCATCCAAATACAACCTTTTCCTGGTGGCAGAGTTGGTTTCCCTTATGCATAATTAAATTTGATTCCTGATGGTTCTCAGCAGGGAAAGAAGTGTGTGGAATATTGCACTTGTTCTCATTGTTCAATGGTGTGAATGGAGCCAAGATCGACAGAGGAAAACAAACAGCAGCATAATTGGACCACATCTATGGCACCAACTGGTATACGGGAAATTGGATCTGCTAAAATGAAGTTTTCAAAAATAAACATTGTCTTAGTATTAAAACGTTTCATTTGCACAGTGTTTTTTTTGGCTTTACATTTAAATCAAACTCCACAGTAAGGGCCTACTCAGCCAAGTGTTCCCTCTTCACGCTAACAACCATTCACATCTACTTGGCTAAACTAAGCGTAACTAAATGATGAAAATGATACACAGTCTGCTGACAGCGGAATTCAGGCGAGGCTGCGACAAAAGTTACATTTTCGGTCTCCAACATTCCTTGTCTGCATCTCCTTCATATGCTCCTGTATTCTGAGCAGTAAGAATGGATCAAAAAATAAGTATGGAAAGCAGAGGTGATGAATACTGCATAATGCGTCTGATCACGTCTTGTTTTGATTTCTTTTCAGTGAATTATATCATGTGTAATGCAGTTTTTTGGGGGAATTACGTGGTTTGGAACCATGAAAATCTAAATATCAGTCAAGAATGTCTTTTATCTGAGTAAAACTTTCTAGATTCAGAACAGTTTAAGTCACCCCAAAATGTCCCATTATTATGAATAAATTTAGTCTTCTCATTTTTGGAAAAGCCAGAGTCATTCAAAACAATGATAATGCAAAATGATTTTTTTGAGGAACTGTTTTTGAAAACGAATGCCAAAGCAAACAATTCCATCTGCTGCTCTGAAGTTAGCTTGGTTTTGTGGGGAGTAAACTGAGTGCTTTATGCCCACAACATTACAGGCTATGTTATTTTACTATGTAAACCTTTGCTTTTTGAGTTGGAGCTATCTGTTTCTTCACTACTGTTTCTGGGGGTGATTCCAAGTTCTGTTGGCCGCCTAAGAAAGATTCCTGCAAAAATATCCCTTGCATTAAAACAGGACTGATCTGAGTGTAAGGGAGATGGGGCCTCGGGAATATAGCAATGAAATCAAAACTTGAGTCCCAAACGACATTGACCTTTTTGCTTTCATTAGAATGAGAATGTGTACCATGTGCTCACTTATTACACATCCATACAATATTGAATACTCCATACAATAAGGTTTGTGATAACAATATAACAATTTTGATTCAATCTTGAGGTCTTTTTTTTTTTTTGATGAACTCCCTTATATTTACTCCCCTATATACTGTATCTCGGGCACAAGTCAGGGAGGTGTCTGATATTTTATGCAGAATGAAAGCAAGTTAGGACATTCAATTCTGAGGGACTTTTTAGACAAGTTTGAGATGAAAAACATGAAAGAATGCTTTTGAATGAAAATCAGACAGCCTCAATCTCCGAACAAGTCCTCACACCAAAATGATTATATGAGTTGTTTGTTCCTTAACCTCTGATACGACCCATGGGAGTATTTCTGATACAACCCCAAGGAGTATTTCCTCAATCATTGTAAGTAACAGTGACACTGCGGCCTCCAAAACAAACAGTTAAGAAAACCTAATGGCTTCAGTTAAGGCCACTACTTCCTACAGGTTAAGTTTAGGTTAGAGTTGGGTTAAGGTTGGGGTTTGGGCTTCGGGTAAGGCAATCAGAAATTTGGAGACAGTCGTGACTTGCATTTGCAAAATTTAAACTTGTGGCTAGCGACGAACATCAGTCTCCCAACCACAACTCTAACTTTATGCAAGCAGAAGATATCAAAGAAACATTCAATTACAAGTCTACGTATGGACCAAAAAAAAAAAAAGATTGTTACAAACTTAGCAGTTATCACCCAGTGCACATTCAATGTCTGCAACAATAACATAGTTGGAAAAACTGGCCAATAAAACATTGGCCAACATTTTGAAATTACCATGCAAGTGCAGGAAACAACAATGCCAAAGGACACTTTCGGTATTTCCAAAAGTTTTATATGATATGCTGGGACTCTGTTCAGTTGCTTATTTTCCATGTAAATTGGACAAAAAATATAAATGTGAGAATGTCATATCTTCTCAAGTGAAATGTAGCTTTTAAAAGATAATTTAAGTTTTCTCAATTAATACTTTGCTCATATTATTTGAAAGATTAAAAAGCTTGTGCAGGAAAGGTTGTAACGAAGCTTCCTAGCATGGCAAATGTTTGAATCATGGCATACTTACTATTGAGAAACAGCAATGTCAGCGAGTTACTTCCTGTCTTTTCTCTGAACACCAACAACTGTCAAGCTCCCATAGGAAGAACATTTCTTTTTTTCGCTGAGTTGCTAGAGTGACATTGGTTATTTTGTTTTATTTCTTGCCCATGTGGGTCTTGGTTAAATACTCTTTGATTCAACCTGCCCCAGTTTGCTGCTATCAATGATACTCAACATATAGACATTTTCATTACTGTCTTAAAAAAAATATGTAATCAGCACAATAATATTATGCCCTCTCAGTGGACTATTAAGTTCTGAAATAGTAAACATGTGTTGCTGAGAATGGACCAAAAACGTGCTGAATTAAACATAATCTACGTACAAAAAAAAAAATAAACAAAACTTAAAAAAAAAATAAAAGAACCAGTGGCGATCCTAAGAGATAGAAAGGAGAAATGGAGCAGGTGTTTGATGAGATAAAATCACGTGTGATGGTGAGACTTAGCGCCAGGTGCAAATTGTCTTATCCAGGCTGTGAAGGGGCCAGTTGGGGGTGGCCGACAGGTTGACATCCGTCCCGTCCAGCTGCTAGATTCACCCTCCTCAATTAGCTGACCTGTCTTCCACACAGTGAGGGAGCCCTCTGGCTCCTTCCTGCCATTGATCCCTGCGGTGTTGACTTACAGTGTGAAAGAGCTGTGAACTCATCTATTATTTGCTTGCTCCCACATGACCTATCAAAGAGAGGTGAGCTTTCAAAGGTATCCCAGTGAAAAGGGTGCGGAGCAAAAGGGAACAAAACATTGCAAGAACATTCTTCACATGCCGCGTTCGCTCAGAAAAGTCGTTATGGCTTTTTTTTTTGCTGATTTTTCCGAGTCAGCATCTCCTTCCCCCTTCTCATGTGGTAAAATTGAAATTTGTTCAAAACATACATTCCTTCATTGTGTTTTTGCCCTGGCTTTCACCAGAGGGCATTTAGTTGATCCACAAAAAAAAAAAAAAAAAACAACAATAAACTCAGCTATGATGAGTATTAGGTGGCTGTTTGCCAAAGAACTGCAAGGGGGAGAGAATGTGACTTATAACCTCTGATCTCCCTCTCACCTTTACCTGACAGACTTGCCATTCACAGTGCTATCCCATTCACCTGTCAGCCAACAGCAATCTGTAATTGCTCTGCTCCTGTTGTATTCACTTGGTAATTTCCCACAATCCCAATGGGTGATTTTGTCAGAAAATCTTCTCCCTGTCAATAACCTGAGGCCAAATCTGTTTGGTTGGAATGTGGACGGCTCTGAATTAATGGCCCCTAGAATATATTACTATAATTTATTTCAGCATGTTCCAGAAGCTTCAGACATTTGCAAGTGCTGCCTGAAGCCAATCATAAGAAGCTACAAAATAGATTCTCGCAAAACAAATGAGCATCTTTCTGTGAATATTTGTTAAATGTAGATCGTATTTACTGTGGCGGAATGTAAAAAAATTAAGTTTTCAAAGAAGGAATTTAAAAAATGAGAATAAAAGTTTTACATGAGCTATGACTCATGAGGACACTACAATGATTCCCGTGGGAACAGTCCAACAATAATACTATCTCGTGGGAATCGCTGAATATTTTAAAGGATTGGCATTGATATCTCATGGAATGGCTCATCTTATCATGAAAATGTTGTCCTCCCATGATATTAGCCATTCCATCAAGACAATTCACTCAAAATCATTCCCTCAAGATATGAATGTATTAATATTTTTTAGGCGGCTGTTCAGTTATATTAATGAAATGAAATATTCAGTTTTCCCCCCCTGAAATAAGCATATGCTTCATTCAAGATATTATTAAGCCTACCTCCTTACATGCACTGAGTGATGTGCAATTATTTCCATTTGTAGGTGATTAGTGCTCTATTTTGTGCTGCTTAATTATCAATAGATGAAGATCTAATGGGTGAATACCATACCACATGCATGATTCCAGCAAGCACACTTTGCACATCAGTGTATTTCCCATTTCTTCCAGAACTTGCCTGCCTACAAGCACAGTGCAGAGTGCAAGGAGTTTTCATTTGTATACTGCCCATTTGTTAGCAAAGAAATTGGCAGTTTTTTACATTTCACTATTTTTAATCGGAATATATAACGCTCCAGTCCAACCCCTGACCCCCAACCTATCATAAGCACCTCCAATTCCAAATTTCAGTCATTTCAGTCATTTTCACAGAATTCATTTTATTAAAACAATTCCATGACACATGCAGGCCATGAAGCAAACAAAATTCCCTGGTTTTCAAGCCTGGCCTCACTAGCTGTACCTATTTTCAATCAGCTGTGTTCCTTCTGAATACCTGTCTACACACAGCTGTACTGTAGAGATACTGCCTAATGGGACGTATGTGCTTGTGGTGGGTTTGCTGTCTATTTCAACTGCGCAAGAAACTTGTCATAATTTGGGTCTGAACATGTAAGTAAATCAACGAACAGTAAATATTTACATTGGCTTGAGAGGATGAAGCTATAATTGATCTTTTTTCCGTGGTCAATGATAAAATTAATATAAAGGGTGGTTATGATGGACTTAAAATGTTCTGGGTTCGGAAATTAAAGGAACAATTAACAGAATTTCAAGAATATTTCCTGCAAGATGCAATGACACTGCAACAAAATAGAAGCCTTACGAGTTAGCCTAAATGTGCTTGGCCAGCTGGTAATTTTAGTTTGGACAACTTTGAAGCACCCCTGTGACACTACTCCATTGGGACCATCTGTGTCTTTCTCTGATATTTTTTCAATAAGCTCCACTGGCACCATGTAAGCTCTAGGATTAACTAAAGTGTTTGCTTTACTGATTTACTGCCTTTAAATGGACGAGCACTTCAATTTAACTGTCAAACAAACATATATTCACCCAGCCTAGTCTGGTCCAGTTGAATTTCAACCTCCTAGCATGCTGTAAGCTATGTAAATTTAGCTCCTGGGTTGTCAGGACTGTCACCAAAATGAAGGAAAGGTAGAGGATGCTGACAATGGTCTTTTTTTTTTTTTTTTTTTTTTACAAAAGGCACTGAAAATTAAGTGAGCAAGAATGTAAGTACAACAGGCTTTCTGAGGTGCTCTTCCACATCTTCAGAGCACTTTGCAATATACATAAAATTGAAAGTACAATCACTTATGGTGTTAAGCCACAGGGCTAACATCCTTACAGGCCAGCAACCTTAATGGTGTCAATGAATGACCCCTCTGGAATGAGAAGTATCAAATTTTAACTCAAATGTTCAGGCAGCAGTGCATGCGCATTTCACACAGAGAAGTAGTTTACATAAAAAAGACATTTTTAAAATTCAATTCAATAAAAAGTGGTTATATTTAAATGTTTTGTTCACATATGAACAATTAAAAGTAGCTTGCACTGTTACCTGGCAGCAAAATAATTGTGGGTACAGGGTCTTCAATTTTTGCTTCTGTGAGAGCCTGTGATTGGTCTCAGATTGGCCTAAAAATGTTTTCTTCCGGAGGAATGTGCTCTTTTTGCTGGCATGGAAACATTGTTCGTGAACGTATCTTTTTGGAAATAAATTAGAGTATACAATCCAATAAAGTGAATCATAAGAATACAAGGGAACTGTATTTAATACACTTGTTGGCAAAGAAATTGGCTGTTTTTTACATTTCACTATTTTAAATCTGAATATAGTACCCTCCAGTCCAACACCCCCCCAACCTATCATAAGCACATTCAATTCCAAATTTCAGTCATTTCAGTCATTTTTACAGAATTCATTTAATTAAAACAATTCCAAGAAAATTTCTCTGTTTATTTGTGTAACCAATTTGTGTTGTCAGAGGTCCAACATATGGCTCGCAGTGAGCAACATCGCAATCAAATCTTGGGTACCAGTCAAATAAATGAAGAGAAAACTGGCACGCACAGAGTTTACATGAAAATACATGAAAGTACTTTATCACATGGCTCCCAGTGCTTTCTCCATCAAGCTGAATTATACCTTAAGCAAAAACAAAATGTCCTCTCAGTCATGCCTTCAACATGTTCACAAAGTTTGACTACTTCCTGATCAGTAGATCCCACAGAAAGATTTATTGTTTCTGTGGCCTTTTCCAGACCCACAATAGTAGAATGTAAAAGCTGCACACATCTCCATACTTCACATACTTTATTATTGCTGAAACTCAAAAAATAATCCCAATGCAGTACACAGAAATAAAGTCTGCAGAGGGGCCAGAGAGGAAAGTGTGTACAGTTCAGCTCAGTTAGTCAATGGGGTCTTATGGGTATATTACTGGTTTTTTAAGCCCACCAACAAATCATGGTCCCAACTGTTTATAAAAGGAATAAATATTTTATTCCCATTCTTTCTAATTTTATGATAAACCCAAATCCTCGCTCTTAAATATAAAGCTCTTCAAAGGTGAGAACTAATGTGCAGAGATTTTGTTCCAAGTGGACATTTGTTATCTGAGACAATGAGGGAGCTGTTCCCTTTAAAAGCAGCTTCCATTAACATCCTGCTGAAATGAAAAGGGGTCTTATTGTCTGCACCCTGCTTCTCAGTGAGAGGGAGGCCCAAAAGTGACTGTTTAGATTAATTTTCCTGCGGGATCAGTGTGGAATGGGCCTTTTAATCCGCTCTCACTCACTCCTGCGATGAATAAGGTGATTTCCTACCCCCAATCCCACAGTAACTGAGCGAGAGCTGTGTGCCCGTGCCCTGACTTTGTTATCTTAAGGTGTTCTCATGTTCAAACAAAAGGAAGTGCCCGTCACATTAACACTCCATTAGGTGTGTAAAAGGACTCCCCACCGGAATCTGTGATAATCAACAATAATTATGTTTAAAACTCCATCTAAATGCCACAGTGTGTATGTATTTGGAGCCACAAATGTGATTGAATCCTTCAAAGAAAAGCTTTTTATGTGACTATAAGGTGTATGATTTTTTTGTGCATTTTAATGGAGAAATCTTCAATATATCACCACAGAGAAGTGTTCTTCATTTTTTGAGCATTGAAAAAGGTCTAAAGGCAATTCGATTAGCCAGGTAGACGAGCTACTGATTTGATGCACAAATGTAGCATACAGATCATGAATCCATGGATATTGCACTATTTTACTCTGGTGTTTTCATTTTAGTAATTTTCAATGGGATTTAGTGTGAAAAAAGACAACTTCTCCACATTATCTGTTGGCTCATTTTAAAGTATACAAGAGAATTAGGATAAAGCTGAAGCGGCATTATAGCCAACTATGCATCCATGTTTTATTCAATATGAGACATTAAGGGATGGTTGCTTTCTGTATCCGGGAACATAGCAAATGGGTCTGGTATGAGGGAAATCAAATTTTGGCTGATAATTTTCCAATATTTTCCCCTCAGGTAAGATGACCCTGGAGTACCCTACTTCAGTTGGAGATCATGACAGTCACAGTCAAAGTTAATGACCAGTCCCTATCTGTGAGTGCAGTATACTAGTCTCGCTGGTTGACTCCTGCGTCTCAGTATACCACAGAAGCTAAATTATTCAAGCAAGAACAGAATCATATCTCATGATACAACTTATGAGCCATTTTTCATTTGTTGTCAACAGCAGATTAAGAAATACTATTCTCAGAACTCCTAAGCCAGAAATAAGCATTTAAGTGCTGTTTTTTTTTTTTTTTTATGAATTTCCCAGGTTACTGCGTGCCCCAGCACAACTTTCAAAACAACTCCTCTTCCATGGATTGTGCGCAAAGTCATTGTTAATCCATTCTTTTTTTTTTTTTTGCCTATAATTAGCAGTTTTGCTAAATGGATTTAGCTAAAAGCTCCAGCACAAATTCTACATATAGGATCTAGATTATATTGCAGCATATGAGTATAGGGAACCGTTGATTTAACCTCAAAATCTGAAGTGCTGTGATAAGTTGAAACTTTGCAGTATACCCTATGAATATTTCGTTTCAGCTAGAATGCACTGAGGGTTTCTTGTGTAGATTCATATGATGTTCATATGCAGTCATTTCACTCTTATTAATGTCAATACCTGCCATTAGTTATTCCTGTCCTTTCAGTTACATTCAAATTTCGCACGCAAGTAACTTTGATCTGTTGTGAAAATGAATCTATTCTGTGCGCTCTCTAATTACAGACAAGTCTAAAATATCAAACTGATTCCACTTAAATTGAGACTAAATGTCAACAAGCACACATGCCAGCATCTGGTCTGGTGTTTACAAGCCATTTAAGAAGTTCAAATAAAGCTCTGTGAATACTGAGGACATTTGACATGCAAGCACGCATTTGTTATCCTGAATGTGAAATGTGATTATGAGCTCAAAAATGTGAAGGTGGGGAAAAAAGTCTCAGGGAAGGATTTTCAATCATAATGTTCAGATGCTTGTGCTTTATGCTCATGCCAGCTTTCTGAAACATTACAATAAGCAAAGCAAATATATGCCCATATAAAAGATTCTTCTGCGCGTCGATGTTGGCAACAATTATTTATAGCTAAATCCCGGATCAGTAGGCCAAAGCATTTCAGCACCATATTTGAAGAAGTTGGGGAAAAAATGGAAAATACAAATAACAAAAGAAAATTATTGATTTGGAAATCACCTGTTCTAAAGACAAGATATTTTGGGTTTTTCCTCCAGTACTTTAATGATTTGTTTGTTGTTTGGAAGTAAACACACATTGGGAATTTTAGGCTGCAACACATTCCAGAAATATTGGGACATGGGATGTGTTTACCTCTGCATTACATGACCTTTCCTTTTAACCCTTAGTCATCATTTGGGGCACTGAGGATGCCAGTTGTTCCAGTTTTGAAGGATTTTTCCCCCATTCTTCCTTAATATCTGTCTTAAGCTGCTCAAACGTCTGAAGACTTCATTGTCGTATCTTATGTTTCTTAAAATTTTAGCATTGTATAATTAAATGGGACACTGCAGGTAGGCCAGTCCAGCAGCCTAGGATGCCTCACTATTGTAGCATGCAGAATGTGGCTTGTCATTGCCTTCTGGAAATAAGATGTCACCTCGAAGATCGCATACTTGTATGTTATCGTAAAATGTGTATGCCCTTCAACATCAATGGAGCTGACACAGATGTTCAGATGCAAGCTATGCTGTCTGGTTTCGGAAAAGGGCTTTCCAGCCTGGGTAACCAACAGGCTGGTTTGGCTGAGAGACTCCGCCTTCAGGAGAATTCGTTGCAGAAACAGGAGAGCGTTCTATTAAGCTTGACCGAGAGTATCAGAGCCCTGTCTACACAAGTATCACAAAACGTTGCAGAAGCACCACACCTTCCCCGAGAACCAAAGTTACATTTGCCCCAAAGATATAGCGGCGAGGCCAGGAAATGTAAAGATTTCATCGCCCATTGTGAGATATCTTTTAAGGCTCAGCCGTCACGTTTTGTTAACGAAGATTCTCGGGTGGCATTTATACTATCCCTGTTGACTGGCACAGCACTCACTTGGGTCGGCCCACTAATCAGATCTAATTCACCGGTCGAAAATTCTGTGGAGGCTCTTGTTAGGGAGATGGTGTCAGTGTTTGATCAGGATGTTTGTGGTCAGGACGTGGCTACGCGTTTGATGAATCTGAAACAGGGCAAAGAAACTGCTACGGAGTTTTCAATTGTATTTCGCTCCCTGGCGACAGAGACAGGCTGACCGGTGGCTCCTCTTATGACTGTGTTCAGTCATGCCCTCTCTGAGGAGATAAAAGACGCGATGGCTACATTGGAGCCCTGTTCGACTTTAGATTCTTTGGTTCGCATGGCTGTGCGAATTGACAATCGTATCCGCGAACGTAACAGGGAGAAACTAAACAGATTGCCGCTTGCGGACAACGGGGCCAAGGTTGCTAGTGGCGAGTGTGCTACTCCTATTCCATCCACTGAAAATTCCGCTCCGGTTGAGGCCATGCAGGTAGATGGCTCGTTTGAGAGCCGGACTCATAAACCTGCTCGCAGAAGAATAATCTGCTTTAATTGTAATAAACCGGGTCATATCCGCCCACGTTGCCCGAAGCTTCAGGGAAACGGGAAATCCCTCTAGCGGTCTGGGGGGCGCTAGAGGGGCAGACCCAATTTCCCTTCCGAACTCTAATTCCTGTTGAACTGACTGTGGGGAGCAAGAGAGTTATTATCGAAGCGTTCGTGGATTCGGGCGCCGTAAATTGTTTCATGGATGTTGAGTGGGCTAAGAGGCACTCCATTCCTACCTGTTCTCTCTCACGGCCATGCTCTGTGAGAACTTTGGACGGTCGCCCGCTTGGAACGGGAGTCATAACCGAAGTTTCTGAACCGCTAAATATGTTCATTTCTTTTGGTGGCCATTCTGAGGTGGTTTAGTTTTTTATTATCAGTTCCCCTGCTTTTCCCATTGTTTTGGGACATTCTTGGCTACGGGAACATAGACCTTGCATCATTTGGGGGGAACAGAATAATCCTATCGTCTACTGGGGCACCAATTGTAGGTCTCATTGTAGACAGAATGTGACTTGTTTTCCCAGACATCAAGCTATGCGGCAGGCTGATGCCTGGAGCGAGTGTGAGGAGGTTGTCTCACCATACCCTCCTAAACTAGAAAGAGGGGCAGAGGAGGGGTTGGAGTGGGATCCTCAATTTGATTGGCGACAGCCAGAGGACGATTACCTTTTAGAGGATTTTTTTGATTCTGAATCAGTCAATGAGACGTTAGATTCTGAGCAGGGTGAGGAATTTGGGGCCACCCTGAACTTTAGTTTGCCTCCTAATGTTCCTAATGATTATGCTGATCTCGCCGAGGTTTTTAGTAAACAACGAGCATCGATGTTACCTCCCCATCGTCCGTACAATTGCGAGATCAATCTCTACCCTGGTACCACTCCTCCTAGAGGTTCGCTGTACTCGCTGTCAGGGCCTGGGCTTAAGGCCATGCGAGAATATATTCAGGAAGCTCTCGCTAATGGTTTTATTCGGCCGTCCATGTCTCCTGTCGGAGCGGGGTTTTTTTTGTGGGAAAAAAGGATGGCGGTATTGATTATAGGGGTTTGAATAAGATCACCATTAAAAACCGATACCCCCTGCCGTTAATGAATT
Organism: Gymnothorax javanicus; assembly: GCA_029692085.1. NCBI lineage: Eukaryota > Metazoa > Chordata > Actinopteri > Anguilliformes > Muraenidae > Gymnothorax > Gymnothorax javanicus. The sequence continues at coordinate 37,434,626 of CM056202.1, forward strand.
CTGCATTTGAACGTCTGCAGGAGGCCTCATTTTTTGCCAAGTTAGATCTCCGTAATGCTTATAACTTAGTTTGCATTCGAGAGGGGGACGAATGGAAGACGGCATTTAATACTCATGACGGGCACTACGAATATTTGGTCTTACCGTTCGGATTGGTTAACGCCCCCTCGGTGTTTCAGGCGCTTGTTAATGATGTCCTCCGAGAGATGTTGGAGAAATTCGTCTTCGTTTATCTTGACGACATTTTGATTTTTTCTCCAACGCTCTCAGAGAATAAACAACACGTCAGACATGTGCTTGAGGCCCTCCTAAATGCTAAGCTTTTTGTCAAGGCTGAGAAATGTGTCTTTCATGCCCAGACTGTCTCATTTCTTGGCTTTATTGTCTCCAAGGGATCGGTCCGTATGGACCCGGAAAAAGGTGGCTGCGGTCAAAAATTGGCCTGTTCCTCAAAGTGTTAGTCAAGTAAAGTCAAGTCAATTTATTTATATAGCACATTTAAAAAACAACAGGAGTTGACCCAAAGTGCTTTACAAAAGAGGCAGGGAGAGTAAAAACATTAGGATGAAACATAGCTTAGCTTAGCTTAATATAGCTCAGAGCTAAGGCATCACAGAGGTCTAAAACAAGAAATAAAACATATAAGAGCAAATAATAATAAAAGCAGGTACAAAATTTAGAAAAGGCAAGTCATAAAAGGACAAGCACTAAAAACCAAACAAGAAGTAATAATAAATAAAATAATCAAGGAGGGGGCCTCAGACTGAGTGAAAAGCACAGGAGAAAAGATGGGTCTTAAGACAAGATTTAAAACTAGAAATGGTGGGACATGACTTGATATGAGGGGGGAGAGAATTCCAGAGTTTGGGAGCAACTACTGAGAAAGCCCGGTCCCCTCTGGTCTTAAGGCGAAAAGTCTGGGGACTGCAAGAAGGTTCTCGAGGATGACCGAAGAGATGTAGGAGCAGAATCACGGGAGATAAAAGCTCAGTAATGTAAGATGGAGCTAATCCATTAAGAGTTTTAAAAACAAACAGTAAGATTTTAAAATCAATTCTGTACTGTACAGGGAGCCAGTGCAGTCGGGCTAAAACTGGAGTTATGTGATCTTTCTTCCTGGTGCCTGTTAAGAATCTCGCAGCTGCATTTTGAACTAGTTGTAGTCTTGCTATGTTGGACTGACTAATACCAGCGTAAAGTGAATTACAGTAGTCAAGTCGGGAGGAAATAAAAGCATGGATCAGTGTTTCCAGATTATTCTGAGAGAGGAGGGGCTTAAGTTTAGCTATTGAGCGCTGTTGATAAAAACTGCCTTTGACCACATTACTGATTTGTTTATTAAAATTCAGAGAGCTATCCAATATATCCAATAGACACCAAGGTTTCTGACCACACTACGTTGATTAGCAGACAGGGGATCAAGAACATTACTTAGGTTAGCAACAGCACTTGGAGAACCAAATAAAATAACTTCGGTCTTACTGTCATTGAGCTGGAGGAAATTGCTAGCCATCCAGGATTTAATTTTGTCTAAGCAGCTAAGTAGCTTAGTCAGGGCACAGGAGCTGCTAGGTGTGACTTTGGATATGAAAGGCAATTTAAAGATTGGCCTGTAATTTTTCAGATCAGAGGGATCCAGGTTAGGCTTCTTTAACAGAGGTTGAACAATAGCGTGCTTAAAGCCAGAAGGGACAACACCAGTAAATAAGGAGCCATTCACTATAGCAAGAATAAGAGGGCAAATGAGGGTAAAAACTTCTTTGAAAAGGCGGGAAGGAATAACATCAGAGGAACAGAGGGAAGGCTTCAGGTGAGAGACCACCTCGGACAACTGGGAAGGAGACACAGGTGAGAACTGATGAAGAAAGCATGTCGAAGTGTGAGACTCAGGAAGGGCAGAGTTTGAAGGTGTGATGTTGGCTCTGATTGTATTAATCTTATTGATGAAGTAGTTCAGAAAATCCTCACAGATTTCTGGGGAGAAGGTGGTGGATACAGCAGTTGGGTTTAGGATGGAGTTGATAGTTTTAAACAGAACTCTAGGTCTGTGGGCCTGTTTCTTGATTAAATCGGCATAATAGTCAGCTTTGGCCTTTTTCACAAAGGTTTGGTAGAGCTTAAGTTGGTCTAGGAAAGTGTCATAAGAGATCTGAAGTTTATCTTTTTTCCATTTACGCTCAGCCCCTCTGCAGGCACTTTGAAGAGCACGGGTGGAGTCATTTAGCCAAGGGGACACAGTGGTGGCCTTGACCCGCTTTACTCTTAAATGGGTTACATGGTTTAGAGTGTCTATGCAAGATGAAGTGAAAAGCGAAACTAGCTCATCTGTGTCAGCGCAGGTGGATAAAGCATCAGAAAGATGAGAAAGGTGAGAGCTCCTAAATGTATTGGAGAAATTAGCGGCTGTGGTAGAGTTTATGGATCTTGTGAGGGAGTGTGGTTGGAGGGGGGTGGGGGAAGGGCTAATCCCAGAAGACTCAAACTCAATCAACAGGTGATCAGACACAGTGATGTTGGAGATCATCAGGTTGGCAATATGAAGGCCAGAGGATAAGACTAAATCAAGTGTGTGGCCCTTGTGATGGGTTGGGCCTAAGACTGCTTGACTTAGGTTGAAGGAGTCTAGGAGACTTAAAAATTCATTTACCACAGGTTTAGTTGGACAACACACATGGATATTGAAATCCCCTAAAATCAGTAATTTGTCAGAGCGAGTAACCATATGGGAGAGGAGATCAGAAAACTCTGAGATAAAATTACTAGAGGATTTAGGGGGTCTGCATACCAAGGCGCAGAGGACAGGGCACTGGGCATTAATAGCTAGAAGTTGTACCTCAAAGGAAGAGTACGTAACAATTGGCAGAAGTCTTCATTTGAAAGAATTGTTATGAATAGTGGCTAAGCCACCTCCACGTCCAGACGTCCTAGGGGAGTTTAGAAAAGCAAAATTCGGGGGGCAGAGATCACCAAATGAAGAAAGATCCCTTTGCTACCAGCCCTGTAAAACGAGGCAATGCCCAGCGCACAACAGTGAGGAAGGTGAAACTTACCCACGTGAACGCCGGGAAGAGACTGCGGTAACTACAGCAGAGAGGGCTCGAGTTGGACCGGTGACATGTAGAGAGCAAACCCGAGGTGCAGATCCCAGCAATTTACAGCTTAGTCCAACAGTACTTGTTGAGGAAAAATATATCCGTAATGAAAAGGGTAGTGTTAAGGAGGTCCAACGCTTCTTGGGCTTTGCTAATTTTTACAGGAGGTTATTCGTAATTGTAGCGCGGTTGCAGCCCCCATTATTGCGCTCACCAGAAAGAATACCTCCTCAGCGTTTTTTTGTTCTCCAGCAGCTGAGGCTGCCTTTCAGGAATTAAAGAAACGTTTTTGCTCAGAGCCCATTCTGGTTTTGCCTGATCCCTCCCTCCCCTTTGTGGTGGAGGTGGATGCTTCAGAGGTTGGAGAGGGTGCTATTTTGTCCCACCGCCCCCCTTGGGACAAAAAGCCACACCCATGCGCATACTTCTCCCGGTCTTTGTCCGCCGCGGAACGGAATTACAGCATTGGTGACCGGGAGTTATTAGCGGTCAAGTTGGCCCTTGAAGAGTGGCGCCTACTGGCTGGAGGGGGCTGAACACCCTTTTGTGGTATGGACGGATCATAAAAATCTCCAGTATATTCAGCAGACCAAGCGACGTAATTCCTGGCAGGAGCGGTGGTTATTGTTTTTTAACCGTTTTAATTTTACGCTAACCTACCGCCCTGGCTCAAAAAACATTAAGCCTGATGCCTTGTCGCGGATTTGCAACCGTTCTGATCATGATCGTACCCCGGAGCCACTCATTCCGGCTGCCCAGATTGTGGTGCCCATTCAATGGGAGGTTGAGGCGGTGGTTCAGGAGGCTTTGAAGACCGATCCCGGTCCTGGGGGGGATCCTCCTGGCTGTTTGTCCCCCCTAGAGTTAGGCCACAGGTCCTCCAGTGGGGACACTCTTCCCGCTTGGCGGGGCACCCGGGGGCCCATCGGACCAAGCAGTTCCTGGCCCAACGTTTTTGGTGGTCGGGTATGATGAGGGACATTCGGGAATATGTTGCTGCCTGTGGTATCTGCTCCAGGAACAAAACTTCCCATCTCCCTCCCTCTGGTCTGCTCGACCATTGCCCGTCCCCAGGCGTCCTTGGGCGATATTGCTTTGGATTTTATTACGGGACTGCCTATGTCTGAGGGCAACACGGTCATCTTGGTCGTGGTTGACCGCTTTTTCCAAACCGCTTATTTTGTCGCGCAACCCAAAGCTGTCTTCTCGTGGGAGAGACGGCCCTTCTTGTGGTTAACCATGTGTTCGGCTGCATGGGCTTCCACAAGATTTTGTTTCTGCCCGGGGTCCTCAGTTTACGGCCGGATTCTGGCGGGCGTTTTGTAGGCAGTTGGGGGCTACGGTGAGTCTCTCCTCTGGGTTCCACCCAGAGACCAACGGGCAGACTGAGCGTACTAATCAGTCATTGGAAAACACTCTTCGTTGTTAGCAGCGGATAATCCATCTTCTTGGAGTCGATTTTTAGCATGGGCCGAGTATTCCCATAACTCTCTGAGTAATTCCTCCACGGGCTTCTCCCTGTTTGAGGCTCAGGTGGGTTATCAACCCTCACTGTTTCCTGAGACTGAGAATGATTCCGAGGTTCCCTCGGTCAACCATTTCATTCATCGCTGTCGGTCCGTTTGGACCAGGGTCCGTTCATCTCTGTTGTGCTCGGGGCTCAAACAGAAATCCGCCGCCGATAGAAGGCGTCGTTTGGCCCCATCTGTTCGAGTGGGTCAGAGAGTTTGGCTGTCTACCCGGGACCTCCCCTTGAAGGTAGAATCACGGAAACTGGCTACCCGCTATATTGGCCCGTTTAAGATTGTGCGGAAGATCAATCCGGTCACCGTCCAGTTAAAGCTCCCTGGATCTTTGCGCATCCATCCGTCGTTCCATGTCTCTCGGATTAAGCTGGTTAGCACTAGCGTCCTGGCACCTGCCAACACACCCCCACCGCCACCACGAATGGTTGAGGGGGGGCCGGTTTACACCGTGCGCCGTATTCTGGCCGAGAGGGGTGTTGGTCGTGGGGTCCAGTTTCTTGTCGACTGGGAGGGATATGACCCCAAGGAGCGCTGCTGGGTTCCTTCTCGGGATATTCTGGATCCCACACTCATTTCTGAGTTCCGTGCACGGGGTTCCCTAGGGACTTCTGGAGCTGTCCCTTAGAGGGAGGGGTCCTGTCATGGTTTTGTGAGGCTAGTGGTGGCTTTGAGAGCTTTCTTGGTTGCTCTCGTCAGGGACGATATCGTTTTGCCCACAATCGGTGTTACGACCCGGGGCATAGTAAGCTATAATTTATGGAAATGGAATGCAAATGGAAATGTATTTGTATTTTCTGCCTCCTTGTGGCAGGCTGGTGCTGTGTTGTTTGTGCTCTCTTTTGTTCAGTAGGTGTGTCGGCTGATGATTGGTCAAGAGACTGATGCGCCGATGTTAAAGGGGGACATGCCGGTACCAGCGGGACTCTCCTCTTTTTCCCGGCTTCCAACCAGACCGTGCCACGCTGTCCCAACCTCGTTCGATTGTGTAGTGCTGTGTTCTAAAAAGTTTGTGCTGTGATCAAACCTGTTACTTACAAAATATAGATGTCTGTCTTTGCTCTAAAAAAGCAGTCCCGGTAGCTGTAGGGGTGGGAAGCCCGTTTTGTTTCTAAACCCCAGATTTCTCTCCTGTTTAAGATAGGGAGTCAGGTGAGCTACCTGTCTTTTTGTTTTTATTTTCTTTTGCGAGTAGGTAAGCTAGGTTGCTCCTAGACCGTTTTGTTTGTTATTTTGGGCCATGCTCACCCTGACGTTCTCTACTTTAATTATTGTGCGAAACGAATAAACCGTTCTTCTTTGGACTGCATCTGCCATGGCACTGGTCATCCTTGGGAGCGGGGAAAGAGGGGAGTCGTTTTATTATGTTGTGTTCAGGTTTTCCCCCGAACCGGGCATAACATAATGTGGGGGCTCGTCCGTTTTCCCTCATGTGTCGTTGGGTAAGTTCGATAAGCATATTTGCGTCGTTTTTTCCCCCCATATATCTGGTTGATGGTTTTTTCTTTTTTTCATAAGGCATGATGGAGTTTGATTTGGATGCTTTTACAATTAATCCCACGTTGCAGCAGTTAAATAAATGCAAGAAGGTTGATTTGTTGCTCATTGCTAATGTATTTGATGTGCAAGTGCCGGTGCATGCAAAGAAAGAGGAGCTGAAACAGCTCTTAGTTGAGAAACTAGGGGAGAGGGGTTTATTTGCGGATCTTTCCACCGAAGGGGCGGGGAAAGCTGATGTTAAACTCCAAGGTGCAGTGACACCTGTACCCACTGTGATGCCCATTCCGACAAATCCTTCCCTTGCGTCGGGGATGTCGGCTGAGGAGCTTCAACTGACTCTCCGCATTAGGGAAATGGAGGTTAGGAACAGGGAGTTGGAGGTGCAGGCGATGCAGTTAAGGCTGCAAGCCTTGGAGCTGGAGCGTCAGCCTAGTGTCGTTCCCCAAGGGTCTGCGGAGCATCAGACCCCACACTCTCCCCGTGACGGTTTTGATGTGAGCAGGCATATTGCACTGGTACCGCAGTTCAGAGAGTCAGAGGCGGACTCGTATTTTAATGCTTTTGAGCGCATTGCGACCGCTTTGAATTAGCCGAAGGATGTATGGTCTTTTCTGCTCCAATGTAAATTTGTGGGGAAAGCGCAGGAGGTGTGTGCTGCCCTCACTGTGGAACAGAGTTTAGATTATGACGTGGTTAAGGCTACTGTTTTGCGTGCCTATGAATTGGTGCCTGAATTGGCGTATAGGCAAAAGTTTAGGAACTGTGAAAAAGACGTCAACTAGACTTATGTGGAATTTGCGCGTGAGAAGGAAGTGCTTTTAGATAAATGGTGTCAATCAAGTAAAGTCAATGATTTTCGGCAGCTGAGAGAGCTAGTGCTTTTGGAAGAGTTGAAAAAGTGCTTGCCGGAGCGCATTGTTGTTTATTTGAATGAACGAAAAGTTGCGGATCTAGCTGAAGCCGCTGTCTTGGCTGACGAATTTGTTTTGACTCATAAAAATGTTTTTATTTCTCCTGGACCCCGCGGATTCGCGGTAAATGAGGAGAAAAACTTAAAGTCACCCAAAGTTTTTTGGCGCAACGTTGCTGCCGCGAGTGAGAGTCGTGAATGTTTTTTTTGTCACGAACCTGGTCACCTAATTGCCAGTTGTCCTGTGTTAAAACGAGATCAGTCAAAGGCTGGGAGTCCTTCGCCTGTTGGATTAATTCAGAGTGAATTAGCTGCCAATTCGCAGGAGCAGCTGACAATGGAGGTATTGATATCAGATATTGATGACGACTTTAAGCCTTTTATTTTGCATGGTTTTCTTTCTTTATCTGGCAATGAGGCGGACAAGGTTCCGATTGTTATTTTAAGGGATACTGGTGCAAAGCATTCCTTGGTTCGGCAGGGTGTTGTACCCTTTTCTGATCAGTCATATTGTGGGTTTGACCTACTGGTGTGGGGCATTAAAATGAGTGTGTTACGTGTGCCGTTACATGCAGTTACCCTTTTCTCTTCATTAGTATCAGGCCCTGTGCGTGTGGGTGTGCGTGATCAGCTGCCTGTTGCCGGGGTTGATCTCATTCTCGGTAATGATTTAGCGGGGAATAGAGTGTTTCCCGTCACTCCAGAGGTAACGGAGGACACTGTAGCTAATGTAAGTCTTGCTGTTCCCACTGCACTGGAGTCCTCTCCCGTTTTTCCGTCATGTGTTGTGACGCGTGCCCAGGCTCGTAAGCTTGGTGATTCAGTGGATCTTTCTGATTGTTTTTTGAGTAAACCTGACCTAGGCAACCATATATCTCAGCAAGGATGTTTACCCGTTTCCATGGATGTAGTGCCATGTGGGGAAAATCTATGTTTGGCCATTGACAGAGATCAGCTTATTCAGGCTCAACAATCTGACAGCACTTTGCGTAAATGTTTTTCTGCGGCTCAGCAACCGGAGAATGGAACACATCCAGTGGCCTACCTGTTAGAGGATGGGGTTCTGTTGCGTAAATGGTCCCCAGGGACAGGGAGGGAGTACGATGTGATTACCCAGGTGGTTGTGCCAAAAGAGTTTCGGATCCAGGTATTAAGTCTGGCTCATGACCATAACTTATCTGGCCATTTGGGGATTAAGAAAACATATTATCGGGTGCTCAGATATTTTTTTGGCTGGGGCTGAAGGTAGATGTGGCCAGATTTTGCTGATCCTGTTATGTCTGTCAATTAGCCGGAAACCAAACCAGGTTATTCCACCGGTTCCCTTGCATCCAGTCCTGGTAGTTGGTGAGCCTTTCGAGCGTGTCATTATAGATTGTGTTGGACCCCTGCCGAAAACCAAAGCTGGGCACCAGTATGTGCTTACTATGATGTGCGAGCAACATCGTTTCCTGAGGCGGTGCCATTATGCGACCTTGAAGGCCAAGGCAGTGGTGAAAGCTTTGATTAGGTTCTTTTCTACCTTTGGGTTGCCAAAGCGTATTCAAACCGATCAAGGGTCTAATTTTATGTCGAAGGTTTTTGCCCAGGTAATGGCAGAGCTGTCAGTCAGGCATCAGGTCTCTAGTGCATTTCACCCGGAGAGCCAAGGTGCGCTGGAGAGGTTCCACCAGACATTAAAATTTATGTTGCGCAAAGTAAGTAAGGAGTGGGATGAGGGGTTGCCGCTGTTAATGTTTGCTACTCGGGAAACCACACAGGAATCGCTTGGGTTTAGCCTGGCTGAATTAGTTTTTGGACATACTGTACGCGGCCCATTACGAATTTTACAGGAGAGGTGGCTGGCGGACAAGCCAAGCCCCACTCACAATATTTTAGATTATGTAAGTTCATTTAGGGAGAGATTACACCATGCTTGTGAGCTGGCTCGAGAATCTCTGTCCACAGCTCAGACAAAAATGAAAAAGCGATATGACAAAACATCTGTCAGTCGTAGTTTTAAACCTGGTGACTGGGTGTTAGTGCTGTTGCCTGTTGTTGGGTCCAGCCTTGAAGCAAATTTCTGTGGGCCGTAAGAGGTGGAGCAAAAATTGAGTGACACCGATTACGTTGTTAAGACACCTAATAGGAAGAAAAGGTCTCGAGTTTGTCATGCTAATATGTTGAAGCCATATGTTGTTCGCGATGAATCCAGCAAGTCTGATACTAGCCCCGTTATAACTGTTGATCCGGTGGGAGTGATGGCATCCTCACCTTACTGTCCCAAGGAAGATGGTTTGTTTGAAAAGTCTATCTCAATACCTTGTGCACGTTTGGAGAATTCCAAGATTTTGGAAAATCTGGAGGGTCATTTGATGTATCTATCTGAGCAAGCCAGGGTTGATATTTGTCATCTTATTCGTTGTTCCGCCCCAATATTTGGTGATAGACCCACGAGAACCACAGTTATTCAGCATGATCTTGATGTTGGTGATCATAAGCCGATCAAGCAGCATGCGTATCGCGTTAATCCAGCTAAGCGGGCTTTAATGCAGAAAGAGGTTGAATATCTTCTTGAAAATGGTTTGGCTGTGCCGAGCTCCAGTCCATGGAGCTCACCCTCGCTTTTGGTACCGAAATCTGACCAAACACCTCGACTATGTACTGATTATCGTAAGGTGAATGCCATTACCAAGCCAGATTCTTTTCCTCTTCCGCGTATGGATGACTGTGTGGACCGTGTAGGGTCCGCCAAATACGTTACAAAATTGGATCTGTTAAAAGGATATTGGCAGGTTCCCCTTTCATCGCGTGCATCTGAAGTCTCCGCTTTTGTTACTCCAGACCATTTTCTTCAGTATACGGTCATGCCGTTTGGGTTAAGAAATGCTCCTGCTACCTTTCAAAGGATGATGAGTATGGTCCTCTCTGGTGTTAAAAACTGCGAGGCATATCTCGACGACATTGTGTGTTATTCATCCACATCCAACATCCATTATGTTGTGTTCAGGTTTTCCCCCGAACCGGGCATAACAATCGGATTCTTGGGCCAGCTGGCATTAATTGGGGGCGGCGCCCAGATTCTATTTAAGCCCTAGTTCCGCCTCACCGCCCTTGCTAGAGTGTCAGTGTTTGTTTGCACTTTAGCTGGTAAGGTCTCTAGTGAGAAAGTTGTTAAGGCATTAGCTGCAAAAGAGGAAAGTGCTAGATAGCAAGGGAATCTTTCTGTTTTTCCTCTCTCTGAGCACCATCTGGTGCTTATTCTTTTATCTCGGTTTCCAAGATTTTTTCCCCTTTCATTGCGTTCTGTCTGACTCGCTTAGCTTCCGTATTGTTACACGGACTGGATCTGGGTCCTTGGAAGCGCGAGTATCTCTCTCTGTTTTCTGTCTGTGTTTGTCTCTTGTTTTGCTGTTCCTCATTTCATTCTGGCCACAGCATTTCGCATCTCAAAATAAACCGATCAATCAGAATATGGCTGCATACATCACAGAAATGTAGGTTCTCAATGCAGTGTCATTCGAAGGATTGAAGATTAGAGGCACTCAGTAATGATTTTCAATCTTATCCTTGATGAGATAAATTTACAATTATGAATTTAAAATTTATGAACCACACACCATCCCTTGAAAATAATGAGGGGTATTGACCAGTTTCCAATCATTTAATTAAATTGACTTTGGTGCAGCCAGTTCTGCTTGTTAAGATAAGACGAGCACTGGTAGGACTTGATCTGTTTTCAATCATTTTCCTTGATTACTGTAATGCCGCGCCTCCAGCCTTCAAACTCACCAGTCTATTAAGACCCGAACCGCATTCTTCAGCTCCGCAATCATTGCATACACCTGTTGTTCGTTTCCACTGTGTGGTATTGTTATGCTATTTAAGACCAAGCTTCGCACTTAGTCATTACGAAGTCTCGTAAGCCATAAGTCTGTGTTTAATCTCTAGTCTTGTATAGACTTATCTCCCGCATTTTCGCGTGTATGTATTCTAACTCTTGAACTTAGTGCTGTTTAGTGTTAATGTCGCACTTAAACTTTTTATTTTCCTATTTTAGTAATACAATGCTACTGTGGCTAATGCCTAGTGTTTGTATTACAAATAGTACAACCGTAATTCTGAAATAGTTGGGACGAAGTGTAAATTGTGAATAAAATCAAAATGCAATGACATTCAGATCACATGAGCCAATATGTTATTTACAATAGAACATAGATAACATTTCAAATGTTGAAACTGAGACATTTTACATTTTTATCCACAAAATGAGCTTATTTCAAATTTTCTGGCTGCAACAGGTCTCAAAAAAGTTGGGACACGGGCAAAAAAAAGGGCTGAAAAAACATTTAATCTATAAGAGAATCAGCTGAAAGAACATTTAGCAAGTAATTAAGTTAACTGGCATCAGGTGTGTATCATGATTGGCTATAAAAGGGATGTCTTAGAGAGGCTGAGTCTCTGAGAAGTAAAGATGGCCAGAGGCTCTCCAACCTGTGAAGGCTTGCATATAAAATACTTTAAAAATAATGTTCCTCAACATCAAATTGCAAAGGCTTTGAAAGTTTCATCATCGACAGTGCATAACATTAGCAAAAGTTTCAGAGAAACTGGAAAAATCTCTGTGCGTAAGGGACAAGGCCTAAGACCTTTACTGGATGCCTGTGATCTTTGTGGCCCTCAGACACCAGTGCATCACTCACCGGCATGATTCTGTCCTTGAAATTACTAAATGGGCCCCGGAATACTTCAAGAAACCACTGACAGTAAACACAGTCTGCTGTGCCATCCACAGATGCCACCTAAAACTATCATGCAAAAAGGAATCCATTGTTGAGCATGATCCAGAAGCGCCGCCGTGTTCTGTGGGCCAAGGCTCATTTAAAATGGACTGTAGCAAAGTGGCAAAGTGTCCTGTGGTCAGACGAGTGCAAATTTGACATTCTTGTTGGAAATCATGGGCGTCATGTCCTCCGGGCTATGAATGAATGCTGAAAGGTATATAAAGGTTTTAGAGCAACATATGCTCCCCTGCAGATGACATCTATTCCAGGGAAGGCCTTGTCTATTTCAGCAGGACAATGCAAAACCACATGCTGCAGCTACTACAACAGCATGGCTTCATAGTAGAAGAGTCCATGTGCTAAACTGGCCTGCCTGCAGTCCTGATCTTTCACCAATTGAGAACATGTGGCGCATAATTAAACAAAAAGTCCGTCAAAGTCCGCCAAAACTCTCCAGCAGCTGGAAGCCTGTATTAAACAAGAGTGGGATCACATTCCAATGGCTAAATTCAAGAAACTTGTTTCCTCAATGCCCAGACGCCTCCAGTGTGTGTTAAAAAGAAGAGGGGATGCTACACCATGGTAAACAGGCCCCTGTCCCAACTTTTTTGAGACCCGTAGCAACCATCAAATTTGAAATGAGCTCATTTTGTGGATAAAATTCTAAAATTTCAGTTTCAACATTTGTTATGTTATCTCTGTTCTATTGTGAATAAAATACTGGCTGGTGTGATTTGAAAGTCATTGCGTTTTGATTTTATTCACAATTTACGCTTTGTCCCAACTATTTCAGAGTTGTATTATCCAGGAACCTTGATTCCTTGTTCTTTTGTACTGTATCCTGTTTTGCCTTCTTGCTGTGCTGAAGGCATAATAAATACAACCAAATCCATCTTCGCACCTGAGTCCAGTCCTCGAATTCCAGTCCTCCGTGCACATCACCAATGCTTAGAGCACAACCGTTATAGAAAACTTTGCCATACCATGGACTCAGCGAGGATTCCTCTGCCCCCAGAAGTGGGAGAGTTTGCTGCCCGACCTCTACCACCTTGTGGCGGAATAGTAGAGGGAGATTGCGCCTCTGGGGTCTGCCCTGGATGAACTGGTTCGAGGGGTTCGCAAACTCTCCATCTCTCATGCTTCACCACCACCACCACCAACCTCCGTCTTTCCTGCCGGAATGCAAGCTCCCCCAGCCATTTCCCGGGGTGAATCGCCAGTGCGCCTGCCAGGGCGCTATGAGGGAAACCCCACTACGTGCAAAGGCTTCCTTCTTTAGTGCGCACTTTATTTCACCTACCATCCCTTCCTGTGTGACGCCAAAAAGATTGCTGTAGTGGTGACCCGCCTCTCTTGCAAGGCGGTTGACTTTGACAGCTGTCTTGGGGGAACTGGCTTTTCCCCCCTATGCCAGCTTCCTCCAGCAGTTTCATTCAGTCTTCAACCACCCTCGGAAGAAGGCTGAGGACCAGTTGTTGGACCTGCAGCAGGTTACTGAGACTGCGGCTAACTACGCCCTCCAGTTCTGTACCTTGGCCGCAGCCAGCGGCTGGAATGAGCCTGCACTGTTGATGACCTTCCGGAATGGGCTGTGTCCAGAGCTACTGGCAGAGATGGCCGGCAGGGACATAGACCTGTCCCTGCCCTCCCACATCGACGCGGCCATCAGCTTGGACCAGCGAATGCAGGAGAGATGGTGGGTCCAGCCCAGAGGCCCGACCCAGCTGCCTAAGGAGGGAGCAGAGCCTATGGAACCGGGGCTCTCCAGAACACCGAAGCATCACCCCTGGAGGAGAACTGGCCCCTGCACCCAATGAGAGGAAGAAGAAACAGCGCCCCCTAAGGTAAAGGTGTCACCCACTGCCATCACTGGTCAACGTTTCAAGATCCCGGTCAAGGTGGCCTTTAACAGTGTGACCCTTTGCACAGAGGCTCTGATTGACTCTGGTGTAGTGAGCAACTTTATCTCCAGCCAGTTAGTGTGACAGCTCAAAGCCCCAGTCAACCAGCTCCATACGCCCCTCACCGTGGCAGCTGTAGACGGGAAACCCCTGGGCAGTGGCAGCATTACCCACCAGGTGGCGCCAATCTCCCTCTACATTCAGGAGCGTCATCTGGAGGAACTCCCACTGCTGCTGCTCAATTACTCAAACCACCCACTCATCCCTGGCCTTCCTTAGCTACTACTCCACAATGCCACCATCTCCTGGCAAACCCGGTGTCTCATGTTCCAGTCACCCTCTTGTCGGTGACACCGTAGCCCCCTTTCCATAGCCTCCATGGCCATGAAGAGCCCTGACCAAGGAGACCAGCTAGAAATTCCCGAAGAGTACTGGGACCTGCAGATGGCATTCAGCAAGACCAAAGCAACTCAGTTACCTTATCATCTTCTGTGGGATTATGCCATCGAGCTTCTGTTTGGCACTTTACCCCCCAGGAGCCATGTATTTCCCCTATCGGTGACAGAAACTCAAGCAATGGAGCAGTATGTACAAGAAGCGCTCCAGGAGGGCTTCCTCCGTCCTTCGAATTCATCTGCATCTGCAAGTTTCTTTTTTGTCCAGAAGACGGATGGAGGTTTACGCCCCTGTAAAGACGACAGAAGACTAAATGACATCACGGTGAAGTATCAATATACGTTGTACACTCCCCCTGGTCCCCAGCACTGTGGAACAGCTTCGAGGTGTGAAGATTTTCAAGAACCTCAACCTCCGCAGGGCATACAACCTCATCCGTATCAGGGAAGGAGAAAAGTGGAAGATGGCCTTGAGCACCACCTCCGGGTACTACGAGTACTGCAAAATACCATATGGCCTTGTTAATGCCCCCTCTGTGTTCCAGTCCTTCATCAATGATGTGCTGTGAGAGATGTTGGGAAGATTCGTCATCGCCTACCTTGACGACATCCTCATCTACTCAAGCACTCATGAAGAACATGTGGAACATGTGAGGAGAGTACTCAAATGCCTGTTACAACATCAACTTTACGTCAAAGCCGAAAAGTGCGTCTTCCATCAGTCCACTGTTTCCTTCCTTGGCTATGTGATTGGACTAGAGGTAGTGGCTATGGAAGAGAAGAAGGTGAAGGCAGTAGCAGCATGGCCAATCCAATGGACAATAAAGGAGCTCCAGTGCTTTATGGGGTTTGCAAACTTTTATCGCCGCTTCAGTAAAAACTTAAGCATGGTTGCCCACCCTCTGACGCGTCTGCTCAATGGAAAAACCCTAAAACCTGGTATGCAATCCGGAAGCTCAACATGCCTTCGACTCGCTCAAAAGCCTGTTTGTCACTGTTCCTATTCTCAATTTACCAGGCCCGGAAAAGCCCTTCGTAGTGGAAGTTGACACCTCCAATGCGGGAGCGGGAGCAATCCTGTCCCAGAGGCACAAGGTGCCAGAGAAGCTGTACCTGTGTGCCTTTTTCTCCCACAAACTCACACCCGCGGGGGCTAACTATGATGTGGGCAACTGGGAGCTGTTGGCAAAAAAGATGGAGCTTGAAGAGTGGAGGCATTAGTTAGAGGGGGCCCGTCATCCATTCCTCGTGCTGACCAACCATTAAAACCTGGAATATCTTTGAAAGGTACAATGGCCCGAATCCACCTCTTCATTATTTGCAGGAGATAACATGCATTTGTATGCTCCTTCTGGAAATTTGGCAATCGTTTAGCTTTACTGAAACTGTTGAATGATTACCCAAGCTGCTGTCAAAGGGATGATCAACCTTTTGATATACTGAAAGAAAAATAACCACTTCTTTTCATCTGAATTGATAGTTTCCCATGATAATGCTAGGTTCACATTGGCGCAAAACATAATGGATTAGTCACATATTTTTGTTGGGGTATTTTTCACGGAAAAATGGAACAAGAGGTATGCAAGACCGCCAATGTGAACAGATTTACTTGGATCAACTGATTTCCCATGTTTTTCTGACGCAAAATGAGATCAACAAGTCCGCAGATAATTGATATCTGCTGTCAACGTGCAGAAGAGAGGGCCTTAGCGCAGATGTACTGAGATTAAAGTCCTACAACAGAGTTCAACCAAGCGCTGCGCAACCTGACTTTTAGGCCTAATAACTCTGCACAATGGAAGACGTTGGATGCCAATCCGTTGATCAAGTTTTGGTCAGTTCAAAACTTTTTGGACGGAAAAATTGGGTCCCCAATATGCCAGGTTTTCATGACTTTTGGTTGGCGCAGTCCAACTTAGATGAACTGATGATGACTTTTCTTTGCGCAAAAGCCCAAAATCATTCCGGAGCGATGCACTGACCCCTTTGCCAGTGTGAACCTAGCATAATGGATAACATAAGGATTTTCACTAACATACCACTTAAAACATTGTCCCTCAATAAAACAAGTTATTTATGAAGAAACTCATCATTTTTATTACAGCATAATATGTAGATATGCTGAATGTTGGCCCAGCCATACACTGCTCATGTTCAATCCTGTCTGCCACCTAGATGCTTGCAGAGGGCTACAGCTCAAGCCACACTGCATTGGCTGAGAAAGCATATGCCTTGCGGTGTTCAGTGTCGGTCAGTGATCTACGGCAGTAAAACTTAGATACGGAATGTGCACTTTCTTCAAACCTTTTGTATAGATACTGAAACAAAGCAGGACCACATTACCTATCTACTGTTCTACAAATTATGGAAATCGAATGGGATGATAAGGGAGAGCCACAGTTAATTCCATCGATATAAGGTAGCACTCACATTGCAACACACAATAAAAGCCTTGTTTTACAAAGGCAACATGCGTCGTTTCAGCCAAGCCTTCAGGGGTTGTTCTCTCCCAGCAACTTGGATAAATTCAGTGTTTTTTTTTGTTCCAGGAATTGAATAGCAGGACCTCAGTGGGGATTAAACCACAGTTTTAGTTTAAGTTATACTATGAACAAGGGCTACTTGGGTGAACATTTACTCGACGCAAGGGAAGATGAGCATGGAAAAGTCATTTTTTCATTTGTCCAACAACACTGCCAGCAGTATACCCATCCAGGAATGGTCATTAATGCCATATCTTTCCATTTTCCATTACGGTTTGTGACTCCCAAAAGCTGCAAAAATTACCGCAAAGTACATCTTACTTTACTTTGCCTCATTATTGTGGTAATATATGAGAATCTAAAAGTGCGGAATTATTAGAAAAGTGCATGTACAAGCCAAAAATAAATAAATTAATTAATAAAATAAAAAAATTAGTTCTGTGCTGTCATTATCTGGGACTCTGTCCCCGCCACTTCCACGAGGGTTCCATCCCCTTTATCATAGTATTAACTGTCAATAAACTATCTGTTGGATTGTACTCTGTCTGTGCGCTTGATTCCTAGTCTGGATCATGATAGTTATTTTTCAAAGAAAGCTTCAAACTTTCTGGTTTTATACAAAATTAATGACCCTGTGGAATCAATCAAAATACTATTATTTTCCAATTATCAATTTATTTACAAATAAAATGGGATTTACTTGTCTTCCATTGTGCAAGTTTCTAAAAAGTCAGGTTGAGCAGCGCTTAGTTGAACTCTGTTGTAGGACGTTGACCTTGGTACATCTGCGCCCTCTCTTATGCGCATTGACGGCAGATATCAACTATGCGTGGACTTGTTGATTTCATTTTGCATCAAAAAAGCGTGGGGAATCCGTTGATCCATGTCAATCTGTTCAAATTGGTGGTCTTGTATATACTTTGCGCCATTTTTCCGTGAAAAATACGCCAACAAAAATACATGACCAATCCGTCATGTTTTGTGCCAGTGTGAACCTAGCATTATCATGGGAAACCCATCAAGTCAAATGGAAAGAAGAAGTGATTGTTGTTCATTCAGTTCATCAAAAGGTCGTTTATACCTTTGAGAACAGCTTGGGTAATCACTCAGAAGTTTCAGCAATGCTAAACGATTGCCAATTTGCCAGAAGGAGCATACAAATGCATGTTGTCTTCTGCAAATAGTGAAGAGGCTGGTGCTCTGCTCCCACAGTTAAATAACGCTAAAGTTTAGGTTCATCTTGGACATACCATAAATCTTTAAGATCTACTTTAATATTTTAAATCCATCATGCTGTTTTTAAGAACTGCATAAAGAATCCTTTGACTGTGAACAAGCAACATATTCAACCATCAGGAGGTTTGTAGCAAAAACTGTGACTGGACCCAGAAGATTTGGTTAAATGAGAACCAGTACATGAACACAAATCCCATGTTTTTCCATCAAAAACGAATCCAGTCAAAAGAGATATGGTGTTAGAAGTGGTTCAGAAACACATCTGAAGGTATCTTAGCCCAGCAAACTCTACAACATTCCTTATATCATGAGGTTTACACTGCTCATGTCGAACCATGGTTTTTTGAGTGGGTTTAGATGTGGAGACTGTGATAGCCATAGCAGAAAATTGGTTTTAGTATCACAAAGTCATTTCTGTGCTGTTTTCGGAAGGTCCAGCATCTGGCTGAAGCAACCAAGTTTTTCATCATAATGTCCTGGAACATTGTGGAATTAATTATTTTGTTATTCTAAGCAAAAGCCTGAAGACCACTATCAGCAGCACAGTCCTAAAGCATCAATGGTCTGACTGAAACTGTTGAATGATTACCCAAGCCGTTTTCAAAGGTATAATCAACCTTTTGATGAACTGAACGAACAATAACCACTTCTTCTTTTATAATAACATAACATAACATAACATGAATGGCGAGAACAGGCCGTTCAGCCCAACTAGGCTTGCCAGTTTCTTTGTACTATCGTAAATATATCACTTCAGATACTCAATGACTCAATGGTATCTTTTCATCTGACTTGATGGGTTTCCCATGATAATGCTAGGTTCACACTGGCGCAAAACATGACGGATTGGTCACATATTTTTGTTAGCGTATTTTTCATGGAAAAATGGCACAAAATGTATACAAGACCACCAATTTGAACAAATTGACATGGATCAACCGGTTCCCCATGCTTTTTTGATGCAAAATGAAATCAACAAGTCCGCGCATAGTTGACATCTGCCGTCAATATGCAGAAGAGTGGGCCTTAGCACAGATGTACCAAGATCAACGTCCTACAACGGAGTTCAACCAAGCGCTGCGCAACCTGACTTTTTCTAAACTTGCACAATGGAAGACGTTGGATGCCAATCCGTTGATCAAGTTTTGGTCAGTTCAAAACTTTTTGGACAGAAAATTTGCATCCCCAATACGCCACAATTTCATGACTTTTGGTTGGCGCAGTCCAACTTAGATGAACTGATGACAACTTTTCTCTGCGCAAAAGCCCAAAATCATTCCATAGCGATGCGTAGACCCCTTTTCCGTGGCAAAACCGCCAGTGTGAACCTAGCATAATGGATAACATAGGGATTTTCACTAAAATACCACGTAAAACAGCATTCCTCATAAAACAAGTTATTTATAAAGAAACGCACCATTTTTATTGCAGCATAATATGTCGATATGCTTTATGTTGGCCCAGCCATACACTGCTCATGTTCAATCCTGTCTGCTACCTAGATGCTTGCAGAGGGCCACAGATCAAGCCACATAGCATTGGCTGAGAAAGCATATGCCTTGCTGTATTCAGTGTCGGTCAGTGATCTACTGCAGTTAAATTTCGATACGGATTGTGCACTTTCTTCAAACCTTTTGCATAGACACTGAAACAAAGCAGGACCACATTACCTATGTACTGTTTGATAAAATGGGGAAATCGAATGGGATGATAAGGGAGAGCCACAGTTAATTCCATCCATACAAGGCAACACTCACATTGCAACACACAATAAAAGCCTTGTTTTACAACAGCAACATGCGTTGATTTCAGTCAAGCCCTCAGGGGTTGTTCTCTCCCAGCAACTTGGATAAATTCCATTTTTTTTTTGTTGTTGTTCCAGAAATTGAATAGTAGGACCTCAGTGGGGATTAAACCACAGCTTTAGTGTAAATTATACCGTGAACAGTTGCTACTTGGGTGAACATTTGCTTGGCGCAAGGGAAGATGAGCATGGAAAAGTCATTTTTCATTTATCGAACAACACTGCCAGACTGTACCCATTCAGGAATGATTATTAATGCCATATCTTTCCATTTAACTTGACTGTTTGTGGCTCCCAAAAAATGCACGAATTACTGCAAAGTACATCTTACTTTACTTTGCCTCATTATTGTGGTAATATGTGAGAATCCAAAAGCGTGGAATTATTAGAAAAGTGCATGTACAAGCCAAAAATAAATAAATAAAATAAAATTAGTTCTGTGCTGTCATTATCTGGGACATGAGGGTTCCATCCCCTTTATTATAGTATTAACTGTCAATAAACTACCTGTTGGATTGTACTCCGCCTCTGCACTTGATTCCTAGTCTGGATCATGACAGTTATTTTTCTAAGAAATTCTTCAAACCTTCTGGATTTATACATAATTAATGACTGTGGAATCAATCAAAATACTATTATTTTTCCAATAGTCAATTTATTTACAAATAAAATGGGATTCACTTTTATTGGTATTATTGGTAGGAGCAGCATGCACTGAAAGCAACAATAAAAGCAATGAGACTTTCCCTATGCAAGAAATGGTTTAAAAACACATCTGAAGGGATCTTAGCCCAGCAAACTCTACAACATTCCTTATATCATGAGGTTTACACTGCTCATGTCGAACCTCAGTTTTTTGAGTGGGTTTAGATGTGGAGACTGTGATAGCCATAGCACAAAATTGGTTTTAGTATCACAAAGTCATTTCTGTGCTGTTTTCGGAAGGTCCACCATCTGGCTGAAGCAACCAAGTTTTTGATCATAATGTCCTGGGACATTGTAGATTTCATTATTTTGTTAATCCAAGCAAAAGCCCCAGCAGCACAGTCCTAAAGCATCAATGATCTACCACCACATTCGATTGAGGTGATCTCCTTTGATTGGATTCGGTTTTGATGGAAAAACATGGGATTGGTGTGCATGAACTGGTTCTCATATAACCAAATCTTCTGGTTCCAGTCACAGTTTTTGCTACAAACCTCCTGACGGTTGAATTTGTGTGCAGATGTACCAAGATCAATGTCCTACAACGGAGTTCAAACAAGCGCTGCGCAACCTGACTTTTTATAAAATTGCACATGGAAGATGAAAGAATGCCATGTGCACTGAAACAAAGCAGGACCACATTACCTATGTACTGTTTGACAAAATAGGGAAATCGAATGGGATGATTAGGGAGATCCACCGTTAATTCCATTGATACAAGATAACACTCACATTGCAACACATAATAAAAGCCTTGTTTTACAACAGGAACATGCGTCGATTTCAGCCAAGCCTTCAGGGGTTGTTCTCTCCCAGCTACTTGGATGAATTCAAAGGTGGAGTCCCATTAAGGGCGTTTTCTGGCCCAAACCACCGAATTCAAAATAATTTTCCGCATTGCTAAACCACTCCATGAATCCACCGGAGCAACCTGCAATATCAATTTTCCTTATGATAAAAAATTATACATTTTTTTACAGTTTTGTTGTACAATGTTTTTGGGAGGGGCCGCCTATTCTCAGGCTCCCAAAGTGTAACCAATGATTATAATTATGTGCTTATCAATGCACATTGTAGCTGATATATTTTCCTAATGAATAAAAAATGAATTTGTGTGCAGGCCTAGGAAAAGGGGTCACTTTGGTTATTTTATGAAGATTTCCCAACAAAATCAAAGAGTGAGTTTTTCACAGCAAAGTGTTGTAAATTGACAGTACAGTAGTTTGAAATTCTAGCTTTGCACATGCATTTTCGGTTAAATAGAACAGGTTGAACTTTGACCCCGTTAATCTCAGAATGGGAAAAAAATCCCAAGTGACCCCTTTTCCTAATCCTGCACACATTGTTGAAATGGATGTCATACTGCCGAGATAGGAAGTGTAATGGCCGGTAGTAGACGGAGGCCAAGCACAACGACAGAGAGAAAGAGAGTAGCACGAACACAGTACAAACACAGAGAATAATATAGACCAAACGCATAAGCACTCAAGGCTTCCAAAGGGCGTATAATAGTCCGAACCACGGAAGCAAAGCGAGATAGAAAAAGGAGAAGAAACTCCAATAATTAGAAGATAGAAAGTCATTCAAGACCTGACTACAGATATCTTCGCTATAGTCTTGTTAAACACAGACACTCTAGCTAAGGAGGCGTGCGGACTTCCTGCTTATATAGATTCTGGGAAAGCGCCGCCCCAGCTCAATCAGCCAACTGGGCAAAGAATTCGATAGCCCAGGAATATGATATCGTCCCGGGCTGACAGCCGCAAAGAAAAGTCCAAACAACACGCACACCTAACAAACCATGACAGGAAGATATTTGTTCAAAAAATATATTCTGAAATGGAGATTTCCAACAGCCAGGTGTGTAAACGATGGTACATTTGAGAAAGTTCCCGGCCATGACACACTGAGGGAATTTGAAACAAAATTATTTGAAGTTCTGGAGTGTCGTGCTCCCTGATGGCAATGTCTTGGATTCAGTTGGTCCATATTATTGAAGTGAAAATGATGCCAGCATATGCACATTTTTGACACACTGGACCATCTGAAATCCTGGATGGAGGAGCACGACAATGTGATTGTCGACAGAGGCTTCAGTGATGTCACATCGGTTCTTTAGTCCCATGGTTATGATGCACTTATGCCATCTGAGCTAAGTGGCAACTCACAGCATGACACTGAACAGGCCAATGCTGATCGCCTCTGCACGAAAACCAGATGGGTAGTAGAGAGCTACCACGGGTAGCTAAAGTAATGGACATTTTTCAAAGAGCGGTTAACCTCAAATCATTTTATTCCAGTCATTGGAACCTCAGTCCGAGGATCAACTACTTGTCTCAATGCTGCTCGTGGAGCTATCTACTAGCCTGATTCTGAGCAAACAGCAGCAGATGTTGCGATCGCATTGAGGATGAAGTCTTGCTTGACCAGGCCAAACTCCCTGGCAGATGGAGTTAATGCGGACCCAGACATGACTCGAAAGGCGACAGTTGTTTGGCAAAAAATGGATGCTAGTGGAATACAGTTTCCTCTCCTGCAGTTAGAGTACCTGAAGAATGAATCACTGAATGTTGGTCATACCCTAGGGCAAATTTCAGCAAATTCCCTTAGTGTGTCATGGCCGGGAACTTTGTCAAATGTACCGTCATTTACGCATGTGGCCGTTGGAAATCTCCATCTCAGAACATATTTTTTGAACAACTATCTTCCTATCTCGGCAGTATGACATCAATTTCAACTAATTCTTTTTTTATTCCAGAATGGGGGGCCCCTCCCAAAAACTAAAAAATGTAAAAAATATAATTTTTTGTCATAAAGAAAATTGATATCGCTGGTCTCTCTGGTGGATTAATGAACCCCATGGGGTTGTTAATCAATGCTGAAAATGGTTTTGAATTTGGTGGTTTGGGCCAGAAAACGCCCCTAATGGGACTCCACCTTCTTTTTTTGTACCAGCAACTGAATAGCAGCACCTCAGTGGGGATTAAAGCACAGTTTTAGTTTAAGTTATACCGTGAACGAGTGCTACTTGGGTGAACATTTACTTGACGCAAGGGAAGATGAGCGTGGAAAAGTCATTTTTTTATTTGTCCAACAACACTGCCGGCAGTATACCCATCCAGGAATGATTATTAATGCCATATCTTTCCATTTTCCATTATTGTTTGTGGCTCCCAAAAACTGCACAAATTACTGCAAAGTACATCTTACTTTACTTTGCATCATTTGTATGGTAATATGTGACAATCTAAAAGTGCTGATTTTTTTTAGAAAAGTGCATGTGCAAGCCAAATGAAAAAAATAAAATAAAAGTAAAATTAAATTAACAACAACTCTATACTGTAGTCCTACAAGTAACAACTACCAGAAATGAGCAGACTGCAAAATCATTACACTTTTAATTAACTTAAAATCCATGGCAACAGTGGCAGAGCTAGAACTGGGAATTGGGGGGGCACAGACACTTCCCTTTATGACAATTAGTCCTGGCTAGTTCTCAATCATTTTCCTTTATTGACGCGTTTTCCAATTATCTTAATTGGCAACTGAAGACACGGTTTCTCTCCATATGCGATCTCACAGCGATGAAATCATGGACTGAATTCAGTACAGTGGCAGAGCCAGAACGGAGAATTGGGGTACGCTAAACATCCGTTTAAAACAATTATTAGTCCTGACCTGTTCTCAGTCATTTTCATAATTAACAAAAGGTTCACTCCGAGAGCACTCCACACTTAACAGGTGCTGCTTGTTCTCCCCGATTAGGTAAGATGACAATCATTCATCTGGACGCGTATTTGCTGTATTTAAATCAACGTTATTCAAAATTGCATATTGTCAATTCTCAAGCAAATAGCTTGAGCCGCACGCTTTTTATAGCCTATTTAACTGCCCAGTGCCATTTTTTTTTCTACCCACGCAATACCAAGAGTGAACGGCGATATTTCATTGGAACGCGGACCAGTTCAATCAACGCGAAGCACTGGCCTATAAATAAGTACATTATTTTTCTGTACTGAATTTAGCCCATGATTTCATCGGTGTTAGATTGCATATGGAGAGAAACCGTGTCTTCAGTTGCCAATTACGGTAATTGGAAAACGCGTTAATATAGGAAAATGATTGAGAACTAGCCAGGGCTAATTGTTGTCATGAAGGGATGTGTCTGTGCCCCCCCCTTCAATTCCCAGTTGTAGCTCCGCCACTGCATGGCAAGAACAACAGGTCAGTTCATGAGGTGATAAATATGCATGCACTTCATCACATTCCCACCTACTGGACAGCTTTTAAGTTTTTTATGTGCCGCGGTAGACAATACAGGTTTAGGAAGTCAAAACCATTTCTTATACTTTGCTCCACCCACCTTGATTTAAGAAGTAATTAGTGAGGTGTAAGAAACATTTGGGACTTTTAGATTAATTGTCCACTGCTGAAAATATGAGCTTTTCTCAAAATAGCTGAATAGAATTTTAGTACATGAAATGAGTATATTGAGAATAGACAGCACAGTATCAGGGCCTGTGTCCAAAGGAAGCGGTTTTTTTTTTTGTGCCGGAAGCGCCCGGGACCTTGTTTTCAGTGGGCCTCTCTCCAGCGCTTATTGTTGCTAAGTTACAAAAACCGTATTCTTGGCGCTTTCGCAATCCATCCTTGCGAATGTCAAGTGTCCGTTGTTTAACGTTACGTTAACGTGTTACCTTGGAATACGGAACGCCATTTGGGTCAAAATTGAATAAATACATAAATAATTAAATATGCCCAGGAAATAATTAAACATGCAAATGAAATAAATCTTGAAATAAGTAAATGGGGCAATAATTATATTAAAATAAAAATAAATCTAAACATTAATATATAAATAAGTCAACATAGTTCAATAAATAAATGAATGTTTTTATTAAAAAATGACTTTTTCAAGGGACTTCTTTTATTTATTTGCGGAGTTTTTTATTTCATAATTCCATATTTATTTATTTATTTATTTCATCACACTTTTATTTCCAAATGCCTCATTTATTTATTTCATTTTTCACATTCATTTGAATGGGGGGTGGCAAGCTCACACATTCAGACGCAGGCAACAGCACTGAATATGTCAGATATTGTGCAGGTCAAGCTGCTGCCCGGTTATTATGAAAGACCTTGGTGAGCTCTGAAATTCAATGCAATCCTTTGCAGAACAAATTGATCAACACGGTTTATCAGCCAATGCACTTTTGGCTGGGATTGAAGACTTCTTAGAAATACTTGGGTGGATTAGTGCCCTTCCCTAGTGTTGGGACTGCACGGCGCAGAGGTGCGTCCCCTGGGTGGCGGATGGGAGAAGCCCTCGTATGGGGGTTGCACCAGATAATACAGAAGAAATTGCCATGGACCAAAGCAGTCTAAGGGAAGGACACCCCGAAAGAAAACCACTGGCCCTCCAGGTATATGGGGGTTAGGCAGGAGGCCAACTATCTCCTCCTGTGAAAATATCTAAGTTACAGAAACAAGGAACATCACTATGCAAAATGAACCGGGTGGAGCAGGGATTGCTGACCCAGGCAGTATGACGACGTTGGGCGAAAGCCTAAGGGAAGCTCAGCGTCTGACGAGATCTCTTGTGACACCCAAAAACATTTTCGCCATTGGACATTGGAATGTGAGGACTATGTACAGAGGAGGGGCAGCAGCGCAGATCGCCAGGCAGATGGAGGGGTACCAGCTTGACATCCTTGGTATTAGCGAGTGCAGATGGACAGGTGCAGGAAGGATGAAGCTGGTGTCGGGACAGATGGTAGTCTACAGCGGAGACAAAGAACTGCATGAGGGAGGTGTAGCCATCATGATCAGTCAGCAAGCAATGAGGTCACTCATAGAATGGACTCCCATCAACAAGAGGATCGTAACAGTTAGATTCTTCTCAAGTACAGGAGAGTGACTGTCATTCAAGTGTATGTCCCGCACAACAAGAAGGAGGACGAGGAGAAAGAGCAGCTCTATCAGAAGCTGCAAGAGACATTGGACGGATGTAACAAGAATGACATCATCATTGTCATGGGAGACCTCAACGCCAAAGTGGGGAACAACAACACCAGATATGAAAGGACAATGGGTGCACATGGATTGGGAACCCAGAACGACAATGGAGAAAGATTGTGCGAATTCTGCCAAATAAATGGACTTGTGATCACTGGAATATTATTTCCCCACAAAGACCTCCACAAAACAACATGGGTATCAGCAGATGGGAGAGTGAAGAACCAAATAGACCACCTATTGATTAACGGACAAGCTGGCACTTGAAGAATGGAGGCATTGGCTCGAGGGGGCCTGGCATTCATTCCTGGTGTTAACAGATCACTGCAACTTGGAGTATTTAAGGAAGGGACAACGGCTGAATCCGCAACAGGCCAGGTGGACGCTTTTTTTTTTTTTCCTGTTTTCATTTTTCAATAACCTATTGCCCAGGCTCAAAAAATGTGAAGGCCGATGCCCTCTCCCAAAGATACGAAGCAGAGAAGGACCCGGATTCCAAAGAATCCATCCTGCCGTCCTCCTGCTTTCTCGCTCTGATCAAGTGGCAGTTAGATTGGGAGATTGCGGGAGAAACAAAAAGGAATTCACCCACTTCCCCTGTTCCATTGGGTAAGATGTTTGTCCCATCGTGTCTTCACGAGAGAGCAATACTATGGGCACACACCTCTCTGTCAGCCGGACATCCCGGAGTCAAACAAACAACCACTATAATCAGCCGAAAATACTCATAACCCCACTCGGCCTCCGACGTAGAGGCAGCTGTGCAGTCGTGCGCAATTTGGGTGATCTCCAAATCACCGCACCTTCTGCTCATGGGTAAGCTGACCCCACTTTCCGTTCTACATCGACCCTCGTCACATTTAGCAGTAGATTTTGTTACTGACCTGCCGGATTCTGAAGGTAACACCTGCATACTTGTGATTGATCAATTTTCAAAATTCTGTAAATTTGTGCCATATCCTTCATTACCATCTGCACTCCAAGTTGCCAACACTATGTTTGAGCAGGTATTGTGCAACTCTGGCCTTCCGGAGGACATCGTATCGAACCATGGGCCACAGTTCACCTCCCGTGTCTTAAAAGCCTTCTTTAAGAAGTTAGGCGCTACAGTGAGTCTCTCCACCCTCAGAGCAACGGGCAGGCGATGCAAGTCATCCAGGATTTGGGGAGGTTCATGTGGCCCTACTGCCACCACCGCCAGAGAGATTGGTCACAATATCTGCCCTGGGCTGAATATGTCCAGAATTCCCTTAAGTGCACCTCCACTAGACTCAGCCCCTTCCAGTGCATGCTCGGATGGCAACCTCTCCTATGCCCATGGGACCAGAGCCAGACAGCGGTCCCGGGCATGGACGCCTGGTTCTCTGAGGTGGAGAAGGCATGGGAAAGCACCAACATCCAGATCACGAGGGCTCTCCGCCATCGGAAGATCCAGGCGGACAGAAGACGCCGGGATTCCCCCCAGTACCAGCCGGGGGAAAAGGTCTGGCTCTCCACCAGGGACCTGCCCAGCAAGAAGCTCTCCCCACGGTTCATCGACCGTTTCCGTGCCCTCCGGAGAGTCAATGATTCATTATACTCAATTCAACTGCCGTCCAACTACCACATTAACAATAAATTTCATATTTCTCTGCTCAGGCCGGTGCATGCTGGATCCTTAGCGGAGGCGAACCCCCCCCGAAGACCCTCCCCCTGTCGTGGAGGTGGACGGAGGCCCAGCCTACCGAGTGCATAGCCTGCTCCAATCCAGAAGGTGAGCAGGCAAATCCAGTACCTGGTCGACTGGGAAGGTTATGATCTTGAGGAGAGGAGCTGGGTCAACCGTGAAAACATCTTGGATCCCCAGCTCCTAAAGGAGTTCCACCAGACCCGTCCAGACCAGCCTGCCCCGCGCCCCAGAGGGTGCCCTCCCAGTCCTGAGTCCAGTCCACTATTTCTTGTCCTCCGTGCCCGTCATGTGGGTACGTGACTCAAGACTTTACAGAAGTAAATAAAAGTAGTCCCTTGAAAAATCTTTTTAAAATAAAAACTTATTTATTTATTTACTGTTCTATATTAACAAATTTATATATTTATATTCAAATTAATTTATATTTTAATGTATTTCTTGCCCCATTTATTTATTTCAAGATTAATTAAATTTCTAGATTTATTTATTTCATGGGCAGATTTATTTATTTATTTAATATTGACCCATATGGCTTTCCATCTAGAAAGGTTTGCTAATACGATGAAAATAACTTGTGAAAAGTCTTAGTCACTGAGCCACAGAATGTTATTGTCCCATTTCCAAAAAGTGTCACTGGTACCACATTCAGTCAGTGGTTTTAGCAATGTTATCAAGCTGCTGAAGTAGCTTGTAACTATGCTTTGGGAAACGTGGCTAGCTACCCCAGTTAAAATAAAAGGGAACCTAAACGATAACAGAGTACCTGGTGACAGCTGTTGGCCCCTTCAGTCGTTGTGAAAATGAACACAAACTAACTAGCTTGTCAGCAAAGCTAGATCCCTAAACAGAGACCAGTAAGCAAATCTAAACCGGGCTGCGTTTCCCAAAATCCCCGATGCTAACTTACATAGTTGGAGTCTTTGGCTGTGAATGGACGAACTATGTAAGTTGGAAACTTAGTTAGCAACTATGCTTTTGGGAAATGCACCCCTGGCTAGTTGATTTGAAGCATGATTGTAGCTGCTGGCTTATAGTTTCTCCCAGTGGTTGCGCCAGAACTGGGAATTGGGGGGAGAACATCCCTTTAAAACAATCATTAGTCCTGACTTGGTCTCTGTCTTTTTCTCAATTAACAGTAAATTCACTCTGAGAACACTCCACACTATCAGGTGCTGCTAGTTCTTCCTGTTTAGGTAAGACGACGCTCATTCATTTGGACGCATATTTGGTGCACTTAAATCAGCGTTATTCAAAATTGCATACCTGTCACGTGTCACGCATGTGGTTTGAGTTTCACTCTTTTTATACTATTTAAATGCCGAGTCCCACTTTTAAATCAACCCACGCTGTACCGAGAGTGAAAGGCGATATTTCATTGGAACGCGGATCAGTCATTATTCAATCAATGCGAATTTAAGAGATTCTCACACGGAGTTGAAGTCTTTATGCATGGAAGTTTTTCAGTTTTTAAACAATGAATTTAATCGATCATGAAGCGCAAATTAAATCAACTGATGTGCGGAAAAGGTTGTGCGGAAGTTTCAGAGCAGTCTGTCTTTCGTAAAGCATAGGCCTATTAATAAGTGAATTTTTTTTCTGTTACTGTATTTAGCTCTTATTTCATTGCTGTTAGATTGCATGGAGAGAGAAGCGGTGTCTTCAATTGCCAATTGATTATTATAATTGGAAAACACGTCAATGAAGGAAAATGATTGAGAACTAGTCAGGACTACTTGTTGTAATATAGGGATGTTCTGTGCCCCCCCAGTTCTGGCGCTGCCCCTGGCTTCTCCTCCGACGTAGCTGTTGATATTGCAAGTCCTTCCCTCTTCCTGACTTTGATTGGTCGGAGAGGGAGAAGCGATATTGACGAGCCCAGCGCTGTTCCAAATAGCGCCATGAGCGCTGCGGTTAAAAAAAGCTTGACGTTCAGGGTGTCTTTGTGTCCAGGAGGTTGATCGCTATCAACGCTGAACTTCATAGAATCTGAATAGAAAATAGACGCTTTCAGCGCAAGAAACGCTTATTGTGGACACAAGCCCTAAAGGATTAAACTTTTGGACCATTTTTCAGTGTATGGAAAAAAAAAAAAAAAAAAAAAAAAACTTATAGTGTCAATAAATTGCAGCGAACTGGAGCCAAAAACGCGAAAAGACCTGTCACTGGGTAGTGATAAAGTGATTCAGAAGGATTCACGCGCCAACGTGCATGCCTATGTACGGTACTGCTTCAGTCCAGCGGGTGGTGCTTTGTTTCTGTTTACTTCACTACATATAAAGCGGCATGCCCTAAGTTGCTTCACTATAAGAAAGGAATGCCTGGTCTCAGCCACCTCTGAAGCGCCATAAACGGATGACTGTATCACGCTCAGAATTTGCTGAACACCTGCACCATTGAACTGGAATTAAACTGAGAAATGAAAATGCATGTTTCTCACGGAATGTAACAACCTGCAACAAATGCGATGGCACCCAATTACCAAAATACTGTTTATTTTTTAAAAATTTGTTTTCCCATTTTTCATGGATACAACTTTAAAATACAAGCGTTTATTCAACTTTCAATCACCAAATATTTGTAATTTTTGAATTATTGTGGCATGGCTAATGTATCCCTTTTAAATTTGGGGGTTTTGCTTGTAATTGGACTTACAATTACATTCGTAAAAGGTAAGTTTTATTTGTCATACTTGAATATTTATCTGTTTATTTATTCATTGTATCTATTTATTGATATTTCAGAATGACTAGATGTATGAAACAGTAATAAGTGACAACGCATGAGCGAAGCTGCAGCTTCTGATTTCACTGACAGAAAAGGAGACAGGCACTTAACTTTGACACAATTTACCAGAGTACAACTTATTACATTTTACGTCTACTTGCGCTGCAATATGCTTAAAATCGCTATAGTGAAACGTTCATTTAAGTGTGTGAATTTGGGCAATATCGCTTACGCACTGTTACATTTCTCAGATGCCAACAGCACGAGAGTTAAGTTACAATGTGTGTATTTTTGCATATTGTACCATTTGAAAAGACAACTAACCTTTTGATATTTTTCGACGCATCTTTTGAGAGTTTCGAAATCTGCAAATTATCTCTCCCGATGTGCTGTCATCATTACCAGCTTCT
Organism: Gymnothorax javanicus; assembly: GCA_029692085.1. Lineage (NCBI taxonomy): Eukaryota > Metazoa > Chordata > Actinopteri > Anguilliformes > Muraenidae > Gymnothorax > Gymnothorax javanicus. Next base: position 37,465,759 of record CM056202.1, read on the forward strand.
TGCAAGTGCTAAACCCCGTCAGTTACGCGTGTAAGGTGTTTTAATGCTAGGCTGGAGTTTGTCAAATATCCAAGTTCGGCTTATTTTCAAAATTCAATGTCGATCACATAAACAGATCTGGAGTACCACACTCAATTTGTTCGATTCATCACAGGTAGAAATAAGTTTTCTCCTGAAGCTAAGCTTTATAATCAGTCCGATCTTGGGGGCACGGGCTATTAACCTCCAGTCTGTTGTACAAAATTAATCGCCAAATCATGTCCATCATCGTCTGAGGCTCGATTGCATGAATGGGACTTATTTTACCTATAAATGTATATGTAGGTTATTCCTGTGGGGAAATAAATAAATAAATAAACGTGTAATTACGAACCAAAATGTTTTACTTTTGAACATGCACGTTGGCCTTTGCCCTTAATCTTGAATGCTGGAGCTGTCTCTAAGAAATAACCTTTTAGAGAAAGTAGCTACTGAAATGCAAGCAAACAGTCAGAAAAGCTCGCGCATTAAAGCTGCAAAATAAACGATGGGAAATTATGAACATAGGATTTGAAGTATTTCAACTTAGATAAATAGACTTAACAGACTTCACAAAACTGAATGTGATCTGGAGTCACCGCGTAGAAAAAAAAAGACACTCATTGTTCCAAGGGATCTGTTTGTATATTCCTACCTACACTATCCGCCTCTTGCTATGACCGGCTTAATTATTCCTGCCAGTGAAAGCCTAAAATCTATAGCTGTTGCGAACAGTATTCTGAATTCTAAGAGTGGGCAATGTCACGATGCATTAGTGCAGCCAACAAGAAGTAGAGCCTTACCTTTTCAAAGGGTATTCTGAGAAAAAAAAGAAAAGAAAAAAAAAGAACGTCAATAGTAGCCTAAACCATTGATTAGGCATGCGATGCAGTGCAGCTTTATTAACTCTTGCTTTTAACTTTTGTATTCATGTTTCAATTTTGATTTTGTGGTTCAATATAGCATTTGATATCACAACCCCAATTCCAAAAAAGTTGGGATGCTGTGCAAATTGTAAATAAAAACAGAATGCAATGATTTGCAAATCTCATACGCCCACATTTTATTTACAATAGAACATAGACAACATGTCATATATTGAAAGTGTGACATTTTACCATTTTATGAAAAATATTGCTCATTTTGAATTTGATGGCAGAAACACATCTCAAAAAAGTTGGGAGAGGGGCAACAAAAGGCTGGAAAAGTAAGTGGTGGTACTAAATAACAGTTGGAGGAGCATTTTGCTACTAGTTGGGTTAACTGGCAACAGGTCAGTAACATGACTGGGTATAAAAAGAGTATTTTAGAGAGGCGGAGTCTCTCAGAAGTAAAGATGGACAGAGATTCACCAATCTGCAAAAAACAACTGTATCTGAAAATTGTGGAACAATTTCAGAAAAATGTTCCTCAATGTAAAATTGCGAATACTTTGAATCTACAGTACATAATGCATCAAAAGATTCCGAGAATGTAGAGAAATCTCTGTGCGCAAGGGACAAGTCTGAAGGTCAATATTGGATGATTGTGATCTTTGGGCCTTCAGACGGCTCTGCATTAAAAACAGGCATGATTCTGCACAGGAATACATTGCATGGGCGCAGGAACACTTCCAGAAATCATTGTCTGTGAACACAGTTTGCCGTGCAATTTACAATTCCAAGCTAAAACTGTATCATGCAAAGAAGAAGCCATATGTGAACCGTAGACTGTATAATAAGATGGACGAAGCAACCGTGACGCAGTGGCGGGCGATGGACAGAGAACAAGGACGGCGATAAACATGTCTTTAAATTGCTTATTAGTCTTGATCTGTTTTCAGTCAATTTCCCTGGTAAAAGACACTTGAACTCTCTCCTCTCAGGTGTTGCTAATTGTCTTCCTTAAGACGAGAAATCAAACGCACCAGTTGAACGCAAAAAAGAGCTTACTTCAATCTTTTTCAATTAAACAGTCATTACGCACAGGTTTGGCGACTTGCTTAGGATGTGACAAAATTTAACGCGGAAAATCCACAGTGGTTTTTTCGTGAAGAGTTGCTTATTTAGGCATGTGAATTAAACATTTTATAGAATTTATTATTCACTCGTCAAAACATTTCATTATAAGGGAAACTAACATGTTGACCAAGAACAATGATTGAAATCGGGTCACTAATCTCATCCGTTTCAAGGGATGTTTTCCGCCCCCCCAGTTTTCCGTCCACCGCCCGCCACTGCCGTGACGTCACCCATTGGTTTCAGCCATAAACTGTATAAAAAGATGAACGCAGCACCCTGATTTGAAAAAAGAAGCTCATGCGGAAGTACTGTAGAATGGCATTCTATTTAATGGCCAGCACATGGCGACGTCGGTGGTTGCAGAAAGAAGTCCAATGCTATAGAAGTCTATGAGAAAATGACCCTACTTTCCAACCTGATTTTTCATTTAAATAATGATTTTTCACATTATTTTATGGTAGCTAAAGCAAGTTTCAAGCCTCCTTCGATATATCATGATGTTCATTTTTGTAAAATATTGTCCCATATAAACTAGAATAAAGGATAAAGCCAGAATATGCTTTTGGGGCGTGGCTATCCTCTGGTCCTCGTCCGATACGGTCAGATCCAGAGCCACGTTCCTCCCCGGATCTACAATTCACGCTCTCGTCCAATAGAAATCACATCTGGTTTCAAAATGACAACATGGCGCAATTCAAATTGCCAAAATCGAGGCTTCCTTTATGGTATGCCGAAACCAATGGGTGACGTCACGGTAGCTTCGTCCATCTTTTTATACAGTCTATGGTTTCAGCATACTGTTTAGGAAGCCTTGATTTTGGCAATTTGAACAGTGCCATTTTGTCATGTGATTCCTGTTGGACGAGAGCGTGAATGGAAGATCCAGGGAGGAACGAGGAGTGGATCTATGGGTGGATCTGACCGTATCTGACGACGACTAGAGGATAGCCACGCCCCCAAACCATATCTGGCTTTATTTTTTATTCTAGTGTATTTGGGACCATAATTTACAAAAATTAACATCATAGTTTTTCGAAGTAGACTTAAAAACTCGCAATAAATAAAAAATAATGTGGAAAATCATTATTGAAATAATAAACCAGGTGGGAAAGCAGGGTAATTTTCTCATTGACTTCTGTAGCATTGAACTAGTTTCTGCGACCACCGACGTCGCCATCTGCTGGCCATTAAATAGAATGCAATTTTAAGAGATTTCCGCATTGGCTTCACTTTCAGACCAGGGTACTGCGTCCATCTTTTTATACAGTCTATGATGTGAACACGATACAGAAACGCCAAAGTTGGGCCAAAGTTCATTTAAAATTGACTGAGGCAGAAAGGCAAACTGCTCTGTGGTCAGATTAATCAAAATTTGGAATTCTTTTTGGAAAACATGGACACCGTGTCGTGCAGACTAAAGAGGAACGGGACCGTCCAGCTTGTTATCAGCACACAGTTCAAAAGCCTACATCTCTGATGGTATTGTTTTGCATCAGTGCCCATGGCGTGGGGAGCTTATACATCTGGAAAGGCATAATCAACGCTGAAAAATATATAGAGGTTTTACAACAACATATGCTCCCATCCAGACAACATCTCTTTCAGGGAAGGCCTTGCATATTTCAGCAAGACAATGCAAAACCACATACTGCATCCATCACAACAGCATGGCTTCGCAGTTGAAGAGTCTGAGTCCTGAACTGGCCTACCTGCAGTCCAGACCATTCATTAAGAGAGAACCTTCTGGCGCATCATAAAATGAAAACTCTGGCAAAGAAGACCCAGGACTGTTAAGCGGCTAGAATCCTACATCTGACAAGAGTGAGACAGCATTCCTCTCCCAAAACTTCAGCAATTGGTCTCCTCGCTTCCTGGACATTTACTTACTGTTGTTAAAAGAAGAGGGGATACTAAATAATGGTAAACATGGCCCTATCGCAACATTTTTGAGATGTGTTGCTGCCATCAAATTCAAAATGAGCTAATATTTTTCATGAAATGGTAAAATGTCTCACTTTCAACATCTGATATGTTGTTTATGTTCTATTGTGAATAAAATGTGAGTTTATGAGATTTGAAAATCATTGCATTCTGTTTTTATTAACATTTTACACAGCATCCCAACTTTTTTGGATTTGGGGTTGTATATTCGATGAATATAGTGCAATCTCTGCTGTTGTGGTAGTATCACGTATGTGCACCTAATGACATTAAAATGGCCACTTTTGAAGGTTCTTCCCCTGTCAGCAAAGAAGTGAACCAAGTGACCAGAGTTGTGGGGACACAAATTGATAAAATCTCCTCTACTGTGAAACGGGACGGCTTGAACACAACCCCCATGGGCGAGGACTCTGGCTGCTGGCTGTGCGAGATGGCAAAGCCACAGAGGAGATCCAAGCGTTGTACATGCTACACTTATAAGGACAAGGAGTGTGTCTATTATTGTCATCTGGACATAATCTGGATCAACACACCAGAGTGAGTACATTTGTTTTTAATTTTGTCAGGCACAGGATTTTAAGAATTACCAGAGGAACGCTTTGCCCCGAACCTCACTGTGCCATAACACTGGAAGTGCAGCCAACCTGATTATAAAAACAGACTGATTTTATTGCAGCAAAATCAGATATACTGCAGCATTGGCTTGAAGGCATGTTGAAGTCTTGTACCTTGTTATGGCAGGTTACAAGGCTAGTTCCTCAACATATACACTGAACTGTCTCTTTAAGTCCTGCACAGCCAGATATGGGATATATGAAATCATGCACTGTAATCAACACTAATTAATAGCTTGTTACCGAAAAAAAATGTGAGATGAAAGAACATGAGGATGATTTCCTGTTTTGACATCACAAAACTTGGCTGTCACTTCGGTGTATGATTGTGTAAAATTCATTTTAACATTCAACACCTCCATTTGCATGCATTAAATTATTTCTCTCTTGCTCAGTCTGTTGGAAACACAGACTGTATGCAAGAAATACAGTCTTGGGTGGAGCTAATGTTTGAATTCCTTTCTTTCCCTATCTGATAGTAGATATAAGCTTTTCTTAAGAGAGGGATATATAGTTCATTCAGCTCAACTACTTTATTGACATGCTGTTTTACAAGGAAACTAAATGCAGAATTCCAAACCAGAGAGCAAAATGCCTCAGATTCTATTCCGCTTTGGTTTTCGATGGTGCTGCCTTTGTGGAACAATGGAGTCATCTTTTATCTGGTCTATCATGTGTCATAGAAGATGCTATAAGAAAAGTCTGTGTAAGATAAGATAAGATGAGATGTGCTTTATTGAAACCTGTGCGGTAATTTGTTCCTGTCTTTTGACCCATACTTGTTTATAATGAACTGTGGGCAGCAATAGTGCAGCACCCAGGGTCCAACTCCGGTAGGAGAGCCAGAGCCTTGGTCAGGTACAATGGTGAGAGAGCTCTTATGGAGCATAACTTCTCAGGCTGGGAAAACCGAAGCACCCAGACGAAACCCACACAAACAAAGAGAGAACATGAAAACAAATTGTCGTATTGTCTTGTCTTGGCTTATTCTTGTTCATATCAAGTGAAATGCACATGCCCAACCCAGACTACACTGTATTGTTCTGGAATTGCTTCCTTTTTATTTTTTTCAAGCTATCAGATTTTTCTTGCTTCATTTTTATCTGCATTCTTATTCTTTTCCAGTGTGGCCATATTCTGAGATTGTCCATTTTCAAGAGTTCTAGCTTTACTTGCTATATGCTCTCACATTTACATTTTAAAAACCTACACAAATTTAGTAAAGACTGATTTGACAGATTTTCTGGCATTTTAAATCAGTGCAGACTGCAAATTGGTTGGTGTGACCTTTCCTACTTTGAGGTAAACCTGTGGTGCACTTGCTTTGCAGTGATGGATAGTGTTGTCCACATCCACATGATGGATTATTAAGACACAGCAGAGTCTCTCTGTAGCTTGCATAGCATTGGATTTGTTGCCTATAAAAATACCCCTCTGCAGTCAGGTCTTCCCCAGTGAACAAAAAGGAGAATATGTAGCTGTACTAGCTCTGCGTGGTTTGCTACATGAATCAGCTTTAATTGTTTGACAAAGCATAAGTCCAGCATTAAAATTGCTTTGTTTTATATTTGCTCTTGAAATGCTGTGTTCTTCATTCAAGTTGATTTCCATTTGTGGGAAGCCTGAAAATAGTGTAATTACTAACCCATTATGTAAGTTGTATAGCTTTAACCATCATATGATGAGTCAGCTGTTGGCTTATTTCTTTTTCTGCCGATGGGTGTTCAGAACAGTGGGAACAGCCAACCCCCATAATCAATACTGTAAAACCAAGGAACATTTTCCCATAGCAGTTTTTAAACATGTCACTATGTTTGGAATTTCTATGACACGGTTTCGCAGTGCGCAAATGTTTTAAATATAGCTAAATACCATTAAGCCATGTAACCTAGCGAAATGCAGAATAATATCTGGAGTGTTTGCTTTACTTTAGGGATAGGAAAATAGCAAGCCAAGTTGGGCTGTTCTTGCCACTCATTTCATGTCATGTTACGTTATTTTATGTTAGGTCACATTACGTTACATTATGCCATGTTACATGACGTTGTGTTACGTTTTGTTATGGAGTTTTAACAAAAGCCAACATGACAGCAACCAATCAAAAAAATAAATTAATAAAAATAAAATAAAATATACTGACTGGAGTATGGAGATCAAGGATTCGGCTAATAATACACATCAAAACATGAATTAGCCTAATCAATGCCTCTGAAATTGTTTAGCAAAACGGTTCACATGAACTTAAATAATCGTAGGCCATATGCGCAATCTTGCACAAAAGTAGCTGAGACACTTCAACTAAACCAAGAAAATTAATAACACATTAACAAACACATACAGCCCCACAACATTTTCTTATCCTAACTCGCCATATAGTGACGCTACCTGACCAAGCGTCAATGTATGAGGAAAAAGGAGGCTTTTGGCGTCCTTATGTGACACTTAGCGCTTAGAGTTAGGGCTCGGGTTAAGGGTTAGGGGTTAGGGCGTAGGGTTTGTTTTAAACTGGTTTCAAATAAGGATGCCAAAAGCCTCCTTTTCGTCGTATATTGACTCTTGGTCCGGTAGTGTCACTATATGACAAATCGGGATACACAGGGCTCAGCCGCATGAGGTAAAATACTATCAATTAACCAGTGAGAACCATTGATTTCAGTCATCTTTTACGACCCTTGATTGTGTATTGTGGATGGGAGCAGGGCAGAAATATACTTTACCGTAAAACAATTTTCACAGAATGCCTTGTTTTTTGTGGCATCATGGACTATCTAGGGGAATTTAACTTTCCGGCTAGCTTGATATGCGTGTCCTCTACTCATGTGTCCCTCTACTTTGCTGCTGCTTCAGGTGTATCATCAGGGGTACATGACATTACTGGCAGGACTTACATAATTACTGCTGGTAAGATTGTTTGGGGTCGTTGATTTTCGTTTGACAAATTTGTCCGTTTTCACTGTTTGTGGCAAGCAAAGTTTATTGCTAGCTTATGAACAAGTAATGAGAGCCTGGCTCTTTTGGAATGTGGCATTATTCACATAAAATGAAACATCATTCTAAATCTAATTATTTTGGAAACATATTAAAACATATAAGTTTGATGACGAGGAATAGGAATTCATAACATATCTGCCTGCAACAGTATATAATCCTGTAATATTCTTCATCAAAGTCAAAATACTTACTTAGGTGCACATTTAAAAATAGTGTCTGTGCATGGAAATTGTATATTAGCATATGCTCTGTAGATTATGGAAATTGTATAACATCCTGTTATTCTCATTTTCAGCAGGAAATATGACCCCTTAGCATAGGAGAACCATTGAGATGGTTCAGCTGACTTGCAATGACTGTGAGAAAATAATAATACAAACTTTAGCAACATAACTGTATTGATTACTGGAGTCGTAAAATTCACCCGTTGATCCAGGCGTTGGGACAAATGAATTTAAATTCAATGTTTCTGTAAAATGTTTATGTATATCTGTTTGAAATTTTCTTTCAGGTAGTATCTTTTGGTTGAACAGCAACTGTTGTAGCTTGTATTGAGATTTGCTGAAAATGAAATAACAGACATGCTTTTTATGGTGAAGACCCCTTTGTGTGTATTTTAAGTACAACCCCAATTCCAAAAAAGTTGGGATGCTGTGTAAATTGTAAATAAAAACAGAATGTGATGACTTGCAAATCTCACAAACCCACATGTTATTCACAATAGAACATAGAAAACATATCAGATGTTGAAAGTGAGACCTTTTACAATTTCATGAAAAATATTAGCTCATTTTGAATTTAATGGCAGCAACACAAATTTGGGAGAGGGGTAACAAAAGGCTGGAAAAGTGAATGGTACTAATGAAAAACAGCTGGAGGAGCCTTTTGCAACTAATCAGGTGAATTGGCAACAGGTCAGTAACATGACTAGGTATAAAAAGAGCATTTTAGAGAGGCAGTCTCTCAGAAGTAAAGATGGACAGAGATTCACCAATCAGCAAATAACTGCATCTAAAAATTGAGGAACAATTTCTGAAAAAGGTTCTTCAATGTAAAATTCTGAAGACTTTGAATCTACAGTACATAATATCATCAAAAGATTCAGAGAATCTGGAGAAATCTCTGTGTGCAAGGGACAAGTCTGAAGGCCAATATTGGATGATTGTGATATTTGGGCCCTCAGGCGGCACTGCATTAAAAACAGGCCTGATTCTGCACTGGAATACACTGCATGGGCTCAGGAACACTTCCAGAAATCATTGTCTTTGAACACAGCTCGTCGTGCAATCTACAAATGCAAGCTAAAGCTGTATCATGCAAAGAAGAAGCCATATATGAACACGATCAAGAAACGCCGCCGTCTTCTCTGGGCCAAAGTTCATTGAAAATGAACAGAGGCAGAATGGAAAACTGTTCTGTGGTCAGATGAATCAAAATTTGAAATTCTTTTTGGAAATCACGGACGCCGTGTCGTGCGGCCTAAAGAGGAGAGGTACCATCCAGCTTGTTACCAGTGTACAGTTCAAAAGCCTACATCTCTGATAGTATTGGGTTGCATAAGTGCCTACGGCATGGGGAGCTTAAACATCTGGAAAGGCATTATCAATGCTGAAAAGCATATGGAGGTTTTACAACAGCATACACAGCAAAAATCCCAGTGTTAATTCAACTCCAGAAGAGTTTATATGAGACCAAACCATCCATCTTGGACTCTAATGAACTCTATTGGAGTTGAATTAACACTGGGATTTTTACTGTGAATGCTCCTATCCAGACAACTTCTCTTTCAGGGAAGGCCTTGCATATTTCAGCAAAACAATGCCAAACCACACACTGCATCCATCACAACAGCATGGCTTCGCAGTTGAAGAGTCTGAGTGCTGAACTGGCGTACCTGCAGTCCAGACCATTCACTAATAGAAAACATTTGGCGGATCATAAAATGAAAAATCCAGCAAAGAAAACCCAGGACTGTTAAGCAGCTAGAATCCTGCATCTAACAAGAGAGGGACAACATTCCTCTCCCAAAACTTCAGCAATTAGTCTCTTCACTTCCCAGATGTTTACAGGTTGTTGTTAACAGAAGAGGGGACACTAAACAATGGTAAACATGGCCCTATCCCAACCTTTTTGAGATGTGTTACTGCCATCAAATTCAAAATGAGCTATTATTTTTTCAGGTTATGGTAAAATGTCTCACTTTCAGCATCTGATATGTTGTCTATGTTCTATTATGAATAAAATGTCAGTTTATGAGACTTGCAAATCATTGCATTCTGTTTTTATTGACATTTTACACAGCATCCCACCTTTTTTGCAATTGGGGTTGTATTACAATAGTGCTGACAGTTCAAAATGGCAGTTTTTGCTCATGTGAAAATACTGCCAGGGGTTTTCCACATATAGCTTACTTGAAAATTTGATGTTGTGCAGTTCCCCACTTGTTAAAGCCATTTTTATTCAGGTATATTAAACTAAGGACTCTTCTGTGAATGCAATATGCAGAAACCTGAAACCAATCAGGTGCAGGATATTTTATGACTACAGTTGTTGACTTTTGTACAATGAGATAATGTTTCAGTGCTGCATGCTTTTCATGCAGGCATGAAAAAAAGAGGAGACCAAAAAAAGAAAGAAAAATCTTTGTACGGAAATAGAACATTTGCTGTGTCTAGTACTGAAACAAGGAGCTTGTTCCATTCTCTTTTAGGCCTCGCAGGGGGAATTTTGGCCCACAGAGAACTGCAGTCTATCTGTGATTTATAGTGAGAAGGTCACTGGGATCTTCAGTAAGTGTATACCCAAATTTCGCATTTACCCTGGCAGTCGTTAGAGAGACACAATGATATGAGAAACAGACATAAGCAAACTATGGAAAACACCACACCGTATATTGCAGTTGGATAAATAATTCTGGCGGATGGTATAGCTGCTCTGTTTGTCAGCACCATTGGGTTTATTCTTCCTTTCTGCGCTAGAGACTCTAATCTAATGAGCTGTAGCCGCACACAATCGCAGTAGAGCTCAGCTTTTAACAGCTGTGCAAGACTTAAAACGTTGGGATGTCTGCTTTATCTGAAGAAAGGAACCACTGTGTAATCAGCTAGCAGCTTTTCCATCAGAGGGAACCACTGTTAAACCAGCAAGGAGCTTCTTGGTTGGTGGCAAATTCCGAGAAAATCGGGAATAGGAATCCTCTGGTGAATGCTCACAGAATGTTATGTGCATCTTCCAGGATAGCAGTCGGTTGTTATATTTGAGTCAGTAAAGGGACAGCCTTTGAAAATTATGCAGTTCTATTCTGCATGTTTAAACAATGTAATATATAAAACCCCAAGCCAGAAAAATTCAAGATGGCATGTTAAAATCAAAACTGAAGGCAGAGATTTTGAAGTTATCTTTGACTTGTATTATGTTGAAAACAATACAACAGCTTATGTGATGATGTTTCACCAAATGAATTCCATTGATTTTTCCATTAAATTCCATTCAATTTTATTCTTGCAATTTGTTTGAAGAAAAACTTGGGACCATATAGTACTTACCACTTTCTGATATTGCCATTCCTTTTCACAACTCTTAGTAAATGTTTAGGGACTGAAGACACCAAGTGATTGAGTGCATCAGGTGTAATTTTGTCCCATTTTTCCAGCAAATAGGTCTTCAGGTATACTGAGTAGGATTTGTCGATTGCGGTTTGTAAACACAGCATTCAAAGTTGGCCCCTCCTCTGCGACTCGACCTCACCAGAAGTGCACATCCCTTGACAGTTATTGGAGCTGCAGTGCAAGCTTGATACACACTCTCGTTCCGTACTTGGTTGCTTGTTCAAACTTAATTTTTGGTAGTTAGCTTGAAATTACTCTGTATTGTGATTCTAGAACAAAGCTGTATAGAGCAATGTTGCCGTACCAGTTCTGCAATGTTATAAAGTAATACATTGCGAACAGTAATGTTAGCTATTGTCAGCTAGCCTGCGTAAGTTACGTGCTCATTATCATTGCAGACAATTATAACCCCAATTCCGAAATAGTTGGGACGAAGTGTAAATTGTGAATAAAATCAAAATGCAATGATTTTCAGATCACATGAGCCAAGATGTTATTAACAATAGAACATAGATAACATTTCAAATGTTGAGCCTGAGATATTTTACATTTTATCCACAAAATGAGCTCATTTCAAATTTTCTGGCTGCAACAGGTCTCAAAAAAATTGGGACACAGGCAAAAAAGGGCTGAAAAAGCTATTAATATATAAGAGAATCAGCTGAAAGAACATTTAATTAAGTAGTTATGTAATTAAGTTAACTGGCATCAGGTGTGTAACATGATTGGCTATGAAAGGGATGTCTTAGAGAGGCTGAGTCTCTCAGAAGTAAAGATGGCCAGAGGCTCTCCAACCTGTGAAGCCTGGCATAAAAAAAAAAAATTGTGGAACACTTTAAAAACAATGCTCCTCAACGTCAAATTGCAAAGGCGTTGAAGGTCGCATCATCGACAGTGCATAACATCATCAAAAGATTCAGAGAAACTGGAGAAATCTCTGTGCATAAGGGACAAGGTCGATGACCTTTACTGGATGCCCGTGATCTTCGGGCCCTCAGACGCCATTGCATCACTCAACGGCATGATTCTGTCATTGACATTACTAAATGGGCCCAGGAATACGTAAAGAAACCACTGTCTGTAAACACAGTCCGCCGTGCCATCCACAGATGCCACCTAAAACTCTATCATGCAAAAAGGAAGCCATTGTTGAGCATGATCCAGAAGTGCCGCTGTGTTCTGTGGGCCAAGGATTTAAAATGGACTGCAGCAAAGTGGCAAAGTGTCCTGTGGTCAGACGAGTCCAAATTTGACATTCTAGTTGGAAATCATGGGCGTTGTGTCCTCCAGGTTAAAGGGGAGAAAGACCACCCCTCCTGTTATCAGCGTTCAGTTCAAAAGCCAGCATCTCTGATGGTATGGGGATGCATTAGTGCATATGGTGTGGGAGACTTGCATGTTTTAAAAAGCACCATGACAGCTGAAAGGTATATAAAGGTTTTAGAGCAACATATGCTCCCCTCCAGACGACATCTATTCCAAGGAAGGCCTTGTGTATTTCAGCAGGACAATGCAAAACCACATACTGCAGCTATTACAACAGTGTGGCTTCGTAGTAGAAGAGTCTGTGTGCTGAACTGGCCTGCCTGCAGTCCTGATCTTTCACCGATTGAGAACTTTTGGCACATAATTAAAGAAAAAGTCCGTCAAAGGAGACCCAAAACTCTCCAGCAGCTGGAAGCCTGTATTAAACAAGAGTGGGATCAAATTCCAATGGCTAAACTCAAGAAACTTGTCTCCTCAACGCCGAGATGCCTCCACTCTGTGTTAAAAAGAAGAGGGGATGCTACATCATTGTAAACAGGCCTCTGTCCCAACTTTTTTGAGACCGGTAGCAGCCATCAAATTTGAAATGTGCTCATTTTGTGGATAAAATTGTAAAATTTCTCAGTTTCAACATTTGCTTTGTAATCTCTGTTCTATTGCGAATAAAATACTGGCTGGTGTGATTTGAAAGTAATTGCGTTTTGATTTTATGCACAATTTACACTTTGTCCCAACTATTTCAGAATTGGGGTTGTACTATCTATGCCGGTTAGCAATTGCTGCAAACAATGTGTGTTGGACAGAAAATGATTCTACGATCAAACTTGACACTACATGCCTCAAGGGTTATTTTGTCAACATGTGAAGTTATTTGCATTGGTTGTTTGTAGGACTTAGTTTGTACATATACTACTTGTATGTAAAGTAACACAATTAGCCAGCTACTATTCTTGAAATGTAGCAGAAAAGCGAATACTTTGGCAAGCTAACTTAGCTAACCCCTGACACCTGTCCAGCAGAAAACAGGCCAATTCCATGCCACTCTTAATACCCTTCATCTCCTTTTGTGTTCACGAGTGGGTGAAAGCTAACCCCAGATTAATTTTCATTTTGGAACAGGCTTTATTGCTTTGTGTTTTTCCTTTTTTTGCTATGTCCATTTTTCCAGCTTCCTCTTGGGAACTGGGTTTGCCAAGATTTCAGGGTCCAGCCTTCACAACATGCACGCTGTCATTGGCTGGGGGCTACATGCCCTCTGCCCCATAGGCTGACTCCCAGAAACGTCCCGTATGAAAGAAAATAACAAAATACAGGCAAACAGCTGGGTGTCTGGAGATACAGACACCCCCACACACATCTAGTGGATCATACATGATGATTGAGAGGAATTACTTTTTTATGAGTTTAAACATTTTTTAGTGGAAAATCCTATTCTGTATACTTTGAAGGTGTGAAACAGTATAGGGTCCTCATTGTTGCAATTTGTACTGGAAAATGTGTCACGTTTTCTATTGGGGACAGTCAGGATTGCTGGCAGGCCAGACCAGCACCCACACTCTCTTCTTACGCAGTCATGCCTTTGTAATGTGTGCACAATGCGGTTTTTTGTGTTTGTTGTGTTGTCTTGTTGAAATATGCATGGGCAGTCCTGCAAAATATATTCACTTGAAAGCAACGCAAGTTGCTCTAAAATTTTAGAGTATTTTTCGACATTAATAGTGTCTGCAGAGAAGTACAAGTACCCCCCCACCTGAATGAGCGCAAAGCTCCCTATTATATAGGCAAGGCTATGGCAATGATACAATCAATTCGACTTTGCCGTGAACAAAATGGCCGTTACAGACTGGCCCTGACCCAAACCAGCTGTTCCAACTGAAACCGTTCGTTCGAATCCAGATTGTCACCCCCGTTTTCCGATACCTACTCTGTCTACTCCATCCAGTCCGACGTCTGACTCCGAAGCACCCACCAAATCCACCCGGATTCTCAATAGGGCGTGTGAGGGTACCACCTAAGTCCGAAGTAATTTTGACGTCAACAGATCATCAGCCATTGCCCGAGCAATGACAAGTGAACTGTTGACGTCACAGTCACTAGGAGTTAGGTCATGTGCACAAACATAGAATAATGTGTGGTACCCTTATCGTCGCTGCCCTCACACGCCCTATTGCACCATTACTGTTCTCACTGTCCATATTCTATTGCCAGATGACTATGGATAGATGGATTTTCAAAAGACGCATCTGGCAACACTCCTCCCACTCACCCCTGGATAAATTTGGCCCGACACGTCTGGCAACACTGCCGCATCCTCACACACGAATGAATTTGGCTCGATAACCTGGCAACACTGCGACCCACTCATGCCCACATGAATTTGGCTCGATGATCTGGCAAATTGTCACCCACTCAGGCACAGATGAATTGAATGAAATAAGTTACGACATTATCGATTGAGTGTTATTACAAAACCCAATTTTAATGAAGTTGGGACTCTGTGTTAAACTTGAATAAAAACACAATGTTGCCTAGCCAGTTTATGTGAGGAATTATTCCAGATAACATTAGGTAATCATTATCTTTTATTTTTTCTTGGACTGGGTTCCATTTTACCTATATAGGCTATGTCCCATTGCCACGGTTGGTCCACGCTTACCGAGGCCTTGTTTTTTTTGTATTTTACGCTGCTTAACATACACCTGGGAAATTAAACAAAAACAATCATTATTGCAATAACAATTTCTTTGATAACAAATAACAATAACAAAAACATTTGATCAAGGATTAGGTAAGTTCATACTGTTGACTCAAATGCCAAGCTGTCACACCGGGGAATTGAAGATGCCTAAACACGCTCCCTCTACAACCCATAAAAAGCTGACCAAATCACAGGGGAAAAAACAGTATTGAAATGTGGCACACATACTGCCAGTCCACACGCAGCTTTAAAGCTACTCTAAGCTATTTTGACCGCTTGATGGTCCCAGAAGCACCAACTCAGTTTGTAAATTAACAAAGCTACTCCTCCCTTGCCCTCTCTCCTCTGAACTCAGGAGGACAGTGCCTCGCTTCCTGTGTCACACAGCGGTCGTGGCCTCCCTGATGCTAGTCTGAGTCCTTGCCCCAAAACTTACCCTTTTTATTTGGGTCAGGCAGAGGCTGTTGCTATCTTGTCTGTTGATCTCATGTGACCTCACTTCCAGCAGCAAGTTGTAGCACGCTCAACCGCCATCAGATTTAGCAAAATTTTAACAAGTTTTCATTGCTGATATCCAACGTTTGTGGTATGTTCAGAAAGCACAGGACTTGCTCAACTTGTTCCATCCTAAAACATAATTTGCAAGTTAGCAAACATGTATAACATCATCATTTTTAAGAAAGCCATTCTCTTTAAATATCCCATGATACTCTTTACTTTCTGTTTTCCCATTTTCTCCCAAACCGCACAGTCAAAAGGCCACATTCTGAGGATTCTCTGTGCCAAATTTTATTAAAATGGGACGACTCCTTCATCTGTCACGCCACGTCAGGCTAATGCATGTGAGGTCAGCTGTTCAAATTCGGCCCACACCCAAAATCTTTATAATTATGTCATGTAACAGCACATTTGTGTGCTTTAAAGTCAAGAGTGATGCAGCAACAAGCAATATTACTTACAGGAGCAGAGAGTGATGCAGCGTAGCCTCAGGCAGTGGGAGTTTTTTTTTGGCAGCAGAGGTGGAACAGGGGAGCAGAATAAATAGTCTACCTGACTGAGGAGTGGAGCAGGTGCAAATATGCCTGATGAGAGTGTCTATGAGAATGAGTTCACGTCATGAATTGTGTGCCAGAAATAGCTCCGGAAGCTGCTCAGCGTACGTACCTGGGGACGTACCGGTCCGATATTTAGCATCGATATTAGTCTAATACTAGGCAAAAACACTGCAGTGCCCAGGAGATGAACTGCAGCCAATTTCAGTACAATGGCATTGATACAGGAAGAATGCATGCATAGACACAGCTGTATGTAGCATTAAGTTATTAGTCATTATTTAAATTTCACTCCAGTTCAACTGTCTTTTTTTAAGCTGGAAATAATCTTTATCTGATTGTCAAGGCTGGAATTATAACTACTTTGTTTTGAATGCTCAGGTTTTCAATTTGGCACAAAATGGCGCAAGGATTTTGTTCCATCTCTGTATTCAGTTCAATATTTGAATGATGCTGCTTGCACTGCAAAAGTTTGACAAAATTTTTCTTCTTTTGTGGGAGTGCAATATTTGTCTTACAGAATTTTTTTTTTTTAGATGGCTATATTAGTGAAAGCGCATGAATACCAATTGATTATTAACAGTGATTTAGTTGTTGGGGGTGGCAGGGAATGTGGAATCAGATTGGTATTGATCTAGGCAGATACTCAGGCCCAGTTAACACTGGTTTTTAACATGCATTTTGGGTGATCAGATCGCAAGTGGTCAGCGCTAAATACAAGTGTAAACAGGCTTCAAGACCCATTGAGATCCGATCACCCAAACCATTTGTGGAGGTGGTCTGGGACACAGATGACTGCATATATTTCGTAGTGTAAACGCGAATCCGTCCTGATGTGCCTCCGACGAGAACGTAACTGTAGCAACGTCATCAATGTAGGACACTGCAAAAAATGATGATAAAAATACTAGGTAAGATGAATTTACTTATTTTAAGACTTAAAACACTTATTTCTATCACCATTTTTCTTAGTAAGACAAAAAAAAATGTCTTGTGAAAAAAAAAAAATTTCACTTATCAAGTCAAATAAATACGGTAACTTGTTTTAAGTTTTTTTTTTTTCTTAAAACAAGTTACTATTTGACTTGACTAGTGAAATTTACTTACCCCATTGGCAAGCTAGTAAAAATTACCTCAAAACAAGAAATTTTTTTTGTCTCACTAAGAAAAATGCTGATAGAAATAAGTGTTTTAAGTCTTAAAATAAGTAATTTCATCTTACCTAGTATTTTTATCTTATCATTTTTTGCAGTGCAGGAGCTTATTGCTATCATAGCAGCAGTGAAAGCTAGTACTTTAGAATGAAGTTTCCTACTCCGTGCAGTCCTGCGTGCTCTTACAAGTTGCAAATGCACCTGTCTGGTTCATTTCAGTGACTGAAATAATCTGAAATGTAAAATATAGGCAGAAACATGTTAGCTTGCCAAAAAGAAAACATCTGGCGGGAACAGCTGCTGTTGTTGTCATATGATGTATTAATTGTGCACCGGGTCTTAGCGGAAGCTACATAGTAATTGTAATCTGATCACAAGTGG
Source organism: Gymnothorax javanicus (assembly GCA_029692085.1). Lineage (NCBI taxonomy): Eukaryota > Metazoa > Chordata > Actinopteri > Anguilliformes > Muraenidae > Gymnothorax > Gymnothorax javanicus. The sequence goes on from CM056202.1 coordinate 37,483,482, forward strand.
TCAGCTTAACACCAAGTGTAAACAGCAATGTGTCTCGCCTGACCACTTGTGATCTGATCACCCAAAACGCATGTCAAAACCAATCGTAAACGTGCCCCAAGGTTCTCATATCGGAATCGGTATCGTAGATGAAAAAGTGGCATTGTGCCATCCTTACCGTTAGCTCTCAGAGAAAAGTCATGCGAGCAAAGTTGCTGGTTAATGTGATTTCAGCATTTCACATCCTGTTCTTTACTCAGCCACCAGAAACAACTCCCAAACCACTTTGAAAGGCTCTATTTTTAACAAGTCAGATATACAAGGGGGGAGGAAAACTAATACAGTAATTATAGATGAAGATTAATATCTGCATAAATAAGGGATATCAGTGCTGGTTGGACTGAACTGCTAGAGCTGGCATTAGGCAACATTAGCTTTATTGAATGTATTGTTTTATGTACATTTTCTGGACTGTTATTGGAAATGATGATAGACGATAGATTTGTTTATGACTTTATCTAGTAAGTAGATACACAAAACACAGAAATTTTCCTTCAGATATCACTGGTACGGGAGGGTGAAGGATTCTGTCCATGGTGCTGATTTTGAATCTGAGCAGCTGATAAAAGGAACCCAGAAATGGGCTGAAATGGGATTAAACCAAGAAAGTTCCACATTTTCCTCTGATGAGCTCCTATATGCATATTACACCCACACCACATAGCTTCCAGTCCCCATGCATGTGACCTTTGACATTCCTTCCCTAACTGGCCCCTATTTGAATGACCCGTAACCTCTAGCAGGGAAAAATATGATCAAATTTGATTAAACTAGGCATACAACGTCTTTAGGACATAAACTGCTGTGGTATTTCATTTTAGCCTTGTACTTAACTCCCTAATGGGCGGTGACAGGATGGCTTACCAGTTGAGTTTCCGGTTCAATTAAATCACTAGTTTAATATATTTTCAAATGCAATGCTCACTGACCTAATAAAACCAGAAGTATTTTTTTTCTGAGGGGGAAAAATTCATTCAGTTTGAAAATTCCCTGGTGTCTGCAGAACAAGGAGTTTCTGCTCTTCAACAAAAAAAAAAAAATACTCAACTTCATCCTGTACAGCCACTCTCCAGGCTCGAATTTTCTCTCCTCAGCAACTATGCAATGTTTCGAGTGAGTGGGAAGACAGTGAAAATGCTGCTCTGCTTTGATTGGCTATCTCATTGCAATGAGAAATTACTAAGTTGGAAGGACACATAATCGAAATGGTTCACTCAAGAACATGGTTTCAAAGGAGAGGGGCTACAGCAACAGTAAGGCATTCGGATTTCCCATCGTGTCAGATATTAAGTAGAGGGAGGACCAAATTAAAACTCTGAGTACAAGGGAATATTTGAATTTTATATGTCTAATGGGAGACCTTTGAAACTTGCTGGTAATGAGTAGTGTTGCAGTACTCAAGACCGGTCTTGGTCTGGAGACCGCTCTCGAGACCACTTTTACATGGTCTTGGTCTTGTCTCGGTCTCGACACTCTCTGGTCTTGGTCTCGGACTTAACGGTCTTGAGGGAATTTCAAAATCCAGGCAAGCAGCTGGTCCAGGTACAGCCTCATTATTACTATGCAGCCTTCTTTAAATGCAGCCAATAAGAGGCATCTATTTTAAAAACATGTTACAATGTATATTTTTCCCTGCCTGCGGTCTCTTGTCCCGTCCCTCTGTCTCATCTCACAACATATGCGCAACGAATTAGGTCAGTGAATCAATAAAAATGTCAGCTAATTCATCTATTATAAGGTTCCCCTATACAGATTGCAAAGAATCTATATGCGAAATAACAAAGAAAAAAAAGGTTTCTGCTGTGTGCAGATTTTGTCAAATCGCCCTGACCGAGACTGCCAGTACCAGGGTTGGGTTCAGTTACTTTTTTTCAATTACAATTAAAGTAATTGTAATCAATTACTTTTGTGATTGTAATTTATTTTTAATTGAATTTTTTATCGAAAAGTAATTGTAATTGTAATTGAACATTCTGTCCAGAAAGTAATTGTAATTGTAATTAGAATTACAATCAATTGTAAATGAAAAAAGTAATTGAACCCAACCCTGGCCGGTACAAATTCAACTTTCACCAAGCACTTGAAGAGGAAACATGTCGAGAGGTAAGCTAACATAGACTGGCTCTGCTCTTAAAATCTGTGAGGAAAAAAACTCCCAAACGTCTCAAGACCAAACACAACTTGTACAACCCCAATTCCGAAATAGTTGGGACAAAGTGTAAATTGTGAATAAAATCAAAACGCAATGACTTACAAATCACACCAGTCAATATTTTATTGACAATAAAACAGAGATAACATAGCAAGTGTTGTAAGTGAGAAATTTTACAATTTTATCCACAAAATGAGCACATTTCAAATTTGATGGCTGCTACAGGTCTCAAAAAAGTTGGGACAGGGGCCTGTTTACCATGGTGTAGCATCCACTCTTCTTTTTAACACCGAGTGGAAGCACCTGGGCATTGAAGAGACAAGTTTCTTGAATTTAGCCATTGGAATTTGACCCCACTCTTGTTTAATACAGGCTTCCAACTGCTGGAGAGTTTTGGGTATCCTTTGACGGACTTTTCGTTTACTTATGCGCCAAATGTTCTCAATCGGTGAAAGATCAGGACTGCAGGCAGGCCAGTTCAGCACACGGACTCTTCTACTATGAAGCCATGCTGTTGTAATAGCTGCAGTATGTGGTTTTGCATTGTCCTGCTGAAATACACAAGGCCTTCCCTGGAATAGATGTCGTCTGGAGGGGAGCATATGTTGCTCTAAAGCCTTTATATACCTTTCAGCATTCATGGTGCTTCTTAAAACATGCAAGTGTCCCACACCATATGCACTAATGCATCCCCATACCATCAGAGATGCTGGCTTTAGAACTGAACGCTGATAATAGGAGGGGTGGTCTTTCTCCTCTTTAGCCCGGAGGACACAACGCCCATGATTTCCAACAAGAATGTCAAATTTGGACTCGTCTGACCACAGGACGCTTTGCCACTTTGCTACAGTTCATTTTAAATGAGCCTTGGCCCACAGAACACGGCGGCACTTCTGGATCGTGCTCAACAATGGCTTCCTTTTTGCTCGATAGAGTTTTAGGTGGCATCTGTGGATGGCAAGGGGGACTGTGTTTACAGACAGTGGTTTCTTTACGTATTCCTGGGCCCATTTAGTAATGTCAATGACAGAATCATGCTGGTGAGTGATGCAGTGGTGTCTGAGGGCCCGAAGATCGCGGGCATCCAGTAAAGGTCTGCGGCCTTGTCCCTTATGCACAGAGATTTTTCCAGTTTCTCTGAATCTTTTGATGATGTTATGCACGGTCGATGATGAGACCTTCAAAGCCTTTGCGATTTGACGTTGAGGAACATTGTTTTAAAAGTATTGCACAATTTTTTTACACAAGCCTTCACTGGCCATCTTTACTTCTGAGAGACTCAGCCTCTCTAAGACATCCCTTTTTTAGCCAATCATATTACAAACCTGATGCCAGTTAACTTAATTACTTGTGAAATGTTCTTTCAGCTGATTCTCTTATATATTAATTGCTTTTCAGCCCTTTTTTGCCTGTGTCCCAACTTTTTTGAGACCTGTCGCAGCCAGAAAATCTGAAATAAGCTCATTTTGTGGATAAAAATGTAAAATGTCTCAGTTTCAACATTTGAAATGTTATCTATGTTCTATTGTAAATAACATTGGCTCATGTGATCTGAAAGTTATTGCATTTTGATTTTATTCACAATTTACACTTTGTCCAAACTATTTTGAAATTGGGGTTGTACATACTTACTATATTATTGTAAAAATGTTGTACATGCATGCACAGTATAATCTGTTCAGGACTCGAAATTTTAGTTGTTTGCAAGCATCTGCTGACTAACCCTGGTTAACTGCAGTTAATCTCGCTAGCTCTAGCCGAGTTAATGGTCATTGGTAAGGTCAATTATCACTAGCATTTTATTAAGTAAATTTCCTTGCGAATTCACTGGATGGAGCATATTGTTACTTAGTCATAGTATTGGGGAGCTTGTGCTGTTTTACAAATGAATGGCTTTGAAGTTTTGAGGATAGCTATGTATGCAGGGTAACTACTGAGGGTCTTATAAATGTCCTGGTGTCATTTTGAGTGTTCTGAACTTTTGTGTCTTCAATGGCTTTATCCGAAGCCATCAGCCAGATGAAAATAGCGAAAAACGGCTGGTGGTCAACTGTTGGTTGTTGCCCCCTATTTGCCCAGTTTGTCATCATTACCGTCCGTATCAGTCTTGCCGAGTAAAATTTGCTAAATAAGGCAGGCTATTCACTGGTCTCAGAAGATCCCAAAATTCATGCAGGGGAACTTTCCTCATAGGCTATCTGTTTTCCAGCATGGTGAAGTTGGCACCCCATATGACGAAAATCTGAATGAAACACATTTCATTTGTTTCCGCTTCGTTTGTGCACGTTTGTGCAGGCAAAATGAGAATTCATCGCCTGCCGCTGCTATTCGTTTTGGATGGAAATCTTAAATGTTTATTGTTCAATGTCTCCGGAACGGTGACAACGAATTTGGGACTGTGTAACCATACCAATCCCTAACAGGAAAAAATTTTAATGCCTATAAAGTCTCAATCCTCTGAAAGAGCAATAATAGCTGTTATGCAGTTGCGACACACAATTGCTTTCACCCAAACACTGCCCATATTTACAGTAAAGTGAAACATTTTTTTTGGTCTCGGTCTCATCCTGCTCTGGTCTTGGTCTCAAAATGGTCTGTCTTGGTCTTGGTCTCTGTCTTGTCTTGGTCTCGCTACCCTTTGGTCTTGGTAGTGTCTTGGTCTCGGGTAAGGCGGTCTTGACTACATCATTAGTAATGAGGTTTGTGTGTGGTTTGTTTTTAGCTAATGCGCACATCATAAATAACAATTAGCTGAAGACCGCTGCATTGAGATTTATTTATGACTCGCTTTACCAAGTGGACACAGATCAAAGTGCTGCTCTCTTGAGAAACAGTTCAGAGATCATCAGAGTAAATCCTGACTAATGAAAAAAGGAGTATTTTAACATGGATTATCATGGAGTTACTCCCATATGGTGATCATCAGAGACAGCTATGGAGGTGTGTGTTGATGTTCCAGTGGACTAATATCTGTTTCAGACTGTATTTGTGCAGGCCAGATGAGGTTACTGATCCTCAAAATGGGAGTGCTGGAGAAGGATTCTGGATATGTAAAACATGCAGAGAATGTTTTATCGTTTAGCTTTTCAGCTCCAAAGACAAACCCAAAGCAGGTCTGTCTCCAAGCTGGAGACAGCAGTCTTCAACTATCAGCTGGTGGTCCGAATCAGTCCACTGAGTGTCCCCTGCCAAAGAGTTCCGGCTCATAAAAGACAGCTTACGAATCTCAATTCACTTCCAATGCATGAGTGTTTTATACCGCGCATGGCTTACAAAGATTTACAGTTCCATTCTCTCAAATTGTTTTCCAACAAGTTGGTTAGAACATGAAAGCATTCTTTTGCTCCCTTTCTTTATTTGCCAGAACATTTTATTCTTTGTTACAGGGTATGTGTAACTTACTTAGTTTTCTGTCCAAGTCAGGGAAAACCCCACACAAAGTGGGCCAGTGGTTCTGATGACTTGCAGTGCTGATGTTTTGGTACCTTGGTCCGTTATTTTAGCATGTTACCATATGTATGCATCACAGTATCAGCACCTAAACCAATTTTGCATTACATCTTGTCACCAGCACCCCTCTACCTCTTTGCCATTTGACAAAAGCCCTCCCTTCCTTATTCTTGAAGCCAAATAAAACCCCTCCTTGTTCCTCAGACAGGAGCAAAATGCCAGTGAGATGCCTGCAGCTCTAGTATATGCTTTCCAGATGATAGGGTTTAACTCAAGCAGCTGCGCCCTGCAGTCATCTTGTAATGAAAGCAAAATAACCATGGTGAGTGGTTTATATCTTTCTACTTCACCCTTCGTCCCCCAGAAAAAAAATGGCAGGTTTTTTCCACTGTGGGAAAATGGTTTGCATGGATCACTTCACTTCAAATTATCTCAGTTGAAAGATTTCTTAAATCTTCCTTTTGGGTACTTGCAAATCACAGAAAATAACTGTCTAGACAATTCATTTACTTGTTAGATTCACATATCTTCATATAAAGCTCACCCTCAAGCAACATATTGTATTAGTTGCACTGAACAAATACACTCGTTCAGGTTGTTGAAGCATTAAGCCTGTGATTAGTTGCATCAGGTGTGCCTAAGGTGCAGTACCGCAAATACTGGGTTCTGGCAAGGGAAGGTTTGTGTCTTGTGTTGTATTCATCATTATGAGGTTGCAGTGTCTGGCTTAAAAAGTAATAATGAGTGTTATAAAAGACTGTTCATAGTTGTAGAAAGAATAGTCAGTTCGGTATTTTTGTGCAATAGGAACAATAATGCAATTTTCTAAGCATTTATCGTGAGCATCTTTATTACCTCCACCAGGAGGTTATGTTCTTGCTTTTGTTTGTTTATTTGTTTGTCTGTCTGTTAGCAGGATATCTCAAAAATGGCTGCATAGATTTCAAACAAACTTTACAGGATGTTAGAGTAGCACAAGAGGAACAAGTGATTAAATTTTGGCATATCTAGGCCGAAGTACAGCTGAGATATAGGCCAAAGTTCAAATCCAGCTATGCTGGCAGAGGTATGGGCGCTCGCGAGTCCAGCTCAAGTTCAAGAATGTAGTACAAGTAGCTGCCAAAGCAGAGCATGGACAGTAAGGTATTCCTAAGGAATTTGTGTCTTAAATTTTAGTTATGACTTTCTGCTTCCTTTTAAAGAAGTGTCATGGTTCTGGATGTTTGTACGTGTGTTTTGGACTGTTCTTTGTGGCTCTCATCCCTGGACGATATCGAATTCCGTTTCAATCGGATTCTTTACCCAGCTGGCTGATTGAACTGGGGCGGCACTTCCCCGGACTCTTATAAGCCGGATGTTTGCCACGCCTCTTTGCTAGAGTGTCTGTTTGTAACTACGCGCTATAGCCGAAGATATCTGTACTCAGGATTTGTTTGACTTTCTATCTTCTCGTGATTATTGGAGTTTCTTCTCCCTTTTTTCTATCTCACTTTGCTTCCGTGTTTTGGACTATTATACATCCTTCGGAAGCGCGAGCTCTTTCTGGTGGTTTGTATTATTCTCTGTGTTTGTATCGTGTCCGTGCTGCTCGTTTCCCTCTTGTCGCTGCATCTGGCCTCCGAATTCTAGAGGGACAGACCCAATCTTCCATTCTAACTCTAATTTCAGTAAAGTTCACTATGGGGAAAAAGAGAATATGGGTTAAAGCCTTTTTGGATTTGGGGGCTGTTGATTGTTTTATGGATGCTGAGTGGGCTAGAAAACATTCCATTCCCATCCGCTTTCTCTCACATTTGCTCTCGATCAAAGCTTTGGATGGTCGACCGTTGGGAGATGGGCTTATAACCGAGGTCTCTGATTTTTTTACTATGTTTATACCTTTTGGTGGTCATTCAGAGAAAATTTGTTTTTTCCTAATCAATTCCCTGGCTTGTCCTGTGGTTTTAGGTCATTCGTGGTTGCTTAAGCATAGGCCACAGATTTTTTGGGGCAGTCAAAATAACCCAATCGTCCAGTGGGGTTCTGACTGTAGGTCTCACTGTAGTGAGATTCTGGCAAGTCGCCCTGAATTTCAACTCATGGGGGAGGCGTCGGGTTCTGAACAAGATTGGTGTGTAGGAGCTTCATTTGCTTGGTCTCCAGCAGCGGAGGCTGCTTTTCAGGAGTTGAAGAAACGACTTAGCTCTGAACCTATTGTCGTTTTGCCCGACCCCTCCCTCCCATTTGTGGTGGAGGTTGACGCTTCGGAGGTCGGGGTGGGTGCCATGTTGTCCCAGCGCCCCCTTCGGGACAATAAGTTGCACCCATGCGCCTACTTCTCCCAGTCGTTGTCACCGGTTGAACGGAATTACAGTTTTGGTGACCGGGAGTTGTTAGCTGTTAAATTGGCGTTAGAAGAGTGGCACCATTGGTTGGAGGGGGCTGAACATCCGTTTGTGGTTTGGATGGATCGCAGGGATGTCCAGTGTGTCCAGCAGACTAGGCGACGTGATTCCCGGCAGGCGCGGTGGGTATTGCTTTTCAATCACTTTGACTTTACGTTAACTTATCGCCCCGGCTCCAGTGAGGTAATCACTGGAATCCAATAAACAAAACAATATTCTTCAATTGAATGCAATCTAAAAGGAAAGTAAGATGTGGGAAAATGTTTAGGGTACTTGTTATGCAGACAAAGCAGTCCTGTGAAGTGCTTATAAAACTTAATAGGATATTCTTATGAAGTCACAGGCTGTCACATCACAAAAAAAACCTTGTTGGTACTGTGTATATTGTTGTTTGCAAACCATTCAATTCAGAGGTCATAACTGCCGCACTGTCATGATGTTGATCCACTTTTTTCACCAAAATTTAATTATAGAATTTCACTGTATTAGAATTCAAAAAAAGAGTTTTTCTTCTCTAATCAACATGTCAACAAACCCAAGAAACATTTTTCAAAGCTCAACATGTCTTCATTTACAGAAAGTTTTGCCTAACATCTTTTGGCTGTGATCTTGTCTGTCTACCGCAAGCAACATATCACTCAGTTAATGTAGCTTGCAATAGCGGTATTAAACTTTGTATGTTTTTGAAGATTCTTGAAACAGCCAATGTCTTCAAATGCTGAGCCAGCACAGCTTCATCTGTAATCAGAGAGGCACACTGTTTGTATGTCTTTTGGCATTTTTTCTTTCCCATTTTATCAAAGACATTTGAAGCACTGTTGATTCAGCGTAAAGATAGCTGTAAAGTTACAGAGATACAATTAAGCAGGTGTTTACAGATGCTTATCCAGACTCACTTGGAGGTGGCGGTACTCAAAAAGGAAAAAGGGTACTCATGTGGACTAAAGCGGAATGCCTGCACGCAGTATTGTTGAGATCCAGCACATTTTAGGCACTGCTTGTGTGGGTGTGTGTGTGTGCATTAGTGTGCGTGCGTGCGTGCATGCGTGCGTGCGTGTGTGTGTGTGAGCGCAAATGTGCGTTATTAGTTTACATTGCAATGGTGAAAGTTCTTGGGCAGATTGGTTTAGGCTGGCCTTCAGTCTATGCTGTGATTATGATGTTTTGGCAGTTTGGTGGTCAGAATTCCTAAGTAAGGAATCATAAATCACTGATTGAGAATTAGCTGTGTAGTGCAGCCGAGGAAGTCAGCGGGAGGTGGATTTAGTGGTAGGTCACATGACAAGCAACTGCAGAGTTGCTGGTTCGACTCCACAATGGGGCTGGGAATTCCAAAATGCATCAGGAGTGATTAAGTTGGCAAGAACTCGGCCACTGGGTACTTGAGCTAGACCCTGAACCTTACAATCACTTCAGATGCTATACCCCTGTCTCTCTCTATCCCAATTTTTTTCTGTTCTATCTGGAATTTCTCCCAGGGTATCATTGATAGATAAAAATCTGTTCTCAGTGGAACTCCATAGGTCAGGGGTCACCAACCCTGTTCCTGGGGAGCTACAATCCTGTAGGTTTCTGCTGTACCTCCTATTCAGCGCACCTGATTCAACTAATTAGCAACTTAATTGCCCAGCTCGTGATCTTGTTAAGTAGTTAATTACTTGAATCAGGTGAGCTGAATAGGATGTACAGCAGAAACCTAGAGGATGGTAGCTCTCCAGGAACGGAGTTGGTGACCCCTGCCATAGGTTAAATAAAGGCAAAAAAAAAAAAAAAAAGAAACAAAATAAGCTGAAATGAAAATAATTTTTACTGTGATGAGCCTAACAATTTTTTTTAAAGCATGTGTTCTATAAAAATGATAAAACTGCAGATATTTTGAAATTGGGGCCTATTGCGTGAAGTAAGTTTGTTGATTATACGCATCCTCCGAACATTCAAAAGCGTCATTTTAGCACTTAGCTTTATGGGCTCTAGTTTTGTGACTTAGCAAATGGAAACGCATGTGGCTGTAATGTTACTCACACTTTTGTCCATTGCAAATAGTGTATTTATTGCTTTAGCTCTGTTTTGTGTTTATCTGGAATAAATGTATCTACTGTGGGTTGAATGTGTGTTCATGGATCTAGCTCTGTTCAAGCTCTCGGAATTTGCTTGTGTTTTAGACGACTTTTATATCCTCCCCAAAATCCATGAGACATTTACAGATATTCCCCCAGGTAGACCCATCATTGCAGGCATTGGATCACTCACCAAAAAAATCAGCCTTCGTGGATTATTTTTTACAACCCTTGGGTATCAATACATGATTCCATGGATTTTATTAAAGTAATTAAATCCATACAAAATATTGAAGACACACGCAGCTTTTAATCACCATGGTCATTGAATCATTATTTACCAACATCCCCTTTGAAGCGGGTTGCGAGCTTTTTCTGGATCACAGACCTTACTGTATTCTTATTACTGATATACAGAGGACTCAGAACTCATGTGCAGATGTTAGTCCAGATCACAGGTTTTATTTCGGTTTGTAGTCATACAATCCAGTTTGGTAATAGGCAGACAGAATGCAGTATAAAGGGGCAAATTCAGAGTCGTAACAGTGTCTCTTTCCAAGAGTCAAAACCAAAAAGTCAGTGCAACGAAACCAAATTGATAAGAGAAAATCAAAACCAAAAAGTCAAATCGGAAATCAAAGACGGGTAAATCAGAGAAGAAACAAGGAGAAGGACTGAAATCAAAAACCAGGGACAAATTGAATCGTAAACACAGGAATCTAGAAACCAATTGTAAGCCAGACACTTAAAAAATGCTTAAGAAATCGCACTGGTATGCTGTAGACTGGGGGAATATAAAGGAAAAGGAAGGGCCTGATTACATAGGTAACAGGTATGAGAATCTAAACAGTTCAGGGAGGTGTGGTTTCAGGATGAGGATTGGCAAACCCTGTCCAAGACTGTACTAAGGTGAGTCTTGTAGGCTGATGCCTGTCCATTTGTTTATCTCTTGTCCCTCAGACGCACAGTCCCCTATGGCATGTCCAGCTACAGGGGCTCCCAGCGTGTCCGACGCTCTGCTGATGCCAGGGCTGTTGACCTCAGACTGACAGGGTCTCAGCGGTGCGCTTGTGCAGTCCACACTGACCTGGAGTGCAGAAGATTCTGCCTGGCAAGGTAGACCCCCCCACCCCCCAAAGCCAGCTAATAAGCTTCCACAGAGTTCTCTCCCTGAAAAACTCCCACACCAGTTGGGCAGATGAAAACACTCAAAAATTCATGTTCCAATATTCTCATTCAGAGCTCAGGACATTACATGTATTATCATTTTTTAAATAAATTTTTGTGGATAAGGATGGATTATTGTTTATTTGACATAGACATTCCTACAGAGGTACTGGATATTGTATAGATTGAGACTGTAGCGATGGGCAGTGCAGGTATTTGTTTTCAGTTTGACAATTTTGCCCACTGAGGGATGAATATGAGCAGATTTTTATTTTTTTTATGAATTACATGTGTATTCATAGGTGAAAAAATATGTTGGGGTGAAAATATTTTTGAAAAAATATTACTGTTTTTAGCTTGCTTGGCCGACAGGCCCAAGGGGCTTATGCTGTGCTTAGGGTCATTAGTGGTGGTCTGTTGTGCGTGCGTGCATGCGTGCGTGTGTTAGTTCGTGCATTAGTGCGTCCACAATTGTCGTTTCAGCGCGATACAGCTTTCAGTTTTCCACGGATCCTTTTCATATTTTATATGCATGTATATGGGCCCAAGATCTAGCCCGAGTTCGATTTTGGGCCTGCTGCCAATTCTTGGTTTCGCCACCAGGCGGCTTTTTCTGCAAAACTTCAAACAGCTCTAACTCCCTTATTCTACAAGCTAAGATGCTCAAATTTTTACTGTAGATTGTTCTGCCGAGGGTTCATCATATATGTAATGGGTTTTTGATTTGACCTCATTTTGAAGGTTATATAGGTCAAAGGTCATAAAATGTGCCAATTTCGTTTCAGCGCCATAGCACCCTCATTTCTCAACGGATCCTTTTCCTATTTTTTATGCATGTATATGGGCCCAAGATCTAGCTGGAGTTTGATTTTGGGCATACTGTCATTCTTGTTATGGCCACCAGGCGGCTTTTACTGCAAAAATTCAAACAGCTGTAGCTCCCTTATTCTACAGGCCAAGATGCTCAAATTCTTACTATAGGTTGTTCTGCCAAGGGTTCATCATATATATAATGGGTTTTTGATTTCACCTAATTTTAAAGGTTATATAGGTCAAAGGTCATAAAATGTGCCGATTTCGTTTCAGCGCAATAGCGCCCTCAGTTCTCAACGGATCCTTTTCCTATTTTATTTGCATGTATATGGGCCCAAGTTCTAGCCGAAGTTCGATTTTGGGGGTTCTGCCATTGGTGATTTGGCCACCAGGTGGCTTTTTCTGCAAAATTTCAAACAGCTCTATCTCCCTTATTCTACAAGCTAAGATGCTCAAATTTTTTGCCCACTTGACCAAAAGGCCCAAGGGGCTTATGCTATGCTCGGGGTCTTGAGTGGTGGTCTGTCGTGCGTCTGTGCTTGCTTGCGTGCGTAAACTTTTGGCTTGTCTGCGCTCTAGCGTCTTCAGTTTTTCACCGATCCTTTTCATATTTCATACATGTTTAGCGTCATAAGATCTAGACCAACTTCCATTTTCAGCCCAATCGGACCGATACTTTGGCCAATAGAGGGCGTTCCATTTTGGCCACGTTTGGCCAAGCGGGCGCAATGGCTTTGCCACTATTTTTTTTTTATATCGCTAGCTCCAAGTGAAGTTTGGACGGTGATTTAAAAGAAAAACATAAATAAATGATTTAAAAATCTGTTGTGACTTCTATTCTATTGAAAACAGTAGGCCTACATGGACAATAATATTAATGTTTTTACTAATCAACATTTATGTTTTTTACCATATACTGCACTTTTATTCTACATGAGATGTGATAATAACATGTTCCAAAAAGATTGGGACATTGGGCATCTTTGCGACTGTATTACCTCAGCTTTCTTTTGAACAACACTCAGCAATCATTTGGGGATTGAGGACACATATGTTGCAGTTTTGAAAGTTAAATTTTTTACACTTCTTGCTGATATTATTGGTGAGCAACCACGTGACAAAATAGTGAGACATAAGCATCCATCGCCATGTTGGATGATATACAAATTTACAATGCTGTCTCCAGTGGCGGCTGGTGAACTGGCGATAGGGGAGGCTGAAACCCATCCCTTAAAAATAATGATTGGTCATGGCGTGTTTTTAATCATTCATTTAAATTACCATTTCAGAAACCCCGAAAACTCTAAATATTATCAAGAGTGGCAAGTTTTCATTAATAACGCGTACCTGTTAACTCTCACGCATTCGGCATCAGTTTTTATGGCATATTTACGTTCCCCTGCTGTAGTCAGCAATTACCCAATCAACGCATATGCAAGAGATTCTCACGCAGAACTAAAGTCCTTATGCATGGAGGTTTATCATTTTCACATGCGATTATGACTCCAGACTTCTTATGCTTTTCTTTACTCAGGGGTTGGAAACAATGCGTGTTTCATTATCATTTAAATTGTTTAAATGAAATGAGATCATTTGAAAAGTCCTTCTTCCAATGATCTTATTTAATTGGAAATAAACACTTTCATAGCGCTAACAGTGTGAACCATCTCATTCTACAACAGTGGGGGACACAGAATTGGGTATTGGAAGCACCGTGAAGAACTTTAATCTTGGTTGTGGTTATCATCCACCATGGCGGACTTCGGGTTTGCTAAATATGCGTGACATCACGTGCACACAAAAAATACAGTAGTGTGCCATTATACACTTAACAAAATGAAGATATATCAGGAACCAAGTACTATTATAGTATTTATTTCATGTTATATTGGATCATATGGATGAAAATAAATAAACAAACAGATAACAATAAATAGTAAAAAAAAAAAAAATCATGTCTTTCTGACAGAAAAAGTCAGTATCTAGTGTGGCCACCCTCTGCTTTGATTACAGCATTTAATCTATCAGGCATATGTGACAGTTGATGGGTCCTGTCACTAGAAATGCCTCCTAATAAGTACATGCCCTGGCTACCTAGCCAATGAGCCAATGGTCAGCGTGTGTGACTCCTAACTGAAAGTCTAGGGCTCAAACTCCGCCCGGGCCCTCCTTCGCCCTGCCACACATAGTTTTCTCATATTTTTTATTTCATCACTCGCTAAACCATTTGAAATGGTTTGAAGTTCATTCCAATGAGATATTTTTGATGTTACAGTAGATTTGCTCAATCGGATTAAGGTTTGGAATTTGATCTGACCAAGTGATGACTTTGATGTCACCAAATGTCTCTTTCTGAGTGAGGTAATTCTTGCACAACTTAGAGGTTTGTTTAGGGTCATTATCTTGTTGGAAATAAAATCCCTGACCAATCAATCACTTTCCAGATGACAATGCATGCCTCACAAAGATGCTACAATACTTCTTTTGATCCACGATTCCATCGATTTTTATGAGATCACCGGAACCTCTCAAGCAGAGAGAACCCCATACCATAACATTACCAACTCCATGTTACACTGAAGGGGTTTAACAGTCATTTTTGAAATGTTCTCCAACTCCAGGGCGCACAAAAGTTCTGAGTTTGGGTGAGAAAATTTAGAATTTGGACTCATTGGTCCAAAGGACTTGTTCCCAGGTAGTAGGTCTCCAATTCTTGAATTTCTTAGCAAACTCAAGTCATTTTTACTCCTGGAAAAACAAAGCTTAGGAAGGAGTGTTGTGATGAGTCTAGCACGTCACTCACTAATCAATCAATCAATCAATCAATCAATCAATTTTCCATTAGCATGACCATGGGCGGTAAGATAAATATGATCTTGGCATGGATGACCTGTCCCTAATTCAAAAACAGCTTATCCAGGAGTTAACGATAGTGTCACTTTGATTTTTTTTTTTGATGTTGCCAGCTCTTAGCAGCAACATGACCAATAAAATCATTTTCACATTGGCATCTGGAAATAGCAAATCTTCATAATTTCATCTCTCCACTTCTTGTGCTGTTAATATTATCATGGAGTTGTCGTACTGTCTACTGCTGTCAGGATTTTTTTTTTGTCATACACAGATAATGAACATCAGAGGCACTTAATTTCCATTTTGCTCCTCTATTGCTACTAGTTTTCAGTGAACCGGTCTCTTTGAAACACTAGATGGTGTTTTTACAGTGCCGTGGCAGCATTTAACATCTTCAGCATCATGTAAGCCCACCATGCGGCTATGAACAATCTCAGAGAGCTCCTTCCATCGTCCCATTGTGTTTAACACTGCGACACTGCTTAAAGTTCTCGTCAGCTTATATCCTGGAAAAACCAAAGTTGTGAGCTGAGAGCGTTAAAAGCTTAGATACATTTAAGATCAGAAAGGGGTCAATGTCAACATGAAATGCAGCTCATGGCTCTCTCAGCTTTCCCCACTCTGCTTGCTAATTAGTTGGCTCAGTGTCTAATTTGTTCCCCTGCCCCCTTTCATTGCTTTCCCTCGTCTGCTTTGAGTTTGAGCTAATGACCAGTGACTTGATTTGACTTGGACCTGATGACTTGGTCACAACTCTGGGAAAAACTGACCGTCAGAGGTGATTTTTTCAAAATAATGTTGCCTCAAACCAGTTTAAACAAATTTTTTAGCATCAATAATTATGGAATGAGCCTTCAAACATGCATTCAGGCTATGCATGTGTCAAAGAAAAAAATTTTTTGACACCTTTCAGTTGTTATTAAAAAATGATGTTTTCAGTCTTTTTTTTTTATTACACATATTTTCACCTCAATATACTTGTGAGAATTTTTTTTTTTTGTTCTCATTGCCTACAATAGTATTTTTGAAGACATTTTCACCAAAAAAAAATAGAGAAGTAATATATTAGGACCACTTTTTGGCGAAAGTGGTGGTGTATAATCATCACTGTAATTCTGAGACTGTTCAGCAGTCTGGGGGCCTAGCTGTCCTACCTTTTGCATCAAAATGCGTTACATGTTTTTAAAGGGAGATGCATCTGTACTGAGGCCAGGTGGTCATTTGATTCTATGGGCTCTGATGTTTCCAACCAGCTCTAAACAACCTCAATTGCACAAACCTAGCCTGAGATAGAGCCTTGCATTCTTGCGCGTTGAACTGAGAGTCCATACGCCATTCACATGTTGCGCAACTGTGTAAATGCTTAACTGGTTTGTTTGTAGTATTTTCAGTATAATTATCCGCTAAATATTCAACAGTCTTTTTCAAAGTAGTCTTTTGAAAGAATCCATGCATTGTTGCAAGTACTAAGAGAATGCTGAAATACATCTAGAGTAGTGGCTTTTTAAATGTGGAAGATCTGGCATTCGAATCTCAGCTCAGGGTGAGGTTTTTTTTTTTCTGAACAGCAGGGGCATAGTTTGTGTATAAATAATTGCTTGGGCATTACTTGTTTTTGCTTTTTTTTTTTTTTTTTTTTGCTTAGAGGTTTCAGACTGCAACTAAATAATTTCTATAAGGATAAAAGTAAAATTTTGTTAGGCGCACATGCTGTGTTCCATCTTCATTTACTCTAACTCAGTGAAATATATACTGATTTTTACACATTGGCAAAAATTCCCAAGGTGCTACCTTTATTATGATACCAAGATTATTCAAATGGACCAAATAGCTGCAGAGATATACTCATTTAATTTTGGGCATGTCATTTCAAACCAGAGGTTCAGGGCTTAAGAGGTTACATTGTTACTGTTTATTTGTACTGTTTTCAAATGAACATTTACACCTAGGAAAAAGTTAAGCACCACCCAATTACTAAAACAAATTCCATTTCACTAGAGGGCAAAATTAATAACATCAACAAACATTGTGGCATTCTTGGAAACATTGCTTGGACATACCTTTCCTTGCATACAAAATCAGTTTGAAAAGAATCTGATCATTAATTTACACACTTTTTTTGCTTTTAAAGAAGGGGAGTTTTTAACACATTTAATGCAGTTAAAAGTATGGGCCTACTGACCTTTAAAGATGGGAAAGAGAACTGTATTTTCCAAAAACCCTTCCCTGAAGTTGGAATTTTAATTAGAGGAAACAAAATTAATATCTGACTTTGATGAAAGTTTTCGTAAGTGCCAATTGCTAACATTGAGCATGTGGAATTAAGTACGGTTCATGACAAAGCTTTTTGAATGTGAAATGCATGTGGAATGCGTGCTAAAACCTTCATGCAAATGTACAGAGCTCAGGACTTGCCAGTTTTCATTCATTTTTAATTTTTGAATTTGCTTAACTTTTGTCCAGGCATATTCTTGAAATAGACTTTCAAACTACTGCATCCTGTTTTATTGGCATATTATACACTGTTCTATTTTTTTTTTTTTTGAGTTAGCATCGTGTTTTTATATTATTCAATAAAATGTAATGAAAACTACATTTTATTGTCGCTTAAAGAATACAAAAGGAATAGCCAGGTCTTAGTAGGATATCATGTTAACAAATCTGTAACCCCAAAAAAAGTTTGGTTGAGGGTAGCTTGTGGTCTTATTATGGGGTCATCAAGCTGGCTAGAGCTCATCTGTGGTTTTTGAACCAGCCCACGTGTGTCTCCAGGTCTGCTTAAGTGCTGTTGAACAGCAAAAACTTCCCACTTTTTCCACTCTATGCAGAACTACCTCTCTAATGTTGAATGAATCTATTTTCATATTTGGAACGATCTGTAACATAATAAATAAACTTTATTTCAATTGCAACAGTTTTCTTAAGATAAATAGAGACATCATGCCATCCTGTCTACAAGCATAAATTTAAATAGCACTTTAGCCCTCTCAGACATAAAAACATAACGATTAACGAAGGAGCCATAAATCCAATCCACTGTTTCCTATTTGGATCAAAATCATCTGCTGGAGGAGAATACTAAATTGCCTGATGTTTTTCTTTTTTTTTTTTTCGTAACAGCAAAGTTCTCTATTTTTTGTAAATTTTCTTTATAAACATCTGGAAAACATATTGAGAGTTACATGATAAATTAGTAGATTTTATGTCGCAGATGTCTGTGGGCATTGTGAAAAATGGAACCATAGATTAACTTTTGGTAGACATGAACTCCACATGTGGGATGGTGAAAAGTAGTTTGCCCTGTGCAGTATGAGAAGTTCTGCAACAGTTTCTCTGCAGAAAAAGATGGCATGTGTCTTTTTCAGAGATCAAATCGCTAATATACTTGTAATATTTGATGTAAAAAAGAGCTGAACCATGGAGATGAACCATAAAGTTCACCAAGGCAAAATCTCAGTAGTTAGCTATTATTGGATGGGGTTTGGATGTTTGAGATTTGCCAATAAATAATGAGCATCATTGTTTTCCTTTTCCAACTGTCAGTTTTGCTCTCGGTGAGAAATGTGTTGGAACAAGCAAAGGGAGACAAACTGCCGGCTAGGCCTTTTTCACACACTTTACACTTCTTAACCTCATCTGTGGCAAAATAACTCAGTGTTAAAGCTGCTCTGTGTTTGGTTTGCATGAACAAATGACAGGTTCTTTCATATAGCAATGAAATAGTGAGTGTATGGAGCAAAAAACACAATATCCCAAGTTTCACAATTTCAGAGATAGAAGACAACTTGATCAGGCGTGACCAGTGACAGGAAATCCATCAGTAATGTAGTGTCGTAACAGAAGTGATGTCACCCTCCATCAGAGGGAAGTGGGGCTATCCAGCACAATATTACAAGTTTCCAACATGCTGTAAAAGCATTTTAGTTTTGCACTGGCGATAAAACAATGGGCAAAGACAGACAAGAATCCAGCTTCTTCAGCTTTGAAGAAAAAGAGTACAGTCAGTAGAAAGCCAACAGAACAGAAAAGAAATGGATAAAAACGTGGGAAAACACAAATGGCTATTAGCACTCTCTACTTCAGATGGAAGGAGGAAAAAGAACTGCAAGGAATGTGGGACAGACATAAAGATGGCTTTGTTTTTGCTTGTTAAGTAAGAACTTAAGTCTGTTTGTTAATGTGGGTACACGTATGTTCTTATTCTGAACACCCCAAACACTAGTGCAATATTTCATAACTGCTACGTATTGTAGCGACTAATTATATAAGCCCTGGGTCAATGTTACATTTTATCACATGCCGGTCGCTAGCTTACTAACTTACAAGCATGACTGATGTTCTCATCAACTGCAAGCATAGCCCGCTCATTCAGAATTACAGTCCAATTTACTGTTTATGTTTGCTATGGACGTAAGGATCACTGGCTTGCTTAGCTAGTCAGGCATGGCTCAAATGTTAATGGCCAGAGCTCGCTAAAGTTAGTGTGGAATATGGTTGCTATAGGATCTAAGCTCCTTTTTATTTTTAGGTTAACAAGCGCTAACAAAACCTTTCTTTTTGCAAAATTTATATGAAAATAACGGCAAGGAATTGCTACATTCAGTGATTCTTTTTACTTACTGTGGAAACATAATGTGGTCTACTGACATTACATCATGTTCGCTAATATTTTCAGACAACACTGCATTGTGGTCCATAAGGCTTTTGGATTACATAGGCAACATTCAAATCATAATTAAACAGAAAAGTTGAATTACCACTCTGGAAAACAATCAATTTACTCTTTGTTATCTTCATTGCATTCACTTGCTTGTTTGCCGGCTCATTTTAATCTACAGGTGTAGCAGTCCGGAATATACCCCTGGCTAAAATATACCCGGGTATATTCTGGCCAGGGGTATATTCCGCCCTGCTACACCGGGTTACATCACCATGAGCAGTGGCAAAGCCAAGGTGCAGTACCTCTTTGGCAAAAGTGGCTGCTGTTCTGCAAGCTTACATATAATGCAGCTTTAATCATGTCATGGACAATAATGACATCATTTTTTTCAGCAGAGTTTGGCTAACATGATGTTTTCTTTCATTACATTTATCCCACTAGGGGGAATTCTCCATGACCTTCTGGGACCGAAAAAAGGGGGGTATGTGCACACCGGCAGACCCCGTCCACCTGCCCCACCGCCACTGCCAAGAAGCTCTCTCCTCAGCTGCCACTTCCATAGCTAACCTTTTCCCACAGCCAATTCATCGGGATGGCCTCTTCAGGGAAGAAAAATGTGGATGTTCTGATCTTTGTCTTCCAATGCAGCATGTGGAATGCAGGGGACAAATCTGATAAATGAGCCCCTTTAACAGCCCTCCGAGCATTTACTCATCAACATTTGAGGTTGAAAACCTCCCACACTGTACCTTTTTCCCACTCTGGAGAAGCCTACTTGGCTCTCAGCTCCCTATCTGGCGCACTGACTCCAAAAGGCCATTTTTCATTGCTTTGGCAGAGACTAGTGGATCGATATTTGTTGGCCAAGTCAGACTCTCATCTCAATCTTTAGATACAGCTGTTGAGCATATGTGCGGGATATCACCGGCGGAGCATTATCTGGCCGTGTTGTTTGTGGTGAAGCGAAGAGAGAATGAGTTGAGGAGACATCCGTCATTCGGAATCATTGCCCTTGTAAACTGTTCCTCGCAACACTGGTGAATAATAATTGCCTTCGGAACCCTGTCACTCACATCATAAATATATCAACATTTTTCTCTTTCCCTGGAGTAACATCTGTGCCTATCACCAGTTGCAAATGACATTAATGGATGGACTGAAGGACTGCATTGAATGCTGGGGGAACACAACTGGGAGATAAGCTTCCTGCGGATATTATTCACCTTTCTTCTTTTTGGCAATAATGGATATTACCATGAAAAATTTCCTGTTATTTGCCATTTACCATCCTCCATACATTAACCTTGTATATCTAAAATTATTATTTTGTAAAAATGTGCATATCAGGAATAATATTCAGATATATTTTAGACTTGTATAATTTTCACGTTTTTGGACTCCAGTGTGAAACCTTGGCACCATTTTTTGTTGCCACAGGAAAAAAAAAAAAAAAAAAAAAAATTCAATTCACTGATTTGTTTTTTATATCAATTATACAGAAAGCTTAGCGAGGCATTTTTCTTGAGTACCTGACAAAAGGAAGTCCAGAATTACTAGCCCCAAGGTAGCTGGTGATTATTTCTATGCCATCAACAATCGTGCGATTGCCCATCTTAAATATAATATCATTCCTCCAACTATGCATGACCAGGCAATACAAAGTTTTAACTAATTTATAATACAGGCTTTATATTGTATTAGGTGAACATTGCTATTCTGAACCTATCAACCACTTCAGTGACTTTATTCTGTGATCTATTCTGAGGGATAATCTCAACAATAAAGTGCGTGATGGCTTTCTATATACTTCACAACACAAGCATTCAGCCACTTATTTGCACCCGCACACACATCCCGTTTAATGGATGCCTATACCTAACTTGTTCTGCATATTGTAGCTGTTTCCAGTTATCTAGCTTTTCTAAAGTGTTTTGCATATCAGAAAATGCTTTGTGATTTCAAACGCCCTCTGTTATCTTTATGTTACCTGCTCACCAGGGCCCCTTGTGAATATTTACCATTTTTATTAAAAAAAAAAAAAAGAAAACAATCAGCGGCCAATTTTAGGTAAACCTGCTTGTTAATGCAAACATATTATCAGCCAATCATATCACCTCAAGTCAATGCATAAAAGCATGCAGACAAGTGGTTCAGCTGCTGTTCAGAATAGGAAGAAAGGTGATCTCATGGAATGACTGTTGATGCCAACTGCGTTGTTTGAGTATCTCAAAAACTGCAAAGCTCCTGGGATTGTCATAAACAGCAGTATCGAAAGGTTGTAGACAATGGTGGGAAAAAAATATCCAGTGGGTGGTAGATCTGTGGGCAAGGCTGGACTGGTAGTCTGGCGTACCGGGCAATGCCCGGTGGGCCGACGCACATTTTGGGCCGATGCAATCATAGTTTATAAAATTGTAATACTATCGATAATTTTGAACGACCGCACCGGCCTTTAAAACACGGAAAGCAGCCCATTAGTTCATTTTCTACACTGACACAGGGCTGGCCCAATGAAATCTCTGAGCCTTCCCTCCTCAGGGGAAAATAAGAAACGCGTTGCGTACAGCCCGTAAGTAGCCAGCGGCCCACATTGTGGAGAGAAAACGGCAGAATAATTTCACTTAGCTCAAAAGGGGTGTTTCACACAGAGAACATCAATACGTAAATATTAAATATTTCCAGTTGCTTTTCATTATAAAGAGCCTTCGCCCTGAGATTCTCCACATACACTACTCGTGATGCATGCTTTATATACCACTTTTTATTCCTTTACTTCACTGTTCCGGTTATCTTGCGTTTTGGCCATTTTAAAGTATCTATTTATATTTTTATTTTATGATATAGGAATTACCGAAAAACTGTAATTCTTGCAGATAAAAAAAAAAAACAATGCATAGGCTCAAGACATGTACAGTTTATTTAATGTTGTTGCTTTCGTCCTAAAAGTTTAAGAAGGCAGGCTTGCTGGGAAATTAGTTTGACCAATGGCTTTGCTTGTCCCCGGTTGCGTTAACAGTCTAAAAACGCGTTTCAACGACTACAAGATCAGACAAAAATGTCAGAAAGCAGTAGAGAGGCGGAAAAGCTTCGAGAATAAAGTAAACAGACAGTGGAGCCTCAGGCTTTCAAACACTAAAAAAACTGAGCAGCTGTTTGGCCGCGATGATCCTCATGTAGCAAGCAGTTTTCATTTGGAGGGGGACACGGAAAGCGGTAAGACTGACGTTAAATTAATAGGCTATGGCAAGTATGGATTCGGTTAAAATTTGCTTGAGCTTACAAAAGGTCCCCACTGATGGACCAGCTGCTGATAACCTATTATTTGATGCATAGTGATTTGTTGTTTTACGGTGGCAAATAAAATTTGTCCTGGAATACAGCAAGGAAGACTTTCAAATTTTACAATTTAAAACCCTGTCTTGACGTTCAGAATCACTTGCCAGTAAACTTGCAACCAGCGAGTACTGCGGTTCTGAAGCTAGTGCGCTACTCTATGCCCTGTTGAGTCTGTAAGATATGTAACGTTATTTAAAAAGGTTATGTATGAATCAATCCAAATAGTGCAATGGTCTTATTGAAAAAATTATAAATGGCCCCAAAGTCACATTCCTTTTTCACATTCATTCATGTAAATATATGAATAATAATAATATGAATAATAATAATAACTTCTTCTTTGTCATGGTGGTGCAGTGATTAGCACTGCCACCACACAGCAAGAAGGTTGTGGGTTCTATTCCGACCTGGGGCCTTTCTGTGTGGAGTTCCTGGGCATGTAGGCTATAACTGAGCTTAATTTTAACTTTTGGTAACAGCAAAGTGTGCGCGTATGGCGGGTCGTCACATCACCATCAGGTTGGGCCGCCATGGCCGAAAATGCCAGGGCCGTTTTTTTTTCTCCCAGTCCAGCCCTGTCTGTGAGCAAAAATGTTTGCTTATGATAGAGATCAGAGGACAATGACCAGATTCAAGCTGACAGGAAGACATCAGTGACACAAACAGCCATATATTACGGCAGTTCAAAGCAGAACAGCATGTCTGACTGCACAGCTCATCAAACCTTGAAGCAGATGTGCTACAGCAGTGTAAGACCACACTGGATTCTGCTTCTCTCAGCTAAAGCCGGCATACATAGTGCGAGTTTAGAAATGTTGTCAATTAATCCTCTGTGATCAGAGCTCTCGATTTATATGCTGAGGTTGTATGGTCCGATGGTCAAGCCATGACCTAAGTGCTCACAATGTACATTCCATGGGTCCCTGAGGACCATTCTGGCAATTGACTATTGTCAATAAAGATTACTTTGAAAGCTGGGAGTTTTTTGCTAGAGATATAGACATAATACATCCATGGTTAGAGGATGTCTGTGGTTCACAATAATGCTCACAAGGCAGAAATGTACTGCCTTCATCATCTGTACCACAGATAGTTCTGAGACTTCTTAAAAAATAAGAAAAAAGGAGGCGCCGACATATATGGACTCGCAGGTGGCTAGAAATTGTAGGTTGTTAAACTAGCTGACATTAATTACATTCTACTGTATAGATTATTATACATTGATGACTTGATATCTAGCTATGCTGGTTACTACACAGCACTGAACATATCTTTTTCTTCCTTGCTGTGCAGTTGCTACCAGTGATGAACTGCACTTCATAATTTATGACTACTTGCTAATGCTGGTTTTATTTTTAGTTAAACTGTAGCCTAGTAATGTGCGCATCAGTCTAATTAACATTTTAAAATTGCTTTTTGATATTAAGCTACCAATAGTAAGCTTCAACACACTGAAATACAGCCCAAATAATGTCACTGCACTGTTATGTCTTGTATTCAAAGCCAGAATTGTCTGTTTTATCATGTCATCTAGCTTCAAAAATTATTTGATATTGAACTCTCTTTGTTTAAGTATTAATTTAGAGACATGATATGTCAGGGTTTAGTGTAGCCATGGCACTTTTTTTTTTTTTTTAAAGATTTTTTTTTGGGAATTTTTCCTTTATTTGACAGTTATACAGTGTAGAGAGACAGGAAGGTTGGGGAGAAGAATGGGGGAAGACATGCAGCAAATGACCTGAGCCGGAATCAAACCCAGGTTGCTGCGGGAAGGACACAGCCTTTATGGTGCACGTGCTTAGACCGATGAGCCACTGGGGCGCCCCAGCCATGGCACTTTCTGATGGTCTGTTTACCACATTGCACAGGAGCAGTAAGAAAAAAAAAAGGCACTTACGTAGGGGAATCGACTCATGGCTCTGCTTCAACTGCGCGAGAACCAAAATTTTTGACGTGCATGAGCCTGCATGAGTGTTGTTTCTGATCATATGCATCCCTTTTGAGGCAACTTCTTCAAATGGCAGCTTCCAGCAAGAAAGTGGGCCATGTATCAAAGCACATGTCATCTCACTCTGGCTCTGTGAATATGACAGTGTTCCCCGATGGCTACCGTATTTAACACATGTCAATCCAATGGAGCACCTTTGGAATGAGGGATAGCGGAAGATCTACGGTACGAATGAACAGCCAACAAATCTGCTGCAACTAACTTAAGTGTGAACAGAATCTCTAGCACCATGTTGAATCAATGCCTTAAAGAATTCAGGCTGTTCTAGGGGCGAAAGGGGGTTCCACCCTCTATTAGAAAGGTGTATCTAGTAAAGTGGTCACAGAATGTATGTATATTAACATTTGACAATTCAAGGGTTTAAGAATTTTTAATTTAAGCTAACCTACTTTGCATATAATCATAAAATATTCCAAGAAGGTTTTTATTGTCCAGTAGGATCGCTATGAAATGGTCAGTTACTTGTATTTTGCAATGCATTACTCTGTGCACACACCCACACGTTATTGTAACATCCTGGCACTCAAAAGGTGTTAAAAAGGGTGCCAGGAGAGTGATAGAAAGGAGGACCCAAATGTAGAGATGTGGACGTTTAAATAAAGAAGTGTGAAATAACAAAACAGAAAACTCCAGGGACAACTGAAAAGGGAGTGCACTAAACAAAAGGGTGTTATACATTAAGGCTACCTGCCAGTGAGGAGGAGAACTAAGGTTTAAATAAACAGGGAGATTATAATTAAATGAAGCTTAGCAAAAGTTCAGTCAGGAAGACTCTCGTGCACTTCAACTTCATTTATTTTCTTTTCATTCACTCTCATGCTCACTCATAAATCTCTGCAGTCACTCTGTGGCCGTCAATTGAGCAGTCTGTGAGGATACGCTCAGGAACCAGACGCGAGAACCAAGCAATGCAGTAGATGAGGGTTTATTAAGCGAGGGGGGGGGGGGGAAACCCCCGCAGGGCAGAAGGCAAAAGGTACAAAGTCCACAATCCAAAAATCACAATCCAGTTGGGCAGAATCAGAGTCGAAAAACCAGGGCAGCAATAACAGTACTCGTGGTCGGGCAAAAACAGGTTCGGTACACAGGCACAGGTTTGTCAGAAGCAAAAGCCAAAATCCAGTGGGCGTAATCCAAACCGTTAACAGGGCAGCAAACACAAAACTCGTAGTCGGGCAAAAAAGGTTCGTAAACAGAAGCAGACAAAAGTACCCAAAAGCAGAGCCAAAAATCGTAAGTCGGACAGTCCAGTCAGAAGAGTAACACTATGAGTACAAGGCGAAAAATGATAGCAGCACAGGTAAACAAGAGGAACGTTCTGACGGGGAACTGCAGTGAGAAGACAGCTTAAATACACTCAAGGGAAGTCACATGCTATGATTAGGATCAGGTGCTGAGGATCAGACTAATTACGTGGGAGGAAACACAAGGGAGAACCTAACCACATGAAATTGGCAAAAGCCAAAACGCGGACAGGGAACACGAGACAGCCTATGACAAGACATACAGCTCCGGTTAGGGAGTTCTAATGTGCACAGATAATGAGAGGTAGGACAGAGTGGAGCAGGTGCGGAGGATCCGCTGAATTGCAGCAAAGACTAAGTGCAGGCAAGAGGCGGAGACTAGAACAGGGCGAAAAGGAGAGCTTGTTAATCAATTAGTAAGTGCAGCTATACAATCCCTAGTGCTCGTTAGTAAGTTAGTATTATATACAATGTTAGTCTGGGTTAGTAACTTTAACAAAAACAACAAACTGTTAGTATTGGTTAGTAAAACAGAAAAGAGAGGCGAAGGAAGCAAACGAGATTGGAAGGAATGTTTGAAACCCAGAAACCATGAAATCACCAAAGCATGTGACACACAGGACTGGGGAGAAGCAGTAGCTTAACAAAAGACCAGACAGGGGAGACAAAGTGCAATGAAGGGCATGAACAAAGACATGGACCGGAATCTAACAGAATAGTGGATTGGGAATGGCAAAAACGAAAACATGGCAACGTACAAAAACTAAACAGAACATGGCAAAACCTAACAGAACTGATCATAAACATAACAGGGAATGGCAGAAACATAATAAACATGGCAGAATCAGAACAGACAGAGCAGAATCATAACACAGTCAGCTGGTGTAGCAGCTGATCTCTTCTATCCAACCGTGGCACACCACAGTCGCATCGCTAGCCAATCGTTATGTTGTTGTCTTTTTAAAAAATGTCATTTTTCTCTGCCCTTGTTCGTTCATGCTACCGTTTGCTGACCCTCCTCCTCCCCAACGCCACCCTGCTCCATCAGACCTTCTGTCCTGCCGCTTCAGCTTTGTCAGCCTTCAGCCACCGCTGCCACCAGTGTCTGGACCCCTCGGGGGATTTTCCAGCTGCTGCTCTGAGCCGTGCTCCTGTGCTATGAGTCTTCCCGAAGAGTCCAAGCGCCAAAGACTTGTCTTATTTTAAGCATGTTAATTCTGACTGTTGTCTTCCTGCTGTCATGATCCTCTCATCCATAATTTACCATCAATTAATTAGCCAGCCAGCGGAGGATGGGCTTCTCCACAATAGCCAGGTTCCTCCTGAGATTTCTTCTCACTGAAGAGTTTTTTCTCACGACTGTTCGAGGTTTTTCTCCCTACAGGGAGTTTTTTGCCTGCAATTTGGGGATTAGGGATTAGTCTGGGCTATGCCCTTTTCTCTCGGTAAAGCATCTTTGTGACAGCCTGTCTATGAAAAGCGCTATATAAATAAAATTGAATTGAATTGAATTCTACTTATGCTCAACGCATAACAAATTTTTCCTGATTTCACTCGAGTCTCTCCTGATTGAACTAAAGAGAAACAACTGCACAAGCAGAGGGGATAATGGAATAATTGGATGTAGGCAGGTAGCCAAAACTATGTATTCCCAGGGGGAGGGGCATGACAGTTATACACGCATTTGAGGGCACAAATACGCAATAAATATTACTTCCTTAAAGTAATTTATTAATTTAGTGATTTAACTATAACTATCACACAGTCATTTATGTTTTTAAAAGCATATCCTATTTGTCCTTGTTCCATGTATGGCATTTCACTATTAATGATATAGCTACTTGAGTCTGATAAACATTATGGCAAAAAGCAAAAAACTAAAATGTATGTGCTTGAAAATAATAATTTAACTAGTATAAGGTATATCACTGATCCAAGAACTCTGCTTCTAGATATTGCTTGATGTTTTCTCTTTCACTGCTCATGAACAACATATTTAGCAGTTATTCAATGAGTAGTTATGTTTAACTGTGCATAATCCATAGCCGTCCTTTATTTTGACTGCCTGAAATGAACAGAAACTTACGTATTCATTTAATTATCATGCACAATGATTACTATTCTTGGAACCGTAAAATAGGTAAGGCATGGGTTTAAATGTTCTTGACAGACAACCTTCCTCTCTGATCATTTAAGAACAAGATAAAATCGGTAAGCCACTGGAAAATTGCTGTGTCATATTCAAATTCAGTTTTATCACAACCTTCAGATTCCATTAACCTTATTATTGTTTTGACAGTTGTCAGAATGCTATGTCAGATTAGTGCTTCAAAAATTGTTCATGAGCAAATGATGGAGGTCCGAAGAATTACATGTATACAGGCCCTTATGCAAAGGTATTCATTCACATTATCTTCACCCTGCAGAGTATCTTAATGTACTTTCTACTCAAATTGAATCAGTCACTTGGTTAAGAAAATGAGGCCTCATCAGAGTAAAATTACCGGGATATTGACAGTGCTCTTGTGAATAAAAACGTAATAGTTGCTCTGATCGCAATACATCAGTATCAGTCAATCATCAATAAAAGTAAAAATTAGTATCAATATATTACAATCACACTGGTTTACATATTTTCTGCAATATTTGTCACTAAGCCAAAATTGAAGGAATCATGTTTTAACAGGCGAGGTTTAAGGGTGGGACTTATTTTGCCATTAGAGGTCAAAAGGGTAAACCCACTCACTGGAACTTGGGTAACCACAAAACATTCCTTAAACAATTACGTTGTAGTATTCATAAAAGTGAAAACTACATTTAAGTATTCGCACCCTTCTAAATATGTCAATTTACAATCAGCAAGTAAAATGGAAATAAAATAACCACCTCAGGTTTCTTATGTGCTCATGAAAATGTCACTTGAGTCATTAACTCAAGTTTGCATACAAAATTCATTTTAAGGTGTGACTGCTCTAGCTCGACACAAATCTTTCTATTTTATTGAATTTGTCTACTCTGTCTGTGCACTTGAAACCAGGGAAACACAAAAAAGGAACCTGTGACATATCCTCACTGTTCTCCTCTTCTGTGTCCATTGTTTCCCATCCTAGCTACTTCTGTTTCCTCTGAGCTGATCCTCTGGTTTTGACCCTGGCTTGGAATTTGCTCTGCTTGCCCTCCTGGATCCTGATTCCTGCTGCTCCCTCTTTGCCCGTCTTTAGACCAGGCACAGTCTGTCTTGCATTTCTTGTCTTTCAGTTCTTGACCCAAGACTGTGGATAGATAATAGAGATTTTTTTTTTGTTATCTCAGGGCCCTGCTTTCGTTTCCATCTGCTGTGCCATTTTGTGACAAGTATCTGTATCTTAATAATAGCATTTTCCAAGCATTGAACTGATTACGTGTTCAGTTAACCACAAAACTTGACTGCAATTTTAGACATTTTACACCAATAAATTTTGTATAAACCAGAAATGTCAATTTTGAAAATTTTTTGACAGCTTTATTGCTTTGATGTCAGACAATAATGAAGCCACATTCAAAATTACCTGAAAATCTAAGTCCAACTATATTACGATGGAGGCTACAGTTCTGCAGAGTGGACAAATAGCACACATAGCCTCTTACCCCACAAAAATAAAATAAAGAGAATTCATATTTTCAGTGAATTAATCTACAGCTTTATTCAGAGTCCTCCAATGCTGTTACTAGGTCATGCAGGAACTTTAACTTCTTACCAAAAAAATTTCATTAGAATAAGTTTCCTCTCATTGACGTAGTGCATGTAAAATTACTGAGCGTATCGATACAAAATGAACAGTATTTTAACGTTTGAGTCCTGCAGAGTGCCTATCCCCTTCAAGACAGAATATAGTTTTAATTGGGCCAATCTGCTTAAAGGGAACTGAAACCATACATTAAAAAAAAATCATCGAAAGATTTTGTATATTTGTGAGCTGCATAGTTCAGTGAAAGCAGATGGTAAAGGTAGAACTGCACACTCAAATGCACCCTATGCAGAAAAAATTTGCAACAATGCCATGTCTGTCCTTGATTGAGTGTGCTGGATCGGAGAGACCATGGTCTTGAAATTCCTGAACACACCTGGAGCCTCTCTTTTGGATAATAAATTAATCAAATATAATTTCCCTGGAGCTATGCAGATTCTTTCTGTTGTAATTAAAGAATCATGTAATGGCCTGCTTGAGCGAGCGAAATTCAGTTCTTGGGTGCATAGGTTGTTTACAGTCTTGGAATGTGCCCTTGTGGCATGTGGCCAGGAATTGGCACCTTAGATAACTTTTTTTACACTCGCTGAACCTTATTGGTATCCTAGTACAGCACATCGGTGGCAAGTCAGCGTACTGTATAACGCTAGTGCCAACAATGGCTGTAAGCTTGGCAGGAATTATTGTATTTTCATTGCTATTGTTACGATGTTAAAATCCAGGATACCTATTAATATTCAATGCCTCAAGTTCATGAAGTTCTTTTTTTAACTCCAGAACTGCAAAACCGTTAAGGCAAAAGAAAACACAGACTCAGAGGCAAGGGTTCAAATCATTCCTGTAAGCGCTATTTAACGTTAGATATGTAGACGTGGAAAGTGTCTAATGCAAAGCGTGGCAGTAATGAGCATGTAGTTTGTCATGGTACATGTTATGAGGTTCAGGTTTGCAATACTTCAACGCAGTTTACTTTACTGTATATTGTTTGCATCAGTTTCTCTCAGTTCTGCATATTGTCCGTCTGTGCACATGTGCACGTGTATGTGCACATGCGAGCGTGTGTGTGTGTGCGCACGTGCATGCGTACATATGAATGTGTATCATTAAGTGGGGAAAAAAGCAATCAGACACTTGAAAACAGTTGGAATCAACAAGAAAGTAATGACTTGCTTTTTATGAAACATCACCTTGCACAAATGTCATGCCATGCCCCCAACAGTCCACATCTCCGGAATTCTGAGGAACTGGATTGCTCAAGTCATCATCACTCATTACCGCCATCACTGTATAATTATCCAGTAGCTGTTTGTGACCACATCAAAGCCCTGACTCTGCACCATTACACTGCGAAGTCTCGTAAAGCTCTTGTCTAGCATAGGCTTTCGCCATAGCGTTTCCCTATTCTAATTGTAACTCTTTATATAGCTGACGTTAGTCCCGCTTGCATTTTTGTGATACTTTTCAGGAACTGCGTTTCCTGTTTTCAGTGCACATACAAACGTGCACTAAAAAAATTATTACAACAAATTACTATTAAAATGAAAACTTCTTCTTATTCTTCTTCTTATTATTATTACTGTCACCTGTGCTTGAGGATCTAGGCAACATGACTAATTTTGAACTGAGAGTGAATTTTTATTTCCTGCTGAAAATCTACACACATCTCGCAAGGTACCATCCCTAAAGGCCAATCTATTCTGCAGATGCTACAGGTCTTGTTTTTCTTGGAGCATTCAGACATTCACTTATGCTTACATAAACATCATCCGCTTCACAGGGCCCTTTAGGACAAAGCACATGCCTTCTGTAATATGTATTTGACTTGAGCCTTCCTCGCTGCATTTGGCTTGTTTTCTTCTGTCACTGAAAGATAGCACTACATACATTCTAATTATGATTTAAAGAGGGCATATATTTCATTGTTGGAGATGGGGAAACAACTGTGCAAAACTGCAAATTGCACTTGATAATGTATCTATTAAAACTTATATATACAACCCCAATTCCGAAATAGTTGGGACGAAGTGTAAATTGTGAATAAAATCAAAATGCAATGACTTTCAAATCACGAGCCAATATGTTATTTACAATAGAACATAGATAACATTTCAAACGTTGAAATTGAAACATTTTACATTTTTATCCACAAAATGAGCTTATTTCAAATTTTCTGGCTGCAACAGGTCTCAAAAAAAAGTTGGGACTCAGGCAAAAAAATGGGCTGAAAAAAGCAATTAATATATAAGAGAATCAGCTGAAAGAAAATTTAGCAAGTAATTAAGTTAACTGGCATCAGGTGTGTAACATGATTGGCTATTAAACGGATGTCTTAGAGAGGCTGAGTCTCTTAGAAGAAAAGATGGCCAGAGGCTCTCCAACCTGTGAAGGCTTGCATAAAAAAATTGTGGAATACTTTAAAAACAATGTTCCTCAACGTCAAATTGCAAAGGCTTTGAAGGTCTCATCATCGACAGTGCATGACATCATCAAAAGATTCAGAGAAACTGGAAAAATCTCTGTGTGTAAGGGACAAGGCCGAAGACCTTTACTGGATGCCCGTGATCTTCGGGCCCTCAGACGCCACTGCATCACTCACTGGCATGATTCTGTCATTGACATTACTAAATGGGCCCAGGAATACTTCAAGAAACCACTGTCAGTAAACACAGTCTGCCGTGCCATCCACAGATGCCACCTAAAACTCTATCATGCAAAAAGGAAGCCATTGTTGAGCATGATCCAGAAGCGATGCCGTGTTCTGTGGGCCAAGGCTCATTTAAAATGGACTGTAGCAAAGTGGCAAGTGTCCTGTGGTCAGACGAGTCCAAATTTGACATTCTGTTTGGAAATCATGGGTGTCGTGTCCTCCAGACTGAAGGGGAGAAAGACCACCCCTCCTGTTATCAGCGTTCAGTTCAAAAGCCAGCATCTCTGATGGGATACTTGCATGTTTTAAAAAGCATCCTGAATGCTGAAAGGTATATAAAGGTTTTAGAGCAATATATGCTCTCCTCCAGATGACATCTATTCCAGGGAAGGCCTTGTGTATTTCAGCAGGACAATGCAAAACCACATGCTGCAGCTATTACAACAGCATGGCTCCGTAGTAGAAGAGTTCATGTGCTGAACTAGCCTGCCTGCAGTCCTGATCTTTCACCGATTGAGAACATTTGGCGCATAATTAAACGAAAAGTCCGTCAAAGGAAAACAGCAGCTGGAAGCCTGTATTAAACAAGAGGGATCAAATTCCAATGGTTAACTCAAGAAACTTGTCTCCTCAATGCCCAGACGCCTCCACTCTGTGTTAAAAAGAAGAGGGGATGCTACACCATGGTAAACAGGCCCCTGTCCCAACTTTTTTGAGACCTGTAGCAGCCATCAAATTTAAATGAGCTCATTTTGTGGATAAAATTGTAAAATTTCTCAGTTTCAACATTTGCTATGTTATCTCTGTTCTATTGTGAATAAAATACTGGCTGGTGTGATTTGAAACTAATTTCATTTTGATTCTATTCACAATTTACACTTTGTCCCAACTATTTTGGAATTGGGGTTGTACTTATATATATATATATATATATATATATATATATATATATACACACACACACCACTGATCAGCTGTGAATATATATATATATATATATATATATATATATACTTTTGTATATATATAGTGGCAGCTGGTGAACTGGTGATAGGGGAGGCTCAAAACAATCCCTTAAAATTAATGATTGGTCACGACCTGTTTTCAATCATTCATTTAAATTACCATTACATAAACTCAGATAACTCTCAACATTATCAGATGTGGCCAGTTTTCATTAATAATGCCTACTGATCACGACTCCGGACTTCTCACGCTTTTCTTTATTCAGGGATTGGAAGCATTGCATGTGTTTCATGATCGTTTAAATGAAATAAGATCATTTGAAACGTCTTTGCAATTCCATTGCTTCAAACCCCTCCAGTGCACAAGGACTTGAATTCCGCGCGAGAATCTCTTACGTACGCGTTGAATGAATAATTGCTGACTACAGCAGAGGAACGTAAATATGCCACTTAAACTCACACCGAATGCGTGAGAGTTGACAGGTATGCGTTATAAATGAAAACTGGCCACACCTGATAATGTTGAGAGTTTTCGGAGCTTAAATTTAAATGAATGATTGAAAACAGGTCGTGACCAATCATTAATCTTAAGGGATTGTTTTGAGCCTCCCTTATCGCCAGTTCACCAGCCGCCACTGATATACTTTATATATATACTGCTTCCAGCATCATTCACAGTCTATTAAATAATGAGCACGAAGAATATCTGCCCTGAGTGGTAAGTAACAACATGTGCAGGGTGCCAAGTCAATGTCAAAAACTGCTTGCATAACTGAGGGACATGGTGGGGTCCTATTTGAGAACATATTGGAGAGAGAGAGAGAGAGAGATAAAAGAGACAGAAACGGAGACAGTGAGCTTTCCAAAGGAAACAAATGGTTTCGCACTCTGCACTGTGGAATGCATGTGCGTTCAATTGAGCCGGAAGTTTACCTAACAGTAGGTTATCTCCGTATCTTACCAATAATCTCACAGAACCTCACCACTGGAGTAACCTAAATGTAAAACCACTGAATATCTCCATAAGTAATACTTGATTTTTCGCATTTCTTGACTGATTCTGCCTCCCTTCTGCCATGTGTGAGCCTCTCTTGTTTACTGTGCAGTACCATGCACTCCACCATTATATGGCAGCTGAGTGGCTATAGCTTATAGTGCGCAAGGCAATGCCCCGACTGTGCTTATGAAGAAGCCCTTCACTCATTTTCTTCAGGAGCAGCTCCTTTCTTGTGACAAAATAAATCAGTTTCTATAATGCAATAGTCATGGTTCAACCAGAATATTAAATATTGTTACAAGTCCTTTCTTGCCTGTAATGTGGCTTGACAGATAATCATTTTGCAATGTATGTTTAACGCATGCAAATGGCTTTGGCATTGTGCATTTTTGGTGAAAATCCCATAAATTACTGTGCGCTCATTAATTCACTTTTAGATGATATATGTGGTAAACTGTGGGGACTCTATTACCAAATGTGGGCCACAGAATATCAACTGCCACAAATTAATTTTCCTGAATTTTGGAGAAAAACTGAACCTGAAAATGGGAATGAGCTTAAAATGAAAGTGAAATCAAGGTAATTAATTCTGTGTGGTAAAACACCTGAGTCATGCAATTCTCAGCGCAATGACAGATGTGCTAACACTGCAAAATGAAGAGGATCTTTAGGAAATGATCTACCTTTTGACACATGACATTATTAAACATTATTTAAACTTCAAAAAATCATTTAAAATCATCATTATAATAGTTTTATGATAAAAAAATTTTAAAATAATGTTAGTGCCTCAACTTCCTTTGCATGTACGTATGTTATGTAATTTTTTTTTTTTTTTTTTTTGAAACAGAATCCCACATTCATGTCACATCTGTCAAAATATTTGAGTTACCTAACTGGAAAGTTTTTTTTTTTTTTTTTTTTTTGCAGTCTGGTAACTTAAGATGAAAGTAGTCTCTTGCCTGTCAAAGACAAAGCACAGCAGCATGACCAATCTTCTCATGAATCAGTGACAGCTTCCTGAGAAACAGACACCCCGCTGAGAAAACTATAAAAACCAGAGTTCAACATCCCCACAGTGAATCGCAGCTCTATCTGAAGGAGCCTTGAGATTTTAAGACATTAAAAATCAGATGATTCAAGTGCTTCTGCTCCACCCATGAAAAGGATCTAATGCATCAGAACACTAAGGTAGCAATAGCAGTAATGCCTTATGGCGGAAACAGAACTGAAAACAATTTACAAATGTAACATCATTGAAACAATGGTGAGCATAATACATTATATTGTCTTGTCATTGTTGCAAACCATCATTGGCAAGTACAACTTATATGTCAACATACCAAGAGTGTTATGCTATTTCGGCAATACACCTCTGAGTAATAAATTGGACCCTGTCACTAACCAATTCTGTAGTTACACTTGACTGGCCTGGATGACTTTTCATAAACAGTGTTTTCTTAAGCCTGGGACCATCTCCAAAATTAGAGTCGACTGAAAATTTTGGGAATAAATGCAAATCGCATGGATGGAAAATATTTTATTTTACCCTATTACCAGGGATTATTAAGAAAAGAAAGACAAGCAGCAAAATGTACATTCATTTCCGATTTAACTGTTGCAGCACTCCAGCTCACCTGCACCACTTGAAATTCAACATAAAGCTAAGAGTTAATAATGAGTATTGTAACAACTGTACATGTATATTTTATTTTTTGTCTCAGCAAGTCCATCATATATAAGAAAAAATTCAGAAAATACTTTAAAAAATACCCTATTGTTCCACAAAGTCTTCTAATATGTTAACAATTTTTGAAAGACGAAAATGACAAAATATACAGTTATGTACCATCATGGCGCTGCTTATGTTAAAAAATACCATTCAAAATAATTTCTTTTAAATCTCTGCATATGATTTACAGCCCTATTACCAGCAGCCAGTGCTCCAGTTGAATAACAGCAGTGTCAATCCTTGCTGAAATAAATGTGTTAATGTGTTTAATTTGGTGCCAGAGAAACCACTCCCAATGCATTGACTACAATTACGCTGTTTAATGAAGCTAAAATATATTAGTAATTTAAGGGCACTCTTTGTGAAAAATAAATAAAAAAAATTTAACAATTAATTTGCTTGTTGTCTATCAGTCTAAACGAACCTAAAATAAGAAACCCAACCTATTTTATATGGCTGGTAGTTGCTTTTCAGTACATATGCAGTAAAAGAAGTATGAATCTTCTGTGACTTTTTCATCTATGCCAATGCTTAACAGAGAACTTCTGGGGAAATGGAAATGATTAGTCTTCTTTACATCATCAATCAATTTTGATTGCGGTTCACTCCATGGAAAGAGAAATACTTGGAAATCCTAGTTTTCGTATGAAATGCCTCTCTAATGTAATTTTGGTTAAAAAAATAATATACATATTAGTTTCAATTCCTTTAAAAAAATAAACATTTCTCAGTCAGTCAAAAACTGACAGCACTGCATATTCAGCCTCTCCACTTTCAAGATGCACATGGAGTTCACATTTCCTTTTTTTTTTCAAAGCTCAGCCGAAAAGTAAAACTCTGAAAGTATAAAAGTTTGCTCTGAAAGTAAACGCGGGGCTAAGGTCACTCAAAGCACATTCAAGCCAGAATTGGAGCCTGAAGTTAAAGGGGCACCTCACCCAGATTGTCATGGTTCTGTGTTTATGTTCATGCTTTATGTTCATGGTCATGTCTTTTCTTTATTCTTTTTGGTTTTTGTATTCTCCGGTTTTCTGTTCATGCCATTTTAAGTTTCATTGCACTTGTCTCCCCTGTCTTGTGATCTGGTTGGTTCAGTCCATCTCCCCAGTCTGTGTGCTTACCTGCTTCTGGTGATTTCAATGGTTTCTGGTGTTTCATATTATTACTTCAATTCTCGTTTACTTCCTTCACCTTGCTTTTCTAGATTACTAACAAGATTAACATTTATATTTTGTATTATAGTCTACTAACCCAACTAATCCATGTATATATTACTAACTCACTAACGAGCACTGTGGTTAACTTGTAAAGCTGCACCTCTACTAATTGTTACTAATTCAATCTTAGCAATCGCCCTGTTCTAATCTCCGCCCCTTGCTTGGCTTTCCCTGTCTCTCCCTACGTTTCTGCGAGATCTCTCGCACGTCCTTAATTGCTTTCCTGCACTCATGGTCTGTGCACTTAGAACTTGACCGGAGCTGTTTATTTGTCATAGGATGTCCGCGTGAATCCCGTCCGTGTCTTGGCTTTTGCCAATTGCTGTGGTTTAGGACTTCCCCATGTGTACCTTCCTTTGTAATTAGTTCTCATCCAATTCACCTGTTCCCTGCATAGCATGTGACTTCCCCTCTGTCTATTTAGAGTCCTCACTGCAGTTCTGACTTTGTCAGAATGTTGATCAATATTCCTTTGTGCAGAGTCTCTTGTATGCCAATTGATTATTTTTTCTCTTCGACTGTTTCGTCCGACCTTGATTTTTGCCATAGCCGTTTTTGTCTTGTCTTGTCTTTCTGGATTTTTGACCCATTTCTGTACGACCACGTCTACTGTGTTTGGATGCCCTGTGTATGACTCACTGCTTTGGATTTCGACTACGATTTTTTGCCTACTGTCTATGTACCGTCGCACCTCTGCTTTTCTGGTTCAGACTCCGGCCTGTCTAGTCGACTTTGTTTTTGGATTTCGTTTTGTGGCTTGGCAATTCTTGTGTCTACTGGTCCTGACCCGGCAATCAATAAAGGCATACGATTTTTGGATTTCCCTCTCTCGTTTGTGGTTCCTGAACGCATCATCACACAGATATCACGTTAAGGCAGGTCTCCACTGCTTTTCCCACTAAGGTTCCCCCAAGAGTGTTCACATTCACCCCTCTCTAAAAACCAATAAGTGCGTTCAAAGTAAATGTACGTCCCCAGGACCATTCTTCCTCAATCCAGTGTTCGTTGCTTTGCGTACATTTTCTTCAAAGCGTCAACCTGGCTGAACCCTGTGAAGGACAAGAAGGGAGCAGTTTATCTTTCACCCTATTGCCCTTTGCCCAGTAAGAACAGTATTATTTTGCCGGGCTAAAGCCTTAACAATCAGGTCCATACAAGGTGCTAATTGCGAGGAACACCCGGAGATGGGCTTCTTACAGGGTAATGCAAAAGGAATGTCACTATATGTAGAGTTTTATCGCAAAACAGGCTAACTCCACTGAGTCTGAATTGAGAAAAATGGCTTTCTGTGTAATTACTATTTCTGTAAAACTTTGAATAATGGTCTTTTCTACTATTGTACATGAGCAAAATGGTAAACAATTGGCATCTTCATTTCAAATCCAGCCACAGGAATATTCTTGAAAAAAAACAAAATTACTGTTTTTTTGCAAAACGAGTTAAATCCATAGCTTGCTTTTATTGCAAAACGGGTTAAATCCAATCGAATAAGTATGTTTCTTTGTTGCAGTGTTGGGAAACTCTATTCATTCAATATTGCTGAACAACACAAAATCACACACACACATGCCCATGCACATTCACACACACGCACACACACACACACACGCACACCCACCCCCACACATAAACACACACACACGCGCGCGCATGACACCACCCAATGTCAGTCTTGATTCATTGGACACACAAACACTATGGTCTTGAAACACAAATGTGCGTGCATATAAACAAAAATTACACCCACATACACAAACACGCACGCACACGCACACACACAAACACGCACACGCACACACGACACCACCCAATGTCAGTCTTTGTTCACTGGACAAACACTATGGTCCTGAAACTCAAATGTGCGTATGCATGTAAACATAAATACACACACACACACATACACACACAAGCATGCATGCACATACACACATACCCATGTACTCATCCTGGAAAAAAATACGCAGCGCTGATTGGTCAACTGGATATAACCCATTTTGCAAGCAAAATTCACCTGTCAAAAATCTGATTTCACGTCAATGTAAGACTATCTTTTCTCTATTGTTTGAGATAATAAACAAGCAAAATGTGGATTTGGTGGTTAAACCGTTTTGCGATCAAACTCTTCATACAGTACTACTGAGGAATATTTTTTTTTATTATTTCAACCAACAAAGATAAGGAGATTTTATGTGACTGCACACTACGGCAGCTCTGCTCTTTAAACGAACATTTACTGCAGTCTTGTTCTAATAGCCTCCACCTAAAAGAAAAAAAAGGGAAGTTGTTCTTCGGGTTGGGTACCTGGAGTCATTGTAGGAGAGTGAGCTAATCATGTTCACCCTGTAAAGACAAGTCCATCAGATCGCATTCAATTCGAATGCAAGGACATGTTATAACTTGATTATAGCCTTGATTTGCCTCTGAAAAATGTTCCCTAATTTATGCTTTATTTTCCCGTAACATTTTCTCAAAAATCAATGTTTGTTCAATCAGTCTCTTTCCAGATGGCAATACATGCCTCACAAGGATGCAGTGTGCAAGGGTTTGATTCTGAGCACCAGTGTAAGAGCTCAGAGATCAGGAATTGTGGAACTGGACTCAGGTGGGATGATGGATCTGGTTTATTTTGCCTTCGTGGCCCAGCAGACAAGGCAAGCATTAGCAAGGCACATTAGAACACAATACAAAAGAACAAGGAAGCAAGGGTCCTGTATAAAAATAAAAGCACTGCCCGTAAAAACATAAAGAAACTGCGATTAATTAAGGAGTATTACAAATACACGTGAAATGCGGGAGCTAAGTCTAAACAAGACTACAGAGAAACAATAGGCTTGTGAGGCTTACTAGACTTCGCATTGACTAAGTGCAAAGCTGTGGTTTATGTAGAGAGAGCAATGCTACTGACATAATTTAGCAATAGATGCGGTGGAGCGTGGAATGCAGTCCGGGTCTTCATAGGCTGATGACTGAGGGTGCGGAGGGTGTAGCGTTACACAGTGATCCATGAATCCTTCAATTTTTATCAGATCATCTTAAAATTTATCTCGCACCACTACCTCTATGGGCATCATCTTTCTCTGTAACTTGTTAAACCAGCCAAGTGCCAAAGCATAATCAGTGTTTTTGCTATGTATACATTGCACATATTTCATTTTAAGAGATTTCTCTGTGGCACGTCTGGTTTTGCGAGATCTGAATCAGGTGGTACCATGGGGTGCCACCTATTGGCATTACTAGTTAAACCAACATAGAGGCAATACAAAATCAGTATTTTCACAATGTACTTAAGACACATATTCCATTTCAAGAAACTTCTCCATGGCTCATGTCTGGTTCTGTCAGATCTGACATACTGGTAACAGTGCCCCCTATACTAATATATTTTTTTAACATTTGTCCCCTTATATCCAGACATTGGCAAAGAGTGCCATAAAACTTCCTTTGGCATGTTAAAATATCCTGAAAGGGCTGGAGACTCAGCTCATTTCAAGGCTCTATTCACTTGGTTAACATTTTTATGAACATTACTGCAAATAGGTGAATTGGATATTTTGTCAAAATGTCTGTAGCCACTGCTCCAAGATGGAGCATAGTGCCAAAGATGTTTCTGGTGTCCTTTGTTTAGCCCAAAAGAAGGTCCAAATTAATGGTCTACCCTTCCCCACAGATGTCTGGTTATTAATGTTAATCCACTGTACAAACAGGAAAAAATTAGTCCACACCCAACTTTGGGAGCAAGTATCTCGAAAAACCAAAAACGTGCCTAAATACCTCAAAATTTTTCTCACCTTTAATGTCTGAAAACGAAACAGGTAAGATGAATTTGGCACTGGTCTGGTTTAAAAATTGAAATTAGCCTGAATTAGTAAAAATATTTCTTTCCCGTTGTACAAAGATTTCTTTTCTTTCATTGCATCTATAACCAACATGACCACCAGGTTGCACTTTCACATTTTTAAAATTTGGGTATCTCAGTATTAGATACAAGCATAACTTGTTTGACACATTGAAGCAGTTATCCTAAATATTCCTTCAAAAATGGGTATTTTTCCTCAAAAATGCTCAATTTAGTACCTGACTTTTCCACTTCTCGGTGGTACTGTAGCCACATCAATAAAAAATTGTGAGCTCAAACTCTGGAATTTCCTGTTACACATGTATGGGCACCATTCTGCCAAATTTCATGCAATTCTGAGATGTCAACTCCACTGCCAGTGCCATTCTTTCAGAATATGGCTCCTAACGTCTTCAGCATCATGTAAGGCCACAATGTGGCTATGAACAATCTCAGTCAGCTCCTTCTGTTGTGCCATCGTCTTTCACTCTATGATAGTGCTCAAAGTTCATGTCACCTTATATACTGAAACAACTGATCATCAGAAGGAATTTTTCAGAATTAATGTTGCCTCAAACCAATTTAAACAATTTTTTAGCATGAATAATCACGGAATGAGCCTTCAAACATGCATTCAGGCAATGGGAGACTCAAAAATAACATTTGTGACATCTTTCAACTGTTATAAAAATCGATGTTTTTAGTATTTTTGTTTATTACCCATATTTTTACCTCAATCTACTTGTGGGAATGAATTTTTTTTTCATTGCCTACAATATTTTTTTGTTTTTTTCAAAACATTTTCGCCAAAATATTATAGAGAAGAATTATATTCGGACCCCTTTTTCGATGAAAGTGGTGGTGTATAATCCTTACTGCACACTACTGTATGTATGTAACAAAATATTCCATTATATGTAACATTTCATGCTGCCATTTCAACCAGGGATCCCTTAAAAAAGAGATCATTGATCTTAATCAGACTATTTCATAAACAATATGGGTTAAATAATTAAAATAAATAAAATACCTTTTATTCAATAATTATTATTCCTTGTGCATATATACAGTATATAGCATTAAAAAAGAATATACAGTAAGCTTTGTCATGTGAATGGTGTGAATTTAAGCATACAATCAAATATAATAGAGCCAAATCAATCAAAAATGTCTTTGTCCAAAACAATATGGAGCCAATATAGAACTCTCTGTAGAGCAACAGTCATGAGTAAAAGAAAGTACTCCCCCTTTCAGTTATATAGTTGTACATATCAGGACATTAAAAATCAGCTGGTCCTCATCAGGTCCTAAAATTAGGTAAATCTAACCTCAGTTTAGAAACAACACACAGATTCC
Organism: Gymnothorax javanicus; assembly: GCA_029692085.1. Classification (NCBI taxonomy): domain Eukaryota; kingdom Metazoa; phylum Chordata; class Actinopteri; order Anguilliformes; family Muraenidae; genus Gymnothorax; species Gymnothorax javanicus. The sequence goes on from CM056202.1 coordinate 37,526,122, forward strand.
ACCGTGCCATTATTTATCACACCAAAATTCTGCCAAAATGCAGAAGTCATCTGTGAAAAACTGAGTACACCGCATGACTCAACGGCTTGTAGAACCACCTTTAGCACCAATTACTTGACCTAATCATTTGCTATATGATTTTATCAGTCTCTCACATTGTGGTGGAGGAATTTCTGCCCACTCCTCTTTACAACAGTTCATTGATGTTTGAGGGCATTTGCTTATCCACAGCTCTCTTAAGGTCCCGCCACAGCATTTCAATGGGGTTGAGGTCTGGACTTTGACTTGGCCATTAAAACACCTTGAGTTTTCTCTTTTTTCCAGCCATTCTGTTGTAGATTTGCTGGTGTGCTTGGAATCATTGTGTTGTTGCATGACCCAGTTGTGGCCAAGCGTTAGCCGGTTTCACATTTGACTCTAGAATACTTTTGTACATAGAGGAATTCATGGCCAACTCAATAACTGCTAGGTGTCCAAGTCCTGTGGCTGCAAAACAAGCTCAAATCATCATCCCTCTGCCACCATGCTTGACAGTTGGTATGAGGTGTTTGTGTTGATACACTGTGTTTGGTTTGCGCCAAACATGGCGGCATGTATTATGGTCAAACAACTCCACTTTGGTCTCGTCTGTCCAAAGGACATTGTTCCAGAAGGCTTGCGGTACATTCAGATGCAACTTTGCAAACCTAAGCCATGCTGCCATGTTCTTTGTGGAGAGAAGAGGCTTCTTCCAGACAACCTTTCAGTGTTTTTCGAATTGTACTGTCGTGAAATTTAACATTTAACATGCTAACTGAGTTCTGTAGAGTCCCAGATGTATTTGCAGGTTTTGTGCAATTTCTCTGAGCTTGCATGATCAGACCTTGAGGGTGAATTTGCGGGGACGTCCATTCCTGGGAAGACTGGCAACTGTTGTGACTGTTTTCCACTTGTGAATAGTCTTCCTTTCTGTGGAATGATGGACTTTAAATTGGTTGGAAATGGGCTTTAAACCCTTCCGAGATTGATCTGCAACAATTGCTTCTCTACGATGATTGCTGATGTATTTCCCTCTTGATATCGTGTAAACTCACACCTAAATGCTCCAGACCAGCAAATTGCCCAAACCTCGGCTTTTATTGGGGTGATCACACTTGCTGATAATCAATTAATCAAACGCATTTGATCAGCAACACCTGGCTGCTCATTACCTTCTTAATCCCTATGGAAGCAGTAGGGGTGTTCTTAGTTTTTCACACATGGCTTCTGCATTTTGGCTGATTTTTTGTGAAATACTGTAAATAATGGTATGGTGGAATCTGTTGTGTGTTGTTTTACACCTGAGGTTAGATTTACATAATTTTGGGACTAAATTTGGACCAGCTGATTTTTTACTATGTCCTCTTACGTAAAACCATAGAACTGAAAGAGGGTGTACTTTCTTTTTCTCATGACTGTATATGCTGTGGATGAAAGTTGAAACAACTCTGTGGTCTGGAGCATGGGGGACCCTGGTTTTTTGGCTAATTCCTCAGGATCCAAAGCCCAGGCCCAAGGTGTCTACTTAGGGGTACATGTCGGCACTGGTATGCACTCAGATTCTGGGAAATGGATGCAGGCCCACGTTCCTGAGCCTCCCACCCATACAGCCTTTCTGGCAAACTGTTTTCCCAAACATGAGACATCATGAGCCAAGAAAGTCACTAAATCATCTAACTGACCACTCCTGCATTTCCAGTTTCTGCACTGAGGACATGGAGTCCTGCTACTCTTGGTGCAGTGGTAACAGGATGATTAACGTGCACTGAGGAAGGGGTCTGTTCTTTTTCTGTCAGGCAGAACAGACAGAGGCGCACAGTAGTAGTAGTGAAACTAATGAATTTATTCTCAAATGACACAGTGCAATTGGAGTTGCTTAAAGCCTGTAGAGGTCACCTTTCTGAAATAACAGACAAAAATAGATCTAAAATAATGAGGGAATGGTTTATTAAAATGAAATAAAGACCCCAGTGCTAAAAGTATTCAAGTCACAAAATGTCCATTTCGAGAGAATCGTGGCATTGGACTTAAGTAATTATGAAAGATGTTTTCCCATCCTTACCTCGCAGTGCTGTATGTGAAAATGTGAATTAAGTACTTTTAGCACTAGGCTCTTCAATCATACAAGATAGGAAATAACATTTATCAGTCTCATATAACTCTGTAAAACAATTTTAAGGGAAATGATCTGTCACCAAAATAATTGCATGTACTTTAGGTCAATGTTAAAAAGAAATTGTATTCCATTTTCATGATTCAATCAAATTCTTGTCAAAGCATTTGTTAAATGAATGCAGTTAAATACTTCATTGTGTATTGTGTACTTTAACTTTGAGCCCAGTCCTGTTGGCCATCAAGAAAAAGTGATCCAAGGCCCAGGTTTTGGATATGCAGGATCTTTGATCACACTGTCAGAACAAATTGTGCATGAAGCAACCCGTACTTGGGTCCGGCCTGCAAAGGAGATAGATGCTGAGGTGTATTTTCCTTACAACAATTGTCTTACCAGGAACAAACCGCAGTGGTTTCATCCTGTGGATTGCGGCAGGCCAATGCAACAAAGCCAAAAGGGGCACTCTTTGTTTGCATCTGTTGAAGTATCAGTGAACACCATTAACATCTGAGCAGTGAATGAATAGTTTATCAATCCTTCAATCACCAAAAGGTGCTCATGCGATGGAACTTCTCATGGCCCCTTCCAACCCAAGTTCTTGGAGCCAACGATCCTCGCCAGACCTTGCAAATATGACTAGTCACTCATATTTTTTGCGCAGAGGAGCAGATCATAGACGCTAGCATCAATGAACCTGCACAACTGTTGCATTTAGTTGCAGTATCCTAACAATATGGAGTAGACGTGAAATGCATATTGAATATTCAAGAGTAAGTGGTCCCCGTAAACTGTTAAGAATATGGACATTTAAAGGGACTATGTCAGCCGGGGCGCATGGACGTGACGAAGCGAAAAACTTGAAAACGTTAGGCTAACTATTTCAAGTTCATAGGAGATGTAAGGTGTAAGCATTTCAATCTGTTTATATCGCGTTCATCCTTGAGAAGTTTATTGAAATTTTTACCAAAAAACTATCTTTATTGATTGTAGAGCCTATTCGTAGCATCAGTTTGTCATAGTTTGGGTTTTGTAGCGTTATTATTGCTTTTAAATCAGCCTGCGTTGATTATGTCGTCCCATGGCGGCCGACGAACTGAAAGCAGTCGCAAAAGGATCTATGACAGCTGCATGTCAGACAAAACGTTGCGACAAACAGGTTCTGCAAACATTGAAGACAGTTGCTTGATAAAAATTTCCCCAAACTTCTCATGGATGCACGCGATGCAAACAGATTGAAACTCCACCACTAATTCACCAGTTTACCTTACTTCACGCTTTCAAATGTGTTTTTTGCCCAAAGAAATATCGATGGATAGTATAATTTATTCTTTGTGGGTTTCGGTAAAGATAAACGCGATTACTCTAGCAATTTTACGTTTGCAGGCCATCTTCTGTATTTAAAACAGCAACAAAGGTACGCTTTACACACATACTAATTAGCTTGGGGTTTGTATTTCTGCTCCCTTGATATCGCACTGAAAATGTTTATCGACTGGACTCTACTACGCATGTGCCCCAGCTGACATAGTCCCTTTAAGTCCCACCATTGTTGCCCAAGAATCGCATGAATTAAGAGCCATTCCGTGAGAAAATAGCACTTTTTGAAAAAGTTGAGGAGTTGACCCCCCTGGAATTGAATGAACTTGGCACATAGGTAGACACGGTAGTCTCACGGAAAAAAACAAATTTTTAGGTCCGTAACTGACTTAGTCTGCCGGTGGCGCCACCTGGAAGCCACTAAAGTGGCTCAGTTTTGCTTTTGACACCACATTTTACATCAATTATTATGACTTAAGGGTACACAATACCAGATATGTTATACCTTTATCATGACCTGTGACACTCGAAGTCTGGATAGACATCAGCACCACATCAGCGCCAAGCTGGGTAAATATGTTATTGAGCCAGAATTATTTGAGAAATGACAGTGAAAATTGAAAATGGGAATGGGAATAAAATAATATCCCAGACATATACCAATCAAGAATGCTTTATTATGTGTTTACTCACAACAAAACTATCATTTTCAGTTAACAGTACCTTGGTATCTTGCTGGGTTAGTGCAATGGATGGCCGGAAAGATGGTCGAAATTGATTTTCGGTGCATGTTTGCGCTATATTTTCTCAGTAACCCAGATATGTTCCATGGTGATAAATGTCATTTGTTGTGCTTTTGGAACTCTATTTTCAGGACTATCAAGCATTTCTTTGGTAGTATCTACACTTTCAAGATAGATGGAGCCAAAGTTGGAGGAAAATTCAAAACAGACCATTTCATAGCAGTTGTGCCTAGGTTTAGGCGGCATTATTTTGTTTACCCAGCAAGATAGAGATCTGAAATTCTCTGGATACATAGTCCCTTTGGGGTACATTACAGTATTAGTAAAATCTCAATGGAAGTATTTTCAGTGTAGATGATATTAGACATCAAAAGTTGGAAAAATTTGCCTCCAGGGGGCACTGTAGGCTGATGCAAGTACTGGCCATCCCCAGCAATGTGCCAAAGAAAATTTTTTTGAACTGTGATACACAGTCACAGCTAGTTTTCTCAGAAAGTGAAGAGCTTGGTTTGGTACTATGCTGAATAGAGAGCTTTCTGAATAAAGGCGCGCTCTAAAGAGCTAAAGTTCTACCAACCTAATATTCCATATTCCCAGACATATACGAAAGTTCTGTCTTTTGGAATATATGAAGTACATGCACAGCTACACATAAAATTTGTAATCCCTTTAGTATAAAACTTTTTTGGTTGTAAAGTAGTGGTGATTGTGAGCATTACAAACGCACAATACATGGGCTATTACCAGGTACAGGTACAGCACAGTCAGAAATGTACAGCACGTTATAAAACATGACCAGTCCAAAATTTCTAAATGCCAAAAAAGAACTAATGTAAAAGGCGTACCACCATAAGTATGTATGCAGACATGCATCAACAGTATATGTATACTTTCATAAAATAACAGTCCATAATTTGAACTCTAAAAAAGAATCTTCATCACACAACCGTGTACATGAAGACAGAATGTATAGTACAAAAGTTAAAACTGTTTTATACTTTTCATGTTATCCTAAGCGAAATGATGTCAACACAGCATGTGACTAGCTCTTTCCATCAGTCTGTTTTTGGAGTTTGATTGTGGATTGACAGCACCTGGTGATGCGCACCAGAGGTGCTCCTTAGCCTTGGCCCTGAGCAGCCATCCATGGCCTTCTTCGTTCAATCTGGGTCGATGTTACCCGTGGAGCCAGTTGAGCCCCGAGGCAAGCCCTACTACACTGCATCCTGGGTCTCTACAGGGCTGCTTACAGGCCATTGATAGTGAGCTTGTCTGTCTCTGAATTAAATTGCGGGCTGCAGCCTATATGGCGCAATAGTTGCGTCAGCACCCATGGCTTGGTACGCACGGAAATGGGAAGTCTGTAAAAGAAACCCCGCCCTCCCAACCAGCGGGCATCCCATAGGCTAGACATTATGGGCCGGTGTTAGGAATGAAAGCATGCAAGTTACCACTACAAATGAACTGCCCTTTTCTTGGCAAGCTGCTGCTTGCTTGCGAGGACCTCTGTGCCCTTTATCAGGACAACCACTCGCTAGACATGACTGTTGTACCCTTTTTCATACCCAAGCACCATACCCTAGGGAAATCTTAGAATCAACACTGAAGCCTGCTCTCCAATTCTAATAGTAAAGTAAAAATGCAGAGAATTTGTTATTTTCTGAAAACGCACCAACACTACAAAACTGTACACTGTACTGACTACTGGTAAAAGTCTTGCATGTTGACACAATGCTACAATCACCACCAACATTCTTTTCCAATTTACAACCAACCCAGCTTTATACCAGAGAGATTACAAATTTTATGTATAACTGTGCATGTACTTTATATATGCCAAAAGACAGAACTTTGCTATATGTCTGGGAATATGGAATATTAGGTCAGTAGAACATTAGCTCTTTAGAGCACCACCTTTGGTCAGATAGCTGTCCATCCAGAATAGTGCCAAGCTAAACTCTTCATTTTCAGAGAAAACTAGCTGTGTGCATCACAATTCAAAAACAATTTATTTGGTACATTGCTGGGGATAGCCAGTATTTGCATCCAGCCAACAGCGCCCCTGGGGGCGAAATTTTCTGACTTTTGCTAATGAATATCGTCTACACTGAGAATACTACCATTGAGATTCTACTAATGCTGTAATTAGTAATTCTACTAATGCTATGTATCCAAAGAATTTCAGGTCTTTTTCTTGCTGAATAAACAAAATAATGCCACCTAAACATAGACACAATATGCTATGAAATGGTCCATTTTGAGTTTTCATCCAACTTTGGCTCCATTTAGCTTGAAAGCATAGATACTAACAAAGAAATGCTTGATATTCCTGAAAAAAGAGTTCCAAAAGCACAACAAACAGCATTTACCCTCACAGTACAAATCTTGGTTACAGAGAAAATATACCACAAACATGCACTGAAATTGAATTTTGACCATCTTTCTGGCCGTACTTTGCACAAATACAGCAAGATACCAAGGTACTATTCACTGAAAATGATAGCCTTGTTGTGAGTAAACACATAATAAAGTAATCTAGTTTGGTATATGTCTGGGATATTATTTTTGTTATGATTCTGTCAGTTTGCCATGTCTGTTCTGTTTTGCCATGTTCTGTTTAGGTTGTTCCATGCCATGTTTTGTTTCTGCCATGTCTTGCCATTTTTGCTATTACCCATATTTCTGTATATAGTCCGGTTCATGTTTTCCACCATGCCCTTCTTTGCACTTTGTCTCCCCTGTCTGGTCTTTTGTTACTACAGCTCATTCCCCAGTCCTCCGTGTCACATGCTTAGGTGATTTAATGGTTTCTGGGTTTCCACCATTCCTTCTAGTCTTGTTTGCTTCCTTCACCTTACTTTGCTATTTTACTAACCCATACTAACAGTTTATTATTTTGTTAAGATACTAACCAAGACTAAAATTGTATATAATACTAACTTACTAACGAGCACCAGGGATTGTATAGTTGCACTTACTAATTGATTAACAAGCTCTCAGCACTTCGCCTATTCTAGTCTCCGCCTCTCTGCCTTCACTTAGTCTTTGCTGCAATTCAGCGGATCCTCCGCACCTGCTCCACTCTGTCCTGCCTCTCATTATCTGTGCACGTTAGAACTCCCCTAACCGAGCTGTATGTTTTGTCATAGGATTGTCTCGTGATCCCTGTCCACGTTTTGGCAGTTGCCTCTTTCATGTGATTAGGTTCTCCCTCATGTTCCCTCCTTTGTAATCAGTCTGACTTCTTGCACTTGTATCTTGTTAAGCATGTGACTTCCCATGAATGTATATTAGGAGTCTTCTCACAGCAGTTCTTTGTCAGAACGTTCTCCTTTTGCCACGCTTCTTTCGCCTTGTTTTCATAGTGATTACCTTTCTGACTGGACCGTCCTCGTTTTTCGATTTTTGCCTATTCCCTGTACTTTGCCACATTCTCAGTGTATCGAACCTCTTTTGTCTGACTACGATTTTTGTTATTGGTGCCCTGTTTACGATTCTGGATTTCGCCCTTTGGATTCTGATTACTGGATTGTGGACTTTGTACTGTTGCCTGCTCTGTTGGGGGTTTCCCCCCTTCAGAAATAAAGCCTCCATTTTTGCATTCACTGGTTCTCGCTTGTGGTTCCTGGCGTAATCCTCACAATTTTATTCCCATTCCCATTTTCAATTTTTATTATTTCTCAAATAATTCTGGCTCAATAACGTAGTTACACAGCTTGGCGCTGAAGTGTTGCTGAAGTCTAACCAGACTTGAAGTGTCACAGGTCATGATAAAAGTATATCACATTTGGTACTGTGTACCCTTAAGTCATGATAGTTGATGTAAAATGTGGTGTCAACAGCGAAACTGAGCCACTTAAGTGGCTTCCAGGTGGCGCTATCGGCAGGCAAAGTAAGATGCGGACCAAAAAATTCGGATGTTTCTGTGAGACAACCATATCTACCTATGTGCCAAGTTTCATTCAATTCCAGGGTGGTTAACTGCGCACAGAATGCCAATCTCTCATGAAATGGCTCTTAAGATCCACAGCCAAGCCTGATCTGCAAACAGCCAAACACATTTGCCAATAGCAGCTATTCAACAGTTGATAAAAATTACCATTCATGACATAATAAATCTCTTTCCATCACAGCATCAAGCTCAAAGGTATGGCAGAAAAAAAAAAAAATCAGCTTTCTGAAGCAAAAATTTAACATGGTATTGATTCTATGTCATTGTACTGTCCATTATAGCGATCACATACTAAAAACACATATTACCCTGCCATTGATTTACATGTAGATACATCCCTCACAGGATCCAGTGGTCAATTATCACCTCAATCTCTCCCAGAAATACAGTCTGATTAGTACCCGCTGACTTTATACTGCATAAAAACGCAGCTGTAGTTCACACCCACATTAAACTTTCTTGGTGATTATCTATTGATTGACAAGCATTTTATCCAATAGAGGTCAGTATGAACTTCACAGAATAAATGAAAGAAATTGATTAGGCCTCCAGAAGGACTATATAAACCCTTGCTTACCGGTTACTTAGGTCGCATCTTCCCAAGCTCCCGCATTTGAATTATGCGAGCACATTGGGGGGCAAAAAAATGCGACCACACGCAACCCAAAAATGTTCACACTACTTTTACGAGATTACTTTTACAGATGTGGACATTGAGACTGAGTCCGGATGGTACAGGACAGGAGGGATGCCTGAGCCTGACACCAGTGATTCTCTGGAGGAGGAAGTGTATCATGGAGAGCCGTGGGCCTCCATGTGTAAGTATTGCTGTTTGGAATATATCTTAGCTACGTAGTTACTGAGCTCACTATTTTTAGTTTTTGTTGTCATGATTATGATACTGTTTCAGCCAATTAGTCACATTGCTTATATCAGTAACTGTTAGCCTTTGCTAATATTACTGAATATAGTGGCATTTTGCTCAATGTGGCTATCTGTTTTAGAATGTGTTTTGCATTTATAGAGATAGAATGTCTATGTTTATGCTCATTTATTTTTGTGTGCTTTTCCTTGTAAACATAAGGTATATTTTGGATATTACTGTGTTCATGAGTTATACTTGCTCCTTATAGGGCATGGAAAGTGCCTATAAGAGCGTGCTATTTGTTGGCGTGCTGGGTGAACACTAGCAGATCAGTTAAATGGGGCCGAGTCACAATCGTATTGTAAATGAAAGGGCCATTGGGGGAAGTAGGTACTGTGTATTTTGCCGCAGCAGAAATGTATTGATTTACCTCCGAGCCATTTTGGTTTCTCAGGATTATTACGTTGTATTTTTTTTTTTTTACAAGTTCACTGTTGAATATTCCCGAGGATCTCTTTTTGTGTGTGTGTGTGTGTGTGTGTGGCCCTTATTCTGAACTAAAATCATGAATATAAACTGAACTACGCTGGTATTCTAAATGCGACAAGTGTTTGTTTCATTTATTTTCTCACTCTTTATGATGCTCAAATCTGGAATTATAAAGCTTTAAAAAGGGAAATGCATAAGTCGCCTGATTTATCCTCTGTGCAAACGGTAAGTGTCAATCAAGTCTGGTTGGGACATTTACAACCCCTGATGGAAAACATGCTACCTCCCCAAGAGATCAATAGCTCCACCCCCTTTGTCTAACAAGAGGCTTGGGTCAATCTTCCAACATTCTGCACCACAAACTGCCGAATTTGCATTTGTGAGACCGAGAGGTAGGGTCTGTCACTTGAGACCCTCAAGTTATCTACTGTCTACACTACACCATTCACTTGCCATCTACTTCATGTAACAGGGCAAGGGGATTCAAATATACTTACTGTTATAATTACCTTTAACCAAAGACAACAATTGAACCTGCTCTATCACATTCTCTGCTTATGTGAATGCCAAGATGATCATGTCAAGACATTAATTAACATAATTGCCAATATAATGAAAATACATGCTCAACGAGTGTCTTTGTTTCATCAGTCAAGTTATTCTTTAACTGTTATTTTTGCCTTTGAAGAAATAATTATGTAGCCCAAAAGCAGACCAGGCTACAAGCATAGAATTGTCTACATAGAACTGTCACAATCATTGGACTGTATAATAAATTAAATGCTTTCTGAAACTCTTAAAAATAGAAACAAAGGGATAAACATCATTGAGATGCAACAGCTACATTCTCATAACAGTTAAAACAACTACCAGATAACAATCGGAATTTAAATCTGTATCCTGTTAGTCTGACCAGTGCTACTCAAACTACAGTATATAAGTTAAGACGTCATAGAATGTGCACCTAAGCTCCTTTTTGTTCGACCACAGCTGTCTACACAACCTCCACGGCAGCACTGCTCATAGGAGATGTTTGCAGGCAGGAAAGGCCCCCCAGGTGCAATTAATCACTTCAACAACCCACAAATAAAGCTTATTTGAACCTCTCCGCACAAGAGTGTATTCCCAGGAAAAGGGAATACACTCCCGGAAATACCCATCCAAACCACTCCTCAATTCCTGAGTCATAATAATGGTAAAATGGGAAAAATATTTTTAAAAACATTGAGAACGTATTGCAATATATGTAGAAACAGAGATGAGCCATTCAGTAATTTCACTTTTAATGCAGGAATAGGCCCACTTTCTACTTGTTTTTGATGAGGAATCACATAAGGAATAATAAATACCAATATGTTGCCAATAATGATTAAGATGCGATGTCGACAAAGAGAAAACAAGGCCACTAATATGAGATTGCATGGATGGAAATTATCCGCATAATTAATTACAAACTAAATCTAAACGCATTCTTATTTCATCTACTGTGTACCTTTTTTTTTTTCAAATAATGAAAGCCCAGATGTTGGCCTCTGTCTCTAGTTAAGCAAAGTGTTTAGAAATTGACTTGTGAGCACACTCTTTTATTGGTTGACCTGATAGACTGCAGAGGTATATGCACCCCTTCCCCTGCAGAAGAGCATCTTGCTGCATAAGGGAATTTTCAACGGTCTAAAAGCTAGCAAACAGCATCTGTGCGCTTGTCACGCCCCCTGCGTGTCCTGTTAGTCAGTCAGCCTCCCCTGAGTAATAGCTGGCTTGCACCTGATTCCCCTTTAATTGGTCCCACCTGTTTTCAATTTGTGTTCATTCATTAGTCTCCCTATTTAAAAGCCTGAGTTTCAGTTTGTCTTCGCAAAGCCTCTTAGTTAAATCTTGTCTGTGTGGCTCTGTAGTCTCAGAGTTCTGTAAGTCTGTGTTCAGTCTTGCCAGACCGTCTGTTTGTAAATATATTTAAGTCTGTATTGTTCCTGTGGCGCGGAACAATTGTTCAGCCAAATTAAAGGCAATTGAAGACCTGCGTGCAAGAAGTACCTAAGTCACATTTTTAGAAAAAATCGAGCTGCCACCAGTTCTGGAATCTGCACTGATAAAAGAATAATTTGATATCAAAATGAGGAAAAAAGAAGTACTTCATCCCTGTTTATTGTTATGTAGTGTTTTTGGAATCCACCAAAATTTTCTGCAAGAAGTACTCAAGTCCATAAAATTTGTGCAGTAGGTGCCCAAGTCCATGACTGGCCCATCAAAATGCCAGAATGAGTCACATGACGGGTAACTTTAGGACATTGTTAAATGAGTATTCCCCTCATCTGCAAAGGTATGGGTATCCATGGTAATTTCCTACTATTTGAAGTAGATTTTGTTGATATATTGGGTACATTTTTAACAAAAAATCTCTGCAGAAAGGAATCTAAATCCATGGAAAATATGGTTTAGCACCAGGGATAGCTTTCTTGAGTAGATTCTGACTTAACCGAGTTATCTTGGACTGAACTTGTCATGGTTTGGAGGCTTTGAGAGCTTTCTTTGTTGCTCTCGTCCGGGACAATATCGTTTTGCTCTCAATCGGATTCCTGGGCCAGCTGGCATTAATTGGGGGCATCGCCCGGATTCTATTTAAGCCCTAGTTCCACCTCACTTCCCTTGCTAGAGTGTCAGTGTTATGTTTGCACTTTAGCCGGTAAGGTCTCTAGTAAGACAGTTGTTGAGGTATTAGCTGCAAAAGAGGAAAAGTTCTATTTCGTACGTGCTCCGCCCTCTAACGGGCTTTGCTATTGGTTTACCCCTCCGAGGCCCCGCCTCGGTGCCTGAGAAAGAAAATTGAACTCACCCACTCCGTAGGAGGGATAGCCTACTCACCTCCTATAAAGCCTCGGTGCTGCCAATGCTCGTCTCCCTTTTTCACTCAGCTTGAGAGAATCATTGGACTCGCGTGTATTTGTCACTTCTTGTGTCGCGAAAAAATGGAAAAGTTCTGTCAGCAGTGTGCCGCCCCCATGGTGTCTGAAGACCAGCACAACGACTGCTTCATCTACCTGGGCTGGGATCACCATGAGGAAGCTGGTTGTTGCGCCGCCTGTGCAGCGCTCCCCTGGGAGGAGCGCGTGCGGCGGCGGCAGTTCGTGCGGGCTGCATGCACCCTCCAGGCTGGCTCGGGGCCAGTCCGAGAGCGGGCAGCAGCAGCCCGCTCCAAACCCTGGCACGAGTACGACGAGGAGGATGACTGGCACGTCTACGAAGAGGATCCTGTGACCCTCTTCCGTGACGACGAGCCTCCCCCGGAGCACCGCTATCCTTTAGACGATCTGCCTGGGTTGTTCCAGTCTGCAGCGGAGCGGATGGGGATGCCCCTGCCTCAGCAGCCCTCCACTAGCGCCCAAGCTGATGACTTCACTATTGGCTTGATAGCCCAGCCGAAGTCGAGACCAAGACTCAGGGTGGCTTGTCCAAGAGTGGTGCCCATTTTCGGATACGCCCAGCGGGACTGGAAGAACCCAATGGGCGCCAAGTCCCCGGCAGTCTCCTACACACCTTACTCCACCGTGGAAGACTGGGAGTGGGATGTGGGCGTCCCGGCAATTGAAGATGCGGTTTGGTGGTGTCTGCTCCCAACTGCCGCCATGTGGCCAGGCGGTCGGCGGCTGCTTCCGTCCGAGAGGGACAGAATGACAGCGAGCCTACTTGACCGCTGTTACACTAACGCGGCTCAGGTGGTCGCGTTAGCTAATAACATGGCATTTCTTGCTGGCTCTGTCGATCGGCTGACCCATCAGAAGACGAAGCTCTCTCCAGAGGAGATCCTAGAAGTACAAATGACGGCGGCGGCGATGCTACGGATGTCGCAGGCGTTCGCCATCGTTGGAGGGAGAAGCATGTGTGCCGCCCAGGTTGGCCACCGTCACCTCTGGCTGGGGCTGTCCTCCCTAAAGGAAAGGGAGAAAGGTGCGCTCCTGAATGCGCCCATCTCCACTGCCTCATTGTTTGGTCCAGACATACAAACAATGGTTGACCGGCAAGAGGCAGCTCGGAAAGCATCGGAACAACTGGGTTCTCACCTGCGCCCTCAACAGCCGTCGCGCAGGCCCAGGTTTTCCCAACCACCGCCAAGCCGCCGCCGCCACAGGTCGTCCGACGACCGGTCGTCTCTGGACTCAGGCCAGCCAGGTCCAGAGCCACGCCAAGCACAACCTCAGCAGTCTCGCCAGGGCCGCTCCAGGGAGGCGGCTTCTGGACGCTCAAACTCTGGAAAGTTTTTTAATAAAAAGCGTTACCAGTGTACGGCCTCTGGGTCACTCTGTTTTCATGTTGCACACACTGACACACCGGTTGTTTCAGGTGCTAGCATTCAAGGTAACCCAATACCCTCTACCGGGGGAAGTGAAATGGCTCTTTCTTCCATTGATGGAGATAATAAGGGATACACGGTGCGTGAGGCTCGTGTATTCTCATCTTCACTAAACATGAATCTACAGAGTGGGGCTTCATCGGCTAATAGCCTGTTTATGAGACACTGGCTAGCTAACCGCCGAGTGGGGTTGCGTTGTGCTTCCCGCGGGGGAGCACACGTACGAACTTGGTGACTAAACCAAAAATTAATAACCTATCTTCATACAATGTGGTTTGATTCAGAACAAATCTGTCAGTGCGGGGCACTCCATTCTTCCTGGTGTGTTACCATTGAGGAAATGTTCACGAATTCAGGCTGATAACCAGCATGTGGCTAACACTTCTAGCTGGTCTGGTCCCAGCAGAGTGTTTGGTCCACGTCAACATGCTCCTTCTTCCGGGGTATGCGGAAAGGGAGCTGCCAGCCACGCTACATCTCGGAGCCAAGGGAAGGAGTGTTCTCACATGCGTGACATTGGTACCTGCATGCATGAACCTGTGGAGAAGATCTTCACTCGTTCGACCCCACAGGCCGATATATCTTCGGATGTTAATATTTCTGAAGTTAAACGGCAAAAAAGGCTGTCGTTTAACGCAGAAATAGATGTGCCCCCGCCGTCCTTGGTGAGCGAGTCACCAGGTACCGTGCTTGGGGAAGCAGCGGAAACATTGCTGTTATTATCCTCTCAGCCCTTTTGGACAGGGCCCCCCGGTCAACCCCTCCCTCAGGGAGAGGGGCGTCGCGGGAGGGCCCAGATTATCGAAGACCATAGAACTAACTGCTTCGCAACTCACAAACCATTATCGGGCCTGGGTGAGATTGTGCGCCCCCCTCCCAAGCTGGCTGGACAGAGCACTGCGGAAGGGATACGCATTGCAGTTTTATTGTCGTCCTCCTCAATTCAGAGGCATTATGCGGACGAAGCTCCCCAATTCCGCCGAGAGGGCGGTTTTAAGGGAAGAGGTGGATTCGCTTCTGAAAAAAGGGGCCGTAGTGCCGGTTCCCCAGTCAGAAGCTCAAGCGGGGTTTTATTCCCCATATTTTCTGATTCCCAAGAAATCAGGAGGCCTGAGACCCATTCTGGATCTTCGCAAGCTGAATATGCATATTGCGCGCAGACCATTCCGGATGCTAACAGTGAGGTCTCTGCTGGAATGTATCAGGCCGGGAGACTGGATGACGTCAATAGACTTGATGGACGCTTATTTTCATGTCCCGATTCTGCCGCGCCATCAAAAATTCCTACGCTTCACACTGGAAGATCAGAGCTTCCAGTTTTGCCGCCTCCCATTTGGATATTCCCTGGCACCTCGAACATTCTCCAAATGTGTGGAGACAGCGTTGGCGCCGCTCCGGCAGAAAGGGATATGGATCCTGACCTATCTGGACGATTGGCTGATCCTGGCCCCCTCCAGGCAGATGGCAGTTACCCACACTATGTTTGTAAGGCAACATACTGATCAGCTGGGCTTTGCTATCAACTACGACAAGAGCACCCTGCAGCCCAGTCAGACAGCGCTGTATCTAGGGCTTCGATTGGACAGCCGATCTATGATTGCACGACTGTCAGTGGACAGGACAGAGGCGATCCTGTCTAAGGCTCAAAGGATACGAGACGCTGTCTTGGTGCCGGCGATAGCAGTCATGTTATTACTGGGGATGATGTCTGCTGCCCATTCAGTAGTCCGCCTGGGGCTGCTGCACATGAGAGATCTTGAGTGCTGGTTCATACGCCTCCGGCTGGACCCAAGGCAGGACCAACAGAGTATGCTCCGCATACTAATGCGAGCTCGACGAACATTGGCGTTCTGGGTCTCACCCTGCCGGCTCCGCGAGGGGGTTCAGATGGGGTGTGTGTCGCACTACACCCACATTTTCGTAGATGCCTCCCTCACAGGATGGGCGGGGGGCTGCGCCCCGCTTCTGTCGCAGGGACATGGCAGGGGCCTCAGCGTCATATCAACCTACTGGAACTCATGGCGGTTCAGAGGGTGTTGCATCATTTCGCCCCGCAGTTGGAAGGAAGGCACGTCCTGGTGAGATCGGATAACACAACAGCAGTGGCCTATCTCAACAGGCAGGGGGGAGTCAGGTCACCAGCCCTGCACAAGATGGCCGCTTCCATCCTAACCTGGGCGGATCGCCATCTCTGCTCCCTGAGAGCCCGGCACGTTTCTGGCATCCTCAATACACGGGTGGATGCGCTATCCAGGGGAGCCCTGCCCGAGGAGGATTGGAGCCTCCCCCCGGGGACGGCAGAGCAGATCTGGAAACTGTTCGGTCGACCAGTGGTGGATCTATTTGCGAGCAGCTATAACACTTTGTGCCCCCTTTGGTTATCCCTGAGGCCTACCAACAATCCTCCCCTGGGGATGGATGCGCTGGCCCATCCAGTCTGGCCAGCCAGTCTACTGTATGCGTTCCCACCCTGGTGGCTGCTGATGCCACTGCTCCACAGAGTGCTGGAGCAGCATCTACCCATAATTATTGTGGCACCAATGAATCTGGGCGCCAGGTGGTTCCCGGATCTCATCCAGCTGGTGGTGGCAGGCCCACTGAGGATTCCGGACCTCCCCTCGGCCAGGAGTCAGATGCCGAGTGCCACTCTCGCCAGCCCCCTTCATGGCTTGGAAATTGAAAGGGTGAGACTGAGCGAGTTGGGCCTGCTAGAGTCAGTAGTATCTACAATCCAGTGCGCACGTGCCCCGACCACGTCCAAAGCTTATGAGGCCCGTTGGCGAATATTTGTGGACTGGTGTCAGGCGAGAAGACTGAAACCGCGCTCATGCCCCCTTCAAGGGGTGGTGGATTTCCTTCAGGAACTCTTCGAGGGCGGGCCGCGCGGCATCCACTCTGGGGGTGTTTGCTACAGCGATCGCAGCTGGACATGATGGGTTTGATCGCTTCACAGCCAGAAGTCACCCCCTGGTAAAACGGTTTTTGAAGGGAGTCCGCAGACTAAGACCCCCTATGCAGCGCGTAATCCCTCAATGGGATCTGCAAACAGTTTTGGACGGTCTGACAGGGCCCCCGTTTGAACCCCTGGACCAGGCAGACCTGCATATGCTATCTATCAAGACTGCCCTCCTTTTGGCCCTGGCGTCAGCTAGGAGGGTGAGCGAATTGGGTGCTTTCTCTGTGCACCCGTCTTGCTTGACCCTGAGAGAGGACCAAGGGTCAGTGGAGCTGCATCCTAACCCGGCCTTCGGCCAAAGGTCATCACCACAGGTTTCAGATCATTGGTCATCCGACTGCAAGCCTTCTGTCCACTGCCCCATGCTACCAGCAAACAGGAACGGATGCACAAGCTGTGCCCAGTGCGCGCGCTTAGTCTGTACTTGGAGCGCACGGCAAGTATCAGGAGGGTTGATCAACTGTTTGTTTGCTATGGCGGGTGGGCTCAGGGGGCCCCTCTGTCAGCACAACGCCTCGCCCACTGGATTTGTGACGCTATCTGCAGAGCCTATTCAGCAGTGGGTCTCATTGCTCCAGCAGGTCTGACCGCGCATTTGACCCGGGCCTTGCATCCTCTTCAGCGCTATTTAAGGGCATATCTGTAGAGGAAATTTGCAGGGCAGCTTCTTGGTCGTCTGCATCGACTTTTGCGCAGTCATATCTCAGGGATATGACAGCTAGCACGGTCGCACATTCAGTATTGGGAACGTTATCGACAGGGTCCCCGTCCAACACTGGATAGTGTTTTTTTCCACAGTCTGAGGCGATGCGCTCTGTGTGCGCCCCGCTCAGAGGTGTGGGGGGCTTGTCACTGTGAATGGACAGCTAATGGAAGAAGCCCTATCAGTGGGGCCCCCTTCCGAGGCCAACTTGTGTGTGGATTTGTGCCATGACCTGGGACGGGGTATGCAGTCTGGCGGTGCTCGCCCCAGTGTGTGGAAGGGCTTCTCTTGGTTTCTGAATGGAACTCTGTGGTTGAGGCCACCTGGGAGTACATTCATCCCTAACGGCCTTCACCTTAGGAGTAAACCAATAGCAAAGCCCTTTAGAGGGCGGAGCACGTACGAAATAGAACTACTGGTTACCTGGATGTAACTCCAGTTCTATGAGTACATGCATAACCCTCTGACAACCTGCCCAGCTGGCCCCGAGTGTGAGATGCTGAGTTTCAAAGGGAGACGAGCATTGGCAGCACCAAGGCTTTATAGGAGGTGAGTATGCTACCCCTCCTACGGAACAGGTGAGTTCAGTTTTCTTTCTCAGGCACCGAGGTGGGGCCTCGGAGGGGTAAACCAATAGCGAAGCCCGTTAGAGGGCCACGCACATACTCATAGAACTGGAGTTACATCCAGGTAACCAGTAGTTCTAGATAGCAAGGGAATCTTTCTGTTTTTTTCCTCTTTCTGGGCACCGTCTGGTGCCAATTCTTTTTATCTCGGTTTCCGAGATTTTTTTCCCTTTCTATTCGTTCTGTCGAGCTCGCTTTGCTTCCTTGCACTCAGACGAGTTCTAGGTCCATTGGAAGCGCGAGTCTCTCTTATTTTATTTGTTTGTCTCTCTCTCTATCTGCGAGACTTCCTTTTATTCCGGCCGCTGCGTTTGGCGTCTCAACACACCAGCCATTACAGAACTTGGAGTCAGGAGTAGCTGTATTTCTCACTCATCAACAATAGAATGTTTGAGGGGTTACCATGGTTACCAAGGGAATGCTCATTCTCCCAGAAGTATATTTTACTGTTATAAACGTTACATAAATTAGGATTTTGAAGAAATCATTCATATAGAACGGAGGTGCTGTTTGAAAGATGACTGGTTCTCCAAAATTTGTTTTTTCTGCATTTCAAATGTTTGTTTTTGATTTGTTTTAGTGACTTTTGATTTTACCAAGTTATATTAGTGTTAAACAAGTAGTTCTGCCTACCATAAAGGCAGAAAAGCAAGGTAACACATTTGTATTGAAAACTAAGCAATATAGCGTTTTTTTTTGTGTGTCTAAAGTACTCAAGTCCGTGCTTGTTCCAGCCATTTTGTCACAAAAACTACCAAAGTCCAAAACGACTTTTCTTGATTTCTCAGTAATAAAGGAGAATCATTCCACAAAAAAAAAGATGATTAACCATGTTTAGCCCCTAGAACTAGCGCACAATTCCATAATAAGCAACCTTTAAAAAAAAGTACAGCATATTTTGAAAATTTTGACTATCAATATCTCAAAACTCACATTTTGTGACTTAAGGACTTTTTGCACACAGGTCTTCAATTGCAACTCTTCACTTGAATCGTCTCTCTCATTCCCACGGTGCCAGTGAATACACTGTCTGATCTTTATATTTTTATGCCACCCATTTTTCACTCTTGATGAAGATATGACTCCGTTGGAGGAACATTCTGAGGATATTTTACAATCCAGCTTGATAATTTTGGGAATATGTCATCTGATTTCAAACAATAACACAAGTTGGACTGATTCTTTCTCATAATTAATTCTCATAATCAATAGACATAGCCAGCTAAAACATGTCTGCTTATTTGAAGCAGGGGTATTTTCATCAAAATCATTTCACATATAAAAATTACCAAAGAAAACACATGGGGGTGAGGAGCAATATAATATTTTATCACATTGCGGCTCAGTGCTGTTTTTCAGAAACAGGCAGCGGCAGGTATTTGTTGATGCCTGTGAAAGCCATACAGAACCAAATAAAATGTATGCATGAACTGCACATGCAGAGCTGTTAATCACAGCTGTGAATAAATGTTTTATTTTCATGCCATTTTGAACCATTCATCAAATTATCATTGCAACCAAAACAATTTAATTTACCAATTTATAATTGCTTGCATGTATTTTTCCATGACTAATGCAATAGGGCTTTTTGTTAGTATCACATGACTGACGGACATTGCTTTATAAAGCATACTACTTCCTACAGAGGCCAGCTGTTCGTATTTGAACACCCTTGGGTAAGTCGCCGTGGTAACAAACTTGAATGGTTGTAAGCTAGCCCTCATGAAACGAAAAAAAAAAGCAAAGAAAAACATTCTGCTGCTTGAACATAGTGCAGGTGGCCAACTCATTATCATCCCCGCCCCTTCAAAAGTAAAATAAAGATTAAAGAAAATAATATGAAAAATAAAAAAAAAGAAATAAAATGAATGTCCTTAAAAAGTCCTCTACGGTAGAATATACTACAGTACCGTAAACTTCACTTTAATTACTGTGAATCAGATGATTAAATAACTTCACTATAATTCAGAGACATATCTGCACACATGCACACATTGAGGAAAATTCTGGTAACATTTTAAACTCCTGAGGCACAAAGCACTCATCACATTTCTTCCCGATGGGGTTGCCTCATGACCTGTCTAAGAAAACAATGAGCTTTGCCTCATTTTGATATACTACAGCTTGATGCAGAGACATTTTTCAAGGAATTTCCTTCATACAATGCATAAAATACTGCAACTGCCTGCGGTTAACCCAACAAACCAGTTTCATAAAAATAACCAAGGCGTATTTTCAGAGAAATTTCTGTCATACATCTGAAAGGCAATATTGTTTTCATACCAACATAAATAGAGTAGTGATCTTTTTTCTTTTTCATGAGGTTGGAAAAGTAACTCTAAGGAATAGAAAGGTTCAAAATTATGAGCACCCATCATAATAAAACTGGATGAAAAGGCTCAAAAAAAAAAAAAAAAAAACAATTCAGATAATTCACGTTACATTGAAACTAATGGGCAAACTATATACTTTCATTTAAAAACATTTCTTAAAAATTATTTTGCATGTTCCGGAGTTTCTTATCATCAAATTCTCCATGAAAACCATTGCCATGGATATTGGCACTTCTAACAAAGCATCCGTCCATGATCTATTATTTAATGTCTTTAATCCTGTTCAAGGGAGTTGCAGACTGTCCCAGCATCCCATTGGTGAGAGGCACAAATACAACCTGGACAGTTTGCTGATCTGTAGCAGGGTAATAACACCATTCACTCAACATTCACACCTTCAGTCAATTTTGAGACCTCATTTGGTCGTCCATGCATATGAAGACCACAAGGAAAAACGATCAGTCCAAATTTTGCATTTTTGTACATTTAATATATTATATATTATTATAATATTTAAAATAATGTATAATAATTTTATATATTTTTGCATATTTTTTCAGTGCTTTGTTTGTAATATTGTTTTGAATTTTTAATTCATCATTTCTCCACAGGGGGAAAATGCGACTGATCATTTTTCCATTGTGGTCTTCATATCTTTGGATAGGTGACAAAAACCAGAGCGCCAGGAGGAAGCCCATGTGAATATGCTAACTCTACATAGAAATTTGCAGGCTGGTCTAAAACCACTCCACACTTGTTCTTCAACCTTACGAAAAATTAAAGGAAACTGCCACCTTTTCCAGGGGTTCCAATAACTTTAAAATCTATATTTTTTAATTTAAAATTGAGAATTGTATGCAGGACTATAAAGGTGAAGATTGCATTGCAACAAGTGCAGTTAGACCAAACGTATTACATTCAGGGAACAAATCCCAAAAAAGGCCATCTGTTATCACTTTTCTGTACTGAAAATACTTATGTATCTGTGGACTGCGGCTGGCGTTCACCCTGCCCCATGATTGAAAAATATATGCAGGAGAATATGCCTGCACTGTTCTGGTGGGCTCCTCTTTTTCATTAAAAAGGATTACAAGCGTGAAGTCCTGAAACCACAGGTGAAAAGGACAAATGTCATTCTGAACAATTAAGTCATCAATATTGCAGTAATCAAACCCCATCTGAGATATTTAAAGGAATGATTGAGGATGTTGTTGGCAAGAGAGAAGGCACACATGACAACTGAAAAAAAAGCCAATATAAAGCAACAACAGACCATAGCGAGCTTTGAGGTCACTTTGGTGCAAGACATTCCTCACAATGTGAGCTATAAAGCACAGCGATAAAACCCAAAGTGGATGGAAACAAAACGATGGAAAACAAAATCTTGAACTTTCATATAAAGTTAAATGTCTCCCCCACCACCACCAAAATAATTCTATTAATATTCAGAGGACAGGTCTCTAGCTGGGAAGACAACACAGCTGTTTTAATGTTCAAATGCAGGTACCATCAATGTTTTTCAGAGCACCAAGGTGACTTAAAGCAAGAAGATTAAAAGTTCTGAGTGCACACATTTATGCGTTCTCATTTAAGTACTGGGGCACCCTAGGATACATGACGCCTAAAAACATGTCCCTCAATGATCCCGAAAGGTAATGTAAAAATGGCTGTGTCACCAAGAGCCAAGGGATCACTGTCTCTCTAATTAAATGCCTTGTGTGCATGAATAAATTTTGCAGACTTTGGACTGCAGGATGCACATTTCCATCACACTCTTGCTCTAAATTACAGATGGGAAAAACTCCAACAAGAAAGACAGAACGCCAGCCTAAAATCATTTGTTGGAAAGCACAGGTCCCATAATGCATTTGGCTCATTTTTATCCCAACTAATGGAGGGATAATGATGTCTTAAAAGAAAAAAACTACTGATTCAAAAGAGCCAATTTCATGCTTCATGTATTACTTCATAAGTGATTCAATATTGTACCGGTTAGGACTTGTCCAAACAGGAACCACCAGCCCAGTTTTTAACAAAGCACAATATGTTTAAAGATGTCCTTGCAAAACACAGACTGTCTTTCAGTTTCATCCAAAGTCCTTAGTTCCAGAATGAAAAATGTAATTGAAAGTAATTGTTACACAAGTCATTTTGGATAATGGGAGTATAAGAGTTCCAACAAAAAATGATCAACTCTGCAAGCTACTCACATTGAGCGCAACTGTGACAAGTATGCATTTTGTACTGAATGCACTTTTTTAGTAAGGTCTGTTTTGCACTTAGAAGCGAGTGGAAGGAAGGCTACTGTCTAGTTTTATGATGACAGTGCTAAGCAACAAGTAACGGAATATTAACCCAAAATGATAATGACAAATTCAGTATTTAACATTGCAGCTGATAATCAAACTGCAAAAGTACCTAAAAATAACCACCAGAGGATAACAGACTTTTTTTTTTTCTAAATTACTTTGTGGTATTTTGGCAATTTTAATATAGCCCTATGGTTGTAGATATGGTTTGGTTTAGCCATTTTTAATCTGGTTAGTTGGCATTCAAACTCTTCAGCTAATCAACTAAATAAGACATCTGATGACATTAATAGGCAGAGGAAAATTTGTTTCTTTCTCATACTATGCATTGAAGCTGCTAGTGTGCCTGAATAGTTTTATCGGACAATTTTTGACAGCAACAACAGCTTTTGATACCCGCAAGGCATTGTAAGCGTTGTAACTGTCATTGAAAGTCTTACTCACTATCAGCCACAGATTATTTGAAATAATGTTGGATGGGTGACAAATTAATGCAAGTTTCAAGATAAATGGTCTTAGTAGGGTGTTGGGCATCCAAAGGTTCTCTGAACAGCTTCAAAATTTATTGGCAGAGAGTCTACAAGTGTTACACTTTACTTGAGGGATGGAGTACCTTTCTTCCAAGAAATATTCCCTTATTTTGTATTTGAATGATTGTGATGGAGAGTGCTGTGAAACACCTTGTTCTGAAATGTCCCATATGAGTTCAGATGGTTTGAGATCTGGTGAAGGTGGTGGCATATGATTAGGATCATTTTCATACTCATGAAACCATTCAGGTACTCCTTGGGCCTCGTGGGCAGTTGTCATAAAGGAATAGTCTACTTTCATCATGATAGGAAGGCTTCATCATAGGATATAATGGTTGATAATGGTGTACATAATGGTGTGCCCCACAATTTTTTTATTCATAAACTTCAGTTATTTGGTATTAATGGCAGACTTTTAGAGTGGTTCAGGTCTTATCTTACAAAGAGGAAACAAAGAGTAGTCCTAGAAGGCTATGCTTCATCATACCTACCTGTGGTCTTGATTGAGGGCCTACAGCGCATGGTGACTTGGCATATTTGTGGTTAGGAAGTTTCTTATGTTGACAGGATGAATGAGCTTGGTCTCCTGCCTCTCTCAACACGTATAGAAATTAATTACCTTGTATTTTTACATAATTGTATGATTCAGAGATTTAATATTGATGATTATGTTGTATTTTATACTCGCAGAGATGATGATTTATTATTAAGAAGTGCTAACGTCAATACTGAAACATTTCAATCATCATACTTTAATCGTGTTGTCAAATTGTGGAATAAGTTACCCTATAATATACATTTTGATGCCAACCTGTTTCATTTTAAAAGCAGTCGAGTCAAATATTTTAGTGACATTTAAAATTTCGACGTGAGTAACACGTGTCCCTGGGTGACGAGTTGTAGATGTTCGCTCTGTAGAACAACTGCCTGAATGTTTACGGGGCACCTTCGTGTGGGGTCGGTCCTTTCAGGATGGGCTCTGCGTGGAACCGGCCTCAAACATATTATTTGGACCTGTCCAGCTGGGGATTGTGGTGCCGTGGGGTGACCGGTGTCTGCAATCTCCGGTATGGGAGTGTAAATGATTATTGTACTTTTTGGTGACGACACAATAAGTGGCTACGGCCTAACTGTTGTTTTAATTTGTTGTGACTTATTTGTATGTTTTAAAAATTGTACTACATGCATGACAGAAGATTTTATAAATATAAAATAATAAATAAATAAATAAATAAAATGATCACTCAGAATAATTCTGCATTGATTTGCAGGGACCCTTCTGCTTTTAAGGGGGTAACTGGAACCAAAGCATGTCAGGAAAACGAACAGAAGTATTCAAACTAGTTATGTTTGTCTATGCATTTACTCAGCCTTTTTTTTCCCTTAAATTTGTCACCGATATTTGCCATGTGGTATTTCTCCAATTTCTCCATTTTAAGACTGGAGCCCCCTCAGGAGCCTGGCTCAGCAGCAAAGCAGCCCCTGGTTCAGGCCCAAGCAGCAATTGCCCCCGAGCTTCTGCCTGGAGGACCAGCAGGTCGACAGGCACAACATGGACCCCCCAAAGCCAGGCAGGTACCTAGGAATGGGTTCAGGAGGCCATAAATCATCAATTTAGGCCAGGCACTTCGAAGAAGGTGGGAGGATTCAGCTACCAAATAAAATTTCCGCTGGTTCCATCTCTTGGCTAAATTGTACTGTTATGATCCAGACAAGGAACCAAATGCCGATCAGTGAAAAGCCACAAGGGTGTATTTATTAACAGCAATGCAATAACTGAGAAAGACAGGCCGAAGTCCACAACTAAGGAATAATAGTCGAGCAGAGTTGGACTGGCGTAACTGGAGTAGGTGGAGTAGGTCTTTGTGCCAAGGCAAGAAACTGTCCCTGAGCAGAAGGCAGGAAGAGTATCTCACTCAAGGTGCAGAACTGCTTGCAAACAGGAATGAAGGTTGAACTGGAACAAGGTCCCAATCCTGGAGATGATGAGGGTTTGGGAGGTAGGCCCTACAGAATTAGATTAATAAGAGGAACAAACAGGAATGAGGCTTTACTATTACTGAACACATGAAGGAAGAAGAGCACTGTGCTCAGCACTATAAGGCATTTACTGACTGGAAGGTTACATGGGGAATGAACCTTAAAAATTCAGCCCTGACAGAAGTCCCACAGAAACTTATATAGACGTGCAAGGGCGTAGGTTTGTATATGGAAGGTAGGGACATGTCCCTACCAATATTTTGGGAAGCAAGCTTGTCCCTACCAATATTTCAGGGAACTCCTTCTTATCATCTTTCCAGACAAGCCATATAAGACCCAACTGTGGAGACTACATCTCCAAGACAACCTATTTACGCATTCTAGCATTGATTGGTTGAAAGGGAGGGGCTACCTGAAGGCTAAAAGTCAACAGTAGACTGACCACTCTATTCAGTTCATGAATATTCATTTTTGTCCAAAATGGGGCTTGAGACACGCAACTGGATCGCCAACTTTGATTACATGTGTTTGCAATGGCTTGCCCGTAGAAGAGAACCGTAATTTGGCATTTGTTCCAGATTTTTCTTCATCGCGTAACTATAGCACTTTTCTCATGGCCCAACTCATGACATACATTGATATTACCTTAGTTACGTATCACTTCTGTGGAAATTTTATTGTCTGAGAGCGTGAGGAAAAAAAAGTTGTTCCATGTTAAGTCATGCTGCTAATATTTCACCAAACTGAATGCCAAGTGTAATGTTGATTGAATAAGTGATCTAACTAGTCAGAAACAGATAGTAACCTAAAGTGAAAACTTGCTAGCTACCTTAAATTAGTTTTTACCAGAAAATAATGTCAACAAATGTTAATTAAACATGTTCGCTAGTTTCAACTAGCACACTAAACCTGGTTTCTGTCACATGTTGGTTAGTAATCGGGTTGCTAACAGTAGTAAATATAAGCCAGGTGGATATGTCAAATTATGAGGTGAATTTCAGTGGAGAAATCCCGCGAAGGTGCCATTATTAATTAATTATTTTATATGCAGGAACCACAGCAGCAAGCTAGAGAAACCGAGCAAGCTGTTGGGGATACAGGTGTATCAGGGCTTCAGGTGAGGTCATAATTATGACTTGTTCTGTGGAATTATAGGGGAAAGCATTAAAGTTAGTCTCATGATGTTCAGCAAGTATAACCTTTGAAAGTCAAAATGTCCCAACCAACTTTGGCTCAGTGGGGGAAATGAAAGAAACACGTAATCGTAAATCTTACATGATCCAGTCCGATTAACGCTCGGTTTGCGGATTGTCCAATTCATAGTCGGTGGTCCATTTTGAAGTGTTTATCGCGGCTGCAAATGCGTTCTGCATATTAAGATGCTTAATAGAGAGGATTGCGAGCTGGCTTGCTAATGCAGTTATATATCCACTCACTTGGTATCAATGTCCAGGTTACTACAGTGCCTGACAAAAGTCTTGTCACTTATCCAAGTTGTAGGAACAACAAATAATAACCTGACTTGTAGTTGATCAATTGGAATCAAAAATGGCTTATATGAAAGGCAAAGCCCTCTAGATTATGCGAAATATACCAAAATAGAGTTTTGTGTCATTGATTGAGTTTTATAATTTAATTTGTACTGAAAGGTCAGATTTTGCTTGGACAAAAGTCTTGTCGCATTGAAAAAAAATGTGGAAATTATACATACACTTTATTTTGAATACACAAATATGCCACTATAATATCAGAACATAAAGCCATGGTGCCTTGGAAAAAAAAAATTAATATTGCGTATGACTCCCCATGAGCTTGGAGGACTGCATCCATACGTCTTGGCAATGACTGAGATAACTTGATGATGAAATCATCTGGAATGGCATAAAAGCAGTCTTGCAGGACTCCCAGAGTTCATCAAGATTCTATGGTTTCATCTTCCAAGCCTCCTCCTTCATCTTACCCCTGAAATGCTCAATAATGTTCATGTCAGGTGACTGGGTTGGCCAATCTTGGAGTACCTTCACCTTCTTCGCTTTCAGGAACTCTGACATGGAGGCAGAAGAATGAGAAGGAGCAGCAGTATAAGTAGGGCAGCAAGAACTTCTTGATATTTCAGGCTGTTGATGTTGCCATCCACTCTGCAGATCTTTCTCACACCCCCATGCTGGATGTAACAACAAACCATGATTTTTCCTCCACCAAACATGATTGTTTTCTGGGAGAATATTGGGTCCATGAGGGTTCCAACAGGTCTTGTATGGCGACTGGCATGCAGTTCAATGGATGATTCACCAGAAAAATAAACTTTCAGCCACTTTTCCAGTATCAATCCTTTCTGCGAGCTGTGGGCCTTGGCAAATGCAATGCAGGTTTTTTGTTTTCTGTTTAATGCAGACTTCTGTGTACTAATTTGGCTATGAAAACCACTTTGAGAGAGACTTTGACAAACTCTTCTTGTAGATACCGGGATTTTTGGTGTCAATTCCTCATGTAGCTTCGCTGTAGTTGAAGAAGGGCTAGCTTTGTACAGTTGAAGCAACAAACGGTCCTTTCAAACAGTTGTCATACCGGGGCCTGTCTGACCTGCGCATGCCATGAACGTCATCAGTTTCTTCAAATCTTTTTCTCATCACCTCCACTTGACATTTAGATACATTAAAGATGTCTGCCACCTCAGCAGCAGACTCAGTCTTCAGGCTCTTGATGATCAGCACTTCGGTCTGTGGTTGAATCTTTGGTATGTTGTCAGAGGTCTAGTCGCACCTCATATGAAAGTCTGGTGTGCTGGGGTTATTTCTATACACATCTGGGAATGTGTTAATTACAGTATTTGTCATAGGTTAAACTCTAATCTGCGATTTGTTGCATCATCTGAAGAGACGACAAGACATTTGTCCTAGCAAAAACAGATGTTATGGGATTAGCCAAGCTGTGAACATCAGAACACTTTTTGACGGTTTCATTTTGCACCAAATTATTAATGTGAAAGCCCTTGACATTAAAATGGACCATTTATTGTAATAATTGATTAGTTAGAAATAAAGTTATGTGCTATTTTTAGTTACTATGTCTTTATGCGACAAGACTTTTGTCAGGCACTGTAGGTCTGAGCGGGTTTCATGAGTGCGCTGAGATGGTTTGCAGCTGTCAGTTAAGGTTGTGGCAAGTTTATGTATGTGGCATCTTTGTATGAAAATTTTGGAGGCACCTCGCGTAGCATAATTAAACAAGTGGTGCCAGGCACAACAAACCCCGCCCCTGGCACATACTTTCACCTACTTGCACGAAATTCAATAGGGATCTATTCTGGGTCAGTGGCAATCCCTATACCGAATTTGGGGTGAATCTGCCCATTAGTTTTGCCGCTAGAGTGTTAACAAACAAACAAACACAGAAACAAACGCGCAAACAAACGCACAAACACACAAACACAGAAACAAACCAAACCAAAAACAATTCCCCTTGCCCTCACCCTTTGGGTGGGGCGGGGTAAAAATTGGGAAACACTCATTCGGATAATCTCTGTATACAGTAAAGGCAGTATCTGCACACAGATTTACAAAAATTTTCCAGCTCGGGCGCTATGCGCGCTCGCATCACATACGTGTCCCTACCAATTCTCACATTAAACCTACACCCTTGTAGATGAGACAATCACAGGTAGGTTACAACAGAGCACGTGCACATGGAGGGTGTAAAAACCAACAAGACCAATAAATCAGTTTCAAGCGACAAACTGCAAAACTGGCGTGGACTGCTGGAACAGGGGAAGATTGCCTAAGGAGACAATGGGGTCACAACATATGGCAGGACAATCAGTCTATCATTGGATCAGTACAGCTCATATGTCTGATTTTTATCGTCCTCCCTCTGTGAATATATTGGTGTCCAGGCTGATTTTACAGGATGTCTTCAAGAGCTAGCATCATCCTACTTGCAGAAGAAAAGTAGTTGCAGATGTCCTCTTTGTCTTCATGTTCACTGATGGAAAACAGAATCAGGAAGAGCAAAATCTCTGTTTGACAGGTCTGGAAGCTTCAACATAGGCATGATAGGATTCTCAGAATCTGTAACCTGAGGGCAGGAGCTAAGTGAGCTAGTATCAGTATAAGGACAGGCATGAGATGAGGCAGCAATTATGCATCTTAACAAATAAACAGCAAAGCACTAGTTCAAATGCAGGGTGTGGCACTGTTGTACCCAAAAAGCACAGAAAGGTAGTTTGCACTCTGACATGGACTCTTTTATGAAATCCCAAGGGATTAATGGATAATAAACCTCATCAGACTTCCCAGACAACCTGAAGAAAGCTGTGGAATTTCAAATAATAATCCTTTCCAACCATTTTTAAGACTAAACTAAAATTTATTGACAGATACCACGAACTTGCTGAAGGTGGTTCTGAGATCTTGACATTAAATTAGACATATTTTCAGAGAAGTTGCAGAAGTGTTTTGGCAAAAACATGCAAAAAACATGTCACTCTTTCCTTAGTCACCATTGCCATCTTGGCTCTGTGCTGTTTCTATGTGATCATTCTGCTTGGACTAGGAGAGAGAGAGAGGTCGGAGAGAGGTAAGAGGGTTAGAAGAGGGAATTGTCGCTGGAATGTTATGTTACGCGGATTTTGTTTGATCATATAACAAACTAGAAGGGCACCCAGTAGAGTGTATAGCTCCTCCCAAACAACAACTTAAGATTTAATTATTATTTCAGATTTATTAGTTTAAATTTTTAATAGTAAATAGTAATATAAATTTCACCAAAGTGTCTAAAAAAACTCTCTTCTGCAACCCACAAGTGTGTTGCGGAGACCCTCTCGTTCCTCAGTGTGAACTCCAACACAGCGGATTTCAGCGGAGGAGACGTAAGTATCCCCATGCCTGCCCGCTGCCTCTCACCTTGGGCAATGCCATAAAAGGCAAGAGTCCAACCCTGATCAAGGAGTTTGGTTCCAGAGCCAGAAATGAGTGTAGAGGTTTGTCCGACCATATCTTGCCGGTACCGCCAGTGAGTGAATGGCAGCATTGACAGTGACTTGCTGGAAGAGATCCAAGAAGTGTTGCTATCCAAGGTGGATTTGACCAGATCTCAACACATTTCTCCACTGCTTTTCTCTTGCTATGGCTTTTATAATCAGTGGCAAGCACTTGGCTAAACTTGCAGCCCATTTTCAACCATTTTCCTTCATTAAAAGGCATTCTCATTATTAAGGTAATAGATTGGCAGGTAAATGCGCAGCTTCTTTCTGATTGCAATGCTAGAATGATCAAAAAATGCAATCAGAAAAATGTTTTATTCATGCAGTAGCCAATGCTTTACAAAAAAGATGAACAACTCTGTTATTTTCCATGTATGCTTGTGGAATGCCCTGCACTGCTGTCTACCTGTGGTTAATTGTTAAATGTAAAACAATTATCAGCAAAATGTACCCTCGAATGTATAATAATGTAGGATATACTGAACCAAATGCAATTAGATATTTTATTTGTGGTTTTATGTGGTTTTACTACTGCTGTGCCATAACTTGCTTCCCAGCTTGTCCCCACTGCCTATATACAGTAAGTTAGTATTGCTTGATTTCCACTCTGAAGGCAAGTTACTGTTAATGTTGTTATTCACTTCTTTTTTCACTTTCTGGATAATGGGAGGTCAGACTAATAGATACTGTGTAACTGGTCTTAAGTTTTGGTGTCAATACTGACTAGGTTGAAATTCATTTACATGATCCCAGCTTGTCTCACCATTTTCTTAGTCACATTGTACCTCCAAATGCCCAACCCTAAATTGTCAGATATTAGGACTTATACAGCTCATACTCTGACTCTGTAAAAAAAAAAATCATGAAAGTATTTCCAACTAATTTTAACAATCCTGTCAGCCCCCTGTGCATTCATGGTGTAGCAGAAAAGTTTGCTAATGTTATATGTGATTCCCTCAATTTAATTACTCCATTAAATTGTAAAAAGATTACTCAGAAGAGACCAGGGCTGGACTGGGACAAAAAAACGGCCCTAGCATTTTCGGCCATGACGGCCCAACCTGATGGTGATGTGACGGCCCGCCACACGCGCACACTTTGCTGTTACCAAAAGTTAAAATTAAGCTCAGTCGTAGCCTACATGCCCAGGAACTCCATACAGAAAGGCCCCAGGCCGGAATAAAACCTACAACCTTCTTGCTGTGTGGTGGCAGTGCTAATCACTGCACCACCATGACAAAGAAGAAGTTATTATTATTATTCATATTATTATTAATATATTTACATGAATGAATGTGAAAAAGGAATGTGACTTTGGGGCCATTTATAATTTTTTAATAAGACCATTGCACTATTTGGATTGATTCATACATAACCTTTTTCATCAACGTTACATATCTTACAGACTCAACAGGGCATAGAATAGCGCACTAGCTTCAGAACCACAGTACTCGCTGGTTGCAAGTTTACTGGCAGGTGATTCTGAACGTCAAGACAGGGTTTTAAATTGTAAAATTTGAAAGTCTTCCTTGTGGTGTTCCAGGACAAATTTTATTTGCCACTGTAAAACAACAAATCAATATGCATCAAATAATAGGTTATCAGCAGCTGGTCCATCAGTGGAGACCTTTTGTAAGCTCAAGCAATTTTAACCGAATACATACTTGTGATAGCCTATCAATTTAACATCAGTCTTACCGCTTTCCGTGTCCCCCTCCAAATGAAAACTGCTTGCTACATGAGGATCATCGTGGCCAAACAGCTGCTCAGTTTTTTTTAGTGTTTGAAAGCCTGAAGCTCCAATGTCTGTTTACTTTATTCTCGAAGCTTTTCCGCCTCTCTACTGCTTTCTGACATTTTTGTCTGATCTTGTAGTCGTTGAAACGCGTTTTTAGACTGTTAACACAACTGGGGACAAGCAAAGCCATTGGTCAAACTAATTTCCCGGCAAGACTGCCCTCCTAAAACTTTTAGGACGAAAGCAACAACATTAAATAAACTGTACATATCTTGAGCCTATG
Organism: Gymnothorax javanicus; assembly: GCA_029692085.1. Lineage (NCBI taxonomy): Eukaryota > Metazoa > Chordata > Actinopteri > Anguilliformes > Muraenidae > Gymnothorax > Gymnothorax javanicus. The sequence continues at coordinate 37,558,406 of CM056202.1, forward strand.
CATCATTTTTTTTATCTGCAAGAATTACAGTTTTTCGGTAATTCCTATATCATAAAATAAAAATATAAATAGATACTTTAAAATGGCCAAGATGCAAGATAACCGGAATAGTGAAGTAGAAGAATAAAAAGTGGTATATAAAGCATGTATCACTTTGAGCTTTCAATGTGGATAATCTCAGGGCGAAGTCTCTGTATAATGTAATGTAAGGGGAAATATTTAGTATTTACGAATTGATGTTCTTTGCGTGAAACACCCCTTTGAGCTAAGTGAAATCATTCTGCTGTTTTCTCGCCGTAGTGTGGGCCACTGGCTACTTACGGGCTGTACACAATGTGTTTCTTTTTTTCCCCTGAGGAGGGCGGGCTCAGAGATTTCATTGGGCCAGCCCTGTGTCAGCGTAGAAAATGAACTAATGGGCTGCTTTCCGTGTTTTAAAGGCCGGCACGGTCGTTCAAAATTATCGATGTTATTACAATTTTATAAATTATGATTGCATCGGCCCAAAATGTGCGTCGGCCCACCGGGCATTGCCCGGTACGCCAGATTACCAGTTCAGCCTTGGAAGAGACCACCCCTATGATCCTCCGCCGAGACACTAGTCGAGTTTCCATCTCATTTCAAGCGAATTTAAAGCGAATTTTAGAAAATTAGCCTAAATGAAAATTCAAATTACCTGTGTTTTCATCAATTGGCCTCAAGGGCTTAAACTCAATTAAAGTAGGTCAGTTTTGCCGCAAGATGGCAGTAGAGGGCACTATAACCTGTATAGAACAGCCGCAGAAGAAGAAGTGTTTGCAAACCAGAAGAGAAACAAACTGAAGCAAAACAACCGGGAGAGAAACAACTGGAAGAGACCTGAGACGCTGTAAAAATGGGCCATTTGACCGTTAAAACATCTTGTCATAATATTTGCGTCACATCTCGTACTTGTGCTATTTTATTTCCCAAATTTCCATGACATAGTGGTTGAAAACATTTTTACTTTCCCTCCAAGCAAAAAAGGTGTGGCCTATTACACCGAGTAGATTCAAAAGTTCAGTTAGCTAACCCTCTAGTGTTTAGTGTAAACTGTCAAAATGGCCAGCCACCAAAAATCAGGGGCATGGAAAAGACAAGAAAAGAAAAAGAGAAAATGAAAAGAGAGGTGCAAGGTATCTCATGACCAAAATTTTAAAGAGATGTGAAGTAGACAAAATGACAACAAAGTGACCAACGAGGATTATTAACTGCAAGGTCAGACAGTTAACCCTCTGTTAACCAAGTACCTTTCCAACTGTGTAAAAATCATTTCCCTAGGCAAATATGTTGATTATGGGCCAATATTTGGAAAAATGGAAAAAAAAAAAAAAAAATTGACCCTTTGGCCCATCTTTCGAAAATGTAGCAGACCTGCTACATTGGGTAATAATGCGAATGGAAAAATTAAAGTGACAGACCATTCAAGTTATTCTCAAATGTTTATTTGGCAATAAGAAACAAAACCAGCAGGGTGTCTTGGCTGTTAACCCTTTCACTTTATGTAGCAGATATGCTAAGGTGGTTAATAGAGGGTTAAACATACAGTGCAGCCACTGAGGGCCAGATTTCAGCCTAGCTTAATCTTTTCCACAGGGGACTTGCCATCAGAGTTATTATTGACGACTCCAAATATTCAGGTCATGAATATTCATTTTTGCCCAAAGCAAGGCTTAAGACACGTTACTGAACCACCGGCTTTCTTTACATGGTGCTGGGTGCTTGCAATGGCTTGCCCGTGGAAGAAAACTGTGATTTAGCATTTTTTCCGGATTTTTCTTTGTCACATAACCATAGTACTTTTCCCATAGCCCAACTCAAGACATATTTTTGAAATTATCCTGGGTACATATCACTTCTGTAGAAATGTAATTGTCTGAGAGCATGAGAAAAAAAATCGCTCCATATTAAGTCATGCTGTTAATATTTAGCTAAACTGAATACCAACCAAGTGTGACATTGCTTAAATCAGTATGGCTTAGCACTGTAGCAGGCTTGCTAAGTGCCAGTCTCATAACTAAGTTAACAGCGTGCTAGCAGTACTGTCCCTGTTATGAAACATCAGTTCGTTAGCAAGAGAGCTGACGTTAGCAAGCCACTTAGTTGACAGTGGAAGAACACAGTGATTTGGCATTTGTTCCATATTTTTCTCAATCACATATCTGTAGCACTTTTCCCATAGCTCAATGAATGACGTGAAAGTGATCAATACAAATCGTTGCTAGTTCAAATGCGAAGGTGATGGCTTGACCAGCAGTGTGAGTTAGCAGAGTGATGGCGTTAGCTCAGTGCTAACATGTATTGGAAATTACTATTCAGGCGCTTATGGAAATTACAATTGTTTTCTATTAAACAGCAGAATTCAATTATGTTATAAACGGAATCTTACACTCATAGTCGGGACGTGATCAGGCCACCGCTAATGTCTCGATAAATAAACCCACTAGAAACATGAACCCCTGTAGTTCCAGCCCTTCATCTCTCCTAATCTGATTCAACCATCTCCTCCTACGAAGATGAACTGACGGAAAACGATGGAAATAAGATCAGCATGCAATCTAATATGCCCATTACACTGCGAGACACAACAATGAAATGCTGATCTGGACGCGGCCGTTCTTTGTTATGCAAGTCAAGCCTCATTTTGGCATTGGAATGCATGGAATGCATGGAATTTAGGAGTCGTCAATAAGCCCTGCTCTCACCTTGCCTAAAAGCACATTATTTCTCCAAACCCATTGCCATTTACGTTACCAAATTAGCAATTAAATGTTAATTTGTTCAGTTGGGGGGATCAATCTGTACAATTACTGGCAATTTCCCCGGGGCTGGCATTATTGTTCATTCCAATAATTATCAAGCTTTTTCCCATCCATATTAATGGTGACAAAAAAATGTCAAAAGGCCCATTTCCATCGCAGGAACTTTAAGGTAATTTTACGGGGCTGGGGCCGTTGTTGCGTGTCTCCACCGCCGGAACCACCCCTGAAGAACAGAGTTCCAGAACTTTTACAGGGGCTAAAAAAGTCCCTGCCTCATAGTAGGTACTCTGAATGGCCCCGAAAAACTCCTGAGTGGGGCTTGGGGTTTACTTGGCGCTGATTGGATTTACTCAGGGCGGGATGTGACGTCAACAGAAAGCGACAAAATAGCCGGCATTTTTAAAACTCAGCAGATGACGAGGGATCGCATTTTTAAAAGGATGTCACACAACTTTACAGGAACCTTCCTCCTAATTCGCCCTCTCGGTGGAGACACGGCAGTTGAGAGGCCCGAGTGAGAGGACATTCCTGTAGTAGTTCCTGCCCCCCGAATACTACCAGGAACTTCTTTGGTGGAAATGGGCCTAATGTCTTTTGAAGCTTCTGAATTCCTGTAGCTCACAAACAGTGCATATATTTTTTCTGCATCAATGTCCGATCGGCTTCCATACACCTTAGAAAACGTTTTTTAAAACGCGGTTTTGCCGTGTTAAGTTTGGTCTGAGTAAAACTTAAACTGTTAACCTGCAGTATGTGGAGGGCAAAATGGATTCAATCGAGTATCAGGAAATCCTGGGAGAAAATGCCATGCCATCTGTGAGGAAGTTGAAGTTTGGGCATCATTGGACCTTCCAACAGGACAATGATCCCATGCATACTTCAAAGTCCACCAATACTTAATTTCAGAAGAAGCTCTGGAAGATTCTACAGTGGCCATCACAGTCGCCCGACTTGAATCCCATTGAAAATCCCTTGTGGGATTCGAAGAAAGCAGTTTCACCATGCAAAGCTAAGAATATTAGTGAACTGGCGGCCATAGCCCATGAGTAAGATTCCTCAGAAACGCTGCCAGAAGCTGGTGTCTGGCTTTGCGTCACATTTTTGGCAGGTCATAGCGGCAAAAGGGTGCTCTATTAAGTACTAAAGATGCTTATCATGAACGGGTTGAGTAATTTGGAGACTGTAGTAGTCATTAAAAGTGGCACTTTGTGCTGAATTCAGGGAAACCACTTGTAAGTTTTCGTTGTGTTGAGCTATTTAAATTTTTCTTGTTTGATTTGTTCATTGCGAACAGCTGAAATTTTTCCAATGAGCCTAATTTGCTATGGGGGTTGAATAATTTTGATTGCAACTTTAACCATGTAAACACCAGCAAACGCAAGAGACTATAGGGACATGCTTCCGATGAATTTTTGTAACACCAAAATTTCATGAATGTTATGACATGTTATGCTGGGCTATATTTGTTAATCACAATAACACGCCTATTTTACTCAATACTACTGTTCGTATAAGTCTCCCCGTATGGCACATGTAACATAACCAGTATCTGTTTTACATATTTATATGTGAAAGTTTGACTGAAAAAAATGTGGTTTATTAACAGTAATTGATATAACGTAAGAGAATGTCTCGTGTTTTTATTTGGGGAATCACGTGCGTGTTTGAGTTGGGGCGGGGCGAGGTGTTGCGAAGCTGGGGGCCTCTGGGATTGCCTTGTCCCGGGCACGGGCAAACCTGTCAGCTGACTTCCATGAAAGGTATATCAGAGTCTTCAGTCTATGTTTAGAAATCACGGCACAGCTCTCAACTCTGTAATTTCTCTCCAAGGATTGCTGCTGCATTGCTATTCTTGTCCGACTTGATTTAATTGTTGCCTTTGATACTACAGACCACTGCGGTCTTCGCCACAAGCTAAAGAAATCAGTTGGGATTTTCGGACTTGGTTTTATGTGGTTTGAATCTTATTGCGCTGCAGGGGCATTACCAAGGGGGGGCAGGGGGTGGGCAATGCCCACCCTGAGAAAAGCTCTGCCCACCCAATGAAAACTCAAGAAAAAAAACTGATTTTCTACTATTTGACAGCAAACACGCAATATCCCACGTGATTCACCGCCGGGGGTAGACAGCCATTAAGAGAGAACTTTGCGTATGCTTCATCTATCTATCACTATGTGTGATTGGTGGATTTCTTTGCCAGTCTATTCTGATGTGAAACTAACCAATGGGCACTCTCAAATTACTAGGGACCCTCCCATTCCCTTAGATTGCCGTCTTCACTCAGTCTGAGGTCACGTCTACGCTGCTCATATCCACCTTAATCCCTGAGCGTTCTATCTCCCCTCATTCATAGTGGTTCAACGGACTCGCCGGTCTCGTCGAACTGTTGCTTACATCCGTTTTCATCAAACCAAGTAGTAGCTTGCAGCTAGCGTCTGTGGTACAGCGGGATGTGTACATACACATAAATACAGTGTATCTTCAAATGTAGAGGCTAGCTAACCTATTTTTTATTCGGCCAAAACATTCTTTAGCTTGACGAAGACGTGATATTTATTGGGTGGCTACACACGTTCCTACAGCCAAAGTAAAAAAAAAAAGACGGCGAGTTGCAATTCATATGCAGGAACTGATTAGCTAGCAAACTGCGTATCAAAATGCTTTTGATTCAGCAAATTGTCTGGCGAGCAGTTTCTTTGTTTTGCACAAGCATAAAAACCCAGCTGTCACCCACTCCACTACTGAATGATATCACATTAGCTGTGGGCAACAATCATTATTCAGAGCACGGAAGCACAGTCCCCAAGCTTCACTTAGCATGCTGGAAATCACCAAAGCATGGAACGAAATAAAGATCTCAGTCCAGTCCTTCACACCTGCTGTAGCTGACAAGCCAAATATTTGCCACAAGAATATAGTCGACTAAAGCTGAGGTTTTTACAATAGCCAGGATTACGATTAAGCACCTTTCAATATTCACTAATGCTACTGGTAAGCCTCTCCACTGCTCAATGTCAACTTGTTCAAAAATGCTAATGTTAGCCTGTATAACTGCTAAATGTGTGGGTTTCAGTATGTATTCCACGTGTGACCGTAGATGGCCACTAATTACATGGCAAACGCTGGTTACTTCACCGGAAAACTAAACTGACCACTGGCTGACAATACTGCTTTTTGTTAGAAAAAAGGATACTTGTTGGACGGATCTTTGAATTGACATATCAGGGGACTGTATAATGTATAATACATTGGGATCGGGATGATCATCCCGTTCATCCGTCGGGCGCTTTTTTACGAAAAAAGTCTGGCATCGAGTGTAGACTGTAAGGTGCTGGGCAAGGGAAATCTTTCCTAATCACCTTGTAAATAAGGCACTCTGTTTTCATACAAACGTTTTATGTTTTTTGAGTTATTGGTACAACCAACGACGGAACAAGTGGAGCCTGAACGCAGTCAGCCTGCCGATCTCTCTTCAGTACAGTGAGCAATGACTGGAAGTAGGAGACCGTCAGGGTTCTCATGGCGGCATGCATCGTCAGAACAGGAATTAGGTGGTTCAAATGAAATAAGATCATTTGAAACGTCTTCATGCAATTTCATTGCTTCCAATGATCTTATTTCATTTCAACAGTTTAAACGATCATGAAACACATGCATTGCTTCCAACCCCTGAGTAAAGAAAAGCGCGAGAAGTCCAGAGTCATAACGTGGGTGAAACTGATAAACCTCCATGGGCAAGGACTTCAATTCCGTGCGAGAATCTCTTACACATGCGTTGATTGAATAATTGCTGACTACAGCAGGGGAAGATAAATATACCACTAAAACTCACGCGGAATGCATGAGAGTTGACAGGTGTGCGTTATTAATGAAAACTGGCCACACCTGATAATGCTGAGAGTTTTCTGAGTTTCTGTAATGGTAATTTAAATTAATGATTGAAAACAGGTCACGACCAATCATTATTTTCAAGGGATGGGTTTGAGCCTCCCCTATCGCCAGTTCACCAGCCGTCACTGATATATATATATATATATATATATATATATAAGTTTCAAGATGTTGTGCATGTTGTATTTTACGCCGATTTAGAGGTTCTTTTTATGCCCCCCGAAAGAGGACAAATGCCCACCCAAGCTTGGCATCCTGGCAACGCCTCTGTGGCGCTGATAGATTTCAGTTAGGTAGGGTAAATAACGTGATCGGAATATTGCATAGTAAACTTTAGAACACCTCAAGGATCTGGTCTCGGTCCTTTCTCTTCTCTCTGTATATGCAACCCATTGAGTCATCATAAGTAAACATGGTGTAAAATTCCAAAGCTATGCAGATAATATGCAGATCAATATGTCTCTTAAGCTGATTGAAAAGGATTAGAGACTTGTTTTACCCCTTCACTGTCACTGGGCCTTAATTTGGGCCGGGCCAAATGTGGGAAAATGCAGGTGACAGTTAAGGGGTTAAAGCTGTTAAGGCTCAGATGACCCTAATTTTCTTTTCTCAGTAAACGCGAATAGGACTGAAATATGAGACCACAAGCTGAGTTGAGACATGTTCCCTTTTTTGAAGTTTACTCTGAACTTAGATAGCCTTTGTGTTCCTGCCAAAGCTATTGTTAATAACCCTGGGGTCATTCTTGTTTTGGAACTCTCTTTTCAAGCACGCATTAATAACATGATGAAAGTGGCAATTTTCCATCTGAGAAGCATGCCAAAGCTGAGAAAGAAGTTCATCCTTCAGGAAATGTGAACACATTGGCCTAGGGGTAAAAAATCTTCATTGGCTGGCTGCACGTCACATGCAGAATTGAATATAAAATTCAATTACTTTGATTACTTTGTTCACCAAATGCTGGACGTGAAAATTCTAAATATATCCACAATTATGACTGAAGGTAGAGCCCTCTTTTACAAAACTGTAATTTTATGAAATAATCAGTTTGACAGTGGATTCTGAAAACTACTATCTGCCAACATTGTCAATAAAATGCAAAAAGAGTAGGTGTCTGTTTCATTGAATTTTATTCATGTAATAAATGCACAGATATTATTTAGATGGACAAAAATTGACTTTTTATTCTATGAAAAAACTGAATGATCTCATATGGTTATACAACATTCACGTGCAGTCAAATCAGGCTATTTCACACCGGCTATCTTTATTTGAATTCCTTAAAAGGATAAGATTAGTGGTCAGGGTTTGGGGAGGGAGATTGAGCTTTTTAAGAGACAGTTGTGATTTATTGTCGCAAATATTAAACCTGAGGTTGGATAAGGGGCTCCCGATCAAGGATTTGTGCTAAATAACAAATCCAGGAACAAATGACTGGAACAGAATTCAAGGGTGTAATTTTACTTTACCCAGTGCAGGACTCTAGAGGACTCTCAAATTTTTAATGCTAGTCTACTCAAAATGTTCAGTAAAATGTTTCCTAGAGCAAACATTAGTGAATAGCTGGGTAAATAACAAGCTAGCTGCAGTATGAACATATCTACGGTATATGAATAAAATGACTATGACAGTGATACAGTGGAGTGCAATGATGATTATATACTTAACAACATGAAGAAAAATCAGAAACCAAGTACTATTCAAGTATTTGTTTCATGTAATATTGGATCATATAAATGAAAATAATTAAACGGATAGCAATACACAGTACAAACAAAAATAAAAATGTCTTTTTGAGAGGAAAAAGTCCATATCTAGTGTGGCTACCCTTTGCTTTGGTTAAAGCGTTTAATCTTTCAGGCATAGTTTTCACATATTTTTTATTTCCTCACTCACTAAACCATTCCATATGGTTTGAAGTTCATTCCAAAGAGGCTCTTTAAATGTTATAACAGATTTGCTCAGTTGGATTCAGGTGTGGACTTCGAGTGGGCCAAGTCATAACTTTTATGTCATATAATGTTTCTTTCCGACTGAGATAAACCTTGCACATCTAAGAAGTACGTTTAGGGTCATTATCTTGTTGAAAATTAAATCCCCGACCAATCGGTCTCTTTCCAGATGGCAATGCGTGCCTCACAAAGACGCTGTGATACTGCTTTTGATCCATAATTCTGTCGATTTTCATGAGCTCACCGGCTCTTTTCCAGCAGACTGAACCCCAAACCATAATATCACCACCTCCATGTTTTACTGAAGGGATGAAACAATCATTTATTCTTCAACTCTAAAGCACACATACGTTCTGTGTTTGCATAAGAAAATTTCAAATTTTGATTAATCGGGCCAAAGGACTGGTTCCCAGTCCACTAGTATCCAATCCTTGAATTTCTTGGCAAACTGAAATTTTTTTTTGATTTGATTTCGTCAGCTCTTGGCTGCAACACAACCAATCAGCCCATTTTCACACAGGCATCTGGAAATAGTAGATCTTGACACTTTCATCGCTTCACTTCTGGCGCGATTAATATCATCACGGAGTTGTCAAGCTGATAACTTGTCATATGCAGATAATGAACATCAGGGCCACTTAAATTCCATTTTGCACCTCTATTGCCACTTGTTTTCAGCGAACTGGACTCTTTAAAACACTTGATGATGTTTCTTGTAGTGCCATGGCAGAATATAATGTCTTCAGTATCCTTCCATCATGACAGTGTAATACTGTGACACTGCTCAAAGTTCATGTCACCATATATACTGGAACAACTGATCATCAGAGGTAATTTTGCAGAATAACATTGCCTCAAACCAATTAAAAAAATTTTTTTAGCATCAATAATCATGGAATGAGCCTTCAAACATGCATCCAGGTGTGCAAGAGTCAAAAAATAAAATTTGCGACACCTTTCAATTGTTAGAAAAAATAGTTTTCAGTCAGGTCCACTTTGTCAAAATCTCCAAATTATAAGATTTGCTGCGAATTTACTAGCGTTATTTGATTTTGGCGGGATGGTTCTGTTCTGGGGCCTCCCTGCCCTACCATACGTATGCATGAAAAGCCAGTAGGCAGGGAGAGCCAAAAACCTGCCCTTCCATGCATACGCATGAAAGCCATGGGCAGAGACAGCAGCAGAAAACCCCCCCTCCCAGGGGTACAGAACAGACTGAGCATCAATGACTGCGCCGTCATTGACTTCAGTCAGATAAACATGTAAAGGGGGAGCTGGGGATGGAGGTGGGTTGCAAAATGAGCAGAGAAAGCAGCAATAGAGGGCAGGCGGAGCATCCTTAAATAGGGCGCCATGTTTAAGGTGTCATCACGACACACTACCGTATGTCAAATACATGACTCATCGTACAAGAAAATGACAAGAGTGCATTAATGACAGCTATCAAGCAAACACAAACTCAACTTAACTATTGAACTTTTCCTTCTTTCTTTCACAGCCAGAACAAGGTAAAGTCAAAATTATGTTATATTTGACAGAAGTCAGATCCCTTCTATATACACGACCACCAGCAAGATGGCTAGTTCTGTACTTGATGAAGGCCTACAGAGATGACTTTTGGTCGGACCCATTCTGAATCAAAGTTCACACGTCACTTTCTCAAAAAACATGCGACTATGGCCTTCTGTCCTGGTTAGGAAGTCCTCGCCAAAATGTGAACCAACCAGTGGCGGCTGGTGAACTGGCAACAGGGGAAGCTCTTCAAAATGTCTTCATGCAATTCCATTGCTTCCAATGACCTTATTTCATTTAAACAATTTAAACGACGATGAAATACATGCATTGTTTCCAACCCCTAAGTAAACAAAAGCGTGAGAAGTCCGGAATCATCATCGGTTTCTAATTACTAGTGGTGAACTCCACCATAAGGCACGTGAAATGATAAACCTTCATGAACAAGGACTTTAATTGCGCACCGGAATCTCTTACATATGATTGAATAATTGCTGACAACAGCAGGGGAACGTAAATATGCCACTTAACCTCACACCGAATGCGTGACAGTTGTCAGGTTTGCATTATTAATGAAAACTGAACGCACCTGATAATGTTGAGAGTTTTCGGAGTTTCTGAAATGGTAATTTAGATGAATGATTGGAAGCAGGTCAAGACCAATCATTATTTTTAAGGGATGGTTTGAGCTTCCCCTGTTGTCAGTTCACCAGCCACCACTGGAACCAACCAATCTTTTCTCTATCTAGAGACAATGAAAGTAAAAATTTCATTGGACTAATTAATTTTTAGGCATCTGTTTTGTAACCCTTTTATTTCTGAAGCAAACTTGACAGAAAGAAATGGCTAAATTTTAGAATTATAAAAGATTAAACACAATGCTCAAAAATATTAATCAAAATGTAAAAAATGTCAGAGATCCTAAGGCCCTCAGTGGCCCTATGGTTTTCCCTCTGGTAATCGTACTCCTCGTGGTCAGGACACCCACAGAGATCCATGGTGCGGCTGAGGTATGTTTTGCTGGTGTTCCACATTAAACCCCAGTGAAGCCAAAAGTGTCCAGATGTGGTACTGGTCAACCTGAGGAGCCACATACAGCAGTTAGTGGGGCAGCAGGGTAGTCTAGCGATAGGTTGCTCAGCTGGTAATCCAAGATTTGCTGGTTCCAGCCCACCAACTTGATTTTGACTTGATCTGAGGAAATTAAGCTGGGGAGAACTCTGCTGTTGTACCCTTCAGAAAGGCCCTTAATCCCAAAATTGCTCCATGAGCAATACCCCTGCGTGTCTTTGTACTTCCTCACAAGCAGGGGCGGAATGGCCATCAGGTGGGCTCCCAAATGGCTGGTCCATTCCAGGACAAAACAGCCTGGCTTGGACCTGGCCCTCGCAGCCGTGGACAGTTCAAAGTGGAACGCTGCCCGTCAGACAGCGCCAATCCATCGCTGGAAAAATTAAAGTGAGCAGCCAACTTTACCATTAAATTCTGCTGACCTGCCCGCACTATCTCCTCTCCATAATTGATATTTCAGTGGGCTATCTTAGTACATGAACAAGAGCATTACTGGATATATCTGCTACATGAACATATTGGAAGCTCATAATTTTACACACCACTGTTTATGGTTGTACTTTACTATTCCGGTTGTCTCGCATCATGGTCATTTTTTTGTATCTATTTGTATATTTGCTTTATGTAAGGCCATATATAAAAAAGGAGGTTGGTGATCATCCTTTTGGGTTTTAAAAAGTGAGGAGGGCAGGGTTTTTTTTAAGACTGAAACTGGTGGAAACGCGTTTTAACTGAAGACAGTTTAGATGTGTGCGCGTGCACGGCGTGGTTCAAATCGTGATGTGGGATTCTAGACATTTTTTTGATGAAAAAACAATTTTTTGAAAATTAAAAAAAAAATAAAAAATTGACTCGTCACCGTTTTTGCCAGTAGGGAGGGGATGATCACCAACTCATTTTTTTTATACGGCCTTATAGGAATGACCAAAAAACTGTTTTCTTGCTAATAAAAACGATGTAAGGGCTTAGGCTATGTACAGTTTATTTCATTTTGTTGTTTTCTTCCTAAAAGTTTAAGAAGGCAGGCTTGCTGGGAAATTTGTTTGACCTTGCTTGTCCCCTGTTGCGTTAACAGTCTAAAACCGCGTTTCAACCACTATGGAGATCTGACAAAAATGTCAAAAAGCAGCGAAGGAGGGGAAAAGCTTAGAGTATGAAGGAAGCAGGCATTGGAGGCCCAGGCTTTCAAATGCAAAAAAAAATTGACCAGTTGTTTGGCCATAATGATCCTCATTTCCAAATGTCACCTTGTGATATATGAAGAATTGAGCTTGAGCTGTTATCCTTGCTTGCACCACTGCGGACAGGATTATCTATATGGTTGTTTTGTACACAAAGCCGCAGGTGTTGTATTTTGCGGAGAATTCAGGGCACTGAAACATCTTGAATCAAGTGATTGTAAAACTAAAATTGCTGTCTGCGGCTCAACAATCTGCCACAATGTAGAGAAACTGCACATTGTAAATCTAAACATGAAATATATCTTTTTGATCTCCCATCCCCAGAAATGCACAATCCCATCTGGCATATACTGTATTTTGCACCTGCAGCTGTTCCATCATGTTTTATTTATTTATTTATTTATTTTTTGGTATGCTATGTCTACGACAGGGATGAGATCTGTCGACAGGATTGAATTAAAAGTTTTATTAAGGCACTTGAACGTTGAGCCAGCCAGCTCAATCAGCAATGTCTGTGCGTGTGGCACCAATGAGCAGTGTTGATGCTGCCAGAAGATCATCCTTTTCAGGCATTCCATCGAACATCAGGACAGGAACTCCACTGGCCACTTTGTCCACTCGAGCATTGCGCTGATGAACAACAGCAATGCTGTGTAATTGCACTGAAGCAGAATACTATTTATTCGTAGGGTGCGGTATAACAATTTTGGTTTTAATAGCAGGGTACCATAAACCCCCTGTGGTCACATAGTTGCATGTGTTCCCCAGAATATTGACAATGTAAACTAAGTTACAATCATTATAATGTAGCAAAATGGCATAATGTAAAAGAAAATTATTCTGATCAGGTCTTGAAACATGCAGGAACAGTGCATACAGCGGAAAATCTTTGTCAGTACTGGAGATAGTTGGTTTGCACAGCGTTGAGGGTGAGACAGAATGTAGTACTGCCATTTCACAAGTCTCTTGCATCTTAAAAAATATGCACACCTCTTTCAGATAGGGGAGGGGAGAAATGGGAGGGGGCTTTCTGAGTCAGTTAGTGAGGTACTAATGTGTGAGTGGGATGAAGGAGCAGATCGGGTAGGGTTGGCTGGTGCATACTGAGGACTAGTAATAGCTGTGATGGGGCATTGGTGTGGTATCCAATGTCTTTTGTCTTTCAAATCAGCTGAAGAATTTGATAAATCAGGATTGTATTATGTGCCTAATACCTCTTTTGTTTGTGACATTTAATTTCAAACATAGTGGGCCTCAGGTAGTCACAAAAATCATATGGCTTAAATGCTGTCCCAAAAACAACTGGTATAACAGTGTTATGTGCTTTTTTCCCCCTTTTTCTGGATTTGAGTCCAGCAACTACCTTCCATTGAACGTGTGAATGAATACAAATTATAAAAAACTAGACTTTTGTCGATGGCGCGCCATTGCAAATCTCCACGCCCGCAACGAATGTTATGGGAGTAGTAGTAATGTGTCAGAGGGCAATTCACTGAACTGGCATTCTGCTGTACAAATGATAATTTGCTTGTTGCAGTGACAAAGCGCTGACACTGATCAGAGTTATAGCAATGTGATATAGTTGGTTAGTTGGATAGAGTGCTTTTTGAGTGTCTGTTGAGGGCATAAATTACTCTTCATTTTGAAATTAGAGTATTATGAAAGGAAAGGACGTACAGTACAACGATTGGCACACCTGACGCCATTTGACCTAGAAAACGGTCAAAATTAGATCAAATCAAAAACCCATCTGATATGTGATGAAGGGTCATCCCATGCACCTCCCATAAAAATTTGAGCGTCCTAGCTCAATGCATAAGGTTGGTACGGCCATTTTTCTTTTTCACAAAAAGGCCCCCGGTGGCTAGAAGAGGAAATGAATTTAAATTCTAAACGTGTTGTGCACCCCTCTGGGTCACTACCTTACACACACCAAAGTGTCAGGTTGATTGGTCTAACGGCCTAGGAGGAGTTACTGTTTCGGACGGACATACAGACGGACGGACAGACAGACGCCAAACTGTATTACAAGATCTCCTCGCTTTTTTGGAAGCACGGAGATAATAATAATAATTATTATTATTATTATTATTATTATTATTATTATTTATTTAACACCTTGTGTATTTTTTGGCTGTGTTTTATCATTACAAATAGGTCATTAGGCAATATCACTGTTTGCTTGGCCACACAACTTTGCATAGTTGCTGAAAGTATCAAAAAGAATTTACAATATAAAAGAAGGATGTTAAAATACAGTGCTGTAGAAACTTTGATATGCTTGATTTATAATGGTGCGGATGTCAGTCTTATATTGTGAATTATACTCGTGGAAAATAATTATCTAACATCAGTGGTCAATCATATGATGTACAGTAGTTATTGTAATACCCTTGCGTCAATAATGAATTCTTACCAAAAAAAATTTAAAATCTTTTTAGGCACTCCTAAATACAATGTAATTAACCCCAAATAGACCGTAGTACGGAGCCCGGGAAGTGCAATGACACGAAAAAATATAAGACGTGGCCAAAGATATAAGTCGTTCCTCGATTTAATTATCTCGTTCCCACAACTTTTTTTATTTCGTGGCCACAAAAATACAAGTCGTTCCCACAACTTAGTTATTTCGTTCGCCACAAATATAAAGTCGTTCCCAAACTTAGATTTCAAAAATACAAGTCGTTCCCACAATTTAGTTAACTGTGGCCACGACATAACTCGTTCCCTCAAAAAATTGATCTTGTATTTCGTGGCCAAAAGCTAAATCGTGGGAATGACTTGTAACAACCCCAACGATTGTATTTTGTGGCCACGAAATGACAAAAGTTGTGAAACGAGATAATTAAATCGAGGGAACGACTTATATCTGTGGCCACGTCTTATATTTTTTTCGTGTCATTGCACTTCCGGCTCCCGTATAAAGAGTGAGTTCCCAAAAATATCAACCAATCTCCAACCCCAACATTCGGGCACAGTCTGGTTCGAGTTCTGCAGCAACGCCTGGACCCACCATCAAGTTCAAGTACCAGCTCTGACATGCAGCCAACTAACAACCCTACATAGCTCACAAACCAAAAACAGACAAAGAGGATGCAATTTCAAAATGAGTCTCTCGTGTCAGGAGATAGGGCTTTATTTTGACAATCTAAGCACGTGGTTTAAAGCATATGTTGCAAGTGCAATTATGGTGTCTCCTAATGAGCTCCTTATAGTTAATCTGTGTGCAAAGTAAGGTGCATGGGTTGAAGGGGTAACACAATCTCTGAATTAATCGTTGACGTATTTTAAGCCTAACACCAATCAGAGTGTCATCTCCCATTCCCTTTAAAAGACCTAGGCGAATTGCTGTTATAATGGCAACTCAGGGACGTGGATAAAAAAATTATTTTGAGCAGGCAAGGCACCGCTAAGAGGAATGAAAATGAGTGTGGCATTAAGGCTAAAAAAAAGGCGAAAAGACGTCTTTTCCAGTCAAATTTGAATGTTGAGGCTTACGTACACTTGGATTACGCCGCACGAACACTATGTAGGCATTTTCTGTTTTTTAAATGTTTTTTAGAATGGCCACAGTTGACTTCAGTTGATTTGAATTTGTCTTCAATGCTGTTTTTCTTTGTTACTCCAAAAGTGTTTTGAGGACGAAATAAATTCACGGACCCTTCGATTAGCCTTGGGGTAAGTAGATGATGAGTGAATTTTAATTTTTGGGTGAACTATCCCTTGAAAAGAAAACATAAAAGAAAAGTCAGTTTATGGGGTTCAAGTAATTTCTGGTAAGAAGAAAGAGTTATACGCACATCACGTATAGGTGCAAGGCTATTAAATAAAACGCGTCAATGGAGAAAGGAAGAGACGCGTGCACACTTACTCCAAGCCACCGAGAAAATTTTATATTTATTAAATTAGGACAACGTTTCCATCCAACATGGATCTTCGTCTGGTCATCTGGCCAGCGCCCCAAAATGCCCGTCAAGTCCTCCTCATGCCCGCGATTTAACACGCCCGTCAGTCAAGTCAGGGGCGCGCCATTATTTAATACATGCGTTAGCCCATTTGACCTACCCCAGTAAAGACCATGACGATGACGACAATGTCATAATCAAAACTAGTAATCGCAACATTCTCTCAGATTTAGGCAACCAGTGCCAGCTGTGAGGAGGCATGCTCATTTTCAGTTCGGCATATTTGACTCATCATCATAGCTGAACTAGCTATCTCGGACCTCGGTAAAAATTTCAGAGAGAAAAAAAATTCTACGTCTTGATCATTCAGGTTTTGTTCTAGGTATCGTAAGTGTAACCCGTGTGTACATGCAATGTTACATTACACCAAAAATCCATTTCTGTTTGCACATTATTATTATTCTTTTCCTCTTTTATCTATGCATATATTGTTTTGGGTGGTTTTCTTTTGTTCAGTTGACTTTTTATATTAATGCTGTTTGACCTTTGAAATTTTGGTGATGTAACTTTCTCCAAATTCGCAGTATTCTCCTCAGTATTGAGCTCTGCTGTGGAGAGGTAAGATGAAACAAGTGCTTTTTTCAATGGTATAATAGTATAGTAAAACGCAGTAAAATGCCAAATGGAGGCGAAGATACTTCTTTGTAGAGGTCAAAGATATTGTTCATTATTGCTTCGATGGTTACTTTGGTGTTTATGCATTTTTGTTTTATCGTGTACAGCACTTTTGTGTAGCATGCTAATTTACTTATTGCAAGTTATGGGAGTGTCTAGGGAGGTTGTGGACCAGGTGAACTGCAGTGTTCTGGATGAGCTGCAGGGTCTGATGGCAGAGGCTGGGAGGCCAGCAAGGAGGGAGTTGCAGTAGTCCAGGCGGGAGAGGATCAGCGCTTGGACCAGGAGCTGGGTCGAGTAGCTGGTGAGGAAGGGGATCTTGAAGAGGAAGAACCTGTAGGCCCGGGTCACCGCTGCAATGTTCGCAGCAGAGGAGAGCCTGTCGTGAAACAAGGCCCCAAGGTTCTTCACACACAGCAAAGGCGATATTGTGGTTTCCCCCAGATTGATGACCAGGTCCAGGAGGGGAGAGAATGGAGCAGGGATGTAAATCATCTCTGTCTTGATTGGGTTCAGCATCAGGTGATGGTTGTCCGCTCTGGATGTCCCGCAGGCAAGCAGAGATGCGAGTGGGGACCTGTGCATCAGAAGGGGAAAAAGAGAGAAAGATGTGCGTGTCATCAGCATAAAAGTGGTAGGATATACCATGAGCAGAAATCACAGGGCCAAGAGACTGGATATATTTTGGATTGGCAAGTTCACCATGTGGGCGGTTACCCATGGTAATGAAACTTGTTCCACATAAATTTATATATCTTGACTTTATTTGTTCAAAATTACAACTTGTTCTCTCATCTCCTTCACTATTTAATCATGTTATCAAATATAGGTGTTTTGGGGTCAAAACGCCCATTGTTATCCCCTTTGTTCTGCAACTAGAAGTTTTAAATAGACAGTGCCTACTCATAAAAAAGTTACATAATTTCCTAAGATAATCTGACATCTGACATGATGTTGCATTCTCTCCCTAGGATCTTCCAGGTATTGCATCATCTTCCATGCGTATTTCATCAGATCGCCCGTGTATTTCTTATTTATTTTTTATTTAACTCTTATTTAAACAGGGAAGTCCCGTTGAGATTGAAATCTCTTTTTCAAGGGAGCCCTGGGGGTTGAGGTGGGGAAGGAGAGGGCAATTTGCACAGCCAGTTAGACCGGGGGATGATTCGGTGGCAGGATTTAGCCATGACAGCGGGGAACCCCCTACTCTTGTCGATAAGTTTCATCGGATCTTTAGTGACCACAGTGAGTCAGGACCTCAGTTTAATGTCTCATCCGAAAGATGGCGTCTCCTTCAGTACAGTGTCCCTGTCACTGTACTGGGGCATTGGGGATTATTCCACCAGAGGGAAGAGCGCAACCTACTGGCCCACCACCACCTCTTCCAGCAGCAACTTGGTTTTCCCAGATGGTCTCCCATCCAAGTACTAACCAAGCCCACACCTGCTTAGCTTCAGCCTCACAGCTGGAGCAGATCAAATAGTGGTATGGCTGCTGGCCATTGCATCATCTTCCATGGGTACTGCATCACCTCTGGTTAAAACAATACGGTAGCTAATTAATGAATTCATTGAAGCTTCAGCATGGCTTCTGACTGGTGCACAATTGGGATTTCCATGGATGAGGAATGAGACAAACATACATACTGCAGAAAGACAGGACAAATTTCATTTGGTGACCTTAAACCAGCCGACAGACAACTTTTGACTTGGCGGTGCAATGTCATATTCAATGAAGATGACCGAATCTGTTTCCATCACGAAAAAGTGTATTTGTCACACTTTGATAGTCTACAGCGGTCCTGTACTGATCCATTTAACCATTGTAAGAAGCACATCGCAAGTAAGTTCATGATGGCATCATCCTGCATTCCTTTTTGCATATGTGACAGTTGAAGGGTCCTGTCACTAGAAATGTCTCCTAATAAGTATGCGCCCTGGCTACCTTGCCAACGAGCCTGGCTCTTGGGCGATGTGGTCAGCGCGTTTGACTCTTACCCGGGAGTCTGGGGTTCAAAACCCCGCCCGGGCCCTCCTTCGGCCTGCCACATTCTGGCGTGATCGGCAGGATCTGGGGATCCGAATGGATGGCAGCATGCGTAAGGCATGGGGCGTGAGGACACGCTCCCAAAAGAGGGGGAGAGATGTGACAGTTGAAGGGTCCTGTCACTAGAAATGTCTCCTAATAAGTATGCCCCCTGGCTACCTTGCCAACGAGTCTAGCTCTTTGGCTATGTGGTCAGCGCGCTTGACTCTTACGCAGGAGTCTGGGGTTCAATTCCCCGCCCGGGCTCTCCTTCGGCCTGCCACACATAACAGAGAACGAATGTTATTAATTTACTGAAAGGAAGTTCATTTCTCTCACTCTCAATTGGGGGGGTTGCAAAAAAAAACCCCTACATTTCATAACATGACTAAATAGAAGGAGATGAGAAAACAAGTTGTAATTTTGATCAAATAAAGCCAGGATGTATACAAGTTTCATTACCGTAGGTAACTGCCCACATGGTGAACTTGCCAATCCAAAATTGGCAAAAAGAAGTGACTTTTTCAGACAGGACCCATTTCAGGGTCTCCTAACTCCACTATTATGCCTTGGATGCAGTCAATCTTCCTTGTACAGACAGACCTGTCCTCAAATAGAAGGAATCCAGCAAAATTTAACCTCTGTAAGGGATCCTGGCCTCATGGGGGGCCCTTGAAAACTGAATTTTCAAAACTGAATTTTTTCCACCCATACAAATTTTCATAATTGAGAGGCCAATAACTTGAAAATGAAAACAGATAGATAAATTTTGACGAGATTCTGAAAGCCTGCACCCAAAATATCCTGGGTAGCAATTTTCAGCCCATACCTATGATTGGATCCAAAGATATTGGCCTCCAAAATCCCAATAAATTAACATTTGCGATTAGCTTGGGGCATGGCTCCTGATTTTTTGGGGGACCACATCTGGGAAACCCCTTGGAGTAGGAGCCAAAAATTCTGCTTGTGTTCATTATGAATATAGAGGTACTCCCAAAATAAATCTGAGCCAAATCTGAGTGGGTGACCTGGGGACCTCTGGTTGACTTCATATGGAATGACCCAACAGTATTTACAGTGTAGAAACAGTATGCATGTGTCCCAAAGGTTGCGGAGCTCACTGTATATAAAAACACCATAACATCTTCACAGTATTGCCCAGTTTTCCTTGATTTGTGTAATATAGCAAACCCCGCTGCATCTCTCAACCTCTGGGCCCGTATTCACAAAACATCTTATCTTACCGCTAGGAGTACTCCTAAGTCGCGCTTAAAACATTTTATGTAAGAGTAAAATCTTAAAAGTTATTCACAAAGCCGCTGAGAGCAACTTTTAGTTAAGAAAACTGGTAACTCCTTGACTAGGAGTAGCTCTGAGATAGGTCGGAGTAAATCTCCGTTGCTATGCATGATGTCAATTCTCATGCACGAGTCTTGGGACAATGAGCACGGTGATTGGTTGTTTGGTGACAGGGCAGCCCATTGAAAAAAATATCCCACATACAACCAATGGAGGGAAAAATGAGGAAATAGTCAAAGCGGCTGGTTTGTCCCATAAAATAATAACATGTTGAGCACTCCTGAAAATGCACTATGCGCAGTCCCCACATATCACGCTCTACGCAAATAAACATACATAGGAAAGAGATAGTTGTAAAAACACCAATAGCATAAAACGATTCAATAATAAAACGCATCATTTGCCCCAATAATTAACAACTTATTACGCAATGAGAATATGTTGCGATCATTTAAATGTCGGGCTGTTCAAGTTTGTTTACCCTAAACTGTCATGGATGAAAGTTCAGAAAGGACGCGAAAAGCCCAACTGGAGCCACGACCAGTTACTGCTGCTGGCCCAGTTGGTGCTGGAGCAAAAAGCACATAACCTAATCAAAGGAAATTTGGCTCGGGGGAAAAATTCAAAAAACGCCAAAGCGTAGCAGTCTACTGGAAAATAGAGTCAGCCTACAGAATGCAGCATTGATCTGTAGGCTGATATTATCCCACGCATGCTGCTTGGGTTTGCTTTTCACCCCCGAGCCAAATTTCCCTTTGATTAGGCTACGTGCTTTCCACTTCCTGGTGAGCTACCGCACCACGCAGTTCCTCTGCCTCCCCACGGCAGCTCCAGAGATGGACCTTCAGTTGATAGCCGGGGTTTTCACCAGCTAGATCCCCCAAACAACCCAGTCAGCTTCCACTACAAACAGAATAATTACATGAGAAACACTGTACCGACAGATACAACTACATGGTAACAAGACAAAATATGTTTTGTTCTAGCGGAGTTATTCATTGACAGCCTGACTTTTTTAGTTTGATTGTTAGTTAGTACGGCTTACTTTCGTAAATGGAAAAATAATATGATTGCGTTGCTGACGAAAAGGATCAAGGTTGATTGTCGGGTAGGTCAGTATCCTCTCGCTTTGAAGTGGAATCCGGCTCTGGTGGCTCTAATATGTAATGGCTGTACATTAGAATTCCAATAAATTGTTACATGAAGCAGCATTTTTCTTTGGTCATGGTGTACTTGAGACCAAGCTAAGGCAGGCTGCCCCTTGTGATTGGGCGTCATTTCGGCGGCTTTAGCAGACACGCCCACAGTGTTTTAGAGCTGAGAATAAGGCTTACTTTTTCGCAACCATGACTTAATTTAATGTATTTAACGATTTTTTTAATCATTAAAATTTGACTAGGTGCTGAATAACACATTTCTCTGTGGTGTGCTGAGGTCAAACACATACTTTTTTTTTTTTTTTTTTTTGCTTTATCCGGTCTCGTAAAATTAAAAATAAAGATACATACGCAATTTGAAAGGTGTACCATATCCTTGAGTGTAGCATTAATCTTATAGCTGTGGGTTTAGTCTGTTGGTATGGGGGAAGAAAAGCCGCCCAAAGGGTTACATATTGGGCTGTTGACTTTGTACAATTTCTCATGGGTGCCCATTTGCTTCATACTCATTATACTTGTATATTTATACAAGTAAAACAGTAAAAACGATACTCCTATCAACATCAGCAACTTTGAGAAAACACAAGAGACTGTGCAAAAAGAGGAATATTTTAGGGCTTGGATGAAAATATAGAAGAATACTAATATACAGACAGATATCCTGCAGGCATAATGGTCAGCTATATGATGTCTGCCAAATAAACCACTAGGTTTCAAAACAGTACCTCTGACACAGAGAAGCAAGACAGACAGCCTCCCAACACATGCATTCTGTTTCGGAAAATCTGTGCAGCCCAACTTGGACCTTTTTTTCTCTGTATTGTGCAACCAAACTAATGAGCCCCACTCCGCTAAATCACCATAATTCATGTGGAACATTAGCAAAACAATTTTATACCTATGGCAAAAACACTAGTACCCATTTTTGACCCTTAATTTTTGAAAATTAGCCAAAACCATACTTCATCCATCTCTCCTTGGGGTAATAAAATATAATTCTAAAATGTCATAATAACTGCAGATTTTGTGCAGACAATAGGAGGAATGTTGGATGTTATTCAGCAAAATGAAGCCTAATCCGTCATGATATTAAATAACATTCAAGACATGACCCATGAAATGACAATCAGTCGATACAGTGGGATGAAACCACTACAAGTTTAGATCCTGGCAACTCCCCAAACGGATGCATACCAGCCAATGATGAGGTCATTTGCCATGTTTCAGCCGTTAAGTGAATGTTCAGAGAGAAAGAGCATCTTTTATGTTAGTGGTTCTTAACATCATGTTCTTGGGACCCCCTGCATATGCTGCTTTTTTGTTACCACTGAAATTGCTATCCCAGAATTTTAACAAGGCATTCATTTCTTTAATTGCATTATTTATGTTTTAGGCCAATTTACTCTTAAGCCTAATGATGTCAGAAATAACTATGCATGCCCTGAAGATTTCCATATTCATATTGTACAGTATTGTAAATGTTCATTTTATTATTATCATTGCATTAAAAGAGGGGAAAATTTCATTTATGAAATTAAAGAATCAATTGGCTGAAAGTGGAAACTCAAGGTCATTAAAAATGAGCCGTTTGGCAGCAAATGACAAGTTAAATTGCAATTCGAGTGATTACTAACCAAACCTGTATTGTGTATGGGGGGGGCTGGGGGTGGGGGGGAATAATACGTTGATGCACCGTCCTCTTTAATTTTTGTTAGCTGATCATGTTTACCCTTTCTGCAAATGTCTGCAAGAAAGCAGTTTCTACCCTACATGGTATACAACTACAGCTATTCCAGAAAATGCAGCTGAAGAGAGTAAATAATCCATTTAAACATGAAAAGGATCTAATTAGGGTGTAGGGGGCTCTGGGGAGGTAATACCCTTGGTGTCTGGCACGCTGCTCCCCACCTGATAGGGTGGACGGGCATCGCTGGTCTTCACCCATCCCCTAACCTATCCTGTGTTGGCAGCAAGTGCCACACCCCGGTACACTGCTTAAGCTGGCGGGCTAAACCACATGAAGGGGTGGTGTTAACATGGCACCCCTGGATGTAGGACCACCTCGAAGCTGGTCACCGGCTAGGGCAGAAGAGTTTCAAGATGAACTTCAATGACCACGTGTTCATGACCAGGATGACCATCCAAGAGGGAGAACCCCGGCTATGGTTGGGCCTGGAGAGGGATGGGTGCCACCAGGCTTTTCTTACCTAAGATACACCACATGAGGATGACGATCAGCTCACCAAACTACATAGCAGATGAGTCGTTGCCCGGGTCAACAAGGACTGCGCCTTCCGCCACCCACTAGGACGGCAATGTCAAGTACACGACTGGTGGAAGGATAACATCACAACTGCAAGGTAGAAACATCTTTACCACTGCCACATGGAATGTGCTCAATCTGCACCAGCAAGGAAAGTTGAAAGAATTTCTTTCAGTTCTTGAGATTACCCCACCCCTGTTCAGACGCCTGCAAAATATATATTGGTCAAAACACATCAACAATTTTTGGAGTGGTCTTTCTACTATAATAGAGGAATCAGTAAAAAAAAAACAACATAGAAAAAAATCCAAGGTGTGCCCCTGGAGATACGGGGATTTGAACAGGTGGCAATGTCGTGAGTATTTTAGCTTTTTTTTTTCCACATTTGGCAAGGTACTGACTGCAGTAGGTGATGAATTCATGATGAATTCAGCCTGATTTATATTCAGCAGACACAAATGAATGGAAAAAATGCCAGAGAGCCTATGCTAGGGTTTATATTAGGGGTGCTTTGGGGACATAAACATGGAACTGCTTGAACAAAAGGCACTTTTAGTGTCCTCATAGCTCCACAACCAAGAAAGATAAAGTAAAATGGACTGCATTTTCTGATTAAGCAGTATAACATTAGCTTAGATGCAAATTTCAAAGCTATACGTGTAATAATAAAAAAGTTATGCCATGTTAAATACAAGAAAAATGTAAATTAACGTGGAATCGTTAAAAAATTGACACAAAACTGACGGACAGTACACTTAGAAAATAATTCACCAAAAATTAATTTTTGGTCCGCATGAGCTGAAATTTTGGATTTGTCAGTGGTATATATTTATACAGCAGCACACAAAAAAATTAGCAAAATTGAGGTGGTGGTGGTGAGACCCATTTGATGATCTGGCATGGAATGACCCAAGATACTCCTGGCATCTGTTGGGTCTGTGTGAGACCAGATGGACAAACATTGGAGAGACAACACCAGAGGGAGGCCCCCTTCTTTTCCACAGCGGTGAAATAGACAAGCGCATGCATGGAGTGAGAATCCTAGTCAGGGCCGGATTAACACAGTGCAATGCCCCAGTGTGATGAATCATGAAATGCACGCAAACCCCCCCGCAGAAGCTACTTATAGGAGACAGTAATGGGCCATGCTTCTCTATGATAATACAAGCAAGTGTTTCGTTTATTAAGAACTGAACTGGCATAAAGCAATAATGACAGCTAAAGCACAAGGTGAACCAGCCTTCGAAAGAATATCGCTAAATGGTGCCTTCAAGGACAGTTTGACAACCCTGCAGCCTTGATGGACAGCACCTATATAGTTCCACCAGAGATGTGCGGTCAGGGGAGGCAGTGACTTGACATTTTATCGCTGAATTTTGTCAACCTGTTTCCACGAACTGTACCTGATTGACAATCAATCAATTTTTACTTTTTTTTTTTTTACCGGACAATAAAGACCCAGCCTATATGTAGCCTGTAATGATTAAGAGGTTATAATGACAAACAGATTCATTCACGTTTACATTTTGATTCGAGACTGCAAGGATGGAAATCTTTATAATAAATTAAAAAAACTCTCAATTCTCTCGGTAATTCTGTGTATTGATTGGACCTTTTGTTTATCGGATTATGAAAAAAGACTGAAAACAAACTCCCTATTTTTTTTTTTTTTTGAATGTCATTAAAAAGTACATATTTAAGAGGGAAAACATTATCGTAACCAAGCATTGAACGCATTGGCATTGCGTTAGCTTCCTGTAAGCAAATATGATCAGATTTGCTGTCTGATGAACATTTTAAAGGTCCCATATTTTGCTGTATTTCCATGTTTATATTTTGATCTTGGACTGCCCTTGAGTAGCTCTGATGGTCCAAAGTCCAAAAAAAGTCCTTATGTAGCTCATACTGGCATCTACAAAAACCCAAATTTCAGCCCATTGTAGCCTCTGCCTGAAAAACTTCCTTTTGGTTGCCGCACCTGTAAAGCCCCCTCCCCATGTGCCCACTTTTTTCCGATTGGCCAGCTCTGTGGAGGGCGGAGCTGGGCAAGAGGAGATGGCAGACTGCAGTTTTCTAGGTCCGCCTCCCTACGCGTTCCTGTGTTAGACCAGTAGGCATTGTATCTAAGTGTGTTTCATTGAAATATGTTCACACGACAAATTATGAAATTCGTACGAACGTGTTGGACCCCAATTCTGACCCGGACAGAGAACAAGAAGAAAATTCACCCAGGCACCGAAAAATAGGAAAAGGTGAAGTATTAAAAGTGGGCGGGGCGGAATAAGGTGAATAAAGATGAAACAGGCAAAAGTCAGCAGCATCCAAGATAAAGCAGGAAATTGTTTAACTGAGGAGACCGATATCATCAAGAGATGAATGGAGTATTGCTCTGGACTCTTTAATGACCCAGTAAAGGGAGACCCTGAGGTTCTTGATGACTTTGGTCCAGGAGAAGATGATGACTTTCCCATTCTACATGAAGAGGCAGAGGCGGCAGTAAGATCACAGAAGAATGGAAAGGCCCGGGGAATTGGCAATATCCCATCAGAGCTCATAAAACATGGAGGAGACATAACCATTGACTATCTGACTAAGATTTGCAACAAGATCTGGCAAGCAGGACAGTGGCCATCTTTATGGACTCAATCCCTGGCAATCACACAACCAAAAAAGGGAAACCTTCAGCTATGTCAAAAGTATTGCACCATCAGTCTCATCAGCCACCTAAGTAAAGTGATGCTCTAAGTCCTGCTGAATAAACGGAAACCATAGGCTGAAAACATCATCACCGAAAAGAGGCAGGCTTTTGAGAGGGCAGGAGTACTACAGAGCAGATCTTCAACCTGCGTATATTGTGCGAGAACTACCAGCAACATCAGAGAAACCTGTATCAAGTCTTTGACTTTAACAAGGCGTTTGACAGTGTGGCATGCCCCATGAAATGAGCCACCATGAGAAAGCACAACATGGGCCAGAAACTAGTGTAAACCATCCAACAGTTAAACACTAATGCCAGCAGTGCAGCATTTGTCAACGGCACTGTAGGAGAACGGTTTCAAACCACAGTTGGGGTACACCAAGGCTGCCTTCTCTCTCCAATATTGTTCAGCATCTTCCTGGAGAGAATCATGACCGAAGCCTTGGACAAACATGAAGGCACAGTCAGCATTGAAGACCGCATAATCACAAACCTCAGTTTTGCTGACAACATTAGTAGGGTGGCAGGAGAAGGGCAAAATCTCAAAGACCTGGTAAAATGATTGGATACAACATCCACAAAGTACGGAATGGAAAGTAATGCCGAGAAGACAAAGGTGATGACCAACAACGCTAAAAGCATTGTGTCAAACGTCATCATCAACAACCAGACACTTGAAGTGGTTCTTGGCACAGTTATATCCGAAGAGGGATCTAGACCTGAAATCAAGACCGGGATAGCACAGGACCACAGCAGCCCTTGCCAAACTGAAATCAGTCTGGAGGAATAAAAATATAACCCTCAAATTAAAGCTCAGACTGATGCATGCAATGGTTATTTCCACCATCCTGTGTGCATGCAAATCTTAGACACTTACAGCGTAGTTGGAAAAGAAAATCCAAGCCATGGAAATACGATGCCACAGAAAGATTCTGGGCATCAGCAACAAAGACTGCGTGACCAATGAGGTAGTGCACGAGACCATCAAACAACAAATAGGGCCACATGAAAAATTCCTAGCAACTGTCAGGAAAAGGAAGCTGCTATGGCACGCTGCTATGGCCAAGACCATTCTCCAGGGTACAGTGGAAGAAGCAGACAGAGGCCAACAGGAAAAAAAATTGGGCAGGTGACATCAAAGAGTGGACAGGTGCTAAGTTTGCTACAACCAAAGCCCTGGCCAAGAACCCCCAGGAGTGCAAATAGCTGTCCAGGTGTGCATCCGCAGTGGTGCCCAGCACTAAGCAGTGAGTGCTGGGTTATGGATCCGTAAGCCGTAACAACTTATCGAGAAGGCAAATGCTCATACAGTTGAAATGAAATGCAGCATAAACAGGATTGACGTTGAGAACCACTGCTTGTGTAGCACTCGGCTCCTATATTAGTATTAGCAAAGGCAATGTCACAACTAATAGTTAATACAGGGTAGAATTACACTGGCTCGCATCAGAAGACTTAGACTCGGTAGGAGCAGGAAAAGTTATTTGCGATACTCAATGACCACACAAAACAACTAGCCATGAAGGGGTACCACAAATTATTTATGAAAAAATAGAATAAAACCATAAAATTGACATACAATACCCGTATAAAAAGAACACCTCAAAATACCTTAGTTCAAGTATGCAACAAATTTTCTTTTTATCACTCTTTATCTGGCTTGTCTAACTGACTGTTTTTTTTTTTTTACTAATCAAGAACTTTCCTTTTTGTAACCGGTTGCACCCTTTTTCTAGGTAATCAGATTTTCAAATGTCAATGATCGAATCAACAAAAGAAGGTAACACTGTCGACTCAATATTATCACTATCCAACTCACTTCAACCTTACAGTACTTCTCTCTCCACTGTTCAGCAATAAAAAATCACTGTAACCAGACCACAATACTACATCACATCAGTAGTGCAAACTTTCAGTCCATTCTTCATTGTAATCAATGTTGGTTACTACTTGGAAGGCACGGGGATCACGTTCGAAGAGAAGGGTAAGGTAACGGTCCCGTCCAAAATCAAAGTAAAAAAAAGGCAAAGTTAAAGTCAGGGGTTTGAGCTGGTGCAAGTGGGGGGCTGAGCGTGCCGTTTGTGATGTTTATCCTACCGCCGTCAGTGCAGTCGGAGGTTAGTTTGGTGAGGCAGAATCCTTCCCTTTGCTTGATTAACAATCAGACGATTAACTAGTTTAGAAAGACTATTCGGCAGAATGATGGGCCAGTTTAAGTTTCCGCGGCGTAACTACTCAGTATATCGAACGTGAAATGCTCACTAGACTGCAGATTTGCGCGTACTTGCTTCCAGGAAGCCGAAGCAATGTCATCAACAAATATTAAAACAGTTCAATTTATGCAGAGTTCAATGCTTAATCAATATACAATGTATTCTCCTTTAAATACGCGCTTTTACACCCAAACAAAAAGCGGGCGCTTATTTTCAGTCTCCTTTCATAATCCGATTAACAAAATGTTTAAACGAGATACAGAATTACCGAGAGCCGAGAATTTTTCCTAATTGATTATTCAGATTTCCATCCTTGCAGTCTCTTGAAGCGTATAGGCCTATGAGAATGAATCTTTTTGTCATTATCTCCTCTATCAGTATCAGGCCTCCTATAGGCTTGGTCTTAATTGTTTTGATTGTCAATCAGGAATAGTATGTGGGAACAGGTTCACAAAATCCTGTGATAAAAGTTTTGGTCACTGCCTCACCTCACCGCACGTCTCTGACTGCCGTAGCAGATGATTGTAAGGTTGGAAGTTTTTAGCTCTGGGCTGTTCAATTCGGGGAATCCAGGGATCTTTCCGGGTTGGCTTGCCATCGACATCAACTCCAAATCAACTCAACACGGAATAAAACCCTGACCTGTGGTATTTGACAAGGCCAGAATTACTCACAACTCAATAACTCTATGAACTGTAAGAAAATACTACTCCTTTCTCTTTTTTTTAGCTTCACAGAATATCCACATGTAAACACAATAAACATTTTTAAATAACCTGCACAACAATTGAACAACTTTACTTTACAGTAAAGTACAAATGAACTGCTATTGTGCTTTTACTAAACATCATACATACTTTTTAAATTAAAGCAAAATAAAACATGAATGATAAATTATCCAGCATAAACCCCTTGTATTATTCACCTCCGCCAAGGAGGTGTATGTTTTTGCTGGCGTTTATCTGTTGGTCTGTCTGTTTGTCTGTTAGCAGGATATGTCAAAAACGGCCGCATAGATTTTAACCAAACTTTGCATGATCTTAGAGTAGCACAAGAGGAACAAGTGATTAAATTTTGGCATATCTAGGCCAAAGTACAGCTGAGATATAGGCCAAAGTTCAAATCCAGCTATGCTGGCAGAGATTTGAAGTCTTTCCAATGGGCTAGATTTCCAATCGGCGTGCTTTTGGGTTTTGCTGCCACCTGGCGGTGGAATGAAAATAACTAATGCCAATGAAAATAACTAATGAGTTACCTTGGCGTGGTGGAGGTGCTGTGCTCTCTGAGTGCCCTTGTTATTCTTTCTAAATTAGATTCACTGGAATAATTAAATGAAATAATCGATGAAACGCAACTCTGGTTGCTTCAATATCAACCATTCAGTTGCTCTACCAGCCAAAGAAACATTGAGCAATTAAACACTCGCGAAGTCACGCACTTAATTGAAAAGCAGTTTCACTTCAGTTTATTTATTTTTTATTTTTATTTAAGATTTATTGTTATGACTTGAAAATCACAACTAGGAACATTCTGAAAAGATCTACAGAAGTCCTGGGTGATCCGGCCCCCTCCAGGCAAGAAGATGCCAGAAACCTCTAGAAAACGCTAGTCTATTCATCACAAACAAGTGGTATTGCATCAGATCATGTTTTGCTACAGACATACCACCAGAGGGTGCTAAATGATGAACAAAAATAAACAAATAGCTGACCAGTAAGGCAGCACAAATAGTATGTGACAAATCTCCATTTACAAATGATATACAGTGTTTTACATAAAACACTCATACATAACATTATTTAAGCAGGGGGCCTGACTGAGACCATGTCTCCTTTTCAGCAGGGCCCTGCATTACAAATAATTAAAATAACACAGTTTACAAGGACATTTGTAGTACAAAAAAAAAATACTAATAATACAATGCCATAATTAAAGGGAAAACTCTGTTCTAAAACGAGGAACATTCAGACACAATGAGCCCTGTGACCGTTTCCCAGGGCAACCCACTCGCCGCGTAAGAAGACTAGCTAGATAAAGAGGGATTTTCAATAAAACACATTTATAAACAAATAAAAACCAGCAGTAGTCTCGTCTAGCTTTCAATGACCCCCACCCTACTGACTTGTATAGACACAATGGTGGGTGCGGAAGTCAAGAACAGTGATAAATCTAATAGCAGAATTATAAATAAAATCTAAAGATGCATTTCTATAAATCACATCACCATAATCAAGCATGGGGAGTATTACTGAGTGCACAATCTTCTTTTTACTTTCAAAATTGAAACAAGCCCTGTTTCTGTATAAGAAGCCTATTTTACTCCTTATCTTTTTGGTAAAATTTTCAATATGCATATAAAAAGTCAGCTTGTCATTCAGCCAAATGCCCAAGGATTTATAATGGGGGACATGCTCCATTTGGCTACCCCGCTGGGTACAAAATAAATATGAAAATCAAGGGGGTCCTTTTTTCTAGCTTTGGTGAATACCATGAACTTGGTTTTGTCCTCATTTAAGATGAGCTTCGACTCAATTAGAGATTTTTGAATTGAGTTAAAATCATGCTGCACATTAGATATGGCCTGCTGAACTGAAGAAGCAATCGAGTAAATGATGGTATTGTCAGCATATAAATGCAGTTCACAATGATCCAAAGATAAGCCAATATTATTAATATAGGCAGTGAATAACAAAAGGGCCAAGAATTGAACCTTGTGGAACTCCTCTAATGATTTGAGCACTTCGAGACTGTTTTCAAATAAAATATATTGAGTCCTATCCTCAAGATAGTTTTTAAACCAATTACAAGCAGATTTGCCAAGACCAATGTCTGACAATCTTTTCAAAAGAAGGCCATGATCAACAGTATCAAATGCCTTAGACAGGTCAATGAAAAGGGCTGCACAATGCTGTCTGTTATCTAGTGCTCTTACGATGTCATTTATAACTAAACAAGTAGCAGTAACAGTGGTATGCCCAGACCTGAAACCAGATTGGTGAGTATTCAAAATGCAATTTTTAGTTAAAAAAGATTGTAATTGAGAATTAACTAGGGACTCCAGAATCTTAGCCAGGCAAGACAACCTGGATATTGGACAGTAATTATTTAAATTACTTGCATCTCCCCCTTTTAATAAAGGGAGAACATTGGCAGTTTTCCATACTTTTGGTATGTTGCTTGTCATAATAGACATATTAAATATATGAATCAGAGGTTTGGCAATGAGTGAGGCAGAGAGTTTCAAAAGATATGGATCTAACACGTCATCCCTTGTAGACTTATTTACATTAATTTCATTAAGAGCTTCAAGAAATTCCTCAGTTGAAATGCAACATAAAGGTAATACAGTATTATTATTCAACAAATTAAGAGGCTGTAGGACAGGTAGATAGATCAGAGGTGCACTGCTTATCATTGGTCTGCTCAGAGAAACTTGGGTCTGCTACTTTGTTCATCTCAAAAAGATAGCCTGCTGAAACAAAATGCTTAAAAGCATCACTTCTTTCAACTTTACCAGTAATCAAATTTGAATTAAAAACAACTTGCGATGGAAGAGAAGGAGAAGAACTTGAACTTTCCAGCATTTTTACAGTTTTCCAGAATTGTGTGGGATTTATACCAGCATCTGCAAGGGATTTTAAATAAAAATCAGATTTTGCCTTTCTAACAGACACTGTGCATTTGTTCCTAAGCTGTCTAAAATAAAGCCAATCTTGGGGTAAGTGGGTTGATCTAGCTTTAGCCAATGCTTTGTTCCTGTCTCTGAACAGTTGTGAGAGTTCCAACGAATACCATGGAATCGCTCTGTCCTTAATTCTTAGCGATTTGAAGGAGCATGCTTGTCTGCCACAGAGTTAAATATAAAGGAGAAAAATTCAAGTACAAGCCAGGAATAGCAGAGACATGATGAAAATCACAATTATACAAGTCATGGAGGAAGCCTTGGACATCAAACTTTTTATAATTTCTCATTTTAACTATACGAGGCTTGAACCTTTGGAGTTTTGTTGTTCTTACGCAGTTTAACTCAGGAGCAGTGCTGAATGCATGGTCCATCACTAATGGCTAATATCTTTAGCTCTAGGTTCATTATCTTGAACTTTGCTAGCTTACATAGTACCTCATGTCACAGTTTTTTTTTTTTTCGACTCACCAGTTCAGAAGTTTGTCTCATTCATTCGACAAGTTTCTGGCAGTATGGCACCTCACACTCGCATCTACATCTACAAGCTTACAACCAAATACACACTGTTATCATACTGATTTGACAACATTACATAAATAGATTTTTGTTTTATCTTAGTTTTCTTTTTTACCGTTCAGCAACATGTGCTTTCCCTTCAGCATCTCCCCGCATCTCAGTTACGCATGACCTCTAGCCAACTTGCATTGCTACGAATGTGCGTTCTGATTGGCTAAGGCACCGCTGCTTGGTTAACTCTTTGCGGTCTGGTCAACAAGTTAAATCTTTGTGACCTGGGTTACACTTTACATGCATAAGCTAGTCATATAGTACTAAATTGTATACTGCCATTCATATCTCTAAGGCATGCTCACTCAAAATTTCCTCGATTGTCATTGTCTGGAGTCATCAACTGAGCAAGATCAACTGTTTTCATGCTCTGCTGATGTCTGTCAAATGGCACGGTTAGGCATCTCAATAACTAGCCTCTTATTGCTTTTTTCTTGCTTTCCCTGTGCTTCAGGGGTTCATGCTACTGTCATGTGCGCCTCTCCACATGACATCGAAGATTTATCAAATGCACTGCTTCATCAGCCTCATCAACTTCATCAGTCTAAATACCATTTTATGCTTGTAAGACACCTCGACAGGCATCTTAGGAAAAGTGTCAAATGACTGTAGATTCACGTATGCTTACTTGAAGTGCCGGATGACATATGTGGCGCAGGTTTTCATCTCCAATTTTACATGTTTATTGTTTTATAACCAACAGATCTTTCTGCGAGCACCACTGTTTGAACATTCTACATCCATGACAACCACAGAACTCTCCGTCTATCCAGCAAATGAAAATATAAGACAACCATCGACATAGTCTACTATGTTACAAATATTCGAAAGGTACAAGTCACTGTTGGACGACGCTATTTTCAGTCTCTCCGACACAATTTCGGTCATCAGGGATTGTCGACAGGCACATGTCTTACAAGTATAAAACGGCCCTTATCTGAAGGAATCAGCCATCACCACCAGTATCTGGACTGCGCGGCTGAATTAAAATTCTCCCTGTAAAGTCTAAAAGCCAAAGACTTTCCAAAATTTTCAACATCATTTTGACATTAAATAGTTCTCTTTACTCCATTTTCTTCATCTCTCCTGAATTGGAAATAGTATGCTGCTGGGATAAAGACAGACCTTAAAGAGTGGTATTTGCATGAAAAGTCTTATAGTCAAGATGTTTTTCCTCTAGTTAACATTAAGAATTTGTCAAGATGAAAATCTTGACGTGAAAAGTCTTTGGCACTTAGACTTTACTGAGAGATTTTTAATTGAGCTGAGACTGGACAGTGGCACTGGCTCACCACAGAGAACCATGCTCTCCTCTGTCTTGTTCATCCTTTACAATTCAACTTCATTTACAAATCTGAGTCATGCGCATGCAGAAGTTCTCAGATGACATCGTGATTGTGAGATGTATTTGAAGTGGACAGGAGGGTGAGTACAGGAGCTTGGAACAGGACTTTACTTTATGACATGGTGTAGGTCAAACCATCGGCTGAATACCTCGAAGGCCACAGAGATGGTGGTGGATTTCCTGAGGACCAGGCCCCATCTGCTACTGGTCTTCATTGAGGGGGTCAGCGTGGTGGTTAGGACCCACAGTACTTTGCAAAAGTCTCAGGCACATGTAAGGCAATGTCGTTGGGAAATATGGGCACAAAAATAATGACATTCAAAGCGTCTAATGAGTGAGAAATGTACTATACAGAGCCATAGACAGTTAAAACTAAATCAAGTCGATATTTGGTTTGTCTACCCTCTCCCTAAAAATCAGGGACACTGTCCTGTTATGCTATAATTTGATAAGATGATTGGCTTATTGCTTGAAAGTTTTCCAAGCAGGGTGGGAAAACTTGCCACTGGTCTTCTACAGACTGATTGTTTCACATGCATCTATCCCTCCAAGTAACTGCCGACAAACATGATAATGTTCATATGAGGGCTCTCTCTAGACTATATATGTCGGGCCTAGTATACTTAACCAACACGGGTTCGGACCTCTTGGAGACACAATTACCACACTAAGATAAAGTTTACGGTATTTGTTGGAGAAGAAGCACCAACTAAAACACAGTCAGCAAGCAGCAAGCGGTCACAATGGCATCCCCCATTACAGGCCGATGGCAACTACCCTCCCTCTTAAGGCCCAGGCTCACCACACACCCCACACGGTACCCACAAGATGGTCCCATACAGCACAGGGAAAAGAGGGAAAAAAAGACAAATTTCATATGATCAATACCACGCAATGAGTCATAAATACACTCTCAAAATACATGCCGAAAATGCCCCTCATTACATTCGAGAGAATCACACTGCAAATTTAGTTCCACTGCAATTTATTAAATTTAAGGCACACCACTCAATTAAATAACACTGATCCGAGACATGCAATAAATAGCACTTCACACACAATGGCCCTCATTTATCAAACTTGCGTAGGATCTGGTGTAGATTCTGGTGTAAATATCAGCGTTCGCCAGGTGTCACGTCTGATTTACTAAAAGTGTGTACGTCGCTGATTTCGGTGCAGAACTGGCGTGGCGTTGATAAATCTGGCGGCAGAAACCATCGTAATTTACATGACACGCCCCTATAAATTCATGCTCCGGGAGGCATAGTCCTGCCCACTTTACGACATGGACTCTCGAAAGATGGCAAAGAAGAGAGAACTTCACTGAGGAGGAAATATCTTCGGCCTGCTGATGAAACCTCGTATCTACAATTTGATAAGAAACAAAAACTGGTTTTCCACGATAATAACATAAACATTGCAAAATACAAAATTTCATTGATTGGATACATTCTTGAAGGTAAAATAGTCATCCTACCCGAACACAGCTCAACTGCATTCTTACATGCAAAATTTTACTTTTTTTTTCTCTCCTGTAAAGTTTATCATTTTGAAGATACGAGATTTTATCAGCAGGCCGACGATAGATGGAGAAAAACAAAATAATTTTATTTGTAAGTCTTAAGAGTGGCATAAAGGGAGCTCAGAAGGCTGCAGTTTGGAAAACTATTGCTGTTGCAGTAAACACCGTTGGGGTGGAAAACCAGAGTGCAGCAGAGGTTTGATTCAATTCATTAATAAATAGAAGTGACTATTCATACTTATTTAAGTGCGTCCAAGCACAAAAATTGACCAAAATTCTTGTTAGACGCACTTATTATTCTGGCCAAGATGCACATTTCTCCATTGCCCACACTTATTTTAAGTGTGTCCAAAGCTAAAAAATTCTTCTTGGCCAAACTTATTTTAAGCGGTACTTTCTAAGCGGCACTGGAATGGTCATCAACTTGCGCACTTACAAGTGTGGTCAAGAAAAAAAATTCAGCATTGGCCACACGTATAAGTGCAAATAACATTGGCCTTAATAAATTCAATTTATAGATCCATGATATTTCATGTAATATAGCCTACATAATTGACAATCCAAATGCTTTACATGTAGGTTAAAAAAGAAAACAGGTTGCTGCTCTCAGGCGCAGCAGCGCACAGACCGGAGGAGGCCAACCAGACAGCTGTCACCGTTCCAGGAGCGCATGGCAGCACTGATAGGCTCCCCCTCCATCGAGGGAATGCGAGGCGGTGGGGGCATGGATGAGTCCCTACCGACTCGATCGGAGCTGCATGAGGGTAATTGTTAAAATACAGCCTGCAGAGATCACTCTTCATTGTACTTTTATCAGTGTTACTAAATGACATTTTATTGGGTGCCACACAAAACGACCAGCCACTCGTCACTTTCCCGGAGGAGATCTCTGTACCGAAAGTTCCTCTCACTTCGGACAGAAGCTTATTCCTCTAACAATAGAAGATCTGCCATTGTCAAAATTTGATCACGGTCGAAGTGTCCGTGAAGCATCTATATACTGAGCAACAAAAAAACGCAAAGTTTGCTTGTTAGTTAATGTGCTCTTATGGTTACTCAGTCGAAGTGACCGCAAAATAAAGAAAAGTTTGATGAAACGAGTGTAAATGTGCACCGCTAGTTATAAATTTGATTTTCTAAAATAATTACGTGCAAACTTATTTTCCAGTCTGCCTTTAATTAGGCTAGCTTGCGTTTCTTTTGTTGTTCGGTATATATCTGACTGGATGAGCATCTGACATACCACACTGCATATCTGCCAAGCTGCGCATTGCGCTTAATCAAATTGATTGTAATTGTCAGCCGTTTGGCCTGACAAGCAGGTTGTCTCAAAATATAAATTTAATTAATTTCTCAACACAGGTGTCTAATTTATTTATTCATTCATTCATTCATTTATTAATTTAGCCAATTTATCTATTTAGACTATTTATTCATTTTACTTCTAAGAGCAACAACAGCATGACGTCCGCATCGCTGCATATGGTTTAGTACTCATTTTGACAGCTGCACTCGTTCCTGCATGTTGTTCGCTGGTTTCAAATTTTCGTACACCTAGTCAGACCTGGCGTGAGATTTTTGCGGACCGTTTGCTCACGTTCAGATTGATAAATGCCGATCCTTGCGGCAGTTTTGGCGTACACCCATTTTTTTGGTGTACGCACGTTTGATAAATGAGGGCCAATATACGGCAGGGCCACATCAGTTTATCCAATACACCCACTTCTACTTAATACACCGGAAAGCAAAGTTCACCATCAATTACAGCACCGGGTGCAAGAACTTAATACATGCCTGAGCAGTTATTGAATGTAGGAGGGCTTACCACAGCACAGTCCACGCCCCCCTTGCTGCTGCGCTGTCGGGCTCCACAGGCACGCAATTGGAATAAAAGTGGTCGGTGGATTCCCTCCTCATCAACCAAAATAAAAAGAAACAAATCCACAATAGTCCCAGTGGTCCGATGTCTCTGTGCCGTGTCAACAGCTGGTCCAGCCCCCCAGACACCAGTTTGGCTGCGGCTCACACAGTTCCAGGCAGGTGAGAGTCGGTGGCACTTCCTGGTTGCGGCAGCCGTCCCTCGTCTTCCCTCAGCTGGAACACACATTGCGATCCTTTGGTTGGCGTGTTAACACGCATCTCGCCATGGATCAGCTGTTCCCCTCTGCTCCAGCACACAATCCCGCCGCAGCAGCCTCCCTCGGACAGAGAACAACAACAAACTTTCAGGGCTGAGAAGCCAAGCGCTGGCCCACTCACGCCAAAAACAACGGGGTAGCAATCAAGAGCTTAATTAGTTACATCATGTTTGCTTGAGATAGAACACATGAAATTCTTGCACTAGCTAGGGGTTTGTTGACAGTGACATTTTTTTGCATATTAGAAATATGGCTGTCAAAAGAATTGTCCAAAAAGCTAATAGAGGAGATCAGTGCCTGGCACAAACAAGGAAAAGGATACAAAAAGGTAGCACAGGCACTGAATTTTTGTAGAGATACAGTTGGAAGCATAGTTCGCTAGTTCAGAGTTAAAAGAAGAGTGGTTACACTACCAGGATGTGTCAGAAAGAGGAAGCTATCAATGGCTGTCACCAGATTCCTGAGGAGACGGGTGGTCAAAAACTCTCGAGTGACTGCAGGAGACCTGCAGCAAGAATTGCAGACAGGAGGCATCGAAGTAATAGTTTGCACAGTAGGGCGCATACTAAACGTTGAAGGTCTCCATGCCCAAACTCCAAGACATACACCACAACTGATCCAAAAGCACAAGCTCCAATATGCTCACACCATATAAATAACAAAAAGTTTGGGGATATTGTTCTTTGGAGTGATGAAACAAAACTGGAATATTTCGGGCTTATGAATCAGTGGTATGTCTGAAGGAGGAATAAAGAAGCATATGCTGAAAAGTGCACCTGCCTACAGTGAAGAATTGTGGGGGCTTTTTGATGCTCTGCGGCTGCCTTGCTTCCTCTGGCACTGGAAATCTGCAAAGTGTGGAGGGCAAGATGGATTCAGTGAAGTACCAGGATATCTAAGGAGAAAATGTCATGCCGTCTGAAGGGAAGCTGACGCTTGGGCATCATTGGACCTTTCGAAAGGACAATAATTCTAAGCATACCTCAACATCCACCAAGGCTTGGTTTCAGAAGAAGTCTGGGAAGATTCTAAAGCGCCCATCACAGTTGCCTCACTTGAACCCCATAAAAAATCCTGGTAAGATTTGAAGAAGGTAGTTGCAGCACACAAACCCTAGAATATTAGTGAACTGGAGGCCATTATCCATGAGGACTGGGCTAAGATTCCTTGGGAATGTTGCCAGAAGCTGTTGTCTGCCTATGCATTACATTTCCAGCAGGTCATAGCGGCAAAAGGGTGCTCTACTTAGCATTAAAGATGCTTGTCATGAAGGGGTTGAATAATTTTGAGCCTGCATTAGTCATTAAAAGTGCTATTTTGTGTTGAATTTGGAGAAGCCACTTGTAATATTTGTTGTGTTGAGCCATTGAAATTGTTCTTGTTTGATTTGTTCATTGCAAACAGCTGAAAGTTTGTAAATTTTTCCAGTAAACCTAATTTGCAACGGGGGTTGAATAATTTTGATTGCAACTGTAAGATCAACTGCTTTAATTGAATAGAAATATATATTCATAAAAATACTTTTAAATTGGCATTTGGAATGTGTAATGTACTTTTTATCTTCAGCAACACTAAAAACAAGAAGTAAACATCTAAGAACAGATGTAAATTTTTAAAAATTCAGGGTGCTTTAGACTTTTTGCACAGAACTGTACTAGTGCCAGGGGCAACAGCTGGATGGTAGACTGGATCTTTACAGGAAGAGGCAGAGTCAGCTTTTTTCTTTTTTTGTGAGGAGGCTGGGGCCCTTCAACATCTGTAGGAAAATACTGCTGATGTTTTACAAGTAGGTTGTGGCCAGCATTCTCCCTTACACTGTGGGGTGCTGGAAAGGCAGCATTAAGAAGAGGAACATTATGTGACTGGATAGGCTGCTGAGGAGAACTGGCTCTGTGGTTGGTAAAGAGATGGATTCCCTTCTGTCAGTGGCTGAGAGAAGGTCCCTAAATAAACAGTGCCTTGAATTATTCTGCCACCCTCTGCACTGCGCATTCACCAGGCATGTTTAGTATATTTAGCGGTAGACCGTATCATAGCTTAAAATTTGTATCAAACTCGTGTTATCAAAAAATAACTCAATTTGTTGCTCAGACCAAAGATAGAATTTCCAATTCAAAGATCTAGGCAAAACTGTCATCTTCACAAGAGCAGACCCAGTCATTTACTAGCTTTAGAGCTGCACACTAATGAAAAGTTTGCATCTCATCTGTGAAATCCCCAACAGGTAAAATCTTTTTGAACCTGAAGTGCATGAATTAAGTATATCTCTCATTTTACTCTGAACTGGATAGCTTTCAAGGTAAGCGTGATTTAGATTCCTTTTTATATTTTCTTTCCGTGCTTTATCTACTTTATTTGGCGAAGTCTGACGCTGAACTCTTAGCTGACCCCATAACGCTCACAGAGCTGGAACTCACTACTAAGAGTATGAATGAGGGTACATTGCTGTGAAGAAGTATTTTCACCCTTCCCGATTTCTTCTGTTTTTGCTTATTCGTCATATTTAAATGTTTCAGATCATCCAATGAATTTTAATATAGCCAAAAACAACATGAATTAATACATGTATTGCTTTTAAATGATTGTCTAATTTATTGAAGGTAAAGAGTTTTTCAAGACCTTTATCATCCATGAGAAAAAAATAATTGCACCCCTTAACCTAATAATTGGTTGTGCCTTCCCTGGCAGCAACAATTGCAACCAAACAATTGCAGTAATGGGCAATGAATCTTTTACATTGCTGTGGAAGAATTTTGGCCCATTCTTCTTCACAGAACTGTTTCAGAAGGGACCAATTTTTTCAAGTTCCAATATTCTCAGATGCCTGAAAGGGAGATTTAATAAACAAGTTAGGGAAAAAAACATATACACAGTATATAAAAATTCATGATTACAAGACCAGATCTGAGCTGTTTTGTGTGGGCATCCCCTCCTTGAAATGAGCTCTGCTCTGATTGGCCAGTGAACAGATTCAGCAGCTCTGAGGGCTCTAATTTCTCGGCGCAGCGCAGGGTGGCGCAGCGTGGCATAGCCCACGCAGTGCTAATTTCGTCCGGTGCAGGCCGTGCAGTGGTAATTTCGTGCGGTGCAACACCGTGCGCAGCCACTTTGGCAATTTGGTAGACGGACATGCGCCGAGATGGGTGTGGCAGCGTAGTAGGGGAAGGTGTCACATATTCATCATGACGCAGTGACAATTTTGTGGATAAAGGTTCCGCCAAATGTGCGCAGAGAGCTCGCCAGCTCCAACCTGGTTTACTTTTTGTGCAGTGGTAATTTGGCTGACCGGCGCACAGTGCGCACACGTCACCGAAACCTCACAGGCAGGTTTCCAGAATGTCAGGCACATTTCAATGCAATAAATTATTACAGCAGCCACTATTTAATGTAATTATCTGAATCAGGACATAAATTATAGTATCTATATCGATTGTCCTGATTTCAGATCAAAGAGAGAGAGAGAGAGAGAGAGAGATGTGTGTGCATGTGGGCGCGTGAGTGCGTGTGTAGGCTATGTGGGTATGTGTCCTTCAGCTGCTTTCACACGGACCTTGAAACAAATTTTTGCATGACTGATTACATTCAAAGTCAATGCAAAGACGCCAATACATGCGTGTATTCGCGTCTTTTGCATTGACTTTGAATGTAATCTGTCGTCGCGAAAAAATTTGTTTTCAGCGTCCAGTGTGCTGCTGACTTAATACTATTATTGCCACTTAGGTTTTATCGTTTTTTAATGGGGGAAAGGAATACAGCCTGATTGTTATGATCTCGTACTGAGTTATGATCACATATTGAAAATAAATGTGTAACATATCTTGCATTGTTGTCCATGCATGTTAATCCCAAAATTTTAAGCAGCAGCAGGGTGTAATAATAGGAACACGCTATCCATCGTTTCTCTTCCCAATGATGCAGGCAGAAGAAATAAATGAGCAACCGTCGTATTTCATTCCAACTTCATAAGTTTGAATGATCTTGAAATTCCATTCAAGTTCGCTCATGGTAATAATTCGCGAATGCCCTAGCTAGCCAGCTAACTCATATTCGTAATGTTTAATATAGGCGTAAGCAGTGCAGAAAACATGCCTGAAGCAGCAAAGTAAAATGCAACATTAACGCATCATGCAGATATAGGACAGAGGCTTCTTTATTCCAACATTTTAAAGGTGAGTAGAGGAGCTCATTTGATTGGTGAAGATTTGACTCGGCTGTGTTAAACCCAAACACGCCTTCTCTCCTCCCTCTTTGCCACTTGCGCCAGCAGGGGGGACAGAGGCGGGACAGAGGAGTACTTGCGCC
Source organism: Gymnothorax javanicus (assembly GCA_029692085.1). Taxonomy (NCBI): domain Eukaryota; kingdom Metazoa; phylum Chordata; class Actinopteri; order Anguilliformes; family Muraenidae; genus Gymnothorax; species Gymnothorax javanicus. Next base: position 37,600,587 of record CM056202.1, read on the forward strand.
GGGCACCAAATTGCAAAATACGCCTGGATACACCCCGTTGGCGCGGCGCTCCCCCCATTCGCAGCGCCTGCGCCTGGTCAACGAATTTAGAGCCCTGAGTGTCAATAAAGAGCGATCAAGTCAAAATCCCTCAGTTACTGGCAAGCCTCTAAATACAGCTAACTGGTTTTTTTTCACCCCTCGAACCATGTTCTTATTGTGCAATGTTGTGTTAGCTTTATGCCACATGTAATGGCACTCATGTCCTCTACAAACCCAAATTCCAATGAAGCTGGGGCATTGTGTTAAAAGTGAATAAAAACAACAAAAATTTGAAATGTGGACTCGACAGACCATGGCACACTTTTCCACTTTGCGTCATTCCATCTAGAGAAGCCAGCGACGTTTCTAGGTTATGTTGACATACGGCTTTCGGTTTGCATGGTAGAGTTGTAACTTGCACTTGTAGATGTAGCAACGAACTGTGTTAACTGAAAATGGTTTTCCGAAGTGTTCCTGAGCCCACATGGTAAATTTCTTTACAGAATGATGTCGGTTTTCAATGCAGTGCCGCCTGAGGGACCGACGGTCACGGGCATTCAATGTTGGTTTTCGGCCTTGCTGCTTACGTGTAGAGAAACTGAGAAAGGTAGTTCTATAACTGCTGGACCCTGCTCATGCAGTTGTTCACAAAGTGGTGAACCTCACCCCATCTTTGCTTGTGAACGACTGAGCCTTTCAGGGATGCTCCTTTTATACCTAATCATGGTACTCACCTGTTTCCAATTGACCTGTTCACCTGTGGAATGTTCCAAACAGGTGTTTTTTGAGCATTCCTCAACTTTCCCAGTCTTTTGTTGCCCCTGTCCCACCTTCTTTGGAACATGTTGCAGGCATCAAATTCGAAATGAGTGAATATTTCCAAGAAAACAATAAAGTTTATCAGTTTGAACATTAAATATCTTGTTTTTGTAGTGTGCTCAATTGAATATAGGTCGAAAAGGATTTGCAAATCATTGTATTTTGTTTTCATTCACGTTTTACACAGCGTTCCAACTTCATTGGAATTGGGGTTTGTAAAAAGTTCCATTTTTGGATCAGCAGTCCTGAGAATATTATCCCAAATACTGTATCTAGGGGCTCATTAAGATATAATTTTTTTTTTTTTTTTTTTGGTGGACGTGAGATGAGCCTTGGCTTTCTTTTAGGTCAGCAGTGGTTTTCGCCTTCCAACTCTCCCATGGATACCATTTTTCCCAAGCCTTTCCTTTCAGCCTGGAATCATGAGCACTAATCTTTACTTAGGAAATCGAGGTTCTTTTGATGTTAGTCTGGATTCTTTTATGCCCTCCTGGATGAGCTGTCGGTGTGCTCTTGGAGGAATTCTGGTAGACTGGCCACTGCTCCAAGCTTTCTCCATTTGTAGGTAAAGGATCTATTTGTGGTTTCCTGAAGTCCCAGAGCCTTTGAAATGGCTCTGTAACCCTTACCAGATTGATCGTATCAACAACTTTGTTTCTCATCAGTTCTCAAATCTCCTCATATTTTGGCACCATGTGCTGTATTTAGCCTCCTTCACGTTGCAAGGCAAGTTCTGTTTAAAGCTGCAGTTGGTAACTTTGAGGAGAGAGAGGACTTGGCATAAAAATTTGAAAAAATGCAACTTTCAGATCCCTCCCCCTCCCTCTCCACTGCACTCCTAAGACCCTCCCCCAGAAGGCTGCCGTGCACGCGAAGGCACGCGAGCTGTTATGCATGTGACTGTGGAGAGATTTTGCATGTTCACATTATGAAAACGGCGAAGTTGCCAAGGCTAGACGTTACTGTTGTGAACAGTCAACACTGCTGGCCAACAAACAGGCGCGTCGTTAGACCTGAAAATTCAGGGGCTAATATCCCTCCCTTTATTGAAAATAATTAGTCCTGGCTAATTCTAGATGGTTTTCCTTTATTAGCACGTTTTCCAATTCAAGAATAATCAAGTGGCAATTGAAGACACGGCTTCTCTCCCTCATGTGATCTAAAAGCGACAAAATAATGGGCTACATTCAGTACAGAAAAATAATTTGATTATAATTAGGTCTATGCACCGTCACTCGGCGACGGCATTTCAGAACTCTTCATTGAATGAAGGTCATTTCGGCGACAAGTACGTACACCTGTTTTTGCAGCACGGTCACTCAACTCGCTGTAAAAAAAATAGACAGCTGTCCGATTGGAAAATGTAAACGGCCGAAACCAGAACCACATACTAGTCACCAAAATTACCTTCATTCGCTGAAGAGTTCTGAAATGCCGTCGCCGAGTGACGGTGCATAGACCTAATTATAATTAAATTATTTTTCTGTACTGAATGTAGCCCATTATTTTGTCGCTTTTAGATTGCATGGGGGAGAGAAGCCGTGTCTTCAATTGCCACTTGATTATTCTTGAATTAGGAAACGTGTTAATAAAGGAAACCCATCTAGAATTAGCCGGGACTAATTATTATTATTATTATTATTATAAGGGGAGGGATATTAGCCCCAGAATTTTCAGGTCTAACGACGCGCCTGCCAACAAAGGAGCAGAAATAAATCATGTCGACATGAAAAGTAATCTACAGCAGTATGTATTCAGTAAAAACCCAGCACATGCTTATTTCAGTAAGTTACCCGTTTTTTTGAGTACAGAAACTGTTGTGAATCCTGCTGAATGGCCAGTAAACCATGTGTGACAGCATTTAGCTGTGAGAGCACAGAAACGTTACACATATTTATAAGGACAACAACACAACTGATAAGACTGCCAGGTCACTTCATAAAGATATTTTCTGCTACTTTCTAACAAGACGACACCAGTAACGTAAGCCCTAGCATCGGAAACAAGCTAATGTTAGCTCGACAGCAACATCACAGTAACATAACATGCACTACGGAGCACTGTAACAATTACAAGACGCTGGCTATTCGAACAGCGACTGAGCTTGTAAGCGACGTTCACCCGCTTATTTGCAGACCGAAAATGAATCGATGCCCGTTAGGGCTGGGGTTAGTTCTAGCTGTGCATGTGAGCGATGCCAACTCGCTTATTTGCAGAGCATTGCGGAGCAAAAATGAACCAACGAATAAAGCAGGGGTTTACCTGTCAAGCAGAAAAGTCACCAACTCTGCGTCGGTTTTTAATCCTTCCAGATCACAGAGTTCCCACCACCTCTAAAAAGCCACTCTGATGTTCACTCTAGTTTTATCCCGGACTTTGTCAAATACTTTCTTTTGTGCTTTTTTTTCTTCTGGCTTCCTCTTTTTACTTGTCTTAGCCGTGTGTGCTGTTGTCGGTAACGGAGGTATCGGCATTTTTTTCCTCGCTGATGGCTGTTGTTGCGCAATTAGTTTCTCTAAGCTCCTGAACCCTCTCTCGGAGACTTGAGCTTGACTGAGCTCTGACGTGAACTGAGGAGGAAGGGGGAGGAGGCTGTCCGCAGGTCATGCATGTGCGTTGTTTGACAGCTGTTAGACACCATCCTGGCTCTAATTGGTTCTTTTTGGCCGGTCCGAACGATTCTTTTAAATTGCAGTAGGAGCAGTAGGTGGGTTTAAAGGAGCCTTTTTTAATTACAGAGTACTAGTTTTATGTAATACTGTCTGTACACAGTGACAGTTCTAGCAAAAATGACAAAAAGTTACTTTTATAAGACTTACCAACTGCAGCTTTAAGTGATGGTTGTATTCAAGAAGGTGGCAGAAATCAGGCATAGGTATTTCTAGTGAAATTGAACCCAATTATTAATAAAATTTGTTTCAGTGGTTGATTTAGTAATTAAGGTGCAGTAACCTCTTCACAATGGGCCAGGCAGGGTTGGATAGCTTTTTCCTTCAATGATCATCCCTGGTCACAGAAAAATAATTTTTGTCTGCTACTTAGTGTAATCCATATGAAGACCACAAAGGAAAAACGATCAGAGTACAAATTTTGCATTTTTGAATATTTATACATTATATTTATAATAATATATGTGTAATACTATCATATATTATTATAATATTTTATTTTTTTACATTTTTTTTCAGTGCTTTGTTTCTAAGATCATTTTGAATTTTTAATTCATCATTTCTCCACAACATGAAAATGTGACTGATCATTTTTCCATTGTGGTCTTCATATGTTCACCACTAAATCCAGTGTGCTGAATCCAAGTCTGAAGTCAGATTTTGTCCATGACTGCAGGATCCTATGTTGTGCGTACAGGTGCAAAATGTTTAGTTTGTTCGCCATACAAACATCATACATGACTAAATTTTGCCTCACGAGTGTGATATTGCAGGAATGTACTCGTGGCAACAAGTATACAAAAAGTTTACCTGAGTCTTAACCCAATACATATTTACTGTTCAAAAGTGCTTTAACACTTTTTGTTTTAACACTTGCTTTTGCACCTCTTAGTGTCTTGTTGCAGAAACTAGCAGCAGCCACTTATCATGCTGGGGGTACAGTGGCCTTGATATCTTGTCTCCATGATGGAAATATCCTGATGGAGCCCCTCCTCATGTTACATCACCCAAATTTTTGGGGGGAAAAATTATAGGTTAGAATGTAAGAAACGATTGGCTTAGCAAGTGCGGCTTAAAAACTCTTCAAGTTGGGGTTCATGACATTCATCATAAGATTTATCAACAGCGACATCATCCTCCTGATCCTCAATAGAAATGTCACTATCAATAGAATTAGATGCTGGGGGAATTGGAACTGGATTCTCTGAATCATGTCGCACTGGTTTAGAGCAAATTCACAATCAGAACGGACCATTTTTTTTGACTTATTATTCTTTGAAAATAAAGCAATTTTTGTCATACAGAAATATCAGTCTGAGTGATAATTGTTCTGTTCACACCAAACCATAGGCACAGTAAAAGGCATTTTATTCCTACTGCCATTCAACCACTGCGTGAGGCCACTGCGTAAGACTAATGCAAAGCACAGCAGATATGATGTGCCCAGCTTTTATCATGACCTTCTGTTTTACATCTGAAATAATACCTGTAAGCAGTCTCCACTCTCTTGGACAGTTTCCTGTGCTGGTCACAGGGGGTGTATTTACCACAAATGTTGCAAAAATGGTCAGAACAGTTGACCCAGTTCTGTCTACTCATCTTTAGCTTAAAACAAACAAGCAGAATCTATCCAAGAAAACCTCATCACTCAAAAGGTGCGCCCTTGGTCCGTCTCACCTTCTATGCCTACTGCTGACATCAGCTCCCCGACATGCCCAAAGATGCCCAGGCGCTGCAGATGCTAAGTGCCAAACTATTGTGAAACTATCGCTGGCCTATACTTAAAAAGTGGACATGATGGAGAAATTCTGAGTTCACATTAGGAATCAGCGCATTCGTTTTCATAAAAATCACGTCTTTTATTCCTAGTAGCAAAATCTTTGTTTTCCAGTGGAAATAAATTATCATTTAAAAACTGCATTTTCTGTATACTAAGGTTATCTTTGTCTGATATTAAAATATGCTTGATGATCTGAAATATTTAACTATGAAAATAGTTGAAAATAAATCGGGTAAGAGGATCACTCTCTGATTGGAATTGTTGTCAACATATATGAAAAAGTTTGGGCTTGCCATCTGGAGGGTCTCATGGCCCGACTTTTCCACCTAGACCACACTGGCTTGATTAAAATTCATTCCACCTCTGACAACCTATGCTGATTATAATATATTCAGCTGATTAGTCAAACTCTCCCTGAGCAGTAGATGCAATGAAAGCCTTCAACCGCCAGGAGTGTAACAACCTGTGGTCAGTGATGGATCATTTTGGCCTCAGTTCAGGCTTTGCCAACATGATTAGAGTGCTGCATGCTAATCCAGCTATATCTGTTCTCACAGGTAGGTTTGTGTTCCCTCAGCAGGGCTGCCCCCTCTCTCTCTTATTATTTGCATTATCTTTGTAACCTCAGGCCCTGGCGGTTCACCAATCAGAGGTCATCATCCCCATTGCTCTAAAAATAAATATCAGTATCTCTCTATTTGTTGATGACATATTATTGTATTTGGACACATCAGATCTGGCAATTCCTCCTCTCTTGACACTTTTTGGTAATTTCAACCCTTGATCTAGGTAAAAATTTAATTGGACTAAGTCTTGTTTCAGCCAGTGGCACAGTAAACAACTTCACAGTAAGCAAGATCTTACACCGAGCATGATAGTGAGATTTTTTACAATGTTACTCGTACTGCCTCCAATTACACAACATCGGGGCCTTGTATATTTTTCGAATAAAATGTACTAAAAACAAACCCAAATGCGAAGGTTTAGCTCGGATATTTTGCACAGAACACACACACTGGTATATCCATGTTGAATAGAGAGCTGCAATGAGTCTCAGAACGACGTCACATGCATAAATTAATATGTAATTAGCTTTTCGGAAATCAGGGAAATTGCATTGCAGCTGGTCTGGTTTTTGATCTCCTTTTTTCAATACAAATAGGACGATTGAGCTTGGTTTCTAATGTATTTGGGGAAAGAGTGATATAAAGTACCTAAATTGCTAAAACCGGAAAATAGTCAGGTATGTTTGAGTTCCATAGTAACCCATTAATGTTATTTATGGCCAGAAACGATAGCTAATGTAGGATAGGCTATGTTGAATGGTTAATACTGAAATAAAGCAGCAGGGGCAGTTCTGTCCTACAATCCTGCCATTTTTTAACATTCACTGACCGCAGTTTCAGCTAAGTACTTTTCGCATAGATCAGGACATTTCACGTGAAAATTATTTTACTTTATTTTCATGTCACGAATGTAAAGCCCTCCAATGCACATTGCAGACAATGCAGTCAACATTTTGTGCTTATTTGCCCATCCCTCCCCCCCAATAACTTAACAATTTACATTTGCAATCAAAATAAAATAATGTTTTGCCTGACGTGAGTCATATTTTATCGAACGACTGGGTTTATGTAACATTGGCCAACCAATCAGCTAGCCAAGAATGTCCCAATCGACATCCAATGCGACCGCTTTGTATTAATATCCAATCCGTATCGTGCCATGGGGTAAAGTCCGGCCTCTTCACAGGCTGCATTTTCATTTTAATATTGTTAGGCAAAGCACGTAGTGCCATGACATTGAAATTGCAAAGGGAGAATGCATTATCGATTTAATTATGGCACAAAATGCGTTTACTTCTTGAAAAAGAAGAAGCATTTCTGAGAATACATTTTTATAATAAGTTTTGAGTTTTTGTTTTATTTTTGTCAGTGCTTTGGTGGAGCCCTTCTTGTAAATAAAAATGGAAATGGGGAATGTATTTTAACTTTAAATTTCTTACAAAAAGTGCATATATGGACTTGAAAATGAAAATGCTAAGTGGATGATTACGTTAACATTTACGCGATGATACAAATAATGCGCTTGCTTTACAAAAGAGAAAAGGCATTTCCGAGAATGAATTTGCATTATAAGATTTGCGTTTTTGTTTTATTCTTGTCAGTGATATGGCAGGGCACTTTTTGAAAATTAAAACGCAAATGAGGAATGTATTGTAATTTTCAATTTGTAGCAAAAATTGCATACATTAACTTGAAAATGAAATCGGAAAGGGGAGGATTACATTTTTATTATCATTATGATACAAATAATGTGTTTGCATCTTGAAAACAAAAGCACATTTCTGAAAAGGTATTTTCATTTTAATATTGTCAGCTTTATGCTTCCACAGGATCCCTGCCTTTTGCCCATAGTCAGTTGGGACAGGCTCCAGTTCCCTTGCAACCTCAGTGAGGAAAAAGTGGTATCAAGAATTGATGGATGGATGGATCCTTCTACTTGTTTCTTTTTGTTGAGATTAATGGGAAATGTGATGATAAATCAAATTGACTTTCCTGAAAATGCAGTAATCAAAGAACAAACAAAAAATGGGAGAAAAAAAGAAAGTGGAGAGGTAGATGAGGCAAGGGTAATAATGCCTAAAGTAAATCCCAATTTTTGTCTCCTTGAGCGATGTACAGCAGTTGAACACTCCAGGAAACTCAGATGACACTACCTTAGGTAGTGGCGATGCTATCTGGCTAGCTATCTAATTAACTTAATATTACTCCTGTCCTTTGGAGCGGGACTTCATTTTACATGCAGTCGGTTTTGTTTCCACCTAGAGCATTTTGCCTATGCAAGACAGTTGGCAAAAGGATGTAAGTAGGGGAGACTGGGGTCCGATGAGCCATGGGGACCAATGAGCCATATCACTATTTTGCGATCAATCGATGCCAAAGGTGTTTAAAATAGGCAAAATAGTGATATGGCTCATTTATCCCCATGACTCATCAGTCAATGGTCAAATATTTTGCCTATTTTAAGCAGCTCTGTCATCGATTGATCGCAAAATAGTGATATGGCTCATTGGTCCCCATAGCTCGTCGGACCCCAGTCTCCCCTACCTAGTAAGCAACCATTCTGTCTGAATTTCAAATGGACACTCAATTGGAGATTTGAGATCTAAGCTATTAGAATGTGTTTAATAATGAAAAATTTGAGTTTTTTGTGGGAAGAAATTAAATTGGGATAATCTGAAAACACCAAATAATGGTTCTTATTCTTCTTCTTCAAAAAATCCTTGAGCTAAAACTTATTTTACTTATATGCAATGATGTAGGATGTTTGGGCTACATAGAAACCGAGCTAAGCATTTGCAAGTCTGATCTGTACAGCCATTAAATGTGTGCCTGCCATCAGAACATAATGAACATTAGATCACTATAGTTGGCTGGCTAGCTTGGCTTGTGAGCGATAGCTCGCCAATACATCACTGCCAATGATCACAACGCTCCTTAATAATTTAACTTACCATCATGTACTTAAGTAATTTATAAATTGGGTAGTGTATTTCAGTTGTTTGATATTGTTAAGCTTAATAATGAATGTTTATAACATAAATAACAGTTTTGAACGTGTACTCAAAAATCAAATCAAAAGTGCTTGGATACAAAATAGCAAAATAAGTTAATGAATGTGGCGTCTATCTGTATGAAAATTATGGAGGCACCTTGCTTGGCATAAAAAACAAAGAAACTGCTAATTAGGATACTCTCTGTAAACAGAAAAGGCAATATTTGCACTCAGATTATTGAGAAAAAAAAATCCAGTTTGTGTGCTATGCGCATTTGAATTACATACGTGTTCCTACCAACTCTTACAATAAAACTGCGCCCGTGTATTTGATGGACATGGATGTAACTTTAACTGCAGATTTTTTTTCTCTCTCTCAATGTTTGTCCCAATGTTGCTCTATCTTTATGTTATGAGAAGATTATTTTAACAGCATTCACAGCTGCAAAAATAAGGCTAGTCAATCGCTGGAAGCATCCAAATGTAATGCACGGAAGATTATGGGCCCTTTTTATATATTTTCTCAGGGGCACTTTCAACTGCACTAAAACTCAGGAAGCTTGTAGAATGACTTTTGATAGGGTAAAATAATTAATTACCTGTCTGAGTTTCTACTGATATTATTTCAATACATCATGTGGACACATTTGTGTCAGAGGTCATTACTCAGTGTGTATATACTGAATTTATTAATTATGGGGCAAAATTATTATAAAACTTCCATTTTATCTTTTTTTTTTTGCCTTTGTAATTATTTTTCAAGTTATACTTGTTTTGTTTTGCTCCTGATAAGATGGGAGGGGCAGGGCGGAGCATCATGCCTGTGTATCTCATGCTTTCTGCAATACTGTTTCTTTTTTATTTGTTCACAAAGAGACAGACCGTCTCTACCACAGTCTTGGAACAGTTTGCAGAAAAAAATAACCTTGCACTGACTTGTCCATATTAAATGGCCAAAACAGGTTCCAAGCCCCTTGGTTTCGAATTTATACTGTTGTTATATCAACATATTTTGTAGCAATCACCAGCACTCCACAGTCAAATTTCCCCATCATTAAAATGGAAGTGTGTAACATGAACACCTGAAGAACTTCAAGTTGGTACTTGGCTGGCAGGCATAAAATACAGAGGAGGATAGGAATATCAACTTTCCTTTTTATGTCTGCTTACTAGAAAAATGTGTTCAACAGAAAAGAGCAAGGGGGGCAGGAAATTGACAGACTCATTGCAATAAAAAAGGAAAGATTAAGAGCCAGTTTCTGTAACTTTGGACCAGTTTGAACCAGGGGGTGATATAGCATGCTCCAGGAAACCACTGATTTTTTTTGTGGGGGTAGATATATTGTCAAAACTGACAAAAATAACGTTTTTATCCCCAAGATCTCTTCGGGTAGGAATTCGACCCTTTTTAGGGTAAGGGTGAAAAGGGAAAAAAATAGTGAAATAGTCAAAATCTGGATTTTGGCAATGAATATCTTGGTGCGCCCTCAGTAAGCCTCCTTGATTTTTTGGTATATGAATACATGGGTAGAGTACTTTCATCTACCATTATAATTTTCAAGGCTTACTGAGGGCGCCGCCTATAGGTGGCGCTCCAAATCATGACTTTTTGCATTCTGGGCTATGTTTGAGGCCATCCCAGAGACTGCGCCCTCACAAAGCCTTGCTTATTTTTGCATATTTGGATACATGGGGACTAGTTCTTTCCCAATTTGCATCAATGCCGGTGACTTAGTGAGGGCGCTTTGGTATAGGCGCTTTTTAAGCCGAAAATGCAATTTCAGGTGATTTTCATTTGACCATATCTCAGTGCGCCCTCGAAGGATTTCGGTAAAGATTGTTTTATTGTGTTCCACTACATCTCTGCTATTCATGATAAAAATATCAGGGTGGCTTTTTGCCTTGTTAACCCTCTGTATGCCAAAACGTTCACACTAGACAACACTCCACCTTTAATCAAGAAAGACAAAAGGTTAGTTTTCCAGTGCGTTAATAGGGGGCTCAGGCAGCAGGTGGCAGTTTTTATCCTGCTCTGAACAATATACATGTAAGGATTCAATCATTATTCAGTGCTGGTGGCCGAAAATGAAATATGTCATCTAGCCTCCCGTCCTCTTCAGCACCTTCGAGATGCCTAAATTGTTATTTTTCTGACTTTTAAGTTCTTTTGAATGTTTTAATAAATTGTTTCTAATTTGAAAAAAATGTCTCGCCTCAATGTCCTGACAACACATCCCCAGTGGTTGGTGGGGACTGTTGGTCTTTTTTGGTGGTTTTGCTTGATTGCGAAATATGTGAAATATGTCCATTTCTGGCATGTGTGGGGTTAAAATGAGGCAAAAAGCCGCCCTGATATTTTTATCATGAATAGCAGAGATATAGAGGAACACAATAAAACAAGTTTTCCTGAAATCCTTCGGAGGCGCACCGAGATATGGTCAAATGAAATCACCTAAAATTGCATTTACGGCTTAAAAAGCGCCACCTATACCAAAGCGCCCTCACTAAGCCACCGGCATTGATGCAAATTTGGAAAGAACTAGTCCCCATGTATCCAAATATGCAAAAATAAGCAAGGCTTTGTGAGGGCGCAGACTCTGGGATGGCCTCAAACATAGCCCAGAATGCAAAAAGTCATGATTTGGAGCGCCACCTATAGGCGGCGCCCTCAGTAAGCCTTGAAAATTATAACACAAAGTGAAAGTAATCTACCCATATATTCATATACCAAAGAATCAAGGAGGCTTAATGAAGGCGCACCAAGATATTCAAGTCCAAAGTCCAGATTTTGACTATTTCTCTATTTTAGCCCTTTTCACCCTTACCCTAAAAAGGGCCGTAAATTCCTGCCCGAAGGGATGTTCGGATAAAAAACGTTATTTTTGTCAGTTTTGACAATATATCTACCCCCACAAAAAAAATCAGTGATTTCCAGGAGCATGCTATATCACCCCCTGGTTCATAGTTACAGAAACTGGCTCTTAATGATGAGCGCTGAAAGTCCAAGCAGAAATATTAAGAACAAAAGCTACACCATACCAACTATGAGCACAGAAATACTAAAAACAGAAGCTACACCATACCAACTATGAGCACAGAAATATTAAGAACAGAAGCTACCATACCTACTATGAGCAGCACATTCTCACTTGCAACTTCAGGTATCTCGAGTAATGTACCTCTACCCCCTCCTTTTCCACTAATTGTTGTATGACAGTGGTCAGTTTCATTCCCCTAACTGAAAAGCGTGACTTGATTGTCTATCGAAATATTATTTTGCTCTTTTGCATTGAAGTACACTGTAAATAATTGCTGTCAATTTACAACAGAATTTCAACAGCATTAACCCGCTATTTTTAAATACAGCATTCAACTGTTAATATAAAACACAGTCTGTTAAATTACATTCCTTTGACCATTTTTCAACGGAACTGTAATGTTTTTCCTAAATTACAGCACTTTCCCGCTAATTAACACTAACCATAGTTTTTTTGGAGGGTCAACTTCGCCTGAGCTGCACACGTGGAGCTGAGTCTGTTCTTTTCTTCATCCATCACCATCTTATTGATTATTTGATGAGTAGCGATTTAATTTATATATCGGTGCAAAGTCTATCAATGATGTTACTTGATTTATGAATATGTGCATGTCATGACAGAGGATTACATCAGTAAACAAGAATTTCATAAATGATTGTATCGCGTATAGCTGTGTAGCTATACTGGACAAAGAAAATTAGGGATCACCCCAATTTTCGAATTTGAAATATTTGATAGTTCAAATTATGTTCCATATCATATTTCAATATTAAAAATCAGAGTGATCCCTAACTTTCTTTGTCCAGTATACTTAGCCAGCTGAATAATGTAACACCACGGTGATAGTTCACTAGTTATCAGATTCTTTCGGTCAATAATTTACCCGAGCTAAGTAGCGAAATAATTGCAATTAACCGTGAACTTTTATTTATAGCTATGCACCGAAAATCGCTAGCTGAGCAGGCGAAATAGCTTGCTAGCCTAGCGCGCGAGCTAGTTTGTTGAGTTGAGTTAGTTCGCTGACTAACTTGGGTGCATATTAATGCCAGCTAAGCAAGCTAGATGCTCGCGGTTAAACTGTAGCTAAGTTGGCGAAGTAATGGCTATACACTAATTTCCATTGCCTTAGAGCTCAGTTGCGGTGAGCTTGACAGTATAAACCTTTTACAGCCTGTGAAAATCACTTGATCAGTATGCATTGGGGTTATTCGATGGTTATTAGCAGTGCTAATACAAAATTTACAGCAGAGGTGTATAGTAACGAAGTACATCGTTACAGTACTTAAGAAGTTTTTTTTTTTTTGAGGATTTGAACTTGAGGTTTTTTGTTTCTTTTTTTTTCTGGGACTTTTACTTTTAGTCTACTACATTTAGATAAAAAGCATACTTTTACTTCGTTACTTTGGCACTGGCCACTTCGTTACTCGTTACAAATCAAAATATGAATGTAATTCATCATTCAATGATTATCTGGATTTGGCGTGTTTGAGAAAAACAACGGTGCTCGGCAAGGTATCTTTGTGCAGATGTGTCCGCCAGCGGACATGGAGCTGCAAATTTATGTACGCAGTTACAATATTCTATCACTAGATGGCACACCAGGATCAGTTATTGAATATTCACAAGCAATGTCAGCTGCCGTAACACTTTACTCAAGTAATTTTCTTATGGGTGACTTCAACTTTTACCAAAGTAACTTTCAGTTATGGTACTTCTACTTTTACTTAGTTATTTTTTTCGAGTACACACCTCTGACTTACAGTAAGGTTATTCTCAAGATAACTGTTGGATCAGATGTGATATGCTGAAGAAGATATTCTTTACTGTAACTTACTGACGTGTCTCTGACATTTCAGATGCCACCAGACTAGTCTACTGCTGCCCTACCGATAACAGCAAGTACTTCCCTGCTCATCACGTCTTAATTGACCAGGCCATTTTTCAGACCCCCCAAACACTGAAATAGGAAACAAGGTGAGCTGTCAAAAGGAGAAATTGTTGTGTTTCTTGCATTACACCTTGTTCACAGCAACCTCATACGATTGAAGTTTAGTGATTTTTAACCATAAGTCACATCTGTTTGGCTTGCAAGGATGTTTTCTTGTCAGTTCTGTGGATATCAGTCTAGCACCATGGTGGCCTATGTGAGACACGCAAAAATTCACAGCAACATACCTAATTTAGTACTTCGGTGTTGCCTGCCTGATTGCAAAAGGACCTTTAATAAATGTGCAGGTCTAAAAGCACATTTGTACAGAAATCATAAAGAGCATAAAATGGAGTCCACATTGAGTATGTCAGTGAATCTGACGTGTCATCTTGACTTCTGCAGTGTCAAATGCGATTCCCTGAGTGAGTTTTACTCTCACCTCAAAGTACACATCAGGGAAGGACGAGCAGTTCTGTGTCCCTATAAGCAATGTGATACGACAGTTACTGTGGTATCTACATTCACTTCTCATATTTCCAGGAACCATAAAAAAAGTTCAGAAGTAGATTTAATAGAGTCCATCAATGGCTCAGCCGGTGTAAGTGGCACTAGTAGCAATCATAATGATAGTGATTTGCTGTCTGACATGCAGCTTGATGCTGCTGATGATACTGAACATTTGGAGGTTAGCCCAGAAAGTGTTGATGATTCACTGTTTTTGAGGAATCTCACTCTCTTTTATCTCAAACTACAAGCAAAGTTACTGCTTCCTTCTTCCACAATTCAGACAATCATGGAGGATTTGCAGTCAATCCATGACATCAGCCAGTCACAGTTACTTTTTAAACCGAGTGAAAAGTTGCTTGTACTTGGGGTTCCAGATAATACCATTGAGACTTTTATTAATGATCTAAAAGCAGAAGATCTTTTCCGGACTCATAATACCCACACATTGAAAACAGACTCACGGAGAAAAACTGTGTTCAAGAATCAGTTTAATTATGTTGAACCAATGCCCTTATGTCTGGGACAAAATGAAGCAGGCAAGGAGTGCTTTGCTCAATATGTCCCCGTGAGAGAAACACTTGAGGCTCTTTTTCAATGCAAATCTGTTTGTGAACAATACAATCAAGTACATACCCGTGCCCAAACCAAAAACGTCTTTAAAGATGTGTGGAGTGGAGAAAATGTGACTGAGAAGTCAATCCAAGCAGAGGGGCCTTCTTTGGGCTTGATCCTTTATCAGGACGCTTTCGAAGTTGTAAACCTGCTTGGGTCCGGAAAAAAGAAACACAAAATACTTGCTGTGTATCTCACATTGGCAGACCTCTTACCACACCACAGGTCCAGTATTGACCAGATGCAACTAGTTCTTCTCTGCAAAGAGCAAGATTTCCGGCATTTTGGTCAGGATTTGGTTATTGGTCGCCTGGTAAAAGATCTGACAGACCTCGAGAAAAATGGTATGGTCTTACCTGATGGACAGGTCTGTAAAGGGATACTGCATGCTATTGCTGGAGACAACTTAGGGTCTCACAGCATTGGAGGATTTCTTGAGAATTTCAGCACGAGTGTTAATTTCTGCAGATACTGCGAAACAGACAGAGACACAATTAAGGCAGATCCTCTTTACAGGGCCACCACTCGCACAATACAATCATATAGAGAGCATGTTCAGAGACTAGAGGGGGCTTCAGTCCAAAGCGGAGGTATCAAATTTGACTCCTTGTTTAATGAGCTGGCCTTCTTTCATGTGTGTCAGCCTGGATTGCCTCTGTGCATTGGCCATGATTTATTTGAAGGCATTGTGGCCTCTGACCTTGCACTGTACATCCAGCATCTTGTGAAGGTAGACAAACAGTTTACCTACCTTGAACTGAACCGAAGAATAGGTCACTTTCAGTATCTAGGGAATGATAAAAATGATAAACCTTGTGAGGTGACTCCAGGAAGTGATAAGCTGAGTGGACATGCTGTCCAAAACTGGTGCTTGCTGAGAATGCTCCCAGTGCTGATTGGAGAGAAAATTGAGTCTCCAAATGAAAATCAAGCCTGGCAATTGGTATTACAATTAAGAGAAATGGTTTCTCTTATTTGTGCACCAGCAATTTCAACGGGCCAAATAGTATATTTGAGAGTGCTTATTGATGAGTATTTGTATTTCAGAAAGCCAGCTTTCCCTGATCAGCCACTGAAGCCGAAGCATCATTATGTCAGCCACTATCCAGATCTGATAATCCGCTTCGGACCACTTATTCGTTTGTGGACATTAAGATTTGAGAGCAAGCACACTTACTTTAAACAATGTGCAAGGAAACTGCACAATTTCAAAAACTTGTGCTTCACTCTTGCTGAAAGGCATCAGCTCCTCCAGGCATACCTTAATGCGGGTGATCTCCTTCCACCAACTGTTGTCGTGGAAAAGGCAGCTGAGTTTTTTCCTATGGACTACCATGAGAGCATCAGGGAATCAATATCAAGCTATAATTTAGGCCCTGACAATACTTTGATGGCTCATGAGGCAACTGTGAAGGGCACAAAATACAAAAAAACATGCTTGTTATTGTAGGTGAGAGTCCTGAGGGTCTTGTGATTGGCAAGATCATAATGATACTTATCCACTGTAATTCAACAGTATATTTCATCACTCAAAAATGTAAGGCTCTTCTGCTCCTTGATGTAGGTTTGTATGGCCTCGCTCCAATTCAGGGCTGCTACTGTTGTCTTAAACAGGATGACCTCACTGATTATTACCCTTTGCCAGAATATGCCCTGTGTGACAGGCCAATAATTGTTCTCCATCATTCTTTCCTCTCAACAGAGAGTGACGATGACCTTGGTGGAGGAGCTGAGGGAGATCATCTTTAAGGCCTTGCCAACTATCTCTGAAGCTGTAAAACAGCAAGTTACAGACAGGCTGTTGAGCTCTGGTTTAGAGTCAGTAGAAGACCTCAAGTATGTGACACAAGAAGACATTGCAGACTTACTACCTGCTATTCAACAGCGAAAACTTTTGGATGGATTCAAGATGGGTATGTTTACTCACTTACTTACTGTCAAGACATTATTTAATTTACATTAAACAGCAAATTGTTTAAGCTGTATGACTATATGCATCTTTTTGTCAATTTTAGAGACCGAGACAATCACCTTGGACTTTGAAGTCCAGCCCTCTCCCACAGAAGATGCCAGCAGCATCTCTGTACCATTTTCCAGTCCGTCTAGCTCATCTTTGTCCTCCAGTTCAGCATCTGGACCTGCAGACACCCAGCCCTCCTCCCGCATCAGCAAAGCTTGGCCAGAATCCTTTCAGGTGCCCTGGGATCTCATGCCGGAGGACATTCGATCAGCCATCTCAGATGGTAAGAGACCTTCACCTGCTGCACGACGGCAGATGGTGAGGGTGGTGGCAGATGAAATGCGGAAGTACGAGGCAAATCCAACTCGCTCACAGTGCCTCAGGGTTTGCAAAAACATTGTTCGTCAGTACCCAAAAAGTTTCGCGGATCATCTTCACAATGGTCAGGTACTGGGAAGTGGATACAGTTCACTCCTAATTCAAGTAAAGAATCGTATTGAAAACCTGAACCGCAACGGCAGCTTTCGCCAGCACCGTTCATCCAGCCCTAGACAGAAGAGAGGACCAACTGACACATACGGCTGTACGAGATTCCAGCCCAGCCTCCCACCTTAGGAGACTGAAGACACAGTAGAGAGCAAACGCCAGAAACTGGAAGGAATCTACAGTCGAGATGGAGTGAGTGGGGCAGAAAGAGCAGAGGTAAAGCAGCTAATGGAAACAACTTTCTATCTGCAGCGGCGTCACATAAATGTTCTACCAGCACCAACCATTGAGGATTTAAAAACAAAGTGGCCATACCTGTTCACGCAGAAAGGTCTCTATGCCCACTTTGAGCTCCTCACTGATATCCCTCTGCTGCGTACACTTGAGCTGGCCATGGAAGAGTGTGGCAGAGCCATTGTGGAATTCTTCAAGAGAAAACCCACCAATGCAGGAGGGAAGGAAGTTCTCTCACTGGATGAAGACGTTGATCTGCCATTGAGTGTTATTCAGCCTCTGATGGCTCACTTTTCAGAGACCATTACTGGATTAATCGTGCTTGCAAATGTAGGTTCCTTGTTATTTATACACATGACATACTGTGTCATATAACGACTCCTATAATGACTCATCAAGAACACTTTGTATTTTGCTTTCTATGTCTCAGGGATGTGCCACTGCCGCTGACATTGAGAGGACCATCTCCATACCTGCAGCTCCCTGTCTGATACTGCTTGGTATTTTTATTACATCTTTGGATTTGCAAGCAACATTTTTTTTCTTAAAGCATAATGCATAATGGAGTAATGGTCAATTAGGGCTGCAAGTAACAATTATTGAAATTCATCTGTCAGTTACTTTCGATTTATCAATTACTTGTGTGGCCCATAAAATGTCAGTAAATGTTGATCAGCGTTTCCCAAAGTCCGAGATGATGTCCTGAAATGGCTTGTTTAGTGCACCCAAAGATATCGGTTTACTGTCACAGAGGAGTAAAGAAAGTAGAAAATATCCACATTTAAGAAGCAGGAATCAGAGAATTAGGACTTTTTTTTCTTAAAAAGGTACTCAAACCGAGTGCTAATCCATCATAAAAAATAGTTGCTGATTAATTTCATAAATAATAATTGATTGGTCATTGCATTGCATACAGAATTACAAAGAAAATAATAAATGTAACGAAAAAATTGTTGCAACCATTGCCTGCAATGGTTTACATGGTATTCATGATATTCAGTCAATATTGCTAAAAGCCAACTAGTGTTTTTCTGTTAAATTATCTGGAATGAGAAATTGGCAATTGTAAGTTGACTCTTCTCATGGTGCTACAGCTGTTGCTGTCTGTGTGACAGGCAGGAAATCACAAGGACCTCTGACTGCATCACGGTGACTTAGCTTTATGAGCGCTAGCAAAACAAGATGCATGAATTTATGTCACAATAGCAGTAAAAACCTCTCATTTCTTCATGTTGTAGCACTACGATTGCCACTTGGGGCAGTTAAAATTTGAGGCAGTAACTGTTGAAAGAACTATTGAAATATTTCTTCTGTATACGTCGTACTATAGAAACAGATGATATTCATTATGGATGAGAAATCAAGGTTTTTCAACCGGCAATGCATATGGCAAAAAAGCCACTCAACACAATTTCAAACATGGACTGAAAACTCATACATTTACAAAGGAAATTTCTTGTAAGTTTCAGGTGCAGGTGAGACACCAGGGAGTCCTATTCAGCGCTGGATGGTCAGCCTTGAGGGACACATCATATGTGAGGGGATCCAGCCCACCTTCTTGACAGGGCTTGCTGCATTATTTTCCACCTTTTACACCTTCAATCTCCAGTACCAAGAAGAAGCAGCATGCACACTCAAATTCATCCAAAGGTTAGATACGTTAAGTAAAACATTATCTTTCTAGTCTTTTAGATTACATGCTTTTGCGCAGCAATATGTGTGCTGCCTTTTACTGTGTTGTTAATCTGAGTGAGTACAGTGTCTGTCTGTCTGATGAAACTATAATTTTTCAGGCGTTTTGTTGGAATAAACCCCGAAAGAGGCACCAAGGTTGGCCATGGCAAAGTCATGTCGAAGAAAACTGGAAAAGTCACCAACAAGAAGGCAACAACTGTCAACCCACATGTATCTACTCTGCTGAAAAAGCTTATGGACTTTGAGTGGGACTTTATTTAAAATGGTGAGTTTACTCAATCTGTTAATCTTCAATCTCACTGTCCGTCTCCCTGATCCCTCTTCTGTTCTCTCACCTGGTACTACGGTATTTTTATCCCCCGCCACAAAGTGTGAGGGGGATATAGGTTTGAGCTCCGTCCGTCCGTCCGTCCGTCCGAGATAAAGAGGACAACTTTTCTCAGAAACTATTAGAGATAGGACAACCAAATTTGGTGTGTAGCTTCAGACCATAAAGGCCTTGATTGAGTTCGAAAATGAGATGCGCGCGATTATTTTCCCCCCAGTTTTGCCCTTCATCCGTATTTTTGGACTCTGTCCACGGTATCTCTAAAGGGGACAGCTTTTCTCAGAAACTATTTGAGATAGGATGACCAAATTTGGTGTGTAGCTTAAGACCATAAAGACCCTGATGGAGTTCGAAAATAAGAAGCACATGATTATTTTTCCCACAGTTATTGCCCTTGTGGCATTTTTGGGACCCTCTGTCCATGGTATCTTTAAAGAAGACATTTTGGCGGGGAATGTTGTTGACCATGTCTACTTGTTTATTCTATTAATCAATATTTTACTCATGACATCTCTTATTCTCATACCTTGATTCTTCATGTAATTCTCTGTTATTTGTGTTCTGTCTCTGAAATTACTTATATCTGATTTCTTTATGAGGAAATGAGGGGCACACACCCTGATTTCTATGTGAGGAAATGCAATTAAATATATTTTGGATCGCTCTCTCTCACACTCTTTCTCTCTCTCTCTCTCTCTCACTCTCTCTCTCATTCTCTCTCTCTCTCACTCACTCTCACACTCTCACTCTTTCTCTCTCTCACACTCACTCTTTCTCTCTCACACTCTCTCACACTCTCACTCTCTCTTTCTCTCACTCTCTCTCACACTCTCACTCTCTTTCTTTCTCTCTCTCTCTCACTCTCTCTCACACTCTCACTCTCTCTTTCTCTCTCACTCTCTCTCACTCTGACTCTCACACAGGCAGAGGGCTACCAAGACTGGATGGTGAAAAGGGCTCAACTGTCTGTAACTGTGTATACTCCACAAAGCAAGGTTATTAAGTATACTAGATGAAAGGCTCTAAATTCGAAAATGTATTGTGTTTTTCATTAATTATGAATCATTACTGAAACATTCACAGAGTAATAGAAATTCTGCTTTAAATTGCTTTAACAATTATGTAACTGTCAGGACTTCTCTGGTTAACCATTTAATCCTGCTTTGTGGAATAGCCACCTGGTTGAAAACGGCAAAAAAACACATGCCATTTTTTCAACTGAATCGTTCTGCTCTGGTCACCTAGTTTAAGTTTGTAAACAGTGTTTCATATGTTTTGATATTTATGTTGTTTGACAAAAAAGGTCATATTGATCATGTCAATATTTCTGAGCCTTGTGATTTTTTTTTTTTTCACTAAGCCAAAAGCATTTTGATAGAGGAGGCTTTCTAACATGCATTTGTTCTGCATGCGCAGTTTCCAACAGTGTATTAAAATTAAAAAAAATGAAGTGCAATAGAAAGCTGTGGATTTTTTTTCTTACATTGTGATTACATGATTGAAACATCAGGGATTTAGGTCTGTTTTCACTCACAAAGAACAATTTGGGGGAGAAAGTATGCCTTTTCTTAACAAAAGTGCATTTAATTGTATGTAGTGTGTCTATTCTTACATGTGTAATCTGATCAGTCAGTATTAATTTAGGATGAAAAAGATTATAGATTTATTTAATGTGTTTAAAACAAACAAGAACTAACATACAAAGTAGCATTTGACAAATCAGTACTGTAAAACAGCTATATAATGTATTTTAAAGCAAATCAGTTAACAATAAAGTACTGTGAAAATTCATAAAAACCGCAGTTCCTTCTGTTTTTTTCATTAGCAGTACAATACTGTGAATTTTAGTGACAGTAAGAACCTGTTTTTTTACAGTAACATAATGGCAACCCTGCTGCCAGTTGATTGCTGTTTTTTTATGGGGGAAATTTTAACAGTGTAGCTCAATTGCTTTCACACACCTTTAGCATTATTTTGCTGCTTGAAACGCAGGGAGGAGTCTGTGATCATTACAATAAAAACCGTTCTGTTCAACAGCCTCACCCATCCACCATGAGATGTGACTCAGCAACGTGGAAAAATATTCAATCAGAAAATAAATCTCTTCTATCAAGAGTTCTGGCACCAACTGTGAAGTCTGGTTGGCTAGCCAAGAATAATATTGAAAGTATGAGACGATTCTTATTCTGGGATTTTATTGCCATCAGTAATTACCCTCTGGATGAAGGTGTGGAAACACTAGTTTTTAGGCAACAAGTGACAAAAGAAATTGCGATGTTGACGCCCAGTGTAATTCAACCTAATGCTTGACATGACCTCATTCTTTCTCAACAGAAATCGTTCACAGACATGTAATCTGATTGAAAATTTAAAAATTTAAATTTGTACATGTGAAGGAAAGTTGCTTATATGAAATCAATTTCAGTCAAACCTTTTAAGACATTAAAAAGCATTATTTAACGCAATTATCAATGTCAGGTGCAGGTTGAGCCAGTGAGATTCAAGCCCTTTACTTAGTCATGTACTCTTTATTCTGGGCTGTCTCCAGACAGCGTTTTGGCATGTAACCTCAGAAACAAGGTGAGGTGTTTTCAGGCATTCTTGACTGTCCCACAAATACTGCCAGGAGCATCTCATGTCCTCTCCTGCGTGTCTATTTCCAGACTTTTCCAGCGTCCCGCATGGGCAACCCTGTCAACCCTTCCCCAGCCAGTTGTGCACATGACAGTAACTTATCACTCCACAAAAAAACCTTAAGATATGGCTATTTTTTTGTTTGTTGGGAGATAAATTAGACTGAACCATGCTTTATTCACACAATAACCGCCACCCCAACTCAGAAAAGGGTGGGACAGTATTGAAAATCCACAAAAAAACTGAGACAGTGATTGTTAAATTTACTTGCATGTCATTGTAAACAATACGAAGACAAGATACTTAATGTTTTGTCTGGACAACTTAATTTTATTTGTAAATATGCATCCATTCCTGTCATTCAGGATTTCAATACTTTCCAAAAATTGGCACGGCGCCATTTAGGATGACTAATGAGGTAAAGAAAAATTGAATAATGATGTGAATTGAAACAGCTGAAGTAGGCAGGTGATTGTAGTGAAACAAGGGACTCTAACACACTGTCTACTTCACTTGTATTTAAAAATATATAAACAGTATATTTATTGGGAATAATGACTGGGAACAACAATTTGGTACAAACACCCTCATCAGGTAATAATAGTAATAATAATAATAATAATAATAATAATACATTTTATTTCTAATGCAATTTTCATCAAAAAGATCTCAGAGTGCTACAAAGTTAAAAGCAAAGTAGAAAAAAAAACACAGTGAAGCAAAATTAGTGTCACATATGTTAGTATCAGCAGTCCTAAGCCTTTCTAAATAGGAAGGTTTTTAGGCCCTTTTTTAAAGGAGTCCAGGCTCGGGGTAGCCCTCAGCTGGATTGGGAGGCTGTTCCATAGGCGCGGTGCAGCCGAGCAGAAGGCTCCGTCTCCCATGGTGGAAAGCCTGGTGCTGGGAACTCAGAGGAGCAGGTTGTTTGTAGATCTGAGGGTACGGACGGAGGATTGTGGGGTGATAAGATCTTGAAGGTGGAGAGGTGCGTGTCCGTTGATGCATTTATGGGTGAGCAGCAGAATTTTATAGTTGATCCGGAATGAAACAGGGAGCCAGTGCAGTGATTGAAGAATGGGGGTTATATGGTAATTACCTTACTGCTGCTTGCTTGAAAAATTACACCTGAAACATGTAATCACATGGTGTCTTCAGTGCCTAAACATTTCTAAGTGTTCAGAAAAGGAATGGCAACATTAGAAAGTGGTAAATGGTTCACTGTCTCCACTTTTTTTTTTTTCAAATGTTGTAAGAGTCAAAATTTTAATGCGTTCATTTTGAAAAATGTATAAAAAATAAAGGAGCTGTGTCACGATTACTGCGCATGCTCACAACTTTGAACAAAGGAAATCCGCTCAACTGCAAGTCAAAATCTAGAAGGTACTTTTCTTCTTTTATGATTATTGGCGATGGAAACCAGCTTATCTTCTTTGTATTCCTTGGCTAAAGCGTGAAATAGCGCTTTGAATCCTCAAATTTCCATAGAAAGCTGCGAAATATAAGCAGCATAATGCCAGAGTGACTAAAATATATAGATACGATGTAAAACAAACATGGATTGGCAAGGATGGAATCAGACTATGACTTGCAGTCAAGCAGATTCACGTTTTTAGAATGCACAGTAATTGTGACACAGCTCCTTTAATATGATGAAACATCATATAATTAGCTCTTTTATTGTTTTCAATGTAGTACAGGTCAAAGATCATTTTAATTTGCTGTTTTCAATTTTAATTTTAATTTTACATACTGCCTCATCTTTTTCTCATTTCCATTGAGGTTCATTATATCATGAAGTGCATCACAAAATGAAAAATGCATGTCAGAAGGAGAACACATCCCACATGCACACAGCACATGGTGCGTATTTATCTTTTTTCACAGGAAATGAATGGCTTATGTCTTAGACTCCTGTATCCATCATTTTGGTTGGGGTTTATTTTGGTCTAATCCATGGCCGTGGGAAGTAAGGCTGTTGAGGGTGGTGCAGCACACCCTAGCCAGCTGATAGTGAAAATGTTTTGTCTGAAAATAAGTTTTGCACAAAAATTTTGTGTAATTGGCTTTGATTTGCCAAATGTGCGTCTGGCTAGGGAAGATATGAGGAATAATTGGCAATAGCAAAATGTGAAACAATACTACATTACTATTTATTTTTGTATATCTTTTATTTTTGTTTTGAGACCAGCTGTAACACCCAGGCAAACGTGATCTAATATGCAGTGTAATGGTCCATCATTCATCTGATAAAATATTTTAGTTACAAAGTAGTAGATTTTTATTCCCTGCAACTAAGCTGATGGGCATGTAAGAATGAGTGTTGTACTTCCACGTGCCTGTCCGTCTGTTGCCCAAATTTTCCATGCCAGAAATCCTAAACCTTTCAATAGTTCGCAACAAAATTTCACAAATGTACACATCTTATTTTGTAGACGTGCCTTTTCATACTTCCATCCATCCTCCTGTCTGTCTGTCTGTCTCTCCCCACCGTTTTATTTCCAGGCCATATATCAGCCATCCTGTTCTTTCCTGGACCAAAACTTCAAAACCAGGGGTGTCAAACTGGCCTCTAAAAGGGCCCAGTGGCCGCAGGTTTTCAATTCAACCAAGCAGAAGCACATGTGATTCCACCAATTTAATCAACTGATCTCAGCCTGCACAGTTGATTAGTTGTATCAGGTGTGCTTCTGCTTGGTTGGGATGAAAACCTGCCTTCCCTCCACCCTTTTACGGACCTGTTTGACACCCCTGCCATGAACCATTCAATATTTCTCAATGGCATTTTATATATGGCTACATCTTATTGTGTAAATGTGCCTTTTCATGCTTCCATCCTTCCTCCTGTCCGGCCCTCCAACGCGCTTTGTTTTCGGGCAGGGGATCTGAGTAGCTCATGCTTGTTGTACATCACGCTGTGCATTCTCGTTTTCAGTTAATTCATGTTTTGAGCATGTTATTGTCACTTTATTTGCCTCTGGGCTCTGGCTATTGGTTTCCAGGGTCAGGACAGGGAGCATTGTCTTTATGGTGATGCTGTGATTGTGTAGCTTGTATACTGGACAAATAAAGTTAGGGATCACCCCAAATTTTGAATTTGAAACATTTGATAGTTTGTATTTTTTTCCATATCATATTTTAATATTGAAAAGTTGGGTGATCCCTAACTTTCTTTGTCCAGTATACGTCTGGTAGAATAAGCAAACTCTTCATTCTTTATCATTGGTGGGTGTTGCTATTTGCATTGCAGGCAGCTTGCCGCATGTTCTTTTAGTATCACGCTGTATAATCAGCCAGGTGAGGCAAAGAATGATGTGTGCTTTGTTGTCTGATAGGCCTATTGTAACAATCCACCCGTGGACTTATTTGGACAGTCATGTGTTACTGTTATTTTTGCCGAGTTTGATTCTGCTTACGTGGGCTATTGCATTAAAATTCAAACTGCTCTGAAACCAAAAAGTATTGTTATAGAAACCATTTCCTTTGGATTGATTAGATTACAGTGTGGCAAAAAGTAAAATTCATCGCACTGTCTGCAGACATTGTTTTCTCTTCCTGACAATCCCAAACAAATATTTAAGACCCAGGAAAATGGAGTTTAAGACTTTGAGATCTCTGAATTTAGGATTTTATAATACTTCTAAATATCTTGTGAGTACCTTGAATATGTGCTTGAATGATATGAGCAGCAATAGGTAGCCCCAAAACTCATATGTGTAAATGCACTTCCCAGCACAGCACGCCCAACTGATAACATATTTCCATGGCCCTGGTCTGATTTATCAATGAAACTTAGTTCCTGGACATGTCAAGCTCGAATGTATATTTTCTGAGGCAAATTCAAATCTGACCTTTCAATTTTTGTGGATATTCAGAAATTTTCTTCTTGCTGCATACTTCCCATAATAACGCTCTCAAAATCATCGGCGTATGGAGGCCTGTGATATTATCACTTCTGCCCTGTCAAGTCTGTTGGCAAGATAGTCATTACTCTACATCTTACTTAACAGCTCTCAGGAGCTACCGTCTTTGACTTTGTTCCCTGGCTGACCTGTATGGTATTTATTTCTACTTGTCCATGAGTTTTTTTTTTTTTTTTACTTTATTTTTATAGAGTTTCTAACAGCTGTACTTGATAATTTGTTACAAAGCACAAAAATTGAAACACTATGTATTAATAAAAATGTGAACTATTACAAACATGTAATGGTCAAATATCTGAGATAACCAAAATTCTGTATCTGCAAATATAGTGGTATCAAATAACATTAATACCAGTATAGTAATATTTTAGTTAAAAAATAAATAAACAAAAAACAAGTAGTGCCAGGTACAGCAACCCCCTTATATTTTAGCTGTACATTAAATGGATACACTATTTTGATGTATGTGATCTTGGGTTTGACCTTTCAAGGTCACCCAAGGTCAAAGGTCATGGTGTCAATTTAATCTTCATATATGACTTTTTATATGTGATCAATAGTAACCAAATGCCTATTTGCTGTGGTTTTTGAGATATCTTGGAAAATTGGCGTTCCTGATCAATGACCTGAACCCCCCTAAAATTTGACCCCCTACTGATCTTTGAAACTATGCACTTTTCACCATAGGTTTATATTTTACAAATTGAAAAAGGAAAATTTTGGTGTTAATTTGAAGTAAATCGGACCATATTTGATGGAGTTATGGCCAAAAACGATTTTGACCTTTTCCGCCACTTTGATCTTGACCTTGACCCAGTTCATTCCAAAATTTAATGGGATCTATTCTGGATCAGTGTCCATATTTTTACTGAATTGAGTTTAAATCGAGGCAACAGTTTTTGCGTAATCGTGCTGACTGACAAACGAACAAAGAAACAGACTCGATTACAATACCCCTGCCCTCCCCCTCCAGGGGAAGGGTAAAAATATTATGCAAAAGGTCACAAGAATGTTCAGAGAAAATTTTGAGTACACAATTCATAAAGGAGGGGAGGTTATGAGGATCCCAGAAAATTGTTTAGATTGTGGTCAACAAGAGAGGTTCCAGCAATGAGTTCCTCAGCTGCCAATGCAGAAACTTGACAGCTTTTAAGTGCATTTGTGCGGTAGAAATGAATGAGGGATAAAACTGTCCCCTTAAGTCCTTGGCCATGTCGGAAACAGCCTCCTGGCTGCTAAGTCTTTGAAATATGTACTTTCTCCTAAACACACAGCCACCAAACTATTGGCCATATACACAGACTGTTCCCCATAAAAACAAGTTGAGCGCACCAGCTGAAGTTTAAGTATGTAAAATCTGTAAAAGTAGTGAATGTTAAATCATAAATTATGCACCTATTTTCCAGGTCTCGTATATGGGTCCATCAAATGCAGCTGATGTATTCAAACCAGTGGAACTTCAGGCCTATTTTATTCTAGTGGAAATCCCAAGATTTCCAACAATCCCAAATATGTCCTGCTGAATTACAGGGAAATGTGTGTAAAATTATGTACAAGACTTAGATTTCGCTGTAATGCTGCAGCCATTAAAACATGGCATCTAGGATATTTCAATCAGTTTGAGTGTGATGTAGCTTCAGTGAAGCGCTGCGACCAGCAGATTCAGAGTGTAAGTGGCACTGTCCTGCGATATGAAAAAAAAAGAAATTCAATTGTGTATGAACCCTCTTATGGGAAAAATTAACTGAAAAATCAGTGTTTGGGGAGTTAAATGCTTAATAGAAAGTAAACAATTCTTTTTAGGAGGTCTCACAGAGAGGAAAAGGCTGAGCCATATTTGGGTCCTCTCACTGTCCAATTGGTCAGAGGCAGATGCCGCCATTCTAATTACAAGGGCAGGCATCTTGTAATTAATTTGCCCAACCATTGGAATAAAGTTTGGAGGATAAATCAGGTAGTCAGCACAGTATGTTCAGTAGATAGCATGCATTTAAGGATGTAGTCATTCCCGGAGTGACCATTTTTAAGCTTTCGCACCCAAGCAACAGAAGACAAGTAAGCTGTTATGGATTCATTCTTGGGCTAAATTTCTTTACTAAGACTTGCTGACACCTAGTGGTAGCACCTTAGCAAATTTACAACATTGGGATCCTTATTTGGACAAGCCTGCCCAAAACTTCACTGAAGTTCCAGTTGGACTTGACTGCAGACTGCAAATTCTCTTCTGTAGATTTATGTCCTCATCCTTCATTCATATTAATTAAATGAAATACAGCTGAGCAGGAGAGAGTTTAAATCAGGGAACTGTCTCAGCCCAAAATCCTCTACATATACCGCAGTTCAGTGCTCTGTGCAAGATGTTTGGGCTCAACATCTCACTCCAGGATGAAAATATAA
This sequence comes from Gymnothorax javanicus, assembly GCA_029692085.1. NCBI lineage: Eukaryota > Metazoa > Chordata > Actinopteri > Anguilliformes > Muraenidae > Gymnothorax > Gymnothorax javanicus. Next base: position 37,629,175 of record CM056202.1, read on the forward strand.
TTCAGAATTCCTTAGTACAGTCAGGCAATATCTGTTCGTACTCTTCCATATTCATCCAAATTCTACCATCTTCTGTCAAATCTTCTCACAGTGCTGTGACATAGTATTTACCCCCTTCCCAATTTCTGCTATTTTTGCTTATTTGTCACACAGTATTTAAATGTTTCAGATCATCCAGGTAATTTGAATATAAGAGAAACACAACTAGAGTGAACACTAATTGCAGCTATTAAATGATCATTTCATTTACTGAAGGTAAAGTTATTCAAAACCTACTTCATCATTAGGAGAAAAATAATTGCCACCCAAAACCTAATACCAAAGTTCGCCACCCTTGGCGGCAACAACTGCTGTTAAACATTTGTGCTAACACTGAGCCTTTTACATTACTGTCGAGGCCTTTTGGCCCACTTATTTAGCAGAATTATTTTAATTCGACCACATTGAATGGTTTTCGAGCATGAACTGCCTGTTTAAGGTCATGCCACAGCATATCCATCAAATTTGAGTCAGGACTTTGACTAGCTACTCTAAAACCTTAATTTTGTTTGTTTTGAGCCACTCAAAGGTGGACTTACTTGCATACTCCTGCTGCATAACCCAAACGCGCTTGAGCTTCATGTCACAAACTGACAGCAGGACATTCTTCTCCAGGATTTTCTGGTGGAGAGCTGAAGTCATGGTTCCAACAATTACGACAAGTCACAGAGGTCCTGAAGCTCAAACCAGCCTCAGACTATCACAGTGCCACCACCGTGTTTGACTGTTGATATGCTGTTTTTATTGTGGAATGCTGTGCTCACTGTATGCCAGATGTAACACCATGTAGTCCAAAAATGTCTACTTTTGACCCATCTGTCCTCAGAATATTATCCCAAAAGTTTTGGAAATCATCAACATGTTTTTTTTTTTTTTTTGTCAGAAGTGGTTTTTACCTTGCAGCTCTCCTCCCTGGATGCCATTTTTGCCCAGCCACTCTTTATTGAGAAATCATGAACTCTGACCTTAACTGGGGCAAGTGAGGCCTGCAGTACTTTAAATGTTAGTCTGGGTTCTTTGTGACCTCCTCAATGAGTTGTTAATGCGCCCTTTTAGCAATTTTGGTGGGCCAGCCACTCTTGGGAAGGTTCATCACTGAAAGTTTTCTCCATTTGCAGATAATGGCCCTCACCATGGTTTGCAGGAGCCCCTTTCCAGACTGATAGATGCAAACGACTTTCTTTTTCATCTATTCTTGATTTTTTTTTTTTTAGTTCACTGCATCATGAGCTGCCTAAATCACATTGCCAAACAGGTTCTATTTAAGTCATGTTTAGATTCAACAGGGCTGTAATTATGCCAGAGTGTGTCTTGTGAAATTGAATCCAAATCTTTAAATTGGTTGATTAAGTACCTAAGGGGACAAGTGCTTCTTCACATAGGGCTGGATAGCTTTTTTCCTTCATTAAATGAAATCATCCCTTAAAAAAGCATTTTGTGTTTATTTGGATTTTCTTCGTCCGGTATTAAAATCTGTTTTATGATCTGAAACATTGAAGCGAGACAAATATGCAAAAATAGAAAAAAATCCAGAATGGGGCAAATACTTTTTCACAGCACTATATCTTGAGTGTCCATATTCCATAAGCAGCGGTCCAATACCAATACAATGATACATAGCCAAAGAGGTGCACTTTGTATCATGGTGCAACTTCATTTAACTTCTTTATTCTTTAAGCTTTCCATCAAGTATGAGTAATTTTGCTCTGATTCTGCCCGTAGAATTTTGTTCTGTGATATTATTCAGGTCTTTCAATGCATACCACTAACTACATGCTTGCAGCATGCAGTGCAGCCCCTATAATTCTGATTTTGATGTCTTCAGTGAAAGGCGACGAAAGAGATTTTTGCCTTTCCTCTCTTGTGACTGTGGATCGCCAGTGTTTGTTGTGTTTTTTTTTTTTTTCCCAAATATGTCTAGAGGGCATTGTACACATGATTATTCATGGATAAATCAGGGTGAATAATAATCAGGAGGAAGTAGGCTGATTTTACATATTCTGAGTTAAACCACCACTTAGACATGTATGGAGATCTAGTCAGTTGTACAGTGTAAATTAAAGTCAGTGCACAGCATAAAGTCTCATATCCTCATTCTGAATATCAACACTAATATGTGCCACATGGCAATTCATGTCAGGAGGAAAAGACTACCCTGATTTTGGCAATAATTGAGTATTTTGTAATTAAGAGAGTACCAATTACATAAGCGCTGCTTCTGGGAACAGGTAAGGGTGTTATTTAATCTTGCAAGACAGAGTGAAAACAGAAAATTCCAGACAGAGATAAACACAATCTGGCAAACAACAGACGGCATTTTGTGCCATCTGTATATTGGACGCTTGACTTAGCACTCAGTCATTCACCATCTGGGACATTTGAAAATGACAATGTTACCCTGGTGACAAGTTCACAACATTGTCGTAACAAAATAAAAAGGTTTTTCAAAATGTCCCAGATTCCTAAATTTGGGTCATTCCATTTCGAATCACCAGAGCTCTCCAAGATATGGTCTCACAATTGTGTCAAATTTTAATATTTTTAGTGCTGTATGCCAAATGAAGAGCGCAGTTCATTTCGGCTCAATGTCTCCATTTGTCCAGATTGTATGGGGGTTGCAAAAGGAGTGTGTCTGCAAAAATTGATTACATTTTGACTTAATGTATTTCTAAGATGCTGTAAAATGGAATCAAATAATTGCATTAGGCTCATTTTATTTCAATATTTGTTCAGGACACCATTAACTCCACTGCTGCAAGACCTAAAAGTCAGCATCCCAATACTCTACTGGCCAGTACTGGGTACTTCAATGATTTTACCCTCGACAGAACATAGCCATTCATATTTCAGGATGTTAACTGTCCAACTAGAGATATTAAAATGCTGGATCTCTTGTATGTAAATGTGAAGGGTGCATATGGCAATATGGCCCCCAATCCCAACCCAGCATATCTGATAGCAACCTGGTCCTGCTGACTCGAGGTATGTTCCTCTTGTCGAATGGCAGCCTTTGTCCACAAAGGACTAATGGAATAATGTGTCACAGCAGAACTTTTTAGAGTTCACAAACTGGAATATGCTTTGTTCGTGTCAACAGCATGACAGTCTACATCACAAATACATCAAATTCTGTAACATGCCACCTTGCCAGCCTGGACTGGCTACTTCCCTAACAATAAGCCCTGAATCACCAATGACCGTGGAAAGCCTAAAGGTCTGGGGACACTGAAGAATTGAGGAGTAACCTCAGGGATAAGTCGAGGTCGTGCAAGGACTCCTACTGGGGCAAGCTGGAGGCCATACTACAGCAGAACCATGCAAGGGGTGTGGAAAGGAATTAATAAAATCACTGGGTTCAACACGGGAGAGAGGCAACTAGTGGGCAGCCTGGAGAGCGCAAATGAGCCAAACTAGCTTCAACGAGTTTAGCTCAAAGCCCTCAGCAGTTTCCTTTACCACACACCACACCAACACATACCCATGCTTCCACACACTACCACTGTCCCCTATGTTGTCTGGTCCTGAAAGGGTTCAAACCAAGTTTTATGAGAGCTCCAAATGGCATCCTAAATAATTAACAAATCCTGACAAAGGCACTGATGCAACAATTTCTTGACATATCAGTGCTTTTTTGATATCTTTTTACATTTTAGATCTTAAAAATGCATGAAAATGTGATTAACTCAACCATACTTATTTTTCTAAGCCCCATACTATCTGAAAAGATAGAGAACAGGAAGAGTGTTCAGAGACCATAACCCAAGGAGCTCAAATGAATTTTGGTGATTTTACATGGAATGATCCATTTTCTCTCATCAGAACGATTTCATATAGATCAACATGGCTCGTAACAAGTTACCATTTTTCATCTCCACAGTACCATGGCTATATACAATGCCTCATGGAAATCCAATCCTGCAAGAAAACTAGGGATTCTCCAAAAGAAGTTTTACTTATTAGTCCGCGTGTGTCTGAGTGTGTATAAATACTTTATCACCACTACAGAAGGACAAAGCACGCAACTAGCAGGTCCACAAAAGGCATTACTAAGGTTACAATAGTTCACTCTTGATACGCATCAAATGTACTTAATGACCGACTCAAAATACTGTAAATCAGAATAATCAGAAGCAATACATGATGGACTGTATTGTGTGGAAGAAGCAGGATCAGTCTTAAAACAAAGACTTCATTTCATAACATAAAATCTATAAATAAAAAGTCCAAAGGGGGAAAAAAAAGATTTTGAAGTCATTTTGATTTTTAAAGAATTTTTATTGCGGTCTCAGGTTGTATTTTTTGAAAAATTTGAAGAGTTGATAATATACATGGAGTCTGATAAATATGTGTACACCAGCTGGGTGAGCAGGCTGGAGGAAAGACCAAGCAGCAGCATAAACCTGTAAGTGAGGATTCAACTGTACATCACAACCATTCAACACAAAAATGACCGCCAAACATCCAGGCAAAGCAATGCGATTGCATTTAGTCTTTTATAAAGTCAATCTGTTTCAGCAAGAGCAAAGGCAAAATAAATTTTCCGCCAAGAGGCACAAGCTCTGATGAAGTTGATTGCTGTCCAAGGACTCTGTTCCTCCTTCTTCAGAGGAAAATGGTAAAGTCTTGAAGTGCCCACTTTAAATTTCCTCACTTTTTGACTGAACGTCAAGTTCGCCAGTTTTCACGCCGCACAAGATATCCAACTAGAAGTTTATCTCATCTCTTCAGGAGCGTGTGGATTGCCTTAATCTCATCGCTGCTTAGAGGGGCGAGGTTGTACCCAGTCAGCTCAGGTTTTCCTGAAGGTAAGCAAAAAAAGCATAATACATTTCCCACATCCTTAGTTTTCCATACAACCAAGTAATTTGCAGAGGAAACACCTTGGGTCTTTACATCAAGCTTTTGTTGCTGCATATAAAAAAACAACTTCCCGTTCTTCCATCTTCATTCACCTGGCGCACCGCATTGCTCACGCCCACCACCACCACCAGATGGTAGAACGATCTCCCCATTAAAGTCAGGGTAAGTAGACACCCTGGCTTCCGTAAAGCATCATCAAACTTTCCTCCGCAGGTTATAACTCTCCAACAACCCTTAAATTTTGGGAGCTGCTATGTTATGTATAATTAGATTGTTTCTTTAATTGTTCTGCTAGAATTACTACACACTCCATATTTGTGGCCAATGCTAGCACTTGAACTGCTACCATCTTTCAGGGTTTTCAGCACTTTTGGTCTTTCTAAAATGCACTCCGCGTTGCAAATCGGTCTGGGTAAGAGCATCTCCTAGATGCCTGTCACGTATTGTAATGTAATGAAGATATCAACTTGTATATCAGATTTTTTTGATCAAGATATATCTGATTTTTCGAAGCATGGTTGTATGAGGTACTTATCTCAAATCAAAGCATTACCTGTAGTAAATAGCAATCAGCAAGCTCCCAGTTTGTAGAAGCACAGAGAAACACTAAAGCACAGCAATACACTGCTGTGGAGATAGGCAGCAGCAAAACATCACTGCTAACCACGTAAAAGAAGGTCCACCTACAATAAAGCAACATCTGTTCAACGACGTACGCTATATTCATTATATTTTCTGTGTACCATGCTGTCAGGCAGGCAGTTCTATCCTTTAGCACAACATTTTCTCAACTGTATGCAGACATTTTGCGGTCGGAAATGTGTAACCTAAAGGAACAGGCTGTCTCAAGACAAAGTAAAGTAGGGGTGCAACGATTCATCGACATTGTCGACAAAATTCGATAACAAAGTTCGTTGTTGACTAATTTATTCATCAATAATTTGTCGTTCCGTCATTGCAAACGTATTTCACGCATTGGAACTGGACTAAAGCTTTCACAGGAGCTGGGGATAAAGGCAGCTGCAGAGTGAGCCATCTGACTTAATTTGCAAATCTCAGTCACGCCTGTGCAAATGCGACCGGTGGGAGGAGAGAGGAAAGCGACAGGATAATGCTAACTTGGAGCTGCAAATTTATGCACGCAGTTACAATATTCTATCACTAGATGGCACTCCAGGATCACGTATTGAATATTCACAAGCACGCAGAATACTGAATACCATCCTTTTCATTCACCTGAAAATTGATTAAAGAGCACAAGGAGAGAACAAAGAGTGGTTGCTTTTCTTCATTCTATGCATACTATGAAAAAAACTTAGTACTTGTACTTGCATTTTTGATACTTAAGTATATTTTTTCAAAAAATGCTTTTGGTACTTAAGTAAATTTAATGTGAGCTACTTTAAGACTTTTACTCAAGTAATTTTCTTATGGGTGACTTCAACTTTTACCAGAGTAACTTTCAGTCATGGTGCTTCTACTTTTACTTAGTTGTTTTTTTTCCAGTGCTTTATACACCTCTGGATATACCTGGTTTAATATCAAAGACTCTAGACCAAAGAATGTTGTTCACAAAATGCAGATTTTTTTAATTGAAGGAAAACTTTTTTTTGCTGCTGCTGCTGCTGCTACCTGTCCTTGGTGAACAGAAAAAGAATGTATTTAATTATTTATACTGGACAAAGAAAGTTATGGATCACCCCAAATTTTGAATTTGAAATATTTGATAGTTTGTATTTTTTTCCATATCATATTTTAATATTGAAAAGTTGGGTGATCCCTAACTTTCTTTGTCCAGTATATATTTGCACTTTACCTGAGAACATTCAAAAACTTGAATTCTGACTTGAATTTTTGTTTATCTTTTGTCCACAAGTAGCTTAATAAGCAGCAAAGTTTAATAAAACATTTTTGGAAGAAGTATTAATCTTTATTGTTTTTATCGTTAGTTAGAACATGGCTAAAATGACCTCAAGCTAAATTGAAAAGCTAATTGCTAAATAACTGTTGCACTGTGCAAGTCAACCTGACTAGTCGATTAATTGTTTCAATAATCGCGATGAATCGACAATCAAAATAATCGTTAGTTGCAGCAGTAAAGTAAAGCAATGAAAATATTCAAAATGTAGCATACACTCAAACAGATGTTGATTTATTTTAGGTGGGCCTTCTTTTAGGCGGCTAACAGACCTTGCATCAGCAGTGTATAGTGCTGCCGTGGTGCCGGTGCAACACCGCCACCAAACTCTGCTTCGACAAACTGGGAGCTTGCTGACAGCCATCTACTGCGGTTAATGCACTGACTATGGGTAAGTGCCTCATACAACCCCACTTCAAATAACCCAAACTATTCTTTGAAGATTCACCAAAACAAGAGAAGAGAAATGTGATTAATACCTGAACATGCAGATCACATGACCCCAAATGGCCTAAAGACTCACATTGTAATAAAAGCCTTTTCAATTGGAAAGTGGTCATTAACTAATGAAAGTCTTAACATAACTAATGAAATGGGGCAAGAGGGGACAACTTTACCAGGAGAATTCCCTCTCCCTGGATGAACATATGGCTTTTCTTTTACCCAACTAATCCTTAATTTAGTCTTGCGTTAGTGCAGGACAAACACCAACAGACAGCATCATTCATTGCACCAAAAACAGCTGCCTCAATGGGATTCCGGAATCAAATTCGGAACCTAATTTAAGAGACTATTCACTTACGGAAGCATGGAAAAAAATAAACACCTACATCATGCCCAAGGAACAGATTCTACGCAGCACAGGTAGGTACAAAAAAACTGGCCAAGTGACATCTTGGAATAGCCACCGAGTTTAAAGTAAACACCATGCATCACACAAAAAAATACATAATGCCCAAAAATAGTTAATTAAAAGGAAAAAAAAGCAATGAATGTTGTCCCCTAACTGGAATAATGAATGTGGAATAACAATTTAAAAAACAAATCTTCGTCTCCCTTACCCTGCAGGTCATTGAGGCGATTTACTTTTGCTTTCAACTGTTGACGGAGGTCACTTATTTCCTTGTCCAGCTGCTCTTGATCTGTTCAGAAAGCACATCATCGTGAAAATGTGAAATAAATGCATTTAAATACACAAATGTGTTTAAACTCACTCATACATTATAATACATAGGCAAGACTGTTTACCTTTTTGAATCATACACTTTGTTGTTGCTTTGGGTAGCTTTATGAACATATTTCCACAACAAACCTTCACTTTATCTACAGGTTGAGGAGACAAAATGGTAATCAATACATGAATTCTCTAACCAGATAAAAAGTGAAAGTCATTTCACTGAATTGACAGGCAGGGCCAAGTAATGGTTCTAGTTTTTTACCTAGAAATAGACTCAATTACTATGACAGCAGGTAACTAACATGAATCGCGGAGATAATAAATACCCCCCTCGAATTAAGCTTTTGTTAAACATACACCATTTGGTCCGCAGTTAAACACAGTTTACCTTCAGACTGCTGGTTGTCATCCCGGAGCACACTGAGCGCCTCTCTATTTCTCTGCCGTTTTACGTCGAGCTCAACGATCTGGAAAAACAAAACAACATTGAGAAACTTGAGTTAGTTTCCTGGCAAACGGTACAAAGCGAGACTGAGCAGCAAGCCAGTGTAGCTCATGCAACTGCCGACTAGAAACGCCGCCATTAGCTACAGATTTTATTAATGTAATTTACACTGAATTAAATTTTTTTTTTTTTTTTTAGAAAACTGGTTCATGTCAATTTGAAGGCGCACTCCTCCAATACAGCAACGAGAAATGTCCATCTCTAGTACACCAGAATGGGACAGGCTTTTCCGACATATCTGCGAGAAATGGACATGGGGGAGGCGCATTTTCGAATTGACATGATTCAAAAAAAGAACTTTAGTAAATTCATGGCTATATCGTCTATCGTCAACCAGTCTAGCAACCAATTTAACATTAGCTAGTGGCTGGTTAGCTATCTAGCCAGCTAAGTTAGCAGCATTTAGTTTCCATTGAGCTTAATAGTCCCAAACAATACAACACTAATCTGAGTTAGCTCTCAGAACTGATCTAGAGTGGCTTTTTATCTTAGCTAAATCAAGCAGCATTCTAACCTGCTGTTTATCAGAAAGCACATCTTCAGCCGCCACCTCAACCTCGGTTAAATACTCTAACACTCGTTGTGATTCCTCCTCCATCGTGTGCCGGCGAACACTTCCGGTCCGTGTCGGAATACCACCACTCTGAGTCCTACTTCAAAGGGAAAGCAAGACTGTGTAAACTAAGTTCCGCGACCTCCACACTATGAAGTACGCACTAGAAATCTACCATATTGCTCTGTACTCACGTATATTTTTATTATTTAAATAACTGAGGTTGGTTATTCCTGAGCCACACATTCTAGCCGCTCATAGCAAAGAGTCTGGCTGATTCCTTAACTTGGCTCACAACTGGTCACATTCTTTCAATCAAATTTAAGTGTTTGAAGATTTCCCTCTCCCCACCACCTCCGCTGATGTGGGGAAAGTGTTTTGGGGAAAAAAGGTAGTAGTGCAACACTAAGGTGGGCACTGCAAATTAGCATTTGCAAGAGAGGTGGCCCTCTAATCACACTTTGGTAAATTCATTGATCCAGTTATCTTTCTCAAAGATCAGATTTTAGTTTCTCTTTTTGAGAGGCAGTAGTCGGCATGCCAGGTCCTGGAGAGCGACAGGCATTGCTGAGTTTCATTGTTACCCTCCACTTAATGTATGTGGAGTGAAGAATGTTGCAGCTGAAATCTTGTCACTTGGGTCAGAACTGGGTACTCATTTTAAGGAGAGAACCAAACCAAACAAAACAGAACTCGCAGCTCCCCAGGACCAGAGTTGCACACCCCAGAACAGGGTCTCATCTGTAAATGCACACCTGAACCAACTGTCCATAGTCTTCAGTTCTGATTGAATGTAAGTGCTTATGTAAGCTTTGTACATTGTGTGATATAAAATTAAATTAATTTTGATAATGTCAGTACTTGCACACACTGAATGTAAAGAAAGAAAATGACCCATTCTTTACATCAAATAGTAAAGCGAAGAACCAGTGTTAATCAAATTCAGGCCAAGGTGATCCAACTGAAGCTCCTCTAATGGACGAAAGAAGTGAAGTGTATCACTAAAAGTCAGCAGTGTGGTTTGGTATTTCAAGTTTATATGTTGCTGTTAAAGGATAAAAATAAAAACAAATGCTTTGTTTCACTGAATGTCCAAACTTGCAGCTATTTCACAATAGCCTACAATACATACGCACCGCTGTTCATCATTGTTAACATTTATGAGCATGTGTGCCAGTATAGCATTTTCTCAAATGTAATGCATACTAATGAACAACACAATGACTGCAAACAGGTGGAAGGCAGATTCAATGCATTTCATGCTTTACAAAGACATTCAAAAAAACATGAGCACATTGCTTGGATCATGATGAGTACAATCTTCACATATGAAGCAACAGAATATTTAGATCTGTTTGTCCCTGATTTAAAAAAATAAGCATTTACAACCATGTCAAATTTTCAAGAAGATAAAAATAATTCAGCAATTTCTGATACATTCAAATGTATAATGCATGCCACAGCTGCACAACACACCACATACCAAACTACATCCATGTACTTAATGAAGTCTAAAGAACACTCACGCATCTCCACAGAAATTATGACCAAATAAATTAAGATATTCTGGAGAGAGCAAACATCAAAATCATTTACAAATAAATTATACATGTAATGCAATGCAAATTACACAAGTTTATATCCATAGCAGTAACAATTTAAATATGTTCATCAGCTTATCAAAACTATTCATAGTAGTAAAATATATGTATATGCATCATCCATCACTGAGACTCCAGTATTGTTTTAACTGACAAGAAGGGAGATGTAAACAAGCTCTTACATCATAATGAATTTTGTTACACAACATATTCTTTTGCTCGATTTCTACAGCTTGACATACTGACAGCATCTGACAACATTAAAAAATATACTTAATTATCCAACAATTTAGCTTATTTTCTCTGGCCAACGGACAGCAATGATGAAAGCCATTTAGGGGCCCGGATATTCAATGTCAATAATACCGTGCGCTATCTAACCAGCTATTACAGCACACAGAAGCAGCTATTTATTTTTCTGTCAGTTGCAGTAATGGTAATTAACCACAACTTTGTCTTAGGAATGCAGTCAAGACTTTTATAGCGCATGGGAAATATAGACCAGCAGGGACCAAGGAAAAATTCACCTGGTGTTACTGACAAATTCAACACGTTTCACCTTCCCATGAGGCCTAGCAGTGGGTGGGCCATTGGAGACAGGTGAATGAGCTTTGACTGTTTTGGTAGCATGTGTTTTTGGATTTTGTCCGACCGCGCCTGCTCTCCGTCTCTCATGTCCACTCCTCATTGGGCTAACCTCCCTTAAACTGCTGCAATGGGCTCCTTTGCCTGCAGACTGAGCCTTTGGCTTGCTGCTTCCAGCCCCATTGCTGGTGTTCTTGGGGACTGTTTGGGGCTTGCCGGTGGGGCTCTGTGCTAGCGAAGGATTGCGCATGTTTCCCACAGCCTGCATGCGTTTAAAGTGGCTGTTTCCAGTCTGTGGGCTCCCTGGCTTCTTTCCCCATGCTGCTGCCGGCCCGGGGTCGGCAGCCGGGACTCTGCTCTCGCTGCTGCTGCGCTTCGGAGGGACACCCGCCTGCGCTCGACGCTCCAGGAGAGGGCTGAGCCGCGAGTGGCGCTGGTAGGCGTAAGAGCGGCAGGACCCGTTGCAGAAAGGGTAGCGTATGCGGCAGTGCGGGCAGAAGCGGCCCGAAAGCTGTGTGGAGGAAGGGTTCGCCAGGGAAGACAGGAAAGCCAGGGGAAAGGCACGCTGGCACTGCCGGAGGCTCTTGGGGGAGCTCAGGTGGGCGGGGGGAGCCGTGTGAGGTCGTGGGCGGCTGGTTGATACAGGGGTTACCGGCTTGCCATTCTCCTCCTGGACTGTCTGGATCTGGAGCCACTCTAGCTGCAAGAGCCGCTCCAGGTACTTCTCCAGCTTGCCCACAGGTCTGGGTCGAGGGGCACCCCTGCCCTCAGTATTGAGGAAAACAGCCAGCTGCCGGAGGCTCCATGTGTTAAACGGTGGGGGCAGGAAGTCTGGATAGCTGTAGCTGCCGTGGCTCAGCCCACGGGGGCCGGGGAAAGGTGGGGGAAAGTCAGTGGGGTTGATAACCTCAGCCCTCAGGTTAAGGTGAGGAGGGGTACAGGGGGAGGGAAGAACAGGAAGTCTCTCGGAATCGGATAGGTCGCTGGCACTGTCCGTATCCTCCTCCTGCTCGTATAGCTGCAGAGACTCCAGTGTTGGGCCATGCCTCTCCAGTATCTCCTGATGTAGCTCATAGCGCGGTGTCAGCGGAAGGGACAGTGCTCGCCGGTTCTTACCCTGACCCGAGTGAGTTTGATCCTTCTCACCATGACTCTGTGACCCCAGTACTCTCTCTTCAGCTCTCCCTTTAGTTGGGGACACCAGAGATGTCTGGACCAGCTCTGCACTGCAGAGACAAGTCGCACTGTTATTAAGTTAGTTTGCCAAAACACCGAGGTGGAAAGCTGTGAACACATGATGAACTGTGCTCTAACTGAGCTCACCTGAGCAGACCGTGGTCTTCTGTGAAGGACAGAGAGTCAGATTTTGCTCTATTCACCTTGCGTTGTGACCCCTGCAAACACATCAATAAGTGTATATGTAACCTTGGTAATCCATGATTGGGATTACTCTAAAATAGGATTGCCAAAGAAAATTAAAGCTTTAATGTGTGAAAATATGTTAAACTGGGACATCAGATATATACAGTAATATAGCCTGCATTTCACCTGCAGCAAATTCTGCCACAAAATACTTTTGCGCTACATACTGCATGATATCGATGGCAAAAAAACAGTCGCCTAGGAAAATAGGAAAAAAAAACGGAAGGCTCAACTCTTTGTTACCTTGGTTTTTCTGTTGTCGCCATGTTGGCTCCCCACTGAATGGATTGCTCTCTCTTGAGCTGGAGATGGGTCCTTGCCCTCTCGTGCAGAAGCATATTTTGGCTGTGCTCCAGCCTTTTTCTGGGGCTTGCAATTCTGTCCCACTTTCCCTTTTTTTGAACTGTGAAAATAGAGGCAGAATAGACTCAAATATAAATTTATTTACTTTAAAATGTACAATCCAAGTGAACGTGGAGATAAATGTTCCACTAAGCAATCTACAAAATGTAAAAAACAATAAAAAATAAAAATAAATAAATAAATAAAATTCACGAAACTTGAAGGCAGGAGGCTACAAGATTTCACCAGCTAAACATTCATTCTCTCATACACTCGCACACATCACACATACACCCACTATGCGACGACTATCATTAATTTTACCTCGCCATTTGACCGTAGATCCCAGAATTTTTATTCTTGACTCTTTCCTTAATCTTCTTAGATGCGGGAGTTGTTACCTGTTCCTGAAGTATAGGTCCCATCGTTTGCTCAAAAGAACACCGCGGGTGTCTACCTACATTGCTCAGGTGATGAACCAGCAACCTCAAATGTCCTGGAGAGGATACGACAAAGCGCCCTGTGTTTTAAATACGTCGTTTTTTCCGCAGTCAGAATAAATTGTCCAATTTAACAAGGTTGATGCTCTTGTCAACACAATGCAAAGCTCAATAGTTCCGCTCAACGACGAAATGTTTCGATTAAGGACATTATTTTACAACCGTTGGAAAGGGGAAAAAATATTTCACTATGCCTATAACGCTCTCCTTGTTTTTCTGATTAAAATAGAAAGCTCTTTGAGAACGAAGATCTTACCATCTACATCGACTGTTTGTTTATCTCAGATGCTTTTTCATTTGCGTCCAGCTGTTTTCGCATCACGCGCAGAGCGTCCTGGGAAATGTAGTACGCGAGCACAACCAAGTTTACTAAATTGATCCATTTTTGGCCGTGAAAGGGACATAATTCAGCAATTAAAACATGTGAAATAATTTTGTAATGCACATCTAAAAAGTAGCCATTACGCACATAGGTTCGCTCTTCGTGCATTCGTAATAAGCATGTGATTCGCCATCAAATTCGGTACTACATGTCCCATAATGCACTTCAGTTATTTAAATGTCAAGGGTTGTATGCTTGGTACGTCAGTCGTGTACCATCCACTTTAAGAAGTGAAAACGTGCAGTAGAATCTAATGACTTTCTGGTTTATTTCAATGCTTCATTTAGACAACTATCTAAGAAAGTTTTCGTTGTTGGCTTCAAAATGGGGCATTTTCAATCGTAATTACTTGCTACTGTGTTTTATTCCTCTGTTTTCTCCAGGGAAAAGATAGCGCTAGATAGCAATAACTCAGGTAAGACACGCCTCCTGTCACCGTATGTGATTTTAAGGTATTGAACTTGAGAAGTCTAGACAAGACGAGAGTAAAGTGTTGTTTCTCGTCGGTTCCTGGAGTAGGATTTGTGCCGCAATATGTCTGAGGAAGTTTTGCAAGTACTTATAAATATCACTCGCTAAATAAACATCGTTTACGGCGACCTGTCGCAGAAAATCTGCTTGTTACATCCCTTGTGAATACAGCACGTATTAATGATTGCATGTGGTGTAATATATGCTATTTTTAGCGAGCTTGCCTTCCAACCGTACTGTATATCTGTCAAAAGCTAAAGTGGTCAATGTTTGTCCATTTTTAACGGTTGCATTTCCTGTTTCAAATGGTTACTTGATTCTAAGTGCGTGACTATGTTAGTTCAGAGGAAAGTGAAAGGGTATCTAATGGTCGTGCATCTAGCATTTTCTACTCAGTGAGAGAATCAACAATTTCGTTTATGATTACAGCATTAATTGCTCATTATTGTTGGGCGGATCCATTGTCTCCTGTTATTTTGTCACTACAAGGAGGCTCAGAACACTGCTGTGAGGGTAAAATATGGCAAAAGGTGGTGGATGGTGGCAGGAGAAGTCTATCCCAGGCAAAAGTGGGACTGAAGTGACCATCACCTCTGGTTTAAGCACTGTGTCCCGGCCGCCTATCACCATTCGGCTGGGGGACATTTTGAAGCCAACCGAGACTGAAAGAAAACCTGTCAAGATCCGACCACCCAGCCCTAGGACACCCCCGCCTGGGGAGACTGTTTTCAGACGGAGCATCTCCCTTGACCCGACGCCTAAACCAATTATAAGACGACGTGCTCAGTCCCTGCCCTCAACCAGGGAGCAAAGGAGGAACTCCCGCCGAGCACAAGTGCGTTTTGTCGATTCTCTGGGCTTGGATTTGGAGGATGTGAAGGTGTTCAGAGCTGGTGAAGACCCCCGAGTGCCTCAGCATGTCATCTCCAGGCTTCTCATGGACTCCGAACTGGCTTCGGGCAAGCACTTGGAAATTTCTTTGCCCTATTTTAAGCCTGCTTTCCCAGAGAATCTGGGAGAACAGCCAGAGTTTTTGAACATTTTACGTTGTCAGCAGGTGTGCCTCGAGAGGGTTCAGTGCTCTGACGTGGGCATCACTGGCACTGCACAAGTCCTCAACTTGGCCTTTGAGAAAGAGGTCACAGTGCACTACTCATTCACTGACTGGAGGAGTAAAGCAGACTCAAAGGCTTGCTGGGTGTCCTCTGTTCACAGGAACCAAATGGCTGGAGAGCCTGACTCCGATGTCTTCCGTTTCCGGCTGCCAGTTCCGCCTTTTATCCTGCAACCTGGTGCTGTCCTGGAGTTTGCCATTTGCTTCCAAACAGGGAGCACTGAATTCTGGGACAACAATAATGGACAAAACTATAAGTTGACCTGCCACAGCTACAAGCTGACTGTCCCCAGGGAGTGCGAGGATAGTATGGTGCACTTCATATGAATGGCTACTAGCTGCTGTCATGTACAAATATGCCACTGTCTGATATCTCTGAATGGATAACCACCTAACAAGCATTTTTGTATTTACATGTTTACCATGGCTTTACATGTCTTAAATATGAACTCTTTTCAGCAGGCAATATATTCACTTTGTGAAAATATTTTCTGATTTTTGTTGGCCATTTCTTGATCATTTCACTATTTTTCCCCACGTGATGAAAGAACCTTTGTTCTTTTTGATTCATGAATACCTGCTGACTGAAGTTCTACTTATATTCATCATAATGGTTCAACATTGTTTTACAAATAAATTCCCAAACTGCAGCTGAAAAGAGAAACTGATTTTAAGCTCACATAATTCAAATCTAGATGGTGTGCATTGTTACGATGAACCTTAACATCATTTATTTGAATGTACATGTGTAAATAAATATCAAAGTACTTTGTTCAACTGAATTTTAGTATACTTACATTAAATGCATTTTAGTTCCGCAGGATGTAGCTGTGATTTATCATTTTCATAAGGTGCAACACTTTTCATAAAAGAACATGATTGACAGTGCCATGTAGCACGTAATTCACAATAGCCTATCTCCTAAAATACATGGAGTCTTACGCGGTGTGATGCTTGTGTGTCTTTTAAACTAGACCACAACTTGTCTTACAGGAGGGTTCTGTGGAATGCAAGAAATATTTCACTTACTGCCATTGCTGCCCTTCTAACTGTTATTCAGATTATTATTTGCCTGGAAAATGTGTCTGAAAGTGTAACTCAGCCAAATTTCAAAGTAAAAAAAAAAAAAAAAACTGTCTTATTAAAGCATCATGTTTCGGTGCCAAACAGTAAACATGAGAATGACTGTTACTATTTTGATAAACAGTTTTCTTAGATTGCTATTAAGCCTTGTTTATGGAAATTTTCCAGGAACAGAAAACCACTTTAAAACATGAAATATTTTTCAGAATCATATCCATGTTGTACCACCTGCAACTCAGGGTTTTCAAAAATGAGGTCTGAGGTCTCTACTGATTGACAAATGGCCTAATTGCTCAGTAAAATTTAATTTGTTCATTTCCATGTTAAATTAAACTCTGACTTGACTTAAATCATGTCTGATTTGCTTGTCCTTGGTTCTGTTTACTTATTGCAATTCTGAATTATTCACTGTTCTGATTTGTCTTCTTTAGATTCATAATTATCCATGGAAGCTTCCATGCCTCCCAACTACAGTACAGTTAGGAATGGAAGTATTTTGACAGTGACACCTCTGTACACCAGCTCAATGGTTTTGAAACAGAACCATCTAGATGTGATTAAAATGCATACTTCCAGCTTTAACTTGAGGTCTTTCTCAAAAATCTTGCATTAGCCGTTCAGGAATCACAGCCATTCTTGCCCATAGTCCTCCATTTTCAGAGGTTCAAAGATCAATTGACAAGCTAATACAATTTTAAATACACTGAACAAAAATATAAACGCCCCATGTCAAATATTGATGCCACATGGAGTTAACAACTCTAAGTGAGCATATGCTGACTTTTACTTGTACAATAGGGATATTTCTCTTGATTTGTGTACCATTTTTTTAATCCATCTCTCTGTCAGTGAGCACTTGCTCAGTGATGCAGTGATTTCACTCAGTACATGGGTGTGGCATTTCTAGACGGTGATCAGACAGAATGAGCAGTACCCAAACACTCCTTATACTAGGGACAATAAAAGGCCACCCCAAAATGTCAAATTTTGTCAAAAGTCATCATGCCTCAGATGTCTCAGGTCATGCGAAACGTGCCATTGGCATGCTGGATGCAGGGATGTCCACCAGAGCGGTCTGCATGCAGTTCCTTGAAGCAGAGCACATTCCAGTTCTGGACTGGCCTGCATATTCGCCGGACATGTCGCCCATAGAGCATCTTTGGGATGTTCTGGATCGACGTGTCCGCGACTGTGTTCCAGTTCCGTATAATGTGCGCCAGCTCCGTGTGGCCGTCCGGGAAGAATGGAATAACATTCCACAGGCCACAATAGACAACCTGATCAACTCCATGCGAAGGAGATGTGTTGCTCTGAGAGACGCAAATGGTGGACATACAAGATATTGAACATTCAATTTCTTCAACCTGACCCCCAACATGTTCAAAGGATTGTCACTCCTTTGCAGATGCCAATATCAAGATGTAATGGACGGTGATCTGAAGATTAGTCATTAACAAAAATGAATTTTGATTTGCTTCATATATTGCATAACCCTAATGTTAATAAAAACTCAAAAATTTGACATGGGGTGTTTATATTTTTGTTCAGTTTATAAGGTTTATTATATGAAACCTTATTTTAAAAAAATCATTTGCAGTCAATGGCTTCCTGAAGTCTTGAACCCATGGACGTTACCAAACGCTGAATTTCCCCAATTGAGGTGCTTTGCCAGTCCTTTACAGCAGCCACCTTCAGTTGCTGATTGTTTGTGGGTCTTTCTGCTCTCAGTTTAGTTTTCAGTTAGTAAAAATGATGCTCAATTGGGTTGCGGTCACGTGAGTAATTTGGCCATTGAAGAATATTCAATTTCATTGCCTTGAGAGGCTCTTGCATTGCTTTTGCGTTATATTTTGGGTCTGTCTGTACTGTGAAGTGCCGTCCTTTCAGTTTTGTATTATTCGGCTGAATCTGAGCAGATAGTATAGCCCTATACACACCAGAATTCGTCCTGCTTCTTCTGTCAGCAGTTTCATAATCAACAAACACTAGTAACCCAGGTCCATTGGCAGCCATACATGCCCATGCCATAATACTGTCTCCACCATGTTTGACTGAGGATGCGGTATGTTTTGATCATGAGCCAATTTTTTCTTTCTTCAGAGACTTTTCTTCCCATCAGTCTGGTACAAGTTGATGTTCTCTGTTGCAGAACTGTTCAGGCTTCTTTGCATGTTTTCTGGCAAAGTCTGCATTCATTTCTGTTGTCGATTGTTAACAGTGATTTGTACCTTGTGGAAAGCCCTCTTTATTTACATTCAAGAAGATGTCTCTTGTCTTTGACCATGATACACCTACCAGAGTGTTGTAGACCTGGCTATATGTTGTGAAGTGGTTTTCCTTCAGTGAGAAAAGCATTCTGCAATCATCTACCATAGTTGTCTTGCATTGTCTTCCAGATATTTTGGTGTTGCTGAGCTCTCTTTCTTTTCCTTCTTTTAAAGAATGTACCAAACTGTTGATTTGGCCACTCTAAAAGTTTCTGCCATCAGTCTGAATTTAGTTTTGTTTTTTTTTTTTCCAGCTTAACAATGGCCTCTTTCCCCTTCATTGGTAACTCTTTGGACCAGGAGTTCCCATGAACGTCTACCACATAAGTTCAAAATTTGGAACAAGCCCCATACCTTTTATCAGCTAAATTTGTAATGAAATGCTGAGGGAAGAGGCCACACCTGGTCATGAGACTGACTGTCAGTAAGCTGTCCAATTTCCTCTGTGCCCCTGAAAATGGAGCACTATGAGGAAAAAATGGCTTTAATTCCGAAACGGTTTATGCAAGACTTTTGTGAAACCCCTTGAATTCAAGCTGAAAGCGTGCACTTTAATCACATCATGATGGTTTTGTTTCAAATCCATTTTGGTGGTGGTGTACAAAGGCAAAAATAAAATAGGGTCATTGTCCAAGTACTTTAGTACCTAACTGTTTGTTGAATATCCACTGGACTGCTGCCTGCAATAGATATTTCAGTATAATATTGAAACGCAGTCTCATCTCGACTCATCATATAGTGACGCTACCTGACCGTGTTGATGTACAGTGCTGTGAAAAAGTATTCACCCCTTCCTGATTTCTTATTTTTTTGCATATTTGTCACACTCATATGTTTCAGATCATCAAACAAATTTTAATATTAAACAAAGATAATCCAAGTAAATACAAAATGCAGTTGTTAAATTATGATTTCATTTATTGAGGGAAAAAGCTATCCAAACCTACCTGGCCCAATGTGAAAAAGTAATTGCTCCCTAAACCTAATAACTGGTTGTGCCACCCTTAGCGTCAACAACTGCAATCAAACATTTCCGATGACTGGCAATGAGTCTTTCACATTGCTGTGGAGGAATTTTAGTCCACTCTTCTTTGTATAATTGTTTTAATTTAGCCACATCGGAGGGTTTTCGAGCATGAATGGCCTGTTTAAGGTCATGCCACAGCATCTCAATCGGATTTAAGTCCCGACTTTGACTAGACCACTCCCAAACCTTAATTTTGTTTTTTTTTGTTTTTTTTTAAGCCATTCTGAGGTGGACTTGCTGGTGTGTTTCAGATCATTGTCCCGCTGCATAACCCAAGTGCACTTGAGCTTGAGGTCACGAACTGATGGTCGGACATTCTCCTTCAGGATTTTATGAGCAGAATTCATGGTTCTATCAATTACAGCAAGTTGTCCAGGTCCCGAAGCAGCAAAGCAGCCCCAGACCATCACACTACCACCACCATGTTTGACTGTTGTTATGATGTTCTTTTATGAAATAATGTGTAAGTTTTATGCCGGCTGTAACGGGATGCACACCTTCCAAAAAGTTCAACTTTTGTCTCGTCAGTCCACAGAATATTTTCCCAAAAGTCTTAGGGTCATCAAGATGTTTTTGGCAAATGTGAGATGAGCCTTTGTGTTTTTTGGTCAGCAGTGGTTTTCGCCTTGGAACTCTCCCATGGATGCCATTTTTGCCCAGTTTCTTTCTTTTAGTTGAATCATGAACACTGACTTTAACTGAGGCAAGTGAGGCCTGCAGTTCTCATTGATTGATTCCTTTAACACACGCAACACACTGTCCAGTTGAGAGCATTTGATGGTAAAAGTGTCAGGCTGGCAATTTGATTATCTGCCAACATTGCTAGCCAACAAAACCAACCATAAAAATGGTCAAATTTGTCATTTGAAAACCAATAACTTCAAAAAAATCAACAACTGAAACTTATTTGCGGTCCACAGTGGGGCAAGGAAAACTGAAATGTGTTGTTGCACGGAACTGTCACAAGAACATGTTAAGGAAGTGTAATGTGGAATAAAAAAAAAGCCACTAGATGGCAGTATTGACATTTTTTTTGTTAAGCAATCTAAAGCTAGGTTTGGGCATGTCCCGGGCATGCCTCAGAGGGGGCTGGAAAAGAGTATATAAGGAGAAAAATCGAGAGAGTGGAGTAGTTGGAGAAATTGCAAGGAGAAATTGTGGAAGGATACATTTGACCAGACCTGTCACTCTTTTCAAGTCCTATGAAGCTTTTTGTGGATTTTTGCCTGTGTTGGAGCATTTTCCTGTCCTAGGACATTGCAACATAGCAGCCCATCTCCATTACAAAGGAAATGTAAATATCTCATTTTTTATTTGATTTCAATCTTGGTCAGTAGGGTAGAGTGTCAATTAGTTCTAAGTGTTTGTTTAATTAAATCTGTTGAAGTTTAAGAATTGTGTCTGTCATCCCTTGCTGTCCGCGACGCCATAACAAATTGGGGCCATAACAGAAGGAAAATCTGCAGGCCATCACAGATCAGTTCATCAAGCACTCAGCTGGGAGTAGAAACACCATACTCCTATAGAAATAATGTTGAGAACCCTGTTCTTCAAATCATGGTCTATTAGGACCGAGGACAGCTGGTGGGAGTCTGGTTTGATTGCAGTCTGGTCAGGAATTTGCACCATTTGTTCAGTTAATTACCGGGAAGATAAGAAAACCTTGGGCAGATCTGGGTTCAGTGATCAGATTTGAGTATCCCTGGTCGAGAATGTTGAGTGAAAATTTCCATTTAGTTATATTTTGTTGCTGGTTTGGCTCTAGTGTAAATGGGTGATTGACTGTATTTTACTCTGAGTACTTGTATGTGTTCTTTGCATGTGTCATTAATTTTATAGGTTTAGTGTTGCCCTGTGCACTTGTTGGTCAGTGCACTAGGCTTGTGATTTTTCATGTTCATACAAACAGTTTCGCTAAATGATTTTGGTGGCATTGGTTATACCTCCGCCACACAGTTTTCCGGTCATCTGTCTGTCCATCACATCATCCATCCGTATCTTGTGTGTGCAATATCTACTGAAGGAGTGGATCGATTTTGACTTAATCAGATAAGGTAATTCCTCACAGTGGGTAGCTGAACTGGATAGTTTTCAAGTAAACCATTAGTTGCGTTGTGTTACAAGAGGCAGCATTATGGAAAGACAAGCCGTTTAAAAATACAATGTATATATGGGTCAATCCAAGAAATGATGCTCAGGGGGATGAGAATAACAAACTCAGTATTACTTAATAAGACTTTATTTTATTGATAGCCCGATATCATGGCTTTATGGAATGGTTCATTCAAGTCACCAACTCCTAACGGGTAAGTTTTTATCACACGTGCCGTAAAACCTTCCGAAATGCGTGAAACATGAGTGATGAAATTAAATGTAACATCAAAAGTACAATTAATAATTGTCATGTCTACACCAAATTTTGTTTACAAACTACTACAATATGTTACTTTATGTGTACAAAAAATCAAAAACCAGGGTTGAAAATTTATAGAATTATGAGTCATCGAACATATAGTGCAAAAGGTAAAAGTTGGAAAAAATTGACCCACATTCTTAACTTTACCTTCATTTCCTCAAAACTCATCAGATAGTCTTCAAAATCACTGTACTTTGCCTACAGTGTGTCTATTATATAAAACAGTTACCCTTTACCATCCATAAATTACTTAAACAGCTCAGTCAGGCCCTGCATTGACCCTCGGAAAACCTCTCGTTCATCTCTCGCGTTTCACCTCTGACAACATATTCTAAAGTCCACCTCAGCACCACTATACATCATTGGATTGTATCCATATCACTCCTACATACAAAAAACATGTTCTACTATTAAATTAAGGGCATAAATACGCATATCTGGCCCATCTAGGGTTTCTACCATGCCTTTGAAAATAAAATTTAGCTCTTTTTCGCGACATCAGCGACTCCGCGCGGGCCAGCTTTTGCAATTTGCAATTCCATTGCTTCCAACTCCTCCGTGCACAAGGACTTCAGTTCCGCGCCAGAATCTACATATTCGTTGATTGAATAATTGCTGACTGCAGCAGAGGAACGAAAATATGCCACTTAAACTAACACCCAAAGCGTGAGAGTTGACAGGTATGCGTTATAAATGAAAACTGGCCACACCTGATAATGTTGAGAGTTTTCAGAGTTTCTGTTATGTTAATTTAAATGACTGATTGAAAACAGGTCATGACCAATCATTCTTTTTAAGGGATTGTTTGAGCCTCTGCTGTTGGCAGTTCACGAGCCGCGACTGATAGTGACCAAATATCCAGTCAAAACCCAAAATACAGCCCCCAGAAATTTTTGATTAAAAAAAAGTATGCAGTATCTGCATATTGGCTGTTTTGTAAGTTAGGGGTACCATAGGGCCATCTTCTGGTGAAATATGAATAGGCTGGATGGGGTGGAGGTGCCCTTTCTGACAAAAAAATAGAAATTGAAACGCGAGTGATGATGGGAAAATGTACCTAAAAGCAGTGAAGGTATTGTACAATGTTCATCGCTTCTGGTCAGGATATTAGAGAAGAGGCCCATCTAAAATACTAACAAGTGAAAATTCCCGGGCTGTGCATATAGAGGTGTGTGGCGGCCATAATCGTAGTACGTGAAACATGAGTGACACAGCGTAACCAATTACCTTTAGGCGTGCACTATGGCAATATTATACTACCCAGGATGGGTTGAACACACTAAAATGATTAAGAGTAGGTGTGTTAAGGAATATAACATGGAAAAAGCATGTAATCTAGCAAAATTAGGCCGTTTGGGGGGCCAAAAAGTGAGAATTCTGACAAAATTTTGCCATTCCACCCTTCTTTGGGGTGGGGGGTCGACTCAAAATGCCCAAACATGGCCTAAAAAGGTAGTAACACATGTGGGGCACCTCATTCTACAGAACTAACATTGATTTACAGCCAAAAATAAAGCAATTCAAGCCACAGAGGCCAATTTCGGCAAGGTGGCTGGCCGGTCACTCACATATCACTTTTCCCCCAAACCCCACGCCAGGCACGGCAAATGGCTCCGTACCAAAACCAATGGCCGTACCGGCTTAGAAATTTCACTTGCCGATCTGTTTTAACCCATAGAACCCAAAATACATCGTTTCGGTACAAATTGAGACATCTGCATATACCCAGACACCCCCTCAACAATATTTTGTAAGAATTTCATCCAAATTCCTTACCTTTCTGAAGAATTTCTCTTGTATTTTGCAGTAAAATCTGCCGTAAACTTGCCTCAATCGACGCTTGAGATCTTCTGAGTTGTTTACGAAGGACTCCAGATGTAGTTTACTTTCGCCGGTTAACAGGAAGTTGCTTTCCTCTTCTCGTGACATTTTTGGCGCCGGATGATCACTCGCGTTTCACTCACCAAGCAACGCCCCATAGAGCCAACCTGAATTAATTTTCTTCATTATTTTACATTTAGGGTTGCTACATATACCCTATAACTTTGTTTGGATGGTAGGAAGTAAAGAAATTAGCAGTAGTTTGCTCTATATATGGGTAAATGTCAGTGAAACGTGAGTGACGAGGCTGGTGTTGAAAAATAGTTTTTTCAAGCTGGCACAGGCTCAGGTCAATGTATGTAAAAAATATTTCTATGAACATAACCCTTATAGTAACCCTCTTGGCTAGATGTAATATGAACAGTGGGACTACCTTCTTAGTATGCTAGTTGATGGTCTAAAAGTTTCAATAATTCACGTTTCAACCCCCCAATAAGGAAAAAATAAGTTTATGGTGGTCTAGCACTATTTGACTTGACAATAAGTGGCTTGGAATGAGGTGAAAATGGCCCAAAAATGGCAAGTTTGGGCAATTTTTTAACTTTGGGGTTCAATAACTCGCAACATTATGGCCCGACATATGCAAATTTGCCCTTCTTTTGAAGCCCTGGATGTTTTCTTTCAAATGAGACTAGAAACAGGAAGAATAGTGCATTATTTTTTTTTTTTTTTAGCTCTCTGCAGTCAAAAATACCCTAAAATAGGCCCAAACATCATTTCTTGGATTGACCCATGGGCCAGGCTCACGAAATGTGCGCCACCCCCCCGACTGAAAAATAATGAAAGTACCCATAGAGCTTAGCTGTGAGTGGTTTTTTTAATCTATAGGCGTTGTGGGATCATATTCCAAAGCCGTGCGACGGCGACGGCTGCAAAATTGCTGCGCGAGTGCAAACTGCTCTCTAACACAATGTGTAAAATTAATTCAGGCAACCCTGTGCTCTCAGTGGTAATTGTATGTGATAAAGGTATATGTCTACTCTCTGAATACCAAATATCATGGTCATTGGTGGAATATTTGGTGAGTTATACGCATTTCCCTATACCCTTGCTCGTCTAAGTCAGAAACACGAAAACCTACTGTTTGCCTATAATCCATCCAGAGGCCTATAACTAGTGATAATAATAAAGTTATTTAAGCCTCCAATCAGTGTTATAATTGTATATATAAGTGATGTCCAGAGGTATATCACCTGAAATTAGAAACCCTACAGTGATTTTTTTCCCTCGGGATCCCGTCGCTGCTGAAAAAAAGAAATTCTGGTCTGCAAATACCTGGAAAATGTTATAAAAACCCATATCAAAACTCAAAAATCTCCTAGAAACACTCTTTATGGCTTAAAAGTATGTAGCCTAGGCAATACCAAGCCAGAACAGGTGTCTTTTAGCTCAAAATATCGGTATATCGGTCAGAAACCGAATCTAAGTCAGAAACCCGTCTAAGTGTACCAAACTCAACCCGACTGACTTGCTATTGCCATAATATTTAACTAATAGATAGAATAAGAGTCTCAAGTAGGTAATTGATCACTTACCAATGGACGATGCCACTTGTAGGCTGGTGGACAGGCTGCTTGACAGTTCTTTTTTTTTTTTAATTTTGGGTCCTAGGTTCCCCTAACCTGAGTCCCGGGAGTTTTTTATGATGATTGCATGTTTCTGTCTTTTAGTTATTGTTATTTTGTTGTAGGTGTTGTCTGGTGTCCTCGACCACCTACGCATGTTATTTGAACAAGTTTATGACTGATTGACCACCGATTGCGGCCACAGCGGCCGCCACGCCGCGCGTCAGTTTCTGCCTGAGATCCCCGTTTCTGACTGAGAGCGTGGGCCGACGCCACCGATATTTTTCGATTAAATCTTCAAAAATACAAGTCGACACGTTTAGAAAACACAATATATCATGTCCCCGACCACCCATGCATGTTATTTGACCAAGTTTATGACTGATTGGCCACCGATTGCGGCCACAGCGGCCGCAAAATGAGCTCATTTTGTGGATAAAATTGTAAAATTTATCAGTTTCAACATTTGCTATGTTATCTCTGTTCTATTGTGAATAAAATACTGGCTGGTGTGATTTGAAAGTCATTGTGTTTTGATTTTATTCACAATTTACACTTTGTCCCAACTATTTTGGAATTAGGGTTGTATTTTCGATCAAATCGGCTAAAATACATGTTAACATGTCAAACCAACATGGAATATCATGTCCCTGATCACATGTGTAACGACTGGGGCCACATTTGGCCGAATACGCCCGGTTTCTGCCTGAGATGCCCGGGTTTCTGACTTGGAAATCTAAGGCAGAAACCCAAAGTCAGAAACCGACCAAAATGCTTCGCGCGCTGTAGCTATGTCGTTATTCAATAAATAATTGATCTAAACAGTGATTTCGACTTTGATTTAGGCCAACAACAAAACCTGAATTGCATTTGGCTATATCTTTTACAGTTTTTTAAAAATACATCCAAGTCAGAAACTTTTCTTAAAAAGTTCATTATTTGGGGACACAAAAATCCCACTCAATCCCTGTAGGTTGGAGTTTTTGTTTTTTTTTTTTTTTTTGCCCTAATGCACCATATATTTGCTTCGTCCCGAAGGATTATTAGGGTGTAGGGACCTTTTTTTTATTTTTCTAGAGTGCCAAATGTAAAATCTAAGTCAGAAACCAGTACCTTGTGGACAATTTATTAAATGTCACCGCAATACACAAAACGACGAGAGGGACGTATGCCGACTGTCAGACATAGCCTTCACATGTCTATTATGCACAGAAAAAAATAAATAAAATAGAACACACTTAAATATAAAAAAACAAAAGGTGAACTATTTCACTTTTTACATGGACATCAAAAAAGGGCCATTTTTGGCCACTTTTCCAACTTTAGGGCAAAAAGACAGGGAAATATTTATCGCAGACTGACAAAAGTGGGGTGTTCCAAGTTGCTCTTGGTGAGCTCTATCCATTCATGGTGGTTCTGGAATGATCTAAGCAAAATATAAGATTTGCTAGCCTCTGGACACATTTAGGGGGAGGGTGGCGCACATTTCGTGAGCCTGGCCCATATATATTTTTTTTTTTATTTTTTTTTAACCTCACTGACAACCCATTAACAAAACAGAGCAGCTAGTTGTTAACCCCTGAAACTCTTTTTGCTTAAGTTTTCCCTTAAGTGGGTTCAATGTCAAAAAAGCACATTTTTTTTTCATATTGAAGGATAATGTCCTATGGGTAATTCCATATGAAATATTCTGAAAAGTTCCCCACCTCACTCTGCCAGAATCAGCTGATGTGTTGTACATTCGCTTTAGTATGTTTAATGCAGCCATGCAAAATTTCACCTTTCTACTAGGAGTATTTTCTGGGTTACAGGCCCGCAACGTACATAGGGTTGGGTCAAAATTTCAAACTTTTTTTTTTTTTTTTCTTCTGCATTTTTTAGCCCTTAAAACTTCATAAGTGCAGGAGATAACCACATGAAATTATCAGGAATAAAAAGAACATTTGAGTTTTGTAAAAAAAAAAAATAAAAAAAAAAGTAACTGCAGTCAAATCAATGTTGCATCCACTCAAGGTGTCAGAAAAATCGAAAGCCAAAATCTCAATTTTGTTGAGAACAATTTTTTCATATAAGTTTGAGCATCAATATTTGGGGATATATCATGGTTTAAACAGCAAAACTACACCAATTTATTTTGTGACATAGAGAAATAGAAACAAGCATTAGTTCCCTGGATGTGTCATCTGTTTTTTGATAATTTGCTTGAGAAAAATTTAAAAAGTGCATTTTGGGTGCATTTTCAATGGTCATATCACGATGTGGAATAGGTGGCTTGTCAAAAAATGTTATAGCATATGAAAGGTGTCATTGTTACCAACATTTTAATACCTGGCCCATCTGGCCATGACTCCTTCTGCATCAGAATACTTTTCTAATATAGTCATATTTTAACACTTGCAAATGTAGATTACAGCTGTGAAATGGAGAAACAACATTGGTGCTCATGTTTCATATAACAGTTTGGAAAAATCACATTGATCAAACAAGTTTTTGAAATATCCTGTGTGCTCAAACTATTTCTTTACTGGCTTGTCATGAATGGAAAAGGGATCACAACAGTTTTGTAAAACTATGTATAAGTCCAAATAAAACTTCTTAAAGGTAACCAATTCGTTCCTTGTCCTTTACTTTTTTTTGCATAATTTGCCAGGCTGTTCCAATAAAAAGAATTGTGTGGAAGTTTTAATGTCGTCCTTGACCCCTAACAAGGATAAATTCTGAAGGAAAGCAATCACTCGACCGTTACGATCAGCCATAGTGGCTGCTGGACCGCGGCCATTTTGATGTGCCTACTACTGAATATGCATGAGCGATTCGCATGAAAAGTCACTTCAGATCAGTCATCAGATTCGACTGCTAGTAAATAAATTACCTTCATGCATTAGAAATTCATTACTATAAATATGTCTAGTTACAAATATGGGATGATTTCAAGCACATAAACGATCTGAAAGTGCTAGGAGACAGGGAAATCAGGCATTTTGCACCAGGCATCAAGTTTACTTACGTATCCAGCAAAAGTTTGGCCACATCTTCATTGAAAATATCTCCAAACTTGGCTTTAAAAGTTTGCCAGCCATCACTTTGGCCTTTTATATCTATCCTGGCCTTTAATCAATCTTCTTCCTGGCCTTTTCTAGCACTTTAAGGGCAGAATCAGTCAGATATTTCTTTGGCCGCAGCATTTTGCTGTTGGCCAACTTCTCTTCATTTCTGCATCCACCTCGAACATCTGCTTTCGTGTGACATCATTTTTGCATACTCATGAATACTAATGAGGTATTTCAAATGGCGCGGGGAGTTTTTGCGGGTCGCAAAAACTATTTTCACATTCAATATTCGGGGGATTGCAAACGTTCTCTGAGAAAACGTTTATTTATTCCCATTTGTTTTGGTAAAATCTATTAAATTATTTTCAGACTGACTTTATGGCACCAGCTACGCTTCACATGTGCATGATAACCACTTTGGGAACACTATTTTTATGGCCTTATGACTGTCAACACTGGGCATGTTGCCCATGACATCAGCATACGGTGGAAGTTAAACTTGCAAACCACACCTTTGTACATGTTGTATACATGTATAGTAATCACTCACACAGCATTGTCATTGTTTAATTTCCTTGAGTTAATAGAATTCTAAACTTTATATTTTGCAAGTGTTAAAATATGCTTATATTAGGAAAAAAATAGTGCTGTTCGGTGTTATAGCGCACCAGGACTGACTGACTGACTGACTGCGTCGCTGCACAACTACAAAATGTACGTGAGCTAAACATGTAGGTCAACATGCAAAGTACCGCAGATTTCTAGTATGTGTCAAATATCGGTACTTAATACATACCAAATTTTGGTTGAATGTATCCATAAATGGCTTAGATATGAGCAACATTGGGATTTGCAAGGTGAAGGCTGTAGTGGCTATATTTGATTATGGATTGGAAAACTTTGATGTAATCATGGAAAGGAACATGTACACATGCCAAGTTTCAGCATCATCCGTCAAGTGGTTCCGGAGAAGATGATGTTTTTAGATTTTGAAGTTCAAGGCTATGGCAGCCACATTGGATTTTGGATTGGTACAATTTGAATTAACTTTTATCTACTCATGGATAGAAACATGTACCAAATTTCAGCTCCATCTATCCAGCGGTTTCCGAGAAGAAGATGTTTACACACCACCGACGAGGACGGATAAATGGGCCACGAGACAAGCTCACTGGAACATGGTCTAGGTGAGCCAATGATTTTGGCCCAAAGGAATCATGGCTAGAAAATGTGCCTGCTGTCAAAATGTAGGTAAAAATGAGACCCTCAATACACTATAACTTTTTTGACCAACCATCTATCCCACATGATGATATGACAGTTGAAAGTTTCGGCAAAATGCACTTTTTAAAGTTTTCTTCGGTGCTTATTTAGAAAATGGTCAACACTTCCACCGTAACAATGCCTGTTTCCGTTATGCCATGTCATAAGTATTAAATGAGTGCAGTTTTGCTTTTGGAACAATGATATATCCTATGATATTTATGTTCAAAGTTAGTTGACAAAAAAAATCCACCTGAACAAAAACTAGAGTTTGACTTTAGATTGCGACACCTGAAGTGGATGTAAAATTGATTTGGTTGCAGTTTTTAAACACAGCTCAAATGTGTGTTGTATTGCTGAAAATTTCATGTAGCTACATTCAGTATATATGGTACATATGACGTTATGAGGGCTCAAAAAATGCAAGAAAAAAAAACACAAATTAAAAAGCACAAAATTTCAACCTACCCCTACGTACTTTGATGGCCTGTAACTCGGAAAATATTCATAGCATGAAGATAAAACTTTGGACAAAATACACTAAAGTTAATAGTTACGCAAAAAAGTCAGCTTATTCTGAGAGGGTCAAGTGGGAGGTACTGATTGATTTTTCATGACCCACTGCTGATTGTAGCGCATCACTGATGCTACATCTCACTTATATTAAGAAAAATATTAAAACCCAGGACACCATAGTTTTATGGCATCAAATGGAAAATATCCAGATCTTTTAGTTTGTAGTAGGGATTGCAGCTCATTTTCAATGTTCTCCACATTCAAACACTCCTGCTTGGTCACTTGCTCTTTTTCTGCCGCTCTCTGATTGGCTTCCTCCAACTCTTGTCATAAGAGCACATTGTCATTCTGTGCTTTATATAACAGGGAGAGCAGCTCATTCTCAATGTTAACATAACATAACATGAGTGGGGAGAACAGGCCGTTTAGCCCAACGAGGCTTGCCAGTTTCTGATAACTATAGTGAATCTATCACTTCAGATACTCAATGACTCAATGGTATCTAGCGCTAAATCAAGCCTGCTTTTGGTCAGGCAAGCTATTCCATGCTGATATTACTCTCTGGGGAAAATTTTTTTAATATTAATATAAATATATAATATATATTATATATTATATTAAATATAATTTAATATTAATATTTAAAAAAATTTAATATAAAAATATTAGTGCTGAA
Source organism: Gymnothorax javanicus (assembly GCA_029692085.1). Lineage (NCBI taxonomy): Eukaryota > Metazoa > Chordata > Actinopteri > Anguilliformes > Muraenidae > Gymnothorax > Gymnothorax javanicus. The sequence goes on from CM056202.1 coordinate 37,660,388, forward strand.
TTTACCCTTGGCCAACTTCCATTTGTGACCGCGTGTTCTACTAACAAAACTTAGCCTAAGCAATCCCACATAATTCACTTTGTTAATCCCTTTAACATATTTAGAGACCTAAATCAGATCAGGAGTCTCCTTCTCCTAAGACTAAAGAGATTAAGGATCTTCAGCATCTTCTCATAGCTTTCATCTTTTATACCTGGAATTAGCTTAGTGGCTCTTCTCTGAACTTTTTCGAGAGCCTCTATATCTTTCTTAAAGTATGGTCCCCAGAGCTGTACACAATACTCTAGATGTGTCCTGACGAATGTGTTGAACAGGTGAAGTACGACCCCCTTGGATTTATACTCAATACTTTTGGCTATATATCCCAGCATCCTGTTGGCTTTTTGAACTGCTACGACATAATGGCTAGAACCTGTGAGGGTTTGGTCAACAATCACTCCCAGATCTTTTTCATGTGTGAGCACATTCCAGTTTTAAACCTCCCATGAAGTAATCCTATCTAATGTTTTTATTACCTACATGTAGAACTTTACATTTAGCTACATTAAATTTCATCTGCCACTTTTCTGCCCAATTCTGGATTCTATCCAAATCATTCTGAATCACTTTAGTGGAGTCTAAACTGTTTGCCAAACCTCCCAATTTAGTATCATCTGCAAATTTAACTAATTTGCTCTCAATATTCCTATCAAGTCATAAATGTAGATGAGGAAGAGCAGGGTTCCCAACACTGATCCCTGGGGGACTCCACTCCCCACCATACCTAGCTCAGATGACATTCCACTGACCACCACTCTTTGTGTTCTGTCCTGTAACCAGTTTCGAATCCACTTCAGAATACCTCCTGTAACTCCAATGGAGCTCATTTTAAAAAATTAGTCTCTTATGCAGTACTGTATCAAATGCTTTCTGAAAATCCAAGTATATGATGACATAAGCCCTGCTCAGATCATAAGTCTTGGTGGCTTCTTCAAAGAATTCCAGAAGGTTTGTCAGGCATGACCCTCCCCAACAGAAACCATGTTGGCTATCCCTCAAGAAATTATACGTTCAAGAAATGATTCCAGCTCGTCTTTTATGATAGATTCTAGTATTTTGCATGCAGTGCAAGTTAAACTGACTGGCCCGTAATTTCCTGGCTCAGTACGATCCTCTTTCTTACTTATTGGTATTATATTGCCCTGCTTCCAATCATTTGGTATTTCTCCAGTTTCTACAGACTGTCTGAAGATAGCTGAGAGCAGTTTAGAGATGATCTCACTAACTTCCCTGAGCACTCTCGGGTATAAGCCATCAGGACCCGTAGCCTTATCTGTCTTTAGTTTATGCAACTTGTCTAATACTTCATTACCCCTAACCTCAATTTCTGCTTAATAATCTTGAGCATTGGAAATGCTGTCTGCCCTAATGAAAATTCGCTCCGAGGTAAAATTCTCAACAAAGTAACTACGTAAGGAATCAGAAATATCCTTATTCTCATACAGCAGCGATGCGTCTTCATTCTCTTAACCTCCTATCTGACTTTCCGTTTTCGACTACAGTACTGAAAAAAGCGGGAAGGATTACTTTTTGCCCCTTCCACAGTTTGCCTTTCATACAGTCTTCCAGCATTCCTCAGCTCTTTTTTTTTTTTTTTTACCATGGCCTGCATTTTACAGTACTCAGCCTTAGTATTCTCATTACTTTCCTTTATGTACATCTTATAAAGTGTCCTCTTTTCCCTCAAACCTTTACAGATAGCTGTGGTCATCCACTGAGGATTCTGCTTTTTCAGCTTACTTTTGGACACCTTTGGAATGAATTTGCATTGTGCATCAAGGAAAACCCCCTTGAATCTATCCCACATCTCATTTACAGATTTGCAATCCAGGAGTGTCTCCCATTTTATTTTGTTTAGATAGGAGGGCATCCTGTCAAAGTTTGCTCGCCTAAAATGGATAAATTTTGGTTTTTGAAGATAACTTTTTAACTTGCCATGAAACATCATAACGAACAGAAGAATGGTCACTAGTTCCAAGTGACTCTAATACCACTACATTGCAAAATCTACCAGGGTCAGTACAGAGCACTAAATCTAAAATTGCCTTCTCTCTCGTAGGTTTATTAACATATTGCATCAAAATATTGTCATTTATAACATCTAGAAATTCTTCCTCCCCTTTACCCTGTCCTTTCACCATTTCCCAATCAATATCAGGACAATTGTCTCCCATAAATATAGTCCCTCCTCCTCCTCTACAAGCTTGCCTAATCTTCTTAAAAAGCATTCCATATACAATACTGTCCAAAGCTGGTGGTCGATAGCATACTGCTATGTTTATCCCCTTTGCACAGAAGCCAAATCTGGATATTTATGTGTTACCTTGTTTAAGGCTTTATAATTCAAGATCGCAGCTTCACAGAGAGGAATGGCTCAATTGAGTCAAGACACTAGAAGCATTTACAATTCCATCGTATTTCAGTTTATTTTCATGATTTTGGTAGAGAATAAAAGTCTACAGACTTCGTAACTTACATGACTATTCAGACTGCAAAGAATATTCAAAATGTTCTAACTCTTTGGTACACAAATGTGAAATATATTGGTAAAAATATTACTCCTAGTGATCCAAAAGGGTCTTTGGAAGAAAATGGCCAAATGGCATGTTTACAGGCATTGAAGATTTCTGAAACTGAAGGCAGATCAAAGTTGGCACGAAATGGTCACAGGTCCCTAATAACCCCTGGTAACTGAAAAGGATTGTATTTTGGCCTCAAATATCTAAATTGTTTTTGAAAATAAAAAAAAATCGTGAAAGTGGGACTGGATCGAAGTTGGTCCGAAATGAGCCCTGGTGATGCAAATGGGTTGTAGTTTGACCCAAAACACCCAAAATGTTGATCGAAATTGAAAACTTGTGAAAGTGGACCTGGTTCAAAGTTGGCCGGAAATGCTCCCACATGACCCCTGGTGACCCAAAATGTTCGTATTTTGGCCAAAAGTTGGCTCAAATTAAAAAATTGTGAATGTTGAGCTGGATTGAAGTCAGCCCAAAATGGTGCCAGATGACCCCTGGTGACCCCAAAGGTCAAACTTTGGCCCAAAACACCCAAAAAGTTGACCAAAATAAAAAAAAAAAGTATGATAATTGAGTCTGGTCGAATTTGGCCTGAAATGGTCCCAAATGACCACTGGCGACCCAAAATAGCGATATTTTGGCCCTACCCTAAAAGTTGACCAATGAGGAAAAATCGTGAAAGTGGAGTCCAATCTAAGTTGGCACAAAATGGTCTCAAATGAAGCCAGGTGAGCCAAAAGGGTCTATTATACACCACAACACCACAAAAGTTAGTCAAAATCAAAAGATTCAACACAAAATTCGCTTATTTTAAACAAAGCGACAAGATTAATAGACCGTTTCGGAGTAAGCACAAGATTTTTTAAGTGTATGCGTAAGACGAAGTTTGTATGGCAAGAAGAAGTGTCATTGTGTCTGTCAAAACCTATGTTAGCAAGTAATCAGCAATTTCACGGGTTAAAGTGCAAGAATTATGGCAGATGTGCAAGTAAGTAAGCCTGTTTCAAGCCAGTGACCCATCGGCCCGGTGCTTAACCCCGGTTTCTGTGGCATGAAGCGACTAGGAGTATTACTACTCCCCCTGGACGGGATGCCACTCCATCGCAGGTACTCCCCCAGCTCTTAGTCAGGTTTCCCTGACTATTTGCTGGTACCCATTTATACACCTGGGTGGAGTGAGGCGTGGAGTGTGGGAGTGAAGTGTTTTGCCCAAGAACACACCGCGAAGGACCTTACGACCTCAAGTCAAGCCTACTTCACCACTGCGCTACCGCGTCTCCCAGCAGATGTGCAAGGATTTGAACATAAACCGTGTGGGAATGAAAAAGGCTGAACTGATTGAAGCAATTGTTGACGAACAAAGCCTCACGAAAGAAAATACAGACCCCACATCCGAGACTCTAAGCGCTACCGCAGCCTTCGAGGAGGTCGGATATATCGCCGACTCGACCACTGATTTAATACCCCCAATTAAATTTCTTCATGTGTTTGATCACATTGTGGAGAAGAGTGGCAGAAACAACATGTGTTTAGACCGGGGTATTAAACACTTTGATGAAGGTGACATCCAGGAATGGTGCTACAAACAGGTCGGCATCGCTAGCTGTCATTGGACATGTTGGATAGCAGTGATAATTATATGTATACAGTTACAGCCTGCTGGCTGTTAAACCCCTTTGAGTAGATGTAGACATCCGCAGACACGGAGGTGTTCTATTTATGCACGCAGTTATAAAATGAGTCAGGTTGATAGCACCATACATACCAAATAAGCAATTAACCTTACAGCGGCATGCAGTAATCATGAAACTGGACAGACGTATTTAGCTGTGCTTCAACAAATCGTTGTTGCAGGATCTGCTTCTTCAAATGTCTGAAATTATCTACAACAAAAATAAGAACTAAACTAATATAAATAATAAAATTTCCACACATTAACAAATCATATCTTGTTCTCTTTATAAACAACAAATCATACTTGCGAGAACTGCAGCAGTAAAGAGCAATTTTTTAATTGTATAGAGTAACCAACAAATGTTAGCTTTTAACGCTACAACAGCAGCACGCGATCAAGATGTATAGCAACACAGGATTACATTTTGAACTGCACCTCGATTCCGTGTACACTTCTAACAAAATCCAACACTTGCCCTAATGGTTATCTCGCCTCACTTGTCGATCTTGTGAAGGTGGACGGGAGTTACTCTATTTTCTTTGTAAGAAAAGGCCGATGGCGCGATGTCGACATCTTTCGGATCTGTGTAGTCAGGCAAGCCACTAACAAAATGTGCACTGCAAACCCTTGAATGGTCCTTCGGTGCAAAATCTTTTCGGTTGATTGCACATATCCATGCTCTTCACTGTCTCTTACTGCGTTGGAAGCGGAAAAACTTAACTGAATCTCCCTTTTTAAACTGGTTAGTGCAACCCACAATACAACATGAAACCATCATATATATATATATATATATATATTTTTTTTTTTTTTTTTTTTTTTTTTTTTTTTTTGCCATACTAGCTATACACATCGGGGATCGCCAGCCAAAAAAGGCATGAAGGGAAAAATAAACTCACTGCCCCTCGCTGGCACATGTACAGAAAGAGACAGATATTAACAACATGTAAAAAAAAAACTGTGATACGAGAAGTCCATTCAATGTACATTTTAACTCTTCATTCATTCCTTACAAAAAGTTCTTGGTCAGCAAAATTCTTCGCCTCAACCGGATCGTTGAATGTTTTTACTTGCCCTAGATAGTGCACATGGAGCCTAGCCGGGAAGCACAGCGAGTGCCGAACGTCCTTCTCCCACAAGCGCTGTAGCACGTCGCAGAAAATCCGTCGCTGCTCCATCACCTCCGCGGTGTAGTCAGGGAAGATTAAGATGCGGTGACCTCCGTAAACCAGCGAACGCTGCTTCCCGAGCCGCAGAATCTTCTTTTTTCCTTTGCAAGATGCACTCGTGCCATTATCGTGCGAGATCTGGAGCCACCCGATGGTTTGGGCTGTTCAAGACGATGAGCCCTATCGATTACAACGAGCTCAGTAAAGTTATCTTCCCCCACCAGCCTGGAAATCAACCTGGAGACAAATTCTGTTGGTCTCCCTTTCTCCTCACCTTCCAGAACCCCAACAATCTTCATGTTGCGCCTGGATCTTCACTCGAGATCCAACAACTTAGCCCGCAGTCTATTTTCTTCCCACAGCTCAGAAACATTAGTTTCAACCGCATGAATCCGCTGCTCATAGTCCGCCACTTGATTTTCGGTGGTGGATACCCTCTCAGTGTGCGTCTGCTGAGCAGACAAAAGATTTTGGAAAGTCAGCTCGAACTTGTCGAACCGTTTGTTAAAAGACTGCAAGAGCTTGTTTGACATTTTTTGCCACATGAGTGGAAGTTCGTCTTCCTCTTCAACTGAGGACATATCTAAAGGCTCCAAGCTAGCTTGGTCATGGCTAACAATAGCACTTGCTGGTGGACGAGCAGCTCCCTTTCCTCCTCGTGCAGCTTTACTTAGCATATCGACATTACACTTTTAGCGGCGTTTACGTAAAGCAAATAGCAAAGGTTTAATCGTAAAAATTAAAGAGTTTGATTATCAAAAAGGCAGTTTTTAAACAATAAAACCGTATGCAATGAGATGCTCGACTATAATTGATAGTAGAATGATATAGAAGCAATACCATGTCGAATTTTTGCTTCAGAAAACTTATTTTTCTTAACTACTAATTGGGATACCATTGGCTCACTGTAGCTGAAGTGCTTGCTACAGAGGACAACGATTTTTCCTGTCGCAAGACTTTTTTTTTCTTTTTTTTTTACTGCTGGATAGATACTATGGGGAAGTACATTGAGCAGTTTGCACATCAGGTTTAGCTGAGGAGTTTAATTCATGTAACTCCTGAAAAACAGGAATAGGCCTGAACTCATCTATAGTCTGAATCGAGTTCGAGCTCGGCTTGCTTGTGAATATTCAATAACTGATCCGGAAATGCCATCTAGTGATAGAATATTGGAACTGCGTGCATAAATTTGCCGCTCCATATCTGCTGGTGGACACATTTGCAGAAAGGGATTAAACCTGTCTCTTTTGCCAATGAGCCTGACCTTGATATCTTCACAGGGCAAGAAATATTCGATTTCAGGAATTTCCTGAATATTAATATTTTTGTTCACAAAGAGCCCTACACCCCAGGCTCTCCTATTAGATCTATCCTTCCTTAAGAGCGTATAACTTTCTGTATTATATTCATCTCCATCCTCTTCACAAAGCCATGTCTCTGTAACCCCAACTATGTCATTGCCCTCACTAATCATAACAGCCTCAAGTTCTGGAAAAAAAAAAATTTTGTGCTTCTAGCATTTAAATAAAAACATTTCAGGCTATTTTGACTGCACTTACCCTTTGGTTCCCCAGCTGCCTGCTGCTGCAAGCCCCTCACTACGCTTTGCTGCTTTTAAAAGATATCATCAATAGTTTGTGTGTACTGCTGTCAGCTTACATCAGGGCAGTCTGCATTTCCCAATTGATAACACTCTCTAACCTCCCTGCCCCCCAAGTCCCTCATTTAAATAACCTTGTGCTATCTTCAATATACGCTGACCCAATGCAATGGTACCCCTCCGGTTCAGGTTTAGCTTGTCCAGCTTGTACAGGTCACCCCTGTCCCAGAAGAAGTTCCAGTGCCCCTTAAACCTGAACCCCTATTTCCTATACGAGGGTTATAGCCACGTGTTAAACCTCCAGATAAAATTCTCCTTCCCTCTGCTCACATGTACCAGTAAAATCCCAGAGAGGAGGAGGATGGAGGATGTGGAGGATCTGCCCCTAAGCTTTTCAGCTAATTCCAAAAATTTGTCTTGCAGAACCTCAAACCTATCCTTACCTATGTTATTTGTCCCAACATGGATCATGACCACTGGATCCCTCCCCGCTCTGGCCAGGAGCTTATCCGCACGCTCCAGGAGGTCTCCTACCTGGGCATCAGGCATGCAACACACCATACGAGACTCTTTATTGCGCAAACAGACTATGTTGTCTATTCCTCTAATAACTGAGTCCCCCACTATTACTAACTCTCTTTTCTGGGGGGAAGAGGCCAACAAGGTGTCCTGAGGCTCATCAATCCCCCACTCTCAGGGTCAGGGGCCTGGTCGAGTTCCAGCAAGGGCCGGAATCGATTGGACACCTCAACCTCTGGAGAAGCTGTCACTGCATGACGTGCACTGCAGGCCCTTTCCTACGCTGATGTCGGACAGTCACCCAACTTTCTTTACCCGCCTGCTCTGGGGTCTCTCCGCTACCCTCCTGTGGCGTACACACCATTTCTCTAAACGACATACGACTCAGTTCCTCTAGGACCATTTCCACCAGAAATGGTCGTAGATCTAATTTTATTCAGGTTGTTAGCTACCTTACTAAATAAACTTTTGTTATCTTGGTTTTTTGTAACTAAATTTCTAATACGAGAAAAAAATTAGAAGAAACTAAAGCTAAACCGGCGTAACCTGAAAGATATAATGGCTGCTGCTATGTGTCTGTCGGAGGACATAGTGAGCCGTGAGATATCTCTCTCTCTCCCTGTCAAAGTGTACGTTAGGCTATTATTCATTTATCCTCACATAGTTAGCAAATCAGCCTATTACACCAGCAGTATAAGTTCAAATTTAGCCAAGTTGTAACATAAACGTAACGTTACTCCACTTCAAAACATTTTTCTTGTGATGCCTCAGGACAAACAGAAAGCTGATGTGTACGGCACATCGTTTGTGCGTTATGAGAAGTCAGTGCTACGTTAGCTACATTACTTACAGTTATAACACGGCTCCCTTGAATACTCGATTCAGTATGGTCTATCAGCGTGTCTCGACAGATAATTGCTGACCAGCTGGTCTGTTGAGCACATCATTGCTAAGGAACCTATAACAATAGCGGCAGGAGCAACTGAAAGGGTACATTGCCAGGTGACAGTGGCATTTCCTTAATATCTGTTACCTTTAGCATTTGCATTCAGCAACAGAGTGTTCACATCTGTTATTATTCTCTACAAAGATGGGCAACTTGAGCCAGCCCAATCCCCTTATCTCAGCCTCTGACCTGCAGCACATCATAAGCGCTGTAAACGGCCGACTAATCATTATCCCTTACATTTTTTTTTATTTGAATGAAATAAGATGAAGTTATATAAAAGTAAAGAAATATAACCTTATCTCGTCCATGTACATGGTTTCGCCGCTCCTGTTTGACTCACTTCGGAGAATTTAGCAGTCAGCGGTGCATGTAAATTGATGAAGACAACAACTCCCATGATTCCACGCGATCCCATTGCGTCATCAAACTCGGCCTCTTGTTATTGTTTGGTTAAGCACCCTCTACCGGCAGAGAATTACATATTGGGCCTTTAATATTTAATTCCAGCGGGCCGGGTGAACGTCCCGCTTACTAACTAAACACAACTTGACATAGATAAGCTGATCCAGGCACAGCGACCAGAAGGCAACACAGAATGGCTAACTTGGCAAAATGTTTATGCAGTTAAAAAAAAAGAGACTGAAAAGGAATAAAACCCCATTGAATGTCAATATATATTGGCTAGAAGACTGTCTGAAAGGCAAGCACCCACATATGAAACCAGCTCAAGTTGTAACAAGATATCCAAGTAATTTGATAATGTTTCTTCGCATTGAGAAGCTAGATAAAGTTTGTCAGCAAAATTAGCAACAGAAAAACCAAGCGAGAGTCCTTGAAAATAACTCCATTTTATGTATTAACTTTGTATATTATACAATTTACTTAGCTAGTTATTTAGCATTTAAGTTTATTTTACTTTGCTCCCGGGAGACTGAAACCCCACCCAAAGAACCCTCCGTCGCCTCTGTATGACCAGATTAGCGACTTAATTCGGCTATTTGCTAACCGAGTAGTGATGAGGGGAAAAAATGATGGGGAAGTATCTCCCTGCCCAGGTAGGAAAAAAGTGTACTAAAGCACACTTAATTTTTCTGTATAATTAGTGTACTTCCTTGAGTACATGATTATTATAATGAAAGTGCGCTAAAAAATGTTGGGTTGAATATAACCCAAATTGGGTTGTTTCTGCTACTCAGCACTAAGAAGTTATCACTCTAAACCGGGTTAAGATAACCCATATTTTAAGTACTGTGTTTTAAAATACTATGCTTTAAAGGACCCCTATTATGCTGTATTTAGTTGTTTAAAATATGTCTAATGGGTCTTTAAAATAATGTTAAGAATTCAGTTACAAAAAAAAAACCACACACATCCAGGCCGAGTGAGACCTCCTCTCTCACCCCATCTGTGCCAGCCTGAAACACAAGCCGTTTTGAAATGGGCGGGGAGGAGGCACTGCTCTGATTGGCTGCCTGGCTGCTTCGATTCCGGGGGAGGGTGTTGACCCGAAAAACCAGGAAACCAAGATGACAGATATTTCAGGACAGCTTTCCACGGCATGCATTTCTGTGAGACTGTACTCGTTTGATCCCGAATCCGACGCCGAACGGAAGGAGGAAGCAATTGAAGTATTGCAGCAACATTTACAGCAGGATTTCAATGAGTGGCAAGTTGAAATTTTAGTGTTTTGCTCGTACTGTCTCGCCTTGCATGCATGTGATTGTAGCTGTACTGTTATATAGTCATGTTATATACCCACTTAGCTATCCGGAGGAAACTTTGCTAAAAGCTCCTGTTAACCATTTCCAGCAAAATGAAACGCAATTCTGACACCAAGCTACTAAATGAGTTTGTTGGAAAAAAACAACGTGTGTAAGCGTAGCTATTGTGGAGCAAGCGAATCGATAACTTCTACCAAAAAAAAAAATCTGTATCCGATCTCCACCTTTTTTTCGGCTTTTTACTCGCCAGAACAATTTTCAAAGGTGAATGAAATTCCGCCACAGCAATGCAAAGAAATCGTTTGTTATACCAGACACGTTATAGTGCATTTCGCGATTGCTTTCACCGCAGTAGGATCAGAGAGCTAAACCCACACCACGGTAAAGTACCCGGCTGACCCCGGTCATGGATAAGTAAAACGATCGTTTCACAGCAGCAGTAAACAAACCCAAACACGCACCCTAAGCTCTGCAAAGCCTACGTCTGGTCTAACTGCAGCCTTTTTAGCCCAACTTTGCAGACACATACAACACCTCACCAGTTAGCTTCAACTGTAGTGGCTATGGTCAGGTAACGTTATGATGAAACTACCACCTTGATGCTAACCAAAGTAACACAAGCATACCAATCTGAATTACTGCGTATAAATTAACCAGGAGCATTTTTTAAGTTGCACGGAACACGAACTAACATACGGTAGTAACCGAGCGGTCATCATAACGACAGAGACAAACGTTACCCTGCAATACAGGTTTTATAGACAATAAGTTCCGTTACCGTGAACAGTTGAACTAAGCATCCAAATTACAAACAAGTATAAAACAGCTTCAAATGAGGTTTATGTTCACACACCTTCTGTTGAATGTCCCCTGATATTACTCTTGCATATTTAGGACACAGATATTAGCAACAGTAACTTGGCTACGTTAGCTGCTGTGCTACAGCCACATTCAACAGGCTATCACGTTAGGTAAGCTTATGCAGTACACAAGATGGTAAAACTTAGTGCTTCCGCGTCTGTGAGTCACGGACAGTTGCTACCGATCCAGGCTTTATCTTCAGATATTTTACGGAGCCTGTGTTTGAGGCCAGTTGTAAGTGCTAACTATCATTAGTGGTCCTGCTAGCCACCTGCAACACGTTAGCTTCACTTACACTATTTGCTGTTATATCGTTACTTACAGCTTGTGGCTCCGAGTGCTTGATCGATGCAACTGCTCCAGGTTTGAGAAGCAGCTGAGACGCATAACCAGCGTCAAATTATCCTTTATTGACAAAGCTGTCTTTGGTGAAATGCCGAGCACAAACAGCTAACGTTCCCTTTGAGTGTGGCTGTTTGCCGCCAGCAAACAAAAAAGCTACCCACTGATTTCAGGTGGCATCGTCTTTTGGAAGAGAAAATAGTTGTGCTTTTTTTTCTCATGGAAAAAAAAACGGACGAGCAGCTTTGGGAGACATACTGACGAAACTGCACTTCAAATGATCTGTGGTTCTTCTTCTTCTTTTGTATTTCCAGAAGTGTGGACACTACTAAGGCGTAATATGATCCGCAGTTGTTCTTGCCTGCTAGAATTGTTTCTAGGGTGTGCAGGTCCAGCGCCGTGATTGGCTCTGGCTAGGTCTGTACTAATTGGACAGCACAACCTGACTTCAGGTTTAGCCCAGATCTCGTGAAGATCTCGGGACGAGCTATTCAGAGAGGAAAGCACGTTCAGAAAATACAGAGGTTTGGCAAAACCTCTGTATCTGATGTTCAGAAACTTTACAGAGGTTGAGTATGGACATCCAACATTAGAATATTACTTGTAACAGAAGGATCAGCATAACAGGTCCCCTTTAATGAAGTGCAGTCCGGGATTTAGTAGACCGGTGAGCTGGACGGCTGGAGGCGTGTCCTGGCAGTACCTCCCCAAGGCGCGACTCCCAGCGTGCCTGATCTTCGGCCAGGAGGGCGCCCTCTGGGGCATGGAGCTGCCAGGTCTGGGTGGGCTTGATGTTTATGTTTATTTTATTTGATATGGACATCACAAGTACATTGAGACTGTCCCAGTGGGCAGACCAGATGCTTTGCTTGGGTGTGTATAGCACACATGCTAATTTTCAACACCAGTCCATAGGCGGCTTTTCTAAAAACACAGAATAATCAACAATAGGAAATGAAACAAACAAAGCTCATGATCATAACAGTAATATTAATAACAATAATAAAAGAAAGTCAGTATTTATACGTGTACAGTGTTGTTTTGCTTTTAGCCATGCTTTAAGCCCTCTGTTGAAAGCATTTGCATCAGTCTCCAGTTTTAAATGAGTGGGTAGAGTGTTCCATAGGTTAACCCCTTTTGCTGAAAAGGCAGACTGTCCAAATGATGTTGTACACCTGGGAACAATACAGTCACCATTGTAGGAGGCTCGTGTGTTTGCTTGGCTTGAGCTCCAACGTCTTTTTATCAGTGCAGAAAACGGGTGAGATATAATTGCGAAGACATTTAAAAACCAGTCTGATATTACAGTAAATTATAAAGTTTTCAAACGCAAGAAGGTTAGGTTTTCTCAGGATGCCACAGTGGTGCCATCTCATTGGTGATGGAAGTTAGCCAGGAGCTGCGGATCCATATTAAAGAATAACAATAAATTAGTATTAAATTAGTAATTAGTAAATTAGTACTAAAATTAGTAATCAGCCACTGTGCATTCCCTATGGTGCTAAAATGACAAAAGGGGAAAAATACTGCATCATGTGGACTTTTGTCAAAACAGCACTTGGCGTTTAGCTTACACACTGGGGTTAACATATTAAACATGTCCATTTAACATGGAGCAGTTTCAGTGGTAATTCTCATTAGGGTGAGAATGTTTAAAAATTGCTGCTGTAATTTTGGATGAGAAGATGAACATTTTTGCTTTTTATTAAGGTCAGGACCACTCCATGCGCATCAAGATTAGGCCTGCGGATGCAATTTATTGACACTGCTCACATTCTATCAGTGAGATAAGATAGAGCAAAGCATTCCATCATCTTCGAAATGCATCAAACTGTTAATTTGGCTACTCCTAAAGTTGCTCCTATCTGTCTGATAGTTTTATTTTGTTCGCTCAGTTGAATAATATCAATGCTGGTGAAGGAGGCCAAGTTTTTGGACTGCATATTAAGAGTTCCCATGAATATCTACCAAACACGAGTTCAACGTCTGTAACAAGCTCCATACCTTTTATCAGCTAAATTTGTGGTGAAATAACAAGGGAAGAGGCTATGCCTGATCCTCAGACTGACTGTCAGTTGGATGTCCAACTACGTTAGAGCCAAGGGCGTAGGTTATTTTGGGAAGCCAGATTGTCCCTACCAATATTTCGGCGAACTCGTTCTTATCATCTTTCTAGATAAGCTATATTTGACCCTGCTGTGGAGGCTACATCTCCAGGACAACCCATTTACACATTCTAGCATTTGATTGGTTGAAAGGGCGGGGCTGTCTGAAGGCTAAAAGTCAAGAGTAAACTGACCACTCTATTCAGGTCATGAATGTTCATTTTTGTCCAAAGCGGGGCTTGAGACGTGCAACTGGATCGCCGGCTTTGATTACATGTGTTTGCAATGGCTTACCCGTAGAAGAGAACCGTAATTTGGCATTTGTTCCAGATTTTTCTTCATCACGCAACTAAAGCACTTTTCCCATGGCCCAACTCATGACATAACATTGATATTACCTTAGGTACGTATCAGTTTTGTGGAAATTTCATTGTCTGAAAGCGTGAGGAAAAAAAAGTCGCTCCATGTTAAGTCATGCTGCTAATATTTTGCCAAACTGAATGCCAAGTGTAATGTTGGTTGAATAAGTGATCTAACTAGTCAGAAACAGATAGTTACTTAAAGTGAAAACTTGCTAGCTACCTTAAGTTAGTTTTTACCAGAAAATAATGTCAACGAATGTTAAACATGTTCTGGTTTCTGTCACATGTTGGTTAGTAATCGGGTTGCTAGCAGTAGTAAATATACTGGACAAAGAAAGTTAGGGATCACCCAACTTTTCAATATTAAAATATGATATGGAAAAAAATACAAACTATCACATATTTCAAATTCAAAATTTGGGGTGATCCTTAACTTTATTTGTCCAGTATATAAGCCAGGTGGATATGTCAAATTATGAGGTGAATTTCAGTGGAGAAATCCCGCGAAGGTGCCATTATTAATTAATTATTTTATATGCAGGAACCACAGCAGCAAGCTAGAGAAACCGAGCAAGCTGTTGGGGATACAGGTGTATCTGGGCTTCAGGTGAGGTCATAATTATGACTTGTTCTGTGGAATTATAGGGAAAGCATTAAAGTTAGTCTCATGATGTTCAGCAAATATAACCTTTGAAAGTCAAAATGTCCCAACCAACTTTGGCTCAGTGGGGGAAATGAAAGAAACACTAATTGTACAACCCCAATTCCGAAATAGTTGGGACGAAGTGTAAATTGTGAATAAAATCAAAATGCAATGACTTTCAGATTCAGATGTTGAAACTGAGACATTTTACATTTTTATCCACAAAATGAGCTTATTTCAAATTTTCTGGCAGCAACAGGTCTCAAAAAAGTTGGGACACAGGCAAAAAAGGGCTGAAAAAGAAGAGAATCAGCTGAAAGAATATTTAGCAAGTAATTAAGTGAACTGGCATCAGGTGTGTAACATGATTGGCTATAAAAGGGATGTCTTAGAGAGGCTGAGTCTCTCAGAAGTAAAGATGACCAGAGGCTCTCCAACCTGTGAAGGCTTGCGTAAAAAAATTGTGGAATACTTTAAAAACAATGTTCTTCAACGTCAAATTGCAAAGGCTTTGAAGATCTCACCATCGACAGTGCATAACATGATCAAAATATTCAGAGAAACTGGAAAAATCTCTGTGCATAAAGGACAAGGCCGAAGACCTTTACTGGATGCCCGTGATCTTCGGGCCCTCAGACGCCACTGCATCACACACCGGCATGATTCTGTCATTGACATTACTAAATGGGCCCAGGAATACTTCAAGAAACCACTGTCTGTAAACACAGTCCGCTGCGCCATCCACAGATGCCACCTAAAACTCTATCATGCAAAAAGGAAGCCATTGTTGAGCATGATCCAGAGGCTCCGCTGTGTTTTGTGGGCCAAGGCTCATTTAAAATGGACTGCAGCAAAGTGGCAAAGTGTCCTGTGGTCAGATGACTCCAAATTTGACATTCTTGTTGGAAATCATGGGCGTCGTGTCCTCCAGGCTAAAGAGGAGAAAGACCAGCCCTCCTGTTATCAGGGTTCAGTTCAAAAGCCAGCATCTTTGATGGTATGGGGATGCATTAGTGCATATGGTGTGGGACACTTGAATGTTTAAAAAAGCACCATGAATGCTGAAAGGTAAATAAAGGTTTTAGAGCAACATATGCTCCCCTCCAGATGACACCTATTCCAGGGAAGGCCTTGTGTATTTCAGTAGGACAGTGCAAAACCGCATACTGCTGCTTTTACAACAGCATGGCTTCATAGTAGAAGAGTCCATGTGCTGCACTGGCCTGCCTGCAGTCCTGATTTTTCACCGATTGAGAACATTTGGCACATAATTAAACGAAAAGTCCGTCAAAGGTGACCCAAAACTCTCCAGCAGCTGGAAGCCTGTATTAAACAAGAGTGGGATCAAATTCCAATGGCTTAACTCAAGAAACTTGTCTCCTCAAGGCCCAGACGCCTCCAGTCTGTGTTAAAAAGAAGCGGGGATGTTACATCATGGTAAACAGGCCCCTGTCCCAACTTTTTTGAGACGTGTAGCAGCCATCAAATTTGAAATGAGCTCAATAAAATTGTAAAATTTCTCAGTTTCAACATTTGCTATGTTATCTCTGATCTATTGTGAATAAAATACTGGCTGGTGTGATTTGAAAGTCATTAGGGGCCGGGCAGCCTAAGGGAGCTTGTCAATATTCTGAACAGTGAATGCATTCGTTTTTGAACAGACGCCTGTTCATTTTTGGATGCGTTCGAGGCTGCAAACCTGGTCACTGCGTTCGGTGATGAACACCCTTCCGTTCATTTTCTGATGCGTTCATTTCCCGATCTGCTCATTCTCTGATGCCTGCCCAAGGCTTGATGCGTTCATCTATGTGTGAAGTGAGCCTTTAGATTATGGGCGCGGATTTTCTTTTGTGAACGACGACTGAATATGGATGAGGGATTACATAAACGCTTGTACAGGCCTATTTTAAATTCTCAGTTCCTTAAAGTGAAATAGTTCTCATTGTCATTGTTGGTTTTTTTTCATATACTGGGTATAATCCGCCTGCTAAAAATCATTTGCCAATTTAGGTGACGCTTCAGGAATGGGATTATATGCGACCTACTCCTGTTCTTTGAACAAAAACATATTCCGGTTATCTAAACAAAAACATATTAAACTTATCCGACTGAACAAATTAAGTATTAATCGTGCACATCATCCAAAAGTCTTGTCACCGGTATTCCAGCGTGTCGCATGAATTCAGGTCTCACTCCGTGATCTCGTATCCCTGAACCAGCTAATCCCCATGGCACCAAGAGACTACTTAGTTGTTTATCTCGCAATCAAGCTTATTTATTAATTGAACTGATAACACCCTTATAAAAAAGGTTATATTCATAAAGGGGGAAGGGGGGGAGATAAATATTTATTAACATTCAGACATGCTGATTTTATAATAGCCTACTGTGCACATGCAGAGGTTTTACTTTGCTCAATCTGCTTATCTAGATCTGGACTTGTCGTCGGCAGCTCCCACAGAGTGGCGGTTTCATGTGTTGTGATTTTAATCTGAAAAAAATACTGTACAATAAATTAGAACAATATATAATATGACAAATGGTACAAAATCTGCGACAATCAATGGAACAAAATCTGAATATCATTGCAGAACTTATCGTGTACGTAGTGGGCAGTAAAGTGGGGCATTTTTTTTTTTTTTTTGCTTGCGCATTCAGAGGTTTAAAAAGAAAGGATTAATATCGCGGATAATTTTGCAATTTGATATGAGTGGGACTAAGTAATCCTAGTTCTTTTACTCACAGAATAGTAGAATTAAACTTGGGCTGTCGCGCAGATGATGTGATGCAATGCGTAAACTATCATTTTAATGTATTTCATATCTTTTGCATACAAATTGCCTAGCGGTCACATCATGATTTGGAATTCTACAATGCATTTTTATATAAGAAGGAAAAAGTGGCATACTGACACCATACGGAAGCGATGTTCATTCCAGTAAAGTATTCACACAGCAACATTTGAATGTTTTGGCTGACTGAACGCACCCCGGTACCATTGAATCACAATTTATCTCCGGTCTTGAGTGTGGAATGTGTTAAAGCATCTTATCAAACTCGATAAGTGTAAGCGTATAGTGGAAGACTGACGATCGGTAAAGATATAGGGCTCTAATTTCTTGGCGTAGCACAGGGTGGCGCAGCGTGGCGCAGCCCACGCAGTGGTAATTTCGCCCGGTGCAGCTCGCGCAGTGGTAATTTTGTGCGGTGCAACACCGTGCGCAGCCACTTTGGCAATATGGTAGACGGACATGCGCCAAGATGGGTGTGGCGGCGTAGTAGGGGGAGGTGTCACATATTCATCATGACGCAGAGACGATTTGGTGGCAAAAGGCTCCGCCGAAAGTGCGCAGAGAGCTCGCCAGCTCCAACCTGGTTTACTTTCTGTGCAGTGGTAATTTGGCTGACCGGGCGCACAGTCTTGACACGCCACCGAAAACCTCACAGGCAGGTTTCCAGAATGTCAGGCACATTTCAATGCAATAAATAATTACAGCAACCACTATTTATGTAACTATCTGAATCAGCACATAAATTATAGTATCTATATCGATGGTCCTGATGTCAGATCAACTGTCGTAGGAACATGCTATCCATCGTTTCTCTTCCCAATGATGCAGGCAGAAGAAATAAATGAGCTACCGTCGTATTTCATTCCAACTTAATAAGTTTGAATGATCTGATGTAGTTTCGTTTTAAAATTCCATTCAAGTTCGCTAATGGTAATAATTCGCGAATGCCCCAGCTAGCCAGCTAACTCATATTGGTAATGCTTAACCCTCCTGTTGTGTTCGGTCAAATCTGGCCGATTTACAAGTTTTCTCTCCAAAAAAAATGCAGTTAATTTCATCTGTTTGTCATCAGGTTCCATGACTTTGTTCACACATGGCATCTGAACACATAAAATAAATTTGGAGAATTTTTATTAAATTTTGTGTGTTTTATTGAACTTGTATACACCTGTGGTGTTCCCGGTCAAAAATGACCGGTCATTAGAAATGAATGGGTAAGACCACAATTAGTGTTTAAAATAGAGTTCAAGCACATTCCCACACTCCTTTCCCACACCCCAACATGCAGGTGTCTTTGAGCAGACAGACACACACACACACACAGCTTCCATGGCAACCCCCACGGGAACCTATCTCCGATAGAATTTTTATGGCCAAGGTGGAACCCCTCATGCAAAGGCGGCAGCACCTTCCCCGAACACCATCCTCTGCTGCATTGGTGAGAGACATGCAAGCATCAGCACCAACATCTACACCAACCAGAGGAGGAGGACACAAAAGGAAGAGGTGTCAACTGTGTGCAGCACGAGATAGAAAAACAAGCTTTGTGTGCCACAAATGCAGTGCATACATTTGCCAGGAACATGCAACAGCTACAATCCATTGCCCAACATGTTCATGAGAAGACTAAATGTAAGTGATTGACCAGTGATTGACATATTGTGAAGATTTTGTTTTTGTTGTTATGATTGACAGATTGTGAAGATTTTGTTTTTGTTATTGTTATCAGTTGTGTTATTATTGATCTTCAAAAAGAATGAAAACAGTTGGAGAGCTAAGGAGGTGAAGAGCAAAGATGAATTATGATGCAACACTGAGGAACACTGGAATAACACTTTGGTGCTACCTGTTGTTTGTTTTAAGGGATGCATGGGAAAATAGTTGTTAATGTGTACATTCAGTCTAAGGTTCAGACATTACTTTTATAACATGGTTAAGTTTTCCTGTGAAGATTTAGGCTTTCATTTTACGAAATAAATCATACCGGTCAGTTTTAACCGGGAACACAAAAGATGTTATTTTGTGCCACTATTTAGAAAATTGAAATGGTTTCAAAACAGTGTCTTTGGTAAACACTGAAATGAAGTATTCTGTGATAAATACTACAATATGTTGCATCTAAGTATTTGGTATAGTCAAAATAATATCTATATAATGTTCTTTTTCCCTAAAAAACGAGTTGTATGACCTCAGGTAAATTAGGCCTACAGCACATACATAGCAAATAGAAGTTCAAAACTTGTAATGTTCACAAGAGCTGAAGTTGATAAAAAGATCTAACACAACATTAGGTGATAATATATGTATCATTGTAGATTTATAATCAAATACAATGTGACCGGGAACATTATGAGTGTTAGCCTAAACGAACTGAACAGGAGGGATAATATAGACGTAAGCGGTGCAGAAAACATGCCTGAAGCAGCGAAGTAAAATGCAATATTAACGCATCATGCAGATATAGGACAGAGGCTTCTTTATTCCAACACTTTAAGGGTGAGGAGAGGAGCTCATTTGATTGGTGTAGATTTGACTCGGCTGTGTTAAACCCACTCACGCCTTCTCTCCTCCCTCTTTGTCACTTGCGCTGGCAGGAGGGACAGAGGCGGGACAGAGGAGTACTTGCGCCGGGCTACGCCGGGCACAAAATTGCAAAATACGCCTGGATACACCCCGTTGGCGCGGCACTCCCCCCATTCGCCACGCCTGCGCCTGGTCAACGAATTTAGAGCCCATAATCTCGAAACTGGAGATTTGGTAAGATTTTTTAGTAGACGTGAAAACTGTTGTTTAATAGGTATGTACCTTACAATATACTTCTAAATTCTGCGGGATGGGAGACGGGGAATTTTTTTCTCGTAAGAAGGGAATATTTACGCATGTTGGTGTAAATTTTGCAAAGTAGAGAGCAGATTCATTTTGTAACGCGAGAGAGGGTAGCTGCTTCCGTTTTTGGATGCCGTCCGGTCAAAAATGAACGCATGCTTGTTCATTTTTGAACACTCCGCCGTTCGTTTTTTAGCTGAACACGAATGGAGACTTGTTCATTTTTTAATGCCTGTTCAAATTTGAATGCGTTCAATAAATTGACAAGCTCCCTAAGCTACCAGGACCCTATTGTTATCCTGCATGTTCTTCTTTCTTCTTCTTTCTTCTTCTTCTTCTCAGGAAATCCTACTTCCCATGCACAAAAAATCATCAAACTTTGCATAAAGGTCCAGTCCCATGCCAGATTGCCTCAGCTGCAAAAACAGGCCAATAGTCCTGATGCTGGCACTTCAGCAAGCCTCTAAAGTTCAGAATTTTGAAAATTCACAACAAATCAACCATATGTGCTACAGATTTGCAACTTTCACCAAAATGTAGCCCCAATACTGAAGAAACTTTTGTACATTAAACCTATTGCAAATTATGAAGTCCATCACTCTGTTTTTTTCAAAAACTGCAAAACTTATTAAACTTATCTCGTCCCACAATTTTTGCTCAATTGACACCAAACTGCTGTAGAGCATCTTCAGACTGTGCTACACAAACATTCCTCACAGATTTTTGATTTATAGAATATTGAGCCTACAGTGCATCAAAATGTTTGACTGTAAACGGTATTGTAAACATATACTTGCAAATTCTTGCTAAATACATTTTCAATGTTCATTTAAAAAATTTGGAGTCATGGTAGATGATGTTTGGAAAATATCCTAATTTTAGCTCAAAAACTGATTTTTTTTTTTGCATTTCGAATTTCGCTCCCATGCTAACAATTGGAGTCAATGCAAAAATGGCATTTTTAAATATCAGTTTTTCACTTTTGGAGCCAATTAATCATTGTTAAA
The DNA here is from genome assembly GCA_029692085.1 of Gymnothorax javanicus. NCBI lineage: Eukaryota > Metazoa > Chordata > Actinopteri > Anguilliformes > Muraenidae > Gymnothorax > Gymnothorax javanicus. The sequence goes on from CM056202.1 coordinate 37,681,517, forward strand.
AACAAATTTCCAACATAACCATGCTGCCTAGATGCAATTTGTGTATTTTTGGATTTTTGTCTTAATAGCTGAATTTTTGACAGCCGTTTGAAATCTGCCTTTACACGCTAACAGCTGCTGTCTTGCACACAGGTGACTGGCTTAGTCAATTTGTGAAGCTACATGTGACATTTCCATTTGCCAATTAGCTCAGTGAGATAAACCATAGTCTCTTGTGCCAGAAATTGTGAGTTCAAGCCTCAACTGACGTAAAATGCACATTAGAATGCCACCTTTTTTTTTTTTTTTTTTATCTCCCTACACTCTGCTTGTTGCTCAGAATTGCCTAATTTTGCTCAAAATTGCCTGTCCCCGACCATTGCTGCGCAGCAGCTATAATTGCGTTTTGATTTTATTCACAATTTACACTTTGTCCCAACTATTTCGGAATTGTGGTTGTAAATCTAACATGATCCAGTCCGATTAACGCTCGGTTTGCGGCTTGTACAATTCATAGTCGGTGGTCCATTTTGAAGTGTTTATCGCTGCTGCAATTGCATTACCGCATATTAAGATGGTTAATAGAGAGGATTGCGAGCTGGCTTGCTAACATAGTTATATATCCACTCACTTGGTATCAATGTCCAGGTTACTCGATCTGAGCGGGTTTCATGAGTGCGCTGAGATAGTTTGCAGCTGTCAGTTAAGGTTGTGGCAAGTTATGTATGTGGCATCTTTGTATGAAAATTTTCGAGGGACCTTGCATAGCATAATTAAAAAAACGGAGAAACACTCATTCGGATAATCTCTGTATACAGTAAAGGCAGTATCTGCAGTCAGATTTACAAAAATTTTCCAGCTCGCGCGCTACGCGCGCTCACATCGCATACATGTCCCTACCAATTCTCACATTAAACCTAGTACGCCCTTGGTTTGAGCCCCTGAAAATGAAGCGCTATTAAAATGGCAGTAATTCTAAAATGGTTAACGCAAGATATTTGTGAAACCCGTTGAATAAAGCTGAAAGTGTGCACTTTAGTCACGTCTAGACGGTTTTGTTTCAAATCCATTTTGGTGATGGCATTCAAAAGCAAAATTACAAAAATTGTGTCATTGTCCAAATACTTCTGTACCTGTGTGTTAAATATTCACTTTAGATATTGCAGTATAACATTGTGATACTGGTGCCAATTCTGTTGGTGCTCGGGGTCTCAGGCACCCATAAGGTATGACTTACACCCATGGAAAAGGGAAAGCCCTTTCTTCCCTTACTTTAGTGTGATTGATTCCTTTGGTACACACAACACACTATCCAGTTGAAAGTGTTTGACGGTAAAACTGTCTGGCAATTTGATTATTTACTTGCATTGCTAGCCAACAAATCCAATTGTAAAAATGGTCAAATGTGTCATTTGAAAATCAATAACTCCACAATGGGCCAAGGAAAACTGAAATGTGTTGCTGCATTGAACGGTTGTGAGACCATGTCAAGAAATGAAAACCTGAATGCCATTGCAGATGAATTTATCAACCCCTCAGCTGGAAGTCGAAAAACCGTCCTCCTATAAATAACATCGAGAGCCCTGTTCTTCAAATCATCGTCCATGAGGGCGGAGAACTACTGGTTTCCCAATCTCCCTTTACCTGGGAGTCAGGTTTGAAAACAGCCTGGCCTATCAGTTGCATTATTTGTGCAGTTGATTATCAGGGAAATAAGAGAACTGGGGGCAGATTTGGATTTGAGGATAAAATTTGAGTATCCCTGGTTGGAAATGTTGAGTGAAAAACTCATTTTTTAATATTTTGCTGCTGTTTTGGCTTCAGCATTGATGGCTGTTTGACTGTATTTTACTCTGTGCCCATGTATGTGTTTAGCGTGCGTTATTATTTTATATGTTTACTCACACTGCCTCACAGACACTTTTGTGTCGGATTGTGCAATTGGCCTGTGATTACATATGTTCATGAGAACAGTTTTGCTCAATGTGTTTTGTGGCATTGGTTGTGTCTCCGCCACACAGTTTTCCGGTAGTCTTTCAGTCAGTTCATATCTGGATCTTGCATGCCCATTATTTTCTAAGGGTTTTCCCTTGCAGTCCCTCCCCTGCTGCATTCGTCACCTCCACTTTAACGAGCAACAGGTGTGGCTCGCTGAAGTGGAGGTGAGGGCAGGGTATATAGGGCTGGCTGTTGGCAGTGATCATGGCCACTGCATTCTTTGTTTTAACCTGGTGTTATGTTTGGTGCTGCTCATTGTTTTAGTAGCTTTGTTCTAAGAGTTTAATTAAATCTTTTGTCTTTATCAGCCTGGCATTTGAGACTCTTCATTTATCTTTGGGCCTATGGTCCTGGCTCCCGCCGGATTGCCGTTTGGCATCCGGCGGGTAGACAAATCCATGACATATCTGCTGAAGGAGTGGATGGATTTTTACTAAATCAGACTCGGTGATTTTTCAGAGAGGGTAACTGAACTGGGATGAGAACAAGCAAACCAGTTGTCATGTTGTGTTACAACAGGTACCATTATGGAAAGACAAGTGGTTTAAAAACAGATTTTATTTTATTTTTTTAATTTGTGGAAAACACATAAGCAATGCACAACAACAAGTTGTTAATTCCTTAAACTGACTTATCACATTGAATGCACGAAAGGGAAAATCTAAGTCATTTGGACAATGTCACATACATATTTTGTGTCTGCTGGTTGCAGTACTTAACTGATACTACGTCACATTGAGAGAAATATTCATACCCAGGAAGCCATGTTTGTATTACCACTGCATTACATCAAATGAAAAATCCCCAGATCTTGCATATGATTCTATACACATTTCCCTGAATTTAGCAGGACATATTTGGGATCATTTGAAAGCTTGGGATCAACACTAGAATTTAAAATAGACCTGAAATTCCACAGATTTGAATACAGTAACTGCATCATTGGTTTTGTGGGGTGAACATGTGGTCAATGTGTTAAAAATCACTTATTTCTTTACTGCCTTTTTTTTTTTGTAACGCCATCTCTTGTGTTATGTAATGACTGTCCTACTTCAATGCAGCACTGCTTATGTTATTGAGGTCATTCAGTCAAAGCTGAAGGTCACATAATGTCAGCTGTAAGATCAACTTTTAGGGCGTATGAAGCAACGGCAGTCAGTGGCATATCTGTCAATGCTTTGCTTTGACTTCTGTCTTGTGACTGAATGCTCTGGCATGTATCATTAGCTGAATCTTTGATCTCCATTTTCCAAAGTCTGTATTTACATTAATAACATTAATTCAATCATCTGCCAGTCACTGATCATTTCCTATGGGGTTTACTGATCGCGGTGGAAAAATGTCATGTGGACTTTTGTCAAAACACACTGTTTCGGTTACGCACTGGGGTTTACATAGTAGAGACATCCTTGTAACATGAAGCAGTTTCAATGGAAATTGTCAACATAATGACGTTTAAAAATTGCCGCTGAAAGTGTGGAAAACAGTTTTCTGTGGTTTTAGTGTTGGTTATGGGGGTTGGGCTTTTAAAATGTTTTGAGCACCCACTGGCAGAAAAAGAGATTGGTGCCTGTGATTGTGGATGAGAGGGTGAACAGTTTTGCTTTTTCTTAAGGTCAGAGCTACTTCATAGGCATTAAGATGAGGCCTGAAAATGCAATTTATTGATGTTGCTCACATCCTAGCGATAAGACCGAGCATGAAAACTGCTATTGTGATTTATAAGCTGATTGCCCATTTGCTTATTTTCATTTTTATGCAGATGACACAGTGCTTTATTGTTGTGCACTTAACTTGACTGAGGATTTTGAGAATTTGCAGTCTGCTTTCAACATACAGTCACAATGTCATCAGTTAAGGCAATAACTAAACATGGAACACAGCAAACTGATGTAATTGCAAAGTGTAAAAATTGTATAGCCTTATCCTCTATAGAAACAAAGCAAGGCAAATGCATAGCTAAAGTATCCTGTCGTAATTATATGGGTTTTCTAATTGATGACTGCCTTAATTTCAAACCACATATTGAAGACCTGGAAAAAAAAAACTAAGGCTAAAGTCAGATTTTTTTTTAGAAGTAAATATTGATTTTGTTTGGAAGCTGGAAAGAGACTTGTATCTGCTGCGTCTCTCTCTCTCTCTCTCTCTCTCTCTCTCTCTCTCTCTCTCTCTCTCTCCCTCTCTCTCTCTCTCTCTGAGACTATAAAGAGCAATTATAAATGATTGCTCCTGCCTCTGTGCTGCGGTTGCTTCATACAGTTTACCACTGTGCACTGAAATTTGATATTTATCTCAAACTCAAGTTATCACGCATCATTGCACCCTTGATAAGGAAGTCGGTTGGCCAAGCTTAGCTAGTCGCAGATTAATTCACTGGTACGTTTTCATTTATAAAGCCATATTGGAGCAGCTCCCCTCTTACCTGTATCGTATATCATCCCTCTATGTATCCATACCTTCAGCTTACGATCATTGCACTAGATTTTATTACTTGAGCCAAAGTTCCGTACAGAGTTTGGGGAAAAGGCCTTCAAATTCTCCACTCCTGCCTCTCTGAATGATCTCTGAAAGCGTTTTAAATTAGAGCTTATCACTTTAAATGAATTTAAAGCCGTGGTTAAAGATCTGGAATTCAGAAAATTTGGGGACTGTCATTGTGATTTTTGATCGCTGTATGACTTTTTTTTTTAAATCTGAGTCTCTCCTTTAAGTTCTCATTGTATAAAATTATTATTCACATTTGTCAATTAGATGTGTTTATATGAGGCATTGTCTGGATTGGGTATCAAGGCTGCTTTCTTGGCCAGGTCTCTTGCAAAAAAGATTTTGATCCCAACAGAATAACCTGGTTAAATAAAGGTAAATAGGACTGGCAAATATGCACGTCCGGTGATATCAAAAACTAAAAAGTATTCATGTTACACTAAAATGATAATACCACTCAAATCAACATTGCCTTTTTTACATCACCTATTTGAACAGATTGTTTGTTTGTTTGTTTGTTTGTTTGTTTAACAGATAAAGTTTCCATCCTTAAGGCCTATTCTAATGCCTAAGGCTCTGTCCTTAATTTGTTTTATATGCAGTGCGCTGGAGTTGTTAGCCGATTCATTAGCTGAGTTTTGTATTGCTGTGGATGCAGATGCATAAAAAATTTTTGGGGAACAGTCTCTCCCTAGACTTTTACTTAGCCTAAGTGAGAAGTGTTACTCTTGCCCTTTGCCTCGTTTTGTCCTTCAGGCCTATTCTAATGCCTAAGGCTCTGTCCTTAATTTGTTTATATGCAGTGTGCTGGAGTTGTTAGCAGATTCATTAGCTGAGTATCGTATTGCTGTGGACGCAGATGCATAAAAAAGTTTGGGGAATAGTGTCTCCCTAGGCTTTTGCTTAGCTTATGTGAGAAGTGTTACTCCTGACCTTTGACTCATTTAGTTTCAACGATCCACGGAGACGCCTCAAGGGAGCGCTGTTCAAAGGTCATGCATGCCCCATTAGCTTGTACAGCTGTCTGGTTGTTCCTGTAGCAAAGGGCATCATGGGAAGGCATTCCTCTGTCATTGGCAGCTGCAGCTGTTCGCATGTCATGAATATGAAGTGTTCTCCAAAAATAACCAAGTCAAAAAATCAGGCATAGGCAATTGCCACAATGCGTCCAGGGTTAGGTTCAAATTCTAGGAGCGGAATCGGTCTTTACTTTTAGCTGAAAAGATTGAACTATAACTGATAAACTGGGTATAGTAACTGGAGTGACCTGGTGATTGTGTGTAATTGTGTTGACATCTCTCTTAACACATTGATAATCCCACACTCTCAGAATCATCTTTTTTTACGTGATTAGAGACATCATCTATGCTGATTTAGTCATTAGTGTATTGGTGAACACGGTCAGAGGCTTTCTGGGAATATCTGTGGTTGATAACTCTCTGAGAATCTATGCAGCGTGTCTGAGAGGATGACTAGCCTGCCTATAAAAAGATCAGAAACCTGACAGCAATATATCTGCTGGGTAAAGTGCCTTGGCATGCAGTTAACTAACATTTTGTGAGCTTCAAATGGGATGAGCCTCCATAGACCATTTTCCATTTCAGTACTTTAGAAAAAAGGCCTTGAAATCATGACTGATCCCCGTAAGACTCTTTTAAACGGAAGGGTTGTATCTAATGTAAGTGCCAAGCAGTTTACCTAAAGAATTTAACATGGCTGACACACCTGAACACTGGAAAAAATATATATTTTTTTTTTTTACAACCCCAATTCCGAAATAGTTGGGACAAAGTGTAAATTGAGAATAAAATCAAAATGCAATGACTTTCAGATCACATGAGCCAATATGTTATTTACAATAGAACATAGATAACATTTCAAATGTTGAAACCAAGACATTTTACATTTTTATCCGCAAAATAAGCTTATTTCAAATTTTCTGGCTGCAACAGATGCAAAAGTTGGGACACGGGCAAAAAAGGGCTGAAAAAGCAATTAATATATACGAGAATCAGCTGATAGAACATTTAGCAAGTAATTACATTAACTGGCATCAGGTGTGTAACATGATTGGCTATAAAAGAGATGTCTTAGAGAGTCTGAGTCTCTCAGAAGTAAAGATGGGCAGAGGCTCTCCAACCCGTGAAGGCTTGCGTTAAAAAAAAAATTGTGGAATACTTTAAAAACAATGTTTCTCAACATCAAATTTGAAGGTCTCATCATTGACAGTGCATAACATGATCAAAAGATTCAGAGAAACTGGAAAAATCTCTGTGCTTAAGGGACAAGGCCGAAGACCTTTACTGAATGCCCGTGATCTTCAGGCCCTCAGATGCCACTGCATTACACACCGGCATGATTCTGTCATTGGCATTACTAAATGGGCCCAGGAATACTTCAAGAAACCACTGTCTGTGAACACAGTCCGCTGTGCCATCCACAGATGCCACCTAAAACTCTATCATGCAAAAAGGAAGACATTGTTGAGCATGATCCAGAAGCGCCGCCGTGTTCTGTGGGCCAAGGCTCATTTAAAATGGACTGCAGCAAAGTGGCAAAGTGTCCTGTGGTCAGACGAGTCCAAATTTGACATTCTTGTTGGAAATCATGGGCGTTGTGTCCTCCGGGCTAAAGAGGGAAAGACCACCCCTCCTGTTATCAGTGTTCAGTTCAAAAGCCAGCATCTCCGATGGTATGGGGATGCATTAGTGCATATGGTGTGGGACACTTGCATGTTTTAAAAAGCACCATAAATGCTGAAAGGTATATAAAGGTTTTAGAGCAACACATGCTCCCCTCCAGACAACAATGCAGGACAATGCAAAACCACATACTGCAGCTATTACAACAGCAAGGCTTTGTGGTAAAAGAGTTTGTGTGCTGAACTGGCCTGCCTGCAGTCCTGATCTTTCACCGAACATTTGGCGAATAATTAAACAAAGAGTCCGTCAAAGGAGACCCAAAACTCTCCAGCAGCTGGAAGCCTGTATTTAACAAGAGTGGGATCAAATTCCAATGGCTAAACTCATGAAACTTGTCTCCTCAATGCCCAGACGCCTCCACTCTGTGTTAAAAAGAAGAGGGGATGCTACACCATGATAAACAGACCCCTGTCCCAAGCTCATTTTGTGGATGAAATTGTAAAATTTCTCAGTTTCAACATTTGCTATGTTATCTCTGTTCTACTGTGAATAAAATACTGGCTGGTGTGATTTGAAAGTCATTGCGTTTTGATTTTATTCACAATTTACACTTTGTCCCAACTATTTCGGAATTGGGGTTGTAAATGGCAATAACTTTTCACTCTTGTCTTTGCTAAAACACATTTTGCTCATCTACTGTAGTTAACTTGCTGGATGTTCTGCTCTTTCAATAAAAAGTATTTCTCACTTGGATGAACCTTAAAGAAATGATTGCAAATATTGAACATGGCTTCCCATCCCCTATTTTTCGTACATTAACAAATATTGGACAGTTATTTTCAACAGTTGGCCACATATTGTTTGCATGCAATGACTGTCGTGCATCTTCCCTGGTGTTGCTCTGCCAGGCCAATACTGAAGCCCTCTTAAGTTCTTGCTTGTTTTGGGGACCTTTTAGCCTTCAGTCTCCTCTTCAGCATGTAAAATGCACATTCAGTTGGATTTGCATTTGGAGATTAACCTGGCCAACAGAACCAAAATAAAAAAAAGTGTGCTACTGTCATTGCTTTTTCTAAAACATTCATTCTGATGTATATTAATTTCTGACTTATTTCTGCTTACCCACTGCGTAGAAGGTGGGGTAAGATGGAATTGGTCTCAGAATTTGTTTCATGAATTATCCTCTGGGGCCATCACCAGGGGGCAGCCAAGATGAAATTGGCTACATGACCAACAGTCGATCACCTTCTTAAGTAATTCATTCTTAAATGGTATATAAATGAGGACTTGCTATAAGATTGACATATAGTCATGCCCAAAATTATTCATACCCCTACCAATTTTTGGTTTTTTTTCGAGATATTTTTTGACAAATCAAATTTATTCTTGCACAAATGACACAGTAAGTTGACATAAGGCTGTAAGAATTACAGTAAACAATTTTTCGAGAAATACAATACTTTTTGGTATTTTATTTGACAGATTTACAAAAAATGCCGTGTCCAGAATTATTCATACCCTTTTCTCAGTAATTGATGGCAAAGCCTTTATTCATGATTACAGCCGCTAAACGCTTCCTGTGGTTGATCACAAGGTTTCTACGCGTTTCCACGGGGATTTTGGCCCACTCCTCTTTGAAAAACTTCTCCAGCCTTATGTCAACTTACTGTAAGAACTTCTAAGGCTGTAAGAAGAAAAACTTCTTCTTACAGCCGTATGTCAACTTACTGTGTCATTTGTGCAAGAATAAATTTGATTTGTCAAAAAATATTGCAAAAAAACCCAAAAATGGCTAGGGGTATGAATAATTTTGGGCATGACTGTATATGAAGAGGAAAAATATACCAATGATTGATGGTTCATTAAATGCCTGTCTTTTATAAGGCATTAGGTTCTGGCCAAGGTAACATTATTTGCCCATCACCTGCTGTTCTAGTGAAATGACTGTGACACTTTCTACCTGTGATAATTTGACCATGTAATAACTTGGGTCTAAGAGAATAAATGTTTAATAGAATGTGACTGTGCCTCGATATTCTCATGTCTTTAAATATTGGGCTTAATACGCAGTTACCAGTGTGTGCAGTACATTTTGCAAGTGACTCACTAAGATTTCCTGCCTCTGCGATGAAGAGGTGTTCAAAATACCTCCACATTCACTAGTATTGCATCTACAAATATCGCTGAATATATGATTTGTATACTTCGATGAACCTATCCCAGACTAGGTGTTCGTCATGATTTTTTATTCTTTTGGAATGGTCTGTTATATTTTTGCCAAAAAGTGTTTCACTAGTTTGGTCCTATTTTCAGTTCGCTGTGCAGCTGGAGTCATGCAAACAAACAGTAGCTGCATAGTCTCACCTCGAACAGCCAGGTTATGCTATAGCTGGAATGTACATTTGCCTACTCACTCACTCAGTTAATATTGTTCTCTATATAAAACATTCACTATATAGTGCTGTACATAGAGAGTGAGTGTACATTTTGAACACAGCCTTAATTTTCTTTGGAGCAGACCTGCCCTTGCTAGGTGGTCAGACCAATGGAAATGTTTAGTGGCGAATGAGATGACAGTGGTTAAAGGATGTCCTGTCTAAAAGACTGGATCGACTTATGTTTAAAACTGTTTCAGTATTCAAAAAAAATACACAAAAGAACACAACAACCGAGCATGGAATTGACTAATAGAAACAGACTCTTTTATGACTGAGTGTATAAATATCAGGTTATGCTGGAAACTTCAGATCTAAAACATATTGTTTATAATTAAGTGAGTCTGTGGATTTTTATTGCAAGTGAATGGGAGGTTAATCTCAAACACCTCTTCTTCATGACAGAGGCATTAAAATCTTGGTGAGTCAATTGCATCTTTGAGTTTCCAAAGGGCCCAACTCCAAGGAACACTGCTTTCCAGCAAAGGGGGGGGAGAATCTTTTTTTTACTCACATATGATAACCCATAAATTTCTACTTTATTCCCTTTCAAGAAGGTGTCATTGGGATACTTTCGGCTGATATTTCAAGACAGTTACCTACTTTATTATTAGATAGTAGAAACGTAAGCCTGTGCTACACAGGGGAAGTGAAATATAAGCTTAGTAGACAGATACTGCATTATTACTATATGTTGTGTATTTCTTTAGTGGGTGGTTGATTATGTTTTAAAATGTTGTCTGCTAGAGCACATGTATGTGGACTATCAACATGTAAAAGGACAGCTCTGTAGGTGCTAACATGACAAACTGTATGGGCTAAAGGAGAGACTTGCTTCCTTTAGATGCAGTAGATGCAGACCTCTCAGTCATTGAAGTTGGGCCCTTTGGAAATTCAATTATTCAATTGCAAAATGTATTGTATACATTGGTAACTGCATGTTCAGCCCTACCTTCAAAGTCCTGAAAATATTGCTTTAAAGCGAGCCTTTTCTCAACTGGTAACCTCTGCAGATTACCATGCATCCTGTGTTATGATCCAGACAAGGAACCAGATGCAGATTCAGGTTACAAGCCTCATGGAAGTATTTATTGACAGGAATGCAATAATAGAAGGGGGAAAGGCTGTAGCCCAGAACTGTTGAGGGGTTGGTTATGACTGGAGAAGGTTGGGGACATGTCTGCTCCCAGGTCAGTGGCCACCTTGGGGCAGAAGCCAGGTGGTGAATCCCCTTTGTAGAAGCAGGACTGCTTAGCAGTAGAACCAAGGAGTTAAGCAAGAATGCAGTTGGAATCTTGGAAACTGATGGAGGCTTGGGAGATGCTCCTTATAAACTGACTCAGTGGAACGGGCAGGAATAATGCATTAACAAGAATGAGGTCCCAATCCTGGACGCCAGTATGAAGGCTTGGGAGCTTGTTCCTATAAATAAGACTCCGAAGAGTAATTATGTTCTTTCTTTGTCATTAAGATCCCAAAACCACTCAGTGGAGCTTAGCTCAATACTAGAAGACAAAAACTGAATGGAAAGCTTTGTATGGTGTGAACCATGACAATCCAGCAACCGCACCGACACCACAATGAACTTATATTGATGGGACGTTCACAAAAGGGCAAGGCATACAAATGATTCACCGAGGAGCATGGGAGGAGATGAGATAATAAATCAATTAAAGGAGACAAACCGCAAAAATATGCAGACTGCTGGAACAAGGGAGGAACCAATTAATGAAACACAAAGGTTGTGACATACCTGTTTGTGTTCATTCTTAAGGGGCACAGTAAGACTAGTGTAGCCACTCTGATTTGGGCAATTCACAGTTTTCTCAATACACTTTTTGATCCAGACAACAATACAGGTGAGCAATATTCTAAGTGGCTTAAAATTTAGTCTTTAATAACTTGCCTCAAAATCTGTAGTGGAATACAAGAAGGCATTTTCTTGTGATAGAGATTCCGCCTTACAAGTGTCTGTGTTCTCCGACTAGCTACAAACCCCAATTACAATAAAGTTGGGGTGTTGTGTAAAACGTGAATAAAAACAGAATACAATGATTTGCAAATCCTTTTCGACCTATATTCAAATGAGTACACTACAAAGACAAGGTATGTAATGTTCAAACTGATAAACTTTATTGTTTTTTTGGAAATATTCACTCATTTTGAATGTGATGCCTGGAACATGTTCCAAAAAAGCTGGGACAGGGGCAACAAAAGACTGGGAAAGTTGAGGAATGCTCAAAAAACACTAGTTTGGAACATTCCACAGGTGAACAGGTTAATTGGAAACAGGTGAGCGTCATGATTAGGTACAAAAGGAGCATCCCCGAAAGGCTCAGTCGTTCACAAGCAAGGATAGGGAGAGGTTCACCACTTTCTGAACAACTGCGTGAGCAAATAGTCAAACATTTTAAGAACAACGTTTCTCAACATGCAATTGTAAGGAATTTAGGGATTTCATCATCTACAGTCCATAATATCATCAAAAGATTCAGAGAATCCAGAATCTCTACACGTAAGCGGTAAGGCTGAAAACCAACATTGAATGCCCCTGACTGTCGGTCCCTCAGGCAGCACTGCATTAAAAACCAACATCATTCTGTGAAGGATATTACCATGTGGGCTCAGGAACACTTTGGAAAACCATTGTCAGTTAACACAGTTTGTTGCTACATCAACAAGTGCAAGTAAAAACTCTACCATGCAAAGCGAAAGCCATATATCAACAACACCCAGAAACCCCGCCAGCTTCTCTGGGCCCGAGCTCATCTCAGATGGACTGACACAAAGTGGAAAAGTGTGCTGTGGTCTGATGAGTCCATATTTCAAATTATTTTTGAAAATCATGGACATTGAGTCCTCCAGGCTAAATAGGAAAAGGACCATCCAGATTGTTATCAGAAGCAAAGTTAAAAAGCCAGCATCTGTGATGGTATGGGGATGTGTTAGTGCCCATGGGAAACTTGCACATCTGTGAAGGCCCATTAAAGGTGCACTATGCAAGTTTGTTTACTTTCCGCGCGATTATATTTTTGTCTCAATTCGCTGACATCTCTCCACGATCTGCTAGCTGCCTGCCCCCAAATTCACTGTAAAAAAAACCCGGGCTCTGGGGATCGCACAGGCGTCACAAACTGCAAATTAACACAAGGGGCACAGGCTGTGCGCCATAACATAACAAACCATCCCGGCCAATCACCGACAAGAGTTGACAGTTATGGAAGCATGGGAAGGAGGGAACTATGGGAGGGAGGGGCAGGCTATCTCTGTTTTGTTTGAGTTCGAATGTCAACAGAAGTGAAAGTAAACAAACTTGCATAGTGCACCTTTAATGCTGAAAGGTAAATACAAGTTTTGGAGTAACATATGCTGCCGTCCAAGCGACGTCTTTTTCAGGGACGTCCCTGCTTATTTCAGCAAGAGAATGCCAAGCCACATTTTGCACGTTACAACAGTGTGGCTTTGTAATAAGAGTGCGGGTAATAGACTGGCCTGCCTGCAGTCCAGACCTGTCTCCCATTGAAAATGTGTAGCGTGTTATGAAACGTAAAATACGACAACGGAGACCCTGGACTGTTGAGCAGCTGAAGTCGTACATCAAGCAAGAATGGGAAAGAATTCCACCTGCAAAGCTCCCAACGCTTATTGAGTGTTGTTTAAAGGAAAGGTGATGTAAAGCAGTGGTAAACATTCCCTTGTCCCAGCTTTGTTGGAATGTGTTTGTTACAACCCCCCGCCCCTGCAGTCTTGGTAGTGGCCATGCCTAGGCTGTAGGTAGCAACGGGATTGCTGATTGTTAATAATCCACACCTGGCACCGGTGTGGGTGAAAAGGAACGGCCAGATCAGTCTGGCAGCTGGCTTGCTTGCAGCTCAGCTTGCTCCTCTCTCACTTCTACATGCAAGCATTTAGTTCCTGCTATTCATTCATTACCAGCATGCATCCATTCATTTCCCTAGATACAGTCTGCTTTTTGTCTTGAATTATCCTCAACAAATATATACTACTCAAAATTTGATAGGGATCATAGGAATTTTTTTGTGAAATGACATGCAAATTTGGTAACTGCCACTGATGAACAATATATTGGATAAATGACATGCAGTCAGACACAAAACACATTTGCACGTGCATTTCATGACATTAAATGAGCGTGCAGCCTCACATTTTGGCTAATTGCATTGAGTGTCCTTAAATGGTTAATTGGTCACACCTGACTTGGATCCTGCCTACCTTTATCTGTGCTGTGTATTACGTTCTCTTGTAGCACTGATGATGGTCTGAAGGACCAAAACGTTTGCTTTTTCTTTTGAGCACATTGAGCACTTTTTATTTATTTATTTATTTTTTGTGTGTAATCCATCATGCCTCATTAAACTGTTTTTGGCATATATCTCAGCAGTAGTCTTTGTGGCAGCTTCTGCCCATTTTTTGGTGTGCGAGTACTTCCCTTGCTGGTTTTTCAACTGTGCTGACGCACCCAAGTTTAGAGGATCTTTTTTTTTTTTTTTTTGCCTTTATTAGGCACAGCTCCACAGCATTTTGTAGACTTTCCAATATATACATCTTAGCCACTATCAGCCAATCTGTGTCTCCACAACTTTGACAACCACAGCAGTTTACAAAATATGGCTTGGCATGCATTATTATTTATTTTTATCTTTGCCAAACCAGAAACCGTTGCCCATTTGCCATGCTTTAAATTAATAATGAGCATTATTATCCTAGTGACACTTAAAGAAACCACATAGCCTGCATTAGGGGGTAGCCTATTTAACCTTATCCAGAAAGGATCTTTTTTGGTGCAGGCTTTCATCTCAACTTATTAGTGAAACCCCCGACTCTACTGATCAAAATCCTCAGCAAACACTATTTCTAGGATCAAGAGTGCAACTGGATGAATGGGATAGAGGCCTGTACACTCACCGGCCCTTTCTACTTCAGGCAAATGCAACCCAGGTTCTTCACGTTATAACCATTCCGGATGTAGCCACTAGAGGACAGTGCACTACATGATATACTGGGATGTACTGTACAAGAGCCAGGGTTTTCAGGCATTTATTTTACTTTACTGATGCAAAACATTTGAACTGAAGTCAACGCTTATTTCCCCATCAAAGGTTAAAGAGAGTAACATAGACATTGGCAAAAAGTAATGTATTCTTCGTCAAGCCAATCGATAATTATTGGCCAAGGTGATTAATATGTATAGTATTTTACAGCTAACTAAAATGTCCGCTGAATTTTCCTCAGCTTAAATGCGGTGGGGCAGTTTATACCAGAAAAAAAGTGATTTAATATGTCATCTGAACTCCGCTGTCCTGCTGAACTTGCATTCAAAGTATATTTTCAGCACAAGTTGATAATCACGCGGCTGTGAATATCTCTTTCTCCTTCAGTTCAAAATTATGCGCACCAACTGCAGATATCTCGGAACATGGCGTTGTGGGTAGGGTATGACATGCTTTGTGTTATACACACGATTGGCTGTATTATTTGCATAGTGAGCACAAAATGAATAGCGGGTTCCCAAATTAACCAATCGATCGCTTGCTGTGTGAAATTAGGTTTGCGGTCAAACGCTTATTCCTCCGGATATGTTGTCTTTCTTAATGTTAAATAAAATACGTGATCATTTTGTACTTCGAGTTAATCATTGTTCCAGACGTGCGTCTGCTAAATGTGATCGCATCAACAAAACAAAGGCATTTAATGACATTTTGGGCTGTTAAAGTTGGGCACTTTTTTCTGGATCTGCGGTAGCGGATGAAATCAAATACTTTATAGGTACTACAGATAAAAAACTGCAGTTAAAAGTCAAGAAGTCCAAGTGTCATGAAATGTCCATTTTGACTTGGTGCGTTCACAAATGTCTCTAATTTGAATTAACGTGCATTAACCCCTTAAACTCCGATTTTCATTTTAATTTGCCCATAAGTAGGTTCAAAATTAGAACAATCATTTTTCCATATTGTAGGAGAGCGTCGCGCACATATCCTGTATCTGCTGGTTGGAGCATTTCATTGAAGCCGCAGCACAGTCGGAGTGAAATTTTCAACCCTGGATGCCATGATTTAATGGCCACAGCTTTACATCAAATTGAAAATACTTAGATCCTGTGCATAATGTTATGCACATATCCATGCAATTTAGCATGACATGCTTGCGATCTTTGGAAACCTTGGAATATCTACTATAATTTAAAATCGGCTGCAACTTCTACAGGTATGACTAAAGCAGCTGCATTTGACGAACCCACATACAGTGCCGTGAAGAAGTATTTGCCCCGTTCCCAGTTTCTTCTAGTTTTGCATATCTGTCACAATTAAATGTTTCAGATCAAACGAATTTTAATATTACACAAAATAACCCAAGTAACTCAAAATGCAGTTTTTGAATGATGATTTCATTCATTGAGTGGAAAAAGGCAATCCTCCCCTACCTGGCTCTATGTGAAAAAGTAATTGCCCCCTCAGTTACTAAATCAACTGATTAAACAAATTAATTGACAACTGGGTTCAATTCCACTAGACACACTCAGGCATGATTAGCGCCAGCCTCTGTGAATTTAAGCATTGCTTAAATAGGGCCTGACTGACATTGTGAAGTAGATAAGAAGCAGCACATGATGCCACGATCTAAAGAAATTCAAGAATAGCTGAGAAACAGTCATTGAGATTATCAGCCTGGAAAGGCTTACAAAGCCATGTTTAAGACTAGTGAACCACAGTGAGAGCCAATATCTACAAATGGAGAAAAGCTGGAACAGTGATGAACCTTCCCAAGAGTGGTTGACCAACCAAAATTTTTCCAAGAGCGCATCAATGACTTATCCAAGAGGTCACAAAAAACCCAGACTAACATCTAAGGAACTGCAGCCCTCACCTATGTCAGTTAAGATCAGTGTTCACGATTCCTCAACAAGAGAGAGTGAGTGAAAATGGAATCCATGAGAGATCTGCCAGGTGAAAACCACTGCTGACCTTAAAGAACACAAAGGTTCATCTCACATTTGCGAAAAAAACAACTACTGACCTCTAAGGTTGTTATGGCTGAGGCATTTGTGTTTTTCCCCTCTTCTTGCCTCTGCCTAGGACTGCCCCTTCTGTGCCTTGGTGTCTGCATGTGATTGGTCCTCTACCTGGGACCCGCCCTTCACTTGTGCCATGGTGTCGGCGCCTGATTGGATGCAGGAACTACTTCCCCGTCAGGCTGAAGCAGCAAGGGCATAAAAGGCCTAAAGAAGCCCATGGCAATGCCAATGGGCCAAGCAACATTGCTGTTGTGTGATTATCTTTTGTGCCTTGGAATGTGCAGGCTGTCTGGTGTACCGGATTTGGTTGTTTGACTCCCTTGGCAGGGAGGGTGCGTTTATTTTGGTTTTTTTTGGGTTTAGTATCTGTTCTTGTTTGCATTGTTTGTGCTGGGATTAGTTTCTGTTCTGTTGTTTTCAGTTCACTTCTGCTCTGTTCTTTGAGTATTTTTCGTTTAAACACTTAATAAATTCTTAATGATACATCCGTTCGCCTGATTATCCCCCCCGGAAACAGTACAGTGTTACTCCCTTTTACCCCTAGACCCATTCGGGACGTGACAAGGTATTTGGTAAAATATTCTGTGGACCAATGAGTCAAAAGTGATACTTTTTTTTTGAAGACATGGGCCCCATTGTATCTGCAGTAAAGTCACCATAGCATTCCACAATTAGAAAATCATACCAACAGTCAAACACGGTTGATGGTATTGTGGTGGTATTCGGCTGCGTCATTGCTCCTGGTCCAAGGTGACTTGAGATTATGTGGCATGACCCTAAACAAGCAATTAATGCTCAAAAACCCTCCAAAGTAGCTAAATTGAAGCAATTCTTTTATTCTGTAAGTGCGCATGCTCCAGGTATGCAGGTACGTTGCTCTGCCGCTCTGCTCCGCGTTGCGTTTTTGGTGAAGTTTGGCAATAATCTATATCTGGATATTCCAACTTTTGTTCAATAATAAAAAGAAGAAGAGGTTTCCGAGAAGAAGTTCAGGAGGCTTTTTTTGAGACTCTTCTGTGGAATATGGCAACGAGACAGGGCAGGAAGCCAGACAGAGAGAAAGACGCGGAAGACGCAGGCATGACTCTGCGGTTTTGAATGAGCTCAAAGCGCTGAATGCAAAAATGGATAGTATGCAAACCGCTATGAAGAAACAGGTCAAAGATGAAATACAAGGCTTGAGAACTACAATGGAGACGTTGATCTCAGAGAGCCAAGCGAACATGAAAAAAGACTTAGAGAAGGCGGTGGCAGACATGCGCGTAAACTTGGACACTGAGGTGGGCATTCTATGCGCCAGAATGGAACAGATTGAGAAGAATGTGGAGCGTAATGCCATCCCGACTAAAAGATTTGACCCAGATGTCTCACTTGTAATAGTGGGTTTAGCGCAAAAGGACAACGAGGACATAAAGGCTATGGTTCGGGATCTGTTGCAGGAAGGCCTTGAGGTTCACCCAATGCCTGAGCTGGTCGCAGTGGAGCGCATACGCCCAAGAGGAAGTAAGCCAGGGCTGGTGAAGGTAGAATTAAAATCTACCCAAGAGAAGGTGTCTGTGATCTGCAGAAAACTCAAGCTCAAAAGTTCGGACCATTTCCAAACAGTTTATGTGTCATCTGCAAAATCGCACACGGCACGCCTGGTGGATATAAACTTCAGGGCTTTGCTGCATGAGACCCCGGTGGGGAAAAGTTTTTACCTGGCTGCGAATGGGCGGCTGATGAAACGGACCCCCCCGGGAGAGTCGGCAACACGGGAATGGAAGTGAGGAGACTCGGCCCAGCCCGCTGTGAGTACTGGACAGTTTCTCTTGGTTAGTTGGAATGTTAACGGGTGGACATCCTTAAACTGTGAACTTAGAACTGTGTTACTTAACTCCCTGAATCCAGACTTCATTTCCCTGAGTGAGACTCATTTATCTGAGGACTCCCTTGATTTTGACGGATTTGCTTGGTTTGGTTACAATCGCATTGTGCACAGGAGAGCTGTCAAGGCTTCCGGGGGTGTGGGACTTTGTGTCAAGAACACTGTCTTTGACCAGTTCGTTGTGAACACTGTGGACAAAGCGCATGATGGGATCATTTGTGTATGTTTTGAACACCGGGAGTCGCAATATTCTTTTTTTATTATTTCTTGCTATTTATCACCTGAATCCTCAAAGTGGGGGTGTAATGCTGATTCTTTCTTTAACCACCTATTGACACTGATGTATACAATTAGCCCTAATGTGGATGCTGTGTACATTTGTGGTGATCTGAATAGTAGTATTGCCGACTTGAAGGATTATGTTGATGAAGATGATATCCCTACAAGGACCGCACTCGATACAGTTGTAAATAAACACGGGCAAACATTTCTTGAATTCCTGAAGGATTCTAAATGTTGTGTGCTTAATGGGAGGCTAAACCCAGAAAATGATAATTTTACATCTATCTCTGTAAAAGGCAAAGCTGTTGTCGATTATGTTGTGACACCCCATGATGATCTAAAAAACTGTTTGGAGTTTGGTGTTTATACTCCCTCTGATCTGGTATCAAGAGTAGGTGATGAAGCTGCTAAATTGTTGGATGAGCGCAGTAAAATGCTTGATCACTCGGTGCTCTGTCTCCGGTTCCAGGCAGGTGAATCAATTTCCCAGAGGCCTGTGGAGTCGGACTCCCAGTGGAATGGGAAAGTACTGCAGAGTAGGCCTAGACCTAGACACCTCCCAGTTAATTTCTTGTCCGATGAAATGTGCCGGAGGGCTCTCATTATAGATTATATATCAATTAGAAAATGGCAGTGGAACCCAGGATAACATAGATCAGTGTTATGATCGACTCTGTGAGTTTTTACACCAGGAAATAGATAAACATTGTGTTGTTAGAAACATAAACACTAAGAAGAGCTACCGAACTAAACAACCTTATTGGAATAATGAACTTAATGAATTGTGGCGTAATTTGCGAGAAGCAGAAAAAATGTTCCCAAGGTGTAAGGATATGCGCAGGAGAAGGATTCTTCAGGAGGAGTTTAAACAATGCCAATGTATTTTTGAGAAAAGTCTCAAGTTCTTTAAGAGACGTTTCAGAAGGGGACAAGCTTTACAAATAGAACAAGCCCATTTTAGTAACCCACAGTTATTCTGGAGAGAAATAAATAAATTGGGGCCTTATAAGAGTAAGACCATACCAATGGAAATTATTTTAGAAAATGGTGATTCCTCATTTGAAGTTGGCCAGATACTAAAAAGGTGGGAAAATGACTATAGTAGCCTGTATGCCTTCTGTAGTCCTTCTAAGTTTGCTGAGCATTTTTTACGGGATATTTGTAAGTTAAAGTGTGATCTGGAAAATGGAAGGTGTAATAGGTCCAAAGACCACTGTCAATCTCTCAATAGCATAATCACCCTGGAGGAGGTTCAGGAGGCTATTGATAGGGCTAGGCCTAAAAAAGCAGTCGGAGTGGAGGAACTTACTAATGAGGTGCTCAAATCTCCTTATCTGCAGGCTGTGTTACATTCTCTTTGCCAATTCTGTTTTAATATTGGCATCACACCTTCTGTTTGGGACAAGTCAATAATTATACCCATACCCAAATCAACAAAAGCTGATCCCAGAGTCCCTCTAAATTACAGATGAATTAGTTTACTCAGTACAGTCTATAAGTTATACTCTGGTATTCTGAATAAGAGGCTCACTGATTATCTGGAGTCCAATAAGGTACTGGTAGATGAGCAGAATGGCTTCAGGAAAAATAGGGCTTGTATTGATCATATTTTTGTTATTTCATCTATAGTAAGGGCTAGATTAGAGGAGGGTAAACATACATTTGTTTGTTTTGTTGACTTTAAAAAGGACTTTGACTGGATAAACAGAGATCTTCTGGATTTTAAACTACTCAAGGCTGGAATTGAAGGTAAATTTTACTTTGCCATCAAAGCGCTTTATAAAGCCCCAGTTGCCTGCCTGCAGATAAACAATTTAAGAACTGACTGGTTTCCCACCCCCTTCGGAGTAAAACAAGGTGATGTGCTTTCCCCCACCTTATTTGCCTTATATGTAAATGATTTAGCATCAGAAATGAAGAAAGCTAATTTAGGTCTACCGATTGAAGATTTTAATTTAAGTATTCTTTTATATGCAGACGATATTGCTTTGGTGGCGGAAACTGAGGAGAATTTGCAAAAAATTTTGAATATTATGTGTTCATGGTGCAATAAATGGAGGTTGGCCATCAACCAAAAAAAAACACAAATCATACACTTCCAAAGGAAGTGGGAACAGCAGAGTAATTATGCTTTTGTTTTTGGTTCTATTTCTTTTAATTACACCCCCTATTATAAGTACTTGGATTTTATTTTTGATGAATTTTTTAGTTTTTCTGAAGGAAGGAGAGCATTGTCAGACTCTGCAGGTAGAGCACTGGTAGCTGTGTTGAGTAAAATCAAGTCATGCCCAGATCTTGGCTTTGGTACATTTACAAAACTGTATAACTCTGTGGTTGAATCAGTTCTGTTGTATGCAGCAGGAGTGTGGGGCTTTGAGGAGGCCAAGGAATGTAAGGCCATTCAGACTCGGGGCCATAAGGTGCTTCCTTGGAGTGCACAAGTACACTACCAAGTTGGCTATTGGAGGGGATATGGGATGGGACAGCTGCCTAACAAAGCAGAGATGTGAAGTGGTCAGATTGTGGAACCGTCTAACCCAACTGCCAGAGGAGAGGCTCACTAGAAAGATTTTTAATTGGAGCAGAATGCACGACCATCCGTGGATAAGGGAAGTCTCTTTAATTTTTTCTATTACAGGGTTAAGTATATATTTTACGAATAATTTACTGTGTTGCATAAATATTATTAAACAGAAATTGTCAATTAAATGTCAGGAGCAATGGGAGGTGGACATTTGGAAAAAACCCAAGTTAAGAAATTATGTTCAGTTTAAAGAGGAGTATGTCACCGAACCATATGTTGCATCTAATTTGAAGAAAGGTCAAAGATCCCTCTGTGCCCAATTGAGAGCTGGTGTCTTGCCTCTAGCAGTTGAGGTGGGTAGGTATCAAGGGATACGAGAAGAACAGCGTTTGTGTACTTTATGTGATCTAGGAAATGTAGAGGATGAGTTACATTTTGTTTTTCATTGTCCATTGTATGCCAGCCTAAGAAATGTTTTATTTGAAAAAGTACAAACCAGGAATCCTGATTTGTTTTGGTTGTCCGAATTTAATATGCTAAGTTGGCTGTTTAAAGAAGAGGTATTTGCTTTGGGTAAATTCTTGGAGAAAGCGTGGCAGCTGCGGTGGAGACAGCTGTACCCGCATGTATGAATTGATGCATGTATTTTTCTTTACTTTTATTGGGAGGCACCTGGTCTTAACAGCCCATCCTGGGGGGATGTTTAAGGAAGGTGTTACTGGGCATTATTGTATGCAGGACACTTAAATAAAAATTATCTATCTTTGAAGATGAGTGGGCTGGACATCCTCCACAATGATGTCAATGGCTCATTGCTAATTATTGCAAATGTGTAATTGCAGTTTTTCCACCAAGAGTAGCACAGTTATTAGGTTTTGGGGCCGCAATCATTTTTTCATATGGGTGATATAGCTTTTGAATAACTCTTTACCTTAAATAAATGAAATGGTAATTTAAAAGCTGAATTTCATGTTTAGTCATGTTGTCTAGTCTTATATAGATGATCTGAAGCATTGAAATATGATAAATACGCAAAAATTGAAGAAATTGGGAGGGGGCAGCATTGTATACTTTTTCGTAGTGCTGTTTGGATCCATAAGTTTTATGGGGTGAGACTTATTTCTCTGATGAGAATGAGACTTAGAACGAGTGCAGCTGGTAATTGGTACATAATTATTTTCAAATTAATTTCTCCAGCCATTCGTTTGGGGTTCTGAGGTGCTCTTGATCTGGAGCAGGTGAGAGTTCACACATCGGGAGCAGTAAATTTCCACATGTCCTGTTCTAGAAAAACAGACCTCACATAGTAATTGTATGATGTTTGTGAAGAGTGTATATAAAGCAGCCAATAAAATGAATGTCTCACCATTTAAAACTGAACTTATAATAGTGTTAACAAATTAAGATGGTATTTGGCAGCTAATGGTGGTATCTGTTGGCAGGGATATCACTGTCAAAGTATTTTTCACGTTCAGGATGTTTAGTCTTAGTCTAGATGAGAAATGAAGAAAATGATCTATTTAACCAAAGACATATGCTGTATTATACTGTTAAAGAAGAGGACTCGTAAGTTTGAATTTGTATATCTTGCACTCCAATGAATGACAAAAGCATAATACTGGAAATATTATGTTCAGTCGTGTCTTATTTTACTGGCATACAAACATGCACTGTTTGCACTGACTAGTTCTCCGTGGATCGACTCCTTTTAAGGAAATGTTTCCTCTGAACTGATACATGTAAATGTATTTAACCTTTCAAGTTTTGATGTTTTGGAAAAAGTATTGTGCTAGTTTTGTTGTAACACTATTATTGACAGTGGACATTTAACAAGTGCTACCTGCACTTACCGTGTTTTGCAACATGTATATTTTTAGATGAATAAAGGTAAATATAGTCATTTTAGTACAATGATTCTGTATCATCCTTACAACTGTGCATATGTAGCACAAAGACGCTTAAATTGGCCTATGGGAGCTTAAATTGATTTTACTTAAAGAGGCAATTTTCTTGGCTACTGGTGTGTTGTCTGTAGAGACCTCCAAATGGCAAAACCAATATCACTGTTAAACTATTCCTGTCTTGAAAAATAAGAGTGAATATGACTCGACTTCGCTGACTGATCCAGTTCATTTTGGTCACTAAAAAAAGATTTGTCACACAAGATTTGTTTGTTCATTTCAGCCCATTGATAATAGTAACCCTTTACCTAACAAATGAAATATTCCATGTTACTCAAAGTTATCAGAGCAGTACATATCCATCTGATCCTGCAGTACATATCCATCTGATCCTGCCGCACAGCTTGCATGACAATTGTGCCCATTTCACCGAGTGAAAGGCCTCTCTGTAATACAGTCAGGTCAGTTGAACTGAAGACTGGAACTTAGCAGGAGGTTTCACTGTTTAACAGTTGAGTGTCCTGGTGTGACTGAATGAGCCTGAAACAGGCATCAGTCTGAATGATGCTCCTCTTAGTCACTCTCAGCCTCATGATGTGTGAATCAGAGTGACCTAGATCATGAGTGTCCACAAAAATTCTAATTCAGGTCTGTTCCCCCTCTGTATATGCCGATGCGTCTGACGCAGTTTCAGTTCTCGGAGACCGCTATCTATTGATTCTTCACATATTTTACCACTCAACTGCTCATGTAAAGTTTGTGACTGCTAGTAGAGCCCACTCACTGTTTCCATAGATGTGTAGTCCAAGCTCTGGACTCCCCCACACGGAAAGAACCTATATAAACATATAGGTTTTAATATAGGGCCAGACATAGGTTTCGCATATATGCGGCATACATAAAATTGGCCGTTTTCATATATTATAGGTACATACATATATGTACCTATAATATATGAAAACGGCCAATTAAAACGTCCCCATTTTTTTTTTTTTTTTTTTATTTGGCATTTCCAATCCCACCCGAATCTGAGATATCCAATTAGGGAACTATGTTAAGTTCTTTGGCTTGTTCCCATATGCGGCCCCCTGTTGAAAATTCAGGACTGTGTACACTGCCCGCGACTGCTAGTAAGTACTTTTTATATATTGACTGGGCAAAACTTCGCATGGTCAGAACGAGGGCAGAGAATAGAGAAATAAAAGTTGGGTCAGAATCTTATTTATGCACCCGTCTAGCCAACAGGACGCGCCTAGGGGAACTCTAATCTACATAACCCTTCCCAGCAGGCCCTTCGCAATTTGCATCCCTGTAGCGCATTGGCCAATTTCACACTACTTCTGAAAAGAGCTGCCGACCACTGCTGGTTGATACAAGGCGGGGATTAAAACCTATATGTTTATATAGGTTCTTTCCGTGTGGGGAATTTAAGAATCCTTGTTATTTCATCACTGTAGGAAAAAGTCTAGGACCTTTAGTTGCTAGACAAGCATCTCAAATAAAAGACAAGTGTCTGTTCATTAAAACTGTGAACAGAAATGTAGACTTTGTCTTCAAATTCATTAACCACAGTGAAATGCTCAAATAGATGTGGGGATGAAAATGACTTTTAAAAGGCATGTTTACTTGAATGCATGTTCTTCTGTGTACTTTTATTTTGTTATTTTTGTTTTATTTTGCTACATTTAGACTAAGGACCTCTGAGCCATATTCATCTAGAAACTGTATTACAGACGAGCACATGCAACTAATAAGTTATTGCGTGAAATTCTTGTTATTTCTGTAAGGGACTTTGGACTAATATGCAGATATTACCTTGAGAATAAAAATATGAGCTAGGCATCATGTATGACAGTGCAAAAGTGAGATATTAATATTTTTGATGCACAGTGTCATTTTTATGCTGATGGCACGGTCATTTACAGTTGTGGTGACACCCTTTCTCAGACCTTTGAGTACCTGCAGGCTGCTTTTAACACTGTACAATCTCGGCTATCCGAGTTGAAGCTTGTACTGAATGCAAGTAAAACAAAGATGGTCTTGTTCTCAAATATTAGAAGCTCCACAACCATTCTTCCGAACATTGTAACCCTGCAGGGAAGCCTGATAGAACGCGTGGCCGAGTACAAGTACCTAGGATTTTTAGTTGATGACCGCTTGACTTTCAAATCACATATTGAAAGTCTTGTCAAGAAGCTTAGACTAAAACTAGGATTTTATTTTAGGGACAAATCTTGCTTCTTTCCGGCCACAAGGAAGAAGCTCGTTGAGACTACTTTCCTGCCTCTTATTGATTATGGCGATTTATTTTATATGCACGCCTCCGCAAAGTATTTGGCCTTACTGGATTCTGTCTATCACGGTGCCCTGAGATTTTTTACAGGGTGCAAAGCCCTTACACATCACTGCACCCTGTACAACCTAGTCCAGTGGCCCTCTTTAGCTCAGTGCAGGTTAACTCGCTGGCATTTATTTATTTACAAATCTATTATTGGGAAGTTACCCAATGATACCTTCCAGCTCCTTGTACCAAGGGCACGTACAGAGTTGGGGAAACAAGCTTTCAGGATTGCAGCACCTACTTCCTGGAATCTTTTGCAGCTTGACCTTAAGTTAGAGAACCTGGTCTCGTTCAATCAATTCAAGGATCTTGTAAAAAATCTTGAGGCAGGCACAATTGGCACCTGTACGTGTTTTCCCAAGCTGGGTTAGATTTTATTGGGTTCTAGTATATGATGGAACCAGTATTGTTTTGCCTTTGATTTTTTTTTTTTTTTTTTTCTGTTTTGTCTATTATGTATTTATTGATTTCATTATTTTTGGGTTGGTTGAATCAATGTACTGGTATTTTATCTGTTGTAATGTTGTATTGTATGTGTAACTTTTATTTTGCGGCTTTCTTGGCCAGGGCTCCTTCGAAAAAGAGACTTGTTCTCAAAGGACTTCCCTGGTTAAATAAAGGTTAAATAAATAAATAAATAAAATATGAGCTATACAATAGGTATGACAAACAGAACCTGCCTCTGGGTATATGAGCAATATAGGAGACCTATATGCCCTCTATAAGCACAAAAATGTACCTGAATTTGGCCTAAATGTGGCATATATGTAGCATATAGGTTGCATATATGCACATATATGCAGCATATAGGTTGCCTATATGCGCATGTATGTTCATACAGATTCTTTCCATGTGGGCCCTATTGACAGATTTTCCAGGAATAGAGCGGGATAGCCAGAGGTGTATGGCGTGAGATGCAGGAGATGCCAGAAAAATCTCATTTGGTGTTGAAAAAAAAAAAAGAAGGATCAAATTGAGCATATCAGAAGCCGTCTGGAATTATCTGAAATCTACTGGTAAACTATTTGGCATTCCTTAATATATTTTTGAATTCAACGAAAGGGTCTCTGTGCCCTTTACATCATTTTGTCCATCACATGTTTGTTCATGCACGTGTTAGTTTTTATGCAAACAATGAGTAAACCTCAGTCAGTTCTTTAAAGATAATCGCTCTGCTGAAATTTCAAAAGGTCAGTAAGAATGGAAATCAGTTCCAAACCACACGAAGCGATAAGTTGACTGAAGATAACCCACAAATGGCCCTTTGAATGTAACAAACTTAACCCCCCCCCCCCCTTCCCCTTTTCCCTTTTCCCCTTTTAAACATGTTTGCAAGGAGGCCAACTTGTTTATGTTACAGAAAGAAAACCAAGTCTGCAGGGCAAGGCAATCATTTAAGCCAAAATGTCTTGCAATGATATGACCCTGCTAGCAGCACATCAATCAGGCTACCCAGCAATTAAGTATTTTGCAATCCCTCAAACACTGGCCTTCCAAACCCAGCTAAAGTCAATTCCTCAAATGAGATACAGTCTACTAAGCAAATCCCAGCACCTTACTTGGATGCATCAGTCTTTTTCGAGGAATTGAAATATTTGCAATGAGGATTAAACTCAGTGTGCAAACTCCTGCCTTTTTTAAACACAACTGAAAGTGTGTTTGCACACCCTGATTGGGCAGTTGAGAATGCACCACAACTGCTCTCAAGTACCAGTTTACTGTTGAACACAGGTGATCCAAACAACCTGGCAATCTCCAGATAGGGAAAAGAAATTTCAAATAAATTAACTCTGAAATTGAGTAAAACTTTCAAAATAAGCAAAATGTGAAATTTCATGTTAAAGGAAATTACCTGCAAGCACAGTAGAATGTGCCTCATGAAGTAAGGGTTTCACTGTGTGTAACAGGCATGAGGTCAAACATACCGAAGAGATGCCCATAAAATGTTTTTTTTTTTTTTTTTTTTTTTTTACAAATCCCAATTCCAATGAAGTTTGTACGTTGTGTAAAACGTAAATGAAAACAGAGTACAATGATTTGCAAATCCTTTTTGACCTTTATTCGATTGAGTACACTACAAAGACAAGATATTTAATGTTCAAACTGATAAACTTCATTGTTTTTTTTTAGAAATATTCACTCATTTTGAATTTGATGCCTACAACACGTTCCAAAAAATCTGGGACAGGGGCATGTTTACCACTGTGTTACATCACCTTTCCTTTTAACAACACTCAATAAGTGTTTGGGAACTGAGGACACAAATTGAGGCCTTGAGACGAAGAACCATATAAGTCCATATTTTCAAATTTTGAATAATAACATTTTTTTTATTTGGACTGTGAACATCATATATTTTTATTTTACTTGAATATAGACAAAAAAAGCTTCCCAATTCTAATGAGATAAGATTTTTCAGTGTCAATCTTTTTTTTGGGGGGGAATTTTCCCTTTATTTGACAGTTATACAGTGTAGAGAGACAGGAAAGTTGGGGAGAAGAATGAGGGAAGACATGCAGCAAATGACCTGAGCCGGATTTGAATCCAGCTTGCTGCGGGAAGGACACAGCCTTTATGGTACGCACACTTAGACCGGTGAGCCACCGGGTGCCCCTTTCAGTATCAATCTTAAAAATAAAAAGGTAGAGCAATTTACGTTTCTGGAATGTGGAAGAACAGTATATGTCCAATTCATCATATCACTTTAAACCACTGGAGATCTGATTCCTTTATCTTAGTTTTAATACGGTAATACACTGTATTTAATACACCTTGCCCTTAACAGAAACAAAGTCATATTAACGTTTTTAGCTATAAAACACTTTAGAGCTATTAGCAGGCTTCCTAAGGTTACTAGCTAGATATATAACAGCTTACACAATCAATGAATGGTAATTTTAACGTTAGCCTACGTGACGCAGCTGGGCTGGCGTTAGGGACATCAAACGCACCTAAAACGTTTCGATTAATTTATCCGTGGTTATAAGGAGTTAAACAGACTGAGTTTTACGAACTGTGGTAGGCACCCCGTGCACACCCCTCTGACTGTAACCACTAACGTTAGGTAGGTACTTTGTACATATACGGTTCTTCCACTCATCTCTTTCGGTGGATTTTTTCCTCGTTTTAGCTCTCCTTTCCAGTTCACATATGGTTTTCCAGCATCCTTCAAAGACTTCCTTGCTCTGTCCTTCCATTCGTTCATGTTTGCTCTCCTTTTTTTGCCGAGGTTTTTCCTATTAATGTTCGCGGCGGACATGAAAGCAACCGGAGTCTCCATTTTTCGTTAGTGGACATAAACGGTTTTTCCGCGTAAGACCCCCAAACTGCTTCTGTATACAAAGTGGCACACATACATTCATGTCACATGGTAATCTCATTTTTTTTTTTTTTTTTGGATTTATATGGTTGTTCGTCGCATGGACTCAATTGTAGAAGCTTTGTAGGTGGAATTCTTTTCCATTCTCGCTTGATTCTCAACCGTTGCTCAACAGTCTGGGGTCTGCGTTGTCAAACTTTGCACTTCATAATGCACCACACATTTTCAATGTAAGAAAGGTCTGGACAGCAGGCAGGCCAGTCTATTACCTGCATTCTTTTACCACGAAGCCATGGTGTCGTAACACATGCAGAATGTGGCTTGACATTATCTTGCTGAAATAAGCAGGGACATCCCTGAAAAAGATGTCACTTGGATGGCAGCTTATGTTGCTCCAAAACCTGTAAGTACTGTACCTTTCAGCATTAATGGTGCCTTCACTGATGTGCAAGTTACCCATGCCATGGGCCTAACACATCCCCATACCATCACAGATGCTGGCTTTTGAACTTTGCGCTGATAACAATCTGGATGGTCCTTTTTCTCTCTAGCCCAAGGCGCACAAAATCCATGATTTCCGAAAGCAATTTGAAATGTGGACTTGTCAGACCACAGCACTCTTTTCCACTTTCTGTCAGTCCATCTCAGATGAGCTCGGGCCCAGAGAAGCCAGCAACGTTTCTGGGTGTTGTTGATATATGGTTTTTGCTTTGCATGGTAGAGTTTTAACTTGCACTTGTAGATGTAGCGACAAACTGTGTCAACTGACAATGGTTTTCTGAAGTGTTCCTGAGCCCACATGGTAATATCATTTGCAGAATGATGTTGGTGTTTAATGCAGTGCCGCGTGAGGGACCGATTGTCACGGGCATTCAGTCTTGTTTTCGGCCTTGCCGCTTACATAGAGAGATTTCTCCAGGTTCTCTGAATCTTTTGATGATATCATGGACTGTAGATGATGAAATCCCTAAATTCCTTGCAATTGCACATTGAGAAACGTTATTCTAAAACTGTTGGAACTATTTGCTCATGCACTTGTTCACAAAGTGGTGAACCTTGCCCCATTCTTGCTTGTGAACAGCTGAGCCTTTCAGGGATGCTCCTTTTATACCTAATCATGACACTCACCTGGATCCAAATAACCTGTTCACCTGTGGAATGTTCCAAACAGGTTTTTTGAGCATTCCTTAACTTTCCCTGTTTTTTGTTGCCCCTATCCCAGCTTTTGTGGAACATGTTGCAGGCATCCAGTTCAAAATGAGTGAATATTTCCAAAAAAATAATAAAGTTTTTCAGTTTGAACGTTGAATATTTTGTTTTTGTGGTGTACTCAATTGAACATAGGTCAAAAAGGATTTGCAAATCATTGTATTCTGTTTTTATTCACGTTTTACACAACATCCCAACTTCATTGGAATTGGGGTTTGTAATCAAATATAGTTCGCTTTTGCCTGCAATACATGCAATTGTCGGAATGCACGTTTCATAGTTAGCTTTCAGATAGTGGAAAACTCCAGCACTGTAATGGAGAGAGTGGGCTGGGAGGTGACATGTAATGCGATGTGATGAGAATGCTGTCTGAATGAACACTAGTATTGTCTCTGAGCGCAGACATGCCATTTGCTGTTAGTGTCTGCCATTCCCCAGACGCGATGAGCAGCCCATTACATCTCTGCTCTCTCGCCTTTCCAGCCCCAGGCAGGTGAGGAAGAGGAGCAGGAAGGGAAGCATGGCATCATGCTTGAAGTGTCAAGGTTCCGCCCTCAGCATAGGAAGCCATTTGAGCTCTAATGAGGGTGCTCAGTGAACAAGAGAAGAGTTCATTTGAGGCATGTCCACTGGGGCCTTACATTATTAAATTCATTCCAATGGTTGAGTTAGACTTCCCATTTTCCCCCTGTTTTCAGTCGGAATTATCATACAGTTCTCTGTTCCAGCAAATGACTTATCCCTAATTCACCTTTTATTAGACGAGATACTTCCAATTTATATTAATTTCTATAGAGACTGTGTGATAGCACCACTGATTTCATTCCAACAACAACACAGGCTCAATACACTGTCTGCAGTGCACTATAATTTGTGCACAGGGGCATTGTGAATATTTTCTCTGGCATACTCTTTCATCTCTCATTCATTAAACTGAATTGTGACCTTGCCACTCTGCCACAGAGCTTCTTTTCTTAGAGTCTTCATGCAGACCATGCTGCGCTGCTGCTGGTCAAACAATATTTCCCGGTGGTCAGCTGGGGCGTGTCTTGGTAAAGCTGAGTTACTAAGTTTCCCTCTGGACTGCTCACTTGAGCATGCTCTGTGAGCCTCTGTGTGCCCTGGCATGAGCAGTGAGACTGGAGGAACAGATTAGCTCCAGTCTTTGAGGTCTTGCTGGGATCTGAGGGATGATATCCCATCTACTTGTAGCACGATGCCTCATGGGTGACGCTTTGGGTAGTGCTGTTTTGTCACAACATATGATGCGGCTATAAAACTGGCTTGAGGCCTTTCTGCATGGAGTTTGCATGTTCTCTCTGTGTTTGCATGATTTTCCTCCCACAATCCAAAAACAAGCAGCTCGGCTAATTGGAAATTGCTCATGTGCGTGCAGGACTGGTATGTGGTCCTTGTATTTGATTTTTTTTTTTAAATTAATTTCATTTACATTGGTGTGTGAACGATGGATTGGCGAGCTGTCCAGGGTGTGTACCTGGCTTTTGCTCATAATCAGCTCAGATTTGCTTCAGCTTCCCTGTGACCCTAGTGAGGAAGAGAAGCAGTATAGATAATGGATGGATGGAGGTACTTGAGTTTGTTCATTTCAATGTTCTCTTTCAAGTATTGCCAATTCTTTTTGGAAAAAATTCAGATATTTCTAAAATATGAATTTTCTCTAAGTATGCACATCTGGACAGAAATGTAGATGTAAAAATGTAAATATATGTAAATAAATGTAAATATAGATTTCATGTTTATTTGACCTGATGTATCCAAAATCTCTGCGTTTGACAGAATCCAGTTCTATTACCAAGTCCATCCCATCGACAGTTGAGTTCATACAGTGCTTTTTCTTGACTACACACTTGACAATAAGAATAATGTCATTTGTTGAGCATTGAGTAAAAATCCATACAGCATACCAGTCAGTTGGTGCAGTAAATTTTACGATTGACTGTTGTTCACAGAAAAGTAATATGACAGCAGAGAATCTAACCACTCGGCCTTTATGTCTGCATATCTTTCAAGAGTTATGCCAATGACATAAACAGTATGTTTATGAGTGACTGTAAATGGCAATGTCCATACATGCAAGCATGCTTGTGAGTCTGTTATTGACATGCTCAGTGTCAATTAATGTTGCAAATTCAACATTAATCTCTCTGTCCCGCTATCAGCAATCTAGAGGACACAGCAATGAAGAGTCATTTTGAGCCCGGGGTATTTATTTTTGTATTTTTATTGTTTTTACAAGAGGAGCAAACCTCCCTACTACTCCCACATAGGGCAGCTGAGGAAATACTGTAGACTGCTGTTCTCCTTGCAGCTATGCTTTGCAGTGTGTGCGTATGCCTCAGAGATGTGTTGCTTCTTTTCTTTGTTTTCTGTGGTTGTTTGTCTGATTGGCTGATATGTTGTTGGGGGCGGAAGCCCACAGTCTCCTCTCCAGTCCATTGCTGAACATGCCTGCAATGCTTGCAAAGACAGCAGTCACCAATATCGCTATATGCAGCCCAAAGGGCAGGCAGCATTTTATCATCCTTGTTCAGCGTCTAATCATTTGCCTAAATATTAAATTGTCTTTCATTATTTTATAGGATGATTAATTTTATGGGATGCTGTATTTAGCTTAAGGGGTCTTATGTCAGGCTTATTTTTAAAATGATTTTTACAATGTTGTTAAACTGTCTATATATTCATGGTTTGAAACAGATGATCATAGAATAGTTAAAGTAGCGTCAATAAACTGCTGGTAGTATAAAAATATACAATATTACATCAGATTTAGGTCAAATTACTTTCTGCTTCCTCGTGTCTGCGAGGGTTCACTTTAGTCCGCAGACGTCCGCACGCAGTCTAGACTTTGCGACCATGCAGACTGTGAAAATAGCAAGCATGCTTACTGTGCATGGTCCAAATACCTAAGTGGATGATTGTTTCCGTGGTGCTTTAGCGTTACCAACTCGAATGGAGTGTGTATTGGGACATGCAAATGCGTGGAACACCAGACCAACACATTCACTCAAATGCAGTATGAATGGAACTGTGTGTGTGTGTCCGCGCAACCGATACAAGTCCGTAGCCGTCCAGGGACACAAAACACGGAAAGTAGGCCAATGTCTGAGCCTTTTGTATTGATAGTGTAGGCATAATATTCTAATTTGATTAGATTTTTTGATAGTTGAAAATGTGAGATATATTTTTATTAAATGAGTGGATGTTCCGCTCAGGTGGAGCACGTTTTCATGTGAAAGGACAATTATGACATTGTGCACTGCACACTCGCCAGACTCACCCATACACGGTCCTGAGTATGTTCGAACCGTTTCAGTTTAACCCCTTTGTGCAGAAGCCAAATCTGGCTAATTTGGTGTTACCTTATTTAAGGCTTTAGAATTCAAGATTGCAGCTTCACAGACACGAAAGGAGTGGCTCAACTGAGTCTAGACTCTTGAAGTATTTAGACTTACATCGAATTTCAGTTTATTTTCATGATTTTGGTAGAAAAAAAGCGCTGCAAACATAAAAAATCTTCATGAAAATTCAACATTGAAATTGCAAAAAAAAAAAAAAATACTGAGAATTGAAAACTGCTGGGGCTTAAAACTATTCATTTCTGGGATCATAAACTCCTTGACCACAAGTATAATTCATCTTCAGCATCACATTCTAGATTACAGACTTGCTATGGGCCAAATTAGACAGCTATCCAGGTGGCTCCCCAAAGTCTGAGATCCCTCAAAATGGTGCACTGTCAGATCATAAAATAGTCATATATAAATGCGGCCCAGTAAATGATGCAACCGGACAACACAAATGAACAAAGGGATCTTTAATGCCTGACTACTCCGGTTAAAAGAGCAGCGTTAACAATAGTTTTGAGGTTCGTACAATTCTAGCTTTTCAATACACATGGAGTCCGAATTACAACCCCAATTCCGAAATAGTTGGGACAAAGTGTAAATTGTGAATAAAATCAAAACGCAATTACTTTCAAATCACACCAGCCAGTATTTTATTCACAATAGAAAAGAGATAACATAGCAAATGTTGAAACTGAGAAATTTTACAATTTTATCTACAAAATGAACTCATTTCAAATTTGATGGCTGCTACAGGTCTCAAAAAAGTTGGGACAGGGCCCTGTTTACCATGGTGTAGCATCCCCTCTTCTTTTTAACACAGAGTGGAGGCGTCTGGGCATTGAGGAGACAAGTTTCTTGAGTTTAGCCATTGGAATTTGATCCCGCACTTGTATAATACAGGCTTCCAGCTGCTGGAGAGTTTTGGGTCTCCTTTGACGGACTTTTCGTTTCATTATGCGCCAAATGTTCTCAATCGGCGAAAGATCAGGACTGCAGGCAGGCCAGTTCAGCACATGGACTCTTCTACTACGAAGCCATGCTGTTGTAATAGCTGCAATATGTGATTTTGCATTGTCCTACTGAAATACACAAGGCCTTCCTTGGAATAGATGTCGTCTGGGGGTAGCATATGTTGCTCTAAAACCTTTATATACCTTTCAGCATTCATGGTGCTTTTTAAAACTTGCAAGTGTCCCACACCATATGCACTAATGCATCCCCATACCATCAGAGATGCTGGCTTTTGAAATGAATGCTGATAACAGGAGGGGTGGTCTTTCTCCTCTTTAGCTCAGAGGACACAACGCCCTTGATTTCCAACAAGAATGTCAAATTTGGACTAATTTGACCACAGGACACTTTGCCACTTTGGTACAGTCCATTTCAAATGAGCCTTGGCCCACAGAACATGGCGGCGCTTCTGGATCATGCTCAACAATGGCTTCCTTTTTGCTTGATAGAGTTTTTAAGTGGCATCTGTGGATGGCACGGTGGACTGTGTTTACAGACATTGGTTCTTGAAGTATTCCTGGGCCCATTTAATAATGTCAATGACAGAATCATGCCGGTGAGTGATGCAGTGGTGTCTGAGGGCCCGAAAATCACGGACATCCAGTAAAGGTCTTCGGCCTTATCCCTTACACACAGAGATTTTTCCAGTTTCTCTGAACCTTTTGATGATGTTATGCACTGTCGATGATGAGACCTCCAAAGCCTTTGCAATTTGACATTGAGGAACATTGTTTTTAAAGTATTCCACAATTTTTTTACGCAAGCCTTCACAGGTTGGAGAGCCTCTGGCTATCAGCAATCTGGAGGACACAGCAATCAAGAGTAGTTTTGAGCCCAGAGTATTTTTTTTTTTTTTTTTTTTTAGAGGAGCAAATATCCCTTCTACTCCCATATGGGGCAGCTGAGGAAATAGAGTAGACTGCCGTTCTCCTTGCAGCTATGCTTTGCAGCGTGTGTGCATGCCTTAGAGATGTGTTGCTTCTTTTCTTTGTTTTCTGTGGTTCTTTGTCTGATTGGCTGATGTGTTGTTGGGGGCGGAAGCCCACATTTCTCCTCTCCAGTCCATTGCTGAACATGCCTGCAATGCTAGCAATGACAGCAGTCACCAATATCGTTATATGCAACCCAAAGGGCAGTCAGCATATTATCATCCTTGTTCAGCGTCTAGTTATTTCCCTAAATATTAAATTTTCTTTTGTTATTTTATAGGATGATTAATTTTATGGGATGCTGTAGTTAGCATAAGGGGTCTTTTGCCAGGCTTATTTTTATAATGATTTTTACCATGGTGTTAAACTGTTTATATTTTCATGGTTTGAAACAGATGGACATAGAATAGTCAAAGTAGTATCAATTAACTGCTGGTAGTATAAAAATATACAATATGACATCAGATTTAGGTTAAATTACTTTCTGCTTCCTCGTGTCTGCGAGGGTTCACTTTGGTCCGCAGACATCCGCACACAGTCCAGACTTTGCAACCATGCAGACTGTACACATACCAAGCTTGCTTACTGTGCATGCTCCAGATACCGAAGTGGTTGCTTGTTTTTGTGGTGCATTAGCATTACCAACTGGAATGGATCGTGTATTGGGACATGCAAATGCGTGGAACGCCAGACCAACACATCCACTTAAATGCAGTATGGGTTGAACTGTGTGTGTGTGTGTGTGTGTGTGTGTGTGTGTGTCCGCACAACAGATACAAGTCCGCAGCTGTCCAGGGACACAAAACGCGGGAAGTAGGCCTATGTCTGAGCCTTTTGTATCGATAGTATAGGCATAATATTTTAATATTATATCTTGACTCAAAAATATCCAAAGGTGTGCCATCAGGAGAGGTAAACTGGGCAAATATTTGGGCGCCCCTGTAATGGGCGGTGATAGGACGCCAGGTGCCGCGACCAGTGAGAGAGAGAACTGAGAGCAGCCCAGATAACAGACAAACACAAAAGAGGTACACACCTCCAGTAAAAGCTTGCGCTTCCAAGGACAAATAAAAGTCCGCAACACGGAAGCAGTGCGAGAGAGAATAAACAACAAGAGAGAAGAGAGAAAATTTCTAAAAGAAGCAATTCCTAACAATAAATGGAATATCACAAATCACTAGGAAATCTGACTAAAGATTTTCTCCGGCCGAAGTGCTAGAAACAAACAGACACTCTAGCGATTGGTGTGGCGAACCCCCGGCCATATATATAGTGTCCAGAAAACTTCGCCCCAGCTCAATCAGCCAGCTGGGCCAGGAATTCGATGGAAAAGAAATCCGATATCGTCCCGGATGTTAGAACAAAGAAAGGTCCAACAAACAAACGCACGCCTAAACCATGGCAGGACCCCCCCCTCTAAGGGACGGCACCAGAATTTCCCCGAGAACCCCGTGCACGAAACTCAGAGATGAGGCTGGAATCGAGGATATCCCGAGGAGGGACCCAGCACCGCTCCTCAGGCCCATATCCCTCCCAGTCCACCAAAAATTGGGCTCCGCGACCCACACGCCTCTTGGCCAAAATGCGATGCACAGTATAAACCGGGCCCCACTCAATTATCCGTGGCGGCGGCGGAGGCTTCTCAACCGGAGCCAGGACGCTAGTGCTAACTGGTTTTAGCCTTGAGACATGAAACAAGGGGTGGATACGCAAGGACTTAGGGAGTTTTAACCTGACAGTAACAGGGTTGATCCTCCGCACTATTTTAAAAGGGTCAATGAAGCGAGGAGCCAACTTTCGCGACTCCACCTTTAAGGGAAGATCCCAAGTAGAAAGCCAAACTCTTTGGCCAACCCGATAAGATGGGGCCAACTGGCACCTTCTATCGGCAGCGGTCTTCTGTCTCTGCCTAGATCGCAACAAAGAGGACCGGGCCCTGGCCCAGACAGAGCAACAGCGTTGAATAAAATAATTGACAGAGGGGACTTCAGAATCCTTTTCAGTCTAGGAAAAAGGGGGGGTTGATAGCCCAACTGAGCCTGAAATGGTGAGAGGCCTGTGGAGGAGTTGTCCAGAAAATTATGGGAATATTCAGCCCAAGCTAAAAAACGACTCCATGACGATGGATTTTCAGCCGCCAAACATTGAAGGGTATTCTCCAGAGACTGGTTGGTTCGCTCTGTCTGACCATTAGTCTCTGGATGAAAGCCAGAAGAAAGGCTCACAGTGGCCCCCAAAAGACTGCAAAAGGCCCGCTAGAACTTAGCCGTGAATTGAGGGCCCCTGTCTGAAACAACATCTTGCGGGAGACCATGCAGACGGAAAACATGGTCCACAACAAGAATGGCCGTCTTCCGCGCCGAAGGCAACTTCGGCAGGGCGATAAAATGGGCGGCCTTAGAGAAACGGTGAACCACAACCAAAATGACAGTGTTGCCCTCAGAATTAGGCAAACCCGTAATAAAATCAAGAGCGATATGGCTCCACGGGCGTTTAGGGACGGGTAATGGCAGCCACAAACCAGAGGGAGGGAGGTGGGAAGTCTTATTTCTAGCGCAGACGCTGCTCGCTGCTACAAACTTCCGGATATCTTCCATCATGCTGGGCCACCAGAAACGTCGGGCCAAGAACTGTTTGGTCTGATGAACCCCCGGGTGACCCGCCAGATGGGAAGAGTGCCCCCACTGGAGAACCTGGGCGCGTACCGAAGGCGGAACAAACAAACAACCGGGTGGTCCCCCAACCAGGCCCCCCACACATCAGACTCAACGTCCCACTGAACGGGAGCCACAATCTGATCAGTCGGGATAACCGATTCCGGCATAGGGTCATAACCAGAGCGGTCGTAAATCCGCAACAAGGCGTCAAGCTTGGTGTTTTTAGACCCGGGCGGCAGGTAAACGTAAAGTTAAAGCGATTAAAAAATAACGACCACCGCACCTGCCGGGCATTACGTCGCTTAGTCTTTTGAACGTATTGGAGATTTTTGTGATCCGTCCAAACCACAAATGGATGCTCAGCCCCTTCCAACTAATGGCGCCATTCCTCTAACCCCAGCTTAACGGCTAGCAACTCTCGGTCACCAATACTGTAATTACGTTCGGCCGTCGACAATGACCGGGAGAAGTAGGCGCACGGGTGTAGCTTATTGTCCTGAAGGAGGCGCTGAGACAAAATGGCACCCATCCTGACTTCAGAGGCATCTACCTCCACAACAAACAGGAGGGAGGGATCGGGCAAAACAAGAACGGGCTCTGAGCTAAAACGTTTCTTTAACTCCTGAAAAGCAGCCTCAGCTACTGGGGACCAATCAAACGGCGAGGAGGAATTCTTAGTGAGCGTGATAATGGGGGCAGCTACTGCGCTAAAATTACAGATAAACCTCCTATGAAAATTGGCAAACCCCAAAAAGCGCTGCACCTCCTTAACGTTTTGAGGGGCAGGCCAATTCCTGACCGCTGCCACCTTAACAGGGTCCATATGGACCGACCCCTCCGACACAATGAAACCAAGAAACGAGAGAGTCTTGGCGTGAAAAACACATTTCTCAGCCTTGACAAAAAGCTTGGCATTAAGGAGGGCCTCAAGCACACGTCTGACGTGTTATTTATGCTCTGAAAGCGTTGAAGAAAAAATCAGAATGTCGTCAAGATAAACGAAGACGAATTTCTCCGACATCTCTCGGAGGACGTCATTAACGAGCGCTTGAAACACAGAGGAGGCGTTAACCAATCCGAACGGCATGACCAAATATTCCCAGTGCCTGTCATGCGTATTAAATGCTGTTTCCCATTCGTCCTCCTCCCGAATGCGAACGAAGTTATAAGCATTTCGGAGATCTAGCTTGGTAAAAAATGACGCCTCCTGCAGACGTTCAAACGCGGAATTCATCAACGGAAGAGGGTATCGGTTTTTAATGGTGATCTTATTCAAACCCCTATAATCAATACAGGGTCTCAGACCGCTATCTTTTTTCCCACAAAAAAAAACCCCGCTCTGGCAGGAGACGTGGATGGCCGAATAAAACCATTAGCAAGAGCCTCCTGAATATATTCTCGCATGGTCTTACGCTCAGGTCCTGACAGCGAGTATAGCGAACCCCTAGGAGGAGTAGTACTAGGGTGGAGATTGATCTCGCAATTGTACGGGCGATGAGGAGGTAAAATCGAGGCTCGTTGTTTGCTAAAAACCTCGGCGAGATCAGCATAATCACTAGGAACGTTAAGAGGCAGATCAAAATTCAAAGCGGCCCCCAAACTCTCCACTTGTTCAGGACCCGCCATATCCATGACCAATCACAGTCAGAGAGATCCTCCAAATCACAATCATCTTCTGGCTGCTGCCAGTCAAATTGAGGATCCCACTCCAACCCCGCCTCCGCCTCCTCTTCCCGACTAGGAGGGCTGTATGAGACAAACTCAGCAGAATCACTCGTGGCATCTGCCTACCCCCTAGGTTGATGCCCGGAACTACATGTCAAACTCTCCCCACAGTGGGATCTACAATTAGCGCCCTACTGGACAAAAGGGCTAGTCTGACTACCCCAATGGATGTGAGGCTTATGTTTCCGTAACCACGAGTGCTCTAACACAACAGGAAAAACAGGGGAACAAATAATAAAAATCGGACCTCCTCAGAATGGCAACCAAAGGGAATGAACATGGTTAGTGCTTCAGAGACCTCAGTTATAATTCCAGAACCTAGCGGGCGACCGTCCAAAGATTTAACAGTGCGTGAGTGTAGCAGAGGGCGTATAGGAATAGAACGCTTCTCAGCCCACTCCGCATCCATAAAACAATCCACGGCCCTACCCACAGTTAATTCTACAGGAATCAAGGTTTGGAAGGGAGTTTGGATCTGTCCCTCTAGCGCCCCCCATACAGCTAGAGGGACCTCCCATCCCCTAAGTTCAGGGCAGTGTGGGTGAATATGTCCCAGTTTGTAGCAGTTATAGCAGATAATTGGTTCATGAACGGGCTTACGGCTCGCATATGAGCCATCAACCTGCACAGGTTCCACAGGAGTGGAACTTTTAGTGGGTGGAATAGGAGCTATAAGCATACTACGAGGAAGATTAGCCCCGTTGTCAGCGAGAGCTAAAGCAGTACGTTTTTCTCTGTTGCATACACGAATTCGATTATCAATTCGCACAGCAGTGCGAACCAACGAATCCAGAGAAGTACAGGGTTCTAATGTAGCCAGAGTGTCCTTCACCTCCTCTGCCAAGGCATGAACAAATACAGTCATTAGATGTGCCTCTGGCCAGCCCGTCTCTGTAGCTAGAGAGCGAAAGGCTATAGAAAACTCAGCAACGCTCTTGGAACCCTGCCTAAGATGCATTAGACGTGTAGCCGCGTCTTGCCCACACACATCTTGATCAAACACCGACACCATCTCCCTAATGAGAGTCTCCACTGAACTCACGACCGGTGAATTAGATCGAATAAGTAGCCCAACCCAAGTAAGGGCTGTGTCAGTCAACAGAGATAAAATAAATGAAACCCGAGACTCTTCATTTACAAAACGTGAAGGCTGGGCTTTGAAAAATATTTCACACTGGGCGATGAAGTCTTTACATTTCCCTGCCTCGCCTCCATATCGTGGAGGTAGCAGGAGCTTAGGCTCACGGGGGGAGTGTAGTGTTTGTGCAACATTCTGTGTAATTTGAGTGGACAAGGCTTGAATACACTCAGTCAGACTAAACAGGACGCTCTCCTGTTTTTGTAAAGCCTCGTCCTGATGGCGGACTCGCTCTGCCAACTCAGCCTGTCGACTGTTCAGGGTAGACAAGCCCTTGCCATAGCCCAAGAGTGTGGCCTGCTGACCAGCCAAAACCTTATCTAACGTGGCCGCGGCTGACGACTCAATGTTCAGCTAGAGTGTACTGTAATGGGCGGTGATAGGACGCCGGGTGCCGCGACCAGTGAGAGAGAGAACTGAGAGCAGCCCAGATAACAGACAAACACAAAAGAGGTACACACCTCCAGTAAAAGCTTGCGCTTCCAAGGACGAATAAAAGTCCGCAACACGGAAACAGTGCGAGAGAGAATAAACAACAAGAGAGAAGAGAGAAAATTTCTAAAAGAAGCAATTCCTAACAATAAATGGAATATCACAAATCACTGGGAAATCTGACTGGAGATTTTCTCCGGCCGAAGTGCTAGAAACAAACAGACACTCTAGCGATAGGCGTGGCCAACCCCTGGCTATATATATAGAGTCCGGAAAACTCTGCCCCAGCTCAATCAGCCAGCTGGGCCAGGAATTCGATGGAAAAGAAATCCGATATCGTCCCGGACAATAGAACAAAGAAAGGTCCAACAAACAAACGCACGCCTAAACCATGACAGCCCCCTTTCCTAAAAAGGCAAATGTTGGGATTCCTGATGGCCACTCTGATTGGCACATCTTGCAGTGACTCATAAAAAGCCATTAAGTCTCCCCATGAAGGCATTTTATCATTTACTTCCTTACAAATATGGGGAATCTGCCCATGTGATACGAGCGCAATGTACAAGGC
Organism: Gymnothorax javanicus; assembly: GCA_029692085.1. Taxonomy (NCBI): domain Eukaryota; kingdom Metazoa; phylum Chordata; class Actinopteri; order Anguilliformes; family Muraenidae; genus Gymnothorax; species Gymnothorax javanicus. Next base: position 37,723,359 of record CM056202.1, read on the forward strand.
AGTATCAGCACGCCAGGCAAAAATCCTATATCACCCGTATCTGCCCACTGGGCAAAATCCCGTATCAGTGGCAGCAACCATTGCCATAGCAGCAGTCATGAGCGTCCTTGGCAACGCATCCCTGCAGATGCTGATTAGACACTATCATGGCAGAGAGACTCATGAATTCCTCAGCGGCTGAAATTTCTGAATTTGACAATGTCATAGAAAAGAAACTTGATACAGAACAGTGGTGTGCCATCAGGGCCAGCAAGGCCTTCTCTGCTGGCCTAGATAAATTGGAAAAATTATATTTTCTTCATAAATACTTTCATTAAAGCTGCATATATTTTAGAAAGTCAATCAAAATCCTCAATCATTAAATCTAAGTGATTTCATTGCTTAACTCTGAGTTGTGCAGCTTCCACAGTGCAGACAGCTTATATAAAGCACAGCTTTGTCTCATCCAATCAGATTTCTTCTCTGCCGTCTCCCGGTCAAAGCTGCTCTCTCTACATGGCTATGGTCTCAAGGCCTTCAGAATGTAGATTGCTTCCCTCTCCCATTAAAAGGAACGGGACGATTTTGCTGATTGTTATATTTTTAACCAATCAGATTGCGAGTATGCCAAGTGAGGCGTAACCTTTGACACGGCAGAGCCAGCTTGCTGGCCTCGGCATACATCAGGACATTATGTGCTGACAACAGGTTAGTTACGTTAGGTAACGGAACAGTCTGTATAGTAGATTGTACAGTGCCTGACAAAAGTCTTGTCACTTATCCAAGTTGTAGGAACAACAAATAATAACCTGACTTGTAGTTGATCAATTGGAATCAAAAATGGCTTATATGAAAGGCAAAGCCCTCTAGATTATGCAAAATATACCAAAATAGAGTTTTGTGTCATTGATTGAGTTTTATAATTTAATTTGTACAGAAAGGTCAGATTTTGGTTGGACAAAAGTCTTGTTGCATTGAAAAAAAATGTGGAAATTATACATACACTTTATTTTGAATATGAAAAAAAATGTGGAAATTATACATACACTTTATTTTGAATACACAAATATGCCACTATAATATCAGAACATAAAGTCATGGTGCCTTGGAAAAAAGAATTAATATTGCGTATGACTCCCATGAGCTTGGAGGACTGCATCCATACGTCTTGGCAATGACTGGGATAACTTGATGATGAAATCATCTGGAATGGCATAGAAAGCAGTCTTACAGGACTCCCAGAGTTCATCAAGACTCTATGGATTCATCTTCCAAGCCTTCTCCTTCATCTTACCCCTGAAATGCTCAATAATGTTCATGTCAGGTGACTGGGTTGGCCAATCCTGGAGTACCTTCACCTTCTTCGCTTTCAGGAACTGTGACATGGAGGCAGAAGAATGAGAAGGGGCAGCAGTATAAGTAGGGCAGCAAGAACTTCTTGATATTTCAGGCTGTTGATGTTGCCATCCACTCTGCAGATCTTTCTCACACCCCCATGCTGGATGTAACAACAAACCATGATTTTTCCTCCACCAAACATGATTGTTTTCTGGGAGAATCTTAGGTCCATGAGGGTTCCAACAGGTCTTGTACGGCGACTGGCATGCAGCTCAATGGATGATTCACCAGAAAAATAAACTTTCAGCCACTTTTCCAGTATCAATCCTTTATGCGAGCTGTGGGCCTTGGCAAATGCAATGCAGGTTTTTTGTTTTCTGTTTAATGCAGACTTCTGTGTACTAATTTGGCTATGAAAACCACTTTGAGAGAGAATTTGACAAACTCTTCTTGTAGATACCGGGATTTTTGGTGACATTTCCTCATGTAGCTTCGCTGTAGTTGAAGAAGGGCTAGCCTTGTACAGTTGAAGCAACAAACGGTCCTTTCAAACAGTTGTCATACCGGGGTCTGTCTGACCTGCGCTTGCCATGAACGTCACCAGTTTCTTCAAATCTTTTTCTCATCCCCTCCACTTGACATTTGGATACATTAAAGTTGTCTGCCACCTCAGCAGCAGACTCAGTCTTCAGGCTCTTAATGATCAGCACTTCGGTCTGTGGTTGAATCTTTGGTATGTTGTCAGAGGTCTAGTCGCACCTCATATGAAAATCTGGTGTGCTGGGGTTATTTCTATACACATCTGGGAATGTGTTAATTACAGTATTTGTCATAGGTTAAACTCTAAACTGCGATTTGTTGCATCATCTGAAGAGACGACAAGACTTTTGTCCTAGCAAAAACAGATGTTATGGGCTTAGCCAAGCTGTGAACATCAGAACACTTTTTGACAGTTTCATTTTGCACCAAATTATTAATGTGAAAGCCCTTGACATTAAAATGGACCATTTATTGTAACAATTGATTGGTTAGAAATAAAGTTATATGCTATTTTTAGTTACTATGTCTTTATGCGACAAGACTTTTGTCAGGCACTGTACATGAGTAGGTGTGTCATATGAAAGTAATGTGACAAGTACAGTAAATTTTGCAGTTGTTTTGAGCTTTAGCGAGCTACAAACCCAAAATTTGCTCAACAAGTCAGCATTGAGCTAACTGAGTCACAGACATTCGCGTTTGACCTAACAGTTAGGTCATTAACAGACAGTTCTTAAATTCACTGTCAACTCAGAAGTAATCTATGTGAGAGCATGCATCAACTTCACGTACTAGCATGTATGGTGGTCACCATTCCGGTGTCTACTGCCTCTGTTGAGCAGTCATTTTCAGCCGTTAAAACGCATCAGAACTTATTGGCAAAACGCGAATGGGCAGGCTCAATGCTCAGCGCTGGCCTCTGTGGCAATCCTGGATGAACTTTTATTGGAGCTCAAACAGACTGATATGCTGTAAGATCGTGTCATTGATCATTTTTTCGAGAAAGAGAGCAGGATGGAGTTCATTTTCAAATAACAAGCAGTTGTTGCGAGTTTAATCATTTTTTTTATTTTATTTGTGTTAAGTTTTGGATTTTGTTTTCGATCGTTGCTACTGGTATCTGAATGATGTCCCTGGCTGTTCCCTTGCACATTGAGGCACATGTGTATTTATGCGCAGCAGCTAGGCTTGTGTCCCAGTAGTCTTCTCTAGGTAGTCTGCTTGGATGTGACTGGTTGCTGTTAGTTTTTTCTTGTTTCTTTGTAAAGGCAGTGATTGATAAATATGATATGGCATTGTGCTTTATGTGTAAATTTATGCTGTCACTGGGAATTTGTGGGGGTTTTGTAATGACGTCATGCTGTTGCCGTTGAGTCACGGTGAAGTTTAGGTTAATTGCGAGAGGGTTACTGAAGGCCTAAGTGTAAAATGCATGGCCCACCACTGATACAGAATTATTTGTAAACAGTATGCGTAATGCTGCGTTTTGCAGCAATATTCATGTGAAGGGCTGTGGTAAAATGTTTCATGCATAATTTATCATAGAAACGCAAATTTATTACCTTAATGGAGAAAATCGCATTTGCGTGCTAGCTAGCTAATTAGCCTTTCCATTGACTTGAATACATCGCTGACTAAAGCCAAATGCTAGTGCTACTGGCTTGTAATGATGGCAATAATAACCTGAAATAAATGCTTTCAATAAAATGCATCGTTAATTATGGTCAAAATGAGTATGTGATAAATAGAACATCATCTGCGCATTTTTTATATCACATCGTGTATCAAGCTAAGGCTCTCGGGCTGATACTGGGGTCTCGGGTTGATACAGCGTGCGATATAAAATGCCCAGATGATATTTTCTATATAGCGCACGCCCGGCCAGTGCCTCAAAAGCCCCCTAAGTGGGGTCCCTTCTAGGAGTTGTAGCGAATGAGGAGAAAACATGGCTCTCCAACCTATCTCAGTGATAGTCAATGCCAATGAAATACGTTAGTCTCAGGAAGTGAAAAGAGCCTACCTGGGCCCCATTTCTTCAAGTTGAAAGTGTTGGAATTCTAACGTAAACAAGCCCATTCATTATACTCCTTGTACTAATCCATGGATATTCTAATTTTTGGGTATGCATTTGTTAAAACGGGCCGATCATGAGCTATGCAGATCTGTGCTTGCAAAAGAAAGTGAGTTCAGACCGCAATTTTTAACAAGTGACTGAAGTCAGAGTTGGCTACTTGGTTACCTAGCCAGCATAATATAGCTGGCTACAGACTATGAGTGTTTAGAGTCGCTGATTTTTTCTGTCAAATATATTAGTTCCATGAAGACTGAGCTAAGAAGTGGAGTAATTATTAATCGTCTACAAATGATGGTAGCTAAAGAGCTACTCTCAGAATTTCGGAAATACTGTAGTAACCTAACTTAGCTAATGTTGGTAGCGCCTGGGACTTATCAGTGCATAACATTAACGTTACACACTGCATGGCATTTTAACGTTACGTTAGCTTGATGTGCTTTGGGAGAAAAAAAAAAAAACATGGGATCAGTCCAAGTGAAGGCATCCAGAAAATCAGAAAATGACTGGGTCACCCCCTCAGAAATTTCTCAAAAAATTCATATAGGTACCTCTGGTGGACTTATGAAATAATACCAAGTATTAGACCAATATCCCTAATAGTTTTGAAGTGATGGCCTGTCACAATTTTAAGTATTTTTTTTTTTTTTTGACGAAATTGTGTTTCGTCCAACTTTGGGCTTCCAATGCTCCTCTATTATTTGACCAACAGATCAGATTTTTTGGTCTCCTGGCCAACTTTTCCCCTAGAATCAGAATTTCTGGTCAGATTAGGTGTATCTACCTTGGTTGCTCCACAATAGGGCTCCAAAGTTGGCTGAAAAGCCAAAAATCGCAAAAATTGCTGTACTTTTTAAATGCTACAGATCTGAAAGTTTTGGGAATTCAAGCTTGAAATTTTTTTGTGACCAGTCCTGATACCTCTCATGGGTAATCCACTTTAATCTTGTTTGTATCTTGGCAGGAATGAGAAGAAAATTTTTTTTTTATTTTGCTCGTTTTTTCATTTTATGGAAAAAATAGCAATTTTGAAGTCCATGGTTCAACATGTGCGCAATTGACCACATCCTTCAAATCTTTACCATAGATTGCTATAGTTGTCAACTTCATCTGACAAAAAAATTGGGATGGTGTTCAGCCTAGTTTTTTACTGCAATTTTTTGAATGATGTTACCTATTTCGAGCAGATATTGATGAAAATTCAGCATCGTGTAGCATCAATTGCCAAATTCAGCACATTTGCCACATCTAGGCTCTTTGAAACAGCTAAATACTTGCAAAAAATAACTTCAATACAATTTTTCAAGCAAAATCATTGTTTTATTTGAAGCTTAACAATGGATTACATGTATGACTACTACATTGGAATGGTTCACGTGGTTTTTGTTAGAGACCATAAGAATTCTGCTTTTAATCTCATTATGTAATTTTTGCTAACATTGCTAACTATGAAATTTACATTCACTGCCAGGAACTTAGAGGACTAAAAATCACACATTATGCAAATCTGTAATGGAATCAGGATAAACTTATACAATTGCTACACCAAAACTTGGAAATTACACTTACGTGAAATCTGTTTGGTATGAATATTTCCTGGATCTGCACATGTACGCTGTTCACTCATGAACCGAGACAAAAACATCTTCTCATGATGAAAACAAATTTGTTCAATTTCCTCAAGCATAACTCCAGATCTCCAGGCGAGCAATTCTTGATCCTCATTGCTTAAGGTATCCACTCTTAAGAAGCCAGTTTTTCTTGCCATACGTTTATTGTGACATTCATCACCCAATTTGGTGCCTAAGTCACACTGTGGTAAATCCTTCTTACCCTCCATGGTTTGAGTGATTATAATAATCTGATCATTGGAGCTCTTTTATACTGGTCATCATTACGCAATACCAAAACGAGTTCAGACGAATTATGGATTAAGTCATCACACTTCACTTACCTCAGATTGCAGATTTGATGATGATGTAAGATGAAACAAGTTTGTGCTTGTCTCAAGATTTCATTATTTGTTCAAGTTTTAACATGATGAACTGAACATTACTTAATATTCATACTTTCAACAAATCTATAGCATTTTATGATGTACGATGGTGCGTTTAAATGGCCACTATGGTGTGTCTATTGAAAAATTCACATAAAATAAACTAGGCTGAACACCATCCCAATTTTTTTGTCAGATGAAGTTGACAACTATAGCAATCTATGGTAAAGATTTGAAGGTTGTGGTCAATTGCGCACATGGTGAACCATGGACTTCAAAATTGCTATTTTTTCCGTAAAATGAAAAACGAGCAAAATAAAAAAAAAATTTTCTTCTCATTCCTGCCAAGATACAAACAAGATTAAAGTGGATTACCCATGAGAGGTATCAGGAATGGTCACAAAAAAATTTCGAGCTTGAATTCACTAAACTTTCAGATCTGTAGCATTTAAAAAGTACAGCAATTTTTGTGATTTTTGGCTTTTCGGCCAACTTTGGAGCCCTATTGTGGAGCAACCAAGGTAGATACACCTAATCTGACCAGAAATTCTGATTCTAGGGGAAAAGTTGGCCAGGGAGACCAAAAATCTGATCTGTAGGTTAAATAATAGAGGAGCAGTGGAAGCCCAAAGTTGGACGAAACACAATTTTGTCAAAATTTAAAAAAAAAAAAAAAAAAAAACTTAAAATTGTGACAGGCCATTACTTCAAAACTATTGGTCTAATACTTGGTATTATTTCATAAGTCCACCAGAGGTACCTATATGAATTTTTTGAGAAATTTCTGAGAGGGTCATCTGGGAGGGTCTGGATGCTTAGATATGGACTGACCCCATGTGTCATGGTTATGGTTTTGGTCATGTTTATGTTCATGTTCAGTGTTCATGATTTTGTCTTTTATTTATTCTTTTTGGTTATTGTAATACTCAGGCTTTTAGTTCATTCCATTTCTCAGTTCCATTGCACTTGTCTCCCCTGTCTTGTGATCTAGTTGGTTCAGTCCGTCTTCCCTGTGTGCGTGCTCAGTTACTTCGGGTGATTTAAATGAATCCCGGTGTTAATATATTCCTTCGATTCTCGTTTACTTCCTTCGTTTTACTGTTCTGATTACTAACAAAACTAACGTTTGTATTTTGTATCATAGTCTATTAACACAACTAATCCATGTATATAGATTACTAACTTACTAATGAGCACTCTAGTTAAATCTGTAAAGTTGCACCGCTACTAATTTATACTAATTGCCTCTCAGCAATCGCCCTGTTCTAGTCTCCGCCTCTTGCTCAGCTGTACCTGTCTCCCCCTGCGTTTCTGCGAGATCTCTCGCACGTGCTTAATTACTTTCCTGCACTCGTTATTTGTGCACTTAGAACTCCTTGACCGGAGCTGTTTAAATGTCATAGGCTGTCTGTGTGATTCCCGTCCGTGTCTTGGCTTTCGCCAGTTTTCGTGGTTAGGGTTTCCCTCATGTGATTCTCCTGTCGTAATTAGTCTGATCCAGCTCACCTGCTCCCTGCATAGCATGTGACTTTCCTCCCGTCTATTTAAGCAGTCTTTTCACAGCCAGCTCCTTGTCAGAAGGTTGATGAGTATTTCATTGTGCAGAGCGCCTTGTATGCCATTGAGTATTGTTTTTCTTCTACTGGTTTGTCCGACTTTGATTCTTGCCTAGCCCTTTTTGTACTGTTTTATCTTTTTGGATTTTGACCCTTTTTGTATGACTACGATTTCTGTGTTTGGATGCCCTGTGTATGACACTTGGATTTGTTCATCGACTATGACTTTTTGCCTATCGATTTTGCACCTTTGCTCATCTGTCTTACTGGTTCTGACCCCTGTCTTGTCGACACTGTTTTTGGATTTTGTATTGTGGCTTGGCAATTCTTGTGTTTTTTTTTTTTTTTTGGCTTTTGACTCGGACTCCATTAAAGGCATACTTTTTTTGGATTACTGTCTCGCGTGCGGTTCCTGAACTGTACCTCACACCATGCTCTTTTACATGGCATCAGTTGAATTTAATACGGTCAATTCGCTTGAAAAAAGTATTGATGGTTTTATATTTATATATATCTCTATCATTCATGGCTATGGCAAAGGCAGCCTCATTCACTGACAAAGCGGAGGGATATTGTGTCACCTCGTGTTGTAATGTACAATACAAATTTGAATTTGGGTCTGGCAATACAAATCATCTAGTGCTTCTAAACCTCGTCCACTAAGCGACATTAAATTATATTGATGGGATGTCAAAGTTTGAATTACATCCAAATTTTACTGTATCATTATCCTAGTGATTATTTTGTAGAGCAGTCCAGTAACTCCCTCACCTAAGAACTTAAACAAGAATAAGGGCTCTTGCACCGTTCATATTTAAATATATGGCAGACTTCGGCAACTTTTTTTTTTTGCATTTCAAATTCTGTGACGCATAAATTACGCAAAAGATGTTTGCAATGCAGCTAGCTTGTTGAGTTGCACTTTTCAGTTTTTGAGAATTTTATCACATTTACACATACATGTATTTCTACTAATATTTTCATGAATCATCACAAATAATCGAGTTTTAACCAGAAAAGACGAAAGTTCACTGGATAGACTAAGGTGTAAGCTGTCATCCAGCAAAATGAAGTGAACAAACTTGTCTATATGCTTGAGGAGGAAAAATAGAGAAGGAAAAAAGACTAAGACAGCGATGAAAATATAAAAACAGAAAAAGTTATTTTTCTAAATGATACCAGTGTTTTGCTTCATTGAATTTATATGTCCAAGCAATGTGACACTCAAATTGACTGTATTTTTGAGGGTCCATGGACTATGGATGAAGCCACCACGACATCACATATTGGTGTATTTAGGCATTTTGACCAGCGCTATTTTTTGAAACCGGATGTGATTCTTAATCGGAAACATGTTGAGAGTTAACCTGCATTATGGTAATATCACTGGTTGTGGACAGAGTTTTATTTATAAGCAAAAACTTAACACGCAGACCTGAGTTGGCAAAACTGCATTTTAAGAAACGTCTTAGGTGTATCAAGGCGCTGTACACTGAAGCAGAAAAAAATATATATATTCGGTTTTGTGAGCTACAGGCAATAGGAAAATGCTTTGTAACTTTTGCAATGAACAACAATCCAAGCCAAGGGAAATTGACAGTAATTCTATTGATTGATCCTCGCAACTGAACAAATTACCACGTAGTTGCTAATGAGGAAACACAAATGGGAAGGGGTTTGGAGAAATGATGCACTTTGAAGCCTATATATGTCTTTCCATTTTCTTGAGAACCGTTCATCGGATCGCCCCCGAATTTCGGCAGCCCGCAATCCAAAGCAGTAAATTGGCCTGGCCTAAAGGAATTGGTTAGATTTTTTCTCTGTGGAGGTGTTCATGATGCTGAAAGTGCACTTAATGCTTTCAAGGATTTTAGCTGAAGTCCAAAAATGAGCCATTATTGATGCAAAGTTGAATCTTCTCTTTTTTGTTTGTTTTTGCTTTTACTGTATGTTTCTCAGGGCCCCACATTAGCTTCTGAAACAGGCCCCAGATCCTTAAGACTGCCACTGGACTCTCCTTGTATAGGGTGCAGCCACTCGCAACTCTCAGATGAGCCTCCCTGCTGATATCTTGCACGTAGTCCCCCAGAGTGCCTCTAGATGGCACTGAGCACAATAGAAGTCTCAGAAGTGATACATTCAGTACGCATCCATACATCTCCCCAGGTATCTGTGATTTTACATTATTTTTTGTATGAGTGCATGCATTTTCCAAGCTGTGGGATTTTAACCTGCCTCTGGACATTTTCCTTGCCTGTGCTCTAATCTGCAGATTTCTGTTACAGTTTCTGGATTTTGAATTTGTCAAAAACAAAACTGGACAATGTGCTGAGTTGATAGCCCAGTCCTAAACATGACTGGGTTCTGTCTGCATGCAGTACAGTTAAAGGTAAATATTTTAAATGACTCTCTTAAAGGTACCAAAAACCTGGCATGTGTAAATCAATTCAGACATACTGGTCAAAAACCAGGCATTTAAAATACCAGCTCTTTGATCTAATTAGGTTTGATTGGCATGGACTAGGGTTACAGTATGAACGAGAAAGCACTCAGAGTGTGCATACCTCTGTCGATGCAATTGGAACTATACTACCATGTCATGGAATTTAAGATGTATGGCATTTATTCTGGTCTTCCAATCACACAACAGTGAAGAATCCTTTTAAAAAATCCTGGATCTGGATCACCACCAAAATTTAATAGATCGTACCTTTTACTGTGGCCCACACTTCCACAAAATATTATTGAAAGTGATATATTTGAGAGATTTTGTCTGGACAAACAAACAAACAAAAAATTGCTCATGGAGCGACACTTGTGAAGACTTAAACACAACACAAGACTGTGCTATTTGGCGTTGGTCCCATGTCTCACATTTTCTGCAGCAAGTTTTTGACCTTTTTAATGGCCTTGACCTTGACCTTCCAAAATTGAATCCCTTCCTTCTTGTGGTATTAATCAATATCTCGAGAATTGTGGATTCTTGAGTGAGCACGGACAAAGAGATGAAATTGCTCATTGAGCATTGCTTGCGAAAACTGGAGAATACGAGATAAGACTGGGGATACTCAACGATTATTTCCGATGGTGCCTAATAGTTTTTTCATTACTGTTTGCTGGACCAATTATTTGACAGATCAATTACTGGATGATGTTTATACAGCACTCGTTGAGAAGATTTGGTTGAAATCGATGATTTCACTTAGTAAAAACATGCGCCATAATAGGAGATATTGCCATAAAAAATAAAAATAAAAATTTTCATAATGTCAAAATGGCTTGTCCAATATATATCAAATTTTGGGGATTTACTAAGGTCACCAATTTCTATCCTTGAAAAATTAAGAAAAATTGGTTAATAAACAAGGGTCAAATTTTGATCTGGAACCGCGAGACGGGGCCAACCTGCCAGAACGTTTAGGCCTTGGTCCCATGTTTGCAACTTGTCTTGTTCACAAAATGTTAACAAAAATGGGATTTTCACGTGTTGGATGAACTTAATCTTTGACTTGTACAGGAATCGGTGGAAAAATCCACACTGAATGAAGCAGTTTTCAGGAGAACTCATTGTGCTTAATGTTTATTGTGATATTTGATCATGAAAATAGGCAAAATACTCCACATTATAAAAGATATGGAATTTTGTCACCATGGAAAGGCCATGATGTCAAAACTGCGTGTCCGAGTTTGACTAAATTCGTCAGGTTCCCTTGGGGTTGTGATACATACCATACTCAATAATCAGATAACATTAATGCAGAAACAAAAAATTTGACATTTTAACCCGCACCATATAAACTTTGACCACCACAAAGTGCCCAGGTCAGTTTTAGTAAAGGAATTTTTGGCGTAGTCCCATGTTCCTGTCATTTTTTTTAAATTAAGATCGTTTTAGTACCAAAAGTTTGTTGGTTGGTGGAAGTGATGAAGCACTTCCAGAGGAATTTCAGTCTTCCCATTATCCAACAAAAACATTCACCACAGAGGTTGATTTTAGGGAAACAGAGGGGAATATTTCAGCACTTGTGGTAAGTATTATGTCTCAGTTGGCTGACAATGCAGAATCTTATGAGCATAGACATCGACAATACTGGAGAGTGTTTTCAGAACCCAAATGTGCCCCTGCCAAAGTCCCCCAAAAGGAAACAAGACTATTTACCAAGCTGATATGCAGGGGGGATAAGGGGCACTTGTTCGGTTATGATGCCCTGGTGCCTGGTTTTTACGCTGCCCCTGCAGGTTTTGGACTAACACCTCTGGGTGGTCAGCACTGCTCAAACCACTGTGGAGTCTGATGTAATCACGTATGAAGGTCATTTTTATTTGTATGACTTATGTCAGGCAAGGTACAACTGATGTGTAGGCATGAGGCACATGTGATTATTGATGTATTGATGTGCACTCACGTGTCGCCTTTTACCTAGCACAGTTGTTTATCTGTAATTCACATTCTTCTTTAATAAATTGCATTCATTTTAACCAGGACTCCCTCTTTGACTGATATCCATCACACTGCTATGGATTTTCAGCTCTGATATACTCACAGCTCACATCTGCACTCTGTAGTCACTCGCCTGTATGTATAGTGCCGTTGCAAATACATATATTCTTATATTGTTGCGGGCTGTACCAGCCATGGGCACGTCTGCATCTACATAGCGAAATTGCACCCTTACAGCGCCACACAACGGTCATGTGCTGCTGTATATAAGGTTCACTTATAATTTTAGGTGGGTTCAGATTCACTTTAACAATCTTTAAATTGCACCCAAGCCAGGGCCACTTTAAGACAACACGTGTTCCTTCACCTCTCAGTTACTTACAGTGCTTGGTATAACTGAGGGGAATTCTACAGCACTGATGCTGTTTAGCTGCTGACTTTTCATCCTTTCTAGTGTGAAATCAGAGTTTCTTTCGTTAATTTCCATATTAGGTTCAACTATGTTTTTCAATAGTTTGTATTCCTTTTAGGGAATCAAGGATCTGATGTTGTAAATAGCTCTGAAGAGAAAGATGTCCTTAGCATTTCAGTGTTGCCCAAAATGCGCAAGCAGGCTGACTGAGCATTGCTAGGCTTCCCCATTACAGCAACAGGAATGATCATTCAAAATGGAAAATTCTTCTTACCTGGTGTAACAATATGGAACAATATGCAGTAACATTTTATAACTGTCCTTTCACAGCTGAACACATGCTTCCCCTGAAGAACTCACGGTGACCTAAAAATGTACCGAAGTTTTTGGGCTCCAGGTATTTGAAAATTGACCTGGTCCTCCGTACTGCAGAACGATAGGCTAACATACTGCTGTCGGTCACCAGTGCGATTCTGATAGCTTTCACAACTGCTCGTATGCCTCAAGGATACAGACATATGCTGTCTCTCTACCTCCTTTTTCACTAATGACTCCCACACTGTGTCTGAGGTGAAAATCAGCAGGTTTGGCAATTCTTGTTTTTAGGTCATTCTTCCAGGACGCGGAATCTGGCTCACTGACAGCTTGTTTAACGGTGCCATCTTTACAAGTGCGAGACGGCCCACCCTCCCACAAGGATGGCTGAGAGTACAGGCTGAGCCCAGAGGATGTCGTGCCTGAGAGTCTACGGTCTGCAGCCCCGTCTCTCCGCCTGTGCGCTCTGCTCCACTGAACCAGATCCTCATACTTGATTTGCAACCAAGGAGTGTTCGGTCTTCACTATTTTCAGAGAAAGGCAATGTCGACGTGCCATCTAAACGTACCTGCTCTTGGCTTGTTCTGGGAAGTTTGCATGCAGGAAAACTACATATTTTTGAAGGATTCACATATTCTGCAAATCCTTTTAAATGCTCCTACTTTTTTCCTTGGCAGTATGACCAAACAAATATTTTGAAATTGCACCATAACCATCCATAGTAATAGCCAACAGCTACATTCCCCCTTTGATCCTTACCTCCTACTTTTTTGTGATAAAATCTGAGTGTCTTTTTACCAACAATAAAATAGTCTGACCTAGAGGACTGAGGCATCAGTATCTGATAATAAGCAACAGAAGTCCACTATCTCCCTAGTACAAGAAAAATAAAACATTGACAGCTGCGCAGACCTTGTCACTGGTGTTTACAGATCAGGAGTTCTGGCTTCCAGCCATTGGATTTGTTCAGTGAGCTAAGTGGCGAAACATGTTATCTCTTATACGCAACAATTCACGTGAGTCAAGTTGTGCAATCAGGTATGAAAGATACATATGCAAGAAAATTTAGCAGCTAACATCCCTCCGTGTATTAATGGGCTGACCCACGAGGCTGTCCTAGAATCCTTTAGCATTCCCATAAAAATAGTCTGAAAATGTGGATGGCTTATTACCAGTAACCTTTGGTTTGATGCCCATTAAGCCTCTCGATAATGGCGTCTGCTAAATAAAGAACAGTACCTGGCTTTATCAGCTATTTTGCATATTAATCACATTATAATACACAGTGCGTTTTAGCATTCTTCTGGACAAACAGTTCTTGGTTTTCAAGTCACCTAGTCTGTATGTGATCACATCATAGGCCATCCCGCAATCATTTATTACCTTTGGTGATGTGCAACTTACAATAATTATGTTCAATCTATATCAGGACAAAGTGCAATTAATATTATAGTATAAAGGGCAATGTGCAATCTATTTATCCACATATATTATTGTCATGGGCTACATGCAATCTAATTTTAGTATGTAATAGTGGGCAATGTGCAAGTATTTGTAATTGAGGATGGGCAATCATTTGCACTTTGCACTTGACATTTTTGTAACCAGTATTTTGAACATGCAGTATCGCACATAGTAGCTTAAATATGCACTCTGCACTTTATTTCTCTACACTTCATCTTCTGCTGGCATTTAACTGCCCCTGCCTTACTGCACTTAAACCATCATGGTTTTTACTTGTATCAACTTGTCTCTGTTCTTATTTTTACTTTTCCTCTTTTTTGTTTTTGTTTTTCTTACTTGTGTAGCATATGTCTTGTATTGTGTGTTTTGCTGTTATTAAGCTGTTGTTTATATCAACCCTGCAAGGGACAAAAGTTGGAAATTAGCCTATGGCTACAAACCACCATATTTACACATTAATGTTTATTAATGTGCACTGTCCCTTTTAAATAAATAAATAAAAAGATAAATATGGCCATGATTCCAAAAAAAAAAAAAAACAATTATTTGACTACCTTCAGTTCAGTTTTAGTTTGTTCAATTTAGCTTGCAGATGTTTAATATTAACTGATCGCTACCCCTTAGTCAGAATTACAAAGGGCCATGTTAAACTGAACAATAGGGCTATCGCTTACAATGTATTTTTACTCAAGGGCACAGTAATAGTTTTACAATTATTAACTATACTTGTATATTGCTGAAGTATTATTACTACTGTGTAACTGTGTATTCACTCTGTCACTTGCGCTACCAAGATACAGTACCCCATACCCTGTCACCCCAAAAAATGACGAAGCCGTTCATTTTTTTAAAAATTCAAAACTTGTATTGTGCAGACAATAAATAGTGCTTACAAAGGGATTTTTTTTCTCGTGTTAAGACATGAATTCCTGTTAAGATAGACATTTACAGTACACAGTTGATATCAAATTTTGCCCGAGATCAGTGAGCGCCCACGATGCTGGAGGTGTGACTAACATTTACGGTGCAGGAATAGGGTAAGCTGTCACATGCACATCTCCACACCTGATCATCAAAGGCTGCCTTTCAAAGAGTCCGTAAAAAAAAAATAAATAAAAAAATCAAAAAAAAAAGTCTTGGAAAAGAACAGCACGTGGGATCTCTGCTTCTCCTGTCGTCCTCGGTAAACCTCAGGAGATGTCCGTCTGAGTGGATTTGGGGGCTCCCCCCTCCTCTTGCCCCGGCATGGAACGCCTCTCCTGGCAGCGCCCACTGAAGAGACATAGCCTCCAAGGTGCACTGCGCCTAAATATCAGACGCCCACAGAATGGGCTTGGGCACAGGAAGAATCCTCTCAAGGTCTTCGCTGACAGAAGCAGGTTCAGCAATTCTTCACAGAAGAAACCTTCTTGCTACGGCCGGTGGAACCTGTGGGGCGGAGGAGACATGAGCATCAAGGAAGAGCCCGCCTTCATTATGACATCACAGCTGGGTCAGTGGGGGTTAGAACTTCATCAATCAGGGGTTCATTTGCAGTACCGCACATTGTGCAGTGCACAGCAGAATCTAATTACTGCCAGTAAAAAATGGAGCCCCGCATAAGCGAAACGCGAGGAGCCGTGCACGGCCATTTGTTATGTTTGTCACAGCTCGCTGCTCTCTGCAGATTTTAGGTCTCGGGAGGCTAGGATATTGCTAATTTTGGCTCAGCATCTTTATTGCACTGGCGGTGTGTACGTCTAAAAATAGCACTGGGGTAGCAGAACCACTGCGTGCACTCAGAGGCGCTCACACGGACATACCCACAGTGAGTTCACACACACAAACTGTCCTTGGTCAAACACAAGTCCGCGTAAAGCAAAATTTCCCTCTCCTACACTAACGCACACACAATCGCTCACACAGCAGCAGCCCTTGTCACACACAACCTTGAGTTTTACAATCCCTTCCCTCTCAGTGTTTCCTTATGCATACACACACATATCCACACTCCATTAAGACACAAATACTGACCTTGTCAGGTGCTTGCTCGAGGCATGGACCTCCATCTCATTGCTTTTAAACTCGTTCAGCTCTTTCCGTATTGCTGCCTATGGGACAAATAACAGTAAGTCATTTAAATATCCTGGCCTCCTGACATCTGGAAGCTGTGATGTCTGTACACTCAAAAAATGTTGGATTTATTTGAAAATGTTACATCAACTGGTTCCACAGAAATTTTATGCAGCTACTAATTAAATTCCAAGATCTCAGGCCAGTTAATCAAGCAAATGAACAGGACGTTACATAAAGGTCCTGTATTGCACAAAACCATTTAATTGTGCTTTTGAAAGTAAGGAGATCCAGTTTCAGTGATAACAATACAGAATTGCCAAAACCCGTCATCCCTTCCTAAGGCTCGACAGCCCGTCATCATGAAAACAAGCGCTCATACAGGTCATTCTGAAATCCTCTGATTTATTACATCAACAACATACAGTCATTAGCATGGCCCAGCCAACACCAGGCAACCAGTGTTTGTCACCCCCACTGAGCGTAATTTAAAAGTTGCAGAGTTAAGGTAAGGTGACAATTAGATCCGCAATGGTACTGAGCACCTAGCTTACATTTTGGCCCAATTCCAATCCGACCCCTTATGGACTCACTGACTTAGAGGCGCGTTCACGGGAAGTCCGTGAGTGTGTGAGGGCTGTTCCATTGTCAGATCATCAAGTCAGTGAGTCCGTGAATGAGCTCTTACTGCCCCCTTACCGTAAGTCAGCACCGATGCTGACTTTGGGTAAGGAAATTACCCACAGTTCATAGCGTTGTGAAGTCAAATACGGGGGATGCTGTCGAAATACCGGAAATGTAAACAAAAAAAAAAACGGTAAATAAACCAAAGAGCGGTCTGATCGAGGTAATGGAAGGAGCAAGAAAGAAAAAGTTTACGTGTAAGTATTAACGTTGATTGTCACAACTGCGCGTAGTTTGTGATTATTGCAGTCTAATGATTTGGTCAGATCTAATAGTGAAAGGGGGTAAGCACTGTTCCATTCCAATTTATAGGATCTGGAGCCGTCTCAGACTCTCAGACTCAGTCGCTTACAGCTGACGTCAATTAGGTCAGTGAGGGTTCAGGGCTCGAGTCTTCAGGGGGCGGATTGGAATTGGGCCTTAGTTCATAACCCCATCGTAGTGGCTCAGTCCTGCACTCCCCCTTCTCCTCTTGTACTGGATTTTGTCCAAGTACCAAGACAAGAAGGTGTACTGATGCTAGAATTATTGAAAAAGGCTGACTTTTTTCTGAAAGGAAAAAAAACGCCAAAAGCTCTGTCTTCCACTGTCGACTGCCTCGATTCTCTGCGAGTGTCCGGAGATACAAAGAAACAGTGACTTAGATTTACTTTGAAGGATAATCTGTACCTAGCAAGCGAAATATTTTGGATTTCTTTTGATTTTAAAACTAAGTTCCAAGTGTAACAATAGTTGTATGCGAATGGCTTGGTTGTCCATGTTGATAAGCGCTGCCCTAAAAATTGCTTAGCATGTACGCTTTACCTTTCCATAATCATTGTGTAGTTTATTTGCTAGCTACTAAATCAAATGTGAATCTAGAAACAGTTGCTGTTTTGGCCAGAGATAATGTAAAAAACACTTTGATTGGAAAAAATGGAATGGCTGACCATTTAATGGAATGCAGTTATGGAAGAATGGCACAGCCATTCACAATAAATTGAATGTTAGCTAACAGTTGCTGCGATATTAATGCTAGCAACGGACTGTTCTTAACGTTACCAACTGAATTCAGAGTGAATCAAACTTATCTGGCAACTGTGCAGTTCACTTGCTACCAACAAACCAAATCAGTTCATGTGTATTTAGAAACTGTTGCTGGTAGCCTGGGGATTTCAACATAGTCACTATCAGTCAGTGCACGATGGAAAGGGCTAACAGCTCTAACCACTCAGTCCACAGAACCCATTTTCAGAGGTATAGAGTGACAAGATGAGAAATCATGGATATTTTAACTAGATAAACCTCCGTTTTTGACATCAAAGAATATTATAACTTGAAAAAAATAGTGGCAAAGCCACCGCGCCTGCTTGGCCAAACATGGCCAAAATCGAACTTGCCCAAGATTTTCACCCCATATATACGCATATAAAATATAACATATGAAAAGGATCCGTAAAAAACTGAAGGCGCTAGAGCACTGACAAGGCAAAAAGTTTTCGGACACACGACAGACCACCACGATGGCACCAAACCACAGCATAAGCCTGATGGGCCCTGAGGCCAAGCGGGCTAAGAACAGCATAAGCGGGGACTTTTCAATCACTTGCGTGGAACCTGTTGACATAACATTTTTAAGTAAATCCAACGTTTCATTTTTTTGATAAAACAGGCTCCAACAAGTTGCATTCCTTCACAATACTAAATCCGAGGTTATAGTGACTAACTGTAGTGGCTGTGGTCACAATCACAGCAGGAGCAGTGTATCTAAACATGACGTGCAGAGCAGAACAGGAGGCACACTCCTGACTGTAAGATCTTGGTCTAACAGGCTGCAGGGGGCAGTAACGCTACCTTGTCAGCTGCAGAGAGTCGGGTCCAAGGCTTGTCAGCTCGTCTGTCATAATCCTGAGCTTTGGCCACTTCAACGTAGTCGCTGAAGCGTATGAGGATCTTTCTGTCTCGCAGTTCATCGACTGTGGGCCGCTGGTTTAGCTGAAGCAGAAAACAAAGGAAGAGGGACATTCAGACGGGTCATTCAGCAGTTGCGGTAATAAGGACACCGACAAGTGACCTCAGCCAAGCCTTATGAATTGCTGATGGTGGTTAATTCAAGTGACCAAATTCGCACTGACTCATATTGGCTCCCCCGTTCACAACTCCCAATACACTTTGCTGACTTGGGATTCTCATTACAAACAACTTTAATGACAGGTTATATTTTACTACTGTCCACATTGCAACTTTATTGCCTGCTCTGCAATGCTTCTGGAAGCACAGTGTCAGTCAGCCTAGGGGCAGGCAGGGCAAGGACAGAGGAATGAAGACTGCTGATTCTAGATGTCCTACAAACCCTCAAATTCAACACTTCAGTACGCCCCTGTGGGGTTTTTTTTTTTTTGCCATGTTAGTTTTTGAAGACAGCTTATTGAAAGAATTAAATGGTAATGGATAAATGAAGAGTTTGTTTCCAAAACGCAATAAGTGTCGAAGTTACAAAAATTGAGATAATACCAAAGAGCGATAGCCCTGTGCTTCTTACACATGGTGCAAGTCTGTTTTTAGAAATTCATACTATAAGGTATATTTTTTAATAGCCAAAGTTTGTGTTTTTCTATAAAACACCATTGGCACTAACCTAGAAAAAGCTGATTCACTCAAAATGAGTAAAATGGATATATTGCATTTTGGAAACAAACTCTTCAAATATTGAGCATTGACAAATTGGAAGCAATTAAAATCTAAGAATTTTGTTCAATTTGGTGATAACTTAATTCCATGGATTAGCCATGGCAATAATATTCCTTGTTTTTACCCAGAAACAATTCAGATACTGCTGTAATGCCTGCCATGATAGGTAAAACTAAGCTCAATCAGTATTCTTAAAATGATTTATGTCATAATAAAATGTTTAATGAATCTGTCTCTTTAGAAGTTGTCTCACACTCAGATATAATCAGAAGACTTCCTATCAGCAGCTGACACACCAGTCGCATGTGTGGCCGTATACTGTGAGCGTTCAATTGTTTGAGATTTCATTTGTGTGGTATTACTCGAGCAGGGATGGCTGTTTGAGGGGTACATACCTTTCTATTAAGCCTCTGCTTAATTTCCCTTCTCTCCTCCTGTTCAGACTGGTCATTCCTCTCTGCAAACCAAAGGAGAAAAAAAGCCACATGTCAACAAAAACGCAGAGGCTGCTATAATGTTGAACAATGGTCATTACTCATGAGACCTACATATGCACTACAGCAGCCATCTACAGGGATACATTAAGCCCCCTGTGTAACAATTACTGCACAAGATGGCCTCAGCCTGTCTTCTTTTATACTGTACTTTATACTCTCCTGCAGTCGTAAAGAGAGGCATGGACTTCAACATTCTAGATAGGCTGCATCATTTGCTTCGACTCATTCTGTTTCATGTTTACCTCAACTTCGAGGGAATATCACACTGATGAGGAGTTTGGAGAAAGGATTACAGTGTCCCCTGTAATTACCAAGCCAAACATGCGAGTTTCTGAGCAAACAGAGCCCGTCTGTTGGCTGCTATCGTCAGGAGCTGGGATGAATCCCGGCGAGCCCTGTCCGCAATTACACGCTGAGGGATTCTGACATGGTAAATAGGATTTCCCCTTTATTAGGTCACATGGGATCATTTGATGTCATATGCCGAGTTAAAATGATTACAATTTTAACTGAACACTAATTCAATTATTCTCACAATGATTACATCACAGCTTTTCATTAAAAGAAGTCGTTGCTACAGTCAAAAGTCCATTGGGTGGTGTAATCAGTATTGTTTGCAATCAAAAACTATGCTCCTATGCACAATGCTTCATTATCAGCTCTTCTGACAATGATTATGTTATTTGTTTTTTACAAGGCTACTACAGACTCATTAACAACTCTTTATTTACAGATGGAGTTAGCTTCTGGCTTGGTGAATGCCAGTACAGCACAAAGCAACAGGAGACAGTTGCCAGGGCTGCATTACTGGTGCTTGCACTGATGATTAGTGGAGTAGGGACCATGTCACTCAAACACACCCAGCCTCCACAGCCTCTTTGTTATGGTACATTTATATCTTAATTATTAAAAGGTGAGTAATTTTAGGATTTTTAAAATTGATTTCGCCATTTTATCCCAACATAAGAGAAATGTAGAGCCGGTTTTGATGAACACCTTTGTTATCTGGAATTCAAACTATCAGGTGACCATTGGGAAACCGCAAATTAAAAGCCCAGATTAATTTCCTTCAGCGCGGTTCAATTGTTTACACCAAGTCTATATTAATTCCATCAGCAGACTACTTTTGTGTGTGGGTTTCCCTTTCCATAAAGAGCACTTAGAAATGGATGTAATGGAAACCTCCCGGGAGAGCCACAAGATGGGAGAATATTTGTTGTGCTATTTGAGCACATATTCATCAAACACCCCTCTGAGGCTAGGCTACTCTAATATTTTGCTCAGACCCAGGAGTTTGATGTTTATTGTTCAATAATACTGAAAGCACATGACAGAACACTCAAAAATATGTTATTGTAGGCTTTGCTAGTCATCTTTGGCTTTTTAATTTTTACAGAGAAAACACTCATTCTTGAGCCCAAAAAGCATCAGTCATTTTTTGAAGCTTTGAAAATTGAGGGAGATTTAAGAATATCAGAGAGTGCTATTCCAAGAGCCATACAGTATAATGTAAATACTCCTGAGAAATGATAAATTAGCTGATTTAAAAAAGAAAACCAACCAATATGCAGCGCAACTGTTACCCTCACAGACATTAATAACAACAGGTGGAAAAATGGTATAAATAAATTGAGAAAATACATGCAATGAAAAATTTACGTGTAAATAGCTATACACTCGTTAAATATAAATTTATGCTTGTAAACACAGGCCTTTATTTCGGAAAATAACATGAATGCATAAAACAAAACATAAACATTAAGAGGGCAGGACTAACCATACATATAAAAATAATATTTGAAACATTTGAAAATAGCTTTTTGAATTAGATGAATGTTTTACAAACTATAATAACATCAATGCCAGGCTACACTTGATTAGAAAATGAAGTGGGTCTTAAAGATGTATTAATTTCAGAACTGACCAGACCGCGTTGTACTCGCAGTAGTTCATATTTAGAATAACATGTTGAGTAGCTATAGTTAATTAATTACGTTGTACCTCAAATACAGTCTCTTATTAAGTTAATTTGCCTTTCGATTTAATTACATGCGAGCGAGAGTTTCTCCCGCTAAAGGAATATGCTTATCAGGTATGACGAAGGAGAGTAACAGAAGCTATACTTACGCTTTAGGATATTCCTACTTTCTAGCTCTTCAACAGCCGGCCGCTGGCTTAGTCTCCTGCGGAAAAACACCAAAATCACATTTTGGACCATTGTGATCCGATTCTCGAAGTGAAGTCTTGCAAATCCAGTATTAGAACATTAAGTCCCTGAAAGTGAAAGCAGGACGCTTCGGTTTGCTCATTTTAAAGGGAAATCCCTTGTCTTTCCATCTCGACTCCAATACTCTTCTGTGATGCTGAGCTTGAGACACCCTCCACATCGGGGAAAAGAAACAAGCAGCGTGTCCTATCCTCTCGAAAGTAGCCTGCCCTATTTTTAGCCTGCTTTGCGGTCTTTTGATCTCTATCTCTTCGCAGTGAAGAAGCAAAAAATTTGCGAAGACAGGCAATATTCAGGGACGGTAAGCACAGACAGTCTGAGTGTCTTCCCTCTAGCTGATGCTCTATATTCTGCCTCGCAACCTGGCAGAGCTGTTCAAAGTAGCCTACTCCTGAGCCTGCCTCCTTTCCTCACTATGCATAATTGTGTTGTAGAGGCGTTGCGTGAGAAATTCCCACGCACACTCAGTACACGCCTGCTACTGGTGCAGTGAGGACTACGGAGCTTTCCCCAAGCGATAAGAATAACGGGAAAGAGTCTATTTTTTTTTTTTTTTTTCAGAAAAAGGCATCTTCCTCCCTACTCTTCCGCTGACCACCGCGTGCTTTACTTCTATTAAAACATAAACCCATCTTATACATTTTATTTCAGTCTGAGATTGTTATTATGGTACGAGGGAGCGGGCACCTCCCTGTGATTCTCCACTCCAAGTCCAAGCAAACCTCTCGGTCCAGGCGTTAACCTACAGGCTAATACTCCTCTTTCAAACTTTCACATAACCAGATCTTCCCATTGGCTATTTTAAACCAAGAGTGAGCCGAAAATAAAGGTCCATCATAAAGCTTTATTAACGTGAATAATATGCTCAGCGTGTAATCGCCGTTTACAAAAGAACAACGTTTGAAATTATTGCACAACAGCGCGCGATCCCCAGTAATAGCACAACTCCAAAAATGCTGTCCTAATGAATAGTTTACTTATAGTACACCGGTACTATACTTAAAAAAACAAAAACAAAAACGTAAATTATAATTTACTTTTCCAAATCTAATAGGCCTATTTATTTGTTTTCCGTTTCAATTTCGCAGTTGTAAATTGACAGAATAAACATAATTTAAATGGTTTAAAATGCTGTAATTTCTAGCAACAGGTTACAGCAGGAGACAAAATGCACCACAAAGGCTCACTAAGGACCCAAGATTACTGAAATGCCGTGAAGAAATAGGACACAGTCAGCATACCGGAGTGGAGCTAAACCCCTGAACAAACAGAATTCCCGTCATTCCTACTGAGGGCACAGCTCCTTCCCAACCCTGACAGGTCAGACCCCAATTCCCCTCTCCAACAGACCAGGGCACTGAGATGAGACGCAGCTGCCATGAGACCTAAGTTGGTGTCCTGAACAGAGCCACAGAGCCTGCTACAACAATGAACAGAGCTGAACCGCTAACTGTAGCACCTCCGTCACAAACACGGGCTAATGTTCTGTCCGAATGGCCACATCTGAAACCATTTTTGCGCACAATTCTTGAGAGTTTCAGAATAAATTGAATCTGCTTACAAATAGCTTCATTTTCACAAAAAAACATTTTTTCACACTTTCTTGCTAACAATTAACTGAAAAAATTGAATTAATTGAGCAGACTTTCAGTGAGACATTTATAATATCAATGAGTACTTGGTTGTTGTTCTGATACAATCAATAATACCCATGAAATGCAAAAGAACAGGTAATAGAGGTGACTTTAAACAGCAAACTGCACAGTAGTTCTCAGTGTCACAATGCAATGAAGGAGGGGGTGGGATCACTGTAAAGGCTCTTCAGCACACACTCACTGTAATGCATCAAGGCCACTAAATGCAATCACATGGACACCCTGTTCCCTGCCCGTAATTAATGAGAGGATAAGGGAACGTGACAAGGACCTGATGGGAATGATTCATTATGAAAACAGGCTGCCACAGGCACGATGCTGGTGCGAGTGACAGAACACTCCAGCAGGTTGAACAAATCTTTGCATTACAAAAAGCAGCGGCATTAGAAACACCTGCTCAACACCAAAATCCTGCCTGCTTTCACTCTGCCTACTGTCAGGCAACCATCCTAAAATTTACAGGTGAAAAGATCTACCAGAGGAAGCCTATCATTTCAAACTCCCATCCCCCAGGCCCAGCCCCGTGAGGCCAAAATCGAGGTAACGCTCTGGCAGGCTACAAACGGAAATTGTGAACAGAAATAGAAAGGTATTAATTAAGTGGCTTTCTAACACTTGTCAGGCAAGGGCAAGGGGAGATTTGCAGCCTAGTTTTTGGGATTACGGCTTGCTGTCTGGAAGTCACACACAAGGCTCCTCTTCGCTGACATAGAAGATCCGTTAAATGTTTTGCCCAGTCGAGTTCGACAGACCTGCGATAGTGATAAAACATTATAAACTGATAAAACATGCAGAGGGGATGAAAACATCAAAGAATTCCACTTCAAGAGGCTGAAGTCCAGCTCTGTCGTTGGGCAGATCCTGCATAAACTAAAGGATTGGTGAAACTCAACAGT
Organism: Gymnothorax javanicus; assembly: GCA_029692085.1. Taxonomy (NCBI): domain Eukaryota; kingdom Metazoa; phylum Chordata; class Actinopteri; order Anguilliformes; family Muraenidae; genus Gymnothorax; species Gymnothorax javanicus. Next base: position 37,748,150 of record CM056202.1, read on the forward strand.
TGTTAAAATTGTCCTAACCTCTGGCAATACATGAGTACATTTAAACAGTATCTCTTGCCACGGGGATATTTTTATGCACAATTTGGAAGAGGATAAAATGACTTTGCACTGAACAGATTTGCCTTTTACAAATAATCAGGAGATGGAATTAGCCTCAGTTTACATGAGAGTTCCAGCTCTTAGAACTCGGGATCAGAGATTATCAGCGGTGCCAAAGCAGAATTTTACAGTCCAGATACAAGCACCGCACTAGGATGTTTACAGAAGTGTATGCACATCTGTATACACACACAAATTCCAATGTCATCACATTTTAAAATAAAACCCTTTCTTTTTCTGTCAGACACCCATACACACGCGCACACTAAATTCAGGCTGCCCCAGTAAATACAAAGCAGAGATCATGTTACCTAAATCCTAACCCTAGAAAACTTCAGCACTTGTTTAAGCTATTAGGGAATCACATTTGCTAGTGTCTGATTTGCTGGAAATCTCACCAGCATGTCAAAGCGATGAAGGGGACTGTGGGTGCAGGGGCTGATGGGACTGTCAGCACACTGGCGTGGAGAAGGAGATGACGCCATGCCCTCTATATGCCCAGTGAAATGCGTCCTCTTCTGGAGGAGGACACTGACTGAAATGGGCCAGGAGACGGCGAGAGCCCCGTTTGCAGGGAAGTATGGACCAAAGCACCATGAGAGCCCTGGGGGGGACAGGTGCCAAGGCTGATTAGCGGGGTCTGTATCCCTCCCGGGGCACAGAGAGTTCAAATTTACTGCGAGCATTCAGCAAGAGAGGGTGTGGACATGGCTGAGATGGAGCAAGCAGGTCGACTCAGACAACTGCTCACGCTTTCTGTGGCCTCCTTCCCTCCTTCAGCTCTTTATTCTTGGTACCCAGTCATGAAAGGAAAACCTTAATATGTATATGCTATATGGCTCCATTAAAGATAGAAAACAAATGAATCGTAGTGCTTCCCATTCCCCCACAAAGGCCAGCGGTGAGCCTTGATGGAAAAACACAGCAGAACACGTTTATTTCACCCACCATTTATAAAAAAAAGACACGGGGCTTCTTTTCAAGGTGTCAAAATATCCATAGAAACATGCAAAGGGCAGAGTCATAAATAAGTCTGGTTTTCATAGGGCACATATCAATGATTCATCAAACACTCGTCTGACCCCAGCCAAGCCTTTTAACACAGACAGAGTCACCTTCAAATCAAGGCAGGAGACATTTGTGTGTATGTATGTGTGTGTGTGTGTGTCTGCCTGTGCATGTGTGTGCCTTTGTGTGTCTTTGGCTAGAGTTGCTCTTAAGCATTCATTGAGGTGCAATAAGGTGAACTCTACGACAGACAGCACAGAGGCGACTGTGCCTTTCCATGAAACGTGTTACAGGGCTGTCATCACGTGGGTCTGTGTAAGTATAAAAAAAAAAAAACGGTAGTAAAACTGTTAAGCATAAATTTAAATTAAATGAAAAGTCAAACATGTAAGTTCTGCGGTCCCATTCACTGATTCCCTAAATTACAACAAAGGTTACATTTCAAGTGTAATTAAACCCTCACAGTAACAACAAACAGGTTTTTTTTGCGTCTGAGACTTAAATCAGAGCACTGGGTAAAAGGAGAAGAGTAATCATTCTTCCTGACCATTTTTTTCGAGACAGAAAACTACACTCGAATCTCAACAGAAGGCAAAGACCCTGGAGCTCACAACCATTAATGTATGTATACTGGGAACAGCTAAATTTAGCCATTTAATTAGGCAATAGGCTGTCACCATCAATGGCTACTCTTCAGTCATACATGGCAAGCCAATCGATTGCAGAAAACATTGTGCGCTTTCCTACTAACCACAAAACCAGCTTTGACTGATAAAAGTGTCTTTTGAAAAACCCCGCATAAAAACAAATTCAGGATCTTTTAACTACTAATCTGAAAGCGGCAACAATCCCATAATAGTCCAAGTAACAAAGGGTGTTTAATATTATAGAAGAGAGGAACGGTACGACAAATCACGCTCTGGCTATTGCTCCAAAGAACGAAACTGTCATGTATGGTGATGGAGTAGCTCTACTGTCGATAGTATGTGAGCACCATTTATAAAGCTGGCATCTCATAGTCAGTCGGGACAGGACATCCAAAAGATCAGCAGTTGAATAGCCCCGTTGATCAATTTTTCATGAAAGGTCACTGACTAGTAAATCCAAGCTCTCCTCTGTGCTGAAACCATACATGAAAGCATCCCCTGCTCAGAAAACACCTTTTGCACTGAAGAAGCCAAAATAGAAAAACAGATCACACCTTACCTGCCAACTAGTTATTCTGGCATTTACAAACATTAAAAGCTCACACCGTTTATAATAAAAATGGTTATGCTTCGGCACTGCTAAATATAAACAGCATGCTGACAGATGGCAACATTCCCTGGAAAGCTCAAGACTCACTCACCGTTTAAAGTTTACACATTTTCTCCGGAAAAGCAGGATTACAGGATTGTTAAAATGTCAGTGCCAAGAATTTGTGGCCATACCTCTATCTGTGGAGGTGTTGAACAATGTTAGCCCGTGTATGTCATCTATCATTGCCACCACAATGCAATGTAATACTGAACCCAAAATTTCCCAACTGGACGTCACAGCTATACTTGCATTCTGTAAATTAGAGCAAAGGATTTTGGGTGCAGGAACAAGCAACAAGTTAAAATTTTAATTTGGGCTTTCGCAATGAAGCTACGCTAGACGTGTGCCCTGACGTTTAGCGTGGCGCGAACAGCAGTCGATTTTTTAATGAGAAACAATGCACTCGTATGCTGCCCTTTTTTTTAGCCTATTTAGTGCTTAATTACAGTGTTTGGAATGTATGCTAAGAAAATCAAGTAGGAGCAAAATGATGGCAACATATAATTTGTTGCTGAATTTCAATGTGGGTTTTGGATAATCCGGAAGCGACTTTGTAAGGCATCGTTTTTTTCCATCTAAGTTAGCCGCCAAATGCACCCCAACAGTTAGCATCACTGCCAATAACATGCTGACGTTTGTCTTTGTTTTCTGGTGCTGCGCTATCTGCTCTGTATATAGAAAAGGAGAAGGGCCAGAGGCACGCAGAGCGGCATTCAGAGAGGAAAATCAGAGCCAAATATGGTGGTGTCAACAAAACCCGAGAGTAAGAGAAGACAGCAGGGATCTCGCAAGTGGGCTGAAAGATCCAATCACTGCACAGCTAGGCTCTGCGATGCCGGTTCTCCAAGCATAGTCATTTGCGTGAAGTAACAAGACTTACTTCTCACCAGATGCCAATGCGCAAGCGGCCACGCAGTCATCACTAACATTGGCCAAGTAGTCCAACAGTAAGGACTGATCCATGTTTGGAGAAACACTTCAGTATGAAGCTATCCCTTCCCTCAGAAATGGGTACCAACTAAGTCATTATTAACTCCTTCAATATCCACAGCTGCTGTCTAATATACCAATATTAGATAACCATGACAGGCTGGATGATGTATTTAGTAAAGAACATGTTGGTTCAGGGAGGCTTTATGAGTTGCTAAACAGCTGTCTAAGAGATTGGATACAAAGTAATTAACGAGCTCAAATGTCCTTAGGGTATTGCTCTGATTAATTCAATTCTAAAGACAAGGGGATGATAAGCTAAGTTTGTATCACGCAATATGTAACATCCTATTAAAGATGCGGTTTTAATACCAATCTGATTTATTTATTATTGTCACAGATTAATCTGGCATCACACGACACAATCTGCCATTATATTTAGCTCTTTCTGACACTGAGAATGTTCTCTTTGAGCTGTGTCTACCATTCATGTTCTGAACATAGCGTTCAGTATTGATGAACACGGTGAGACAGATTCCAAGAGAATCTAATTTGAGGTATTTTTACTCGACTGAATGTTGCTTACTGAGCGACTCCACATAAACTGAATGGGGGGGGTTGTTTGAATGTCCCAGCAGAGGCAATGCCATTAATATTTCAAGGAATGAAACAGAGAATCTCTACTGCAGCGCCACCTAAACCCTACCCATTAATGACCTTCCTGAGTTGCCTAGCAACTGCTGTTGCCATCGAAAATCTTTAGGACAATGAAATCCTCTGAAGGAGCTTTCGGTACACAATGTCTATGGTAAATTCTGCCATGTAGTGGATCGTGATGCAGGGTGGAGCAGGCACTTTGGGGTTCTTGATCTCTCTCCTTCCCTGCTTTGCTTGAAGCACAACAAGCTAATAAACCACCGTAAGCAGAATGGAAAATGCATGTAGAATGCAAAGAATAAAGCATTTCTGCTTGCTTTTTCATTTCCATGACAACCAGAATTTTTTTCCTTCTTCTATATTCCTCCCCCACTGGTCTGTTGGAACATGATTATTAAATATGAAGTGTGCTATAATTTTATGTTAAAAAATCATACTATTATACCTGGACCTGTCAATTTGAATTGAAAATAATGAAAAATTTGAGATGCGAAATTGATCATTGAATTGAAATAATTTTTCTTTTGAGGATATGACAGAAAACCACATATGCATAATGCACATGCCCATTGAAAACACGTATACATAATTGCCATACAACATGTAGCAGTATATTATTTTTATCCCTAAGCAGAACCTGAGGAAGAGGCTGGTCACAAAACACATTGTCAGCCCTGGTTGTCAGGCAGAATTGTGTTAGGAACAGTACCAGATGGCCTGTATCTTTCCATGTGAGGAAGGTGTGGTGTGAATACATACATAATTTTCGCCAGTAAGCCTTCTCAAGAGCAGACAGTGGTTACACATATACGAAGACCACAATGGGAAAGTGATCAGTCACATTTTCACGTTGTGGAGAAATGATGAATCAAAAATTCAAAACGATCTTAGAAACAAAGCACTGAAAAATATGCATAAAATATTATAGTAATATTTAATATTATTATTAATATTATAATAATATAATAAATAAAATATACAAAAATGCAAAATTTGGACTGATTGTTTTTCCTTTGTGGTCTTCATATGTCTTTTAATTTAATTGGGCCTCTGAAAACATGCCCATTGTTAACATACATGCATGCATACTGTACATACATGCATAGCACATACATACATGCACACAAACTCACACTCACATGCATGCTCAAATATATATAACTGTACACATACCCAAACAAAGGCGACACACATATACACACACATACTACCCCACGCATAAGCACATGAGCCCACACATTATAAGTACATATTTGCGTACTGTTTCAGTTGGAGGGATCGAAGAACAGATGCGCGTGGGCGACTCTGTGTTATTTCTTCCCCCCAGATAGACTGCAGCTACAAATACCCAGCTGCCCTCCCACGCCGCTCCTGTCGGCTTCACGACTCACGTTCCATCCCCCCTCCTCAACACTCGGCTCCTCAATAGCAGGGCTGAGCGAGGGCGGAGGTTGGGGAGTGGGGGTTCTGGTGTTTAAAGACGGTGCATTATTCATTGGTCTCATTTCTAAATATAGTAACAGCTCGTCTCTAGGGGATATGCTGTCCATCGACGGTTTACGAGGACTATCGATAGCAGCGTGGTCGCATTGAGTCCGGGAGAGGACAGGATGGCAGTGATGTGGTTCACTGTGGTGGAGTGGCGGGTTGTAGCTCAGGTCGAATGAGCTCTCTCGCAGAACGGGGTGGGGCGGAAAGGGGGCTTTAATCAGCCTGCAGAAAGAAAATGAGATCGCTATCCAGGCGAGGCGGATGACAGCTCCGAGGCGCGAGGAATCGATTTGGGCTTGTGCTGCAGTTTTTCAGCTTCACTCCCCACGTTTCAGAGCTAATTTTAGCAACTGAGGGTTCCCTCATCCCAGACCAACCCACTGCTCAGCATTCTGGTACAGTGTGACAAAATGTTCCAGTACACATCAGGGGAACAACTAATGCTACACAGTACTGAGCGCACTAACCAACCGCATCGGACACAACCTGAGTGCCACACCCAACACAATGGCGGGAGGAGACTATCCCTAACACAATGCTTGTAAATGGAAGGAAGGGTAAATCTCCACAATCGAGCGATGAGACAGATTCTGATGTTATGCTATGCTTCCAAGTGCTGCAGCACTATACAGTGTATAGTGTTGGAGGGACTGGATAAAGGGCTGGTTAAGGTCCAACACAGTTGTTCGCAATGGTGAGACAGGACACCAACTCAATGATTCATGTCCAGACAAGAAACCAACAGATATGTGGCACGATATCTGACATGTTGCAAGACTTCCAGATGCACAGTATAGATCCACAGCCACAGAACAACACAGCCAATGCAACAGTACACGCCAGAATCTGGAGCGCATGCAGTACAGCGAAGTCCAGAAGATTCTATTGATGCAGTTATTGCAGTTTTGTCAAATGGATCATTGTGAAGAATTTCTTTCTTTTCTATTTTGTTTGTTATCTTATAGAGTATGTTTTTTGAGTTTTGTTCAGTTCTATAATTATTTACTGTGAAATGATTTCCCCGCCTTGAAATTATAAATGGATGTGATATGGCACAAATTCTGGTCCATGAGTTGTTATGGTTAAATAAATTTGTTAAATACAATAAAACACTTTTTAAGAAGAAAAGTACACTGCAAGATAGCACATCGTTCAGCAATGCAAACAGAGGAAGCCGCACTGCACAATATGTTCCATCTTTGCCTCTAATGTTGGACTGGCCATTCTCAAGCAAGGACGGAGAAAGAACAGGACAACCTTGATCAAGCAAGAATCTGAGGGCGAGAACACAACTCAGTAGAGAGACACATTCCTCTGTGGAAAAAGAAACAGTATTTACACAGGTGATAACCCCATGGGTTCAGCTAGGACAGGCAGTGACAAAGACGAGCACAAATATGCATAAACACGGTCACGCACATGAGGACAACTCACATAACACCTCTGTTAGGTATAAAGCTTAGAACACAATGCTTATTCATCACCGCAACCATTATTGATGCCAATCAGTTTCCTAGTGAATGAGTTTTATTTAGACTCTTGATCTCTTACATCAGGTAAGCTTCATTAGGAACACTAAATTTTTTTTTTCCATATATTTTTAACTTTTATTTAACCTGAATAAGTCCGATTGAGAGCTTATTCACAGATGCCCTAATAGTGAGGAGCAATTGATAAAAAACAGAGTTAAAGCCCATGGAGCAATTTTTGGTTCAAGGGCCTTGATCGAGGGTCCAACAGCAGAGTTCTTCCCCACTTCATCTTTCCAAGATCAAGTCAGAACTCCAAGACAAACAGGGGCTTGAACGAAGCACTCAAACTGATTACCAGCCAGCCAGGCAATGTAACACTAGGCTACCCTGCCACCCCAAAGTACAGCTCCAAACTTTGAAGACAGTTAAGAGACATGTCATTGTTGGGTATGCCATGATGCATTTCTGTGCTGCGTGAAGATTAAATGTATCTATAATGAAATGACATAATGTGAGTGGTGCAAAATGGCCATTCAGCTCAACTAGGCGCGCCATTCTCCTATCACTAAAGCAAACCTAACTGGTCTGATACTAGAGGACTGGATGACATCTAGCACCATCTCAAGCCTGAACCTGAAAACTCCCAAAGTTTCTGCCCACGATATGGCCAGGCAAGCTATTCCACGCTCGATCACTCTCCGCATGAAAAAATATTACCTAATATCAGTGCTAAATTCACCCTTTGCTAACTTCCATTTGTGACCCTGAGTTCTGCTAACAGACCATAGCCTAATTAATCCTGCATAGTTAACTTGGTCAAACCCTCTCACATATTTAAAGACCTCAGTCTGATTGCCCTGAAGTCTCCTTTTACTAAGACTGAAGAGATTAAGATTCTTCAGCCTCTCCTCATAGCTTTTATCTTTTATACGAGTTATCCACTTTGTGGCTCTTCTTTGAGCCCTTTCCAAAGCCTCTATGTATTTCTCAAGATAAGATCCCCAGAACTGCACAAAATACTCTAAGTGTGGTCTGACGAATGTATTGTACATGAGAAGCATAACCTTAGATTTATACTGAATACTTTTGGCTATATCCCAGCATCCTGTGGGCCTTTTTAACTGCGCAGTAGCTGGAACCAAAGGGTTTGGTAAACAATCACTCCCAGATCTTTTTCAAGTAGAGCACATTCCAGTTTTAGACCTCCCATGGAGCAATCTTGTCTTGTGTTTTTATTTCAGACAAGTAAATTTTTACATTTGGTGACATTGAATGTCATTTGCCCCGTTTCTGTGCACTTCTGAATTCTATTCGGATCATCCTGAATCACTTTAGCAGACTCTAAACTGTTTGCCAAAACTCCCAATTTAGTATTTTCTGCAAATTTGACTAATTTGTTTACAGTGTACGTGTCAAGGTCATTACTGTAGATGTGGAAGAGCAGGGACCCCTGAGGGACTCTACTACCCACAATGCCCAGCTCAGATAAGATCCCTCTGATCACAATTCTTTGTGTTCTGTCCCATAACCAATTCCGAATCCATCCCAAAATACCTTCTATAATTACAACAGTCCTTATTTTAAAAATTAATAACTCATGTGGTACTGTATAAAATGCTTTCTGAAAATCCAAGTATATGATATCATAGATCGTGCTCTGATCATTAGTCTTAGTGGCCTCTTCAAAGAATTCCAAAAGGTTTGTCAGGGATGACCTTCCCTTAAGGAAACCATGTTGGCTATCTTTCAGGATGCTACTACGTTCAAGAAATAACTTAAGCTTATTTTTTATGATAGATTCCAGTTTTTTTTACATGCAGTGCAAGCTAAGCTGACAGATGTTAAATTGCTGGCATTAATGCAAATAGTTTCATAACTGATTAAACTGGGTCTCAATATCAGTCCATGTGTTAAGTGACTCAAAGTATCCTCCATCTCAATGTTCTTCACTGCAACTTTCAGGGCCATTTTAGCCTCAGAGGTTTGCCATGAGAGGGCTGTCCGCATGACCAGAGCACATGTCTCTCGACTGCTGACATTCCTCGTCCTAACAATTCACTCCCTGGTCAGACAATACTGAGAATACACTGCTAATTTTGCGATCATTACATAATCATAGATGAGCCGCAACCCTTTCAATTTGTTTCAGTCTCTCTTCAATAGATATTTGGTCATGAAAGCAAGAGTATGTTGCATGCACAGAATCTGCCTTGTTACTTTGGGTATGTAACCTCCCCTCCACTTCAGTGAATTAACCTGCTAACTCCTCCTTCAGGACAAGGTGGCACCTGGCCGTGAAATGCCATGGGAGGTGGTTATGTAATAGTGCACATGGCAGAACATGCCCCATGGGAGATGGTAACCCTGGGGGGAGTGGCATAGGACTGCCCGCTAGGCATGCATACGAACATGCAAATTGTAGAACAATAAGATGACATCATGATTTCTACAATCATTACTATTAGTGCTGTTGAACCAAGCAGCTCCTTATAGTTTATCCAAGTGAGCTTTACAGAGAGTAGGGGAAGACTGCTCTCATTATAGACTCCTAATCTCCCTTATTAGCCATCTTATTTGGCCAGTACATGAACCAATTCACTCAGCAGCTCCAAAAAAAACTAGAGAATAACCCAAGAGGAATCAGTGCTTCAAGCACCATGACACGCACACTTTGCATGCACACACAACAAATGCACAGTCAAACACATGTACAAGCTAATGCAAAGCACATATAACATGTGTAGGTGCATATGTACACACGAGTACACACACAAAATTACCTTACCCTCTTCTGTGTATGTGTCTGCATGCGTTTGTGTGCACCTGTGTGTACTTGTGCCTTCGTGAGTGCATATCTGTTTGCTTGTGTGTGTGTATGTGCACGAGTGTGCATGTATGTGTGCATGTATATATGTGTAGGTGTACGTGTGTCTGTGTGTGTGTGTGTGTGTATTTATGCAATCATACTAGAAATAATGTGTACACGTGGGACTGGACAATACGGTTTCATCTGACCGAGAATTCTCTTTGTTTTATCCTCCTACTTAAAACTTAAAGGCTATTTATGTGCAGGACTAGGAAAAGGGGTCACCTTGGGTCATTTTATGAAAATTGAGATTTTCCAACAAAATCAAAGAGTGATCCAAGTTTTTCATTCTGAGAAAGAAATTGGGTGAATTTGTGCACAGCAAAGTGTTGTAAATTGACAGTACAGTAGTGCTGGGATATCAGTATCACTGGGATATCACTGAGATACCCCATTAATCTCAGAATGGAAAAAAAATCCCAAGTGACCCCTTTTCCTAGTCCTGCACACATTTATAGAATTGTGTTTTCTTGAAGATGTACATGGAGATCCACACAAGTAGCAAATCTCTGCATGCCATCTCCAGCATATTTTCCAAAGAGCTCCAAGAGGCCAAAGCCTGACTGCTCTTCCATTGCACTACCTGCAATAACAAACCTTTTTTATTCCAGCAAAAGAACCACTTCCATTAAAATCCAAGCCACTGCTGTATGCTAATTTGGCGGTTAAAATTCAAAACAGAATGTACAGAATGTTGTCTACCAGCTGTTCCCGAATTCTAAGCAGAATGCGTTGGCAGCTGAGTGCCTCTATAATCATATTTTCTAAATGTAATATTAAAATGCATATCATGTATAGTAACCAATTTATCTTTCATCTGCGCATGTTGTAAACCATTCCTTGTAATTTCATACCTATGCTCAAAGTATTCTTTCCCTCAGCATTACCCTCAAAGTATTTCCTTTCCCTAGTCAATATATGGTCATCACCTTATCCTAAGAGCAAGTAAAGAAGCAACAATGAATATACCTTTTATTTTTAATAATAATATCAGCTAAAATTTCTGATATACATACCCATTATTCTGGCTCTGGATACATCTAAACTGTTTAAAAAAACATCATTTACACCTGAACTGCCTTAGTAACCTTGGACGGTTCCCTAACACATGTACTGACTCCATCTCTTCACATACTTACTTGTTCCTGATATAGTTCAGCTGCAGTGCCACGTGCTGGTTGTTTGCTGTGATCATTAATGTTGGCATGCTACCCTGTTTATCTCACTTTTAGGCCCAGTGTAAGAAATGCAGCGCTGCATATCACCAGACTCTCCCACAGCTCTGAAAGTATTTTAGTCTCCGTAAAGGCAGTGAGCAGAGCTGGTGAGGCTCCTTAGCGAGATTAAAAAAAAAATCCAAACCTTCAGAAGGTTTGAGCTGATCAAAAACAGAGGAAACAAGAGCAATCTGAGATTGCAAACCACCGCCAAGGCGGTACAATCCCCCATTTGTTAACACCATCAGTTATGTGATATTTTCTTGACATCACCGAGATAATGCCCCCCAGTTTTTTTCTCATTTAAAATCATTACACATTTGTGAAGATGTGGCTCCAAATGTTAAATTTTGCCCGAGCTCCCAGTGGTGAAGAATCCTTCAAAAAAAAATTCCTGGATGCAGATCCAGACCTGGATCACCGCAAAAATCTAATCACCTCCAAGTCAGGCCAAGACCAGCCTCTGGTAAAATTCTCATGCAAATCCATCCATTACTTTTTGCCTACTCCTACTTTCTCATGGACAAACAAACAAACAAACAAACAAACACTGATAACATAACATCCTTGGCGCAGGTAATCATTTTCCCATTTTCAAATCCAGTAGTAACATTCACATTAAGAGCCAGTTTTTCTAAGATTCACCCAGTTCATGATACATCATAGTCACGGGCCATGGATTTTTTTGATTCTTTGGTATGTTACAGGTACATGTCTCAGATAGCAAAATCCAGATTTTTAGGTCTCAACCAGTTACTTTTTTTTCTGGGACCCCCAGAAAATTTGGGGGTTAATCAGCCCTTGAAAGAAAACTGACTTTTAGGAGTCTATATCTCTATCTGTATGGCCCAGACTCATTTTTATGGATGTGTATCTACAATTAAAGGTCTTTCAGAAAACGTTAAAATTTCCATGGGGAGTTAAGGGCACAGCTGGTAGGGGGCGCTTCCAAAGCCAAGGTGGGGGCACCAAAGCCAACACAACCCATTTTTCATCAGGGATTTACAGGCTGCGCCCTCAGCAGCCCAACAAGTTTTACACATCATTTATAACAGTTTAGTTACCCCTCTACCTAATTAACATAAACTTAAACATAAGTTTTTGCCTAACTTTGGGGTGAAATATTTCCTTGCGCCCTCGACAGATTTTTATGCAGCTTTCTTTATCATGTTGTTCATAGTGTGTAATATCTGTATCATCGTGATCACTTTGGGGTTCAGCTCCTTTAACCCTTTTCCACCATCTTTGTTGTGAGCGTGACAGGGTTTTGTTATGAGCCTATTCGGGCCATAACTCGCCTTCTGTAACAGCTAGAGTCCTGGAAGTTGGTCATACCCCTAGGTTTTATGACCCTAGCTACACGATGAGATCATTGATTGAGATCGCAGATATTGGGGTCATGATGATATTGATATACTGTATCAAATTATGATATTTTGCGGTTTCCAGGATACATACTGGTAGTTTCATTTCAACTGGTCCAAACCTTATGTTTATGAATACTGCCAATCTGATGGGCCTATCATCGACTATCCCAGTGGTCAGGATCACGTGATATTGATACATCAAATTTAAGATTTTGTGATATTTTTTGAGCTAGGATATATTTTACCTCATTACATTTGGTTTTATTCCTTTGTTTATGAAGACTGCCACAAAATAAGCCTATCATTGAACAGCCCAGGGGTAAGGATCACGTGATATTGATACATCAAACTTGAGATTTTGTGATATTTCAAGCTCTGATGTACTTTGGCTCATTTTAGCTGGTCCTATCCCCATGTTTATGATACTGCCAATCTAATCAGCCCATCATTGACCATCCCTGAGGTTAGAATCACTTGATATTGACATATACAAATTCAAGATTTTGTGATATTTCAAGCTATCGTTTACTTTGGCTCATTTTAACTGGCCCTACCTATATGTTTATGAATATTTGATGGTCTTCTAGCTTTTCTCAAATTTCATTTGTATTTTTTTGGTTTCACACAATTCTTTGAGCTGTTGTCATGTTATTTGAGATAATCAATATTGAGATTTTCGATATTTTCACGACAATTTTATGCCATAATAGCATCAGAGTGCCGTCCATAAGTTGGTGAATTTAAGAGTGAGAATTCCGATACAGGTCATTTAACCACAAACAAAAATAAAACACGCCTGAAAAACTTCATATCACCATTTTATAATTTCTCTCAACCTCGTCAGAGAATGAGGTTGTAAAAGGGTTAAAATGGCTGAACCCCAAAGTGATCTTAATGACACCTATACTAGACATAATAAACAACATAATAAAGAAAATTGCATGAAAAGCTGTCGCGGGCGCATGGCGATATTTCACCCCAAAGTTAGGCAAAAACTGTGTTGTTACCATAAAGAGCACCCTCTATATCCATGTGCCCGAAACAGCCCAGCCCGAATTTATGTTAATTAGGTAGAGGGGTAACTAAACTGTTATATGATGTATAAAACATGTTGGGCTGCTGAGGGCGCAGCCAGTAAATCCCTGATAAAAAATGGGTTGTGTTGGCTTGGCTAGCTGATTGAAGCGCCCCCTTTCAGCAGCAACCTTAACTCCCCATAGAAATTGTAATGTTTTCTGATAAACCTTTAATTGTAGATACACATCCATGAAAATGAGTCTGGGTTGTCTTGGGTGCAATGAGATATAGGCTCCTAAAAGTCAGTTTTCTTTTACAGGCTTACTAACCCCCAAAGTTTCTGGGAGTCCTAGAAAAAAAAGAAATGGGTCCAGAGACCTCATTTGGATTTTGCCATTTGAGACATGTACCTTCAACGTATCAAAGAATTAGGAAAATCCATGACTATGATATATCACCCCTTAATGCATCTTTGGGTATGAATCTTAGAAAAACTGGCTCTGTGTACATGCACAAACAAATCAGATTTGTCCAAACAAGCAGCAAGAGCTATCAGTATGCTGAAAAAACCATTTGTCACAGACTTTTCAAATTAATTAAAGCTACTTTGCATGTATGAGGCTTAAGGCCTGTGTATTTCTAATGCTTTGGAGCACAAGCCACCCATAATAATTATTAGAGGCTGACATTTTCACTAAAACACTATCTTAAAGCCATGGGGGTTTTCTCATGTCACAGAGCAAAAATCTATAGTGTGGATTTATTTTGAAATACTGAGAAGTTGTGCATCTCTGCTTGTCATACTAGTGCCCAGTCTTCTGGTAAGGCAGCTGAGATGAAGTCACACTTTCATTCTGTTTATAGATACAGACTTCTTCCAACTATTATATTTGTTGTGTGGAGTGTGTCATTATGTGTCATCATGATTCCATCACATTCAAAGTTAATTCAAGAAATGATGGACAAAGTTAATTCTTACTGGTTAACAAGAATATGTCTTTGATATAAAAGTTATGAGAATGAGAGATAGTTTTCATATAATTGTCTTGGCAAAGTCTGTGCTGAAAACAGGTGAGAGAATAGCCAACCAGCTTTTCCCTTCCGTGTTCAATGGTGATTCACATAGTGATTCATTGCTTTTTAGGTAATTTTACAGGAATTATTCCTCATTAGTGAGCTGTGTAAGCAGGAAGAAATGACTGTGCAGAGACTCATATAAAGGGCATAAAATCAAATTCACTTGAAAGAGTTATGCTAATGTTTCCTTGCTGAAAAAGCTAATGCTGCCGACTAGAAACTAGAATCAACAGCTAGAAGTGAAATGTGTTAAACGTAAAAGCCGGCAGTTGTTAGCTGCAGACCAACCAGAGCAAGATATGTGAAAGAGCTGAGGGCAGGGTATGCCAATCGTTGGCAGCTGGTGAGCGGCTACTGCACAGTCCAAGGTGGAGAATTTCGGTCTGGAGGGCCAGTGTGTATGCTGCCGTTTACTGTTTCCACCTATTACCCCGGCAAAATAAGCTACGTTCATTTGAAAGACGCACTGTCGAGGTTCAAAATTAGCCCATTTGCGAGCCAAAAACAAATAGATTAAACATTATGTCATTTATGTCTCCATAGTCCTGTCGCTAAAACCTTTCCAGCTGGGCTAGTTGACTATTATATCTCCATTCAGCTCAACCCAGCTTCTGAAACCCTCTCGACCGGGCAGGTAAAACACCTAAAAACTGCTTGACTGGGCCGAAACCAAACAAAAAAACAAATCTGACGGACTATATTTCTCACCTGGTCTTAGCATGGCCTAAGATGGAATTTATAGAACGGTTGTAAGTCGCACCTGAAGTATTTCTGTTATTATAATTATAATGTTCCCTTAAAGACAGCTTATGGCCCTCACTTGTCACAGTTTCCTGTCAGCTTGATTCTGGATAACTTTATGTCTATACCAACTAGATATAACATCATTCACATAACTATAACCGTCTTCAGAATAAAAAACACTCATGAGATGCAGGTGACAATGTACTAGTTGTCATCAGCCCAGCACTGAGATGAAAGAAATGGAGCAAGATCTCAAATTCATGCTCGCAAAGCATTAAGCAAACCTCCATATTCGTTGGTTATTTTCAGCAAAATTTTCAGCAAACATTTTAGTTTCAAAGGCCATAATCCTCTTTTAAAAAGGGACAAAGGAGCTATTTAAACCAGTATCAGACTAGCTGGTACACAATAAACCATTTAAGCATGGCAAAAGTAGAGCATGCTCAATTGAAACTACACCTCCAGTAAATCCCAATTTAACCACTGCACACGCTTACACCACAAACCTAAAACAATTGTGGATACACACATAAATAAGAGAGCTAATCCGATCACATTCTCCGGGGCACCCCCATCTTCAAATTATATAACACTTCAAATAGGATTATGGTTTCTGCTCAGTTTTATTCCTGTTTCCACACTGCTCACTGAATGCAACTTCCCTGCTCTAGATTCATTGGCATCAAACTGCATGGCTTATGTAACCTTTCAGGCTTTCCGATTGCCAGCACCGACTGAAATCAGACATTCATTTCAGGTTTTCCCTTGTCAGAACAGAACAGCATATTTCTCTCTGGTTTCACTTTTATCAAACATATTTTGTGTCTCACTGGCAGCTTGTACAAAATGTTCAGCAGTGCTTTAGCAGAATGCAGTGCACTGGCGGGACAATAAAGGAGTGCTGTGAAACAGTTTAGCCGAAATGATTGTAAAACAGTAGTCAGTTGCATCCACACATGGTACAAACTAAAATGCAACTTTAAACAGAGGCAGAGATATGAGTGAAACAATGGGAATCTTGACCAAGACGAGGGGGTCAGTTATACATCGGACAGGCAGAGATGGGCATATGCGTGTGTGTGTGTGTGTGTGTGTGTGTGAGAGAGAGAGAGTGAATATATGAGTGTACATGAGAGAAAGAGGGAGGGAAAGAGAGAGCAATAGAGAGAGAAAGAAAGACCAACAGAAAGAGAAAGAAAGAGAGAAAGAGGGTGCGAGAAAGAGTGAGGGAGAATAGAGAAAGAAAGAGGGAGGGAGAGACAGGGAGAGAGCAATAGAGAGATAGAGAGAGCAACAGAGAGGGAGATAGAGAGAGATCAGAGAGGGTCAGTAGGATGGGACATTGACACTCACTTGGCGAGCTTCATCTCGATCTGTTGGCGGATCTCCTGTCGCTCCTGGTCACTGCGCACAGGGAATATATTGCGATCTTCAAGCTCCTGCTTGCTGGGTCGGTTCCGAAGCTTAACCGCCAGGAGCTCTTTCCTCATCCTACGTGGCAATGTCCCTATAGTCAATCACCCAGACACACACACACGCACGCACGCACACACATACACACACAAACAAACACATACACAAACTCAGTGACCTCACCAAGAACAGCTCACTCACATAATTCAAATGATCACGTTTGATACAGCAGTGATGAAATTTTGCGGTAATTGTGATAAAGCACAAATATAAATGAATTATTGAAATGGATGAGTAGGTGTTGACAAATCATAATTTTATGCATTATCTCTCGGCCTTGAAAAAAGTTCACTTGCAATCACTATTTTGATTAAGCGGCAGTTGTCGTGGTATCATGGCAATCACAAATTACTGCTGTAATCTGAAATTCTGTTATGAACACTACAAGTGTTCAAAGTAAAAATTTAAATGGGCTGTTTTTTGCTCATTGCAATGTTCTAATTTCCCACACTTGATTGAAAATGCCTTATAATGATCAAATTGGCATGTCGATGCTGACTCATGAATTGTCGAGGACCACAATTACACCCACTGTCATTAATAATTTGTCCCATTTGTTTTGCTTAATGAGCGATTAGCATGTAATGTTCAGTTTTGCTCAATTATTAGGGCATTATCTTGCTAATTTAATTATTTATTGTGGTCAAAATGGCATAATTTGTAGTTTTCAAATGTAAACTATTTGTATTATGTCTCATTTGTGACAAAGTTCAGCTAATTGAAAAGCACATTTTGTGCCATGCATGTATCAACGATAGCATTATGTCTTTTGTATTTTTTTTTTTTCATTAAAATTAGTACAAATTGCTGGTCAATCATGTGGTAGTCGTGGCTGGGAAGCAGCCCAGTGAATACTAATGATGATAAGCACTGACTCAACCACAAAAGTCATTTTCAGTGCAAAATGAGTGAGTCACATTTAAAACAGTCAGCATTTTTATAAGTTCAAGGCTTTCCAAAGTAAAGTTTTGGGTAATCAGAAGTAAATCTAATGTCTTGGATAAGGAGTAATGAAACCCAGATTTGACCTGTATGAACACAATACATAATTCTAGAGAATAAATGAAAAAAGTGCTTAAAGCAGTAATTGTAGAACTATTCTGCATTTAGCAAAAATTCATCCCTCAGTTTTGAGATTATTGTCGATTTAAAATGTATAGCAAAATGCAACAAAACCCACACTCTTTCACATATGCTCATACGCTCTTCCAATTTTGGTTCATTTCTAGATTTGTCCATGGGGTAAGATAATTTCACTTAATACTTCAAATCAGTTGCAGAATTTCTTTTTCTAAGAAAAAAAAGGAAACTGAAATAAGTGTTTAAGTGTAAATATGAGATTAAAATAGTTAGTTTACGGTGTTGGAGCATTTACACATGTTCAGGCCAGGATCTCTGTGTCGTGCGGTGCGGAAGCCCACCCGAAATGACGGACTCGTTCCAGCTGTCCTGGTCGTGCAGGAGGCCCGAGGCGTCGCTGTAGTACTGGTCCAGCCGCAGGTTCTCCTTGTTCTCCTCGGACTCCTTCTTACAGTCGGCCTCTCCAGCGGGCTCTTTGTCCTGGCTGGAGGTGCGGGAGAATCTGCCGTCAGACCGCCGCTTGGGCGACGAGCGTACCTCCTTGGTGTGGAAGCTGAGGGGCACGGAGAGAGGAGGCTGTTAGCCTCCCGTCCGACCCTGTGACTGGAGCTAAGGGCGGAGTGGTGTGGAGGAAGGAAGCATTTCTCTCTTCCCCTCCCCACCCTCTCCCTCTTGTACCTTAACTCTCTACCCCATTTCATTGTCATCATTTTAATCTCCCACCAAAATCCCCTGTAGGTCATTCATTGGCTTTCCTCTCCATTTATGTTTCTGTGTCCAATCGGTATTAACTCTCTACTGTAAAGAACAGCCCACTTTGTTCTGCTGTAAGTTTGTAAGTGTCCATTCTAGGGGTCTCTTTTCCTAGTGCTGGGGGGGCCACAGACTTCTGCAGTTGGTTTTTGTTCGTGACTGTCATTCAATTACTTCCACACAATTTTCCCAACATAGTAAATTTGATAAAAGACTGTCAGCTTAATCATTTGGTACCACGACAGCATGGTCCTCACCTGTCCTGCCGGTGCTTGGTGGCCAGGGCGCGGTGCAATTCCTCGATGATGCAGCTAGGGGGCAGTTGTGGGTGAAGGAGGCCCAGGTGGGGCGAGCCCGAGGGGTTGGACATTGGGCCCCGCAACGTGAGGGAACCCTGGGTCTCGGGTCCCCTGGGGGCCTGCCGGGGGAGGGTGGAGCTCCTCTGCAAGGAAACTTGGGGCGTCTTCCCCACCTCTGTCTGAGAGCCTGTGGAGGGAAGTGCACATTACACTCACAGTTAATTAAGAGTTCTGAGTTAATTAAACTCTTACAGAGTGATTTCAACGCTTACAGTCTATCTGAGCTTACTTTTTCCAGTGTGGAACAACTCCTCATGAGTTTATTTAGCATCATAAAACGTATGGACCCATATACACACTACTTAAATGCAGCAGCAGTATTCAAACCTGTGGAACTTCAGACCTATTTTAACTTCTGATGGAGATCCCCAAGTTTCTAACAATCCCAAAAATGACCTGCTGAATAACAGAGAATGTGTATAAAATAATGTACAAGATCAAGATATTTTCCATTTGATGTAAGGCTGTGGCCATAAAAACACTGCATCCTGGGTTTGAATATTTTTCTCAGTATGAGTGTGATGTCACTTCAGTAGAGTGCTGCAGCCAGCAGATACAGACTGTGTGTGAAAATGTCCTAAAATATAAAAAAATGCTTTTTCTGACTTAAGGGAAAACTTAAGGACCCTTTATCACTTATCATGATGCACCACAGATTGTTTATTTTGATACTTAATCAACTGACCGGAAAGAACAACAAAGCAAAATGACTATTAAAAGTAACTACAGACATTATAAATAATATAATCCTTACAGATTATCTAAAGGCAAAGGCTATTACCCCAACTGTTGGGTGAATTGTAAGCGTCAGTTTCGTTATTAACCCAATCATTCTCAGCCACTGAAATGCATGGATTATTTTGTGAGTGACATCTTTCGGTGAAACTTTTTGGCGCCTCACGAAGACGGTTGGGAAAATAAGAGTAACCTTGCCCCCTAGTCCACCACCGGTTGGGGGAATTAGAGCAACCTTCCTTCCTGTACCACCAACGGTTGGGGGAATAGCCACTTTGTTATTGAAACACTCAATAAACGCTGTGATGGAGACGGATTTTCTTTCTGTCCAAACTTTCGACAGTAATGGCGACTTCCGTGGCCCTCGAAACGATTACCTGACAGCGGTGCATCACGGTAAGTGAAATAGGGTCTTAACGTGAAAATGTAGTTTAAGGGGTTAACTCTGGACATTTTGCTGTGCTCCACGCGACCTGCGTGACCCTGACTCTCCAGGCCTCCCCACACACAGGGCATGGCGCTCACCTTCCAGGCTGCCCAGTCTGGTCAGCAGTTTGGCGGGTAGGCCTGGTGGAGTCAGGGTACCGATATCTCCGCTCCCTTCCTCTGCCTCCTGGCTCTCAGCCGTGCCGGCAAGGCCACTGCAGGGCGCGTCGAGCGAGGGGGCATCGTCCTCCTCCTCGTCCTCCTCTTCGTTTTGGCTGTGCTCCGCTGCAGTCTCGGTGTCCTCTGTGAAGTCGCGCACTGAGGGACATAATGCACAGGGTCACGCTTGTCGCTCTGCCTGCCCACCGCAATGTCAGGTGTCTGTTGTGCAAAGCCGCACCAGTGAGTCCAGATTCATTTACCTCAGAGGGCCTAATGTAATCCTACCCTCACCTCAGACATTCTCCAGCCTCTAACACAGCGTGGGAAGGGTATACCAGTCACTAGTCTGAACTTGGCACAAGAACTGCAATTAGGATTGTTTGGTGTGACATTGCGAGAACGTGCTTTAATTAGCCCCGCAAGCAGAATCTAAAAATAGCGTCTGTATTTCACTTCACTGCATTGCTGAGTATAACATTACAAACAGCATTGAAAGTGTCATTGTAAATGACATTTGCGATGAAATAAACAGAAAAGACCGGTCAAAGTTATTAAGTTATGTTTCTAGCCTTTGAAATTTTTCAGTGACGATAGCATGCACACACTGCAAAAACTGACAATGAAGTCCACCTTGCCTAGTGCTTTAATTGTATATTAAGACTTAAAACACTTACAACCCCCATTCCGAAATAGTTGGGACAAAGTGTAAATTGTGAATATAATCACAACGCAATGACTTTCAAATCACACCAGCCAGTATTTTATTCACAATAGAACAGAGATAAAATAGCAAATGTTGAAACTGAGAAATTTTACAATTTTATCCACAAAATGAGCTCATTTCAAATTTGATGGCTGCTACAAGTCTCAAAAAAGTTGGGACAGGGGCCTGTTTACCATGGTGTAGCATCCCCTCTTCTTTTTAACACAGAATGGAGGCATCTGAGCATTGAGGAGACAAGTTTCTTGAGTTTAGCCATTGGAATTTGATCCCACTCATGTTTAATACAGGCTTCCAGCTGCTGGAGAGTTTTGGGTCTCCTTTGACGGACTTTTTGTTTAATTATGCGCCAAAAGTTCTCAATCGGTGAAAGATCAGGACTGCAGGCAGGCCAGTTCAGCACATGAACTCTTCTACTACGAAGCCATGCTGTTGTAATAGCTGCAGTATGTGATTTTGCATTGTCCTGCTGAAATATACAAGGCCTTCCCCGGAATAGATGTCGTCTGGAGGGGAGCATATGTTGCTCTAAAACCTTTATATACCTTACAGCATTCATGGTGCTTTTTAAAACATGCAAGTGTCCCACACCATATGCACTAATGCATCCCTGTACCATCAGAGATGCTGGCTTTTGAACTGACCGCTGATAACAGGAGGGGTGGTGTTTCTCCTCTTTAGCCCGGAGGACACAACGCCCATGATTTCCAACAAGAATGTCAAATTTGGACTCGTCTGACCACAGGACACTTTGCCACTTTGCTACAGTCCATTTTAAATGAGCCCTGGCCCACAGAACACGGCGGCGCTGCTGGATCATGCTCAACAACGGCTTCCTTTTGCATGATAGAGTTTTAGGTGGCATCTGTGGATGGCACGGCGGACTGTGTTTACAGACAGTGGTTCCTTGAAGTATTCCTGGGCCCATTTAGTAATGTCAATGACAGAATTATGCCGGTGAGTGATGCAGTGTCGTCTGAGGGCCCGAAGATCACGGGCATCCAGTAAAGGTCTTCGGCCTTGTCCCTTACACACAGAGATTTTTGAATCTTTTGATGATGTTATGCACTTTCGATGATGAGACCTTCAAAGCCTTTGCAATGTGACGTTGAGGAACATTGTTTTTAAAGTATTCCACAATTTTTTTTACGCAGGCCTTCACAGGTTGGAGAGCCTCTGGCCATCTTTACTTCTGAGAGACTCAGCCTCTCTAAGACATCCCTTTTATCGCCAATCATGCAACACACCTGATGCCAGTTAATGTAATTACTTGCTAAATGTTCTTTCAGCTGATTCTCTTACATATTAATTGCTTTTTCAGCCCTTTTTTTGCCTGTGTCCCAACTTTTTTGAGACCTGTTGCAGCCAGAAAATTTGAAATGAGCTCATTTTGTGGATAAAAATGTAAAATGTCTCAGTTTCAACATTTGAAATATTATCTATGTTCTTTTGTAAATAACATATTGGATCATGTGATCTGATAGTCATTGCATTTTGATTTTATTCACAATTTACACTTCGTCCCAACTATTTCGGAATTGGGGTTGTATTTCTATTACCTTTTTTCTCAGTAAGACAACAATTTGCCAATGGGGTGAGATAATTTTGACTTATTTCTAGATTTTCCAATGGGATAAGAAAATTTTACTTGTCAAGCACATGGTCACTTAAGCTCATTTTTTCTACTTGAGAGAGAAAAACTAGGAAGTTAGGTCTTATATTTAGGCAAAATTACTTGTTAAGACAAACACTTTTTTGCAGTGCATGAACAATTGAAGATCACACATAAAGCAGAGATAATAATGAATCTAGTCTCTGAGTGGCTGATCCTGTAAATGCTCTCAGCCTGAATACAGGCCCTAAGCTTTGCTCCTCAAGGCCGAATCTACTCAATGTAAGGATTCAGTTAGCCTCATCCAGTTTGGGTTGGGGTGGCTCTGAATGGACCAGAAATGTATTGGGGGATGCGGTAGCGCAGTGGTTAAGCGGGCTTGACTTGGACTTGAAAGGTCCTGAGTTTGAGTCCTTGCCACGGGTTTTGCGGTGTGTTCGTGGGCAAAAACGCTTCACTCCACTCAGGTGTATAATTGGGTATCTGCAAATGGTCAAGGGGACCAAACCGAGATCCGGGGGGGGGAGCGTAACCTGCGATGGACTAGCATCCCATCCAGGGGGAGTAGCAATACTCCTAGCTGCTTCATGCTACAGACACTGGAGTTCAGCCCCAGCCTGATTAGCCACTTGGCTCAGGACAGACTTATCCTTTGAGGTATTTTGAGCCTAAAGCCAAGGTTTTCAATGTCACAAGAGTGGCTGTCTTTCACCCTGCCACGGTAAATTATAGTATATCTGTTTTTTGAGTTAAGGGTTTGTCGAGCCAGCTAAGGCAAAGAAGTCCTGGCTAATGTTGAACTTGTTCCATAGCCCACCCCTCAGGTTCCTTAGATTACCAAACTCTTCCAGAAACCAGGATTGTAGCCATGTAAGATGACTCTCGCCAGGATTGTGTATTGAGTTGAATCGTGCGTGGTTTAGTGTGTTCAGGCGGCTAGCTCGGGGGAGGGTGTACCAAGGAGAACACCCACTCAGTGTAATGCTTCCTGCGTGGGCATTTACTGTATGAAGAGGAGTGATACATAACCACAAAGGATAAACTGCAATCGAAGAGCTTAGTGCTAAAAGTACTTAAGTCACATTTTGGACAATTCAAGTTCAGCAGAAAAACATGCTGTGTTTGTCTAGCCAAGGCCACAAATGAAGACCCCAATGCTAAAAGTGCTTAAGTCACTAATGTTCATTGTGAGAAAATCGGGGCAGTGGGCTTTGGTAACTATAAAAGACGTTTTCCGAACCTTACCTCTCGGTGCATGAAAATGTGACTTAAGTACTTTTAGCACTAGGCTCTTCAATTTATAAGACCCATGTTGTGGTCTGTAATATGGCATTCACTACTGGGGTGCTAGAATAAAAAGAGAAAAAAGGTGTCAGTGACATATTTCAGACGGGGTTTTGAATAACATCAGAAATTCAAAAAACATGTTGCACAGTCAAACAGAATTGGATCCAGACTGATACAAATAACCTCTACCCGAGCCTGGCAAGAGGAGATGGACCCATTCCCTGTTCATATCTCTGAGGGGACAGTTAGTGCATCACTGCACAGTTATACTGTCTCTATCCCCACCATGTGGTGCCTGTGTGCACTAAGACCACAGCTGTGTCTAAAAACAGCCTACTAAATACAGTGCACTCCAAATAAGCACAGTCCGCCAAAGATGCTATGCTGTTTTGAGCGTATGTGATGTACTCCAGAAAACTGCCTATGAAAATACTAAATCAAAACATTGCAATGGAAAGCAAATTTTTCAATAATAGAGAAATCCTAGGATTATTTACATTTTTCAGGGGTTTTGCAAGAGAGTATTCAGGAAGCACACTTTTCAGTGAACCACATTTTAGGAAATCCCACATAGTGGAAAAAAAGAGCTCTCTGTGGTTGAGGCACAAGAGGAAGTGACATGGGCAGACATCACTTTCTTCAGCACTTACTTGCACAGTGCTGTTTGAAAGTTCAGATATGTCATTTGGCTGTACGTTTAGTAGGAAGAACTTATTTTGAGAAAAGAGCCTTGGTTGAGTTAGCTAATTATAAACAATGCTGTTCATTTCAACCCTAAATTACCAGCTCAAAGCAGATCTTTAGCCGCTGTGCTGAGTGTTTTTCATTGGGTTTGGTCTGAAAAGCTATAGTTCTCCAGAAACAGGGTTAGGTTACCTCTAGTTGAGGTGGTGCGGGCAGATGCTGACACTCTGCACTAATGTTGTGTGTTACAGAGGTCTGGCTTCAGGAGTCAGACGAATGCCTCGTCATTAAACTTCCACAAAAACTTATAAAGCATCATGATTGCACAGTTAATCAATATTGAGTAATGATGCAACAACCTTGTCACTAAAAACTGATCAGTGGTTTGCACTACACAAATTTCCAAGATCGCAAAACTTTCTACCCCACCGATCAATTCCATATCAACCTTGGACCTGCGACAGAAGTAAATCACATGTTTAACCGACATCACAGCTTGTTTGGAAATGCCGTGCGAATCTGATAAATACTTCCCAGATCAGGTTATCTGCACAGACTTTACACTCAAAAATTTTACTTTACTTTACACAAAAATTTAAATAGATAGCAGGCACATAGGGCCACTTAAACTCGCCATGTCATGCACAGTTGCACTACAGCATGGACTCGTGGCATTAGTGTCACGCCGTGGGCTACACAAGCAACATTACTAAAAGTGTTCCTGACAGGACTGGCCTCGGGACAGTTCCCCACCTGTAGAGGTGTTATCCTCATCGGAGCCCAGATCCTCCATGGTGCTGAGGTTAACGAGCGGCGCCAGCGGCTCCTGCTCATCCTCCTCCCCGTCAGAGAAGTCCTTTGTGGGGGTTCCCGGTCCCTCAATGCTGCCCCCGCAGGCCAGTGCCGAATCTGCAGCAGGAAAGTGAGTCTCTGTGACAACAGCATACCAACCAACTCTGTGCAACAGATAGCAGTCATCTCTGCAATCTATTTAGCTCATTAAGGACAAAAACGGCTCAGCAGTCCCTCTCACTGCCCCTAATGCAACTCTCAGACCAGCAAAAGCAAAGAGATGGCAAGCATGTGAGCTGAAATGATTGGTGAAAGCCACACTTTGAGATGGGTTTGGGACAGCTAGCAGCCTGAAAGCACACCCTCCTAGGCTGAGGCCCTGCCCTGCCCTCTCTCACCTGACTCCATCACCTCTGCCAGTCCCCTCCGCACCAGCCCATCCTGGCTCTGTCGAAAAACAGCCTTTCTCTCCAGAGCTGCAGGAGAGGACAAACGGGACTGTCACTCGCTCTGCTAGTATCACGAACACCCTGACACATCAAGAACAAGCTCGAACATAGCAGTCTCAGCCTTTCTAACTCACTCTACATTACTAACTCTCAATTAGTAACTCACTCAACTATCACGGAACCCCCAACATATTGACAGGGCATTCAGATATCAACTGATATCTGATAACTGATAATATCAACACTACTCAGCAGCCAAACAGTCAGTCAGTCAGCCATCGCAAAAAGTCCCACAGCACAGAGTATACAACCAAATATAGCATGAACACTGTTACTAGCTCACCTCTGCTACTAAGCTATCACATACACCCATTTATGAAGTCTAATTTTGGTTATGTCTTATCACCATGCCTACCAATGTAATTCAGCAGTTTTCCTTTTCTCCCTGTTTCTGTATATAACCATTCAGAATCACAACACTGCTGCTAACACAGCCTCTATGGTACATATATTAAAACAATAACCTCGCTACTGCTATCAATCTTACAGTAATTAATTTCAACAACCATAATTCCTGCAACTGTCACAAACACATCATAATAAAAGTTGCACATGCATGCAAAAGTACACCAGCTGTTTGATTTTTATTCACACACCAATCATACTGAAGTATTAATGTATCTGCCCAAGACAAAACCACAAATAAAATAACAGTCAGAGTTAGTGGCTGAGAATCTGAATAATAATAATGACTATTATTATTATTATTATTATTATTATTAGTTTTGATATTGCATAATTATCACATTACAATGAACTCTTTTCAACTAGAAATAACCAGCATTAGCTTCACTCACCTGTGGAACTCTGTTTCATCTTCTCGCCCTTCTTTTTCCTCCATTTCCAGGGTTTGAAGATCCGCCCCAGTGTTGCTAGCTTGCTATTGCGGCGGATCGGGGGTGTGCGCACGCCTGTCACGAGACAGCCAGAGTGCAGCGTCCTCTGCTGGTCCATCACATCTAAACCGGGGAAAACAAACGATTTCGCGTTATCAGTTTGCGCAGCACGTCTCAAATTTAGACAAAATATACCAAAACCAAAATTCGATTCCGGATTCGCTATGCAACAACATTTTCACAAAGCCCTGCTCTCGCCGTTCTCAGTCACAGTCAACCGCATTGCAATTTTTTGTATTCTATCCCGGCCGGATGAATTTAACAAGGCTTCAGCACCATCTGGTGATATACATCCGCCACAACAACAGATTCAGAGGATGCAGACAAGACACAATCAAAACACCAGTTATTATCATTTTCGCATATTTTCAAAATCAGCACTGATATTTCATGGAGCTAGTGAGACACAGATGTGATAGTCAGCAGAACCCAAAAAAAGATCTACGCATCAATTGGCTTATTCTTCCCATGGGGGGAAACAGGCATCTCCCTGTTCTACAGTGCTCTGCATGTAAACGACACTACAGAGGAACACTAGCCTCTCTCCCCACAGTCAGGACCCTGTCCACTGGTGCAGGAGACAGAGGATAGCTTTGTGCCTGGATCAGAAGGCCAAGCCAAAGATTCACGCAGCATCCACACAAACAATTGACTCATTTAAAAGACACTATGAATTACCTCCGGAAATCAAATTGGCAGCTTGCTTTAGATCCAAAGCCACTACCGACTTTGGCTTCTCTCTGCTGTGTAACTGCCATGACAGAGCATCAAGGAGAGGTATGCTCTTGATCGATGCCAGTCGTTAACCACTGTGCCAATCAAATGAGCAGGAATCTCGCCGATTCAATTGTTGCTCTTTCAATGGAAAAACAACTTCTTGTCAAGAACAGGTGTCAGGACAGCTAAAATTCAATCACTAAGTACGAGAGAGAGGGACCGATTATGCCATGTTTTGATGTCATGTCTGACACTGGGCCTATGAGGCAGATGCCTCTGTGTGCATGCAGGGGAAACGACTGAAATAGAAACTCCTACACAGTCTGACGCAGAAATAGAGTGTATGTCTCTGGCAGCTCCCAGCTGGGCTATAGGTTTTTGCTCCAGACCTCTGCTGTCTGTTCTGCTAGATCTTGCTTTTTTTAAAGTGGCAGAAATGATTAATTTTGCCTCTCCAAAACAGACAACAAATGTACTTCAGGCAATAAAACACACCGTAAACCACTCAACGACGACGCAGTTTAAAAGGAAAAGCCAAACAGAGGAAGATGTACAAATCCGTGAGGCTTTCCACACACCTAAAACATTTTCTGTTCCCTTTCCAGAAGATCCCTTCCCTGCTTTCCTTAAAGGCCAGGGTCCTTTTTTCTTCTAGTTAATTATATAAAATGAAATTTGTACCTGTCTTTCTGTGAGCTTTCTCAGTTTTTTTCTGTACTCATTCCAGGAGAACAGAATGCACCACCTGCATTATCTCACAAGAGAGGAGGAACAATGCTGTTCTGCCTGACCGATGTTATTCTAATTGTTTTCTAATTCAAGTGATGCAGCACTTAGTAACCAGCTCATGGCGTGTGCGGCAATACACATCCATCAAGTACAGCGCTAGGCAGTTAATTCACAAACAATGGCATCAATTTTATAAAGTTAAGACCTATTAATACTGTAAGACGGGCTTTCCAATTTGCATTTCATTGAAGGATGCTTCCTCAGCGGAAAGTGGTTTTGACAGTTATTCTGTTAAGGTGAGTGTTCATCAATACTCATGCTTGATTTCATTTAATGAACTCATATTTGAAGGAAAACATAACATGTCCGTATGTAAAATACATAAGATATGAGATATGTTCCAAGGTGCTAAAAACATGCATTGCAATTTCATTAAACTTGCAAGTCTAAGTACATTTGCACACGTGCATAATGAATAATGTGCTCTTTTGTTTTTAATTTGTAAACCACCCTGGCACTTTTGTTCTAAATCACAATACAAATGAAGTTGTGGCTGAAGGAACCCATTATTAAAGTTGGAGACTGGCTAGGCAAAGGGGGTAGTGTCTGTTTAGCTTGTTGAGACATTGTGAATTGTGACTGCAGTAATGTGGCAATGGAGGGACACCATTTGGACGTTGAGGACTGGGGACTGTTCCCAATAGCGAGAAATAAAGCTCTTAGTGAGGGACTGCTGCTGTTGGGGACCACTAGACCTTACTTCAGGTAGGAGCCAGTGGCTAAGAGCTGAATTTTTGGGTGTGACAGCCAACGGACACCTACAGTATCATAGTGAGTCAGAAAAATGGTACAGCAATCACAGCACAGCAACAGAGCTGTCTTTCTCGTAGAGGTTGTAAAGAGCAGTGTGCGTGATCATGTCCCCACCCTGCCACACACATTGCGCACTTTTGCTGCACTGCCAGGGCGTTTCTCTGATAAGGACACAGCATTCCTCAACAGGGCTGCCCATACTCACCTTCTTTCACCTAATAAAAGCCATAGCAGTCTGGCAAGCAGCATTCAATCAATGGCTCTCTTCTCAGAGACATACAGAATTAAGACAGAACCCAGCACAATAACAAGTCAAGTCAGGAGAAGCCCACCGTATAGCCCAACACGAATTGTACCCAAAGAACACTTCAGTAATATACGTACATAGCAAGTAGGTCTATAGCACTCATCATGCAGTTTCCGAGCAATGGAAAATTGGCAGCAGCACAAAAAGAGAAACAGGATTTTTGTCTCATGAGGGTACAAAGCACCCCCTCTGCTTGGCTCAGACACCCATATTCTAATATTTAAAGGCGGCTCGACAGGCAAGGGAGAATCTCACATTCGCGTAAACTGACTACAGCGGTGAACAACGGTGAGCTCCTCCGTTACCTACAGCTAAACTGCGCGAATGTCAAGCGAATGCAAAACGCCTTGTACGAGCGTCCTCTTCTTGACGGGCAACAATCAAAACAATCAGAACCAGGTCAGTTGACTGAGTCAGTCTGCTCGACTAACCGTCAATGAGGAATTCAGGTCAAGCCTGCAGATACTGCGGTAAGCAAACCCAGGGTCAGCTCGCCGTTGCCATGGATACCACTCTGGATGCTGCAGAAAAGCCCCTTGGAGGCACAGAATCACAAGAGCATGAGGGGAAGGGGTTGCTGGGTTGTTGCCATACTGAGATATTCACGGCAAATCCGCGAGAACCAATCACAGTGCAGCCATACATAATACACACATTGCATCCCTCATTTTCTATTTGGGGAGCCGCTTAAAATGTGAGTGAAACAGCGAAACCTGTGAGACGAGGCAATACTTTAGTACACATCTATATTAAATTTCGATAGACAAACAAAAATGTTTACGAATATATCCGTTAACCGAAGGCGCTAAGTTTAAGCAAAAATTATGGCTTGAAGAAATCTATGACGTGAACTGATTTTAAACTCCATGGAAATATAAAATTTCCAATCACAATTATTCACACATTTGCAGTGCATAATTACGATAATAGAATATTGCGGGGGGGATAAGAACGATATCTTCACCGCGTCTTTGGGACAGTGCGAACAAAAACTGTAATTAACCACCTGTCTTCAAGAGGCTAAGCTATAAATAGTTGTCTAATAAGAGATCCATGGTTTTGCCCATCCCACATTGTCGGGTAAGAGCCTCCTGCAAGAAAGGGCATCGTTGGTTGAGGGTGACAATTACTAGCTCCATCGGCCACGCGGTTTGCCATCTCATGTGGCATCGCTACCGAGAATCGGAATACAGTTACAGCAGGCGCTGTCAAGCTATTTGTGGCTTTCCCTCTGCAATATAATCATTTCCAACAAAAACATGTGGTCGCTGCGTTGACGCAAACACCCAAGCAGTGATTGATTACTTGATTGCTGTGCATATAATAGAATAAATCAAACCCCGAATCGACACTCACATTTTGTTTACTCCTGCGTTCAGATGTCTTCAAGACCTCGCCATCGTCTCCTAGCTCCCCGAAACCTTTAAGCGCCGCGGCGGGCAGAGAAACAAAACTGATGCAACGCGCAGTATTCCAACGAAAGAGGGAGCTAAAAAACAACGATAACAATACCCTATACCCAATACCGCCGTGAGACAAAGAGTTCAAGGAATGGATCCTGCCTACAGTAGTCGGACCGAAAACAAATTACATTTTGCACCTCTGTCAAGGAACGAGCGCCGTCTTATAGCTCTGTCAGCAGATTTCATACCATAGTAGCTCACTCCGGCGGGGACGCGTATCTACCGCACCCTCGGCCCATCCTCGACCCGCCCCTTCTCCGTTGCTCAGCGTTGCATTCAGGCAAAATACTATTTCAATATGCTGAATAAATACATGTGGAATAATAACTAAACTCAAATATTCATATGAAAAAATGAATACACACAGAGCACCACTTCTGAAGCAAATTGATCTCGCCTTATGTTCACCCCCAGGGCACCATCATGAGGCTACCAAATGAATAGCCTAAGTGGTCGCCTCTTGAAACTTAACTTTCGAAAATACCAAATGTTTAATCAAAGTATGCATGCATCTTATTTGAAAAGGTGTGTGTGTGTTCTTGTACTTGCAACAAAGTGACAACCAAAAACGTTTTTTTTTTTTCCTACAGAGTGGGGACATTTTTGGGAAGTGAGGACATTTTGGCCGGTCCTCACAACTACAAAGGCAAATTGTGACTTATTAGTTAAGGTTAGGGGTAAGGTTAGAATTAGGGATAGGTTAAGGTTAGGGCAAGAGTTTGGGTTATGCGTACATTGCTTATTGTTAAGATTAGGGAAAGGCTGTAGAGACACAGAAAAATGAATGGAAGTCAATGTAATGTCCTCACAAAGATATAAGTACAAGGATGTCTGTGTGTGTGTGTGTGTGTGTGTGTGTGTGTGTGTGTGTGTGTGTGTGTGTGTGCGCGCGTGCGTGGATCAGCAAGGCAGCACTAACAGCCGAGCAGAAAGTGCAGATGGCACAAATGGCTCTGTGAAGTCGCACAGCCCATGTCTCTAAAAATATGTACAATGAAAAATAAGTATAATGAAAATATGACTGAATACTTAACCATCCTTCATAGTGACAACAGAGTAAAAACCTGGCAGTTAGACCCTGGCAATTTCAAACCAAAATAGGCCTAACAGCTTCTAAAATGACCTTATTGTACCTCATTAAGATGATCATACCTACTGGCAACAAAAAAGATCTCAAATAGAAAGATTCGTATGACACGTGCTGCCAAAATTTAAGTCCTATATCTGTATGGAAACTTCCAGTGATTTTGAAAATAGTAATACACTTAATAGTCTTTCAGAACTACAATGTTCTTATGCAAATTGCAACCATTTTGAGCAGCGCGGCAGATCTAATCTATGTGTGCAAAGTATTGGAAGATGTAGAGGGAAAAGGACGGACAGGGAGTAACAGGAATATCATAAAGAGAACTGAACCATGTAGAATGTCAATGGTTTTGTTTACTGCCATATGCTGAGGTTCAGTTGGAGCTTTCATGGGCTTGTTAACAAATCGCCAATACTAACTAGAGCATGCAGTGCACCTGATTCATTATATGGACCTTGATCTACTGCTCACTGTCTGTCATTCAAACTCAAGATTCTGCAGTGGCATGAAATGCAGCATACTGTACTTAAAAATATTGCCAATCTCCCTAAGTTGATCAAATTGGACTGTCTAAGATTTCCATGTAGTCTTTGTGTATGTGAAGTTTATTTGATTGTTTGTTGTGACGGTGGTCAATTGGCTGAGAAACAAGATCCTCTTTGGTTTTACATCCTTTTTTGAGGGCATTTATTCTGTGGCAACTCACGCCATTTATTTAAAAGGACACCATATCAGTTAGATCATAACACAAATGAAAAAGCAGAGCTTGACTCAAAAAGTGCCAGAACAACATTCAGGCCCCCAGTTTTGATCATTTTTTAGAGAGACTGAGTAATTTGATGGGTGATAATTGATAATTGGTGAAATCCCCTTTATCCATGTGAATATGTCATGAATGTCATCTGTTCTGGAAATCCCCTTTCTGTCTCGTGGTTGCAGCTCTGCAGATGCCGAAGGACACAAAGGAGATCTCCTTTGGGTCATTAAAATCAAGCAAATGGTTATAAACTATGAGAATCCTGTGGGTTTTCAGCCCCTGCCAATAATTTTATCATTTGCAAAGAAAACCAAAAGCACAACTGTAACAAGCTTGTGACGACCAACAAGACAAGAGTATGTTCCTTTCAATACATTACATTACATTGCAGGCATTTGGCAGACACTCTTATCCAAAGCAACTAACAACACAAAGTGCCTTTTAGAAGGACATTTTTTCATTTTTCTTTCATTTTTTTTATTTTATTTTAGTGCGCCTCAATGCAGCCCAAGATTTGCATGTACCACTTATGTTATTAGAAGTCAGAAACTTTTCAGGTGTATAACTGAGCTTATTAACCTCAGAAAATATTCATGTTTGGATGCATTAGAGACTACAGCCATTGATCTCATGAAAGAAATTCCATAGTGCTTAACCCTGAATATAATATCATAGGAAAATTTGAATACAAATTGGCCCATTTCATTAGAGACACTTAAGCACTTCGGATGCCTTCACCTATCCAAAGGTTCACCAATCAGTACAAACGTCCTCTGATCACTAAGAAGAGGTATGCCCCTCTCTCTCTCTTTGTAACCATACAAAAATGTGGGGATGAACAGCCTGATTCAGGTTATGGCTTTTTCAGTCTCAAACTAACAAGGAGATGTTGAATCTGTGGTGTGAACATTCAGGCTTTAATGTCTGCTGTTGCCGTCTGGAGATCCCTCTTGATTCCCAGCATTTGATTTTGACTTTCTTTGGGACTTCAAGCAAGCTGTGGTTTGGCCTTATCTTATTTTCTTCTTATCTTCTGTGGATGTCGGTTGAATTCTTGCTTTAGGTAATAGACCCTCATCTTTAGACACGGATGTTGAATTTTTCACTGTGACTTGAATACATTTCTTAATTTTAAATGTTTTGTATTTTTACAAAGGTTGATAGAACAATCCATCTATAAATTTGACAATTTGTTTGATAGTTGAAATCTTTGATAGAGCTATATATTCATTTTAGAATTATTTGTGAATTAATTAATTGTACCTGGCTGGTAAGTGAGGGGTTTTAACAGCTGATACGCTTAGGCTAAGAGTTCAGAGGGCCACATGTTAAATGAGGTGTAAACTCTTACTGTTGCTGCATTCAGAAAAATAATCCTTCATTTATTAAATTTCACTTCTCCAACAAACAAATTAAAAAGTATAACACAGCAGGCATTGTTTTGTAAACATCACTTGAAATGGAGCTCATTTATTATTCATGGAATCACTTAAAAGCATCATAAAGCGACCAGAAAGACATAAATTCTGGGTGACATATTGAACAATACATTGCCGCGTAAGTCTCCATGACCTATGTGGGCAAAGGTCACTCCATCTTGCATTCAGCTTAATGTCAATTAAATCTTTAGGCGTAGAGAGTCACTGCTCTGCAGGAGCTAGAGTGAATGGGATGTGTGGTTATATCTTGGCTTACTTTGAGTATAGTCCAGGAATTACAGCATTATTGTAATCTGAAATTGTGACCACTGTTTTGATAGGCCATTCTAATATACAAATAGAATACTGCAAATCATTTAAGATGGCAGAATTATAAGCCTATACATGCTGAACCAGACCAGGACAATTTATGGAATGCAAAGTAATCCCCACCCAGTTCACAAACAGTGATGAATGTTAAAGCTCAGGCACGCAAAGAGTCAAACATTTGAAAATGATAATGCTGCTGCCTGCAAATTCTAATGATTATTCAATCAATGCCAAAATGAGTGAAAATAATATCATTCACCTTTCAGAGCATGCAAATATTTCTAAATATGATTTTTTTAATTTTTAATTATAAACTTTTGTATGATATAAGGGCATTGGCATTAGACCAGACCACAGTATCATTAGCTTATAGCCCAGAAATTGTGTTTAGCACTCAAGGCAAAAGTCTCCAGTTTAATGAAAAAAAAAAAACACAGGACCTAAGATAAATCCTTGATGGACACCAATATGGTATCTCTATGAACAGCACAGAGCACATTTTATTCCTGGGGAATGTATTCTTATGCAAGTGCGACAGTTGATGGGTCCTGTCACTAGAAATGCCTCCTAATAAGTATGCGCCCTGGCTACTTTGCCAACGAGCCTGGCTCTTTGGTGATGTGGTCAGCGCAAGTGACTCTTACCAGGGACTCTGAGGTTCAATCCCCCACCTGGGCCCTCCTTTGGCCTTCCACACAAGAATGCTGCATGTGCAAATAGAAACATGATTTAACCAGTCAAGACTATTCCACTTTCTGACCTAAAATCCCTCTTAGTTGCTTTAGCAATGTGTCTAGGGGTTTTTTCCGCAACCTTTGGCAGGGACAAGAGCTATTCAATGAATTCTAAGGAATGTTATTGGATCTGATTGGATGTTTACGAACATTTCAGGAGTCACCTGTTGAAGTTGGCAATCACAGCATCAATGAGGACAAGCAAGCCAGTTCAGGGGCAGCCTCACATGCAAAAGCCACTACATCAGTCAGTATGTTTACATGCACAGTTAAGTCAAGCTATAGTGATAGCTCGATTAGGCCATTTGATCGGACTACTGTCCTTGTCCCAGTATACATGCACGTGAGGAAAATCGATTTATTGACCAAAGCAAGTCCATCTCCGCTACAATAGGTGGCAATGTGCCCCCTAATGGCTTGTTGTATAGCTTGTTGGACCTTTTTCTGGTTGACCTATTATGTCAGAGACCAAACAACAGTTACCCCAGAGTGGGTTTCCCAAAACCGTAGTTGCTAACTAAGTTAGCAAATAACTTAGTTCGTCCATTCACAGTCTGTGGTTTCAACCATGTATGTTAGCATCTGTGCTTTGGGGAAACGCACCCTCGGGCTTCCCATGCATGTTAGATGCGGGTCAGGAGTAAAGGCTAGTGGGAGAGAGTTTTGCGATGGCGAGTGGAAGGAAAATTTTCCAATGACACGTAAGTCATTCAATAAATTATGCAGATTAATGGAAGAAGATATGAGCCCCCAAGGCGTGACTGTTCAAGCATCAATACTCTTGCAGATGAGGATTGCTAATGTTCTGTATAAACTTGCTAACTGGGTAGAGCACAGAGTTGTTGCTAATCAGTTTGATGTTTACAAGTCCACAAGACTTCCAGGTCAAAGCCCTGCATGATGATTTGTGGAGCATATGCCGAGGACATAGTCCAATTCGGTTCGATTCAAGCGTATACTTGGAGGAATAATGCGACTAGTAACCGCATTATCTGGGTGTGTTACTCCGATTATGAGAAATTTGATTTAGTATGATTCCAGTCGGACTAACATTTACATGTATTTTAAAAGTCCATTTTTAGTCGGATTAACACAATCATTTGATTTTTTCTAATGTCATGTAAACGCTCTCACTGTACCTCCATCATACTTAACCGATGTTGGGTTTGCTCGGTGTCATATACTTTCTCCTTCTTGTGTTCATCTCCCTCTCTCTTTTCTCTCTCTCAAGCACTCCTGATCGGGTAATTAGTGGGTGTCCCTGCCCCATATTTAAGAGAAGCTGGTAGTGAAGGAGCTCTCTTTCCCGGATGAAGCAGTCTTCTCATCATCTTGGTGTTTTGTATCTGGGGAGTTCTGGGTTGAGCGGCCAATTGCATGGTTAGCCCAGACTTCTCTCATCCTTTTGTTCTGTTTGGCCAAGCCTCATGGCTTCCATAATTTTAGTTGAAGGGGCACTGTCACAACATGTGTATTTGTGAATTTAAAATATGCAAAGATTTGTAAAGGTCACAAACTCTAAGATTTACCAGGAGAATCTTGCGGATATTTTAAACTTTGTGTTTGATAAGATTTTGAAAGGATTTTGAAAGTATTTTGCAGTCCAGCTTTCACGAACAATACTTATGATAGTAATAATATGACAACCACACAGATTTACTTCATTCTAATGGCAACCAATGAGGAGAAAATTACAGAGGAGACAACTCAGGTAAAGTTCTTTTCATTGCTGAAAAAATGTGGTTTTATCTTACTTCCTTGCAAAACTGAAAGAAACAAAGGCATTATTACCATAGCAGACTCTTATCACTAGCAAGTGTGAGAGGAATAGCTCTACAAAGAAGACAGGACAAAGCAATCGGGGATGCCCATACAATGGAAAAATATCTCAAGTGTTCCTCTCTTTGCCTTTGTGGTATCACGTCAAAACTGAGCAAAAATCAAAGCTCAAACCAGATGAGTCTTGTTTGAAATACAACCCCAAATCCGAAATAGTTGGGACGAAGTGTAAATTGTGAATAAAATCAAAACGCAATGACTTTCAAATCACACCAGAATACACAAGGCTTTCCCTGGAATAGATGGAGGGGAGCACATGTTGTTCTAAAACCTTTATATACCTTTCAGCATTCAAGATGCTTTTTAAAACATGCAAGTGTCCCTCACCATAAGCACTAATGCATCCCCATACCATCAGAGATGCTGGCTTTTGAACGGAATGCTGATAACAGGAGGGGTGGTCTTTTTCCTCTTTAGCCCGGAGGACACGACTCCCATTATTTCCAACAAGAATGTCAAATTTGGACTCGTCTGACCACAGGACATTTTGCCACTTTGCTAAAGTCCATTTTAAATGTTCCTTGGCCCACAGAACATGGCGGCGCTTCTGGATCGTGGTCAACAACAACTTCCTTTTTGCATGATAGAGTTTTAGGTGGCATCTTTGGATGGCACGGCAGACTGTGTTTACAGACAGTGGTTTCTTGAAGTATTCCTGGGCCCATTTAGTAATGTCAATAACAGAATCATGCCGGTGAGTGATGCAGTGGCATCTGAGGGCCCGAAGATCACGGGCAACCAGTAAAGGTCTTTGGCCTTGTCCCTTACGCACAGAGATTTTTCCAGTTTCTCTAAATCTTTTGATGATGTTATGCATGGTCAATGATGAGACCCTCAAAGCCTTTGCAGTTTGACGTTGAGGAACATTGTTTTTAAAGTATTCCACAATTTTTTTAATCAAGTCTTCACAGGTAGGAGAGTCTCTGGCCATCTTTATTTCTGAGAGACTCAGCCTCTCTAAGACATCCCTTTTATAGCCAATCATGTTACACACCTGATGCCAGTTAACTTAATTACTTGCTAAATGTTCTTTCAGCTGATTTTCTTATATATTAATTGCTTTTTCGGCCCTTTTTTGCCTGTGTCCCAACTTTTTTGAGACCTGTTGCAGCCAGAAAATTTTAAATAAGCTCATTTTGTTGATAAAAATGTAAAATGTCTCAGTTTCAACTTTTGAAATGTTATCTATGTTCTATTGTAAATACCAAATTGGCTCATGTGATCTGAAAGTCATTGCATTTTGATTTTATTCACAATTTACACTTTGTCCCAACTATTTCGGAATTGGGGTTGTAGCTCTACATCCTATACATGAATTTACAAGAACAAAACATTATAAACAAAGAATTAAAGTTCACAAACATGTTAGCATTCCAAACAAGCAGACATGGTCAACAACATCCCCCGCCAAAATGTCTTCTTTAAAGATACTATGAACAGAGGCTCCCAGAAGTGCCACAAGGGCAATAACTGTGGGAAAAATAATAGTGTGCTTCTTATTTTCGAACTCCATCAGGGTCTTTATGGTCTTAAGCTACACACCAAATGTGGTTATCCTATCTGGAATATTTCCCGTGAAAAGTAGTTCCCCTGTACATATACCGTGAACAGAGTTGAAAAAAGTGAATCAAGGGCAATAACTCCGGGAGAAATAATCACGCGTGTCTCATTTTCGAACTCGATCAAGGTCTTTATGGTCTTAAGCTACACACCAAATTTGGTTGTCCTATCTGGAATATTTCCCGTGAAAAGTTGTTCCCCTTTACATATACCGTGAACAGAGTTAAAAAAAGTGAATCAAGGGCACTAACTCCGGGAAAAATAATCACGCGTCTCATTTTCGAACTCGATCAAGGTCTTTATGGTCTTAAGCTACACACCAAATTTGGTTGTCCTATCTGGAATATTTCCCGTGAAAAGTTGTTCCCCTTTACATATACCGTGAACAGAGTTAAAAAAAGTGAATCAAGGGCAATAACTCCGGGAAAAATAATCACGCGTGTCTCATTTTCGAACTCGATCAAGGTCTTTATGGTCTTAAGCTATACACCAAATTTGGTTATCCTATCGCGAATATTTCTTGTGAAAAGTTGTTCCCCTTTATCCCGGACGGACGGACAGACGGACGGAGGTCAAATCAATATTTTCCGGCCACTTCGTGTGGCGGGGGATAAAAAAGAAAAAGCACAAAAATACGAAACATTAATCAATCTACATGACAAAACAGCTGAAATATTCTAAAGTGCAAAGACTGCAACAGTAGCACTTGATACTCAAAGATTCTCAAAATTTTTTACATCTCTTGAAAAGGTAAGTTAAAAGATTTCTGGACTGGAGTAAAGTTTGCGCAAGTCATGATAGTGCCCCTTTAAAGGAAAGGTATACCCTGCAATGTTACTGCATGTTGAGAACCAGCAATGATATAACAGTAATGCTCACCGGTTAATCT
Organism: Gymnothorax javanicus; assembly: GCA_029692085.1. Classification (NCBI taxonomy): domain Eukaryota; kingdom Metazoa; phylum Chordata; class Actinopteri; order Anguilliformes; family Muraenidae; genus Gymnothorax; species Gymnothorax javanicus. The sequence goes on from CM056202.1 coordinate 37,787,526, forward strand.
GCGCACCCATTCTAATTAGGAATATTTACTAATTATACTTACTGCATGCCACCTCCCAGCCAGGTGCTGGAGTCATATTTTCCACAAACTGGATATGATGTATGCACCACCCATTACAAAGCTTACCATTGTAAACAATAACTTCTACCCAACAATTGAGACAAAAAAAAAACACGCCATAAATCCATAAAAAATGCATAATGTAGGGCAGTTTTTGGACCAAACCCCATCAGTTTGAGCCTGAATTTACTGAAGAGGAGCTACAGGCAATTATATTTAATAGCCCAGCACAAAGAACACGAAGAATGCAAAGCAGCCATTTTTCTTAAAGCACCATGAATGGGTGGCGAAGACATCATACTCGCATCAGTCCACGAGTGATGAAGGCGATACTGAGACCTAACCAGAGTGCGTCTGCTGATTTTATTCGACACATCTGCAAAGCCAAAGATGAAATTACTGTAAAAAATGAGACTTTGATGCAGGGTATCCTTTAACTTATGGAGTTTTATTTGTTTTTATTTACTTATTTATTTAGTAATTAAAATCATTTTGCTTTAGAACAATGCATGGAGTATGACGTCCTCTTTTCACGTTGCTGGCCACAAGGTTGAGCCACATTCTTGTTTTGTGTGGCTGCAACACTTAGGACGATGAAAAGTTCCCTGGTTTCTTTATACAGGTTGACAGATTACCTTGTCTGCCCATAGGACTTTGATAGCAAACTATACCAAACCCTTTACTGAGGTTATGCTTTGCTAAGAATGATTATCTTGCCCAGATTCTGCTTTTGTTGTGAGTTCAACAAACCTTCCAAGAATTTTGTTCAGCAACACCCTGCAAACAAAGGCCTGCTGTAATCCCAATGGGGGCTACAACCAATGTTTCCTGAATTAATGCATTTTATTTTGAAATTAATTTCTATGGCTTTCTATGGCAATGCAGCTCACGTTTTACATTTACTAATGGAGCAAATAATGTGTATGACAACTGAATTAGTTCAAAACCCTCAAATAAGAAATATGTGAGAATCAAGTCTTTGAGTCCAATCACTCCCGTAGATCTGACAAAGAGGATATCTGCAGGATTGTGTTCAGTTAGGAAGTGAGATCCAGTCTGGAGGATGGCCGTGGCACTGTATCCTCACAGTCTGTGAATGATAGCTGCTGGGCGGATGGCAATGGGACTGTGTCCAGTCAGGTTATGAGATAAGAACTGGAGGATGGCATATGGATTGTTTCCAATCAGGTTGCAAAATAAAAACTAGGTGGATGAGTATAAGATGCGTCAGGATATTGCAGTCAATGACAGCACGTCCAGAATTAACACCATGATTTCTAACAAGCTCAAATTTCCCATCTACTCAACTCACTGACCTTCAATACTTCAACAAAATTATCAGCTGGCTTTGAAACTTCTTATTTAATCACTTTTTATCTTAAACTGTGCGGTGCTGAAGGAGGATGTGCCTTTCTTCCCGAGACCTGGCGCATTCAGGGACTCGTGCGAAAGCGTGTGTTGTTCGAACAGCCCGGCAGCGGGCAGAGAAGGTCTTTTAAACAGGTGTGTGGGAGGAGCAAGGGCACTGAGGTGGCAGGCAAGGTGGAGAGGCGATTTCACCAAAGGAGCGTTTTAACAACAGACTGCAGCCAGACTGCCTGTGGGTTTGCGCAGTGCTGTCTGCACAGACTCAAATATCATATGTTCAGAGACTATATCGCATAGATTAACAACGAAGACCATGACTGCTGAATACAGCAGGAGGGGCTGCGACCTCCCCACTGTACTCTTTCAGCTCAGATGATCTCAGTCAATGATTCCACAATGGAGAAATTAGGCATTATCAGCCAAGCAGGTTTAAGCATTTTGAAATAATCACAGCAGTTTAAATTTCTATCGTCGCAAATATTCCAGATTGCCTGATTTCCTCAAAATCGTAAAAAGACGTTATTTACTGAAATAACTGCCATGTGTAAATACAATCATTTAACTCCAACATTCAGTAAAACTGCTTGACAGCAGAAATTTATAAACAGTCAGACTGGAGCAGACACTGCACGGTCAATGGATCGTGTCTAAGCAGAAAATCTGACCGTAGCAGCAGTAAATGGGCAGTCAGTGGTGTGAAAGGCTTTCAGGACCATTGCCACTTGTGCTTTGGGGTATAATTGCAAACAGTTGAATCTTTACATTTCAGTATCAAGTTCATTTAAATGAACTTTAAATAATTATTGATATAATGCATGAAAGTTATACAGTACTCAACATAAAATTATTATCAATTTAACAACTGAATTTCTCACTTTTCCTCGACAACCAATGTTTTCTGAATTCAGCGATATATAATTTCCTACTTCAAAAAAAAAAAAATCATCACCTCAGACAGAAGTATAACATGTACAGCATCCCCCGGCCATCAGCTATTATTCTCAGGCTTCTGTTAAGTGGATATACCAATTTAGAATCAGTCAAGCCAAGTAGTGTGACGGGGTCACTATAAATCTGCCACGCTGCTCCTCCATTTAAAAATACAGTGTATATTATATGCAAACTTGAAAAAAAAAAGATAAAAATATATATAATTGGTTAAGTATGTTATTGCTTGCGTACAGTAAAAACAGCCAGCCAATATATCCTGTATTGGCCGACCTTAAGCTGTATTGGCCAAGTTCAGCACGTGCACAAGTAACCATTGGCAACTGTGGCATTCGCTCTCTTCAAAGAAGCAGTCGACAGTCGCGGACCTAGCATTTAGGTCGTTAATGAGTCTTGAAGTCATGTACTTCAGAAGTCATAGTCATAATATTGTGATGATAGCACAACATACTTAACCAATTAATAATAATATTATAAATTGCTTATTTTCACATCGCCTTAGTATTGGCCTGAGGGTCACCATATTGGCCCGAGGCCGCAGGCGGAAATCAGCAATTAATAACATATAATATATATAGCACATATACATATAATATAGCAGAGTTTCAAAGCAATATCGATTTAACATTTAAATGAATGCCTCTGATCCATTTTTACAGATTGTCACATCCAGCATTATCCAACAGTCTAATGCATGTTTCTAAAATGCATCAAGCAAATACGCTTTCAAAAATAATGACCATATTGTAAACGATATTTTAAAATAACTATACAGAGCACTAAACAGTCAAACAATAAATCAAATCAATATTTGGAGTTACAACCCTTAACAGTTCTCTCAGTTCTTTCATGTAGTGTTTTAGAAAAATAGGCTGACACAGTGTTACAAAGATTCTGGTCAAACTGGTCATATCTTCTGCAGGTTGGGTGTCTCACTGGCTTCTGTCAGGTAATCTCAGCCAGTCTCCATGATACTCTGTGGAGGCCGTACCATCTGCCACTCTAACGAGACAGAAATGTTTGCCTGTAACACTTAATAGTTTTGGAAATCTCAAAGTTTCTCTTTTCTTATGGCACAGTAATGCTGAAAGCAAAAATGTGAACATCTAAGGGCTAATTAACTGTCTATAAAAATTGGGGAAGCCTAGCATTGTTGCACAGCACTGAATATTCTTTGTAAATCTACAGTACTGTTATATATTTACTGCTCTAAATCATAAAATGATGATGATACGTCATCATAGATTAAGGAAACATGCCAAGTTGAAATACTGGTTCCTCTGCCAACAATGCTACAGCCAGTATGTTCTCCTTTGAAATTTTAATTCTGGGCTAGAACATTTGTTTGTGTTTTGGTCTGAGATGTCCCACCCATTTCTACATACAGGGAAGCCAGATACAAAACAAGCCGGCAGGAAAAGTGTATCGCAGCCATGGATGCAAGCAAGCGAACTGGATCAACAGAGATAACATAGATTCTACCTATTCAAAAAAGCCTCGGGATACATGTAAAAAGTTCCATGACAAGAGATGTAGTAGAATTTTGGAATATATTTTAGATGCATTTCAAAGATGGAGACAGCTTGGAGCTCAGAACCATTAAAAGACAGATGTCGAGTTGGATAATTTTCTCCTGAACAGGTGAGCATTCAGCTTCAGCTAATGTTAGCTAACCTTACCTAAATTATCGTGGCTAACCATGGGAATTTTAAGTAATTTCAACATTCGAGTATTTGCGTTCATACTCTGTTGTCTTTGTACAGCTGGGTTATCAAGGCAGCAAGTATGTGAGACACACAGCCAGTGAAGTGATCCTGACAAATGCTGACTAACATTGTCATGCTAATATGAACAAAAGGATACTGCTAGCTATTGCACTGGAGGAGTGAACGGGCCACGGCTGTTTACGATCTCGGCAACAACCAGTGTGACAGAAATATACAACAGAAACTGCAAGTTTGCTGCCAAATTAACTCAATTAATAAATGTAATTGCTCTTTGTAGTGAATAAATATGTCCAAGTCAAGTAATATTACGAATACCGATCCCTAGCAACTGGATATTTACATATCTTATTGACTGAAAACCATAGGCCTATCCACATTTCAGAAGAGTTTGTTTAATTTTGAGATAGAATCAAAGAGTGTATTCAAATGTTGCTAGCATCAGATTGTGAGGTGATATTTTAGTGAAACAATGTAGCTTGTCGAGTAGTTTCGGTATTCTCATCTTGGAAACCTATGTGAGCTTTGAGTCTGGGGAGGAGGGGGTGCTAGGGGGAGACAGCTCCCTCCAACATTTCTAATTTGGACTGCAGTACCCATTTTAAACTGTTCCTCTCAGAGTTAAACATTGTTCTTTTTTTAAGGCTGGGCAATTACTTCGCTTGACATTTTAACAACAAGCACGGTTAAAAGACTGTGTCCCTACTATATATTAAAGACAGATAGGAGATGCATTTAATGTTTTGAATGTCAGAGTTTCCGAACCCTGCTCCCAACGTTCCCCTGCCCTACACATTTTATGTGTCTCCCTGATCTAACATACTCGAGTCAGCCCATTAAGAACTCCATTCATGAGCCGACCAGCTAAATCAGGTGTTTTAAATCAGGGAAACTTGCAGGTGAGGGTTAACGTAGGAGCAGGGTTGAGACACGCAACTGTAAGTCACAATTCAGTAATCCCATAACATTGCATGTTCAATGCATTCAAACAGAGTCAATCAACTCACATTGATGGAAATCTTTATAATGCTATCAGCAATCGTGCCTTCGTCTACACTATATGCCCACACACTTCGGCTCCATTCAGACCCTGAATTTTATGTACCTGCTCAGCATTCTGACTGCAAGCCACAAGAGCCCTCAGTTGTGCAATGATAGCCACCATAACAGCAAGATTTCTGTCCCAGTTAAATATTTTGTTGAGGACTTTTCTTGTTTGCCTCACTGGGCCTGAAGGAGAGTAGCCTAACAAAGTTCCAGACCGCTCAATCAGTGTTTCTATAAACTATGCATATTATGTACAAAACCCAAAACCAGTGAAGTTGGCAGCAGAATACAATGATTTGCAAATCCTTTTCAACCTATATTCAATTGAATACACTGCAAAGACAAGTTACTTAATGTTCTAACAGGTAAACTTTGTAATTTTTTGCAAATATTAGCTCATTTGGAATTTGATGCCTGCAACATGTTTCAAAAAAGCTGGCACAACTGGCAAAAAAGACTGAGAGAGTTGAGGAATGCTCATCAAACACTTATTTGGAACATCCCACAGGTGAACGGGCTAATTGGGAACAGGTGGGTGCCATGATTGGGTATAAAAGCAGCTTCCTGAAATGCTCAGTCATTCACAAACAAGGATGGGGCACCACTTAGTGAACAAATGTAGCTGATTGTCGAACGGTTTAAAAACAACATTCTTCAACGAGCTATTGCAAGAAATTTAGGGATTCCATCATCTACGGTCCGTAATATCGTCCAAAAGGTTCAGAGAATCTGGAGAAATCACTGCATGTGTTTACAAGGCCGAAAACCAACATTGAATGCCCGTGACCTTCGATCCCTCAGGCGGTACTGCATCAAAACCGACATCAGTGCGTAAGGACATCACCACATGGGCTCAGGAACACTTCAGAAAACCACTGTCAGTAACTACAGTTCGTCTACATCTGCAAGTGCAAGTTAAAAACTCTACAATGCAAAGCGAAAAGCCATTTATCAACAGCACCCAGAACAGTTCATGGGCCCAAGCTCATCTAAGATGGACTAATGCAAAGTGGAAAAAGTGTTCTGTGGTCTGACGAGTCCACATTTCAAATTGTTTTTGGAAACTGTGGGACGCCGTGGTCCTCCGGACCAAAGAGGAAAAGAACCATCCGGACTGTTATAGGCGCAAAGTTCAAAAGCCAGCATCTGTGATGGTATGGGGGTGTATTAGTGCCCAAGGCATGGGCAACCTACACATATGTGAAGGCACCATTAATGCTGAAAGGTACATACAGGTTTTGAAGCAACATATGTTGCCATCCAAGCAACGTTTTTTCATGGACGCCCTGCTTATTTCAGCAAGACAATGCCAAGCCACATTCTGCACGTGTTACAACAGCATGGCTCCGTAGTAAAAGAGTGCGGGTACTAGACTGGCCTGCCTGTAGTCTAGACCTGTCTCCCATTGAAAATGTGTGGTGCATTATGAAGCGTAAAATACGTTAGACCCCGGACTGTTGAACAACTTAAGCTGCACATCAAGCAAGAATGGGAAAGAGTTCCACCTGAAAAGCTTCAAAATTGGTCTCCTCAGTTCCCAAACGTTTACTGAGTGTCGCAACAGTGGTAAAAAGGCCCCTGTGCCAACTTTTTTGCAATGTGTTGCTGCCTTTAAATTCTAAGTTAATGATTATTTGCAAAAAAAAAAAAAAAATAAAGTTTCTCAGTTTGAACATTAAACATCTTGTCTTTGCAGTGTATTCAATTGAATATAAGTTGAAAAGGATTTGCAAATCATTGTATTCTGTTTTTATCTACGATTTACATAACGTGCCAACTTCACTGGTTTTGGGTTTTGTATATCATTATAGCAAAAACAGTTTATTTCCCGTAAACTAGTATATTTCTGAAATAATGATCTTTGTCAACCATCTGCCCTTTCGCACTCACATGCTTTATGACCAGACAGTGGAGAGAAAAATTGTGGGGCCGCTACTTAGTTTTTTCAGGCTGTTTCCATTTTAAAAAGAAAGCACACACCTCAGAGAATAGAATGCCTTTTTTTTTATTGTTATCAAAGACTTTCTGCGTGTTCTGAATGCATGGCCACAGTTCCCTTATGGCCGTCCTTATATCACCTCTCTTACGGTCCACAGAGGACTCCATGTTTGACTTTGAATCATGTTGGCAAGGGCAAGCTTTTTTTTTTTGGCTATCAAACTGCATCACAACATGCATGACATTGATTCTATTCGAAATATGCGTTGCACAGTACTGCTGCAGTTCTCTCCCGCTGATGGAGATGTCACTAACACATCCTGAAATGAGAATCTTACATTTTTTCACTCAAAGCTTTTCTTTTCTCTGAGACATTATCAAACATTTCTCCTGCAGGATTTTGGCAATACAATGAAAAAATTCCCTAATTTCGAATGCAGTCTCTATTGGTTGTTGTGCTACCAGGAGCTTTCCATTTTCCTCTCCAGCTTGTGAATGAGTCAGGTCTCTTAGAGGGATGCATCTCTCCAAAGCCCTCTCTGAGCTACTGCAGTAGGACCTTACAACTGCCACCGGTGGGGAAAACATCTCCAAATTCTATGTGAACTCTGCCCTAGGCAGTATTTATTCTCCTTTTGTTTCCATTATATTACCTGTGACAACACAGAGACTTGCTTACACGTGCAGAAAAGAGAGCTTAATTCTAGCATATGAGCGTCATGATCCGGGACTACTTTCTGACACCTATGATAACACGATCAATTGCTTAATGAGTCCTCACTTCCACCCCCCAGTGTATTTCCGTGGATTTGAGCAGTTGTAAAAGTTAATGGGATCAGGTGGATGTGTTATCATGTGCAATTTATTACTGTGATTCAGCGCCGCTTGTATTTAGGTCATCGCATGAAAGATTTACAAAAAAACCGATGATAATGTGTGCATGCCTGGCGGCTCTGTTCCATTCTGCCCCCTGAGGAGAAAATGAGCCCAGTGCTTAGCCACAGTGTGAAATCTTCCCTCTGCCTGTAGCACGCGGGCGCACACACACACACACACACACACACACACACACACACACAAACGCACTCACATGTAAACACGCGCACACGTATGCAAAAAACACATATGCGCACACACACATGCAAAAACACGCACATGCGAGCGTGCACACACATATACTGTATATACACTCAAAGAAACAAGTATGCACACATGAATGCTCACATTGAAACACATAAGCAGCTGCGTCTTCAGTCATGTGCACATCAAGGCTCTCTTCTACCCTCTCACTCTCTTGCTGTCTCTTTCTCATTTACTCTTTAATTTTTGCCTGTTCATCTCTCCTCATCTTGTTCTGCACAGTCATTTATGAAAGTCAATCAGTTTTCAAAAGCGCGACTATTGTCCCTTATTCCGTATGGGAAATGCAAAATACAAGCTGAGCCGCCCTTACTGCAGTCACTCTACATATTTGGACAACCTAGCCAGACAGAATTCCTGAAGAAATATGGTTTCAGTAATGATAGAGTTTCTGTTATGACAAAGTTCAACACATACTGACATGCACAGAGTTACTATAACAAATGGCTTCATTTCAGACAAATTGGGCTCCGTGATTGACAGTACGTTGGGTGCCCTGCCAAGGATTCAAACAGAGATTGACATAGCCACTGGAACAGAATTTTGATCTACGCTGCCAAGCCAAAAAAAAAAAAAAAGAAAGAAAAGGCGCTGCTTGGATTCAAATAAGCAAAGACTTAAGAGCCTATGACTGAATCATTATTACAGAGATTAATATGTTTCAGCTGGTGATAACTCTTTAAACCCTGACTGATGCAGTGAGCAGCTTCTCAATTCTTAAACAACCATGTTGGAAGACGTATCTCATGATCACGGAAAAGCTGTTATGGTGTTTCAAGCGAGATAAATTATTGGCCTGCGTCAAGCAAAGAAAACTAAGGAGATTGCTGAAATCATTGGATATGAGTTAAGAGGTGTCCAAGGGATTATTGAAACCTGGAAGGATAGAGGTGAACTGTCAACTTCCCAGAAGAAATGAGTCAGAAAGAAATAATTGATTATCATGATCGGGGATCACTAAAATGCTTGGTGAAATCTCATCGTAAAAAAACAACTGTAGAATTCAGGGCAATGCTTAATTGTGAAAGTGAGAGCATTTCCGCATGCACGATGTGACAAGAACTTACAGGATTGAGACCAAACAGCTGTATGGCGATTAGAAAGCCGCTTGATAGTGAGGCTAATTGGGAAAATGACCTCAATTTGCAAAAGAGCACAAAGATTGGATTGTGGAGCAATGGAAAAGGGTCATATTGTCTGACTAGAGCAGACTTACCCCATTCCAGAATGCATCAGAGAAAGGAAGGAAGCCTGTGAATCGATGCACCCGTCATGCATAGCGCCCACTGTACAAGCTTCTGAGATATGATCTGTGTTATGATCTGGGGTTGATTCAACTGGTAAGGTCAAGGCTCAGCAACATTACACTATAAAACTAAATAAGCAGACTTCCTATATGTCCTGAATGACATGTTATACCAACAACGGATTTTTTAAATCCCTGACAACACAGGTATATTCCAAGATGACAATGCCAAGATTAATCTGGCTCAATACCTCCGCCAAGTGCACACCTCCGCCAAGGCCAATCAGTCCCCTACATGTCTGGGACACATACCTGTAGCGCAATCATGTACCACCTCACAAGTACATAAAAACTCCCGGGTCCAGAATTTGATCCAGATCACTCCACAAATGAAATCACTTCTAAGTTGGGCCAAGACACACTTCTGGTAAAAATTTCATGAGAATCCGTCCATAACTTTTTCTGTAATGTTGCTAAAAACAAACAAATCAAAGGTAAAACATAACCTCCTTGGCAGCCGTTATTAATATTTGGTGTCGCTACCCTGTGCCTCAAACTACAAGCACTGCCCTGTATTTCAGTAGTTTTACAGATGATTAGCTTTTTGCTTGAGCCATGCATATCGGAAGAGGCATACGGCAACACAAAAAATCTGCTTGGAAGAGGATGTGTGTCTATTTTGAACTTAAGCACAAATGAGAAAGATGGTTAAAATGGTAAAAGGAGCTTCAAGAATCACGGTTGGTGAACTGATGACAGTTTTTAAGTCTTGGGGTCAGAGAGTTTCCGAAACAATTATCAACTGGCATCTACACAATGACAAGACAAGTTAATGGTGAGGGTTTACAGAAAAAAGCCTTCATTGTCATCAAACCACAAATACATGTGCCTACAGTTTGTCAAACGGTTCTAGAAATTTCAGCGGGACTGGGTTCTCGGGTCAGTGAGACCAAAATAAAGGTCATTGGCAATAAACACCACAGGTGGGTTTAGCAAAAAAAAAAAAAAGGAAAAAAAAAAAAAACAGCCAATCCACAAAGAACTACAGCCCCACTGCGATGTATGATAATGGATTTTGGATGTTGTGTGGCATGGCTGTTTTTCTTTCAGAGGCACTGGACAACTTGGTAGGATTCATAGCATCATCAATTCCTTCAAGAAACCGCAAATCGTTTCTGCAAGAAAGCTTAAACTGTGCCGTGGCTGGATTTTCCATTATTACAATGATCCAAAAACATGGATTGAAATAAACTCAAAAATGGTTCACCTACTAAGAAATTAAAATGATGCCATGGCCATCCCAGTCCCCTGACCTATACCCAATAGAAAACCTGTAGGATGAGCTGAAGGAGAATCTATGAACATGGGCCCAGGAATATAAAAGATTTGGAGAGATATTGCAGGCGATTATGGTCTCCAATCCTTTACCATGTCATCTCCAACCTCATCACAAGCAATAGGAAATGAGTCAGAGGTGTTATCTGGCAAAAGGAGGCTGCATAAAGTACTTAATGAAGGCAATCCAATAACTGAAACATATAGTTTCTGAAAAAAAAAATGTTTTTGATGACATTAATGACTATTTTCTTTTATGCACTTTAATTCTAAAAGCTATATTTTTGTCAGTATTTTTAAGTTAATATCAAAATATTAAATAATAAAGACAATAACTCATTGATAAATTTGTTCATATTGGCTATAGGTATATATAATATTAGTGGCAACATGTAGTATTACAGCATTTTTTGAGATTCAAAATCATATGACACCAGCAAAATTACATATATGAGCTTATTGTGCACAGCAGCAGTCACTTCTCTATATGAAGACCTGTGTGCAAGAAATACCTGTCACTAAATAACACTTTTGTGATTTTGGGGGTCAAAGTTTGCAAGATTTTTGACCCCCAAAATCACAAAAAGTGTTATTTAGTGACTTAGGTACTTCTTGCACACAGGTCTTCATATGTCAAAGCTTTATTACATGCCTAACCAGGAAGCATGCCACTTTTAACAAGATGCCAACAAATTCAAGTAATATTTTCAGGGAGTAACTTGACTGCAAGACTGTGAATGAAAAGTGAGGAATGTTCAAAAAGGTTATACAAAAAAGGTTGTCAGGGATGCAAAAGTAAGTTAAAAAAGAGAAAAATTCCACACTGGATAACTAATGAATCACTCATGAAATAGAATACTCTTTAGAAGATATATAAATTGGCTGAAAAAAAGAGTAATAAGGATGAATATACAGTACTGTGTGTAGTGATGATTATACACTTAACAAAATGAAGTGAAAATCAGAAACCAAGCACTATTCAAGTATATATTTCACGTAATGTCGGATCATACTGATGAAAATAAGTAAACAGAAAACAATAAATAGTAAGAACAAAAATAACAATGTCTTTTGAGAGAAAAACTCAATATCTAATGTGGGCTACCCTTTGCTTTGATTACTGTATTTAATATTTCAGGCATAGTTTTCACACATTCTTTATTTCCTCACTCGCAAACCATTCCATATGGTTTCATTCTTGCACAACTTAGAGGTGTGTTTAGGGTCATTATCTTGTTGAAAATAACATCCCCAACCAATCATTCTCTTTCCAGATGGCAATGTGTACTACACAAGGATGCTGTGATACTCCTTTTGATCCATGATTCCGTCAATTATTATAAGATCACTGGCTCCTTTGGAGCAGACTGAATAGCAAACTTTAATATAACAACCTCCTTGTTTTACGAAAGGGGTTAAACAGTCGTTTTTGAAACATTCTCCAACTCTATGGCGCACATAAGTTCTGCGTTTGAATGAGAAAATTTCGGATTTTGATTCATCAGTCCAAAGGACTTGTTCCCAGGCCATTGGTATCAAATCCTTGAACTTCTTGACAAACTCAGGTCTTTATTTTGATGTGGCCAGCTCTTGGCAGCAATACAACCAATCAGACCATTTTCACGCCGGCATCTGGAAATAGTAGATCTTGAAACTTTCATCTCTTCACTTCTGGCGCTATTATTGTCATTATGGAGTCGTCGGGCTGTCAACTGCTGATTTTTGTATCTCCCCGACAACGATAGACAGGAGATACTATGGTTTAGTTCCGGGGCCGCCACCGCCACCACAGAGATTTTATGTTCCGGGCTCTGGAAGCCACAATTATTAAAGGAATGTTTTCAAATTTTACACAGGCAAAGATATATATACGACAATGCTCAAGACCGATTTTCGTCAATTTCGGACGTCCAATATGGCTGCTGGTGGCCATTTTGTCCAAAATTTTTTATGTTCTGGGCTCTGGAAGCCACAATTATTAAAGGAATGTTTTCAAATTTTTCCCAGGCAAATATATGACAATGCTCAAGACCGATTTTCGTCAATTTCGGACCTCCAATATGGCTGCTGGCGGCCATTTTGTCCAAAATTTTTTATGTTCCAGGCTCTGGAAGCCACAATTATTACAAGAATGTTTTCAAATTTTACACAGGCGAAGATATATATATGACAATGCTCAAGACCGATTTTCGTCAATTTTGGACGTCCAATATGGCTGCCAGCGGCCATTTTGTTCAAAATTTGGGGATCGGGGAGATACACGACTCGGTCCCTGTGGCGACCGAGTTATCTAGTTTTTACTTGTCATACTCAGATAATGAACATCAGAGGCACTTAACTTTTGTTTTGCACCTCTATTGCCACTAGTTTTCAGCGAACCGGTCTCTTTGAAACACTCAATGGCGTTTCTTACAGTGCCGTGGCAGCATTTAATGTCTTCAGCATCCTGTAAGGCCACAATGTGCCAACAAACAATCTCAGAGAGCTCCTTCCATTGTGCCATCATGTTTAACACTGTGACACTGCTCAAAGTTTACATCACCTTATACACTGGAACAACTGACCATCAGAGGTAATGTTGCAGAATTATATTTCCTCAAACCAGTTTAAGCAAATTTTTTAGCATCAATCGTCTTGGAATGAGCCCTCAGGCATGCATTCAGGCTATGCAGGTGTCAAAAAAATAAAATTTGTGACACCCTTCAATTGTTATAAAAAAACTGATGTTTTCAGTGTTTTTATTTATTCACCTCCACCAAGGAAGTGTATGTTTTTGCCGGCATTGGTTGGTTTGTTACTTGCCGAAATCGGCAAGTATGTTTACTCGGTTGCTTTGCGTCTGTTTGTGTGTTTGTGTGTTTGTCTGTTTGTTACTCACACACTTTTTTGCCCTTTAACTCACATTGATTACCTTCAATTCTACATCATTCTTATCGGGCATGTCCCAGACGGAAGCCTATTGATTTTGTTTCTGATTACTTCAAGGTCAAGGTCAATATCAATAAAAGGTCAAAAATACATTTTGGTTGATAACTTTATTTGTATTTGAGATAATGACTTGAATCCAACACCATTTTGTTCACCATACAAAGCCCATTTTAGCGGTTACGGGTTCCGAAGACGATCCTCCGGTCAAAGCACGTCAAAATGACGTCACAAAATGACGAAAAATTTTCAATTTTTGATTTTACTAATTTTTTTTTTATTTCATCGTACAGCCCATTGTTCAAATACCTCACACACCAAATTTGAGCCCAATCGGTCAAACGGTTGTGACGTAATTCATGTTTTTCTGACGTCAAAGTCTAATTTTACAAAAATGACCATTATTTTAAACCATTTCCTTCGTGCATAGACTAAATACTGATCTATTATTGAAATCAGGAATATTATGTTTGTCGCTGTAAGAAATTTGAAGTTGATATCTTTAAAGACAAGGTCATGATCATGATCAAGGTCAAAATCACATTTTGACTAATAACTTAGTTTTATTTGTGATATCATTGTCAATTTAACGCCATTTTGTTCCTTGTGGAAAAAGCTTAAAGAAGTATGCCATCAAACTTGAAGTAGCGTCATCGCAAGTATGTCAAAATGACATCACAATATGACGTAATTTTTCAACTTTTGATTTCACTGATTTTTTGTATTTGTTTGTTTGTCTGTCTGTTTGTTAGTAACACACTTTTTTACCCTTTCCATGTTGTTTATGCTCATGAAACTTCACCATATGATAGAAGAGCTTCGTTGCCAGAAACCTATACTTTTTTTAGTCCACAGGTCAAAGGTCAAGGTCAAAGTGAGGCTCACCAAAAATGTAAAAAACACATTTTGGTTCATAACTTTGCTACTATTACAGCAATCAACTTGAAACCAACTCCATTCTGTTCTTTCTGATTCAGAGATCTGTGCACAATTCCGGCAAGTCGTCATTCTATGAATGACCTTTCATTTGTTTGTTTATCTGTCTGCCTGTTAGCAGGAGATCTCAAAAACGGGCTCATAGATTTTAACCAAACTTTGCAGGATGTTAGAGTAGCACAAGAGGAACAAGTGATTAAATTTTGGCATATCTAGGCCAAAGTACAGCTGAGATATAGGCCAAAGTTCAAGTCCAGCTATGCTGGCAGAAATTTGAAGTCTTTCCAATGGGCTGGACTTCCAATCGGCGTGCTTTTGGGCTTTGCTGCCACCTGGCGGTGGAATGCAACAATACCCTACGTCAGCCAATGAAAATAACTAATGCCTTGGCGTGGCGGAGGTGCTGTGCTCTCAGAGTGCTCTTGTTGCCTATATTTTTACTTCAATACACTTGTGGGAAAGATTTTCATTGCTGACAATTGTATTTTTCAATACATGTTCACCAAAAAAATTATGGAGAAGCAATATATTAGGACCCCTTTCAGACAAAAGTGGTGGTCAATAATCTTCACTGCACATTACTGTAGTAATATGTTTAAAAGAGCAAAGAGAAGCTAAAAGGCAGCTCCATTCCAGATGTCTTCAATAGTAACTTTGTCGCAAGCTTTACAAGTGAGGAAATTAATTGGCATATCTACTACACAGAATGTCTTAGCTGATACTGAGATAATAAAGTAAAAAAAAATGCAAATGTATTACACAAACTGAAGACAAAAAAGGTAGCAGGCCATGATAGTATATACAGTGGGCTAGCAATGCATGAACAATACAAAAAATATACAACGTATAAACAATATAATTATAGACAAATGGAATATACCAGCATGTGTGAAATACTTTATTAATGTTTTGATGGAAACAACCAAAATATGACAGTCATTTAATACAAGATCAATTTCAACAAAATCAAGGTTTCATTATAATTGGCACCCTTCATTTAGCACAAAGTGCAACCACCTCTGGCAAGGATAACAACATAGAGTTTTTTTTCAATTTTGACAAGGCACACATATAGGGGGATTTTGGCCCATTCCTCTAAGCAGAGATCCTAAGCAGATTGTGGTATACTTTGGGTCACTGTCTTGTTGGAAAGTCCATCTATGGCCAACTCCCAGCCTTCTGGCAGTGGCAACCAGATTGTCAGCCAAAATTAAACGAGAAGCCCTCATTCGAAAGAAACTGATTTTCAATTGAATCAGTGTATGATTTTGGTTGGTTTCGTTGGAACATTAATACCATACAGTATTGCTCACATTCTTATTTTTAAATAGGTTATTTTTAATAAGTTTCTCCATAAATGTATTTTTTAAAAGTATTTTTTGTGCATTACCAGTCAGGGGTGCCAGTATTTTTGGAGCCCACAGTACTAAATGGTGCTCAAAAAGTTAGGTAAGATCATCTTTAACCCACGGGCAGGTATTTAAGGCAGTCTTGACAAACAGAACTTGAACAAAACTGGCCAATATTTTAAAGTTGCTCCTCTAAAACTCTAAATAAACTCTAATTAAGTTTTCCTTAAGTAGGTTTAAAGTCAGAAAAATAATTTTTATTGTAGGACAATGTCACATATATATTCTGTATCTGTTGTTTGCAGCACTGAAGCTACATCAAACTTATAGTGAGAAAAATATTCAAAGCCAGGAAGCCGTGTTTTTATGGCCGCAATATGCATCAAATTGAGAATATCTAGATCTTTACATCATTTCAAATACATTTACCTGTAATTCAGCAGGACATATTTGGAATTGTTGGAAACCCTGGGATCTCCAGTAGAATTTAAAAAAGGGGTGAAGTTCTACAGGTCTGAATACAGAAGCAGCATTTTATTGACCCATACATGAATGGAGAATGGGGCATTGTTGGTCTTTACTTGAGCCAGCCAGGGTGGTGCAAGTGAGCATGCAAAGGGCCCTGAAAATTGTCTCTTTGAGTCCACTTGGATATAAGACGGAGGTCATGTCCAAACATCCATACTATATCAGCACGTACTGAATTAGGTTGCTTCCTACCACTAAACAGCCGATATACTAGGTATGATGTGCTTGCGTCTGATCCATACGCACAACACAGCCCCCATCTCACCCATCTCCCAATACTGTTGTTTATTCATGACATAGCAAAACCTTCCCCCAGAAAAAAAGTATATACATAACATTATCTCAGAGTTGGTGGTGTTTGTAAATTATACTAAATAATACAGGCTACTATTGCATTCTTGTTAATTTTACATACTGTTTATCATATGTACCATTTTTTTCCTCACATTTACGGAGACCAGTTGCATCCTACATCAGAGTAAAAATGGTTTGTCACTTCAGCAATGGCAGCATTATGGGATAGAATAGTGTCCATTGGTTGCATGCCAGAATTCTGCTGACTGCAGTAAGTCATCTATTTGCCTGCGGTTTTATCCATACAGAAAATTTTGAAATACTACATTTTAGGTTCAGCTTCTCGCCTATAGAAGGCATGTACTGATATTCAGATGTGCTCAAAGTGTTGTAGGAGGGATCCTATCTGAGCAGTGTACAGTGGAAAGTTAAGTCCAACAAGGGCCTGTGCTGGGACCACTGCAGTTTCTCATTTGCAGTAACGGCCCTATCTGGTACACTAAAAGCCCATTCTTTAAATTTGCAAAATCCAGAAGTGGGCTGAAATCTGCCAATATATCAATAAATGTACTAATTTCTACATGTATTCACACTGACACGAATACACATTGTATTCTCATCATGGTCTGAATCTGGCAATCGGTACTCAAGTATAAAGACCCTTATCATGTCCCCCAAATAAATATGTATGTCCGTTAGTCAGTTTATGGAATTTCATGGATCTTAACATTTTCTTAACATAAAGAGCTACACCCCCATCTCTTCAGCTGGATATATCCGTCTGAAAGATCTCATACCCCTCAATATTACATTCATTCCCATCCCCTTCCCAATGCCATGTGTATTTAAAAATGTCTATATGTGGACAGTAAAAACATTAGGCGGGACTACTGTATGGGAGGAGCAAAGCTGGAATGTTATCTATTTGAAAAAGGTCTGTGAATAATCTATCAAAGCCTTTCAGGTTCCAGTCACTGAGCTATAGCAATAAAAAGGTTTAGAAAGCTGGGATACAAAGCCAAAAATATTGAGTATAAAGCCAAGGAATTTATATACTTATTTAATACCATACCTTTGTCAGACCCTGTGAGCAGTTCCAGGGACTATATACTTCTAGTGAGATATAAAGGCTCTGGAAAAGGTTTTAATAAGGCCAACCACATTTATTACAGTTATATAAGCTAAATGTTATGAGAAAAGACTTGAAAATGTAAATCTCTTCATGCTTATTTAGAAGAGTGACTTTTCTGAACCATTTAAATTCATAAAAAGGATTTTAAAAAGTGAACTGAAGACTTCAGGTTAACTTCTGAAGAACAGGGGCTCCATAAATGGCCATTAGCAAGAGGTAAATTTTGCGTTGACATTACAGCACAAGAACAATCACAGCGTGGAATAGCGGATTAGGTTATGTACAGGAGGCATCAACTAAGGGGTTTTCAAGAACAGGCTTGATACAGTACTCGATAGTATCCTGTTTAGGTTACGAAGCATAGGTATGCTTAAGTGCTCAGAAAATGGTGAGATTTGTTTAGCCAAACTAGCTGTTCTATGTTATGTTGTCAGACAGTTTTCGTTTGTTCTTTTTATCTGTTCCATTGTTAACATTTTGCAGTCCTTTGACATAGCTCCTTTAGCTATTGTAACTACAGGACGTGATTTGTTGACGTTTCAATTTAACCTGTCTGTAAATTTAAGTTCTCACTGCAATATGTACTTCCGCTTTAATTAAGTAATCCTAAACTAAGCTGGTGGACAGATTATAATATGGTGTGACTTCTTCACAAATCCTTAGTTCTGTAATGTTATACCCAGAATCCTCCACACCAATAGACATCATATCTCAGTGGGGGAAGAGTTCATTGACCACTCCAGCCCTGTTTATCATCCTGACGTTGCAGACTGCTGCATGCCTGTTTCTCCATGGGTTTCATGCCTACAACCTTTACGCAGCGCGGTGCTACAGACACTTGACCTCTCCAATACTTCTGTTCATTTGGACTCACTATTGTGTGCTCAACCTAAATGATATGCTGTAACAGATGCACTTCTCTGTTATTGTCCTTTTGTTACATCTATTTTAGCTTTCCAGCATGGCAAACAGTGGAGGATGGGCAGGCTTATTTTGTGACATTTTTCTGTGAAAGGTGTGATTCAGATAAAACTGATCTGATCTGACACAAGTAGCACCAGCTACTGAGCCAACCAGCAGTTCCAAAGAACAGGCCGCAGAACTGACCTTCAAATTTTAACATTGACTGTCTGGATGCATATCAAGCCAATACGACAGAAACAGACAGACAGAAAGAGATACAGAGACAAATAGATACAGTAGTTATGTTAAGAAGATACAACAGCAACGTCAAGATTCATTCAGAGAGGGTCTCTGTTTGTTCATTTGTAAATCCGTGTGGCTACCAGCTGCTGCAGCCCAAGTTGCTAGGAAACAGTGGAGATCACTGCACCTTGCTCACTGCTTGTTGAGTGCAGGAATCCTCAGGATGAAAATGCCCACCAAAGCGCTACTTGGCTCACTTTTCAAAGTTTGTAAAAACTCTGACATGCGAGAATTTCATCTTATCTTTTTCTGATCTATTTTTCTGAATTCTGCAGGTTTTTTAGGGACTTTCTCTTTTCTTTTCTTTTCTTTCTTTCTTTTTTTGGGAAAAGTGGATGGTTTCCTTGGCACTCCAAACCTTTTTTGATTACTCAGTTAACCTCTCTTTGTTTTGATGATTTTTAACAGCTTAGTTTGGTAAGCCTACGGTTTAGCCCACAATTTTTAATGTCTCAGCCAAATAATGATTTCTTTAGCTTTCAGTAGTTGTAGTCTGGTGATCGTGTTGACAAATTCCAGTTTGTCCAAAGACAATCAAAATCTGAGATGGTGGAAAAACAACCAAAATAGAAGCAGAGAACCAGAAGTTTAACCAAATGCAAATTTCTACAAACCCTCATTACTTATCCAAAATGGTGGCGTGAAGACTAAAATCAAGAAAGAAATAACTTCTGTAACAAACATTATGACACTCTCTTTGCATAGTAGGACAAGTCTCTAAAAAGCAAAATGTCAGAATGCTGGCAGCTTTTAACTCCTTCAACCCCACAGCCCTCTACAGAGGGCTGACCAACATATTCCTGTCAAACAATCTGACTAATTGATTGGAACATATCATGTTACATTTAATGGGATTCCAGAGATAACAGTAAGATACAATGTCCAGATAATGACCAGCCCTCTACAGAGGGCTGTGGGGTTGAAGGGTATAGTGATGCTAGAATATCTGGGGTTGAAAGAGTTAAGAGCCACATTCTGAGAGAATGCCACCTTTGAGATACAAACCCAAAACCAGTGAAGTTGGCACGTTATGTAAATCGTGAAAAACAGAATACAATGATTTGCAAATCCTTTTCAACTTATATTCAATTGAATACACTGCAAAGACAAGATGTTTAATGTTCAAACTGAGAAACTTTATTTTTTTTTTTTTTGCAAATAATCATTAACTTAGAATTTAAAGGCAGCAACACATTGAAAAAAGTTGGCACAGGGGCCTTTTACCACTGTGTTACATCACCTTTCCTTTTAATCCTCAAAATGGCGCTTGGGGAACTGAAGACCAATTTTTGAAGCTTTTCAGGTGGAACTCTTTCCCATTCTTGCTTGATGTACAGCTTAAGTTGTTCAACAGTCCGGGTCTCCGTTGTCGTATTTACGCCTCATAATGCGCCACACATTTTCAATGGGAGACTACAGGCAGGCCAGTCTAGTACCCGCACTCTTTAAATGCTGTTGTAACACGAGAATGTGGCTTTGGCAATGTCTTGCTGAAATAAGCAGGGGCGTCCATGAAAAAGACGTTGCTTGGATGGCAACATATGTTGCCCAAAACCTGTATGTACCTTTCAGCATTAATGGTGCCTTCACATATGTGTAAGTTGCCCATGCCTTGGGCACTAATACACCCCCATACCATCACAGATGCTGGCTTTTGAACTTTGCCTATAACAGTCCGGATGGTTCTTTTTTCCTCTTTGGTCAAAACGTCCACAGTTTCCAAAAACAATTTGAAATGTGGACTGTGGGACCACAGAACACTTTTCCATCACTTTGCATCAGTCCATCTTAGATGAACTTGGGCCCAGCTAAGCTTTTTCTGGGTGCTGTTGATAAATGGCTTTTCGCTTTTGCATTGTAGAGTTTTAACTTGCACTTGCAGATGTAGCGACGAACTGTAGTTACTGACAGTGGTTTTCTGAAGTGTTCCTGAGCCCATGTGGTGATGTCCTTTTGCACACTGATGTCGGTTTTTGATGCAGTACCACCTGAGGGATCGAAGGTCACGGGCATTCAATGTTGGTTTTTTGCCTTGTCGCCACGTGCAGTGATTTCTCCAGATTCTCTGAACCTTTTGACGATATTACGGACCGTAGATGATGAAATCCCTAAATTTCTTGCAATAGCTCGTTGAGGAATGTTGTTTTTAAACTGTTCGGACAATCAGCTCACGCATTTGTTCACTAAGTGGTGACCCTGCCCCATCCTTGTTTGTGAATGACTGAGCATTTCAGGAAGCTGCTTTTTATACCCAATCATGGCACCCACCTGTTCCCAATTAGCCCGCTCACCTGTGGGATGTTCCAAATAAGTGTTTGATGAGCATTCCTCAACTCTTCAGTCTTTTTGCCACTTGTGCCAGCTTTTTTGAAACATGTTGCAGGCATCAAATTCCAAATGAGCTAATATTTGCAAAAATTACAAAGTTTACCTGTTCAACATTAAGTAACTTGTCTTTGCAGTGTATTCAATTGAATATAGGTTGAAAAGGATTTGCAAATCATTGTATTCTGTTTTTATTTACGATTTTCGTACAACTTCACTGGTTTTTGGTTTGTACTTAGTGGAGTTGACGTCTCAGAATTGCATGAAATTTTGCAGAATGGTGCCCATATTCGTGTAACAGAAAATCCTGGAGTTTGAGCTCACAATTTTCATTGATATGCCTACAGCGCCACCTAGAAATGGACAAGTCAAGTACCAAATTGAGCATTTTTGAGGAAAAATACCCATTTTTGAAGGATATTGTGGATAGCTGCTACAATATGCCAAAGAAGTTATGATTGTATTTGATACTGGGATTCCCAAAGTTTTAAGATGTGAAAGTTCCACCTGGTGATCATGTTGGTTATATGTGCAACGACAAGACACCTGTGTTCAACAGGAAAAAAATACAAATTCAGGCTTATTTTAGTTTTTAAACCAGACCAGTGCCAAATTCATCTTACCTGTTTCCTTTTCAGACATAAAAGGTTAGAAAAATTTTGAGGTATTTAGTCTGGCACTTTTTTGGTTTTTCAAGATATTTGCTGCCAAAGTTGGGTGCAGGCTAATTTTTTCCTGTTTGTGCAGTGGATTAACATTAATACCCAGACAAAGACCATTAATTTGAACCTTCCTTTGGGCTAAACAAAGGACAAGAAACATTTTGGCACTATGATCTTGGACAGGCTTTTTGACAAAATATCCAATTTTTGCTGTGATGTTCAGGAGCCCAAAAATGTTAACCATGAAGACAGAGCCTTGAAATGAGCTGAGTCTCCCTGCCCTTTCAATATTTTAACATGCCAAAGGAAGTTTTATGGCATTCTTTGAATGTCTGGATACAAGGGGCTTTCAAAATTATATCAGTATGGGGGGCTCTGTTACCGATATGTCAGATCTGACAAAACCAGACATGTGCCATGGAGAAGTTTGTCAAAATGGAATATGTGTCTTATGTAAATTCTGAAAACACTGATTTTGTTTTGGCACTATGTTGGTTTAACTAGTAATGCCAATAGGTGGCGCTCCGCCATACCATCTTATTCAGATCTCACCAAACCAGACATGAGAAGTCTCTTGAAATGAAATATGTGCAATTTACGTACAGCGAAAACACTGATTTTGCTTTGGCAATTGGCTGATTTAACTACTTACAGAGATTGGTGGTGCCCACAGAGGTGCTGGTGCAAGATAAATTTGAGGTTTGAAACGGAGGTAAGCAACATATTGTTTTGGTACATTTGGATAATATATTGGAACAATAACTACAACAGAGAAATTCATGAGAGTTGAGTTTGTTGGTTGCGGTGTATGTAAAAAAATCAGTCAATTCTAGATAACAGTAGAGCTAACAATTAACATTGTACAGTCATATAATACTTCTGAATAAAAGCCTGTTCCCTGCTATCCCTTGAGGTTTCAACTTTTTACTTGTATTCAGAAGAATTAATTAATTAATTAAAAGCAAAATCAGTGTTTTCGCTATGTATACATTACACATACGAATTTCATTTAAAAAGATTTCTGTGGGGCACATATCTGGTTCCGCGAGATCTAAATAAGGTGGTTCGGCAGGGCGCCACCTATTGGCATTACTAATTAAACCAACATAGTGCCAATACAAAATCAGTGTTTTCAAAATGTACATAAGTCACATATTTCATTTCAAGAAACTTCTCCATGGCACATGTCTGGTTTTGTCAGATCTGACATATTGGTAACAGCACCCCCCATACTGATATATTTTTGAACATTCGTCCTCTTTTATCCAGACATTGGCAAAGAGTGCCATAAAACTTCCTTTGGCATGTAAAAATATCCTGAAAGGGCAGGAGACTCAGCTCATTTCAAGGCTCTGTCTTCTTGGTTAACATTTTTATGGGCTCCTGAATATCACTGCAAATAAGCGAATTGGATATTTTGTCAAAATGTCTGTAGCCGCTGCTTCAAGATGGAGCACAGCGCCAAAGATGTTTCTGGTGTCCTTTGTTTAGTCCAAAGGAAGGTTCAAATTAATGGTCTATCCATCCCCACAGGTGTCTGGTTATTAATGTTAATCCACTATACAAACAGGAAACAATTAGCCTGCACCCAACTTTGGGAGCAATTATCTCGAAAAACCAAAAAAGTGCCGGACTAAATACCTCAAAATTTTCTCACCTTTAATGTCTAAAAAGGAAACAGTTAAGATGAATTTGGCACAGGTCCAGTTTAAAAATTAAAATAAGCCTGAATCTGTAAAAATATTTTTTCCCATTGTACAGAGATTTCTTGTCATTGCACGTAAAACCAACATGATCACCAGGTGGCACTTTCACATTTTAAAAATTTGGGTATCTCAGTATCAGATACAATCATAACTTGTCTGGCACATTGAAGCAGCTATCCACAATAATCCTTCAAAAATGGGTATTTTCCTCAAAAATGCTCAATTTAGTACCTGACTTTTCCACTTCGAGGAGGCATTGTAGCCATATCAATAAAAATTGTGAGCTCAAACTCCGGGACATGTATGTGCACCATTCTGCCAAATTTCATGCAATTCTGAGATATCAACTCCACTGCCAGTGCCACTCTCTCGGAATATGGCTCTTAAAGCTTGAAAGTATGAAGAACTGATAAAAGCAAGATAATATATTAAATTCAAATACATTCAATAAAATTGTGACTTGGATTCACAGGGGAAAAAACACTTGCATCCCACCCACACACAAGCAAATATAGGTTGACAAATATTATAAGCCATGTAAACCACTTTTCACAGGAGACGCTACCCACACATCCACATTGCCTGATGTGACGTGTATATACAAAATGGCAGGAGTACACTATAATGCTGGTGAGTGCAAGCAGAGACATATTTGTGGGAGAACTGTAAAGCAGTTTTCTGAAGTTCAATGCCGCAGTAAACACAGCCTCCTGACCTTTCGAGGCAGCACACATTAAACATGGCAAAGCTCAAGTGACATTTCGTTTCACTTCACATCTCTCATTAGCCTGTTAAGAAAATAGCTGTGCTCTAAACTGTAGGACAACAACATTTTTATTAACCACCATGGGAACTCTTTTATTCCCTGCATCTTGTTTTTGTTTCTAATTTTTTGGACTGCACCTTTGCTACATTGTTTAAATCTTATTTCTAAAAATAAGGTAAGGCTATGAAACTTAATGAAGTGAACGGAGACAAAAACGATGACTTTCATTTGTAATTACACTGCTCTCTCAAGCCTGCCTTCGCAAGCCGGTCGCTCCTTTAGCCTGCTGTCCCTGAGCGTTTCTGCATTGGCACCAGGAAATGGTTCATTGTCCCCCAGCCCCCATATCCAAACCTAACCGACCAATCAGAGTGGCCCAGACATGTCAGTCTTTGTGTTCCATGACAGGATTGGTGGGGGGTGACGTCATATTTCCCCCTGCTTGTTTGCCGCCTGTGTTGTTGTCTGTGGTGCTGAAGTCAAAGGAAGTCAGCGACATCTCAGCTTGGTATAGCTGGAGGGGAGGGAGAGACAGCACTGAGGAGAACGTGCCCTTCAACTCCAATATTTCTGCTGCGCTGCAGGTCCTGCACAGGCCTTCACAACAGTTTCAAAGTTGAGGAGGGCCTAAACACAACCACGAGGCATTTAATCATGCCTGAAAAAGCACACAAGCCCATACAACAGACAAATTGTACACATTTAAGCATTTCCTGTATTAGCCTCAGAATTTATTCACAAGGCTCTATCCTCGAAAGTGAATGTAGCAGCCAACCTTCAGGCCTATTTCAGCAGAAATTTCTAAAATACTCTGACTATGTAATGTACGTACATATAATATGCCTCACTTGCAGTTCTTCCTTGGTTTATTCATAACAGTAAAACAAATTTAAATCCATAGCATTCAGGAATATTTGGTCCTCCAAGAATCAAATAAAATATTGCCTCTTGTTGGGGAGTTAATGCCCCTGCAGTTCAGCTTCCCTTCTGAGCCGCAGATTTTAGCAGTTCCTTCCTCTCTCCTTGCAGCTCCTCTTTGTTCTTAGTCTCCACCTCCTCTTGTCCCCCCATCCCTTTCCCTCCCTCCCTCCCTCCTCCTGATCTTTCCTGTTCCAGAGGATGCCTTATTAAAACTGCCTACCCACAGCATCAATCCGCAACCTCAAGTACTTCCTCAGGACCGGCCAAACTTGCACATCAATTTGATTTTTTTTTCCTCCACAGGGGCCAAACTCTGTCTTGAAAGTACAGAAGTGACCACTCCCCGTCTGACTGCAGAGTGGGTGGATGACCTTGACGTTAAAGGACGCCACGCCACACAGTTTTGTCCCACCTCCTGCTGGAGGCCAGGTGGCCAGGTAAGCAAACTTCAAGGTAAACAACAGAAATCTGAAGAGAGTTTTTGTGCCGGGCAGAGTGTTCTTTATCCTTCATCCTCACTTTATCCTGGCAATAAATTCTTCTTGTGTTGCTGTGCATCCCAGTGGAGCCCTCTGGCCCTGCCTTCCTCTTTGCTAACCTTCACGGTTAGCACCATCCTCTCCACTCCTCAGGGACAGGAGAAAGAGCTGTGCTGCTATCGCTTGGCTGAGATTTCCCTGTCACGTAGGCTCTTGTTGCAGTATGGCCTGACAACTCTCCCCAATGTATTCTTATGTAAGTATCTGGGAGTTCAGTCATCCAGAAAATGCTAGCCTGATTTATGCAGCTGCCCACCCTCATGCCCAAATAACATATCTCAATAAAACGTGATTTACAAGTCGACATGCCTGTCACAGTAAATCACACCGCTTGGATGCACCATTCTCTTTCTGCAAATCAGTCTTGGAACCCCAAATTTTATTTGAGGGCAGAATGTTACGGTCAATTTTTTTCTGCCAGCCCTTTTTTCAATCCACAGGTAGCAGCACTATTAGTCATAATGGGATTGAAATTTTATATGACGACCCTACTCTCCGTTATGATGCGGTTGATGTGAGCGACTGATTCCCGGGCTCCAAGAGAACCGATTTATCTTCCTCGCTGGTTCATTCCCAGGAGCTGCTGGGGCACTTTACCTAATTACTGCTGATAAATCACTGCCACACCCTCTGCGCAACTGACGTGCCCTTAGCTGGACTCCGGTGCAGTGCAGAGCACTGGAGCCAACATCCTCCTCCACCTCTCAATTTCACCTCGAGCCCATCGCCCATAAGCCTGTCCAAGTCTGAATACCCGCAAACGCACTGGCTGTCTCAGGCAGTGAGGTTTACTGCTCAAAGGCTGGCAGAGTCCCAGCCATCAGAATCCCATCTGCAGAGCCCAGTATTCATCATAACTGCATCACAATCTCCCACAGGACCAGAGCTTAAAGAAGTCCACAGCATCTCTGGACAGCTACCCATATGTAGCCAGTTAAAGTAACTGCAAATTTAATGCAGCAGCATATTAATTATTTCTCCACAACTCTCCACCTCCAGAGTATAACTAAATCAATAAACTAATGACAGTAGTCTTTATAAAACACAGGTCAGCAAAAATAAAAAAAAAAATTTAAAGAAGACATGCTCAAGTGTTCTGCTGTGTATTCACGATCGAGATTAATGGAGTGCGTTCATCGACAATGAAAAGCTAGGATCAACAAGTTTTCCACTCCACGGATCTTGTGGGGAAGCTCTCGTTTGCTCAAGTTCCTGGCTGAGTTTCATCTTCAGCCACAAGTGAGGAGCTGCCGGGGCTTTGTCTGCAGTTCCCTTTGTGCTCTCCTCTCCCACTCAGACTTAATCACAGCCCTGAATATTCACCACCGAGAAGACAAGCTGGCTAAATATAGATGCTGATTAATAAAACATGAACATGTTGAACTGAAACGCAGGATCTTCCTCCCATGCAGCAGGTAGTGTTCTCACAGACTGGAGCAGCGAGCCAGCATTTTGCTGCAGTACATCAGGCAATACAGACGGGCGAAGTGAAATCGAAAAATAGGAGAGGCTTTGATGTGATAGCTCGGTGGATCCAGCTAGATCAGTCTGTCCATGTGTGTATGTGATGTCATGGGGTTGTGGAGAGATGCCAGAGGAAGTAATGAACTCAAATTTACCACCAAGTGAACACACACCCAACATAACATCATTTGGGTCAGTTTATTGATGTTGTAGGGTTGGGAATCTGCTCGGAGAACCACCAGATTCAGTTTGAATTTAGGGACATGTGAGGCGTTAAGCTAGTATTTCACTGAGCGGCGAACGCTTACGAATGTAGCAAATTTTGGATTCGCCAACTTTTCTGATGAAAGTTGGCAAAAATCAGGATAGACCTAGGTTTCATTAGAGACATTTAGCAACGTTTAGCATCAGTTAGCAACATTCGCGTAACTGTTTGCAAAAGAATAGGAAATGGCTTTCTAGAATATGAAAATGAACTCTTTGCGACCCTAAAAACCATTTGCAAACTCTTTTGCAATCTTGACGAAACCTTGATGGTATCCTCACGAAACCCAATATTCGTCTACATTCGTCAGCATTCATAGTTCTGTTCGTAGCTCACGCTCAAAATTTCTTTGCGACAAGAAAGACTGTTTGCGATCCTAAAAACTTTTAGCGAACTGCTTTGCGCCCTTTTACGAACTCTGACAAAACTGAAAATTCGCTACATTCGTAAGCATTCACCGCTCAGTGAGATACTAGCTTTAGCATTAGCCTGAAAATTAATGAAAATTTGTGGTAGCAACAGTCTTCAATTCTGCCATTCATTGTCAATAGCCGCACAATGGATCATGGGTAATAATGCCACAGAGAAGAGCTCAACCCTTTGCTGGCCTAAAAAAAAAATTGATGTTATTGGGAGTTTGATTAAGGACACGACTTAGACCCTGAAACCAAGGTTGACAAAGCCTTTATTCCATTTTTTCTTCATATGTCCATTAAAAAGGTTTGTTCCAATCCTACAATTAATCATAAGGCATGACAACAAATATTTATCCAGCTCAAAATAAAATCCACTTTTGGCTATACAAGGTTTTACTGAAGAAGACCATATAACATATGTCCGCTTGTTGTCTTATCAATGCCATGGTGGTTGTAACTAACTGATGTAACCAATAGAATCTATATAACCACTCACAGCCTTTCCCTCTGTGACATTACAAAGGTAAAGACTGTGCAGTGTGCCAATTTTTTGCTTGCCCAAACCACTGCAAATTATCATTGTACATGCCACCTACAGTACAAAGTGTCCTCCACTATGCACACACAGATATCATGATATGCAGACTATACATATGCGTGCATACAGACAAATAATAATAATAATAATAATAATCATCATCATCATCATCGTTATTTGGTCAATGCTTTCATCCAAAGTGACCAGCAGGTAATTAGTCTGAGCAGGTGTAATGGGTGGTAAAATAGAGAGGCCAAGTGCAACGGCCAGGGAGAGAACGAGCAGCACAGAAACAATACAAACACAGAGAATCACACAGACCACCAGAAAGTACTCAGGCTTCCAAAGGACGTATAATTGTCCGAAAAAACGGAAGCAATGCGAGAGAGAGAAAAAGTAGAAAAGGAAAATTCCTAAAGAGGTAGGAACTCCAAAAATAACTGGAAGATATAAAGTCACACAAACAGGGCTCTCAAGTCTCACGCATTGAGCGTGAGACACACGCATTTCAATAAGTTCACACGCTCACACATGACATTTCTCACGCTGAGAAGTGATAAAACTCGCCGCACATTAGTAACATAAACTATATAAAAGAGATTAGTATTCTATGAATGAATGAGGCGAAGGCAGACGGCTCTGCTTGAATCAGCAACCTATCAGCCAATCAGAAAATAGTATTTCTTGTTGCCGGGTGAAATAGCAGCGCCGTAATCACGTCTTCCACAGGCGAGCGAATGCTGCTATTGTGTGCACACGTCAAAGAGCTGCAAGTGGAAGCCCGAAATCAGGTAATCACTTCATCACTTAATTTTTTTTTTTTTTTTTTTACAATAACTGCTTATTAAAGTCAAGGAACTATGTAGGATATTTGCTTTATGGATCATTTTTTCCTCAATTTAACAGCTTTGGACGGTTATGGTTAGATGAATTGACTTGTAACTTGTTACGGGGAGAGTGGGGGCTCTCTGCCCTCCATGTAGTGTATTTTGGCTGAAAACAAACCCAGCTCCGATCCGGTGTCAGAGGTGGTACCGCAACATCTCTTGTTTGTGACAGACAAAACGATACAAATACACAAAAGAATTATTTAATTTAGCCTTTATTATACTGGGGAGTCCCACTGAAATTAAAAAAGTACAGATATTGGGGGGAATAAAGTCACTTTGAGTTTACCGGCAGTTGTAATACTCAATAACTGATCCTGGTGTGCCATCTAGTGATAGAATATTGTAACTGCGTGCATAAATTTGCAGCTCCACGTCCACTGGCGGACACGTCTGCACAAAGATACACCGTTGTTCTTCTCGAACACGCCAAATCCAGATAATCCGAAAATGATTAATTAAATTAATATTTTAATTTGAAACGAGTAACTAAGTTGCCAGTGTCAAAGTAACGAAGTGAAAGTATACTTATCTTTTAAATGTAGGAGAGTAAAAGTCCCAGTTTAAAAAAAAAATCAAGTAAAGTACAAATCCTCAAAAAAACTACTGAAATAGTGTAACGAAGTATATGTACATCGTTACTATGCACCTTTGAAAACGGGAGTATCATGCACCGCCCCCCGAAGAAAATCTCACTCTAGCCTGCATTCAAAACTTGAGAGCCCTGCACACAAATCCTGAGTAGAGATATCTTCGGCTATTGACTAATCCGCGAAACCAGGAAGTTGCGTTTGCCGCCATTGGAAATGAACGGAAGTCTATGGAGAGCGCCGGTGGCACTCTATATTTTAGCCCTCTCTACAAGTTTTTCTTTTTCTGAACTCACATGCCGGGAAGAAACTGTTCTGTGTTCGGCTGCTCAAATAGCAGTGGGAAAATTCAAATTTGGAATAAGAGTATATACGAAATCCATACACCTTTGGCACATAGTGACTGCCCCTGTTTAGCACCATATTCACTGCACAGATTCCCTGCAAAGGAGGACGACGTTCGCCAGCAGATAGCGGTCCTAAGCTGCTGAGGTGAATGTTTGTGCCACCTGCTAGTGCTAATAACGTGGTAAAACACACTGCTGCATTATTAACGCAAACATTTGAATAGCTAATATTACCGTCAATATAAAATAATCCGGAATCGGCCACCTGTAAAAATAAAGTATTTATTTGAATCTGGCTAGGATAAGAGTTATCCGCTAGCCTACGTTAGCGTAGCCTACATATCTGTAGTTATATTGCTGTAGGCTAATTATTAACACAAACATTTAGATAATAACTGACCATTAATACTTAATACATTAATTTATAATATATGCCTTTATCGGTAACGGTAGGCCACTGCCTGACATCGTCCACACAGTCTGCCATTTCGGCAATTATTGATGCTATCAACATAATAATGACACTTCTGCCAGCGGCACAACCTGTCAAGCAGGCGATTTAATCAGAACTGTCACCTCAGTAATGGCGCCACCACAAGATGGCGGCGTCCACAAATCTCTCGCCGGATTAGTCAATAGTGCTCAGCTACA
This sequence comes from Gymnothorax javanicus, assembly GCA_029692085.1. Classification (NCBI taxonomy): domain Eukaryota; kingdom Metazoa; phylum Chordata; class Actinopteri; order Anguilliformes; family Muraenidae; genus Gymnothorax; species Gymnothorax javanicus. Next base: position 37,818,779 of record CM056202.1, read on the forward strand.
AACAGACACTCTAGCAAAGGAGGCGTGGCGGACTTCCGGCTTATATAGAGTCCGGGGAAGCGCCGCCCCAGTTCAATAAGCCAGCTGGTCAAAGAATCCGATTGAAAAGGAATTCGATCTCGTCCCGGGACGAGAACACCAAAGAAAAGTCCAAAACACACGCACGCCTCACAAACCATGACAGCAGGGGCCAATTCCTTGGGACTGAAATGCAGTTAAGGCTCTTGCTCAAGGGCCAAACAGCTGCACTGATCTTACAGTGACAACACTGAGGCTAAAACAACCCTCCTCGTGGTACCAGTTCAGCATCTTAACCACTACACTACAGTCTGCCCCTGTCTGTAAGTACGATAAATATACAGTACATACCTATGTACATACTTAAACAGATGCGCAAAAGAGGCTCAGTAAATCAATATAGGTAATTAGCCAGAAAGCATGTTATTAACAAATTTAAAATTGATTATTTTTTTAAATTACTAGTGTTATTATAGCTGCCGGTGATACAATATTTTTAATAAAAAAAAATTTTTCCAAAAAATGATTACCAGCATTCACTGTTTTCATTCTCCCTTGCCAATAATAATGCAATATGGTGGTCATCTGTTGTTTTTTTTAAAGTCATTACTGAACATACCAGGAGAATTCTGACAAGTCCACGTCCAGAATTATTAAAACCCCTCAGTCCTTGAAACGATCCAATTTCCCATAACAGGATGGCCATAACGTGCTAAAAACAGGGATTGCGATCACTTTAGCGTTTATATTTTTGTAAATATGTCACAATGCTTGTGTGTCTCCTCGCAGTGCAGCAGCTTGCATGTTTATTAAGTGCATGAGTGTTGTGATTGGTTTACGTCCTGTTTGCTTCTGTGCATCGGCTGAATCGCGTTATGAGGTTGCGCGCTTAACGACAGCATAACGAGTATTTAATCCCTCTGGTACACTTGCAAGTTCCTGGATTGTAAACTCACTTTCATGCAAAAGATCCTAGTCATGTGAGGTATCGTTCAGGAACTAGTTGCGAGAACACAGGATTGTTGGTAAAGTGGCTTTATTGAGCGAGGGGGGGTAACCCCCGCAGGGCAGAAGGCAAAGGTACAGAGTCCACAATCCAAAAATCACAATCCAGGAGGGCAAAAACAGAGTCGAAAACCAGGGCAGCAAACACAGTACTGTGGTCAGACAAAAATAGGTTCGCACACAGGCACAGGTTTGTCATAGAAGCAAAAGCCAAAATCCAGAGGGCGAAATCCAAACTGTTACCAGGGCAGCAAACACAAAACTCGTAGTCGGGCAAAAAAGGGTTCAAAACAGATGCAGACAAAAGTACAAAAGAGCAGAGCCAAAAATCGTAAGTCGGGCAGTCCAGTCAGAAGATTAACACTATGAGTACAAGGCGAAAGAAAGCAGCACAGGTAAACAAGAGGAAACGTTCTGACGGGGAACTGCAGTGAGAAGACAGCTTAAATACACTCAAGGGAAGTCACATGCTATGATTAGGATCAGGTGATGAGGATCAGACTAATTACAAAGGAGGGAACATGAGGGAGAACCTAATCACATGAAATTGGCAAAAGCCAAAACGCGGACAGGGAACACGAAACAACCTATGACAATACATACAGCTCCGGTTAGGGAGTTCTAATGTGCACAGATAATGAGGGGTAGGACAGAGTGGAGCAGGTGCGGAGGATCCGCTGAATTGCAGCAGAGACAAAATGAAGGCAAGAGGCGGAGACTAGAACAGGGCGAAAAGCTGAGAGCTTGTTAATCAATTAGTAAGTGCAGCTATACAATCCCTAGTGCTCGTTAGTAAGTTAGTATTATATACAATGTTAGTTTGGATTAGTAACTTTAACGAAAACAACAAACTGTTAGTATTGGTTAGTAATATAGAACAGAGAGGCGAAGGAAGCAAACGAGATTGGAAGGAATGTTTGAAACCCAGAAACCATGAAATCACCTAAGCATGTGACACGCAGGACTGGGGAGAAGCTGTAACTTAGCAAGAGACCAGACAGGGGAGACAAAGTGCAATGCAGGGCATGAACAAAGACATGGACCGGAATCTAACAGAATAGTGGATTGGGAATGGCAAAAACGAAAACATGGCAAAGTGCAAAAACTAAACAGAACATGGCAAAACCTAACAGAACTGATCATAAACATAACAGGGAATGGCAGAAACATAATAAACATGGCAGAATCAGAACAGACAGAGCAGAATCATAACAAGTCAATGTTTAGTAGTAGAACTCTTCCGTCTTCGTCTTATGCGACTAGTATTTTAGTGGTAGCCTTTTCCCTAAGAGATCCTTCTAATCATTTAGTTGATTCGAACAAACTTCCTATCCCAATCAGGGTCCAGGATTGAGACCGAGTTCAAGTTAACTCAATTCAAGTCTGTTACTGTTCATCTATTCAAGTTATCAAAAACAAGCTTCCAATCTTAATCAGGGTCCAAGACTGGGACCGCGTTCTTACTTACTCATCCAGTTTGCTGTCCTTTTTTATTTTTATTTAACCTTTATTTATTTACCCAGGGAAGTCCCGTTGAGATTGAAATCTCTTTTTCAAGGGAGCCCTGGGGGTAGAGGTGGATAAGGAGAGAACAAATATCATAGCCAATTAGATCAGGGGATGATTAGGTGGCAGGTCGAAAGAGCCAGGTTGGGAATTTAGCCGTGCCACCGGGGAACCCCCTACTCTTGTCGGTAAGCATCATAGGATCTTTAATGACCAAATAGAGTCAGGACCTCGGTTTAACGTCTCATCCAAAAGACGGCATCTCCTTCAGCACAGTGTCCCCATCACTGAACTGGGGCATTGGGAATTATTCCACTGGAGGGAAGATCGCAACCTACTGGCCCACCAACACCTCCTCCAGTTTGCGCTCCTTGTCCAGTTTGTCGGGAACAAACTTCTAATCCTGAACTGGAGCCAGGACTGGAACTGCGTTCCCCTTGAGCAACCTCTCCATCCACTGAAGCAGTTCAGTGCTGGCAGAGTCTGTGTAACACCTGGCAGCATCCCGGAAGCCTGTTCGGTGAAAGCAGCTCATGCTTAGCCTATCACAACCGCTGAACTGTCTATCCCACTCAGGGTTTCATCCCCACAAACCTATCCTGGGGATCTGCCCCCAATCTCTACTGTATTGCTTTCAATAAACCACCAGTTAGATTGTGTTTCTGACTTGGATTGCACTTGATTCCCAGTGTGGACCATAGTAATTTGTTAGAAAACATATTCAAGGAGGAATTGCACTTGCAAAATATGAGCATTCCTTCCTTTTTTCTATGCATGTAATACCTTAGCTGCTTATCTTATGCAGGCTTTTTGCTAAAAGAAAGGGTGCAATTAATTTTTACAGGCATCACCAAATAATGCACAAATACACACACACACACAAACACACACGCAATCATGTGCACAAACACACATATGCATGCAGGCACACACACACACACACACAACACACACAGATGCTTCAGTAATTTGACGAGGGTGATTCTCCCGCTGGTCACTTATGAGTCACATCTCTGACTTTAACTACCAGGCTGTAACAGAGGGGGTGAGGGGTGGGAGGACAGGGCAGGAGAAAATGGCGGGGGGGCAGATCACAGCCTTGTACTGTATAGACAGTGTGAGGAAACTGGAAGCACATGGGGGTGGAAACTGCATTGAATAACTCATGTCCAGTGACTCATGGTGCATACACAAGACGGTTTGAGATGAGATGGCCTGTATGCGCAAACACAACAGTGGGCAGTGACGCAAGAATCAAACACATTAATCGAAGTCGCAAGGTTTTTTTTTTAATTTAATGGAATAAAATTGCATAAGAATGAGCGTGAAGCAGATGACAGTGTCTCTTGTACTTGCATGTGGACCATCAGAGGCAGAGATGCAGACAGACAGGCTACGAGGGTATCAGCGATGTGATGAACAACACCAAATTAAATAGTGATAGTGCCATCCCTTTTCCATTAGTGCCACACAAACAACACCAGAACAGCATATGGTCTCAGTGAACTATTGAATACATGGGAATAAAAGTAAGAAATTATTACATTTAATGTACAATCTCATTAAAAAAAAAAAAAATAGAGTGTATAGTATGGGAAATTCAAATAAAATGGAAACTAGTAATCTGTAAATCACCATTGATTGGAATTAAATTTAAAACGACACAATGACAAGATATACAGTGTTTTACTTACTCACTTTTATGTTTTTTTCTTTGGAAAAACACACTCATTTCGATTTGATGCCATGCCAGCAACACATTCTTAAAAAGTTGGGATGGGGGTGTATTTCCCACTGCGTTACATCAGCTATCTTCTTATCAACACTTTGTCATCTTTTGGGAACTGAGGACACCAATTGTTCTGGTTTTGAAGGCGTATGAGTCTGCAATGATGTATTTTGCATGAATGATGAAGCGTCATCAGAGGCGTCAAAGATCCAAGGCTCTCAGCGATGGTTTTCGACCTCATTCTTTAAGCACAAAGATTTCCATGGACTCCCCGAATCTTTTAGTACAACCCTCATTCTGAAATAGTTGGGACAAAGTGTAAATTGTAAATAAAATGAAAACGCAATGACTTTCAAATCACACCAGCCAGTATTTTATTCACAATAGAACAGAGATAACATAGCAAATGTTGGGCTGTTTACCATGGTGTAGCATCCCCTCTTCTTTTTAACACAGAGTGGAGGCGTCTGGGCATTGAGGAGACAGGTTTCTTGAGTTTAGCCATTGGAATTTGATCCCACTCTTGTTTAATACAGGCTTCCAGCTGCTGGAGAGTTTTGGGTCTCCTTTGACGGACTTTTCCTTTAATTATGCACCAAATGTTCTCAATCGGTGAAAGATCAGGACTGCAGGCAGGCCAGTTCAGCACACAGACTATTCTACTACGAAGCCATGCTGTTGTTATAGCTGCAGTACGTGGTTTTGCATTGTCCTGCTGAAATACACAAGGCCTTCCCTGGAATAGATGTCCTCTGGAGGGGAGCATATGTTGCTCTAAAACCTTTATATACCTTTCAGCATTCGTGTTGCTTTTTAAAACATGCAAGTGTCCCATACCATATGCACTAATGCATCCCTGTACCATCAGAGATGCTGGCTTTTGAACTGAACGCTGATAACAGGAGGGGTGGTCTTTCTCCTCTTTAGCCCAGAGGACACAACGCCCATGATTTCCGACAAGAATGTCAAATTTGGACTCGTCTGACCAGAGGACACTTTGCCACTTTGCTACAGTACATTTTAAATGAGCCTTGGCCCACAGAACACAGCGGTGCTTCTGGATCATGCTCAACAATGGCTTCCTTTTTGCATGATAAAGTTTTAGGTGGCATCTGTGGATGGCATGGCAGACTGTGTTTACAGACAGTGGTTCCTTGAAGTATTCCTGGGCCCATGTAGTAATGTCAATGACAGAATCATGTCGGTGAGTGATGCAGTGGCGTCTGAGGGCCCGAAGATCACGGGCATCCAGTAAAGGTCTCGGTCTTGTCCCTTACGCACAGAGATTTTTCCAGTTTCTCTGAATCTTTTGATGATGTTATGCACTGTCGATGATGAGACCTTCAAAGCCTTTGCAATTTGACGTTGAGGAACATTGTTTTTAAAGTATTCCACAATTTTTTTTACGCAAGCCTTCTCAGGTTGGAGAGCCTCTGGCCATCTTTACTTCTGAGAGACTCAGCCTCTCTAAGACATCCCTTTTATAGCCAATCATGTTACACACCTGATTTCAGGTAACTTAATTACTTGCTAAATGTTCTTACAGCTGATTCTCTTATATATTAATTGCTTTTTCAGCCCTTTTTGCCTGTGTCTCAACTTTTTTGAGACCTGTTGCAGCCAGAAAATTTGAAATAAGCTCATATAAAAATGTAAAATGTCTCAGTTTCAACATTTGAAATGTTATCTATGTTCTATTGTAAATAACATATTGGCTCATGTGATCTGAAAGTCATTGCATTTTGATTTTATTCACAATTTACACTTCATCCCAACTATTTCGGAATGAGGGTTGTAATATTTTGCACTGCAGAGGCTGAAATCCCTAAAATCCTTGTATTAGCGCACAGGAAAACATTGTCCTTATACAGTTGGATTATCATGCAGTTTTTACAGTGGTGAGCTGCAACTAATCCTTGCTCGAAAATGACTGGGCCTTCTGTGGATTTTCCGTTAAACACCTGTTCATCCAATTTTTTTAACATTCCACCGCTATCCTCGTTTTTATTGCCCTTGTCCCGTCTTTTTTGGAGGTTGACAGGGTAAAATGGAAAATATCTTGTCTTTTCTAATTTACAACTCAATACAGGTCAAATACTGTCTTTACATACTAGTATGTAATTAGAGTATTTAAGTAATAAGATGTAAGAACAGCTCGAAGACATGTTATTTCTCAGTTGTTAAATGTCTGCTAGTGTGGTACATTAGAAAATAAAAGTTGAGGAGTAGGTTACTTTGCACAAAAATGCTTTCTCCTGAACTTATACTAAATCTCATGAAAGAAGAGTCTTCCCTCTGCTTCCAAAGTTGCAATTGTGACAGGCTACAATTCAAAATGGTCATGGTTGGGAGAATAACTGCCCCTTTTAAGGCACTGAACGTCATAATGTGTCCCAGAGCCCGGGAGCTGGAGTAACTGTAAAAAAGCTGTGAATAAACTATCGTTAAATCTACATTAGCGCTACAGTAGCCAGCTAGCTAGCTACACAGCTATATGAAAACCATGGCGTTGAGCAGCCCGTTTTTCATGTAGCTCTGTGGCTAACTAGCTGGCTACTTTAGATAGACGTCAACTTATGCTGGCTGGGTAGGAATAATTTAGGCGTGACCTTTACTAGCTAGCTACATTCTCTGTACAGATCCTGCGTGTATAAGCAGCACCTCAGCCTTGCAGCATCGTACTTAATCAATAAGCAAAAAGACACTGCATTGCAGGGTCCTGTAAAATCCAGTAAGATTGTACATTGCATGCTTCAATGTCACTGTTTAACCATTTACAGCACATTTGCAGCTTAGTCCACAGGTGCCTTGAGGGCCAGTTGCATTGCATGGGCAATGGATTCGATTGGCATTGGAAGCAATTAACTCTCTCTCTCTCTCTCTCTCTCTCTCTCTCTCTCTCTCTCTCTCTCTCTCTCTCAATATATTAAGATATAAGAAAGTTTTTGATTTTGTTGATAGAGACCATTTTTGCAAAGATAAGACCGATTAAGTACAGCTACTGCAGAAGGGACAGAATTTTAAAAACTGCTCATGTGGACGTAAGTCCTCATCCTGGCACTACTGCAGGACCCCATACAAGCATTTGACTCATTTCCAGTCTCTTTCATGCCCAGTCATCCTGAAAAGAGAGGCAACAGATTGGGTAGAAGGGCAGTGTGTGACCCACATCAGCAGATTTAAGCAAGACATTTCCTGAGTTTCCAGACATGAACACAGAAAAAGGACCAGGATACACATTAGCTTCAATTATGGACCACATTCACCAAAGCCTTTTGGAGAGCACACAGGAGGGACAAGCAATGTTCCTCCCTTAATGTCTCTCCCTGGTGAAGCCAGAGTTAGCTCTCAGGGATTCTAGTCTAGTCTGTGTTAACAATTCACAGCCATAAAAATGGATTCAGGAAAAACCTTTTACAGGAATGGTGTCTGAATATATCAACAAGAGTGTGAGTGTTACGCTAAAGTACTCTTATCAATGCAGATCTCTGCTCAATGCATTATTCATGATTTAACAACCCATTCCAATAGAAATGGCAATTTAAAGTTTTTGCCTGTATTTGAATATAGAATTCCATGCAGTCACTTAACAAGGAAAGCAGATGGCACATTACCCAGAAGGCTTTGAGTCTTCCTGCCTCCATCCCCTCCCCCACACAAAAACCTAGGAGCGGCACAGATCATTGGCAACATCTGCCATGAGGATTGATGAGGAGGTAACATGACCCCCCCGGGCAATACCTATAAGACACACTGGTATGATACCATGTTGTTTTTGTTTCAATTACCTTAGTCCAATCGATACACAGTAAATGATGGCTATCACCAGTGACAAGAGCACCCACTGACGCACCCCTGCTAAAAAAATGGCGAGCACGTTCTGTTTTACACTGCAAGCTGATGGCCGGCAATTCGGGAGCAATCGAGTTTTTAACTTATATGAAATTCTTGTGCTGAATTACATCTCATTTTGAGATAATAAATTGTTCAGCCTCTGTTGTGTTCAGATTCCAGCTGAATGCAATCTTTGCCAAATGCCTGTTGCCTGCATGTAATTCTCATAAGACAATGACTCAGAAGCATCCTCTGTCCCAGTACACCTACACTGAGAAGGATTTTCTATGGTTTACGCAAGCCCCCAACAGACACACACACACACACACACACACACACACACGCACATTAACAGCTCAGTTATTGCATTGTGTTAAAAGCCTTCTGTATGCGTTAAGGCAGGTGCTGATCATTTGCCCTTGAATCTGTCTAATCTCTTGTCTCATTTTCAAATTATATAACTGGCTTGACATCCTTGATAGTTTCGCCACAAAATGACAGATTACAATATCCTGAATATATCACTGCCCTGTGTTAGGTTGTTTAATAACATGCGAAAAAAGGGCTCCAAGCAGGCCCATTAGCAGTATTGTTGTGATAGATGATGAGCTCCTCGGCGACTTTATATGCAATGCATTAGAACTGTAAGGAAGTCATTGAGATGCAAGTAATAAAAAGCCGTAGTGAGCAGATTCTTCAATCAATTTTCAACCTGGCTGATTAAAACCAACCAAATAAAAATATTTCTAAAGGGAAAATAGCAATGTGGTCTAAAGTATCCATCATCATATTCTAGTATTCACACATTTATGTGTTGCAAACTGATGCACCAGATCTAATGACCTTTAATCATTCCTAAATGATAAAACGAGTTTCAGCATATATTATAGGAAGCCAGCTGTCAGCAAGAGATAAATCGTACCTTAATTTTGAATTCTATAGTCTTGTTTGTTCTCAGTAGCTGTTGTGGATGCAGAAAAATGCAGTTCATTTGCATGCCATTTTTGTATTTCCAAAGATGGTACATGAGATTTTTGTAAATTGAACCAGTAACCTTTCCTACTATGTGGAAGGTTCAAATATTTGGTGTTCAATGTTCACATTAAAGTCCAAATGCATCATTGGATTTTGGGATGAGAATCGGAAACTGAGACGAGGGGATATAGTTTGAAAGAGTTCGCTTCCAATTGGCAACAGATTTAAATGGTGGTTTCCTCCTGTTTTTGGTAGTTTAAATGTAGGAAAATTTCAACAGCTGTGTATCCTGCAGCTCTGCATGGGGCTTCAGGACCAGAGCTGTTCAAGGATTTCTGGATGCCTGCAGACAGATACATGAGGCTGTGCCAATTACAGTGCGCGAATAAGCCAAACTCACAACAGACTGGGTTCATTTCTAATTGTTGTCAAATGCAAAGCATGTACTGTACATTCCACTCATTAAAAAACCCAGACAAACAGTCTCTCCCTTCTCAATGGGGAGGTGGTATGGACTGGGCTCAGTCATTTGGGTCACCATGGAAACACCAACATACAGGAGAAATGCTGTCATCGTCCTGTCCCAGCCTCACTAATTCTTCATAGTGATGAATAGATCCAGCCACTTGTTTGTCCATCTGTAGTAAAGGTGGAAATGATGCAAGGTGGTGAGAGGTGCCGGTGTATGAGGCAATTCCTGTGAATTATGGGATGATGCAGGCTCTGCTACTGGACAGACCACACTGTCTCATTATAGGGTGAAACAAATTCAGGTGGTTTAAGATTCCACCCGGAAGATGGCTCGAACATGACACTGGGCCGCAAAAAAATTTACAAAGTAATAAATAAATAAATAAATAAATAAATAAAAAAAACTTGAATGTAATCAGAGAGCACATGACTACCTTGGCGTAGGAAGTTGGATTCAGACTTCTCCTAGTATACAGCATTGGTACAAAGAAGTGATCTGACGACTAATGTGGGTGTTAGCGTCATCCGACACAGGTGGACAACAGTCCTGTCTTTATCAGCACAGAGATTCTTTCAGATCCCGAATCAAGAGTATGAGTTGGATCTTCACCAAAATTTAATCACTTCCGCCTTCGCACAGCATCCTTCTACACATAAAATATAATTGACATCCTTCATAGGTTTTTGAGACATCCCATTAACTGATGAACAAATGAACAAACAAACACCAGGGAAAACATACTGCATTACCACCGGCAGAGATATAAGAAAGAAAAGACTACCGTGTTATTCATTGCATTCCAAATACGCAAATTGTTGAGGAATCTTGCAAGATGCGCTAATTTCAAAGGGCATACTACACATATAATTAATGCATTCAAAACCCAAGAAATTGCACTGTTCGTGGCCCATTTGGTCTTTGCACTTAATACACAAATAGTAAGCCTGCACAAAATTCTTCAGCCTATTAACCTACGGATGGCCAAGTTCTGTCTTTGAAAATTTGCCTGGTGAAAAGATGGTAATATAAAATGGTGAAAAGGCATTTCATCAATGGCATAGTCCACAGTGGGCAAGTGCTCAAGCTGATGAGTTTGTTATGGTCCGATACAACCAAAATCTCAACAGATGAACCGAACCGGCACATTCTTAAAAAGCAAGGACTTGCTTATGGTCTTTTGTCTGTTATAATTTAAGACTTAACCTTCAAGGGACTGAGTGGGTCATTTATGATCTCAGCCATATAATTTTATGTGCTGTTTTAACACTGTTCATTGTAAGAACTTCATCTACGGTGACTTTATCAATCAACTTGAAAAGATATTTGCAGATTTTCGTAACAATCCACACATTGGTGTGGCAAGGCCAATGGAGACTTGTGTGGGTTCCAAAATGACCCAAGAAGGATCTGTTAGATTTCAAATATTATAGGCTATGTTTTTATTATTATTATTTTTTTTTTTTTTTGTAAATAGCAACAGTGGTAAATAGCATCATTATTGCATGTTGTAATTTTTTGGTCACTATCCCAACACAAGGGATAGTGACCTAAAAATTGGTCACTATGAAGACCAAAATAAACAACACTATGATGTTTTTTCTAGATAAACTAGTATTTTTCCATCCATCCATTTTCTATACCAATTCTTCCTCTCTAAGGTCGCAGCTGGAGCCAAACCAAGCTGACTATGGCTGAAAGACAGGAATAAACCCTGGACAGTTCGCAAATCCAACGCTGGGCACACACACCATTCACTCACACACTCACACCAACGGCAATTTTGAGTCTCCAATTAGCCTGACATGCATGTCTTTGGCCTGTAGGAGGAAACCTACGTAAACTCCAGGTCGAAAGTAGTGTTTAAAATAAAGGATGAGAAAACAACCTGACTACACAGATTGCTGGTGTGCCATTTGCAATATATTGTTGACAAAATTATTAGTGTCACAACTTTCATGTTCTGTGTCATAAGGATAATGCTGTATATAGTGCACTCAAACTTCATCTTTAGCTCATAAAGTTTACTTGTACATAGTGTTATTAATTGAAAGAATTTTGCTTGCAATTTTGTTTTCCTATATGTGGTCTGTAACTGCTTTTAGCATTAACAATTAATTTAAAAGGGCACTAGGACTCTTTGTCTCCGGACTTTTTGTCCCCAGACTTTTTCGTCCCCGGACTTTTCATCCCCTAGGAATTTTCTTCTCCAGACTCTTCTTCCCCACGAACTTTTCATCCCCGGACTCTTCTTCCCTGGATTGTTTGTCCCCAATAATGCTTTGCCTTTCTCCTGCATTATAAGACCATCCCTAACCCTAACCCTAACCCTGCCAACAATGGTGGCAAGTTTCTTTATCATAAGGGGATGAAAAATCCAGGGATGAAAAGTCCTGGGACAAAAAGTCCAGGGACAAAAAAATCCGGGGACGAAGAGTCCTGTAACCATTTAAAAGTACAAATAATTGCATTGGAGTGTTTCGGTATGCATGCCATTTGATTAGAAAGCAATACCGTAGACAGAAATGGGGCCATTCCAAATTCCTGCTCCTATCTAAAATATAATGAGGCAATAAATGACCCCACTCAGTCATTATAAAATAGCTTGGTCACTTGAGGGTTAAAGTTCCAAAGAGCCCAAATAGTTGTCGCCCAATTTGCAGGTCTATCAGTCACAAAAACCCACAACATATTCCCAACAAAAGAACTATGGCCACGAGCCAATACTGAGATGGAGACAGCAGACAAACGGAAGAATACTTGCAAATAAAAACATAATTACACTAATGAAAATATGACCCAGTCTATATCTGAACCACTCCTAACAAAACACAGTACATTGTGAGCTTCATAAAGTGGGTATTTCTGGCAGGAAAGCCATTTAGAAACTATTTGTATCCAAAGCTAAAGCACAAATATATAGCCTTGAAATCTGAGCAGTGAGGGAAAGTAATACATGCTGATGAGCCTTTTTTAACACATCTCTACAGGTTTATGTTCAAAGAAAGGCGAAACAGGAATTCAGTGACTGTGGTCAATAGTTAATTGTAGTGGCGGTTCTGTTATGGTACTGGTAGCTACAGTATTTCAAGGGGCTCCGGAGGTCCAATGAGGGGTTGGCAAATGTGACAGGCAAAAAATATGCAACCATTTAGTAAGACCCATGGTGCACATATTGATCCCTCATGATCAAGGGTTTAGTTTGAAAGCAAGAGTTGGTAGGGACACATACGTATGTAATGTGAGCGTGCATAATGCGCACGCTGGAAATATTTTTATATAATCTGAGTACAAATACTGCCTTTTCCGTATACAGAGATTATCATAATGAGTGTTCCTCGGTTTTTTATGATGCTAAGTGAGGTGCCTCCATAATTTTCATAGATGCCATGTTCATAAACTTATTTTTCTATTTTGTATCCTAGTACTTTTGATTTGATTTTTGAACACAGTTCAAAGCTGATTTTTATGTTTTGAACATTTATTATGAAGCTTAACAATACTGAACAATTGAAATACGCTTCCCAATTTGGAAGTTACTCAATTGCATGATGGTATGTTGTATAGCGAACTTAACAATTATTATACAGTAATTATCTTCTGATGCTAGGCACACAATTGATGGCTGAATCAGACTTCTAAACGTCTAGCTCGGTTTCTATGTTGTTCAAACATTCCACATTGTTGCGCATATGTTAGATGAGTTTTATAACTACAGTTTTTTTTAAAGAAGAAGACAACGATGATAAAGAACTATTATTTGGTGTTTTCAGACCACCTGAATTTAATTGCTTCAAGTAAAAAACTTACATTTTTCATTATAAAATGCATTCTTGTAGCCCAGATCTTAAATCTCCAATTCAGAGTCCTTTTCAAGTTAAGACATAAACAGGTGTTTGCTGAGTACTCACATCGTTTTGCCGACTGTCTTGCATAAGCGAAATGGTCTAGCTAGAAACAAAACCAGCTGCGTGTAAAGTGAAGTCATGCGCTAAAGGACAGGGGTAACGTTAAGGTTAATTAGCTAGTTAGTTCATTGAAGCTGCCTAAACCTAATCAGTTACTAAGTCAAGAAATGTTTCTTTGCAGCACTCTAACCATTGTTACAGTTATTATGCAAAGCCTTGTTTATTTTCATTCAGGCTGCCTGACTAGCATTAATTAATTGCTCTGACTCCAATGTCCTTAATTCAATTATCCTATGTTACCTTTAGCATAAGCTGGACAATGCAGAGGGCTCCAGTTCATGTGTACCCTTTCACTAGTACAGATTACCACATTTCCAAATGAAATGTCTTTGGCCTAAAATCTTGTAACCCTTGCACCAGGTTTTTAGCAAAGTGTCATGGGTAATTCCCTTTGCACGCATGAGGTACCAATCAATTTCCATGAAACACCACCACTGAGGTGTCGCTGCCAACCATTTCTTCTGGTTTCAAGATGTCTCATGCAAAAACTCAGATGTTCCCTTTCCTGTGTCATTAACTCAAACATAAATCACGACCCATGCTTAGACAAAGAGCTTGTCTGCATGCTTTAGGCCTCCATCCTGGGCACGTGTCCGGTAAGACGAAATGACAAATATGTTCATGTGCAATGGTGATACTATAGGCACCTCTAATAATTGACTTCCCTGCTGTAAGTAACTCTTTTCTGAGAGTGTGCAGCCCCTTACGTGCCCTGGGGCTCTCATTCCTGTCACCCACAAAGCAACTTTGTAACTCTGTTCCGGTAAGAACCTTGACCTTAAGATGGTCAATCTGGCAAAACTCAAAAGTACACACGTACACAGGGAATCTCCATTTAAAATGAGACCACTCATCAAGAAATTTAAAGGTTTGCAGTTCTTCTAACTCTTTGTTCATCAACACAGAGCATGTACCAAGAGAAAAGCATTTGTTTCTTACAGGTAATACCTACCTGCTTTTGACAATGTAAATAGAGAAAGGATAACTTTAACGTACAGAGCATTAATAATGAGTGGGCTTTAAACTTGAAGCTATAAAACACTGACGGTTTAAACAAGGCTATCAACAGAATTATAGCTGTCTTTTACGAAAGAGATATTTGATAGGCCCTACATGCTGCGATGCAGGATTCTCCAGGAAATTACAGCACTCAGAGGTGCAAATTATCAAGTCTGGTTTGATTAGCGTAGTTTTAAACAGTTATCATTGTGTTTGAAAGCATTTCATCAGCTCTTATGGGTCTTGTCATGGCTTGCAGTATTTTCATAACAACTATACCCAAGGAGCATTCGAAAAATCACTAATGCCCTCTTCAGGTCCCAGTCTTGGGATGCAGCCAAATATTTCTGCATACCACAATTAAAACATTTTTACTCAGATCACATTTGATTGTTGCTCTAAAGGAAAAGGATATTACTCTGTATTGCTGCTGCCAGCACTAGGAAAAAAGAAGGACTGGGTTGTGAGCGGTATTTCTCATAGGCTAAGGATACCAAAATTATCAGAGAGATCAAAATGATGGATGCAATAGTGATGAAATATGATTGATGCTTCTAACACCTTATGCTTCAACCGCAATATGAACTCATCCTGTGTCAATCCAGCAAATTGCATAACATTTGCTTCATTTCAAACGAGTTTTACAGTCTGAAATTCAACCATACATATCAGAAATAGCAAAACATATGCCATGATTGGAGGATGCTGCTTAACTACAACAAAATACACATCGTAAATTTCATTCTTCAACAGAAACATTTATTCAGCTTGGTATTTCCTAATAAAGCCTTTCAAGTTGATCTCTTTACTCAGCGAGTAAAATAACAGCACCCAATTTAGGATTCGAACCCACCTCAGTGGAGTTCTAAACCCACGTTCCCAAATATAACACAGCACTGCCCCTTCATTATGCCACTGAACCAAAAAAAATGCCAATACAGCCATGTGTCGACACTTTAGAATCATAAATGAAATATGCAAATAAAGCTTAATGTTTCGCATAAACAACAGGCCATTGATTATGACGAACATGCAAGTTTTTAAAATATAGCTTTGCACTCGAACCACATGCCTGTTGAAACATGAACACAAAAAATGAGCGATTGTATTTCTCAACGAGCCATCCCAAATTAATTCATGGATGCTTGATACAGATATTGGAATGTGTAGATCGTGTGGACAATACGATTGCCATGATAGTACAGACAAAAATCCCGATTAGAAATGCAATGCAATTCTACTTTTCATATGATCGGCTTGCTGTTCATTCCTAGGTGAATTTACAAATAAGTAAATAAATAAATAAATAAAACAAAATGTACCGCCGCACGATCTTATTTGATGCACGACAGTAAGCATTAGCAAGGCTTTATGGACTTTATTGCAATGTACCGAGCGTGCACCACTTATTAGGGGAGGTTTATCAGGGTTAACATGCCGAGCCATGATGCACCGATACGAATCTTCCAGTCCTTCTTGGATCCCTCACAATAAATCTACAGTAGAGGCTACCCTTCACATAATGTCTAAATTGCTGCCTAATTTTCCCCGGCATTGAGACTCGAAGACATCTTGAATGTAGGCAACGGTAAGATCAAGAACAAAGCCATTTTGCTTTGCGCAAATTCTCCATGAGGAAAAAAAAAAACGATACAACAAAAATGACATTTAAAATATTCGCCAGATTGCTGCATTGGCTAATTAGGCATTGTGCCTTTGCTATTTGTCCTTTAGTCAGGAAATAGAGGCGCATTTGCTGCTGCATAATGATAGCTTACATATCAAGAATAGATCAAAGACTAAAAACGCGGAATTCTGTGCAATATTTGCATGTTCAGACTTAGAATTTTAATGACTGAATTAATGAATTCATGAGGACAGTGAGATGTCGCAGCTAATTAAACTGCAATTTAACGGAAACTGCTTTTAATTTCAAAACCGTCAGAGGAAGTCTAGATTGAAGTGCACATTCAGAAAAGGAATTATCAGCCGACAGTGCAATAGCCAACATGAATTTAGCTTACCTGTGCTGTGCGCGTGATCGATGCTGGTCTCGCTAAGGATGTTCGGGTCACTTTGAGATCTGCCTCTCTGCAGCACACAATCGTCTATTCCGTCCGATGTAGCCATGGAGATAGCAGAATAGAGAATAAAATATTGAAAACCCTATCAGAAGCAAGCAAGGACACCACCAACCAGCAGTAGTGCGGATTTAATTTGGTCTGACAACAGCAGCTTCTAGCATCCAGGAAGCCACGGGTGAATAAAATCCAGAAGTGTGTGCGTGTGCGTTTCTCTCTGTATCGCTGTGTGAGTGTCTGTGTGGGAGGGGGATGTGTTGATCAATGTGTCGGTATATTAAGCATGTAAAATGTGCTATTTTCGATGAGCCCATCCGTTCATGTGTGGGAATGAAATGTGAAACGGAATTTCAAATGGAAATTGTCGGGTAAATTCTGGTCAAAATTCCAGTTTGCTTTGTTTGCTGGCTACAGTAGTTCCAAGAGTACCCCTATGGTATACGAGCAAGTCAACGTGGTATAAGAATCCGCCGCACAAAGTACCCAAAGCAGACGAATTATTGGAGTTTTAATGTAATGCAATTTTTTTTTTTTTTTCACCCGGAATCTGCCCCCAAGATTTTACCTGCATCCTCTGCGGTAGCGCTAGGCTTCCATCTGAAACGTGTGAAGATGGGAATGGTGAAGAAGGTGAGATATCATGAGGCAGACTTCTTTGACATAAGATTCACGGACCACGGGAACAGAGACGACAGAGGCAACGATTATGACATGGAACAAGCAAATGTTGGCTAATTAATAGCCCCTGACTATGAAGCGAATAAGCATTAATAAGTGGCTGATTGTGCAAATATTAAGGAGTATAACGATGGGCGTGATGATTTTAATACTGCCCCACGCCAAGAGTAGACTTGTGCGTGGCAAAACCAATGGGGAAAATGTTAATTGCAAACATGAACAGGCGTCCCCTGTCATTCTATCATATTGTAGCATTTTAAGCTCATTTCTCATGTCCCACGTTCACTGTGCGAGTGATTGTGCAGCTCGATCCTCTCACCTTGTCAAGATTTTTGCCGTTTATACCGGAGAAAGAGACTCAATTACTGACAAATGAAAGTTCAATGCCGTGATAAAGCACAGTATTTGTGTTGGCTATTTAATCACTTTTAACCACAAACTTGCGGGGATTCAATGCGCAAAGATGATGGACGCAATTTCGATGAATATTAGTCAAGAATGGTCTAGAACTTAGAACGAAAGGTTATAACGCTCTATTGACATCTTGTGGTGAGAAATGAAACATTCCAGTCAGCCACTGAGCACAGGTGAACAGGTTGTTTTCTTTATGTATTGTTCATCATTTCGTCACGTTATAGGTTAATTAATTAAACATGACATAGTTTATATATTATTATGAATATATGCCTCTACTGTTTAGTTTCTAGAGTTTCTCAAGTTATTATCCAAAAGGTTTCTGTAATGATCTAGACCAGGAACTAAATGCAGAGTCAGAGTACTATCTAATGGTGGGGTTTATTGATAGTAAGTGGTAAGACAGATGGATGGATCCAAAAGCAGAAAGACGCTGTTTAGTTCAGATGGTGCGGGTTAGGTGCGAAGGCATATCTATGGCTGGCCAGCGGCTATCCGGGACAGCTGCCAGATCAAGTGCACACTTCACCAGAGCCGGACTGTCAGGTGGCAGGACTGTGGAATTCAACAGGAACGTGGTCCCCATTCTGATGACCGCAGAAGGCTTTGGAGGTTGTTCCTGATAAACTGGGCAGAGAAACAGACAGGTTTGGTGAATGGGATCCCAGTTCCAATCCTGGAGACCGAGAGCAAGACTTAGGAGTTTGTTCCTTTTAACAGAACTAGGAAGAGAACTTTTGTATATTCCTATCATTAAAGGTTATGAATCATTTGCAAAGACAAAGAGTTTTTGCAAGCAAATACTGACTGGTTGCTAAAGGACATATAGCAAGTGACAATCCAGCAACTTGCCCACTCAAAGTAAGAGGTATAAATATGTGAACACACACATAAGGGAAGGAAATCATGAATGGGACACAGCTAGTGAGGAAAGTAAGCAAGGCGTTAACCAGTCACAAGAGAAAATGCACCTAATTGACACAACAGCAACTGGATGGGAGGAGACACAAAAGGAAATAGGTGAGGCTCAGAGAGCACATACTTCTGTCAGCAGGTTTGATTCCCTAACACTTATAATCAGCTGCAGAATTCGGATCTGTATCCAGATCGGTCAGGAAATTTAATAACTTCTTCCCATTCATACAGTCCAACTTCCCGTAAAGATTTTCTGGCAATCCTTTGAATAGTTTTTGAGTAATCCTGCTGACAAACACACACATGCGCAAGTGATCACAATGCCTCCTGGCGGAGGTACAAACATTTGTATTAACTCAAGCATTGTGACGGGTGTCTATATTATGAAAATATGGTGAATAAAGCTTACTAGCCTATATTTTGCTGAATGAAGGGTTATGAAACCCACAGTTCGTAACCACACTTTTAAGAATTTGTAGGCTAAAGTTGTGTCATTTACACAGATATTATCATTACAGGTTACTTTGCCTTTTATTGTATCTCTCGACGACGATAGTCGGGAGATACTATGGTTTAGTTCCGAGGCCGCCGCCGCCGCCGCAGAGATTTTCTGTTCCGGGCTCTGGAAGCCACAATTATAAAAGGAATTTCTCCAAATTTCACACAGGCGAAGACATTGATTGGACAATGCTCAAGACCGATTTTCGCGAATTTTGGACATCCAATATGGCTGCCGGCGGCCATTTTGTCCGATATTTGGGGATCGGGGAGATACATGACTCGGCCCTTGTGGCGACCGAGTTATCTAGTTTCTTTTCGATGTTATTGCTGTCTTTTTCCATTTTTTGTTTGTAGTTGTTTCCATCCATCCATCCATCCATCTTCTTCCGCTTATCTGGGGCCGGGTCGCGGGGGCAGCAGTCTAAGCAAGGATGCCCAGACTTCCCTCTCCCTGGACACTTCCTCCAGTTCTTCCAGGGGTATCCCGAGGCGTTCCCAGGCCAGCCGAGCGACATAGTCCCTCCAGCGTGTCCTGGGTCTTCCCCGGGGCCTCCTCCCAGTGGGGCATGCCCGGAACACCTTCCCAGGAAGGTGTCCAGGGGGCATCCGATATAGATGCCCAAGCCACCTCAGCTGGCTCCTCTCGACGTGGAGGAGCAGCGGCTCTACTCTGAGCTCCTCCTGGGTGACAGAGCTTCACACCCTAACTCTAAGGGAGCGCCCCGCCACCCTGCGGAGGAAACCCATTTCAGCCGCTTGTATCCGAGATCTCGTTCTTTTGGTCATGACCCAAAGTTCCTGACCATAGGTGAGGGTAGGAACGTAGATTGACTGGTAAATTGAGAGCTTCGCCTTTCGGCTCAGCTCCTTCTTCACCACAACAGATCGGCACAATGACCGTATTACTGCTGCCGCTGCACCGATCCATCTGTCAATCTCACGCTCCATCCTTCCCTCACTCGTGAACAAGACCCCAAGATACTTAAACTCCTCCACTTGAGGCAGGAGCTCTCCTCCAACCCGGAGGGGGCTAGCCACCTTTTTCCGGTCGAGAACCATGGCCTCGGACTTGGAGGTGCTGATTCTCATCCAGCCGCTTCACACTCGGCTGCAAACCGCCCCAGTACATGCTGAAGGTCCTGGTTCAAAGGAGCCAACAGGACAACATCATCCGCAAAAATCGGAGATGAGATCCTCTGGTCCCCAAACCGGACTCCCACTGGCCCCTGGCTGCGCCTAGAAATTCTGTCCATAAAAATAATGAACAGAACCGGTGACAAAGGGCAGCCCTGCCGGAGTCCAACATGCACCAGAAACAGGTCTGACTTACTGCCGGCAATGCGAACCAAGCTCCTGCTCCGGTCATACAGAGACCGCATGGCCCTAAGTAGAGGGCCCCAGACTCCATACTCCCGAAGCACCTCCCACAGAATGCCACGAGGGACACGGTGAAATGCCTTCTCCAAGTCCACAAAACACGTTAATTGGTTGGGCAAACTCCCATGAACCCTCAAGCACCCTGTGGAGGGTATAGAGCTGGTCCAGTGTTCCAGTGTTTGTGTAGTTGTTTCATTTACTGCAAATTAAGCCTACACTGTCTACTATTGAAATCAACCAGAAATAATATGGCTATTCTGCATATTTATTTCCAAATATATAACTGACATGATAAAAAAAAGGCTTGTTCAATGAATGAATTATGGACAGTTATTCTCTTACCAGCCAAAACCAATAGGATGCGCACTTCAAGAAGATGTGGGACATTTCCTTCAACCAAATCCAAAGAAGAAGAAGAAGATGATGATGATGACGATGATGATGATGACGATGATGATGTAGGACACTGCCTTAGGACTATAGATTATATAAAACAATGGACGTAGTCTCTGTGATGTCACTCACAGAGTTCTTGAAGGCCAAAATTATGCTCAGTTGGTGCTCCCAGCCGTCACCATCCTGGCAGTGTCTGAGTCCACCTAACTCCTGGCTAATCCAAAAATGGGCGAAAAGGTGGAGTGCGGGTGGACCTAAGGGCTAAATGTAGCCTGGTTGTGAAACACATCAACCTAGCTCGATGGCACCAAGCAAGTTATATCTAAGAAGCTGGGTTGTATCCACCCAAGGGAAGCAGCAATGGGATGAAGCCTTCTGATAGCATGCGATGGTGGGTTGGACGCTGTATGTAGCCGGAAGTGGTGGCAGCTGGCTGGCTCAGTTTTATAACATACCAAAGCCAAGTCAAGCATTAAGATCGCATTAACAGTAGTATGGCCAGCTTAATGTTAACACTGCATAATGTTAGCTGAGCAATGTGGCGGATGTTTATTTTCCAGCCGCACTCAGGTACATTTTGATCAAAAGTATGAACTCTCTAAGTTCGAACACTTCTCTAGCTATTACAATTGACTTCAGTGAATGCCTGGTTAATTAGCTACTGTGGCTAGCATATGCTTCTGTTAGCATTGTTAACAAAACAGGGATCCAGCTTGAAGAATAAACCAAGCTGACTAAGTTACCATGGCTATAGACCTCCAAGCTCTCGCTTTCTTTGTATTCACCAGCTGCCCCCACAACTCACTGATTTTTTTTATATCATTTTTAGTATTTCTGATATAGTCTAGCATCTAACATGTTCCAAATGGCAATGGAAAACAATGTAGAAAGCTAGCTAACTAAATTATCTTCCATTGCCATGCGGAACATTATTTATGTTTATGTAGCTGACCATGGATTATGGATGAAATATGGTGCTCAGCTATAACCGTTTTCATCTCATGAAAAGGTGTTCTTATTGAGTAGTCTGCCGCTGTTTTAGCAACTTTAGAGTATCTTAGACTGACATGGTCTTAATAAAGAAACTTTTAATAACACCTAGCTTGGTAGGTAACCTGGAATTGGTTTAATTAGGTAGCAAGCCTGTCTAATTACAGTTATACTGTATCAGAAATTAAGGTGCCATCCAATGCCTTAGGGAAGCAGCTGAGGGATGGATTATTCTGGAGGTCTGCAGTGGTGGGCTGAATGTTGTACCTGGCTGGCTAGATAGCTACCTGGTTCAGAAGGCATGATGGCTTTCCAACCTCACACAGACACCTTTAGTTCAAAAGTATTATCGCCCTAAATTCTCTATTACGTGGTGACTTTAGTGCATGCTGGTTTATTAACTGTGGCAAGCATACGCTCCAGTTTGCACCGCTGTGAGTCTCGCTCGAAGCTAATACAAGGCATATTCATTAGCAGACTAATTAGCTAGTTAATGAGTTAACACCAATACCTGCTAATTAACTCTAGTTAAGATGTAGCTAATTTAAATAAAACACAAGAATTTCACTCACTGAAATGAATGGAGCACAGGCTTCTTGGACGGTCTGTTAGAATGGTTAACCCCACAGCAAGCCATTATTTGCCCGATATTTGCTTGAAAAATTATCCAATTGGCACAAACATGGCCTAGGAATGAATTTTAATGACTTCAGTTAGCTTAGCTGAGGTGATTCTCTGCAGACGTCCAGTGGCTACGAACCATTCACCGGAGCCAAATAACTCTGCCTATGACCACAGCCACCTGTCTCTCAGAGGTGACACCCTTAATTATGCATAGCTTTAAGTCCTCATATAATGAGTGAGTTACATGAAAATTCACCCCATATAGTTTTCCTGAATGGGAAAATTAACTATGGAGACTAAAACTTTATTTTGGAATCAGGCAGTAAACATGTCTGTTCCTACTGTAAAGTTGAGGAGTTTTGACATGGGGGTCTATTGGAATATAATTGCTTTTGCAGCCAGCCTCAAGTGGCTATTCGAAGAACTGCAGTTTTTTGTACTTCCTTCACTTCGCAGTCCTGGAGGTTTCCACATAATGCTGTGTTAATTGAAGCAGGAAAACACCAATGGAGTTAAGAAAAGAAAAACTTGCATTAACACATTGGGTTAGGTTAAAAGGATGTACTCATGAAAACCCAATGAAAAAGACATGACAAGACTGTTGGGAATATTCCAAGTACCAGAGAAATGGATTTGGGTGGGAAATACGTAGATGAAAAAGTGAAAACATAGGTAATGGAAGCCATAGAGTTTTCCAGGTCTACCCCAATTAGCAACATACCCCGATAAGTATTCCCTGAAGTAAATATAGATGTGAGTGTCATAGAACAGAAAAGAGAATGGCAAAGGAATGATGTAGCAAGTAAAACAAGTCTGTACTTGAGAAATAATTATTACAATTTTCTAAAAATGTATATACATCGATCCAAGAATGAGCAAGGATATGTTGTTGTTGGAGTGTATATCCCTGAGTTCAAAGTATTTATCTCCAAAAGGCTATCTAAATAGTTGTCAGAATACACGACAGAAATAGTGGCTATCATTGTTGGATTACAATGGATAGAAGAAGTCAGACCAGACAGGTGTTGATATGCGCAGACTCATTGGCCGTTTTAAAACGAATACAGTCAACCAAAACAGTAAGGGAAAATTTAATCATTGATTTATTTCATTGTTTGACAAGACTTCACAGAGGAGGAATTGATGTACAGTTCTGTTGGGTTCCAGCACATGAGGGATTGAAATTAAGGGAATGAGGGTGCTGATAAACTAGCCAAAAATACATTACAGAAGGGAATAGCGATCCCAGTCCCACTTGGAAAAGGAGAAGGGAGAGCAGTAATTAAGAGGAAAGGAAAGGAATGGAGGTATGGCAGAAAAGGTGGGAGGAAGACTGAAAAGGAAGGGAGTATTACAAAATACAAAAGTCTGTTATAACAAAGAAGGAAAGGAAAGAACAGAAAAGAGGATATCATCATAACAAGACTCAGGGTTGACCATACAGGATTAAATAGTACTATGTTTAATTAAAACTGGGAAGAGAGACTGTGATGCGTGTGAGACTGTGGAGTAAAAGAAAATGCTGAACATGTAATATTTCACAGTAATAAATATGAAATAGAGAGAGAAATGTTACAGGAGGAGGTTCGAGAGACAGGACAGGAGTGGAATCTCATGGGGATACTGGGAACAAATGGAGAGAGAGAGAGGGTTAATCTCACAAGGGAGGCACTTATTCACTTCTTCAGGGATGCGGGGTTGACTGCTAGAATTTAAGAACTGTGGGTCTATGGGTAGTGACATGATGTTACCATGGAGGTAATATAATAGAACTGGAGAGAGTGAGGAAGTTCCACCCCTATTACTTTCAATGGGAGATACTAGGCTGGCTACTTCAGCCCAGGAAGTATGGAATTGACCGACGCCATCTATAAAAATGGCGTTCCATGGGTGCTTATTTCCGGCACCGTTTCATAAGATTGCCAATCTGATTACACAGCACAAATGGCCAAGAAAATGTGTCGTCTGTGCAGATTGGCAAATGTGTTCGAGGGGAAATGACGAGCAACGCTGTTGATCCGGGACGCGCACGCACTATACACTCATTGGCTGAACTGCTGCAGTCAGAGCAACAGCTGGACAACCAAACTCGTGCACGAGCTGTCATCAAGCTCTAAGTAGCAGTTCTTATTTTACAGGCCCTCTTGAAAACATCGAAGTTGCGTCAGACAAAGAGCAAAATAGTGAAGGATTACCGAATACATTTTCTTTTGTTTTCGCTTTATTTGGCAAGCAAAAAATGCGCACTTTTCAAATTGGTGTCTATGCAGCTCGCGCGTCTTTGGCCACAAAATTGCATCCTTGGGAAACGCGGAAGCAGGAAGCTAACATGCTAACTGGCTGAAGCAAAGATACTTCCTCGTTCTCTCTGGTTCTATTATATATCTCTATGGATGTCACATACTGTAGTATAGTGGGTGGCGGTATGCACCTTAGTTGTTTGCAATCCGCCAGTTAAACCGAGAGAAGAAGAACAAAAACAAGAACAAGAGAAGAGAAAGAAGGAGAAGTTTTCCGCTTGCTCAGTCAGGACCAAACCAAACAGAAAGTTGGTCTGTGCTCCTTGAGTTCAACTGCGAACTACCAGAGAGAATATTTGTAAATTATGTTTATTATAGTGTGAGAGTATATGAAAGGGCTCCACCGTGTTGTTTCTGGTGTCAGGAGTACAGGCCTGTGGCTGCAGTTTGTAGAAGAGATATGCATAGGGGTAGACGGTGTGGGCAGGAGGGATGTATAGAGGATGAATGTAGAATGGCAAAAACATGCTTTCACTATGGGGGAAATCATGAGATGGGCTCAGTGCAATGTAATAGAAGGAAAATGGAAAGAGGTGGAAAAGAGAAGAGCACAGGGTAAAATTTCATGCACAGAAGCTACTAATTGAGCAAAAAGGAAATGGTAGGCAAAGAGCAAGTCAAAGTGCAGACAGTAGAAAAGAAAAGGAATATGAGGAAGATGAGATTTGGGTGGGCAGAAGATTTTTGGCTTTTATTTCTATAGTCCTAAACTGTGCTAGTGAGATAGACAGTAAAACTGAGAGAATCAAGAGTAGCAGATGCAGCAAGACAAACTTTGGGTGTATTAGATGTTTAGAGGGAAGATATACAGATAATTTTGAAAAGATGATTCAGTGGTGGTCAGATTATAGAGAAATAAGGGCACACAGAGAAAGCGGTCGTGGAATATTTGAAGGAGATAAGGTTAAACTAGACAGTCCGCATGGGTGTAGCCCCCGAAAGCCCGCTTGCCCCCTTTTTTGCGCATTATGCGGCAATACTGTTGCGATGGCAACCAAAATCGATAGGCGTTATAAGTGAAGCATATCACATGTCCATACCAAATATGAAAGTAATCGGTCCAAAATTGCAGCCTGTACTGCGTCCACAAGGAAATCTCTGTGTTTTGCCTCTAATGTCCGTATTATGCGGCCAGTACTGTTACCGTGGCAACCAAAATCGATAAGTGTCCTAAGTGAAGTGTAACACATGTCCATACCAACTATGAAAGTAATCAGTTAAAAACTGCAGCCTCAACTGCGTCCACAAGGAAATCTCTGTTTTGCCACTAACTTGCGTATTATCCAGACAATACTGTCGTCATGGCAACCAAAATCGATAGGAGTCACGAGTGAAGTGTAGCACATGCTCACACCAAATATGAAACTAATCAGTCAAAAATTGCAGCCTGCCCTGCGTCCACAAGGAAATCTCTATGTTTTGCCAGTAATTTGCATATTATGCGACCAATACTTTCGCCATGGTAACCAAAATCAATATGTGTCGTAAGTGAAATGTAACACATGTCCATACCAAATATGAAAGTAATCGGTCAAAAATTGCAGCCTGTACTGCATCCACAAGGAAATCTCTATGTTTTGCCACTAATTTGCATATGATTTGGCCAATACTGTCGGCATGGCAACCAAAATCGATAGGCGTCATGAGTGAAGTACAGCACATGTCCACACCAAATATGAATGAAATCGGTCAAAAATTACAGCCTGTAGAGTGTCCACAAGAAAGTGTCTACGGAAACGGCGGCGGCGGCGGAGACAACGCGCATGAATCCATAGTAGCCGCCCGATTTCGTCCGGGGGCTACAATAATAGGATTTAGTGATTTAAAAAGGATTTTTTTTTTAAGTAAAGCAGTTCAATAGAATAAAGTATATAATTCCGTTCAGTTGGTGGCGGTATGGACCTTTGAAATAAGTATGAAATAGGAATTAAATCGCCATGAAAACTATAATAATAATAAGAAGAAGACGAAGAAGACCAAACCAAACGCTCAAGGTCCTCGACGCAGCAGTGGTTGATCCTGCACACTTTCCGTCGTCACGTGTTACATTGAGCTGCCTGCTCCGGAAACCACGCAAGAGAAAAACAAGCCGGATTTGAATGGATGATGGCAGATTCTGATGAGAAATGTGTGGAATCGAGCGATGCTAATGCGAATTTAAAAGTAAAGCAGGTACAATCTGATGAAGGAAAATCGGATCTTCTAAGCGTCTTAGTAACCAGTGTTTTGGATTTAGAGAAACTCGATACGGATCTATACAGGTAATCCGCATATGAGGCTGGTGTTAATTTACTGCGCCGTGAAGTTGAATGCGGAAAACAAAAATTCCGTGAGTTAGCTGCCCCTGGTTTTACTGGACAAGTTAAAAGAAGCTGCTGGTTAACATAATTTTCACCCAGTTATTATCAACAGTTTCATATTTAGTTGTATTTTAGGATTAGATCACTGGGTTGATGATGGAGTATCACTCTCACAAATGTATGTGGCACCCACCTCAATAGCTCATTGACGCATGAAGAGCGCTCCAAGTTTATTAATTTTTACAGATTACGCCTTTTGGCTCCTTAACTTATTGTACATCGTTTTACGAGGCAGAGACCGAATCTGTATTTTTTCTACAGAGGGAAGCATCACTGGGTACCTCGCTCACAACGGCTGTTTGGAGGCCAAATTGTTGGGCAGGCATTGGTTGCTGCCGCCAAATCTGTCAGTGAGAATGTCTTTGCCCATTCCCTGCACTGTTACTTTGTACGAGCAGGTGAGCAGATTGGCATCAAGCCAATGTAATTAAACCAACTGGGTTACATCTGTGTGTTAAGATAATCTCCATAGTAATATTGGTGTAAAAATTTTGTGCATTATGAGAGGTCAGACAATTGCAACTCCTTTTTCTCTCTCAGGAGACCCCAAGGTACCAGTGCTGTACCAGGTTGATCGGACCCGGGATGGACGGAGCTTCTGTGTGCGTTCCGTTAAGGCCATTCAACATGGGAAGCCTATTCTAATCTTTCAGGCTTCCTTCCAGATGGATCAGCCCAGCCCCTTGCAGCACCAGTTCACTATGCCTGTTGTGCCTCCTCCAGAAGACCTGCTGACAGTGGAGGAGCTCATTCAGCGGTACTTGAGGTGGGTGTTGCTCATCGGTAGTGGCTTGAGTGGAGTGTCTCTCTTCCCATTGTCATGAGGAGCTTCTGAGAACAATAAAATCTGCTTAAATGCAGCGTGCTATTATTGTTATCATCTTTGTCGCAAGATTCACGCCTATCAGACTTGGCGCTGTGAGGTGAGTGTGTTCATTCTTATAGGGTATAGAGCCAGGGATTCCATGCCGAGTGCAATTGCTTGTCAAAAAAAAAAAAAAAAATCATCCAGGTGATCCTCCACAATGTGGTATTAATATCCTTGCTAGTTTGTAAAGTGCATGATGGTTAGGGATGCCGTGAGTCAAAAAGGTGACTTTTTGGTGACATTACCACCAGTATGAATGGGAATTAAATTGGAATTTCCTGATTTTATTTATTCATTCATTTATTTTTTACAGTCATCCCGACCTGGCTGAAAAAGCCAGACAAGGGCTTAATAAGTTACTGGCTAGCGAAGTTCCCATTGAGATAAAGCCAGTGAACCCACCAAACTTTTACAGACGTGTTACCATGGAACCAAAGAAACTATTCTGGGTTCGTGCCAGAGGATACATCGGTAATGTACTTGATGTTTAATTTGGATTATTTTATTTGACAATTGCCTGAAAGGTACCATGGATCATGAGTGTGTCTCTTAGTTGAGTCCTATGACCTGGAAATGTTATTAAAAGTGCTGCATCACAAATATTTTCCCATTCTGATTTGTTAAAAATACAACCCGGTTTCCAAAAAAGTTGGGACGATGTGGAAAGTGTAATGTAAAAACAAAATGCAATGATTTGCAAATCATTTAAACTCTATATTCCATTGAAAATGCAAGAAAGACAACATGTCTGATTTAGAAACAGAGAAATTTTATTGTTTTCTGAAAAAATATCTGCTCATTTTGAATTTGTTGCCAGCTATCGGTCAAAAAAAGTTGGGACCGGGGCAACAAAAGACTTGAAAACTTGTATAAACATCTCGGTTAATTAGGCTAACAGAACCTGTTCAAGATCCTGTTATTACATTCCACCAGGGGTCCTCCCCATCAAATTTTCTTTGCCTATTAGGTAATCTGATGGTAAGCACACTTCCAGTTGAACAATTTTAGAATAAAGTTCTCAGTGTAAAATTTAGAAGAATTTGGGGATATTGTCATCTACAGAACACGTGATTAAAAGATTTGGCAAATTTGGAGAAATGTCTGTGAACAAAGGACATGGCCAAAAACCTATATTGAATGGCCATGAGCCACAGGTTCTCCGGTGGCACTGCATTTAAAAACAGAAAACGGACAGGTTTTGATGGTGGAAATCCCTGTATGGTCTCAGGAACACTGCTGCAAACTATTGTCAGTGAATACAGCGTGTTGCTGCATCCTCAAATGCAAGTGAAAACTCTACCATGTGTAGATAATACCACATATAGTTAAGATCCAGAAATGCTGCCACCTTCTCGGGGCTTGAGTTCATATGAAATGGACTGCAGCCAAGTGGATAACTATGGTGGCCGACAAGGGCCAACGCGCTGCAACGGCCAAAGACATCTCCAATCGGAGAAACGTGCTGCAAAAACAGAAACGATGCAAATTTCAAAACGCGCAAAGTGCGAAAGCAAATGCAAAAGTAAAACGCTGCATATCCATGTCAACACGTACCCGCTGCAACGGCCCAAACCATCTCCAATTGGAGACACGCGTTGCCAAAACAGAAACGATGCAAAGCCAAAAGCACACAAACCATAAAGCAAATGCAAGAGAGAAAAGCGCTGCATTTAGATATCAACACAATGGAAGTGCTCCTAATCGTTATGGGGAGCGCCAACTAAAACAGCTTTTACTTCTGTCCTGAGCGAGACTAGCCAGCTAAGACTTTCTGGCTAGCTAGCCAGCTACCTAGCTTGTTAGTTCGCTTGTTTAGCTAGCAAGTTTGCTAGCCTAGCTAGCCAACAGTTTGGTGCAGGGAAGTCAATAGAAAATAAATGAATAAAAAAATCTGTTACTTTGCCATCTCACTTAGCTAGAGTTGAACCGCGAGCATTTACGTTATACTAAATATAACTGTCAGCCAGCTAGGCTAGCGAACTAGCTAGCTAAGCAAGTGAACTAACGTTAGCGAGCTAGCTTGCGAGCAGTTATATTTGGTATAACATAAATGATCACGGTTCAACTGTAGCTAAGTGAGATAGCGAAATAATGGATAATTTTTATTCATTTATTTTCTATTGAATTCTGTGCACCAAACTGTTGGCTTGCTAGGCTAGCGAACTAGCAAGCTAAGCAAGCAAATTAAGGCTAGGGAGCAGCTATATTTGGTATAACATAAATGCTCGCGGTTCAACTCTAGCTGAGTGAGATAGCAAAATAATGGATTTTTTATTCATTTATTTTCTATTGACTTCCATGCACCAAACTGTTGGCTAGCTAGGCTAGCGAACTTGGTAGCTAAGCAAGCGAACTAACGTTAGCTAGGTAGCTGGCTAGCTAGCCAGAAAGCCTTAGCTGGCTAGTCTCGCTAAGGACAGAAGTAAAAGCTGTTTTAGTTGGCACTCCCCATAGCGAATAGGAGCACTTCCGTCGTGTTGATATCTAAATACAGCGCTTTTCTCTCTTGCATTTGCTTTTAAGGTTTGCATGTTTTTGGCTGTGCATCGTTTCTGTTTTTGCAGCGCATTTCTCCAATTGGAGGTGGTTTGGGCCATTGCAGCGGTTATGTGTTGACATGGATATGCAGCGTTTTACTTTTGCATTTGCTTTCGCGGTTTGCGTGTTTTTGAATTTGCATCGTTTCTGTTTTTGCAGCGTGTTTCCCCGATTGGAGATGTTTTTGGCCGTTGCAGCGCGTTGGCCCCTGTCAGCCACCGTAGATAACTATGCGGTGGTCTGACCAATCAAAATGTGAGATTCTGTTTGGAAATCATGGACGCTGCACCCCCCGGGCTAAGGAGGAGAGGGACCGTTCGGGCTGTTATCAGCGCACAGTTCAAAAGCCAGCATCCACAATAGTTTCGGGGTACATAAATTTACATGGCACGTTAAACTTGCACATCTGTGAGGCCACTATTAATGCTGAACAATATATTCAGGGATTGGAGCAACATATAGTGCCATCCACACATCTTGTTCAGGGAGGGCCTTGCTTACAGTGTTGTTAATGGAATAGGTGATGCAACACAGTGGTAAACAACTCCCTGTTCCAATTTTTAAAAACATTTTTCTGGCATCAAATTTAAAATTGGGGTATATTTTTCAAGAAACAATACAGTTTCTCAGTTTCAACATCTGATATGTTGTCTGTGCACTATTTCTAATTAAATATTGAATTTAAATGATTTGCACATCATTGCATCATGTTTTCATTTTCATTTCACACAGCGTCCTAACTTTTTTTGGAAATGGGGTTGTAGATTATCATCTTCTGCTGAGGGCACTAGCGATGGGATTAAGGGATCCGGGTATCTTTGCAGGTGAGGGGGACATAAAGCTGCACTGCTGTGTCGCTGCCTACGTATCAGACTACTCATTCTTGGACACTGCTATACTGCCGTACCCAACTTACCGATCTCAGTTTTCTGCATCCTTGGACCACGCCATGTGGTTCCACAGCACGTTCCGTGCCGATGATTGGATGCTGTACGAGTGTGAAAGTCCATGGGCAGGTGAGTTCAGCTCAGCAACCGCTTTGGTCTTATTGTGTAGGTTTTGGATGCTTGTCTCAACGCGCGCATCTTGCCATTTCCTTAGGTGGCAGCAGAGGGTTTGTTCAAGGCCGGCTGTGGCGGCAAGATGGTGTGCTGGCTGCGACTTGCGCCCAGGAGGGAGTGATCAGAGTCAAAAGTTCTGTGGAGAGTAAACTTTAGAAGCAAGGGCACCCTGATCCCCATTCACAGGATTAACTGGGGGGAGCACATTCATCTGTTGTCAGAAAATATCTGTGCGCGATGTGTCAGGAATGTTCCTCCACTCTTGCAATCCTATCTGTCAACATAGTTTTGTGAAATGGATTTGCACTAATATCTGAAAAATGTGCTACTATGCTCATGCACGTAGTAAGCAGCATCAGCTGTAGATATTGCTGTTGTACTTACACGTGTGTGCCTGTAAGAAGCATTGCTCATATCCAAGGTCTTGACTCCTTTGGGAATGCAACTGAAACCTCTGACAGTGACCAAAGAGGACATGCAGGCATCCGTGATTCCCCTGCTCCTTTCCAGACCTTGCATCCACTAATTTATTTGTTTGCAAAATCTGCTTCAGTTTGGTGTGTACTGGTTATGCTTAGTAAAGCCGCTTTCACACCGGACGCTTAACGAATTTTTCGCACGACAGATTACATTCAAAGTCAATGCAAAGACCGCGTGTATTCGCGTCTTTGCATTGACTTTGAATGTAATCTGTCGTGCGAAAAATTCGTTACGCGTCCGGTGTGAAAGCAGCTTAAAGCTGCTCTTACATGAGCACGCATTCAAAAAAAGAAAATGTAATGATCTAAGACCATGAAGCGAATTTCCTCTCTGAGTTTGAGCATAAATGGCCTTAATGGAACCAACTTATGGACACTATTTGAGTACAGATTCTGCATAGTGTTTTTTTAATGACAATCTCTCCTGTTGCAGTATTTTTTTTTTTTTATAGATTGCTGGGTAAATTACATTCGGAAGAGATGAGTAATTTTTGATATTTGAGGATAATTCAGTTCAATGTCAATGAGTATCTATGAAGGAGTGCACATAAATGTTCAATTAATTTAATGGAAATTTTTAATTTATAAGAAATGTTTGTATCTCTGTAAGTGGTTTTATTGTCCTGAAATTTCTCAAGTGAGAAGAGCAATTGTCTGATGACAAAAATATGTACAGTGAGGCAAATGCTTTCATCATGGACCACTCCTGTTGATGTAGTGGATTAGGATGTCACTCCTCTCTTTGACATCCCAGTTACATTAAAATGGTTCTCCTGACTTATATTGGACAGTTTTCAACTTTGCTGAAAGCCTTTGATGCTCTCAGCCTCTTCTCTAACCTTTGTGTTTTCATTATACTGTAATTGTATAATCCAACACAAGATCAGAACAAATTAGGATGCTATCTTAAGTTAAAATTAGGACTAAAGCACTGATTTTTAAATTATTTTTGATTTGTGTTTTGTTGAAAACAATGCAACAGCACATTATCTGATTTTTCACCATATTAATCTGATTTTTGAAAATTGCCACATTTTAATGTTGATTCTGGCAATGTATTTCCAAAAAAAAAATTCCACCACTTTGTAATGTTGCCATTCCTTTTCACAACACTTAATAAACATTTTGAGACTGAAGACACTAAGTGATAAAGATGACTGGTGTTTCAGGTGTACATTTGCCCTATTCATCCTCCAAATATTGCAGGACTTAAAGGAGCTGTGTCATGATTACTGCGCATGCTCGCAACTTTGAATGAAGAGAATCCAATCAGCTGCAAGTCAAAATCTAGATGGTATTCTTCTATGATGAGTGGCGGTGGTAAACCAGCTTACGTTCTTCGTGTCCCTTGCCTAAAGCTTGAGATAATGCTTTGAATTCTCAAATTTCCATAGAAAGCTCTATAAAAAGAATAATGGCGGAGTAACTAAAATATATAAATACAATGCAAAACAAAGACCAATTGGCAAGAATGGAATCCGCTTATGACCTGCAGTCAAGCAGATTCACTTTCTTGGGATGTACGATCTGAACATGCGCAATAATTATGACTCCTTTAAGGCGTGCAACAGTGAGACATCTTCATTGTTGCAATTTGTGCTTTAAAATGCGCCATGTTTTCTATTCTGCAGGCAGGTCAGTCCAGCACCGCTCTTCTGACAGCCACGCCTCTGCAATGACTGTAGAATGCAGTTTTGTGTCGTCTTGTTGAAATATGCAAGGGAGTACCCAAAAGAAATATCTTTATGGCAGAGTATGTTACTCCAAAATCTCAGCGTACTTTTCAGCATTAATGGTGACTTCACTGAAGTGCAAGTTACTCCTGCCAAGGGTCCTGAAACAACCCCATAAAATTGCAGACAACGGCTTTCGGACTTGGTGCAGGTAACAGTAGTCTGGCTGCTCCATTTCTTTGGTCCAGAACACCCAGCATCCATTCTCCCGAAAAAGACCTGTAATATTGATTCATCTGACCGTTTTTAATATTGTGGGGGGATATAGTTGTCAGTGCGGTCGTCTGTCCGTCCATCTGTCCATCTATGGACATTTCGTTTTCAGAGCAAAATTTGAATACCGTTCTGTATTTTTTCATTAAACTTGCTGTGCATGTTAGTCAGGTCCTACACTGGTGCGCTCTGATATTTTGGCACTTCTGAAATTAGATTACAGGGGCCGGGAGATATGTCATCTTCTGATGACTCTTGTTACTATGTGAAGGTCCATTGCCAATGCCTTGGAGCCCAGAGAAGTTGATGGCACTTCTGGTGGTCTTGTTTTTGTACATTAAATTTTAATTGGTATTTGTGGATGTAACTATGTATTTTAGTACTTAAAAAGGGTTTGCCAAAATAATCCTGAGCCCATGTGGTTATACTGTTCAGTGATTTACTCATGCACTGTGGGCAGGTGGGCAATCCTCGGCTCATCTTTGCTCCTCAAGGGCAAGGCCTTTCCTTGATGCTGTCTTTGTACCAAATTATGATTACAATCACATGCTGACATCAGCCATTTCAATCACATCATTATTCCCCTCAGATTTTTTACCTCATTACTATTGCTAAATAGCCCCTTTTCCAACTTTTCTTGCTTAATGTCTAAGAGCAATACGTATGCTTGAAACTGGCAGCCATCAGTCTGAGGTTGCCAATTTCTTCAATGATTCCCAGTCTGATTAGTAGATTATGGAGTGGGTATCAGTAAACCCATAATGTTGATGATCGACGCCATTCAGAGCATCCACAGTGAACAACAAGAGACCAGGATAGGTTGATTCGTACCCAGGCTCTGAGAAATGGCACTCAAACAGCAAATCAGATTGCTGCAAACCTACATGATTAGAGATCGCTACACGATGCCCATCTTCATGTCAGACAGCCTTGTATGGTGCCGCCATTGACCGACTGCCACATTGCCAATAGACGCGAACTGGGGAAATCGTTGGTGATCACGTGTAATATTCTCAGATGAGTCCGGTACACTTTAGACTTCCTTGATAGGTGTGGTCGCATCTGGTGACGTCGTAACGAACGCCATGCCAATGTTAACCTGTGGCAGCATGACAGATTTGGTGGTGGGTCTGTTATGGTGTGGGGTGGGATTTCTATGACTAACCAAACCCCACTCCATATCGTGCAAGGAAGAGACACTGGCCAGTACTATCGGGACAATGTACTGACACCCGATGTTGTCCCGTTTGTGCGACATTTTGTCTTTCAGGATGACCATGCCCGTGCTCACCATGCAAGAATAGTCAATAACCACCTTCAATGGCACAATACTCATAGGAAGCCCTGGCCAAAAATGAGCCCTGACCTTTCCCTCATTGAAAATGTCTGAGACATCTTGGGCTGACGTGTGCATCAACGTGAAAGGCCACTGGTCAGGCTTGATGAACTTGGCCAGGCATTGGTGGAAGAATGGGACAGACTGCATCAAATCACCATTGGTAGAATCATATGCACGATGCCTCGATTAATCAATGAGTGTTTGGCCAATGACGGGGGCATTACGCACTACTAAAAAACTTGCTGATAATGACATTTGTTTTGAATGTGAAGTAAGAATCGGATCAAAAAAGAGAAAATATGTGCATGGGGAAAAGCCAACTCAATGTTCCATCAATTATAACTTGTGTTCTTTCCGTAAATACTGCTGTATATTCCTCAAGCGAACTGTTTGTGTGCCAGACGGGATGCTACCATTTATAAGAAAAATTCCCTGGAATAAAAAGCTGATTGGATGAGAACATAAAGGAAATCATGCGACTTCATCGTGATAGTGACTGGCCTGCGTCAAATGTCTAAGGACCGAAGCGGCGACTGAAGTGCGTTGCTCTGTAGCTAAGAACTTGTCTTCGGGAAAACTTCAACATTGAAGAAACCTTGAGAAATTCCACCTTTAAAACATTTTCAACATGTTAGTGTTGGTTAGCCTCCGTTACAGACGTCTTTCATGTTTCGTTTACCTCCCGCAACAGTATATGCTCATAGCTTTGAAATTTCAGAGCTTCTGTCTGATTGGTTGAACAAAAAACCCAGCTTGAGTGCGCAGACGTTGGTGTGTGAGGGAAGCGGGACGTCTGCAACGGCGGCTGCAGAAAACTATTCATTTCACTTTGTAAAGTTTTTGCCGTTCTGAAGATGAGGTCTAAAGAACCACTACTTATAGTAACCAGCAGATGGCACTAAATGTCTTCAATCATGATGCTTGTTCCGACAGCAAAGAAACATCATGTACCAGTCATACCACAAGAAACATTTGCTCCATCTAATCAAGTTAAACGTTATTTTATCGCCCTGGTTCCACACTTGAACACATGATGAAGAACTGAAAAAGTTCACGTCAATTCATACATTCAGGTTCCAAGTAGCCTAAAAGTGCTGCAGAATGTCATGAAGACCAGCTTGCTCTCCCTTAATTTATTTTTCCATGTGTGCTCTGTGGGCATATGCATGTATTTTCTGTGAACATCTTCACTATTGCAATTTTCATGCTTTCATCGGCACATTGATTTGAGGAGGGAGTCAATCATTTTTTTTTTTCAAAGATCATGGTACAGAAACAGAAATATAAGCACAGTTGAAAAGTTCATATATACAATGGACCCATTAGTTGAAATGTCACAGGTAATACCATTAAAACCATGACATCCAACCATTAAATCATCATTCATAGAAACTTGCTTGTGCTCCAGCAGCGCAAGGCAATGGTCTGGCATAGCTTAAGTTCTTTTATTGGTGTTTACAAAGAGCTCCATTCAGTGGAGTCATGTCCACATTTCACATGGCCATCCTGTGTGCAAGGGCACTCCACAGCATGTGTTCTTCGTTTAGTGTGCCAGTCTCTCAGCAACACACACGTTGTTCAGTTGGTGTACAGTTCTACCCTCCCATTTGCACTCCCAGTCTGTGAGAAAACAGCCGAAAATGAGTTAATCAAATGGCCTTCAAT
This sequence comes from Gymnothorax javanicus, assembly GCA_029692085.1. Classification (NCBI taxonomy): domain Eukaryota; kingdom Metazoa; phylum Chordata; class Actinopteri; order Anguilliformes; family Muraenidae; genus Gymnothorax; species Gymnothorax javanicus. The sequence continues at coordinate 37,855,814 of CM056202.1, forward strand.
ATACGGTATATTGCTAGTATAAAGAGATGATGGACAGACATATCTGGGATGATAACTTGGTAGGTCTTATTCCTCCTTTAGATCATGCTTTCTCAATCCTATCCCTACCGTCACTCTCAATATAATATTGTTCCCCCTTATCCCGGATCAACTGTGAGTTTGTGGTTTGGTTCTCTTTTCTCGTTAATTCAAACACATATCACAAAGGGCCGTCAATTATGGCTTGACGCTGCTTTGTCTTGGTTAAAAACCTGGCTTGCTTTTTTTTATCACTAAGGCTCACACCGATGGGAGTCTTGCCTCCACTTGGCAGGTTATGTTAGGTGTAGTAGACCTCACCCAAGCTAAAGATTTTACCACAGTCATGTACAAAGATTCAGCTGACTTTACCGGCACTTTTAACCAAGGCTCACACCCAAACAAAATAGCTGATCAAAAAGCAGCATCAAAAATATTCAGTTTGGCATAAAATGGGGCATCATAGCTCGTGGATAAGAAAACAATTATTTTGTTCCGGTGTGTTGTCATCTCTTTTACATGTGAGCAAGTGAGGCTGGGACATTTCTATCAGCAGTGAGGATAGCTCCAAGATATGTATAATTGTCACAATGTCTGATTATATAAGAGCCAAGCTGAACAGGCTGCCTGTCTTCCTCAGATCCTAAAATAGTCATAAGCTCGGTTTTGTATTTATTAACAAGCATGCCATATTCATCAAATATTTCAATTTCTTAGTCATCCTTTCTCTTGTTGTTGCCAGGATAACAGCGTCATCCATCAACATTAGAAGATGGAGCCAATTCTGATATCCATCCTCTCCAAATTGCTGGTTAATAATCTCAATAAACATATCAACCAAGACCACACACAGGAAGAAGGATGCAGGGGGTCCTTGCCTCACCCCAGTGGAGGATGTTATTGTGGTAGAGCCCAAGACACTTGTTGTCTCACTGTACATTCACATCACAGCCAAAATTATAGTGACTCCACATTCCAAACTCTTGAAGATTTTGAACAGATTCCTCTTGGGACCCAATGTTGGGAAAAAAAAAAAATTTGCCAAGGCAGAGGGCATTACATCGTTGAACCATCTCTTGTACACAAGCACCCTCGGTAAAAATCAGCAAGAGGCTATTTTAAAAAATTGGTCGTTGTTAATCCCCCCAATCTTTAATTAAAAAAATCAAGAAAAATTTGAATTCTGATTTAAAGAAAATGATTGATGGAAAAAAATATTATTATACTAAAATTAATATTTATGAAAAATGTGTACCACAATCATTTGCACCCCACGAAAAATTTATAAGAGAGTTTGATTTAAGTATATCCACTTTATATTTTTTCCTTTTTTTCAGGTTTTCCATAATGCTTGGGAAATCTGAAATGATCATCATGACTTTATAATTAATTCCCTGGGACATTAATATGAGATGATACAAAAGGATACAGCAGTGATGAGTGGAACAATGTTGTTGAGCCTCAGAACTGGCAAACTTGCTGTAAAATACTCAACCAGAGGCACTCCTAAATTGCAAACCTCCGCCAAGGCAGCACTGTCCAAATCTTGGTGAGTGGGAGCAAAGTTCAGTTATCGCGTGTCATCGGATTTCAAGATGGCTGCCGTGGTGGCCATATTGTTTGACTGAGCGCGGTCAAAATCAATAGGGTTCATCCCTGATGTAATAGCGACCCACCCACAAAATTTCAGAGATATCTGTTCATGACTTTTTGAGTTATCTTGTTCACAAACAAACAGACAAACAAACGGCACCGATCACATAACCTCCTGCCAACTTCGTTTGGCGGAAGTAATAAGTGGAAAATATCCACTGGAACTATCAGGGCAACTATCAAGAAGATGAAAAGAAGATAATGGCATATGGCATTGGTAAAAACATGCCTGGAAGAGGACGTGTGGCTTTTGCAAATGAAAACTGAGGAAGATGGTTAAAGAGGTGAAAGAAACTGTAATAATCACACTTGGAGAGCATAGATCTGATCATAGTCTCCGAAAGTATAACAGGATGTCATATACAAAAGAACAAGAAGATTGGAAGGATTGTCAGAAAAAATCCTCATTGTCATCAAGAAACTGAGCATACAATTTGCCAAATGGTTCTAAAATTCCAGTGGACTGGGTTCTATGGTCAGATGAGACCAATGTAGAGATTCAACTCTTTCACGATGGCACTGGCAAGTCCCAGTCAGATATGATCAGCGAGAAAAGTTATCAAACTTTCCGTGATCGCATTATTTCCCTATTATGAATTACTTCATATTACACATCAAAAGAAAGTTGAGAATCTCCTCTTTCCGATGATACCTAATATGGTACCTGCTATCATCAGAATTAGGTCCTCTAAGCACATGGTGTCACTTTCTAGAAAAAATCCTTTGTTTTCAATCACTGGCATACAGCAAAAGTTGTGTATATATTGCAACCCGTTTCATTTTTGCTCATCATCACATAAAAGACATTGAACAAAATGATGTAAAGTGACACCAAAATGGTATCAGTGATGGATTCTGAGGAAGAGTTGACAATGACAGTTAGGCCATAATAGACTTCAATTAATTTCTTTGTGTGGCAGTTTTTTTCCTCAGCCATTTTGTCCTCATGTAGGCCAGTTGGGGAAAGAGTTTAAGGCTAACTGAGAGGTTGGTTTGGCAAAAAAAAAAAAAAGAAAGAAAGAAAGAAAGAAACAGCCATTTGCCAAAGAACCACATTCCCAAAATGACGTACAGTGGTCGATATTTGATGTTGAGAGGGTATTTTTCTTCCAACCGCCAAGGAAAACTCGTGAGACTTCATGCAACTATGAATTCCAACATGTACCAACAAATATTAAATGATAACCTGACTGCCTCTGCCAGACTAGGCCATCACTGGATCCCCCAACAGGACAATGATCCAAAGCATGTATTGAAATCAACACAAAAAATGGCTCACTGAGCTCACCCAGCAAACATGTGACATCTGCCCGATGTGCAGATCATGCGGGCAGACGTTTCATCCGTGCTGGGCACAATCAAGGTTTTGCCACGGTCATCTTAGTCCCCTAACTAAAACCCAATAGAAAACCTGTGAGACAGGCAGTAGAGGAGAGTCTGTAAACATGAATGGACCTGGCAAGATTCTGCCCTGGATTCTGGATGCAAAAATGGTCATACATTGCTGTACAGCAGTTTTCCCCCCCCTAGACAAATATTGTAACCGAACCCCTTGAGAAAATATGCAGAATTACCTTTATTAAAGCAGATTTTGTCACGTTGCCTACTACGTGGTCTTATTACTGAGTGTTAAATATGAGTTCCGCAGATATTTAACTCCCGATCGAATGCAGTTCAATGGTTTTTCAATAATGATTAATTAAATTAATTAATACATGCACGATATCTATGCACACTGTATCAGTCAAGGACACCGTATTTTATGTCTTGAACCTAATAATTTCATTCGTTGCTGAATTTTAAAAACATCGGCGTTTACAGTGGTCACAGAGATTTGATGCCGCAAAGACGGGGAGTGGACCTTCCCTCCTAAAGTGCAATTTGGTGGTGAAGGTTCACACTTCACCACAATATACATTGCGAATAAGAAGGCTACATGTCCACTTATGAAGGTCCTTAAATACGTTCATTGGAAATACGTAATTACACGAGGATGTGTAATATTATTTCGTTTGGCGGCCTAGCTTCAATTTCAATTTGTGCGTCAAATGATGGCCAACGCAATTTGTGCGTCAAATGACGGCCAACGTTTCACAGCGCAGTGGTAAACTTAAGTCATGCATTCCCTTTCAAATTGTTTGGTGCATTTCCGCTAACTAGAGGCATTCTCTAAATAGGTATTGACATTTTAAATTTTACGCGTATCATTCAGAAAACTCAACCTCATTTTAATTTTACATAATGTGACACGTGTAAGTTTACTGGTCTTGAAAGGTCAAATGTTGACTGCATGGATGTATTATAAGAACTAGGCTGCGTTCCAATCCGACATAAGATACTCCCTTCACTTCTTCCCTCCACTCGAGTGAGCTCTCCGAATGACGTAGCAGGCGAGTAAGCCCTTCCCGAGCGAGGGAGGGCAATGGAGGGGATTTAGGGGGAGGGTTGTTGGAAATCGGATTGGAACGACCCTCGCCGCGTTTCTTCCGCACTTTGACGTTTGTCAACAAGCCAAAGAGAAGTCAGTGTTGCCATGGAGCCGACTGAGTTAGTGGCCTGTACGTTTTACCTTTTACAGTTCACGCGGACTCTGTATTCATGTTTATGGCAAGAAGAAGACGGCGTGCTCATTTGATTGCTGCGGCACTTGGCGACTGTTTTATAGGGAAATAAAGCTGCTTTCACACCGGACGCGAAACGAATTTTTCGCAGGATAGATTACATTCAAAGGCGAAACGCGTGTATTCGCGTCTTTGCATTGACTTTGAATGTAATCTGTCTTGCGAATCATTCGTTTCGCGTCTAGTGTGAAAGCGGCTTTAAGATCCGCAACAGTCCTCGCGGATGCTATAGGCTAGCTACAGCAAAAATGAACGTTGTTACATGCTTAAAAATAATGCAAAACCGATGCCCCTCACCCCCAAACTGCGCTGTTTGCATATTACTCTGTCATAAATTACACACTACTCGAACACAATTTTTACATTTGTATGATTTCCCTGTCATAATTCCTCCTTTTGCCACCAGGAAAAAAAAATGGCGGACGTGAAATCTTTACCGAGGGAGAATGAGCATAGCATTCTGGGCAATATCAAAGCTTGAAGGGATGTTCGTTGTTGGCTTCGTCTGAGGAAGGATAATCGAGGGCTTGAACAAATGAAAATGCGCCCTTCCCTCCGCAAAACTGGATTGGAACGACCCTATTAGTGGCAGCCATCTTACATCCGGGATTTTTTGGGGATTTCCCCCTCGATTGGAGGGCGAGTGAACACGACTAAGCAAGAATTTTTCGGATTGGAACGCAGCAGTTCTTATAATACATCCATGGTTGACTGACAATAAGAGACGACCGGCACATCCGGGTACTTCGCCAAACGTCAAGGCCGCGCCCCTTTTTGGGGGATAGAAAACCTCAGATCCCATTGGCCCTAATGTAATTTGATGTGTTTTCAGGTGTAAAATTTATCCGATTTATTTTACTAAATTTCCTGTTTAAATTCATTTATTGATGTATTGATATGTCTAGCGATAATTTTGCTACCTTGCCTGAACCTGAGCGTTCGCGTTCGCGTTATCTTAATAAATTAAGGTTGATCGGTCCACCCTCTTGCCCTTTCACTACCGCGAATTTCGAAGTCTGTGTCAGTTTGGAGTAAAGAACAACTACATAACGTGAGACCGCAAACCTGACTCGGTTGGCTGACGCTGCTTTACGTTAGCTAGTTAAGCAATTAAAGAATAAATAATGACACGAGACAAAAATCGTAGCGAATAAACCTATTAAAGTATAATACCAAGTCTTACATATTTAAGGGTACTTACGTTACTTTCTAAGTTTAAAAAAAAGAGTGGCATGGCCTGTTATGAAGCGTTTCCCACACATATAAACATGGGAAGACACTGGATGCATAGCTTTTACTCTTCATATTCTCTTAACTCTCCTTTTTGGATTCTTCCCTTTTCCATGTAGGATGGGGAACCTGCAGGTCCGGACTGGTCGTTTCATAGGAGGTGCAACCCGGCACACAACAACTTATGGGCATTTTACTGCTCAATTATCGCTCTAATTTCTCATTGATTTCAATGCATAAGAGCATTTGTTTTCCCCCAAAAAGGGGCGCGGCCTTTGCGCTGAGCTTTTGATGACGTTGAACCGGTCGCCCCGATACAGTAACCATCTCTGTGATAGTAATTCATGGTACCGTAATTGTAATTAATGCATTTCCTGCAGTACAAGTGAGGAGGTCCTCGCTAAATCCAGCGGCTTTGCAGGAAGAGCTGGTCAGGGGGCGGGGAGAGATAGTACTGCGCAACGTGACGTCATTGTATAAAACCTGCGTAACATCGTTATTGTAGACCTCGAATGCAAGAGCAAAGCAGTGTGGTCGTTGCTCCGTGTATTGAAAATACATTTTCACAAGAATAGGGCGAGGTAATCTACGATATGCCCCGCGTGTACATCGGCCGGCTGAGCTATCATGTCCGGGAGAAGGACATACAAAGATTCTTCAGTGGCTATGGGAAGCTTCTAGAAATCGATCTGAAGAATGGGTAAGGCCGACGACCGTCAATCCAGCAGCATAGTTAGCTAGCAACCATGCAAACGTTCCCAGTTTTCGAAGAACACATTACAGTATCGCTGGCTACAACTATTAGGAATTATATGAAGGTCGATGGGCCATCTCGGCGATTGTTCTACCAAAATGGGTGCATGGACGAGTGAAGCCGCCTTCACACTGGACGCGAAACGAATTTTTCGCACGACAGGTAACATTGAAAGTCAAAGCAAATACGCGAGTAAATTCGCGTCTTTGCATTGACTTTGAATTTAATCTGTCGTGCAAAAAAAAAAATCGTTTCGCGTCCGGTATGAAAGTGACTTTTCTGTTGTTCATGTTGCTAAACATTGACGCGAGTCAGTCACATTGCCGCGTGGACAAAATGGCCGCCTCGGAGAGCCGAACATCCGTTCATCTGCATTAGTAGCGGCAGCAGTACCTCGCTAGCTAGCTAAATGGGGTTAGAATTTTGGAGCGTTGCGCTTTGTTTCAGTCATGTTTTCAGCGTTAGCTTACGTTAGTGTGCTAGCCTCACGGCTGACCAGTACATCTCAATGCAGCATTGCTTAATTCATTTTGTGTTCGAACATGTTTTTTTATCTTCGATTTCCATGATTGGAATGTTAGCTAATACCAGTGGCTGGTTGTAGCTTGTTAGCGAACCAGCTAACCTTAGCTAGCTAGCTAATTGGTCACGTGAACTTCATAGGATCTAAACTCGCGGTGAGGACTATTACTGTTAAGCCTGCCCCAGAAGGTGCAACTTTGCCAGAGGCAAGTGACACGCCTGCATACTGCATCAGGAAATGTTGCACCTTGTGGGGATGGTTTTTGCTGGCAACTTCCTCGCGCGACAGTGCAGCATCGTATCTTGCATGCTGGATATTTTCGCGTCACGCGAGGAAGTTACTCACCATGTGGGGCTACCTGCTGTTGTTATATTATCAGTGCCCTATCTAGACCCTGCGTCTCTCTGTGGGTGGATATTTATAAATCTAACTTTCACTGTATACCCACAGAGACATTGCTCGATCCATTCATTTCAGGCATACTTTTTCGCTCTACGTCTAACATTTCCCCAACTCTTCGGATCGTGACAAATCAAACGCTCATACCTTCCTAGCTAAGACAGCTAGACTCAGCCGCGAGTACACGCCGGTAGATGCCTTCCGTGCGGAGACGTGAGCAAAAAAGTCCTCCGAAGCGACGCGGCTCAAACACTTGTCGCCGTGTCTTCTAATGGGAATTCCCTGGCGTACCATTGCATGTGGGGATTAGAAAAAATGGCGACAAGTGTTTGAACCGCGTCGCTTCGGAGGACTTTTTTTGCTAATATCTCCGCACGGAAGGCATCTACCGGCGTGTACTCGCGCTGAGTCTAGCTGTCTTAGCTAGGAAGGTATGTGCGTTTGATTTGTTACGATCCGAAGAGTTGGGGAAATGTTACAGACGTAGAGCGAAAAAGTATGCCTGAAGTGAATGGATCGAGCAGTGTCTCTGTGGGTATACATTGAAAGTAAGATTTACAAATATCAACCCACAGAGACGCAGGGTCTAGCCCTATCCGTACCCCCTGCCCGATCGGTTCTGCTCATGCGCAAAAGTTCTGCGCAAGTGCATTGTTTAAATTATATTTACGACACTGCCCGATGTGTTTCACGCATGCTTTAAACTGTTTACCGATTGGATTGGCGATTCAAGTGTTGGTTAAGCGAAAGAGACAAAGGCTCAAGTCTCTTAAATTGCAGCCTCGTTCCCCTCACTTGCGTCCTATCCTTTCATCTTATTCCCTCCCCCCGAGGATACATGGAGGAAACGGGGAGAGGACATATGAAACGAGGACATATCGTTCCATGAATAACAAAAGGTCGCAAGTGACATTCCTGATGAAACCTGCACCACGAAGTACTACAGCCGCTGTAGTACTTCCTGGCGCAGAAAAACAGGTTTCATCAGGAATGTCACTTGCGACCTTTTGTTGTTCATGGGACGATGTGTTTTAAGCGACATGAGATGTCCTCAGTTGCGTTATATGAAGCGACGCTCGTTTCTGATGACGGCCCTGGGCAGGATCTGTTGGAATATGATCCGCGGAAATGGGCACGCATGTAAACCGTGAATTAATCGCAAAACTTAATTATCAAAGTGCGAAATACAGTTTGACTGCCGCATGCAATATACCACTAAAAATGCCATACTGTAGCCTAAATTTTAACTGCAGCAGTTTTTAAAAGTGTGATTGAAATGTTTTCATAAAATTAAGTATTTACGTTCTCCAGTTACTGACTCCCCCTAAAATTTTGTTGCGATGTGCGCGACCCTATTGATAGCATATGGCGCTGATAAATTAATAGCCCATTTTAAACTCAGGCATTCAGGCTATCTGTACCCTCATCAGAAAAAAATCAACCTCCTCCTATATGAAATCCATTTATTTTCGTGCGCATCCACAAATCTGTCTCTTATTCATTGTAAGCTGTAACAAATAACTTGACGTAGTTTTGCAGATCACAATGGTAACAAAATAAAGCCTCCGCAGGGTGCCTAAAGAGCAAGAGAGCGGTATGTGGAAAATGCACCGTCAATGTGCAGAATATCAGTTGAGGGACACGTGTAATAACATATTTTTATAGATAAAGGAGGGATTACGTTAATATGCTATTTTGGACCATAGGGGTAACATTAAGGATCAGAAAAACGAATAAGTACCCAAATTCCTGTTAAGCTACCCATACTGTCAAACACTTCCAGAAGATTTCGCGCGTTTCCTTATTTTGCCATGACCTGTACTTGAAGTGATGAGCATAGATGATTTTGAGCAAAATACGGCCATTCAAATAAAAATCTATACATGAAGTAGCATGAAATAAGATAATCTTGCTAATATATCCTTGTGTTTTAGTGAATTTGTATACCATTATTTAGTTCAAAGTAGAAAAGATGTTGCTGGCTGCCGTCAAGTAAAATGTTTAAGCATGTGAGATACAAATCGAGCAGAAATTCCATGCACTTGCACAGTAGTGGTATCGCGCGTGCGCAGAACCGATCGGGCAGGAGGGACAGATAGGGCACTGACAGTTACACGTGCTTGACCGTTGACAATGTGCAGACCCGTCATATGATGTGCAGACGAGTCACATGATACAGTTTCAGAGGGTGCCGCCATTTTTCTGTAACAGACAAGATATAAAAACACTAGAGTGGACAAAGTCTTCGTTTCTGCGTTAACAGACATCCTGGCTGAGGATAGGTTAAATAAATTAGTATTATGTGACTCGTCTGCACATCATATGACGGGTCTGCACGTTGTGATTGGTCGAGCACGTGTCACATTGCAGCAGGTTGCCCCCACGCGGTGAGTAACTTCCTCGCGTGATGCGAAAATATCTAGCAAGCTAGATGTGCTGCTGCACTGTCGCGCAAGGAAGTTACGCAGCAAAAACCATCCCCATGCGGTACAACATTGCCTAATGCAGTACACACGCGTGTCACTTGCCTCAGGCAAAGTTGCACCGTCTGGGGCAAGCTTTAGCTAGCAAACTAAAAAATATGGCTAGCTGAAAAAAAACTTTTGGCCCCACTGTGCAATTCGAGTTCATTGAGACTACGGAAAGCATAGTAGCTAGCATTATTTAAGAGATTGAAATATTTTGCCAATTAAGCATGGCTAATTGTGTATACATGCAAGGAAGCGACCATTGATTGTTTAGCTGGCTACTGGGTGCAACTTGGCTGGCTAATCTTAACGTGACAACCTTCTGTCTGATGTTACATGACTAGTTAGCTAGCCAACTTCGTCCAGTCGAAATTTGAATTGTGTAGCTCGTCGATATTGCAGTATAAAAAAAAAAAAAAAAGTTTGGTTGATTCTAGCTTGCTTGGTTTTAGCTTTGGTTCACTGCGTGAAAACAAGTATATATTTTGCTCTGCCCTCATGTGAACATTATTGCCCGATGTTTGGTAACGTCATAACCTGCAACTTGCACCACTATCAGTAGTTCTAACCCTCCTCTTCTGTAGGTATGGCTTTGTGGAGTTCGAGGACACGCGTGATGCAGACGACGCAGTGTATGAACTGAATGGGAAAGAGCTATGTGGCGAGCGCGTCATCGTAGAACACGCTCGGGGCCCCCGGCGCGACCGAGATGGATACGGTGGGGGTTATGGGGGTGGTGGTCGCAGTAAGTGCATTCTGATATTAAATTGTATCGAGTTTTCCCTCCCCTCTTATTCCTCAGGCTTAGAGATAAGACTTGCACCGCGGTTCCTTACCTTTGTCTGCGCACATGCCATGGGACATTTCAGTTCCCTTGCATGTGTTCTGAGTCTGCTGGTATGCTTGCAGTGCAGGTTTGGCCGCAAGGCAGTTAACAGCATAAAATTGTTTGGCTGTGGCTATTACGTTGGCATGTCATTGTACTGCCATGAATTCACAGTATATAATTCACAGTGGATGATTGCCACAGCTATACCTATTTATCCTGTTCATTGAAAGCAGACCTGGATATAGTTTGCCATTAAATTGATGGTAGTTTTTACGCAGATCACTTTTTTTCATACTAAGGTAGGGTCAGTGAATGGATTTGTGAAAAGAAGTGGGGTTTTTTTCCTCTTCCTTTTCCCTGACTTGATTTCAGCCTCGCATGCATTGGTCAAGTGGCCTAGGGTGTGTATAGGAGGTTCTCTTACAGGAATGCAGGAGGTGTTGAAGTATTTGCCAGGCCAGGACTCATCTCCAAGCCTCCTGCCATATTTCTTGAACTGATTTCCTGCATGGGTGATGAGGGACAGCAGTGTTGAGGCTGCCCATATGGACCAGGGTTGGGTTGTGTTGCTGTGGGTGGGTGGGGTGGGATGGATGAATGTTAGGTAGCTAAAGTGTGTGTACATGGCAGCTGTGTTTAATTCCCCCAATGGTGCGGTGTGCGGTAGTGTGGGGTCAATTAACACTTCCCTGCTGGAAATTTGAGAGTACCATTTGTTTCCCAGCCATTGCTTAGTCGGTAAGAATGAAATGAGCACAGCTGTCATGTCAGTCACAGAACGATATGACTTGTGAAGTTGCAATGTATATATATAATATAATATATACCATTTGAATTCAACATTAACAAAGTCCTTGATGTTTCAATTTGAAAGAGTCCAGTGCGGGCTGAGGCTGAGTCCGAGTCCATTGAGGCTAAGATGACTGCCTGTCCCGTTTGGCCTTGGCTTTCACCTTACAATGTGTGTGTGACCTTTGCCCTTTGACCCTTTGGCTGACCTAACCGGAAGCCATGATGACAGCAACCTTTTGCGAATAGACCAGGGTGATGGTGAGGAATCCCATTGGTTTTTATGTTGAAAGAAATAATGGAGAGGTTAAAGCCACCATCTAATCTGCTGTGTAAAAGCAGTGGGCATCAATTACTAAGTATTTTTGTTGTATTTAGACAGGCAGTGGTAAAGTTCTCTAATGTCGTGTTGGTAGATTCAATTTAGGTTTTATTTTTTTATTTTTCACAACTTTTGGAAATCGTCTGGAACATGCTTACCTGTCTGTTCTTGTAAAATTAGACTTTGCGTTCTAGGTTTTAAAGGATTATATAACAAGGCCATCTCTGAAGTGAATAAATATTAAATATTGGTGATTGACCTGGATGTTTACACAGGTATCTTAATAATAACCTGAAGTAAGTAAGCACTGCTGCCCTTTGACTTATGAGTGAAGAGCAGGAATGCAAGCATTTGCCCGGGCCATTTTATTTTGACTGAACAATGCATAGCTGGTAATTGACTGGAGTTGGTGTAATAGCTCTGCCAAGGCTTCCAGACTACATTAGTCACTCCTCAGAATTGAGATGGAGCAGTTGGCAAAACAATGCTCTATGGTCCTGGTGAGCTGAGTCCATAAGGACTACTAGCCATGTACCAGAGCCAAATATGCCCTCTCCTGCTAACGCTAGTGCTTTCCTTAATTTTTCACCACCCCCACTGTATTTCCCCTTTGTGTAGAATATCACTTCGCCATGCTGACTTGTCCTCTCTCGTGTTGTTTAAAGGCAGTATTGGTTACAGCAGCCGAAGCCGGACTGGCAGGGACAAGTACGGGCCGCCTGTCCGCACGGAGTATCGTCTGATCGTGGAGAACCTGTCCAGTCGCTGCAGCTGGCAGGACCTGAAGGTGAGCTATGGGGGGGTTCTGCCTGCTGGCATTGTCTGCCAGAAGTCTCCATGTGCTTGTATGAGGTGTGAAGTTTTGCTATATGGTTGTTTGAGATTATGCCCTTGGAAGTTGATCGACTGAGCGTAAATGATTGGATTTAGAATGTGTTAAGATGTACACATGGTGTTAAATTGTAATTATGGCTATCTGGGTCAGTAAAATATTTTCTTTTTTTTAAATGCAATTTGGGATGTATTTTATTGTCAAAATGGATGTTAATTTAATGCTATGGACATCTTACCAACTTTCAGCCTGAACTTTGTCCCAAATCTGGTTTGCCTGGAGATCAAGAGCATGAGACAAAATTACAGCACTCGTACACTTGTGATTGTCAGTTTGGTGCTGCTGTTTGAAGAGCTGCTCTGTCTGCAGGACTTCATGCGTCAAGCTGGGGAAGTGACGTACGCCGATGCCCACAAGGAACGCACCAATGAGGGCGTCATCGAGTTCCGCTCCTACTCGGATATGCGCAGAGCCCTCGATGAGCTGGATGGCGCTGACATCAACGGCAGGAAGATTCGCCTGGTAGAGGACAAACCACGCCGCCGCCGCTCGTACTCTGGCAGCCGGTCCCGGTGAGAGTCTGACTCACTGATTAATCTGCACCTCAGCATGTCTGCTGCAGTCTCATAACCCTCAGGGTTCTATGGCAATCTGCTGCCTGGTAGTATCGAGTCTCTTGGTGTAAGTAATGTACAATACATAGACTATAAAAAGATGGACGCAGCATCTGGGTCTGAAAACTGAGGCCAATGCGGAAATCTCTAAAATTTGCATTCTATTTAATGGCCAGTAGATGGCGACATCGGTGGTCGCAGAAAGAAGTTCAATCCTAAATAGTCTATGGAAAAAATGACCCTACTTTCCCATCTGATTTATTATTATATCCCCGAAATAAGAGTTTTGGGGATATCATGGTTTCGCCCCACTTGTCGCCGCCACGTCCGCAGATTTTAGCCGTTAGCGTGATAACTCACAAAATACTTTACATTGGCTTCTCATTTTTAGCACATGGGTAGATATGGTAGAGAGGATGAACTGATTAGATTTTGGGCAAGTATGCACTCCTAGGTTTGCCACCAGGTGGCGCTATATATTGGAAAAAATCAGTTTTTTAACCATATCTTTGGAACAATTACTTACACAGACCTCAAATTTGCCTCATATTGTAGGTCTAGTAAAGGGGAATCTAATAAAGGGGGCTTCGAGGATTGGGGAATTTCGGGGATATACCCCTTGCTGTCGGCCGCCAACGGCGCAGGCCTAGTTTCAATAATGATTTTCCACATTACTTTATGGTAAAGATCACAAGTTTCAAGTCTCCTTCAATATATCATAATGTTCATTTTTGTAAAATTTGGTCCCAAATAGACTAGAATAAAGGATAAAGCCAGAATATGCTTTAGGGGCATGGCTATCCTCTGGTCCTCGTCAGATCCACCCCTCGCTCCTCCCTGGGTCTTCAATTCACGCTCTTGTCCAATAGGAATCACATCCGGTTTCAAAATGACAAAATGGCGCTATTCAAATTGCCAGAATCAAGGCTTCCTAAATGGATGTGGAAGTAAAAATGTTTTTTTTTTTCCTTAGTATTGGTGTGTGTGTGTGTGTGTGTGTGTGTGTGTGTGAGAAGATGGAATTTTTCTGATGTGTGTTGTTTGTGGCAGGTCTCGCAGCAGACGCCGGTCTCGTAGCAGGAGTCGCAGAAGCAGCCGTTCCCGCAGCCGCTCCAGATCTCGCTCTCGGTAAGCAGCGTCGCCTGGGTTGTTGGGTTTTCTCGTGTCTTCTGCAGAAAAGGGGAGGTTCAGAGTCCTGTTGTTTCCACTCCGCAGGTCTCGCTCCCACAGCAAACGTCGCTCCCGATCCGGACGCAAGTCTCGCTCCAGGTCCAGGCGCCGGTCCCGCTCCAAGTCCCCCGCCCACAAGTCCCGTTCTCGCTCGCGCAACAGGAAGTCTCGTTCCCGCTCCAACACCAGGAAGTCCCGCAGCCGCTCCCCCAGCCACAAGTCCCGCTCGCGCTCCGACACCCGCAAGTCCCGGTCCAAGAGCCGGTCCAAGTCCCGGTCCAAGAGCCGATCCAAGGCAAAGTCGGACCACGACTCTCGTAGCCCCTCCAAGGAGAAGTCTGTGGAGAAGAAGTCCCGCAGTCGCTCGCCCTCCCCCATGGAGAATGGCAAGGAGGAAGCCGCCAAGTCTGCCTCCCGGTCACCTTCGCCGCAGGACGACAGTCGTAACTCCAAGTCTCCCGCCAAACGATCTCCCTCCCGCTCCCCATCACGTTCAAAGTCTCGCTCCCGTTCCCGCTCCAGATCAGCTTCCCCATCCTAAAATCCCACCCAGAGTCATTACCCAACTTATCAGAGCTATTCCAATCAGTCAGTGGTTTGAAATTGGTTGTCACTGACCAGTTGTGGCCCCAGGTGCTCAAGATTTTGTCTTAATTTGGTCCTTCCTCAAAGCACTTGGTTCTGAGGCAATGTTTTCTAATGTTTATGGGAAAATCCTTAAAATATTTTGAATTTAGCATGAGGATACTGGGCAGTGGGTTGGTAAAATTGCGCATCCACAAGAAACAGTTGATTGAATTTTGTATATTGTCTACATTTTTTTTCATAATTAGGATGCCTGGCTTGCTGGTTGGTTTTTGATTTTGCAGAGTTTCATTGCAGGTGTTACTTGGCTGACTTCAGTCTCCTACCTTCGTCACTAGTAGTATTGTTGGGTTCCTTTTTCCTCTGTGTTAAGGACTGTAATTCAACATTACTTTCCCTGGTAACCATGACATGATGACACATTACTTGTCGTTGCATCTTAGTTGAATTTGTCTGTTCAGGTAATGTGTACTCAATCAAGATGCCTTTGGTTGCTGGAGTCTGTTGCGAATGCTTTATTTGAAATTTTTGTAATGTAGCTTCCTTAATTTTTTTAAGTTTGACATGGCTTGTTAAGATGGAGATGTTCTCCCAAATTGTCTCAAGGCAAAATGATTTTTTTCCCCAAGTTTTTTTTTTTTTACCCCCGACTATATTGATATTCTGTTTTGACCAGTTATAATTTGGACTTTCCTCTGTATGCACATCACTTGATTTGCCCATGTGTGTAGCCATAGAAATATGGAATAAGCATGTCAACCTTCAATTGTACGATCATGAGAAACTTGTTAAATATTCAATTTGCTGAGCAGATGGCTGTGAGTTTAACACAGATTTTAAAGAATTGTCTTCACTTTTTTCATTAATTTGCTTTGATTTGTAATGTTTTATGATTAGAATAAACATTCTTGGTTAAATTTCTTGTTCCATTTGACTATGATTTAAGAAGCGGTAAGCATGTATTTGCCTTGAGGGTGAAGTTTAAATTTTTCCGTTGAGATTTTACTGGTGACAATTACCTGGTTTGTATATCAAGGTAATGGTTTCTGGTGCCCAGAATGTTTTCAAAACTCCGTCTGAGGTTGAGTGTCAGGGGCCATGACTGGCATTTATGGCTCTGAACTTCGGCAGCTGGATAGTAAGTAGCCTTATCTCCTGCTTCCTCAGCAGTATTAAGCCCTGTATTTTGAATCAAGATCCTGTGCAGCTGATCTCTAAATTGTCCTGGAAGAAAGGTAGTTGGCGGCATGGATTTTTTTTTCTCGTGACTACTTCAGTGACTTTAAATATTTTAAGATCTGAGGTCACCCTATTTGTTTTAAGTTTGCATCCAAGCTTTGCGCTTAGTTTGTGGATGTCACCACGTGTGAAATTTCTGCGGAGATGGCCACGTGGGTTTGTTCCTGTTTTTAGCCCGCTTGGCCGACAGGCCCAAGGGGCTTATGCTGTGCTTAGGGTCATTAGTGGTGGTCTGTTGTGCGTGCGTAAACTTTTGGCTTGTTGTAAACTTTTGGCTCTAGCGTCTTCAGTTTTTCACCGATCCTTTTCATATTTCACGTGTATATAGCGTCTTAAGGTCCAGACCAAGTTCGATTTTCAGCCCAATCGGACTGTTACTTTAGCCAATAGGGAGCGTTCCATTTTGGCCACGTTTGGCTAAGCGGGCGCAGTGGCTTTGCCACTATTTTTTTATCCTTTTGAGAAGTAAGGGCTTGAATGAGCTGGTGCAGTTGCATTTGTTTGAGCTGGTCTATCACCAGTTGAAAAGTGTTGAGAAAATTCCAAAAGGTGCCCCAAGTTGAACAGAGTTGACCAAAGTGGTTCTCTGAAGAGCAATATTCAACATCACTATTTGGTCTGTTGGTTACAGTCCCCTGATTAGTTTACTAGGTACCATTTCAACGATCATGGTGGACCCAAATGACCAACTGGCACAGATTGTGCTTGGGCCGCGTGTTGCAAAATGCTATGTTTCAACCATAATAAAATGAATCAATAAAAACCATACAAAATGGTGGCCAATTGGTGTGCAATGACGGCCAAGTTCAATGTCTAACGGGATGGATTATATATAAAAATTTTGTTTAATCGTGAATTTACACATGCCAGAAGATTACCACACAATGGAAATGTTGAGATGGTGGCTACACGCAGTTGCATGCATTATTTTCAGTGCAAGAGGCAGGCCAGCACAATGTTGCTATGATCAAACCTTGTGCTTTGCCTTGTAAGTTGTGCGGCCATAATCTGTCGTTCATATGGAGCTCAAAATGCATCAGTTAATGGGTAATTCACATAGGCAACGAATGGACGGAGTTGCTATGATAGGGTAGCTAATGTTTCAAGACTTAACCCTCTATTAACCACCGTAGCATATCTGCTACATAAAGTGAAAGGGTTAACAGCCTGGACATCCAGCTGGTTTTGTTTCTTATTGCCAAATAAACATTTGAGAATAACTTGAATGGCCCGTCACTTTAATTTTTCCATTCGCATTATTACCCAATGTAGCAGATCTGCTACATTTTGGAAAGGTGGGCCAAAGGGTCGAATTTTTTTAACTTTTTTTCCAAATATTGGCCCATAATCAACATATTTGCCTAGGGAAATGATTTTTACACAGTTGGAAAGGTACTTGGTTAACAGAGGGTTAATTGCTCGCTCGTTGTTCGATTAGGAATTGAACATCTTAAACAACTGAAATTTCCACCACGCCCCTCCATGGGACCCTGTTCTGGGATGATGGTCAAATTTAGGATCTCGACATTGAAGGATAGAAATTTGCTGAGTAAGCCTAATAGGTCTAGCGCACTGGTGCGTTATTTTTTTCGCAGTGTCTAGAGATACTGCAGTTTTTTTTTTTTTTTTTTTTTGGTACGACCGTCGATTTGAAGGATTAGGATAAGGATTAGGGATTATGGTTAGGGGAAGGGTTAGGTTAAGGGTTAGGTTAGGGCAGGGTTTCAAATTGGGACTGCCGTACCTCTACATTGAAATGCATTTGAAAACTGCCGTCCCCGTAGCAACTGCCTATTTTTTTTAATTCGTCAGGGTAAATCAAATGGAGCACATGCTTGTATAATTTTGTGTAGCCATAGTCCAACCTCTTCTGTGCCAGTTGTTTTACAGACTTGAATCGAGTACAGCACAGTCCATTCTCCTGACCTGAACTGTGGGACCAAAGAGGATCAAATTCACTATTTTACAACCCAACCGAATCTAACTCGGTGAGGGGACATCATCGAAAAAAAAAAAAAAATCCAATCACCACAGTGAAGTCGGCTACCTGCTAGAGCACTAAAATTATACATTAAGATCATACTGCAGACGTGATGGCTGTAAAAAAAAAAAAAAAAAAAGTTTACTTGCTCGCGAAACGCTTGCTTACCTCCTGCTGTAAATGATTCACTGACACGTTTTGAAGTCCGTGGACTTAAGAAAAAAACAGAATATACCCTAATAGTTTTTTCCCCTATTAATGAAGCAGAACAATGGCAGTATGCGGGACTTTATGTCATAATCGTCAATGACCCATGTCACCTTTGCGTGCAACTTCTAACGTGTGAGCTTCGTCCGCTGGTATGTCGCACTTCCCCGTATTCATTCGAGACCGCGCTGCAGTTCCGTTTTGATTTTTTTTACTTGTCTTATTTTTCAGTGTCAAAAATGTTGCCTGAAATATTGTCACGGTCCGTTCATTCTAACATTTTCCTGGTTATGATGGAATTTATTTATCGCCTACTTACGGAACGTGCAGGGGAAAGCGGCAGAGGGACGCACTTAACTTCATGATAATCTTGCAATGGGTACAGTTAAAGACTAGTGACAAGATCTGTAATCATTAAAAAATGGGACTATCAATAGTGGCAAACGTCGTCAGTTGGGTGCCAAGAGAGCAATAAATACCTATCTGTTTGCCCACCACAACTCCTGTCCCGCTGAGGTAGCTGTGGGCGCGCGTAACACCTGCACATTCCCATGAACAGTGCAGTGCGGGCGTTTTTTTTTTTTTCTTCTGCGCTATCGGACACTGAAGTAAATGTCAATGCGTTTAGTGTGGACTGTTGGATACACAGGCTACAAAGATTTGTCGTCTGTGGTTTAGTTACACGACTGCTATGCGTTTTTTGAGCAGATTTTTTTTTAGCATAAATAGCCTACTTCCCGACGTTGCATGTGGACTATTTGTTCATCCGAGTTAGTGGAAAAAAACTGAAATATCCGTGGCCTACTCCGAAAATAAGGCACTGAGCCGTATGAGTACGCCAAAGTCTTACAAGGAAATCAACGTTATATGGAATCGAGAGGCTGACCCTTGGTAAGCCTGCATTATTGTTTTCGCGGGCGTGTAGCAGCCGATCCTAGAGCTGTTTTTCGCCGATCCTTTAAATTCTGCTGCTCGGTGAGTGGTATTTGTTTCTTCAATTAGACCTGCTTGTTTGTTTGCCTGTTTGTTTGCTGCATATCAAAAGTTAAATTATCGCCTAAGCGGACGTAAAATCCACATAAAAAGGTTACTTGTTCCGAAAAATTTACTATGGGCTACTTTATAGCATAGACTGGTAGACAAAAAGTCCACATCTAGTACAAACTCCATTAACATCTGAGACAATTTGATTTAAAATCACCTGGATGAATATACACTGTAGACTTGATTAATCTCTCTTTTTGTTGTACTTTGCATTATTCCATATAGTATTCTTTCTAACTTTAGTACTTTGCTATATAAAAATCGTCTTGTCATCTCGTTCCTGTGACCTTCCCATTTAAAGACTGTCATTTTACCAAGATTCTCATGTTAGAAACATAGTGGTCCTTAGGATTGCAAACTTTGAGTTCAGATTAGTCCATTTTAATTAACAGCCCATGTAACATTTACTCAGTCTTACGGTTACGTTACGTTTTTGTAGCTCTTGGGTTGATATTACAATTTTTACTTTTGTGGGAGGCAATAACCCATGATGTAGTTTCAGATGTAATGTTTTTTTTCCTCCTCCAGTCCCAGCAATTAGGGTGTATGTGAATGGGGACAAAAATGCATTATTTCTTTTGTGTTATTTCGGAAGGCAGGATAAGTAGTCAAGATGAAATGCGGGGACGAATGACACAGGTTTTGGGAATCGTTTCTTGCGCTGAGCTGTAGGCTACATTTACTCTGTTTTACGCTACACAAAACCCATCTGCAGGTGTAAACATTGTAACCTTTGGAGGATAATACAAGGGGCATTTATATTCTTTTAAAATGGATCGTCACTTTCGTTTATGGTTGCAGCAGCATTTATGCCTGAATTATTTATATTCTTAGAGTTGGTCTTGTAACTTTAAGACAATTTAGCTTTGCAGAGTGCCTGAAGAGGACCATTGGACTAATTAATTTCGGGATAAAGACTAAGGAAACACTATGCAAGTGGTGAGTCATTCTGGCAACACCGTAACGTCTCTGCCAGCAAGCAAGAGTATTCCTTAAATGTGAAATGGATGCAGTCATGTTATTTGGATGCATTCTTAAGAAGTATTATTCCACTTCTCCCAACTTTTTTAGCCTGTCTATCCTGTTTTTCCGGTGCTTTTGTAAGGTTATGCCCTTACTTTGATAGCAGTCATGATTACACATTCTTGAGGGAGAATTCATCTGTTTCTTTCCTTTTTGCATACAGTACTGACGCAGTTTGTTGTATTGCGTATGGAATAGAGCAGAAGAATGGCCCACTGTAGTCAAGTATGTATGGATTTGCGATTTTATTGACTACTATTGGCTTAGGGTAGATCTGTTGTAATCGAAAGTAATGGACATTTACCATCACGCACTCTCGCATGCACGCACGCACGCACGCACATACAACTGGTGAAACCTGCCCACAGTATGGAGTTACATTTCAAGGCAGATAAGACAAGTTTGCTACTCAAACTTTTTAACTGCATGTAATAACGGGTTTGATTCATTTGTCATTTATTGCATTTTTTTGCCATTTAATTTGTTCTCTAGCTTCGATCACCTTCCACAAGTGATGTCAACTTGGGTCCATCAGATAACCCTCAGTGAGTTCTCATATCGTGGACTTCAAGCCACCCAAGGCAGAAGATATGCACATGTATTGTGACTGGCGAAATGATAGTGTGATCCTGAAAAAACTGAAGGGCGGTATTTATGGACAGTGTTATACTAGCTATTGTATGCAGATTTTTTTTTCCTTGAAAAATGATTTTTAAAAAAAGAAGTTGATGATGAAGTCAACTTACTTTGTGCGCTGATTAAGTATTTATGATAGCTGCTCCTTTTGAGTGAATGCCCTTTACTCAGTGTCCTATAGAAGTGATCGTTAGTTTGTTCATGGCATGATTCTGAGTGTTTACATGTCTGTACCATGCTGCTAATTTATTTGAAAGCCTTCTTTCTCTTATCCCCAAGTTGTGTTGTGATTGGTCCCTTATGCTGGTTGCTAGTCCTACAGCAAGCAGCAAACAAACTTTTTATAGTTGATGAGGGGGGCGTTTGCAACCCCTGCATAGAATTTGCTTTAGTGAGTCAAGAGGGGGGAAAAAATGTGAAGCACCCATCTCTATATAGTTTGTTGTCTCAGATGTAGCTGCAACTGTTTGAGAAAATGCTAACAGAACAACTTTTCTTGCTTATGCTCAAGTTGTCAACTTAGTGATTTTCTTATTTTATTGTTAAACTTTACATGTGTATTTTGCAACCCCAATTTCAATAAAGTTGGCGTACTATGGAAATTGCAAATTGAATATAAAAGAGTCTACTTACCCTCTTGAAAATGCAACAGTTGTTAATTGGTACTCGAAGTTGTGAATTCAACTGCTTATTGAACATAATACATTTATTTCAAATCTAGTGACCGCAACAGACTCCAAAAAGTTGGCACAAAGGCAAATTAGGACTAACTGATGTGATCACTTGCAATTATTACCTCCGCCAAACGAAGTCGGCAGGAGGTTTTGTGATTGGTGCCGTTTGTTTGTTTGTCTGTTTGTGAACAAGATAACTCAAAAAGTAATGAACAGATATCTCTGGAATTTTGTGGGTGGGTCGCTATTACATCAGGGATGGGCCCTATTGATTTTGACTGCGATCAGTCAAACAATATGACCGCCACGGCAGCCATCTTGAAATCGTATCACACGCGATAGCTGAACTTTGCTCCCAGTCCCCACTCATGAAACTTGGACTGTGCTGCCTCGGATGAGGTTTACACTCTAGGATGCCTCTAGTTTGGTGATGTGAAAAGGGTAACGTAAAACCGGTGATCTAATCATGTTATGGTATTAAAGGACATTCAAAACGGCCTTGTCTATTTGGAGCAAAGATGTGTCACGGCTCACAAATTTTCCAGCTGATAATCCATCACTTTAAATACGGCCTTCTTTAAATATAAATTGGTAGTATTTTTCACCCTCTATAGTGCATAATATGACTAAAAATAGCAGGAATCTGGTAGAATCTTTGTGCATAAAGGGCAGGGCCAAAAAAAACCCCTCTGAATCCATGTGATCTCTGACCCCTCATATGTTACTGTCTTAAGACCAATCATGCAAACCATCAATGGATGATTTGACATGTGCTTGGATTACTTTGTTAAACCTTTGTTAGTCAACTCAATTCCCTGACGTATCCACAGATGCAATTTAAAGCTTTTAGTATGCAAAGCTGAAGCCATACCTCAACGCTGTCTAAAAACACTGCCGACATCTCAGGGCTCGGTGTCATCTGAGATGGACAATAGGTCAGTGTGAGCGTGCTTTGGTCCAAAGAGTCAGCATTTCAAGTGTGTTTTTTTTTTAAATAGTTGCAGTGTTTTCTGGACCAAAGAGGCCAAGGACAGCCCAAGCTGTTAGCAGAGTCAGGTCTAAAAGCCAGCATCTGTCATGGTATGGAAGTGTGCTAGTGCACATGGCTTGGGTGACTTGCACATTTGCAAGAGCACCATTAATGCAGAAAGGAATGAGTGCCATTTTGAGCAAAATATGCTGCCATCTACACTTTGTCTGTTCCCAGCATGTCCCCGCATTTTCATGCATGATAAGGTCAAACCACATTCTGCACGGATTGTAAGTGAATGGCTGCATAGCCAGAGTATGCTTTCTACATTTGCTTGCCTGCAGTGCTGAGCTGTCACCTGTTGAGATTGTGTGGCACATTATGAAGTGAATTGTATGGCAACGAAGGCCTCATACAAATTTTCAGCTGAAGATCTGCATAATGGAGGAGTGGAGTAAAATTCAACTTGCTAAACTTGACCAACTGGAGTCTGCAGTGCCGAGATGATTAATGAGTGTGATTAAAAGACATGGTGATGTTACATAGTGGTAAACAGTTGACTGCCAACTTTTTTTGGACTTTGATGCTGTTATACATTGCTTATTTTCATTAAGCAACTAAATTGACATTAGAACATCAAATAATATGTTTTCGTACTGTTTTCAATATTTCCGAGGGTCAGTTGAATTTTAGAATCAATTCCTTTTCATTTTCTCTCAATTTTCCATGGTGTACCAACTTTTTTTCTGAACTTGAAATCTGTGAACTACAGTATCTCAACAGTGACTGTCCTTTTGTAGATGTTGGCAATTTGCTGCCTTTTTCTGTGTGTGTTTACATCAATATGTGTTAATTGTCAAAACACCAAAATTTGGACAAAGGTATTCTGCCAATCAGAGATATTCTGCCCCTTGTCTTTTAGTGCTAGGCCTACAGATTTTGATTTCCTTGCTGTGATTGGAAAAGGCACTTTTGGAAAGGTACGATTGTTGTGCTATGACTATTACATTAACTTGTTGTATTGTAGTTTTTATTGAAAATAAATACATGTCCATATGAGGCATTTAAGTCAAGCTATGTTCGTATAAATACAATCAGTAGCAAGCATTTAGCATAATGGTTGACACTCACTGAGATTGCTAAGATGAAGGCGTGACTTGAAATGTCTGTTTGCTGTCTGAATGTGAAGTTTCATCTGTCGCAGGTGCTTCTTGCGAAGCGGAAATCAGATGACAAATTCTACGCTGTGAAAGTTTTGCAAAAGAAGATAATTCTGAAGAAAAAAGAGGTTGGTTTAGATGCTTGCAGAACATTTGAAATACAACGAATTATTGCTTGTGCAGAAGTTCATTGCTGGAGTGGTGTTCTTTCCCATGAGATAAGATATAATCTAATAATGTGTGCAAGACACACTTTGCACCCTGGCAGCAATGACTCTATTGTTTTTTTCTCAAGCAATCTATTATTTATCATAATAATTTATCTACCCTTATAATGGCTACTTGTAAAACCTATGGAATAATATTACCTAGATTGAAAGTGTGCAGAACAGAGTAGCAGCAGCTCACAATATTGCATGTTTGCATACTGAGCAGGGAACTGCACATACCTTTTTGCATTGTGACTCAACATGAATGGATGAAGTGAAAGTAGATATATATATCTATATCTATCTCTCTCTCTTTCTCTCAGAAACACACACACACACACACACAAAATAAAAAAAATGTCTTTGTCACAGATGTTATGGAGCTCAAGGAATATGGTCCACCTATGTTTATTTTGAATCATTCTGATCCAATGCCAGGTTGCAGAATAAATATCACTAATTTTATGGGTCTAAGAACAGAAGCAATAGATTAAAGCACTGAACTGGTCTTGAAAACCAAGGACTTACCGTGGAACTTTGAAATTCACTGGGTAGGAGCTTTCAAGATGAGGAATATTGTAATATCAATTCCTTGGGATTCTCTTATCCAGCTAATGTGTCCTGGGGGGCAGTACAGAGACACAACAGATTGCTCTGTTGCCAAACAGCAAGGTTGTTGGTTCGCCCTTTGGCTTTTCTTTGTGGAGTTTTTAAGTTCCGCCCGTGTTTGTATAAGTATCGTCCCACAGTCCATATACTTCAATGTTGTGCTAATTATAAACTCAATATTAATAAATGCTAGTGTATAAGTGAGTGGTATGTGATCCTTGCAATGGATTGACGGTGTTTCCAGGGTGTGTTCCTGCCTCTCGCCAATTTTAGGTAGGGATAGGCTCCATCCCCCTGTGACCCTGCCCAGGCCATAAGTGGGCTAGATAGTGTGTGGATGGAAATTTACTCAGGGGTCTTATTGTAGCCCCCGGATGAAGTCGGGCGGCTACTATGGATTCACGTGTGTCGTCTCTGCGGCCGCCGTGTCTGCGTCCGTAGACACTTTAATGTGGATGCTCTACAGGCTGTAATTTTTGACCGATTACTTTCATATTTGGTATGGACATGTGTTGTACTTCGCTGATGACATCTATCAATTTTGGTTGCCATGGCGGCAGTATTGGCCGAAGAATATGCAAATTAGTCACAAAACATAGAGATTACCTTGAGGACGCAGTACAGGCTGCAATTTTTGACCGATTACTTTCATATTTGGTATGGACATGTGTTACACTTCACTTATGACACCTATCAATTTTGGTTGCCATGGCGACAGTATTAGCCGAATTATACGCACATTAGTAGGAAAAAAAATAGACATTTCCTTGTGGCTGCTATTTTGGACCAATTACTTTCTTACTTGATATGGACATGTGATATACATTACCAGTCAAAAGTTTGGACACACCCACATTTTTCTTACAATATATGTTAAATAAAGAAGTAAGCAGCCTTTGTTTTGCAAACAAAAGATATCATTCTTAAATCCATCAAACTAACCATCATTTGTTGTCCTATTTGCAGAGCATTCTCACTTTTTTTTTTTTTTTAGCAAGGGCAGTCATTTGACTGTAATGAATTTGCAGCTGGACGGCTGTCTAACTTTCCAAAGATGTGCTGCACTTGAGGTGTGCTTTCCATCAATCTTTTCGCTCAATAAGTCCCAAAACAGCTTGACTTTAATTCGGCTGTTGGAAAATAGAAGGAGTTTATTTGTCTCTTTACTTTGCAAAATATGGCCTCTTTTAGAATTCCAAAATTCTGGACACTATTCAAACAAGTAAATTATTTTCTTTTCACTTCTGACCTGTTTACCTTTTACAAGATTCCATTTGAGATTATATAGAGAAGTTATGCTGTATAAATTTCTCTCAGAACAGAGTGCTGTGACATTAGCAAAGTATGTCCAAACTTTTGACTGGTACTGTACTTCACTATTAACACCTATTGATTTCGGTTGCAACAGTATTGGCTGAATAATGCGCAAAAACGGGGAGAAGTGGGTTTTTGCAGCCGACCGGACTGTCCAGTTTATAATGTGTTCGCTCAAAAAAAAAGGCATTTTGTGAGAGATACTTAATTTATGAGATCTTAAATAAGCTAAACTGTGTGTGTAATTGAATAGCCTAGTGCAAAAAGTGCTTAAGTCACATTTTCACACATTGTGAAGTAAGGATGGGAAAACATCTTCTGTAGTCTCCTAAGTTGATTTTCTCAATTTTCTCTAAATAGACATTTTGTGATTTAAGCACTTTTAGCACTAGGCGCTTCAATTTTTATGTAGTTAATCAGAATTAACCTTGAATTTTTTCATTTGTGCATAATCTTATTTTATCTTGTGTGTGTGTTTTTTCAATGTCAAGTTTGTTTTTATAAATTCATAATCTGCAAACCAATTGAACTACGTATAATTTCTTTGCCTTTGCATCATTTACAAATTTGACCTTAGGATGTTTTCAGTATTTTGCACAAATTATGGATGTGATGTTGAAATGGAAGGGGAAAACATGAACAACTGGATGAGGTGAATTGCCTACCACCAGCTCTGAGCCTCACTGAAGGTCTCTGCCTTGTCTGTCCCTTAAAGAAATTGACATTTTTTTAAAAAATGGCCCAGGATTCTACTATGTGCAGTTCAGATCTTGCATGGCAGGATTTGGGTCAGGACAGAATATGCATGTGCACTTGTGTTTTTCAGCAAAAGAATATCATGGCCGAGAGGAATGTGCTGCTCAAGAGTTTGAAGCATCCTTTCCTGGTGGGCCTCCACTACTCCTTCCAAACCACAGAGAAGCTCTACTTCGTTTTAGACTATGTCAATGGAGGAGAGGTACAGTATGGGAAGGAGAGGGGCAGTTGGCTAGTGGTTTTAGCACATGCCAAAGTTGCAGCATTTTTGCACTGCTGCTCCTGCCATGTGGCCATTTTGTTATACATATGGATGAATAGCACATACTATTGTGCTATTTATCCCATAGCTGCAGACTTTAGAATTGTCGTATTCCTCCACTTGTGATGGATGCAGTAAATTGCAGGAATTCTAATTCATAGCAGTGGCTAAATGGGAAATGGACAGATCTTGCCAAGCTGGAGGACTGTGTTAAAAAAAACAATATTTGACCATTGTTTATTGTGTCATAATTTTTGCATTTGGGTGGAGTTGTAAGCTAACATGCTGTTCATTGTCAGTTGGGTTGTCGTGTTGACATTAGATCTTGCTTTCCCTGTCTGTTGACTCTCTTTCCAGCTGTTCTTCCACTTACAGAGGGAGCGCTGTTTCCCAGAGCCACGCGCTCGATTCTACACCGCGGAGGTGGCCAGCGCCATCGGTTACCTGCACTCCCTTAATATTGTTTACAGGTCAGGTGACATGTGAGACATATTATCTGCTGCAGCTCTCAAGGTTTCGGGAATCTTGTTTTTTTCACTCCTTTGAAAACTCAGAAAGTCCCTTGGGGTTTAACTTAGATATAAAACTAATGGCAGTGATTCTGCCATGTGCTGCATAGAGCTTTTTTGCTATGCTGAAGCAGCCAATTTGAAGCAGGCTGCCCTAAGCCTGTACCTAGCAGCTATGTCCCTCATAGTAGATAAGGGTTGCATGAAATCTCAAAAATGTAGACATCAATCTAATCTAAAAAAAAATCACTTCCAACATGCCATGCTAAATAGTTGAATATCTTCAGCTTTGTTTAGCAGGTTTTGAAAGACCTTTGGTTTACTTTTTATTATCCCCCCGTACTGTAATACGGGGGGATATAGTAATCGGCTCGTCTGTCCGTCCGTCCGTCCGTCCGTAATCATTTTTTGTCCTCACGATATCTCAGAAACTATTAATGGTGGGTTCACCAAACTTCATACACATGTCAAGTGTAATACGTAGATGTGCCTTTTGGGGGTTAGAATTATCTACGAATTTTATTTTTTGCGGTTTCCATGGAAACATGATTTTTCACTTAGGGATTTTGTCCTCGCCATATCTCAGAAACTATTCATGCTAGGTTCACCAAACTTCATACACATGTCAAGTATAATACGTAGATGTGCCTTTTGGGGGTTAGAATTATCTACGAATTTTATTTTTTGTGGTTTCCATGGAAACGTGATTTTCAACTTAGGGATTTTGTCCTTGCCATATCTCAGAAACTATTCATGCTAGGTTCACCAAACTTCATACACATGTCAAGTATTATACGTAGATGTGCCTTTTGGTGTTTAGAATTTTCTATGAATTTTGATTTTCATGGTTTCCATGGAAACATGATTTTCAACTTCGGGATTTTGTCCTCGCCATATGACATTTGTGGGGTACGGGGGGATTTGTCATCTCCTGATGACTCTTGTTTATATTATCAAGACTTCAAATTGATCCAGTTGTCTCTCGAACCAGTTACATTGTAGGTATATAATTACAGACATTTAGTTTGTTTTCTTTTTACATTGTAAATATTATAATCAGTTAATCTTTAATCACTTCCTAGTTGCTTGGAATTAGCTGGGCACTGTGAGTTACTTGTTTCAATAAATGTGCTCCTCCGCTTTTGGCATCTGTTTTTTAGCTGATCAACCACACTATGCGCCCGAAATCTGCCAAATTAGTGATACTTCAGGACCACTTTGAATTCAAAAGCTGAATAAATGCTGTTCATTTTAAAGTATTCTTCACCAGCCAATGATGTTACAGCAGTAATAAATTGTGTCATATCTGCTGAGTGACATTCTTCTACGTATCCATGTTATGTAAAATTCCAATCCACACAGCTTGTCATAGGTATCTACAGCTTAATTTATGAAGCTAGGAGTGCTTTGTGAGTGTCTGAAGTTAATTCTGTGCTCTAAATGCAGAGATCTGAAACCAGAAAACATCCTTCTGGATGCCTTGGTACGTACCTGTTTGTTATATACAGTGCCATAATCTTGAATGCGATCAAATGTTGTCTTTATTTCAAATGAAGTTTTGGGGATTTATGATGGAATATTTGAAGTATGATTTACTCAGGTGAATATAATAATTAGCATGTCACCTGCATGTGTACTTATCATCTGTGGATATGCATTGTTTCAGGGCCATGTGGTGCTTACTGATTTCGGCCTTTGTAAAGAAGGGATAGAACCCGAATCAACCACCTCTACCTTCTGTGGGACTCCAGAGGTGAGCATCTTTTAATGGACTCCTGCATTGCCTCGTCTGCTTGCATTAACCTGCCTCTGCCCACAGTATCTAGCTCCAGAGGTGCTGAAAAAGCAGCCTTATGACCGAACGGTGGATTGGTGGTGTCTGGGAGCTGTGCTCTATGAGATGCTGTACGGCTTGGTGAGTTAAGTGTGCCCATCCACAACAGAGGGTTCAACTGTTCTCACTCACTTGAACCAATGATGGCAGAAAAGCTTTCTGGAATGGCTAGAGTTTCAGGAATTGGTTGAGCATGATTGTTTCAGTCACTACGTCCGTGTTGGAATGGTCTGACTCATCACTTCTCTGTCTCAGTTTCTGAGGCGGATTCGGTATGCTGAGTAAATTTCATTCTGGAATACACCTCCTCTTTCAGCCACCCTTCTACAGCCGAGATGTATCCGAGATGTATGATGGTATTCTACACAAGCCCCTGAGCTTGCCTGGGGGAAGAAGCCCAGCAGCCTGTGAGCTGCTGAGTGGACTCCTACAGAAAGACCCGCATCGCCGTCTGGGAGCCATTGCTGACTTTGTAAGTAAGCTTGACTGTAACACAGGCGCACAAATACTCACCAAGCTGACAGCTCCCAGAGCAAACCCATAGAACATGCTACATACACATGCTCAGTCTGTGTATAAATATGTTCTGATTAAGTTAGCTTTTTTCAGCAAAGTGGGACGTGCTTCTGCTACTACAATAGGTTTCAATTGTAATGTCGAGCAATCCATCCCCTGATTCCGAACACAATGCAGTATTTGCTACTTTATTTAAGATGCAGATAAGATGATGATTGCAGTCCTTCAGAAATTCTTGATTTTTTTTTTTTTTTTTTTCAGCTGGAGGTTAAAAACCACACATTTTTTGCAGCCATAAATTGGGATGACTTATACCACAAGAGAATTACTCCTCCTTACAACCCTAATGTGGTGAGTAAGAGCCCATTTTAACGTGAGATATTATTACAGGTAATTGCACATGAGTAATCCTGTCTCCCCTCTCACCTGTCCCCACAGAAAGGACCCGCGGATACAAAAAACATTGACCCAGAGTTCACCCAGGAGACGGTGTCCACTTCTGTAGGGCGCACTCCTGAACTTTCATCCAGCCTGGCCAGCAGCAGCTCTGGTGCTTTTTTAGGCTTCTCCTATGTCCAGACAGAAGATAATTACCTCTAGGGCTGCATGAACATCACAGTCCTCATCGTTCAGACCGATCCCTTTCTGTTAAGAGACTGTGAGTCAGGCCAGACTGGCCCCACTTTTCCACATGGACTGGAGAAAAAAGCTTTGATGATCCATTTATCTGTAAACTGCTGGCTTTTTCACACATCCAAAAACATTCAGGACTTCTCTTTATTTTGGATTTCTCCAGTTTCACTGATGTTTTTTCAACATGAGGAGAGCAATGTCTAATGAATGTTGGAAGACTAAAGGCCTTTTCACTCCAAGGATGAAACCAAAAAAGGAAATGAAAATGTGTCCATTGAAAAATTTGAACCCATTTATCGATATGAGCCTATCTACACCAAGTTCAAAACTTTTATATTTCGCTGTCAACGAGTATTCCACATTTTAATTTTGTTTTTCATTTCGTCCTTGGGGTAAGAAGACCTTAAAGAGAAATAATCCAAAATAAATTCATATTTTTTCTTTTTAAATGTAATAAATACAGAGCTGTATTAAAGTATTACATTGATTTGTTTAGCAAGTATTTAGAAGTCATTTAAAATTTTAAAAAAGTATAACTTTTTTTACTTAATGGGTGCATTTTGTAGAAACTTTGGATGTGGATTCTGGAGATATGACCAGGAAAATTTTTAATATTATAATGATTGAGGGGACCTTTGGTTTAAATGCCATGTGCATTTAAGTCCATAAATCATTATACTTGAAGGTTGGCGAGGATCTGTAAACATATGAAATTTTGAAGCCACAGATTGATTGTACTGTCATGGAAAGGTTGGTCAGTCTTAAAATGTCCTTTTAGCACTTACCTAAACCAGGACCCCAAAGGTGGACTGATATTCTATTCATATGATGACCTTTCGGCATTTTGGTCTGCTGTTGTATGTACACAAGATGATTACGTTCTAAAAATGTCAATGAGTTTCTTTTTTGAAAACTTTCTTCACGTTGAAAATTACCTTTGTGGTACAGGAAATGTCAAAAAATGTGCAGTGCCGATTTTAGACTCAGAATTTTTGTTTAGTTTGAAACTAAGTTATACAGATAATTTTCAGACAAACCAAGGCAGATATTTGTCAACTAATTCTGGGGGTCTTTTTTTTCATAAAAGGTTCATATTTAAATTAAGCGATAATGTTTTTTTTTTTTTTTCCCCTAATAGATCTGGAAGTACAGCAACTGCCGCACAGTTCACATTATTAAATCTAGAACAGTCTTTTGTCTCTGAAGTATGCTTTCAAAGTTAATCATTGTCAGAGAAAAAAAAAAAACAACACTCCTGGCACTCCCATATGGAATGTAGTCAACAGAGCCAGCTGATGCTGGGTCAGATTACAGCAAGTTAAAAGGTTTTGATTTTACGCTGTATGTGGTAGATGTACTGTACTGAGGCATTTCATACATTTCCTGAAATTGACTATATTTCATAATTAAATAAAACATTATTCAGTCACTACTTATACTACTTGCCTTTATGAAACAGCACCTTTTACAGAGAACTATAGGATTACCTGTACTGATACTGAATAAAGATCTGTGCCAGTATTGAAGATGTCTGAACAACATCCGTCATACCAGTGGTTCTCAAACTCAGTCCTATGGGGCCCTTTGTGTCCGCTCATTTTTGTTCCTGCCACAATTACAATCATGGGATTTTAACTCCCTATTAATTTTTCTTAATTATACTGTTCTTAATAAGATGTTTGTGGGATTGTGTCATGGTGGGCTCCAGAACAGTGACCCGAACTGAATGGAGAAATCTAAACAAGTTTCTTCAGAGAACTGAACAAGCAAATAAACCAAGAATATATATTTAAAGGCTGAACACTGAAGA
This sequence comes from Gymnothorax javanicus, assembly GCA_029692085.1. Classification (NCBI taxonomy): domain Eukaryota; kingdom Metazoa; phylum Chordata; class Actinopteri; order Anguilliformes; family Muraenidae; genus Gymnothorax; species Gymnothorax javanicus. The sequence goes on from CM056202.1 coordinate 37,888,007, forward strand.
CACAGGCTGGAAAGACAAAGTAAATAAAAAAAGGAATTATCAAGGAAGAGAATCACAGGTTAATACAACATCTGCTTAACTTCAGCCATGATGACAAAAAGCCAGACAAAGACTGAGGGGAGAGTGGTTGCTTAAATAAGGTGGTCCATTGGATACAGGTGCTCAGGAATCAAAGAATCAGGTGTGTCAGGATGAAAACATGGAGCGGAATTCAGAGTCCGGAGGGGGCACGTCGGCTGGAAAACCCAGTCCACACGCGACAGATTGTCTATACTTTGAAGCTGTATTACGGTATGTCAGAAATGACCATGCATGCCATGAAGAATATTAATGTCTTACCCACATTGCTATATATTGGAAACAACTGCATAAAAAAGTAAATACAACATCAAAAAAAAAAAAACTACATTCCTAATTAGACCATTTATTAGATTAGCAAATTTTAGAGTTGAACCTGTTTCGGGTCATGTTTATGTTATTAAATTACAGAATTTACTGAATGAAAGAATTTAAAGCACTTGTGTTCACAGTTCAGCAGCCTAGTTTTGAGCTGACTGATTATGTCGGCATCTAATTTGATCAGTTAAAAAAAAAAAAAAAAAAAGATTAACTACATTTACTACCTAGAAATAAATTTAAAAAATAAACACATTATGTTCAAGGGTCTTTCATTCTTTATGGCGTGCATGGGTTGTAATTGTAACTGTGGTTAGAATGAAAACCTTCGTATGGGGGGCCATGAGAACATCTGCCTTTAAAACTAAGTTACTGTACTGAACAAAGCCAGGTCTGAAAATTCGTGTGGACTGTACTACCATAATGCGCTTGACTGAAACGCATATGTCCCTTATTTCACCTTAGTATGAATTTTCAAAGATGGTGGAAATCATACTGTTTTAGAGAAGCCTGGGACGAAATTAAATTACATCGCAGTCGAACTGCAGTTGTTGGGCTAGGTGTGCCTTAGTTACCGTTGTGCTGCATACCCATAATGCACCATTAGCGGTAGGAGTTGTGAGGATGGTGGTAATGGGTAAGTTAAAGAGAAAAGCGTAATCTTGATTTATTAGCAGTCGTTCAAGTAGCTTCGTACACTCAAAGGGAAATTGTTTTGGACGAATACAGTGCAAATTAACCAGCTAAATAAAAACCAAAATGCTTAATTCTGCTTTCTGCTGGCTCGCTAACGCTATGGCTAGCTTGCTAGCAAGCTAGATAGAGTACTTTCATATAGCTAGTTAGCTAGCCAGCCAGCTAATTGGTTGACTACATTGTGTCAACTTGGCTAACATCAGTTAACAAACTTCAGCTAGCTAGGTAGCTATGTACTTAGGCTAGCCAGTCAGCTATCTTGCAATCCGTAATGATTTCATCGTTCCAGTCAAGTTGTCGCTGCAATCCGAGTCGAAATTCCGATAATATTGCTTACTTTGCACCTGGTAACGTTAAAAGAGCTCGTTAATACACGTATCGCGTGTATTCGCGTCTTTGCTTTGACTTTGAATGTTATCTGTCGTGCGAAAAATTCGTTTCGCGTCCGGTGTGAAAGCGGCTTTACTCACTTGGATTAGGAAACATGGAGAAAGACCAACGCATCAACGTAGCTATCAACGCCTCCAAGCGGGAGCTGTTCACGGCCAATAATGGCTATAAGTCACTTCAGAAGAGACTAAGGGCGCAATGGAAAATTCAAAGGTACGTTGTAGTGTCGTTCGCTTATTACTTTGAATGGCTCGGGAACCCTAAATGGGTTCGATCGGTGCCAGATCTGTTGGGCTTGATTGCTGATTCAGTTGCTGCTGCGCTGGATGTTGTTTCACAGCGTTAAAGACGAACTATCCTTGGAGAAGCTAAGTGGTGTAAAACTGTGGATCACTGCCGGACCCAGAGAAAAATTCACAGCTGCTGAGGTGAGCACATTGTGGATAGTTGAGTAAAATCCTGCGATCAGAAAGTTGAAACTCGGCCATATTTTTTTATTCATTTTTGCCCTCCGGTTGGCTCAGTCAGCTCATTTTGCTACTTTTACCCTCTTCACTTCCTGAAGTTTGATTCCCCCTGCTGAAAGGGGGAGAATCAATTGCGAGATAAGTTTTAGGGCTCACCGAAAATACTGAAAAATTTCAGCACTTGCAGCTGGGGGCGAGGTAGTTCACTGCTATATGCTAATGAAAGTGTACAAGTATATGTAGATGTCTTTATGCTAAGCTCAAGTGCTTTTCCAAGCCATTGGTGCATTACGCCCGCAAGGACTAGGCTCATTCATTGTAAACCCTTGTGCAACAAAACTGAATTGGAACGCTTGGAAAAAAGTAATTTGCCATCAGTGATGACACTCCTCCTCGGTCATGAGGCGAACGGATTGGATTGTGTCAATGTCCAGAAGCATGATCCGTGATCATGTGCATGGTCTTTCCTCTGTGTGGTTTAGCTGGAAGTGTTGAAGCAGTACCTGGATGGAGGAGGAGCTATCTTAGTGATGCTGGGGGAGGGCGGGGAGGCGAAGTTCGACACCAACATCAACTTCCTCCTCGAGGAGTTTGGCATCATGGTCAACAATGGTTAGTATGTTCTGGCCTTACTGAACTGCGTACCGCTGCTGGTACGTGTCAGCACGCTCATTCAAGGCTATCGCGTGTGTGCTCAAGCCCTTTTCGACATGCTCCAACAGATGCTGTGGTGAGGAATGTTTACTACAAATACTTCCACCCTAAAGAAGCATTAGTGTCCAATGGTGTATTAAACAGGTCAGTTCCTCCTTTCTTCTCAGCCTGAACTTCTCTCTTGGATTGTCCCCTAAATGGTGTGATGAGAAACTAAACATATCTTGGATTGTGTCATCGTGTATATGTGTAAGAACTTATGCAATATGCCTGTTTGCATATTGATTGTGGGTTGGCCACAGTGAAAGTGTGTTGTGAAAGTATTTTTCTACTGGTAAAGTGTTCTGCTGTTCAGGATTTGAAGTTATAAAGTTGTCAAGTATTAAAATTTTTTCAAGTATTAAAATTTTTCTCCTCCTCCTCAAACAGAGAAATCAGCCGCGCTGCAGGCAAAGTGGTGACGGGGGTCATCGATGATGAAAGTGCTGGGAACAATGCACAGTCAGTGTCTGTCAAATTGGTTCTTTTCAAGTGAAGTGAACTTTCTGTAGAGTCAACAAGCTTAAGACTATTTGCCCGTGAAAAGGAAAGAGCTGAGTTTCATGTGTAATCACTGACGTGCCTCAGAAACAATAAACAAAACATACACTCATCTAAACCTTGTAGCTTTGTTTGGGCTAGGATTTTATCCCTCAGTATAAAAACAGGCAAAAATTCTTTTTAACATGGGCATGGGTGTTTGCTCATTTGTGTTTTTTTTTTTTTTTTTTTTAATTTTTAATTTGGAAAGATAATACATGAAACACTTTTTTATAACATTGTCGCAATCTGCTATAATGTGAAAGGACAGATTAAGCACAGTTCAGAGTACAGCACCGAGCACATTAACTGTTGCGTAATATTTTACTTTGTTCCTGTGTGGTTTTAATGACTGCGTGCTACCTTTTTCCTTGTATGTGTTCGCTCAGGGCTTTGACCTTTGTGTACCCGTATGGAGCCACCTTAAGCGTGATCAAACCTGCTGTGGCTGTTCTGTCCACTGGTTCTGTGTGTTTCCCTCTCAATCGGCCTGTCCTTGCCTTCTATCAGGTCAAGGTGAGATGGGTTTTCCGCTTTCCTTCTACAACCCCAATTCCAAAAAGTTAGGATGCTGTGTAAAATGCAGATAAAAACAAAATGCAATGATTTGCAAATCTCATAAATTGACATTTTATTCACAATAGAACATGGAAAACATATCAGATTTTGAAAGTGAGACATTTTGCCATTTCCTGAAAAAATAATAGCTCATTTTGAATTTTATGACAGTTTCACATCTCAAAGAAAGTTGGGATAGGGGCATGTTTACCATTGTTTAGTGTCCCCTCTTCTTTTAAGAACAGTCTGTAAACATCTGGGAAGAAAGGAGACCAATTGCTGAAGTTTTGGGAGAGGAATGTTGTCCCACTCTTGTCAGATGTAGGATTCTAGCTGCTCAACAATCCTGGGTGGTCTTTGCCGGATTTTTCATTCTATGATGCACTAAATATTTTCTATTAGTGAATGGTCTGGACTGCAGGTACGCCAGTTCAGCACTCAGACTCTTCTACTGCAAGGCCATGCTGTTGTGATGGATGCAGTATGTGGTTTAATATTGTTTTGCTGAAATATGCAAGGCCTTCCCTGAAAGAGACTTTGTCTGGATGGGAGCACATGTTGTTGTAAAACCTCTATATACTTTTCAGCATTGATAATGCCTTTCCAGATGTTTAAGCTCCCCATGCCGTAGGCACTGATGCAACCCAATACCATCAGAGATGTAGGGTTTTGAACTGTGCGCTGATAACAAGCTGGATGGTCCCTCTCCTCTTTAGGCCGCACGACACGGCGTCTGTGGTTTCCAAAAATAATTTCAAATTTTGGTTCATCTGGCCACAGAACAGTTTTCCATTCTGTCTCAGTCCATTTAAAATGAATTTTGGCCCAGAGAAGACGGCGGCATTTCTGGATCGTGTTCATATATGGCTTCTTTTCTGCATGATACAGCTTCAGATTGCATTTGTAGATTGCATGGCGAACTGCGTTCCCAGACAGTGATTTCTGGAAGTGTTCCTGAGCCCATGCTGTGTATTCCAGTGCAGAATCATGCCTGTTTTTAATGCAGTGCCGTCTGAGGGCCTGAAGATCACAAGCATCCAATATTGACTTTTGGACTTGTCCTTTGTACGCAGAGATTTCTCCAGATTATAATATACTGTAGATTCAAAGTCTTCGCAATTTTACATTGAGTAACATTTTTCTGATATTGTTCCACTATTTTAAGACACAGTTTTTTTGCAGATTGGTGAATCTCTGTCCATCTTTACTTCTGAGAGACTCTGCCTCTCTAAAATGCTCTTTTTATACCCAGTCATGTTACTGACCTGTTGCAAATTAATCTAATTAGTGGCAAAATGCTCCTCCAGCTGTTTTTAATAGTACCACTTACTTTTCCAGCATTTTGTTGCCCCTCTCCTAACTTTTTTGAGATGTGTTGCTGCCATCAAATTCAAAATGACCTAATATTTTTCATGAAATGGTAAAATGTCTCACTTTCAACATCTGATATGTTGTCTGTGTTCTATTGTGAATAAAATGTGGGTTTCTGAGATTCGCAAATCATTGCTTTCTGTTTTTATTTATATTTGACACAGCATCTCAATTTTTTTGGAATTGGGTTTGTATATTTATACATCATGGAAGGTACAGTGTCTTGCTTATGGCATCAAAATATGCCGAGCTTTGTTGCCTCATGGTTAGTCATTGTCGTTTTGCTGCAGGAGGGGGGCCGATTGGCAGTGCTGGGCTCCTGTCACATGTTCAGTGACCAGTACCTGGACAAGGAGGAGAACAGTAAAATAATGGTCAGTATCTCCAGTCAGTGTCGTTTTTTGGAGTGTTTGCTTTATGCTGTGGCAACAGGGTAACTGCTTTGTCGTGGAAGAGTTAATATAGCTGAGTAATGTAACCTGGTCAAATTCCGTGCTGTGTTTTTGCCTTCTCATCTTGCAGGATGTGGTGTTTCAGTGGCTGATGACAGATAATATTCACCTGAACCAGATAGATGCTGAGGACCCTGAGGTAAACAGCTGTGGTCTTGGTTATATCGAGTAGCTCAAACGCGTAGTGGCTACACACACTGTGGAGCTTCTATTCAGAATGCTGAGTCATGAACGGTAGCCAGATGGTAACGATGCCTGTTTGCCGCAGATAACGGACTACACAATGCTTCCAGATACGGGGTGCCTCTCTGACCGGCTGCGAGTGTGTTTGCAGGAAAGGGATGAGAACCCCCGCGACTTTACCTCTCTTTTCGACACATCGCTTCTCAAGCTGACCACCGACTCGCTGCCTCTTGTCATTAGGTTTGTGCCATCACTGTCTGCTGGACCAGACTTTAGACACTGCAGGCTACCATTGTAACCCCTGATACCTTGTAAATCAGGTAACTTTGCTTCCCTCTTGCAGTGCGTACAAGCAGCTGAATGTCAAGCATGAGCCACTGCAGCTTATTCAGCCTCAGTTTGAGACACCGTTACCTGCGTTACAGCCTGCTGTGAGTAACACACACCCCGTATCGCGCAGAAGTGGGCGTTCCTATTGCTGAGAGTATGTATTTGACTTAACACTTTCATGTTGCCACTGTGGAGGAAGGAAGCATTTCTCCCCTCCCCTCCCCTCCCCTTCCTTCTTGTACCTGTCTTCTCTCTCTACTTCCTTTCATTGTCATCGTTTGAATCTCCCACCAAAACCCCCAGTGGGTCATTCATTCGTTTTCCCCTCCATTTATTTCCCTGTGCCCACTCAACATGAACTCCACTGTAGAGAACTGCCCATAAATTTGTAAATGTCCATTGTTTGGAGGTCTTTTCTGGTACCGGAGGGGGCGGCCTCTAACTTCAGCAGCTGGTTTTTGTTTGGAACTGTTGTTCATTTGCATCCAGGTTTTGCAGGTAGTGAGCTGAATGACTCATTTGTTATTTGTTTGTAATGACTCATTTGACGCTAGCTCGAAGTTCGCACTTGCTAGTCCAGTTAGCCCTCGGTGGAGTTATAGAAAAAAGTCAACCATGTGCTGCTATTGACCATGTGTGAATATGTGTTCTCCTCATGTTTATTTTGAACAGGTCTTTCAACCTGCCTTTAAGAACCTGCCCCCACCAACACTTGACCTTTTTGACCTCGATGAAACCTTCTCGTCTGAGAAAGTGCGACTGGCGCAACTTTCCAACAAATGTGAGTACACTAATGTTTGCTGCAGTACACTACTTATGATGACTTAGAGCTAGTTGATATGGAATTTTACCCCATGGAAAAAATGGCTTTTCATTGAATAGTCTCTGTCAGAGCCTTTCCTGCACGTAGTGGCTAAACGTGGATGCAGTGCTCTCCTATCGCTGTCCGTACAGGCTCTGATGATGATTTGGAGTTTTACGTGAGGAAATGCGGAGACATCTTGGGCGTGACAGGAAAACTGGACAAGGAGCAGAGGACTGCCAAACACATCCTGGAGCACATCTTCTTCCAGGTTGTGGAGTTCAAGAAACTCAATCAGGTGAGACAGGCTTATTAGATAGCAAGAATATAATTGACCTATTACTAAAAAACTATATTATATATTCGTGTCTGTTGATGTAGCACAGGGCTTGGTTAGCCTTTGAGCTGAAGCACAGTAATGTTTCAGACTGAACACAGTATTGCTTTGACATCAGTAATTTTGCTTGAATCTTAAAGCCTTTACGTAGAAAATTGGCATGCATTGATCATAAAGTAATGTGCCCAATTTGTTTTTTTTTTCCCACATTGTTTATACACAACTTTCTTTTTTCTCCTATAGGAGCACGACATTGATACAACAGAAGCAGGAATTTCTCCGTTCTCGTGACATGACACCGAAGCATTTTTTTTTCTTGCCTTTCCAATTGTGTAAATATCATGACCAGTTTTATACATGGCTAATATATTTGTATATATAAAACATGAGCACATTATTGCAAACTACAGCTGAATGTACAATAAGAGATTGTTCTTCAAAATCTTGTCATAAAGTGTCTCTTTTTGCAAAAGAGTAAGAGATTTACTAAGACCTTCTGCACATGTAAAACATTTTCACACTTGCAAAATCTATAACATGGTCCAATACTGGTTCAAAACAAATAACCCTGGCCAATCATTGGCCACGTTGTTTGTTTTACGTGCAAGCAAGAAGATTGTGTGTGTACAAAAGGTCTTAGAAAATCTGGTCCTAAGTTTTTGAGTGTTAGCCTGCCTTTTGCAGTGAATTCTATTCAGATCACTTAATTTTTTTTCTTACTCTTGCTTTGGTGTTTTGAAGCCTCATGTATTGCTTGCCTGAAGTAGTTGAACAAAACAATTGAAGGATGATTATTTTTACCTTTTAAAGTGTCTTTCCAGTCAAAGTTTTGTCTTCATGTTTATTAAATTTATATGAATATTTATAAAGCAACTCAGAAGTTGAAACGTTCAATATAAAGTTATTTTTGGTTTGTCATTAGAGTACATTTTATTTAATGTCAACTATAAAAAAATAAAAATAAATAATTTCTTCTTGGGATCTTGGCACCTTGGGATCTTAATGAAATATTGTGCTGCTCTCATGTTATGCGTCTGCCTCCATCTGCAAATTTACTTTTGAGGGAATGTGTCAGAACAGGGCAAATGTGTATACAGAGCTTTTGTGCTGTCTGAGATGGAACTTAAATAGGGCATAACACTGGCTTAAGCTGGTACCCTTGTCCACCATGCATTGCAAAAATTGCTGTACTCAGCTGATTATTAATGGAATCCGCTCTGCTCAAACAAGTATGACAACTGTAGATTACACTTCATATTGAAATCCAGCCCATTATAGGACGGACCCTGTGAGCTGCTACTTTACAGGGGACACATTTCTGCATGATATAGAGTAAAATTGTCACTGTTGACAGGACTGGGCTAAATCTACCAAAAAACGTATTCCAGTTAAGTAAGCAGTGGACAGTTTAAAAAAGGGAGCATTTTCAAATGATTAAAAACTGCATCATACTGCAGGCTTTTCTGAAATATTAACTTGTTGAAAGACAGAGTTTGTATTGTCAATTTACATGGTCATATACCTGAAATGGGCTTTTGATGAGTTTACCCTTGCAATTGCAACACGTTTGAGGTGGTGTATACCTCTGAATACTTGTAAATGACTTCAACTTGGTGGTATTATGTTATTTGCACAGTCCTCAGTCTGTGTCCTCAGTGCAAGGTGAGAGAACTTGTGTGTGCTTTTGCCAATCGACCCATACATTTTCCAGCTCAGTTCGAAGGCCTTTTCCTGAATTGCTCCCTCACTAGCAGTTTACTCCCGAGTGTCACTCTGAAGTCTCCGTCGCTGCTGTGGGGGGCACTCTTTATTAAGGGGAGGGTGTAAATATGAGTTCACTTTGAAATGCCTTCACCTCTATCCACCAGGAAATGGAAGGAGTCGTCACCATCATTACGATCCGATAGAAGAATAGCAGTGCTTCTGGCGAGGGAGAAAGAAAGGCAGCATCAATGTGGCCTTGCTGTTAGAGGGTTTGATAATTTACTCATATTGTACGCTAATTGAACCTGTTCAAGAACCTGTTATTATATTCTGCTAAGGGGTCCTCCCCATCAAATTTGCTTTGCATTGTGGTTAATCTGATGGCAAGTACACTTCCCACTGGCGACTTATTGATGCATGCCATCAACAGCAAGGCCTGTGTTTTTTCTGAACTATTTCATGTAGAGTTAAATGTGGTATTGGTTACATTACACTTGTAAGGATGAGATGTCACTGTGAGGCTATGGAATGCATGTCCCGTACAGATAAAGCGAAGAAACTTCATCAGTATCCTTCATCGTAAGCAAGGCGGGCAATCGACCAGAACCATTTGATGGAAGTAACGATGACTGAGTCTGTAAAGGCCTGCCTGCAGCTCCTCTGCTGGCTAGTACGGCTATCTGCGTCCAGTCGAATTAGATTTTTACCAACATGAGAATGGTGGCTGCTCCATGTGAATGTGCAAATGGAGGGCAGCGGGGGGTGGGGAAGACGGGTGTGTTGAATGAGTTGGCAAAAGGCTCATCAGGCCAGGGCTTAACCTCAGTTTCCCACAGCAGGAAGCCACTAGGAGTACTGCTACTCCCCCCTGGATGGGATGCTAGTTCATTACAGATTACTGCCCAGCTCTCAGACAGGTTTCCCCAACCATTTGCTGGCACCCAATTATCCACCTGGATGGAGTGGGACACTGTGAGTGAAGTGTGGTTGCCCAAAAACACACCACAAAGGCTGTGGCAAGGACTTGAAACCAGGAACTTTCAATCCCGAGTCAAGGGCACTTAACCGCTGCACCACCACATCCCCCAATTGAGGGAATTAAGATTGAGCTTATTTGTCGTGTCCATCAACTGCAAAGCACTGCATTTGCAGGCCAATAGAGGTTGCCAGTCCAGATCAAGAAGGTAGTCCCCACCCCAGAAAGCACTGCACCCTGGTGCTTGGGGCTCAAGGTGGACCCATTGTGCTGGGTCCAGTTGATATTGTTCAGAGCATGTTAAATGAGGGAGGCTTCCCAGGGTGGTTATTAAATGAATGCAAGACTCATCGGCTAGACTAGCTAAACTGGTTTCCCTTATGGTCCATGGATGTAAGGGCCTCTACGGGAGCAGTAAGCCCCATATAGGGCTCAGGAAAGTGGTTATTAGTTGACTTGGGACTAGGTTTGAGGGCCAAAGAGGGGGACTGCACCCTTGCACGATGGCCCCAGCAAATAGGCCTATTTCACTGAACCGCACAACGTGCAAAGGATGCGTTCGCCAGGTATGGACGATCCAAAAAAATGCCTATATTCTGATCTATGGGAGATGACTGCTTTGGATACCGTCTCATCAAATAAAGCTCTTTGAAATGTGCATAATTTATTCATTTTTCTACGGCATGGTATAAATTACTCTTCATTTATTCTATAGATAGCAGAGGATTGAAGTATCATGCGAGAAAACAATCACAAGGTCTGTGATCAGCTTGGGTTAGCTTTTGGCACTGGTTAGGCATAACTGAGCATAATAGAACAGATTGTTTCAGAAAGCTGTAGAGGGTTGCTCTTCATTACTTTTATTTGGCATCAACTCATCTTGCTACTGTTATTTTTGATGAGTACTCTTATAAAGATTGTTGTGTGGCACCCTGCAGGGCCAAAAATCAGTTCACTAACTCAGTCCTGAGGGACCACCACACATGGGTTTTATCCCAACCATAGTTAAAATCTCAGAGTGTGAACAACCTCCTAGATTTTATTAATTGGTCACTTTTCATGTTCAGTGGGATCATTGGCACTTTTTAACTGCATAATGACAGAAATGGGTATACAGTTCCATGAGGAACAAAATCCAAAACTTCATATTGCTTTTATCTTTTTTTTATATTGAGAGAGTGTGCATCTGCACATCTGGTACACTGTTTCTCAGGTGCTGTAATGATCTGTCCTGAGCCAAGTGGCTCGTCAGGCCAGTGCTTAAGGGGTGATCTGGGGTTAAATGAAAAATGACACCAGGAAACAACTCAGAATTAATCTAAAGAGGTATATGTAATAACCACCAAAAAAGATACAAGTTGGCATTTTTCTGTTTATGCGGTTGCCATGGTAACCGAGCAAGCTCATTAAATATGCAGAAACTTCTGGCACCAATGCCTCTTTAACTCTATGATAGAATTCAGTTTTTCTTTCATCATTTAGAAGCCATTGCTTATCCAAATGCAATGACATAGCCATTCTTTGCCCAATTTATCAGTTTTGTGATTTTGGGGCATTTTACTCAATTTTTGAAATTATTTTGCGCAGAATCTGACGAATACACAAAATATTCAAAGTGTGTAACAGATAGGCAAAATTTCCCTATGTCATTGCATTTCTAATGAAGTAAAGTACCTGCAGCCCAAATTTCATTGATTTTCACTAATAAATAAAAAGTTATGGCTGCCACAAACATGAGAAACGTGGAAAAAGTAATACCTTAGGAAATCAATGGAAAATGCATTAGACCGCATTGAAAAGTTGAGTTCAGTTTTTAATCCTTGTATCAATTACTGATTATTAAAGGTGGGTTATTATAGAATATTTTTATACAAAAAAAATTTTTTTGGAAAAATAATCAAATTTTGCCCATTTAACCCCAGATTACCCCTTAACCCTGGTTTCTGTAGCATGAAGTGACTCAAAGTATTGCTTCTCCCCCTGGATGCGATGCTAGACCATTGCAGGCTAGTCTTAGTGAGGTTTCCTCAACCATTTACACACCCGGGCGGAGTGGGGCACTGTAAGAGTAAAGTGTTTTTGCCCAAGAACACTCCATGAAAGCTGTGTCAAGGACTCAAACTCAGGGTCCTTCAATCCCAAGTCAAGCACACTTAACCACTGCACCACCACGCCCCAAATTCAGTGGGCAACGATACCAACACAAAATCAAAAAAGTAAATTGGCACGCACTGAGTTTCCTGCAAGGATTTTTTTCCCCCAAGCTTTCGGTTGTAATTGACCTTAAAAGGAAACTCTGTAGGCATCAATTTTCCCTTTTTTAATTTTTTAATATTCAAAGTAACTGCATTAAAGGTGTGTAAATTCGATGATTTTTTCCCAGAACTTAATGAAAAACAAGACAAATCAGGATTACCTCATTATAATTTGCTCTGGTTCTGAATTCATCATTATCCAATAAATGGATAGTTTTTGTGACTGTTTCCAAAATTTCTACAATTAGAAACCAATTAATTGGTTAATTTAATGTGTTACTATTTGCAATTTTTTTTATGTGATAAGAATTAATTTCCAGCATAGAACAATGGAATATGGAGCTTTAATTGTTGATGGTATGCATAGCTAGTTTGGGTACTATTGTGGCTTAAAGTGGTAATAAGCCCAACAGACAGAAATGGTGAAATTAAAACCTGCTGGGCAGCAGTTCTGAACACTGGTTGTAGGGACCCCTGAATGAACTGATTTTGTTCCAAACAGTCTTGCTATCCCAAAATTTTGTCAAGGTTTTACATTTTCTTCATTACACTATTCATGTTTATGACAATTACAGTATTTACCCTTTTAAGTGTTATTGTCATGTAGCTATGCATGCACTGAATAGTTTCATATTTAGATTGTACTTTTGTGCCAATTTTAACATGAGAGGAGGGGAAATGGTAACTGATGAAATTCAAGAATTTAGTGACTCCGAAATGTTAAAAGAGTGGACACGTGGTCCCTGAAACATACCGCGGGGAAAATAAGTATTGAACGCGTCAACATTTTTCTCAGTGAATATATTTCTAATGGAGTTACTGACATTAAATATTCACCAGATGTCAGTAACAACCCAAGTAATCCGCACATAGAAAGAAATCAAAACAAATAAGTCCATAAATTAAGTTATCTGTAATAAAGTGGAATGACACAGGGAAAAAGTATTGAACACGCATACTGAAATTTATTTAATACTTAGTAGAAAAGCCTTTGTTGGTCATGACAGCTTCAAGACGCCTCCTGTATGGAGAAACTAGTCGCATGCATTGCTCAGGTACCATTTTGGTCCATTCTTCCATACAAACTGTCTTCAAATCTTGAAGGTTCCGGGGGGCTTCTTCTATGAACTCTGATCTTCAGTTCTTTCCATAGATTTTCAATTGGACTCAAGTTGGGTGATTGACTGGGCCATTCTAGCAGCTTTATTTTCTTTCTCTGAAACCAATTAACAGTTTCCTTGGCTGTGTGTTTGGGATCATTCTCTTGCTGAAATGTCCATCCTCATCTCATTTTCAGCATCCTGGTAGGTGGCAGCAGATTCTTATCAAGAATGTCTCGGTACATTTCTCCATTCATCCTTCCTTCAATTATATGAAGTCTGCCAGTACCATATGCTGAAAAACAGCCCCACCCCATGATGTTCCCACTTCCAAACTTCACTGATGGTATTGGTGTTTGGGGGTGATGTGCTGTGCTGTTTTTCCTCCAAACATGATGTGTGCCATGACATCCAAAGAGTTCAATTTTGGTCTCATCTGACTGGACTGTATTCTCCCAGTATTTCATAGGCTTGTCCAAATGTTGTGCAGCAGACTTTACACGATCTTCAACATGCGTTTTCTTCAGCAGGGGAGTCTTGCGCGGTGAGCGTGCATAGAGGCCATGGCGGTTGAGTGCATTACTCATTGTTTTCTTTGAAACAACTGTATGCATGCTAATTCCAGGTCTTTCTGAAGCTCTCAGCAAGTGGTCCTTGGCTCTTGGACAACTCCTCTGATTATTCTTTTGACTCCTCTGACAGGAATCTTGCGAGGAGCACCTGGTCGTGGCCGGTTTATGGTGAAAATTATATTCTTTCCACTTACGGATTATGGCCCCAACGGAGCAAACTGGAACATTCAGAAGTTTAGAAATACGTTAGTAACCAATGCCATCAGAATGTTTTGCAACAATGAGGTTGCAAAGGTCTTGAGAGAGCTCTTTGCTTTAAACCATCATGAGATGCTTCTTGTGTGACACCTTGGTAATGAGAAACCTTTTTATGGGCCATCAATTAGGACTAAAGCGCTGATATTAATTTGCACTGATAGGGGGCAGGATTGCTTTCTAAATACTGACAGATTTCAGCTGGTTTTTTGGCTTTCCATGCCTTTTTGCACCTCATTTTCTTCATGTGTTCAATACTTATTCCCTGTGTCATTCCACTTTATTACACATAGCTTAATTTATGGACTTATTTGTGTTGATTTCTTTGTATGTGTGGATTACTTGGGTTTTTACCGACATCTGGTGAAAATTTCATGTCAATAGCTCCATTAGAAATACATTTACTGAGAAAAATGTTGACGCATTCAATACTTATTTTCCCCGGTGTAGCAATTTGGTAGTTACTGACACAATGACCATTTATAACAGACCAACCTTGAAAGGTCCAAGAAAGAACAGAACTTCAGCAATGTAATGGATTTTTCATCATTAATTCAATCAGTTATATATGTGTACCCATTTAGCAATAAAGCAATGACGCGCAATTTTTATTTATCTGACATGGCATATGGCTAAAATTGTTACGGACAATGTGATTACCAAGGTAAATAATCCCTTTGAATATGAAAACAAAAACCAGCATACATAGCAGGCCTATCGAAGAAAACCGCCAAGCTGTAACAAAAGTTTGTCAGATGTCCACCTTTTTCAAATAACCAGCAACACAAAATCAAAAACATGTCACATTCCAGCTAAACTTCGCACCACAACACTTTAAAGTTGATACATTTTCACCAGAACCAAACTCAAAAAATTGCACGGCCTGTAACAAACCCAAAGACGAACCAATGAGTTTTCAAATAAGTTGTGTGTTGCTGGTTCTTTGAAAAAGGTAGACATTTGACAAACTTATGTTGCAGCTTGGCCATTTTCTTTAGTAGGCCTGCATAGGATGCCCCAAAACCAACGTTGAGATCTCTGCTGAGGGGCAGAGGGCAGGCAGGAACGATGGCAAAAAAGAAGGGGCGGGCTCACTCGGTCTGGGTAGGCAGTTTTTCATTCGACTTATACCAAAGATACTGGAGCCCTATTGACAAGATAAATAAAACTTTAAAATGAACGAGACTTTTTTTTTTTTTTTTTTGTCGGGTTCGCCTAAAGTGGGTGTTGCCCTCAGCGCATGCTTTTCAGTAGCCATTTTGGCAGGTGGTTATGCGTTAGATGGTTAGACGGTGAGACAGAAAGATGGAAGCTTTGTTTTTCCGTTTTTGCCGTCAAGTCTGAAAATAGAGATGACTGAATATGTAGCTAGCTAGCTAGCTATTAAACCACTCAATGAGTATGGTAAACTGGCTGGTATGGTCTACTGGCTAAGCAAAGATGACAGTTAGCTACATTCTTAAAGAAATTCAACAGGCATTCAGACATTTGGAATTCAGTCACTTACATTAAAATTCATCTGTGGCTAGCATTTGCATGGTAGCAACCATTAGCTAGCTAACATTCAATTTACTGGAATGGCGGCACTATCCTGTCGAACATTACCCCTGGCTAAGCAAGACTTACTTGGTCAAAACTTAGGTGGTGCATGGGTTGACTGTTAATATTATAGCAATCACAATTCTAAGTTCCTTTAGCGCCTGAATGGTAATTCCCATGATGTGTTGGCATTGCTAATTTCTGTTAGCGCCTTAATGGCAATTCCCAATTGTGTGCTAGCATTGAGATAATTCAATCACTCTGCTACTCAATCATTATGGCACAGCTATTCCATATGTAAGAGCAACTATTTCTTAATTCACAATCAATCAAGTCGCTAGCTCGCTAAAAACACTCAGTTGCCACTCTTTTTATAAAAGTAGCAATGTGGCTTGCTGAGCCTGATGGCTAAATAGCTGCGAATTGGTTATCGGGGCACAGAAAGGAACACAACCATTCTGCAAACAAAATCTGAACACAAACATAGAATTGTTGAATTAGAAAACATTAATTCAATTTTTATCTGTAGTATCCACAGTTTTCTCGCAGAACAAGCCAGCAGGCTAATGATGGCTGACTTAGAACAGGAGGAGAGCTGTCCTGATTATTTATCCGTTGTTACCTCGCAACGCTAGAAGGACAACCTGCAGAGGCCTCAATAAAGGTTATTTTTACAAAAAAAAATGTTAATGATGGTCACTTCAAGTGTAGCATGAAATTAATCGGAAGACCTTTGGCTAACTGAAGATCGTTTCGATTTGGTGCCATATGATGCGTGGGGAAAACATAAATGAGATATTTTGCTCTGTCTCCCCAGTCAACCATTGACCTCGGTACATTGAGACCATAGACTGCATAAAAAGATGGATGAAGCAACCGTGACGTCACCCATTGGTTTCAGCATACCATTTAGGAAGCTTCGATTTTGGCAATTTGAATCGCGCCATTTTGCCATTTTGCAACCATATGTGATTCCTATTGGACGAGAGCGTGAATTGAATATCCCGGGAGGAGCGAGGGATGGTTCTACGGTGGATCTGACCGTATCAGACGAGGACCAGAGGATAGCCACGCCCCTAAAGCATTTTCTGGCTTTATCCTTTATTCTAGTCTATTTGGGACCATTATTTACAAAAATGAACATCATGGTATATCAAAGGAGACTTGAAACTTGCGACAGATTCCATAAAGTAATGTGGAAAATCATTATTGAAATAATAAATCAGGTGGGAAAGTAGAGTCAGGATTTAACTTCTTTCTGCAACCACCGACGTCGCCATCTAGTGGCCATTAAATAAATGCAAATTTTAGAGATTTCCGCATCGGCCTCAGTTTTCAGACCCGGGTGCTGCGTCCATCTTTATATACAGTCCATGAATGAGACAGCCGCTTGTACTCCATGTTTTTTGTTACCACTGGAGGTCGTTCATTCTCAAACCAGGAAGTAGGCTCGAATGGATTATCTTGTCATAAGGGCTCCAGTATCTTTGCTTATTCGTCACTCTCGGGAAAACCTGCGGGAGTCGCTGCGCGCGAGAAACAAATTCTGTGTCTGGGACACACGGGGGTAGGTTCCTGACAAGTAGGCTCTATCTGCAATTGCAAATGTTGTAAAAACAGATGAACAACCATCGACTTGTTGAAACCGTATGTACTTCTAAACTACAAGATTTTACGAATTCATCATTTGGAGTCTTATAAGGCAGCGGAGGAATGTCCTGGTGGCCGCGCGGGTAAGTAGTTAGCTGGGTAGTGCATTTGTTTCATTGTGCCCCCGACAAAAGCAGTGTTGCAAACATTTCGATATTGACTGAGAAATAATTACAACGTATTTTACTACGGCAAAGTGTGCACAACTTAGATGTGCTCTAATATTTGTTATTTGTTCTCCTGGAATCTAACAATGTACAAGCTACATTATGGGATGTTAGCCTTTCATCTAGTCGTAGCCGCAGCAGCATTGAATTGCGCTCAACATCCCGCCTTCGCTATGCAACTGTAAAAGCCCGGAATTGCTAGCTTGCATTGTAACGTAGCTATTATCGATTTCACCGTGTAGCACCGAAAATTGCTAGTTTTTTGCTTCTACAAATGCACCTATTTTCGATGCTGTAAAAATAACTGTCAAATTGTTAGCTACTATGCTTTGGTCGTTAATCTGAGACCTCCTATTTACTGGGGGATTTGCATTGCTGTAACTTGGGTTCTGGTTATCTTTGCGAGTTGGGCGTTTAATTAAACTGCTTCCTGAGATGGTGGGATTTGCTCCACGAAACGCGGAAATTATTTAAATCTCTTTTTTTTTTCTCCATGGATGTTTGCATGCGTTGAGGTACTCCTGTTAGTTCGGTTGGTAAATTCGACACATTGGCATAACAATTCCTGGCCAAGTGATAAACTGGGTGACAGTTCTTATAATACATCCATGGGTGACAGACTTAAGAGCCAGTTTTTATAAGAGTCAGGCAGGCGGTGATTCATGACCCCTTCGGATTTGTCCGAATTTTTTTTGATTGGTAGATGTATGTTAGAAACGAACAAAAATCACATTTTCTACTCTTAATAGGGACCGCTTTTTTTTTTTTTTTTTTTTTTAAGCAGGTCCTGGAATATTGGGGTCAAAATCAGCCAAAATGGCAAAATCACCAAAATTAGGTTTTTGAATGCTTGTATTTCTGTGCGTCCTGAGTGAGCCAAATTGATTTTCATTTGTGCAAGTCTATCAGGTATGGACGCTCCAAAAATGTGAAAATTTTGGCGGCTGACTTAGGGCGCAGCCCATAGGTGGCGCTGCAAATCACTACTTTTTGTAATTATGCACACTTTCCCAGGGGTTGTGTGACTTGCGCCCTAAGTCAGCCAAGGTATTTTATGCATGTCATGATAGATCAGCACCTCTTATTTGGATTTGGATGAAAATTACGGGGGGTGACTTAGGGCGCACAAGTATAGGGGGCGCTTTTAGCCGCCAAAAGGTGAAATTACCACATTTGCACACTGCGATTTCTCCATGCGCCCTAAGTCAAAAGTGATGAAATATGGCTCATGTTGACACTCAGCGTCTCTTGTGTTAGTGGTAAAGAGTTTCGTGACTGGTTTCGGAATTAACCCTTTTTGCGCCATTTTTCTTGGGCCACTTCACGAAAAAGCCAAATATGGTAAACTGGGAACTTTCTCCGATTTTCATGAAACTTGCAGGATTTGCTTCCTCAACTGGGAGAAAAGTGTTCTGTAAGTTTGAGTGCAGTGTGGCAAGCCACTCTGTTTATAGGCGGCCACTTGGTGGCAAAATTGGAACTAAACTGCAAAAAGTAGCACTTTCAAATAACCTTATATCTCATAATAAAGTAAAGGAAGCAAATCCTGCAAGTTTCATGAAAATCGGAGAAAGTTCCCAGTTTACCATATTTGGCTTTTTCGTGAAGTGGCCCAACAAAAATGATGCAAAAAGGGTTAATACCGAAACCAGCCACGGAACTCTCTTTACCACTGACACTAGAGATGCTGAGTGACAACGTGAGCCATATTTCATTAATTTTGACTTAGGGCGCATGGAGAAATCGCTGTGCGAAAATGTGGTAATTTCACCTTTCGGTGGCTAAAAGCGCCCCTATCCTTGTGTGCCCTAAGTCAGCCGCTGTAATTTTCATCCAAATCCAAATAAGAGGTGCTGATCTATCACGACATGCATAAAATACCTTGGCTGACTTAGGGCGCAAGCCACACAACCCCTGGGAAAGTGTGCATAATTACAAAAAATAGTGATTTGCAGGGCCACCTATGGGCTGCGCCCTAAGTCAGCCGCCAAAATTTTCACATTTTTGGAGAGTCCATACCCGATAGACTTGCACAAATGGACATCAATTTGGCTCACTTAGGGCACACAGAAATACAGGCATTCAAAAACCTAATTTTGGTGATTTTGCCATTTTGGCTGATTTTGACCAAGATATTCCAGGACCCCCTAAAAAAAAAAAAAAAAAAAGGCAGACCCTATTAAGGATAGAAAATGTGATTTTTTTTTTGTTTCTAACATATATCTTTCAATAAAAAAAAAAAATTTCGGACAAATCCAAAGGTCATGAATCACCGTTTAATAGAATCTGCCTGACTCTTATAAAAACTGGCTCTTAAAATGGGGGGGTCCTGTTTTATGCAGTTTACCCAGAGTTCTGTGAGTTTCCCAACAATTGTATTCCAATGGGAATGTAGTATCGCAGAGGTAATGATATGGAGGAGCAGTCTAAATAAGCATTCTTCTCCAACTGCTCCCTCTCGAACACATATGCTTTGTTTATTTCTTTTTTCTTTTCTATTATTGATGATGACTGCTATTTTTATTTCTTATTATTACGTTTATTATTTGTTCTACCTTTCTTTTTGTTGCTGTTTTTTTATCATAACTATTTTTATTTTGATTGTTGTTCGAGATAAATAAATAAATAAACGTGTTACTAATATTACCAATATTGAAATGAACCAATAGTTCTTTATAAAAATTAAAGCAAATTACTTGTTCACTTTTAACTGTATTTGTTTATTTATTTGAATTGTTAAATGATTGCTGGAAATGATTGATATTTTTATATTGTAGTCATTTCTGTTATTACCTTGTTCGTGCACACTTGGACCAATAAGAGATCAGCAAATGGTTGAGAGAGTGCTGCAAAAGCATCAGTTTCTTTTTAATTCAACATTTTTTCAACATTATTTTTCTTGCCAGTTTTTTATGCGACTCCAACAGTTTTTGAAATGGAAACCAAAAGTACCAACCAAAAACCACCAAAGTAATTTGCAAACTAATACCACTTGCCAATTGTGCCTATTGACAGCTTTTTGACCTGCCTTATAATATCTTGGATATTTAAAGTTTCCATGAAAATTCCTTGAGAATAAATGGTGAAATGTTGAGTCTACTGGTGACTGTGGCTGTACATTTGGCAAGGCTCTTCACCAATTTCTGCTTAGAGATTGAACCTATAGGTAAATTGAAGGGATATCTTGCTCTTCTGTGGTGACCGAGAACATTGGAGGTAATGGCGAATGAAAATGTGCTAATACTTAAAAAGCATGTTTTGGTAGGTGAACTTGTGAAATAGACATCGCAAAGATCTACTTGGGAGATTTTATTTTTCAGTCGACAAACCAAAGATTGCTAGACTCTTGTTTTTTTGCCCGATGAGAAAATCAAGTCAAAATGCATTTCTGGTCAGTTAGTGTTTGTGTGCCTATTATTGACTGGGCTTTCAAGCTGAATAGCAATGCCCAAGAGAGTGTGTGTGTGTGTGTCACACACACACACACACACACACACACACAGTACAGGCCAAAATATTATGAATTTTTTCAGAATTTGGCTGCCCTTTGTCATCTTAGTTAATTTTGAGCAACAAAGACACACAAATTGTCAAAGGGACACTTGTCTGGACTAAACATGTTGCTGCTAACAACTGTACATCTTGAAATTTAACTTGAGTTGCTGTGGAATGAAGTTGATCAGGCAGTCGGAGAAGTGCGCCCATCAAGTTCAAAAGAGCTCATGAAGGAACTCTTGAAAGTGAGGAATGAGTTATCAAGAAGTTCTCTCCTTAAAGTAATAGTTCACCCAAAAATGAAAATGCACTCATCATCTACTCACTCCAGGGCTAATCGAAGGGTCCGTGAATTTCTTTCGTCCTCAAAACACTTTTGGAGTTACAAAGAAAAACAACATTGAAGACAAATCCAAATCAATTGAAGTCATTGGTGACCACTTTTTCAAGCATAAGAAACAAAATTTAAAAACCACAAAATGCCTCCATACTGCTCGTGCAGCATAATCCAAGTCCCGACATTCAAATTTGACTCGTAAAGACGTCTTTTCAGTATATTTTTAGCCTAGATGTCTAATGTAGCCACTTAGCTAGGAGCCCCTGTGCGCAGAAGTTGACCTCGCTACGTTGGCCGACCATAAAAATGCACTGTTCAGTCAGTGAATACTAACATTCAAAACTGCTGCGCGTTTCTCCGATTGGAGATGTTGGGGCCATTGCAGCGTTATTTGCCCTTGTTGGCCACCGTAGGTAAATCATGAATTTTAAACTTTTTCCTTGTAGATGAACAAGGGGCCTAGCTAAGTGGCTACATTGGACATTAAGGCTGAAAACATGGTGAAAAGGCGTCTTTTCAAGTCAAATTTGAATGTCGGGACTTACGGACGCTTGGATCATGTCGCACGAGCAGTGTGGAGGCATTTTGTGGTTTTTAATAGTTGTTTTTTACACTTGAAAGAGTGGTCACCAACGAATTCTGGTTCTGCCACCTGGATTAGCCCTGAGCTGTGAACTCTAGTTTTGTCTGTTTCACCATTGCAGTGAGGATGGGGAGGAGGCGGTGAGTCAGGATACTGATTCTGACGTAGCCGAGCAGAGAGAGAGCGGGAAGGTTAAGGTGAAATGGACACAGGAAGAGGTATGTTACCTGGTTTCCTGTCGGTGCCTTTCGTCCCGTAATGATTAAGTTCACACCAGTTTTAAAGAGCTGTCTTCATTTGCTATTTTCAGGAACCAATAGGACCAATTGCACCACACTGGCATTTGTGATTAATAAAATTTGCACATTTACTAGACAATGGCTTCTGTTACAGTGGGATACTAATTTCTGGGTTTCTTGGTTTAGATGGAAGAATGTCAAAATTGATTTTTCTTCTTGAAGGGTGGCATTGTGCAGAATCTTCAATGCAGTGCATTTACCCCTCATTACAAGTTTGTTTGAAGTTGAAAGTTCATGGCATTTGGGCATCACCCTGGTGATATTTTTGAACATGGCTCTTGAAGTGTGGCATAGGTGCCAAAACAGCATCAGAGACCAGGGCACAGTGTACTTCAGCTGTTTTTAATGCTTTAGTTTTACCTGAAATGAAAATTGGATACCTAATATTTGTCTTCTAGTAGATACTTATTTCCACAATATCACGCATTATGCAATGGCAAAGATTTCCTGCAGAATATATACTGTGGCACAGCATGAGTGTAGCCACTTGAAATAACTCTGCCCGCTTACCAAAAACATGCTGACTTCTTTTCAGGATGACAATCTGCGAAATTTGGTGCAACGCTATGGAGCCAACGATTGGAAGACTATTGCTGGCTACCTACCCGTGAGTGTCCTTCACTTATTTATCCTCTTCACATATTTAAAATTTATCTCTCCTAAAGCTTATTAATCCCTATTGAGGTTAAACTAAGAATGTTACTGGTACTCTATTTAGTTTGATTGTGCTTCCATTTGTACAGAATCGTACGGAACATCAGTGTCAGCATCGCTGGTGGAAAGTTCTCGACCCAGATCTGGTAAAGGGACCGTGGACCAAGGAGGAGGATGAGAAGGTGATCCTCCAGCCAATCCTCTGCCTGTTTGTCATGCAGAACATTTTACAGAATTGGGCCGTTATATTAGCAAGTAAAAACACTTCCTTAAAGTCTGCATAAACAAAATGACTCTAATATTCTTTGTGAAGGTTATCAAGTGCTGTTCGCAATGCCTTCTGTTCTGGCACTCAATTAAACAAGAGATGTTGCGAATGTGGGCCGCATGGTGGCACAGTGGGTAGCACTACCGCCTCACAGCGAGAAGGTCGCGGGCTCGAATGTGGAGTTTGCATGTTCTCCTCATGTTCACGAGGGTTTCCTCCAGGTACTGCCGTTTCCTCCCACTGTCCAAAGACATGCATATCAGGCTAATTGGAGACTCTAACATGCCCATAGGCATGAGTGTGTGAGTGAATGGTGTGTGCGCCCTGCGATGGATTGGCAAGCTGCCCAGGGTGAATCCCTGCCTTTCGCCCAAAGCCAGTTAGGATGGGCTCTGGCTCCCCCAGACTCGCAGTGAGGAAAAAGCAGTGTAGATGATGGATAGATGGATGTTGCTAATGTGCAACAACAAATTGGTACTCAGTAAATCCTGGCCAACTCTGGAACCAGATTTCATTGTGCTTTGGTCGTGCTGACCTTTTTTCAGACTTTTTTTTTGGGGGTTTTAGGAACGGTTTCTGCTTGCATTATGATTCAGAATAATTGGATGCAAATGAAATTTTGGACACTTTTTCCTCTCTAACAAGAGTTTTATTCGAAGTAAGGCATTCTTGGACAGTCACGACTACTCCGTGTATTTGTGTTTTACTGTATTTATGACAGAAATTGCCTTTTTTTCTGGCAGGTTTTTATCTTGCTGGAGCTAGTTTCATGCCTTTTCATGCTGTAGTGCAGGTGTCCTCTATCTTATCATGATAGGGCCTGTGTGGGTGCAAGCTTTCATTCTACCCAAGTAGTTGCACTCCTAAATCTACTAGCAAGGACTCTTCGGGTTGGTTAGTAGAATCAGGTGCGTAACTGGTTGGAATGAAAGCCTCCAGCCACACTGGCCCTTTCTGTGTAAGATTGACGACCTCTGCTGATGTGTTCGGTGCTCAGGACGATGCTCATTGCTGCAGGTGCCCTACCTCCGCCTTTTTCTGCACAGGTGATAGAACTGGTGAATAAGTACGGAAACAAGCAGTGGGCCATGGTAGCTAAACATCTGAAAGGCAGGTTGGGTAAACAGTGCAGAGAGCGCTGGCACAACCACCTTAACCCTGATGTGAAGAAGTCTTCCTGGACTGCTGAGGAAGACCTTATTATCTATAAGGCCCACTGCATGCTCGGCAACCGTTGGGCCGAGATCGCCAAGTTGCTGCCTGGGAGGTAACTCATTGCATGAATGCGCATGTTGGCTTAATCAAACTCATGATCTTGGCACCAGCTTCAGTACATTATGCACTGGACATGCACAGGGATTTGAAAAGGCTTTGCCATGTGTCTGCAGTGCTCTTCAGACAAGAATAAAAAAAAGATCCATTATGTGAGAGTATCCATCTAGGTACTGTATGTTTCTTTACATCTATCTTGGCTCTCCACCAAACCACATAATTAGTTTCGTTGGAAATGCCCATATTCGATGTATGACTTGTCTAGATGAATAGTTAAGGGACTGGTGGCCCCTGTACTACTGTTTGTGAGGGCCTTGGTTCATATGAAGTTGTAGAAGTGAAGGTGGTGTCCCTCGATTGAAGTGGCACCCCTGGTGGTGGAATATGAATTAAATGGAGGCAGTTATTCAAAGTTTAATAAGTTACTCAAATTTTACGTGCAACTCAGTGGTGAATTAGGCAGCAGTTAAGAAGGAAACATCCTTTCAGAAACTCACTTAAATCTTTGGGACACTCAGAATATTGAAAAAAGTGACTTAAAACATAATCTAGTGACTTCATTGTGAAAGTCACAATAAAAATAATAATTCTTAACGATTCCCGGCAGGACTGACAATGCAGTGAAGAATCACTGGAATTCCACCATTAAGCGCAAAGTGGAGATGGGCTGCTATAACGGGGAGGACATTGCCCTGAAGATTCCCTCTCAGCTGGAGCAAGGGGAGCTCTCCCTTCTGCACTGTAGTGACCAAGATGTAGGTTACCAGTATTTACTCTTATTGCTTGTATTGTGAAATATGGAATTTGCATGTTCTGATACCTGCCTGCCATTTCCAGATGGAGTCTCAATGTGTGGGTGCTCCAGAGGGACAGGCTGAGCAGGAGGCAATTGAGCAGGTTAGAGTAAGTAAACATATCTTTCTTTTTTTTGTCTTTACTTCTGCTTTCTCCTCATTTACAGGTGAGCGAGTAAGTGCAAAAAAGGTACATATTATTTGGTTGACATTTTCAAGCTTCATGTGATGCCTCGTCATTATCCCACCGGTATGTATACCGTGGGATATAGTCATCACCCTGTCCGTCCGTCCGTAATCATTTTCGTTTCCGGAGCAGAACTCAAAAACTATACCACTTACAAACTTCATATTTGGTATGCAACTTCCCCTTAGGGTGCCATTGTGCCTTTTATGGGTTTAAATTCCATTGGGCCCAAAATTTTTTTATGAAATTTTCACCAAAAATTTTGGAAATTTTCAAATTTTTTGTTTCACAGAACTCAAAAAAACTATACCACTTACAAGCTTCATATTTGGTATGCAATTTCCCTTAATTGTGCCTTTTATTTTCAATTCCATTTTTTTGGTTTTCACCAAAAACGCCCAAATTTGCAACTTTGTTTTAGAGCAGAACTCAAAAACTATACCACTTACAAGCTTCATATATGGTATGCAATTTCCCTTAGGGTGCCATTGTGCCTTTTTATGGGTTTCAATTCCATTGGGCCCAAAAATTTTGGAAATTTTCACCAAAAACGCCCAAATTTCCAACTTTGTTTCGCTTCCAGAGCAGAACTCAAAAACTATACCACTTACAAGCTTCATATATGGTATGCAATTTCCCCTTAGGGTGCCATTGTGCCTTTTTATGGGTTTCAATTCCATTGGGCCCAAAATTTTGGAAATTTTCACCAAAAACGGCCCAAATTTCCAACTTTGTTTCGTTTCCAGAGCAGAACTCAAAAACTATACCACTTACAAGCTTCATATTTGGTATGCAATTTCCCTTAGGGTGCCATTGTGCCTTTTATGGGTTTCAATTCCATTGGGCCCAAAATTTTGGAAATTTTCACCAAAAACGAAATTTTTTTGTTTCGATTCTGGAGCAGAACTCAAAAAAAGTATACCACCCAAACTTCATATGTGGTATGCAATTTCCTTAGGGTGCCATTGTTTTTATGGGTTTCAATTCCATTGGGCCCAAAATTTTGGAAATTTTCTCCAAAAACGTAAATTTCCGACTTTTGTTTAGTTTTCTGGAGCAGAACTCAAAAAGTATACCACTTACAAACTTCATATGTGGTATGCAATTTCCCCTTAGGGTGCCATTGTGCCTTTTGCAGGTTTCAATTCCATTGGGCCCAAAATTTTTGAAATTTTCACCAAAAACGCCCAAATTTCCTTTTTTTTTTTTTGTTTCAAGAGCAGAACTTACATACCACACCACTTACAAACTTCAAATTTGGTATGCAACTTCCCCTTAGGGTGCCATTGTGCCTTTTGGGGGTTTCAATTCCATTGGCCCAAAATTTTTGAAATTTTCACCAAAAACGGCCAAATTTCCTTTTTTGTTTTGTTTCCGGAGCAGAACTTACATACTATACCACTTACAAACTCCATATTTGGTAAGCATCTTACCATTGCAGGGTTGCATTGTTCATTCTCTGAGACTATAAATTCCATAATTTGCATTTTTCTTTCAAATGTTTTAACAACAATACAACAGGGGCACTCCAGGTAGTCTACTTCCTCGCAGTGAGTGCTGGTAACATGAACAGCAAGATGCTAAAGGTGATTATACTTCTGCTTGATGTTGTCATCTTCCCTGCACTTGGTGTTCGGTGTGCTTTCATCAAATATCATCATTGCTCAAATCCCCTTTCCTTTGCCTATTCAAGTATATATAAGTATTAAATTACTAAAGGGATGAGAAAGTATACAACTCTCCTGCAATCAGTAACTCACGAATTATGTGGGGACCGGTGGGATATGTCATCTTCTGATGACTCTTGTTTATGTAGAGTTGTTACCTGGGAGGCCTGATATTCTCATTAACCTGTGTGGCAGAGGACCTGTGTAACATCAGGATAACAGTAATTGGAGAAGTCATGTGATGCAGTTATGTAGTCAAGAGCATTACTATAAATGAAGAACAGGAGAGGCCCCAGTACTGATCCCAGCAGCACTCCTGTAGCAAAGGGATGAGAAGCATAGATGGATCTCTTCCAGAGGACTTGGTGTGGCAGGTTATCTGATGGAGAAACTATGATTAGTTTAGTGCTGCTCATTGAGGTGTTTTTGACAGAAAAAAACATGTTGTATAGTTGCACTGTGAAACTCTACATTATGATAATTGCATAACATTATCTGGAAACTAAAAGAATGGTGGACCATAACTAAAATGTGTGTGCTGTCAGGATTAGAGTCCTGCATAAACGGGAATTTCCAGTATTACAATTCAAGCCTTGGTTGGTTCTGAACTACTGTACCTGTCAATCCACCTACAGGAGTCTTCCCACCCCTCTACTGTGTTACCAACTAAGGAAGTAGCCACCCCCAAGTCATTGTCTCCCCACAGTCAACGAGGGGGGCTGACCCCCAAAAGCGAGTCAGACCCAGCAGGAGACAGCAGCATCAGCCGCTGGGTGGTGGACAGCACTGGTTTCCTCTCTCCCACCACTGCCCCTGCCTTCAAGGAGGTGCTGGAGCTAATGGACGAGGTCAGCCTATGTGGACAGTGTGTGGCCCCTCTCATGTGTCGAACACACGGATTGCTACATCTAAAACTTTAAAGCAATTTTGCATTGTATTATATTTTTGATCATGAGGTCTAATAATTACTTTTGCCTGAAGAATACAATGTTCTGTGTTTGGGGCGAGGGTAGGGGTGAATCATGGACTGTATGTAAATATGGACAACCTAACAGCTCCTCAGAAGTGAGGCCAAAATGTCTTGATCGCAGTCTAGTGGCTAGCTGCAGTATGAATTCTAAACCTTCCCCCTCCAAGTTAGTGGATGGGACTTAGGCCACTCAAAAAACTTTAAGCACGTGTCAGATAATTTTTTTCCCCAAAGATGGTTTCTGTCATTTTAAGTACTTCTTACCATGCTGATTTATTTTCAAGTGTTCATTTTTTTCTGATAAGTTTTATTTTATATAGTTATTTCATACGATAGAAAGGGGGTATAACATCATGGTTGACAGACGTGATTTACAGCGACTCTAAGGGAGGAAGCGCCCAACAGAGAATTTCTTTGGCGCTGGAATGCGACTGTTGAGAAGAGATGCAACATTATCACATACATAAGTTGCTACTTTGCAGTACAACTGAATATAGTGTAGTGTGATTTTAAATGTCCAAAAACATGCTCTGAACATAGTGTATGTACTGTTTGCAGTGATGCTATTGCTGATAAGTAAAGTCAGTTCGCTAGCAAGCTAGTTTAGCAAGATTCTATAATTGGTCACAGTAACTTGGGTAACAATGGAAACATATTGTAAAACAATTTCTCTACTCAGAACATAGTATTATGCACTATTAGCAGCAAAGCTATGTTCAGCACGAAGCGCTTTTTATCAGTGAAAAATAGTTAACTTGCTAGCTAGCATCCTAGCTGGTAAATTGAGATTCAATAACGGATCACTAGACAAGTTAGCTAGCTAGCTAGCCATCATTATGGGACTAACATTGAAACGCAAGATGGCAAGGAGTCCATTTACCCACAGGCTTTGGCTAGCTATTTACCTTATTTTGAAGGATTGTCATAGATTTTGAAGCAGGCTGTATGAGGCACTGAAACATAGTCACACGTGGCGTCGACAGCTAGCAGTCGGTACAAGATAATAGAGCCTGGCAGGAGCACCGGACATCGATATGGTAGCCAAACAATGTAGCTACAGCTATGGAAGAGAAAAGCAGCAAACATATGTAGTCTCTATATAACTGTACTTGAACCTAGCTGACCCTTTAACAAGCTTTCAGTCGTGGTAGGACGATGCATGTCAATGGACCGAACGTTTGGTTATGTTTTCTTACAAGGCCTTGTAGGGCAAATTGCCTCCGGTCTTTTATCTGAAAATGATGCAGCCTGCAGGGCTGCGTAAATAGTTCAGGGATGTGCTTGCGACTAAGTGAGGCGGCTGTATGGGCTGGACCTCCAGACCGCAGCTCGACCCCCCCTTATCACTGCTGTGCAGACTCTGGCTCCAGATGTGCTAGATGTTAGCATCCGTATGAAGGATATTTTGGCTGTATTTTTGTACAGTGTTAGGATGTGGAGGCGTGTCGTCCATCTTTATATGCAGTCTAAAAGGTGGATAAAGAGCAGCGCATTGACGGGTACTAACAGTGGGCAGACTACATAATTCACCTGTAAACCCCCCTGCCCAGGAGTTGGAGGAGTGGTGTGACCCCACAGTGTTTGACCTACCGGAGGAGAGCCAGGGCCCTGAGGTGCTGCAGTTCCGGCTTGAAGGCAGCGCACTGCAGGAGCTGAGCCGAGGCAGCCGAGGAGAACTGATCCCCATCTCTCCTGGAGCGGCTACTCCCCCCTCCATTCTGACCCGCCGCACCAGCCGCCGCTGTATCGCCCTCTCTCCCGACGCTAACGACTCCATGACCCCCAAGAGCACCCCCGTCAAAATCCTGCCTTTCTCGCCCTCTCAGGTACTGGTCCGATCCCTTCCGCAGAGTCCCAAGCAGCACCTTTGTCACATTGGTCTGCTTGGGTTATGTTTCGTGGATTCTCTGGTCATCCAAAAGCCTGGTTTAAAATCTTAAGGCTGTGAATGTTGTGTATTTCCAGTTCCTCAACATGTGGACCAAGCAGGACTCCTTAGACCTGGAGAACCCATCCCTCACGTCAACTCCTGTGTGCAGCCAGAAGGCCATTGTCACCACACCTTTGCATCGGGACAAGACCCCGCTGACCCAAAAGGAGAACTCAGTGTATGTATTTAATTCACTAAAGCTAATAGTGTTGGTGCAGGAGCAAGGAAAAATAACTCATTCATGTAGAAAAAAAATCTTAGAAATCCACAATATCATGCTGGTATTTTCTGTGCATTTTTTACACAGATTTATCACACCGAACCATAAATCTGAATTTGACACCACCCCACGCACTCCAACACCCTTCAAAAATGCCATGGAAAAATACGGCCCACTGCGACCCCTGGTGAGTCTTAAGTATCTTGTGTCAGAGAGACTGATGATAAATGGTGACATTGTGTTTGCATATAAATCTAGCTAGAAAAGTATGCTGTTAAGAAAATGAATGCTCTTTGCGTTCTTTAGCATCCTACTCCAAACCTCGAGGATTTAAAGGAAGTCCTGCGTAGCGAGGCTGGCGTGGAGCTGATTGTAATGGATGAGCCTCCTGCTGAGCAGAAACGCAAGCAAGTGGTGAGTGTGAAGTTTTCATGGCAACATATTTTAAGTGACTCCCAATTTACCAGTGAACAGTCAAGTGTTGTGAATTTCTTAAGAATGCTCCTGTGATCTGGAAAAACCTAGTACGTGTGTCACTTTTGGTAGAAACTGAGTTTAACATTCATCTGCAGTAATTAAGAGTGGTGAAAATCTTAAAACCCTAGCTATTAGTGACATTTGAACTTTCAAAATCAAGTTTCTATCATATTTTTTTTGTGTTAGGAAAAGTCCAGAGCCTAAAATTTGTGTTCACTTGTGAGATCTTTGCCACTGATAAACGTGCTAGGTTTTTCCAGATCACAGGAGAATGAAATGGCACCCATTTCTTTCAGGGTGATGAGCCCAGAGTATGATTTATTACTCGCTCTAAAATGACCCGCCTCTAACAGTAACAAACCTACTGTTCCTCTCTCTCCTTTTTCCTCAGCATCGACCTCCATTGAAGAAAGTGCGCAAGTCCCTGGCACTAGATGTAATGGACTGCACTAATCACGCAGCTTCCCAACACCAGCCGACTAACTCCTGTATTATCAGCCCAAAGGTTAAGATATTGTCCTTCATGTAATATGCTAAGTCTATTATACATTGACTGCTGAATGAATGGTTAATGAGTGCTGGCAAACTACCCCTGCTGGGTTAATACCCATTTAAGACATGCAGTGAGTGAGCCAAACGGACACGGCCTGGATGCAGCTTCGCATAGTAGGCATTTAAAGTGGAGGCAGTTTCAATTGTTGAAGGTACCCGGCCCTGACCAATAACAGCTATCGGGCAGTCCTTGTTTTATACCTTTTTCAGTCATTGATGATTGAGTACATACAGTTCTCATCAGCTAAACTTTGTTGCGATGATCAATATCTTAAACGACAATATATAGACATGGAAAACTCCTTGGACTGGAAAACTAAATGCACATACGACGCATGAAGACTGCAAATACTGCAGAAGAGGGAACAGGATGAGCAAGCTAGCTAAATGGCAGCTGTCGTCGTCGTTTTAATTTTTCAGTTGCCGTGCTGGCACATGGTTAGATAGGAAGCTAACGGTGAACGGTGACTGCCACATTAGAATTAATTAGGAAGTGAGCAGGACTAACGGTGCAAAAATTTGCGGAGATGTGAGCTTTTTTTTTTTTTTTTTTTTTTTTAGGACGCCTGCGACATTGCTGAGCATTTTTTTTTTTTGATTGAAACCCATATGTTCTGTTCATTTTTTTTTTCCCCTGTCGTGCGATGTTTTTTATGATTCCGTTGCGTCGCATCATTTATCTAAAATGGGTGTAATGGTTATTTGGAAGAATCAAGGGGACAGGATTACGGAAGTGCAGAGTGGACCAAAAACAAAGTGACTGCAAATACAGAGCTGCATAAAACTTGTGTATTCATACTACAGTTAGTCAGATCCGGTATTCTTATTCTTCTAACCAGTGCTTTCAATTCCTTATTGACAGAAAGAAGAAAATGTTCTGGATCAGGGATTTATTCTGGCTCCAAGTGAGAGTGTTCCTGATCCAAGCCC
Source organism: Gymnothorax javanicus (assembly GCA_029692085.1). Classification (NCBI taxonomy): domain Eukaryota; kingdom Metazoa; phylum Chordata; class Actinopteri; order Anguilliformes; family Muraenidae; genus Gymnothorax; species Gymnothorax javanicus. Next base: position 37,920,075 of record CM056202.1, read on the forward strand.
AGCTCCTCCCACTCCGGTGAGCACCACCTGCACATACTGGGTATTAAGTCTGATTCAATGTCATGTGGATTTTGCGTGCTCTGCATAGTTTTCTGGGTTGTCTATGAAACTTAAAAACAAATTCCAAGTGTTGCAAAACAATGTTATTCGGTACCTGTTAAATGTACCCCGCTGTACTCATATTGGTAGGGAGGAGTTTATGAGAGCTGGTCTACTTCCCGTACATTTAAGAGTTGAACAACTTAGGCTAAACCATATGTTTAACATTGTTAATGGTCAAGCTCCCAAATACTTATGCTCTAATGTAACCATGGTCCACACGCAGCACAGTTATAACACTAGGGCCAGCATCTGCTCCTGCATAGGTCCTAGAGCTAATAATACTGTTAAAAATTCTTTCTTTTATACTGGTATCATGGCATGGAATAGTTTGCCTACTGCTATAAAACTCCTATCATCTCGAGGGATTTTTAAAAGACTTTAAAAAGCTTTAAAAAGCTTTTATGGAACAAGGTGAATATTTATTGATCTGGGATAGTTTATTGCATTTTGGTTTTTGTTTTATGGAATGTCTTTTTTCACTCCTAATACTGCATGTCTTTTTAGATTGAATTTGTCTGTTTCTTGTCTATTTGTGTCTTGCGTGTAACACCAAGGACCATGCTGGAAATAAGTATTGTACTTTAGCATGTTATCCTTTGGATTGCTGTTTTATTGTCTTAATCCAGAAATAAATCAATCAATCAATCAATCAACACAAAAACCAATCTCTTATCTTTCACAGCAAGTCTGAGGCACAGCCAAGTGCACTTCCAAAGTAGTATAGTACAAAGGGTGAAAGTCGGTGACAAACGTTTTGGATTTACAGGCATGCTATGCTGGAGGCCAGTACTACAATCTGTGTGTATGTCTGTGGTTGTGAGAATTTTCACTGTGGTCACTGATCCTCTGTTCTTTTCTCAGATGTCCCAAGCATGGGAAGCTGTGGTTTGTGGACGCACAAAGGACCAGCTCATCATGACTGAGAAGGCCCGCCGTTACCTGCGATCACTGCAGCCAAACCCTCCAAACCGCGCCCTCATCTTGTCCTGAGTCCTGGGCATCCCTGTGGCCAGTCCTTTATTTCCCCTTCACAGTCTAAGGGGTAACTGTTGCAAAGGTGTCTCTAATCTACAAATAATCAATTCAATGACTTTGGCCAAGGATTGAAAATGTAATTCTTCAGCAAAGGAACAATGCTGACATTTCTTATTGAATTCTCCCTATGAAAGTATCAGGGGATGCCACGGATCAGCGGTTGTTATGCTGCCATTGTAGAGATTTCCTCGTTATTGTTTTAGAACCTACTATTTTTTTTTCTCCTGCCTATTTAAATTTGCCGCGGAACTTGTATATGATGACAGCACAAAATCTATGAATTTTGGAAAAAAATTTGCATCATTGTTCATAGTGTTCACTAATACTTTATCAAAGGATAAGGCCCCATTCTCATATTAATCACTCTACAGTTCGAGGATGTTGAATGATTTCTTTCACACTTGGTGTGAGCATGATCTGTCAAGATAAAGGATAAAACCTTGTGGATTTGGTGGTAATCGCATATGCACATACGCAGGAAAAAACCCTGCTGTTGCAGACGACTGACTTTTCTAGTTTGTAATTTAATATAATGGTAGCACTAAATCGGGGAATCAAATCTTTGTGTACCTTTTTATTGTGGTATTGATTTGTCCGGTGTAATCAGGAAATGTCATCATTACCACATGCCTTACAGTAATGCTGTGTGATAATGATGTTATATTGACCCTCCGTGACCTAACTTTACTTAAATGCATTTTCCCATTGAAGGTTTGTTACTTATTTCTCTTTTAAGTATTCTGGGTATTCATGATTTTTTTCCTGTATTTTTTTGTGTAAAGCTGTTAAATTCTCAGTTTAAAAATTATTTGTCCATATGGTGGTTCTTCCTGTGGGATTTACTGCCTGTTTGGTTATGTTTGTGGACTTTAATGTGTCATAGATTCAGTTGAGCTTACATTCATAACTAAAAATATCAAATATGGTAGTGATGTAATGAACTTCTATCACTAGCGAAAAAAAAAAAAAACAGCTAGCTAATAACAACATTAGGTTGAGCTATTTTTAGTTGCTCTGTTTTGCCATGTTTCTTTTTTACCATGTTAAAGGTTTGTCAGGGATTTTGGTTCACATGCTCCGAGGGAAAAGAATAGTTTTGCTCCCAAAATGTGTTCCATTTGTAAATGAATTGAGCAAGACAGGAATTGAAATCAGGACCTTGTTGAAAGTGAGCCATCTGTGACAGGCTTTCTGAGAGCCGTGGTGTCCAGTCTGCATTGTTGTTCTATCCTCAGGTGTGAGCGAAGAATACTAATTGTTTACAGCAATTTTTGAATGTCGGTATATTCACTTTGGGCGTATTCCTACTTAAGGAGGCTTGCTGACTCTTAATGACCTCCTGGTCTATGGGCATGTGTGACCAGGAGGCTGATTTTAGTTTGCGGGCCTTAGTGGGGGCATGCCATAGTGAATGCTGGAAGTGTTCCTTGTGTGTGACTGAAGATCAATGCCGCAACATCTGTGCTGTAAAAATAAGCTTTCATTCAGTGTGTGATCCTGATAAAAAATACGTGTAAAACTAATGCATAATTCTGTTACATATGGTTGTTGTATAAGTGGATAAATCAGAAGTTGTATATTTGTACAATTGCAAATTAAAAAAACCTTTTCATAAAAGCATTAGAAATGGGTCATTCCACATCATGTCACCTAGAGGCTCCCAAGTGACCCCACAGAATCAGTTGGAAAAATTTACCGCGTGTTTATCTCTGTGACAATAGGAAACATTCAAAATTTTAGCTTTCATTTCCTATTATTTTTTTTTCAGGAATGAGATTTCAGAAATAACCTTTAGCAGTCTTGAGTGCAAATTTGCATTTTCGCTAAGTTTAGGAACCTATGGAGGTCTTGGAGTTGAATCTTCGTAAGTAAATTAATATGTACCCAAATTTTCAGATTTTGGCATTGGATTCAATGCCATGGCCTGGTTGTCCGTCGTTCGTCGTCTGTAAACATCTTCTGTGAAACCACTGTACCTATGTGGCAGCAACTTGGCATGCATGTTCTTTCCAATGAGGACACCAAACATTATACAAGACTTTCCATCTGATTGAAAATATCTTATAGAGCCATAATCAGTCATTTAGGCAACCATTGAGTGGAAAATTGGCAGAGGTACCCAGCACTGCTCCTTTCTCATTCTGTGAGGCCATCAAAATATGCTGCCTCTCTCTTTGGTTTATTTGATTGTTTTTCAGCAGGATTATAGCAAACCTACTGGCCGAATTTTCTTGAAACTTGGTGGAGGGGTGTAGCATGGGCTAAGGAAGAACCAAACAAATTTTGAAATGGATCTGAATGACAGGGTGGATACAAAATTATTTTTCACTTTTTTTTTTTTTTTTTAGCCCGCCACCACTCCCCCACTTTGGAGGACAACTTTGTTTTTATTTACAAATATGAAAGTGCAAATTAAACAGCAGAATTGGGTTACAAATGAGAGAAAGGAAAAAGTGTGTGTGTGTGTGTGTGTGTATATATATATATATATACACACACACACACACACGTGTATATATATGTATATATACAACCCCAATTCCGAAATAGTTGGGATGAAGTGTAAATTGTGAATAAAATCAAAATTCAATGACTTTCAGATCACATGAGCCAATATATTATTTACAATAGAACACAGATAACATTTCAAATGTTGAAACTGAGACATTTTACATTTTTATCCACAAAATGAGCTTATTTCAAATTTTCTGGCTGCAACAGGTCTCAAAAAAGTTGGGACACAGGCAAAAAAGGGCTGGAAAAGCAATTAATATATAAGAGAATCAGCTGAAATGATATTTAGCAAATAATTAAGTTAACTGGCATCAGGTGTGTTACATGATTGGCTATAAAAGGGATGTCTTAGAGGCTGAGCCTCTCAGAAGTAAAGATGGCCAGAGGCTCTCCAACCTGCGAAGACTTGCATAAAAAAATTGTGGAGTACTTTAAAAACAATGTTCCTCAACGTCAAATCGCAAAGGCTTCGAAGGTCTCATCATCGAGAGTGCATAACATCTTCAAAAGATTCAGAGAAACTGGAAAAATCTCTGTGCGTACGGGACAAGGCCGAAGACCTTTACTGGATGTCCATGATCTTCAGGCCCTCAGACGCCACTGCATCACTGGCATGATTCTGTCATTGACATTACTAAATGGGCCCAGGAATACTTCAAGAAACCACTGTCTGTAAACACAGTCCGCTGTGCTATCAACAGATGCCACCTAAAACTCTATCAAGCAAAAAAGAAGCCATTGTTGCGCATGATCAAGAAGCGCCACCGTGTTCAGTGGGCCAAGGCTCATTTAAAATGGACTGTAGCAAAGTGCCAAAGTGTCCTGTGGTCAGACGAGTCCAAATTTGACATTCTTGTTAGAAATCATTGGCGTTGTGTCCTCTGGGCTAAAGAGGAGAAAGACCAACCCTCCTGTTATCAGCGTTCAGTTCAAAAGCCAGCATCTCTGATGGTATGGGGATGCATTAGTACATATGGTTTGGGATACTTGCATGTTTTAAAAAGCACCATGAATGCTGAAAGGTATATATAAAGGTTTTAGAGCAACATATACTCCCCTCCAGACGACATCTATTCCAAGGAAGGCCTTGTGTATTTCAGCAGGACAATGCAAAACCACATACTGCAGCTATAACAACAGCATGGCTTTGTAGTAGAAGAGTTTGTGTGCTGAACTGGCCTGCCTGCAGTCCTGATCTTTCACCGATTGAGAGGATTTGGTGCATAATTAAAGGAAAAGTCCGTCAAAGGAGACCCAAAACTCTCCAGCAGCTGGAAGCCTGTATTAAGAGTGGGATCAAATTCCAATGGCTAAACTCAAGAAACTTGTCTCCTCAATGCCCAGATGCCTCCACTCTGTGTTAAAAAGAAGAGAGGATGGTACACCATGGTAAACAGGCCCCTGTCCCAACTTTTTTGAGACCTGTAGCAGCGATCAAAATTGAAATGAGCTCATTTTGTGGATAGAATTGTAAAATTTCTCAGTTTCAACATTTGCTATGTTATCTCTGTTCTATTGTGAATAGAATACTGGCTGGTGTGATTTGAAAGTCATTGCGTTTTGATTTTATTCACACATTACACTTTGTCCCAACTATTTCGGAAATGGGGTTGTATATATATACACGTTATATATAGACAGCCACAACTTTCAACTGATTATACTCTCATTCACATCCAAATGTGAATTAAGATAAGATACACTTTATTGAACCCCGTGGGGTAATTTGTCCTCTGCATTTGACCCATCCTATAGTTAGGAGCAGTGGGCAGCCACAGAACAGCGCCCGGGGACCAACTCCAGTTCTAAAGCCAGTTCCTTGGTCGGGGGTACTGGTTGGAGTGTTCCTATGATGCATGTTTTTGTGGGTGGGGGAAACCGGAGTACCCGGAGAAAACCCACGCAAACACGGGGAGAACATGCAAACTCCACACAGAAAGGCCCCAGGCCGGAATCGAACCGCGCTAACCACTATGCCACCGTGCCACCCAATTATCGGCATTGAACACCAGAGATAGTAAGGAAAGTGATTTTTGCAGAAATAGTCTACTCAAAGAGGAGCGGATCATTAGCCTTGGCAGATGTCAGTGCTTTCTGAGTGCCTGTCAAGTATATAGTCTATAGTTTTATCCCAACAGCAAACTTGAGAGGAATGAGCTGAAAATAAGATATACAGCCATTCAAGCCTTTATTTAAACTCGGAACCCACTGAGGGAGGCCCTCATTTCCGGTGGGGCCGAGTGCACAAATGGACAATTATAAAAACAACAAATCATACAAAGAAAAGGAGGGAATACAAAACAATGAATAAAAAATTAATTAATTAAAATATTTATCAAAACACACATGATGATACCAATAAGTCTCGGATCTTGGCCTTAAACTGATTGAATGATGGAAGAGAGACCAGTTTTAAAGTGCTTTGTAGAAAATTCCAGGAATATGGAGCAGAGAATTGGAAGGCAGTCTTGTCAAGCTCAGTCCGAGCACAGGGGACCTCAAGCATAAGCCAGTCATTTGAACGAGTAGGATAAGGGTTATCATACTGCGTTAGTGACATGGAAATGTAAGGCGGCAATTTACCAAGAAGTGCTTTCAGTATAAACAACAACCAGTGCCTATTTCGCCTCGTTTCAAGAGATGACCAACCAACCGTATCATATAAAAGACAGTGGTGAGTATTATAACTTACATCTCCATAATCCAGAACAGACAAGAAGGTTGCTTCCACAATTCTTTTCCTGCAAGACATGGGAAAGCAAGATTTGTTTCTGTACAAGAAGCCAACTTTCTGACAGAGTTTAGTGACAAGGTTACCAATATGATATTTGAAATTGAATTTATGATCAATCCATATTCCAAGATACTTGTACTCTGAGACTCCCTCAATGGAGGAGCCATTTGCCGTGGTGATGCATAGACTATCAGGGTCAATATTTTTTGCATTTCTAAAAAGCATAAATTTAGTCTTACTTGCATTTAAAACGAGTTTAAGGCTTAAGAGTGCCTCTTGCAGGGCATTAAATGCTATCTGGAGTCGTTCAGTTGCCAGTTGTACAGAATCTACTATACAATCGACAATCGTATCATCAACATAAAAATGGGCTTGGCAGTTTTTTAGTGTAGAGGCAGTATCATTTATGTACAAAGTAAAAAGGACAGGACCCAAAATTGAGCCCTGCGGTATACCTTTTGAGATGGGTAACAGCTCTGATTGGAAATTTCCTGCCTTCACACACTGACGCCTCTCATGCAGATAGTTCTGAAAGAATTTACAAGCAGTAATATCCATACCAATATTTGAAAGTGTTTGTAGGAGCAAATGATGGTCTACAGGATCAAATGCCTTAGAAAGGTCTACAAAAAGGGCAGCACAATGCTTCTTTCTATCTAACGCAGTTAATATGTCATTTGTAACCAAAGTGACAGCGGTGATTGTACTGTGATTTGATCTAAAGCCAGATTGAAGAGGACTGAGAATTGAATAAGACGAGAGGTAGGATTTGAGTTGAGTGTTAACTAAGGTTTCTAAAATTTTTGCCAAATATGGTAGCTTAGAAATTGCCCGGTAATTATTTAACTCATTAGTGGTGCCACCTTTATGCAATGGAGTTACATGGGCAGTCTTCCAGGCCATAGGTAACAACCTGAGGCAATACAGAGATTAAACCACGAGTTAATTGTTCAATGATGGATGGAGCTGCCAATTTTATCAAGTAAGCATCAAGATTATCCTCTCCAGTCGGACATCTGGCATTTATGGCTTGCATAGCATCCAGAACGTCAATAGATGAGTAGGGTCGGAAGGTGAAAGAGGAAGTGGAATCCATTTTACCCACACATGTTTCAGGAGCACTGGGACGATCGGAGTAGATTTTTTCAAATAAGTGGCCGGCACATATGAAGTGCTCATTAAAGATTATGAGAAGCAAGCAAAGTCCATTTCAATTTCAATGTGTGGCACTTGTATTTTTGTATTTTGTTGCAATCCATATTTGAGCTTGAAAACATTGGTGAGCAGAATCTCTTGATGTGTTTCTTATAAGATGGTCAGATACATTAATTCATTGGTTTCATTATTTAACTGGTGAATGCAACAGCGAAAAATGTTTGACTCAACTGATCCAGGCACCTTTGCTGTACGATGGTGCTGATGAGCTGCGACTAATGGTTGGTTATAAGCCAATCTATGGGAAGACTACTTTAATGGCGGCGAACGTCGGATAGGGCGGGTTTGTAGGGTGACTGACAGCGAAGACCGCCCAATTAAAAACCGACACAATGCTGAAACGACCACGGCTCCAAATCATAAGTCTTGCAGTTATTATCGCAAAATATGGGGTTAAAATTCATTATCGCAACGGCTTATGAATGCACTTTCCGAATCTGAAGTCTCATCATTTATACATTCGTCATTTTCTGCTTTTTTCGCCTGAAATTAGTGCCCTTCATATTTTAAATTAATGCGATGGGCAGTACCAATTATTTTATCAGGGTTACTTATTGCTACTTACATTATTATGTGTCTGAGAGTGACATGTATCGAGTCTTAAACGTCACATAAAGGTTTCATACAAAAATAAAATGTAAATACTCAGGTCAGATTTTTTTTTTATCTGAATGATTTTAGTGCCGTTAAAAATGTTAAATAGTTTATCAACCCGGCATTTATTAGATGGTGTACTCTGCAGGTCCCGGAAGTAGTTTGTGGGTATTGGTGAGCTTTCTCTTGGCGACATGGCTAGACCACGTAAGTGGCGAAAAACCTGTAATATTTTCACAGTATTATCAATACAGATGTGACTGAAGCAATAAATTTGTATTATGTGATTTCACGTATAACAATTCTATTTCCAAGCTACATGATTGTGCTCAGGATGACATTATCGGCACGTAAAATGAAATTTATGCATATGTGGCTAACATATTAGCTAACTATGTCTCATTCATGGTTTGATGGCTGATGTTAGTTTGCGCGAAATGATCGAGGTGTGAATGAACAACTCCACAGAAGTCATTTTGAATAAACCTGCTGCTGTCACGTTAGCTGGACATTTGTATGCACCGTGGAACGGTACCTAAACCGACTGCAGACGTGCCATTTGCGGGCCAGAATTTCAGAAGTGGTTCGCTTACTTGTCAGTTAACTAGTATAGGAGGTATTCGCCGGTGTCATATTGAGGACGTATTAAGCCGCTTTCACACTGAACGCGAAACGAATTTTTCGCACGACAGATTACATTCAAAGTCAATGCAAAGACGCGTAATTGCATTGACTATGAATGTAATCTGTTGTGTGAAAAATTCGTTTCGCGTCCGGTGTGAAAGCAACTTCAGTAGTAAAATAGCAAGTTGCGCCTCGGATCCATGGTCAAGTCTGATGAATGGAATTGCATTTCTGTTAAGGGATGGCGAACTTTTCTTTCTTGCAATGTTTAAGTATTTGTAAGGGTTTTTCATTCATTCATTTACAAATGCTGGTTTGATGCGCATCTGTAACGTGTCAAATGATTTGTCTCGACGAAATGGCTAATGTACCGCGTTATGATTTGGGTTTATTACTAAATTGAAATATTTTCGCAGGTTTGTTCTGTTTAGTTCTCCTCGCTCTGGCTGTGGGGATCCAGGCCCTCACACCGTCCCACCACTTATCTGCTGCGGATGTTGCGAGGTTGAAAGCCTATTTGGACCAGCCTTTCACGGACCTTGAATCTGCCTATTACTCCATTATTGGCCTGAACAAGTTGGGTGCGACGGTGTCTGATGAACATGTAAGAATTTATCGTTGTCTATGTAACAAGCAAACAGGAGGCAAAAAAAACTTATGAATATTGATTCTGTTGATACGACCCGTTTTTCACGTACCAGGTTTGAAGCTTGTCAAAGGTGTTGTTGCGCGGAGCATTTGCAGAAATCATTAACACTGCGCTCTAATGGAAGTATTTTTTTGGTTATGTATTGTATATTCAGGCAGCTTGCCAGTTTCTGAAGTCCCAGCTTGATCCGACCAGTATCAACTCCCTCTTCTTTGCTTCTGAGGCCAGCCAGGCCATTTCAGGATGTGAGGTAATAAAGCAGTTTCCTTCAGGGGCTTTAGTAACATGCATGTCCTCCTTTTCGATGGCCCTTGAACCTGACTGCTCCATTTTTATTTAATGGAACATGAGTTTGTCTTTACATGTGCAGGTATTGAACTGACCATTCTGTGGCACATGCTATGGCGCATCCCTTTAAAAAAACATTGCCACTGTGAAACCTCTCCTATGAGTAATGAATCCATACATCAATGTGTGCAGTTTTGTCAGTTACAGCATGGTGCCTGTACCTTGTGTAGATCCCTGTGTCCAATGAGACCCGCGACATCCTGCTGGCAGCAGTGAGTGAGGACTCTACGGTTGCCCAGATCCATCGCTCTGTGAGCGCGCTCAGTTCGCTTGGACTTCCCCTGGCCTCACAAGAAGTGGTCAGTGCCCTCGTTGCACGCATTGCCAAGGAGGACAATGTCTTGGCGTAAGTGTTACCATTTTTCTGGAGTATACTAGAATGTGTGGGTATTACTGCTGAAAATCATCTGGGCACCGTGGGAAAGTTCTATTTGGGGGCAGGCTGTTATTTTTTTAATGTGTCCATATTGTAGTTGGCCAACAAGATGATGTAATTGTCAAACATGAAACTACATAAAATCTGGTATGACAACTTTAAATGATGAGAGCAAATGCCTGGCTCATCTTGCTTAACGTGGTCAGGGAATGACTTGAGGAATAGTGAACAAAAAAGATGGTGGCATAAATGTTAGATTTTTTTTTTTTTTTTACCTCAGTCTGATAGGAGTCCTTTAATTGCTTGCCTGATTAAAGAAAAAAAAAAAACTGTTAACCTTCAGAACCTAACTAGCTTCTTATGACTAGTCTTTTAGTGAGTGCCTGTGTGTTCAATATTACGATTCAATATAATTTGCCCGAACCTAGGAATGGCCACAAGGGGGCACAGTGGACTTGCAGTTGTTATAAACTGTGTAAACAAGTCTTCAAAGCTCTCTGTTCTTGAACTTGCATGAAATAATACGAATATGTTTACTTGGCTTAGGAAAGGGATGGTTACATTCAGGTTTACTTAAATTAAAAAAAGCAGTTTTTTGTAGCTGATCTGCTGCCCTGCCTTAGCTCTGAGTTAATGCTGAACCCCCCCCCCTCTGCACAGCATCATTCTGGCTCTACAGACCGCCTCTCGGCTCTCCCTGCAGGCTGACCTGTCCGGAATCCTGGAGGAGATTGAGGTGAGCGTGGCAGCTGAGTTTGGGGCATGCCTTCTCTATGCTGAATTACCCCTGCTGTCCTTCTGACTTCTTCAGTGGGATTGTCTTAATTACTATTATCAATGGGGCATAGGACTGCCATCCCATTGGATATCAAATGCTCTTGTGAACTCTGATATTTGAGTTGTAAGGGGGATCCTGTTTGTGTGGTTCAGCACTGTCTGGAAGGCCATGGTTAGTGATTTTTTTCATGTTCGGTAGTATGCTGAAATTGCACGAGTTGTATTTTTACTGTATTTCAATGTACAGGACTTAGCTGTGCGGCTGGATGAAATCGGTGGAGTTTACCTGCAGTTTGAAGAGGGACTGGAGGTTACTGCCCTGTTTGTGTCTGCAGCCTACGCCCTATCTGATCATGTGGACACCAAGCCTCCTCTTAAAGAGGTAGCTACAGTACTTACAAATTCTGCTTGTTTGGCTGAACACCGTTTGAAATGGCCTCTTAAACTTTGCGGGCTTTCTGCTCATCATGGTTGTTTGCTCCTGTCCGCCTGCCTCATTAGAAACCTATTCGTACAGGATTCATTTCAGGACAATGTCTACATAATTTTCACAGGACATCTGTCATGTATTTGGCCTTTTTGAAATGGGATTAAGTATCTCTGTAATAAGTTTCCATGAGTGCCTCCATTATCAAACAAGGGATAAAACTGGTAAAAGTTATTTCCAGCAGGAAGTCGCTCAATATTTTGAGGATTTAAATTGGCTTGAAATTAGTTTTACCTGGGGTAATTCTTCCAGAGCATCTCACAGTAATTTTTGCTGACACAGGAGCACACAGTCTGTACAAGTTATGGAGATGGCAAATTCAAACGTGACTAAAATGGGCAAGATAATCCAATAATTATGTCAGGACCCCACCGTGTAAAACTAATCTCATTAAAATGGGGCTTAACTGATATTTCTTGGATAATGAAACATTTCCTTGTTTGTGTTTAATGCATATTTTGCATTCATATATAATGTTGGTTGTTACAGGACCAGGTCGTTCAGCTGGTGAACTCAGTCTTCAGTAAGAAGTCATGGGACTCTCTCTCTGAGGCCTTCAGCGTGGCCAGCGCGGCCGCCGCCCTCTCCAAAAACCGCTTCCACATCCCCGTCATCGTCAGTGCACAGGGCCCAGCCACGGTGTCCCACAGCCAGCCGCTGCTGCAGGTATGAGCTGCGGTTTAGAGCGCCCCCCTGTGGTGCCTGCTCGCTGCTGTCCTTCGGTCTCACTGTGGTTTGCTTTGCTGCTCTGTCCCACAGCTGCAGGTAACAGACGTCCTGTCGCAGCCTCTCGACTCGGCCAGTGTCCTGGTGAGAAGTGCCGTGTCCGTGGCCTCCGAGAGTGTCATTCTGAGCCAGGAGCCCTTCAGTCTCAGAGAGTACGTTTTTTTTTTAATACACACACACACACACACACTCACAGCTTTACAAGTTTAACTGTGTAGCTGAAGTTTTGTGACACTGTACATTTCTCCTTCTGAGCTCATGGTAGCAATGTTTCACACCAAGCTTGGACTTCCTTCTGTTTTTCAGTGGACTTTTTGAGCTGAACTTTATGGCCAGCCAGCCAGCCAGTGGATACTATCAGTTCTCTGTGGTAGTTGACGGTGACAGTCGCTTTGTGGCCAACAATGTTGAGGTAAGTGGGTAATACTTCTCATGAGATGCCGTTTGGATTATAAGCTTTTATCTGACTGCCACTGTGTGATAGCTTGTAGCATTGAACAACCTATTTCTCCTCTGTTCTTTTTTCTGACTGGGTGTATTTGTTTGATTTTTAAGTATTTGTGAATTCCGTATGATGTTTGCTTTTACTATTTTTTTATTTTTTTAATCTTTGTTTTTGGAGATAATTTGTTTAGGGATTTTGAAGGAATTCCAAAGTGCCTTCTCAACAGTCTGTCTGACTTGTCATTCAAAGAACCAACACACAGGAACATTTTAAAGATCATCAGCATTTTAAGCTGATAAGAATGCAGCGTCAGGAAGAATTCTGAAGTGGTGCCCAAATTTCTCCATAATAAATTCCTTAAAATCCATCATTAATTCAGGTACTTGCATATCAATGTTGCAGACCTGGAATATAATTGGTAAATTAATTCCTGAGCGTTTAAATGTCCTATTATTCATCACCCCCCTTTGGGAGGATCCTGACCTGCGGCCTCATTTGAGAAGGAATTTAGTGCTACGTTTTTGAAATTATATTGTTGTTGGACATTTTCCTCCCCATCTTGGGCCTAACTGTAGTTGAGATAGTGGTGTATTTGTGGAATTTCTGAGCTGGTTTAATTGTGGTTTTCTTGCCCATTGATTTAGCTAAAAGTGAAGGTCTCCACTGAGGTCGCCATTACCAACATGGATCTGTCTGAGGTGGATAAAGACCAGAGCACTGGAACCAAAACTACCAGGTCAGCCATTCCGGCTCAAAGTTTTTCCATTTCTCGCTACGCCAACCTACAGCTACTCTTAAAATAGAGTTTCCAAACTCAATTCACTGTGGTGTCTATCTTTGTCTTATTTTTTAGGGTGGACTATCCTAACAAGGCCAAGACCTCCTTCACTGCAGACAGCCACCAGAACTTTGCAATGTCCTTCCAGCTGGTGGATGTCAATACTGGAGTTGAGCTCACCCCTCATCAAGTATGTGGCTGTGCTACTGACGAGGGCATCGTACATATGCCCGTTTTACCAGATTTTATACTCTAATCACTCCCACTGGGAAACACTCTGCATATGTCACATTAGGCTTTTTACTCATCACTGTCACTGATCACAGAAGCCAAACAAACGGCACATTGACACTTCTTTTTAGAAGTACCGTTCTTGAGTTCGTGGACATTACTCATGTTTGTGCTCTTGTGTCAGTTGTATTTAAGTGGAATATTGTCTTGAAATTACCTCAAATAATAAATTTCTTGGACGTAATGTCCAACATTTTGGAACTAATTAAAAAGTTATAGTTGACTATATGAAGTTGGACAAAGTCTTTCAGTTTTCTGAATAGTATATTAAAATCAAACTAGTTTGGGACATATGGACCGAATGTAGGTTAAGTAACCAACTGTGCTGCAGAGTCATCTTGCTGTTCTTTTGTGAAAAAGGCTATTATTGCTAATTATGGTGCTTTTGGTCAAACTCTAGGATATAGGCAAATGCCTATTGTACCTTATAAATTATTCCACTTTATCTCTGCTGGAAAAATGTGGGTGTGTCCAAACATTTGACTGGTTAGGTATGCGTACACGTGCTCTGGATCAACCAAAAAAAGTCAATCTCACTCTGAAGAGAGGTGAAAATGATTTGTCTTCTCTCATTCCCATCAGTTCTGCTATTTTTCTAAGTATGGTCTCTTTGGCAATTTTCCCATCCCTCCAGACCTTTGTGAGGCTGCACAATCAGAAGACAGGTCAGGAGGTGGTGTTTGTGGCCGAGCCGGACAGCAAGAAGGTGTACAAGTTTGAGCTGGACACTGCGGAGAGGAAGACCGAGTTTGACTCCATGTCTGGCACCTACACTCTGTACCTGATTGTGGGCGACGCCACCCTGGATAACCCCATCCTGTGGAACGTGGTGAGTCCTGCGTTCCCACCCACCCCCCCTCACTTTTCTCCTACTGGTCTATATTTTTTTTTCGCCAGTTTTCAGTCTATGATGCACCCATTCAACTTACTGAAACCGAAGAGAACGCAATTCATCTTCAGGGAAACTAATAGGGCTTTTCCACTGGCACCTACTCGACTCAACTCGACTCAACTCTACTCGGTTTTTAGGGTTTTCCATTAGGTGATAGTACCTGGTACCAGGTGCTTTTTTTAGTACCTACTCGGCCGGGGTTCCAAGCAAGCGGAGTTGAGCGGAAAATGTGACGTCAATAGCCTGCAGGCCACTGATTGGCCAGGGATTAATGCTTGCTATGATGAACCCGCCCACGTTGAGGTGGTACTCAATTGTAATGGAAAACGATCGAAACCGAGTAGTGTCGTGTTGAGGCGAGTAGTGCTAAAACTGTGTAATGGAAAAGCGGCCTGTAAACGATAATGCCTGTAAAATGTGTTGTTTGTGCCTTGACTATGGCACAGGGACGCTCTGAGGTGTTCTCCTGTGTCAACACCAACCCCCCCCCCCTTTTTTTTTTTTTTTTTTTTTTTTTTTTTTTTTTTTTTAGGCTGACGTCGTGCTGAAGTTCCTTGAGGAAGAGGTTCCTTCCGTCATCCCGCTCAAAACTCTTTACGTCCCCAAACCAGAGATCAAGGTACACTTTCTACCTTCATTTCGGCTCTACAGAGCCCAGTGTATTTAGAACATCCAGGGCCTGTTGTAACTGTAGTTGCAACCGTTCTGCTGTTTGTAGCACTCGTTCCGGGAGCCAGAGAAGAAGCCTCCCACAGTGGTGTCCAACACCTTCACTGCCCTGGTCCTCTCGCCACTGCTGCTCCTGCTCATCCTGGTGAGACCTGCTCTGCTGCTGCAGCTGCTGCAAGAACTTCCCTTTGTAACCAAGGGAATGATGCATCTGTACGAATGACAGTATTATGTTTAAAAGCCATATGACTTTTTGTAAGTGTAGGAAATATTCATGTGGGTACAGCACGCGATACCTTGAAGGGGTTCTCTTCTCAAAGCATGATTTTGGCCCATTTTCATTTATTATATCCCCAAAACTGTTTTTGAAGATTTTAATGATATATTTTGGGGGCGGTTGCCATTGAAGATCCCTTGTGTTGGTGCAATAACTTCAACAGATTTTATGGAGGTCGCATGAAACTTTGTGTGTTAATTTCTGGTACTGAGGATGAATCCTACTGTTTTTTTTTTTTTTTTTTTTTTAACTACTTAATGACCTTTCCTATTGCAAGCACCGCCACCCGGTCAGACTTTACATTTCCTAATGCAGAACTCTTCACAGTTTTGACGAGAATTATGTCACACTTCTCTGTGATCATTTCTGGGCTGTTATTGATGTGGATCACCCTGTGACCCATACTGTAGCGCTACCACCAGGCCAAACTTTTAATTTGAAAAAACTCAATCAAGCTAACGCCTTTGATGTCAAATCGGCTGTTAGCATTCCTGGTGCACAGGGGAGGAACTGCATTCATTCTTATGGCTCCATTACTTTCATGTTGGTGCTATCATTAGTCGAAACACAGTTTAAAATGCTGTCATTCGCGGAGACCTTTTTCTCAGTGTGACTTAAAAACTTTCCTATTTTTCTAGAAACACTTTTTTTTTTCCCTCAAAATTGAGCAACTCCTTTTTATTTTGCTACTTAAAAGCTATTGAGAATTTGTCTGGGAATCCCAAGATGAAATTATTGTGCATATAAAATTAGACATTTTGTGCTGCGTGTTGATTGGTTTTTCTGTGTCCAGTGGATAAAGCTGGGTGCAAACATCTCCAACTTCAGTTTCTCTCCCAGCTCCATCCTCTTCCACCTGGGCCACGCAGGTGAGTGCCGACCAAACCCTGCAGTATTTCCCACCTTGTGTGCGTTTCATTACATATCACATCACTATTATTTATTCACTGCAGTACTGTGTTAATACTGCCATTTTTGGATGAACACCCCTCCCATATCAGTTAGTACAGGCATGAAAACAAATTTAATGATCAGTTTTTGCCTGTTCCTTTCAGTATTCACTATCTTCTATGACATTAAAATGCACTGAGCAGTTGGGGATCTGTTGTAGTTTCTTATTTCTGTGGACTTGTATGACTTCTGTCTGGTGGTTTGTTTAGCTCCACGCTTTAATGACTTGTCATTTCAGCCATGCTGGGCCTGATGTATGTGTACTGGACTCACCTCAACATGTTCCAGACCCTTAAGTACCTGGCCATCATTGGCAGTCTCACCTTCCTGGCCGGGAACCGCATGCTGGCTCAGAAAGCCGTTAAGAGGTATGTTCCCCTGGGGACGCAGAGCCGACCGTGTAAGAAGCCTGTGACCCCCTGCTTGACGGTTCAACGGCATCTCCAGAGGGAGTGTGGAGAAAGTGCACAGCTCTCTTCATGAAGAGGTTTAATAGTTTTAAGTGGGCAGGATGTGTAGGGTACTGGATGCACCACAGGCCCCTCTCCACCCCAGCCCGAGAGAGGAGGTTCCTCCGGGAGCTGGTGAGTCTGGAGCTGGGATTAGGTGAAGCGGAGGGCCTCTCTAACAGGGTAATCATCAGAGGTGCAGTGGCGTAAGCCAGCACTTCTCAGCTGCTTGAAGCTGGCAACTGGGAGCGCATGGTCCTGTGAGATTAGATTGATATCCATTTGCCTTGTTTTGCCTGTTACCATTTTCCTGCTAACAATTAGGGTGAGTGCAGACCGTCATTAGCTCTCCTCTAAAGGGCATGCCACTGGATATCTCTTACCTCACTGGCATTCTCAAGTCAACTCAACAGACTTGAAGCCCTTTTATATATGAAGGCCACAATGGAAAAATTCAGTCACATTTTCACGTTGTGGAGAAATGATGAATTAAAAATTTGAAATGATCTTAGAAACAAAGCACTGAAAAAATATGCAAAAATATAAAATATACAAAATATTATAATAAATAATATTATAATTATAATAGTATAATTATTATAACAATATATAATACTGTTATAATATATTAATGTATAAAATATACAAAAATGCTAAATTCGGACTCTGATCGTTTTTCCTTTGCGGTCTTCATGTGCTTCCCTAACTGTCATTTGGGTGATGCTAGTGCATAATGAGATACCTTCATCCTGACTGAAACTGTTATCTCTGTGACACTAGAACCAATCATGCAACATCCTGTCTCTGAGTCAATGCTGTAATAATTGGAATTTGAACCTAGATTGTCAAAAATGTGAAAATAGTCTTAAGAGTAGCAGCCCAAAATTTTAACTAAAGTGCATTTAAATGTATTGTTTTGAATATGTAGAATGACACTATGTATATGATGCATGCATTGCCAAATAATGTGCTGACACAAGATAAATGTTCTGTGGTTCTACGTGTATAAAGCTCTTTTCTTAACTCTTCCCAATAATGATGACATATCACACCTAGGTGTATGTCAGCTGTTAACTTCAATAGTACTGTTGTGTTATTTCAGTTTTGCTTCAACAGCAGCTTTAACTCTTTTCCCCATAATGGCTTATTATGACCTATATGTTTATCAATGGACCCTTTCCCCAGCCTCCCTTAGGGTCGTCATTTGTAGCCATTATGGGGAAAGGGAGCTCAGAGTCTATGGGGAAAAGAGTTAAAAGACTGTTAGCTGATGAAAAAATTGTATAAGTAGTATCTTAAATATGACTAAAACTATTAATGAAGCCCTCAATGTGGAATGGAGGTAAAAATAAACCTCTGGTATGACTTCCGTCTGCAACCCCAAATCAGAAAAAGTTGGCAGTGTACATTTAATTAAAATGAAGTGGAAACAGCAATTTTTGAATGATCTTTGCCCAGTACTACACTGAAAACAATTGACGGCACATTATTTTGTGTTTGACCACATGAATTTTATTGATTAAAAAAAAAAAAAAATTCCATTTTGATTCTTGCAACATTTCATGTATTTTCACCTGCACTTTATAAAATTTAGGGACTGAAGACTAATGTTTGAGGTGTAAATTTGTCCCATTCTTCCTGCAAACAAGTCTGAAGGTGTGCAGCAATTTGGCGTCTATGTCGATGTATTTTGCATTTCAAAATATGCCGCACATTCTCTATTGGGCACTGTAGGCAGGCCAGTCTAGCACCCGCACCCCCTACTTACAGGTTGCAGGCCTGAATGGTAGGAATGGATTTCTATTTAATTTCTTGTCACTGTCTGGAATGAAATTGGCCTCCAAGTCAAAAGTTAATTTCGAAATCACTGCTTTCTATTTTTATGTGATTTTTCCACATTGTCCCAACTTTTTCCAAGTGGGGTTGTGGTTAAAAATTAATAGGCATTGTCTCCAAGTTGCAACAAAATGGAAAGTTAATTTAAAAGTCTTTGTTTGTTTTGAAAGTGCATTTGTTTTGCTGTGGTTTATTCATGCTTTGTTCACTGTTGCTTTTTCTTGCGCAAGACTCCTCTTCCTGCAGGACCTCTCTTCTGTGCCTCACTATCTGCTCCTCTCTCCTGTCTTCCTTTCTCTCTCTCCCTCCTCAGGATTGCTGCGGAGCAGAGTAGTAGGTTGGCCAAGTATAGGAGCCTGCGGTAGAGGCCTTTTATAGTAGCACACAGGTCGGAGTAAGGGCTGCCTCTGCTACCCGCACATTCCTCTCCTGCTTTGTGCATGGCAATGTGCTGTAATGCCCTCAGGCCAAATGTACTCCATCCTGCTGCATCCTTCATGCCCATACTTCTCCCTTCCTGTCTAACCACAACTTCCTGTCCTCCTTTTATCCTGACCGGGTTGGATTTGTTAATCCCTGCAGCATTAATAATCACTTCATGTAAATGTGACGGTATCAGCTAAAGGATCGGCACACCTGAATTCCTTGTGTTTGCGTTTGTGTTTGTGAGTTTGTGCGTGCGTGTGTGTGTGTGTGTGTACCCTACGGAAGTCCTCATGTCCAGATCCATCTCTGAGCATCCTTATGCATTTGTGTCCGGTTGCTGTGGAAGTCATTGCCTGCTGATGGTGGTTTAATAAACTGCATGAACAAGATGGGGGGGGGGAATATGTATTAAATGGTTTTCATTGCAAAAAAAAATCATTTTTCTATGTTATTAATGGACTACTCTTTAGATTACGTTAGTTTTCATGCATGGAATAAATCCGTGCAAATTGCTGTCCTTTTGAAACTAATTTGTTTTTTTTTGCTATTCTTTTCAGACTTGGGAGTAAATGATTGCAGAAAACACCGGAAAGAAGTCCCAAGATCCTTTGTTGTTGATTTTTATAATTTCATTTTGAGGGACAGAGACCCAGGAAAAGTGCATTGCTGTTTTAAGTTGGGGATTTGAGATTGTTCTTGTAAGGGGCACTAATGGTGGTGAGGGAATATGCCAGACTATCTGCAATGGGACGGAAAGAAGTCTGTATGATATTTCTTTTTTGGCACAAAACTGAAGGAAAGAAATGGTTTGGGGTTTTCCTTTTGTAATTTACATTTTTTTTCTACTTCCAAGGCAGAAATTGGCTTTTTTGTTGATGTGAGCATTTGATTAGAAATTTGAGCTTGCACTAAGGATTTCTGCTCACTGTAACGGATGCAATCTAGTGGTTTCATTTTCATTTGTACATTCCCGTTGTCCATGATCAATCTGCATGCCATGTGTCTGCACCAGACTGCCTGTCCAGAGTCTCCTGAGGTGAGGCTTGGATTCGATGGGTTTTGTTCATTTTGGCATTCATCAGTTGTGGGCTCCTGTGTTGGGCTGGTGTGTGGCAGTCTCCATAAATGTGTGGCCGTCCCCCACCATTGTGCTGCATGAGCATCCTGTCCAATCAAGAGCTCGAAAATGCTGGGCCATCAATATGATGCTCTGGAAGTGATGTTTTTTTTTAAATAAAGGAATGAGGAGGATTCATTGTTCTGCCGGCTTGTTATTTTTGTTTTTTTTTGCCACTTAAGTCTCCATAAGGCCCGTATATTTAAAAAAAAAAAAAAAAAAAAAAGTTGATAATTCTTTTTGGCATAAAAAAGTGAGGTGGGGGTGAGGAGGTCCCCCCCCCCCCCCAAGACAAAGTGGTGGAAACTTGTTTAAACTGAAGACTGCTTTGATCTTACCCATGCGCGGCGTAGTTCAACAAACGCTCGCTAGATGGCCAGTCAGTCATCCCAGTTGAGTCGAAATACCGCAAAGTTTGAATCACTGATGCACCGTTTTTTCACGTTTTTACGTGATTCTTGACATTTTTTCAATGAAAAAAAACGATTTATTTTATTTAAAAAAATTTTTTTTTTTTTTTTTTGAAAAAAAATTTTTTGGTTGGCGCCGTTTTTGCCATTCGGGAGGGCATGATCGCCAACTAATTTTTTTTTATATGGCCTTACCTTTCTGCTCATATGTGCTCATTCTACAGAGTCACACTGTGGTTCTAATGGAACCTAGGCTATGTTTTAACTCTGGTAAAAGTAATACTGTATCATGGGTTACCTGTCAGTGTTCAGTGTAATTATTCTCATTCATGAAATATTATGGGTTGTTCAAAAACCACTTAAGTCAGCAGCACATCAAACATTACTTTATTTTGGTTTGCACCAGGGAAGTTTTTCAGTGATTCTAAAATTCTATAGTTTTTTTTTTTTTTTTTTTCCATAGCTTTTGAGAAAATGATAAATAAGTTTTGTGAAGGAGCCAAATGTTGCAGTGAAGAGCTGCTTAGTGAAGGAGGAGGGACTGTCTTCCAATCGTCCAGTTTTGGCCCGCCCACATCTGACAGACGATGGCCACTAACTTCTCCTGTAGACACAGGTGTTGCACCTAGATCTAAACCATGTATAAATGAAAGTTACAAATGTTTACATTGTAGCGTACAACATTTACATGAAAGCAGTGTTTTCCCAGATACAGATATCTTTATCTTACTGTTGAGAATCTCAACTTCCGTGAACTGATTGTGCAGTTTCATGTGCACTGTTACACAAGTTTAGATATGTCAGTTCAAAATTTTAGAGTCAAAATGTTGACATCAGAAGGTGACCAGTATCTTGGGTCGTACGCGAAAATTTCAACAAAGCTGGACCATCATAGAAAATACTAATATAAAGGACTGATTTGAGAAGTCTATTCAGCCTCTACTTTATTGAAAACGGTACAACACATTATTTTGTGTTCTGCCGTGAATATAATTGCTTTTGAAAAATATTTTATAACCAACTGAGTCCAAAAAAGTTGGCCTAATCGACAGTTTAGCACTGTAACACTGCAATGTCACCATATATCAAGTATTTGGGCATTGAAGACCCCATTTGGGCAAGTCCAGTGGAATTTTATCTGCTCTTCCATTTTGCAAGTCTTCAGCTGAGTAATTTTATTGGGCTTTTGTTTCTGTATATTTTGCTCCAAAGCGCACCATACATTCTCAGCTGGATACAGGTCAGGACTGCGGGCAGGTCAGTTGACCCTTCGCTAAGCCCTACCCTCCTTAGTTCCTGCTGCCAGGTTCAACAAGCTTTCATAGCCAGCATAGCATTTCATAGCAAGCTTTCATTGCCGTTCTCTCCAAGTTCTGCACTCCCTGTAGAAATATTGTCTAATTTTTTGAAAAACAAAGAAGCAATTTCAAATAGGAGCAGAACATCATGCATTTGAAGGATATATTTGTATCCCTTGACTAAAGCTTGAATCCTTGACTTTCCATAGAAAGCTCCTTAATATAAAAAGCATTATGCCGGTGTAACTAAAATATAAATACAATCCAAAACGGAGACGGATTAGCAAGGATGGAATCCAATTATAACTTGCAGTTATGCAGACTCACTTTCTTAGGATTCCATTCCAGGACTTCCTTTAATTTTATGTGCAGTAATTGTTTGATTGTCATTGAAAATAAAGCAATGAAAAAATCTTTTAACGTGAGAATTAGCATTGATATAATACAGTTTGCTGTTGCTTATTATACATCATGTTTTTTCTTTTTCTTTTTTTTTCCAAGGACACCAGTAAGTCTGCACCTGACAGTGAATACAGTTCATTGGACTCGGCAAACGCGCACATATACTGTATATTGCTATGAGAAACGTATCAGCGTAGTGCGAAATAAAGTGATTTTAAGATTCCCAATTATGATTATATATTTTTTTAATTCCTTCATTAGACCACAGAATGTTTGTGTTTAACCTTTTGGAGCATTTTGACACTGCAGTTGTACAGTTACCTGGGTGTGTTAACGTTGTCCTGCTGCTCTCTCTACCCTTGCTGTCTCTGGATGGTGGTGAGGTTCTCATCAAACTTTGAATCACGTTTCATGTATTTTCCTGCCTCTGCAAAGCTTAACTCGCAAAGGGGAAAATATTTCACATTTATTGCAAAATCACAGACCACACATGACGTTTCCCGGACAGCGTCAAAACCTGAAACTCACCCCAGCCGTTTCCCCATTGCCGTCTGAAGGAACTTTCTGGCTGAGATTTGGCCCAGCAATTTTCTGTAGCTGTTGGTGAAGATGGCGTCAGCATGCCTTCCTGATCTGACAAGAGACGGTGAACGCTGACATTGAGCCGCCATATTCAATTCACGTTAAGTTTGAAACACCCACAGAGATATGTCTGATGAGGTAGTACAAGCAACTCATCCTAGGTTTCATCCTCTTGGCCTTCTGATCTACATATTGTAATTCCATTACAGTCACAGTTCAGTGCACCACTAGAGGTCTGACAATGTCTCAGGTGAAGCTGTATAACAAGGCTAATTAGCTTCAGATGTGCAGAAAGTGTCTGCTGCTGTTAGCGAGTTTAATGAATGCCAGTGAGGGAGCCGCTGCAGGCGAACTGACCGATACTCTGCGTTTTGAGCCTCTTGCCTCTTCTTATTTCTTACGTCTGCAGCAGGAAGCAGCTCAGCCTGATCTCCAATTGAGGAGGTCACCAGCATGGAGGACGACCTCTGACCAAACCTTAAAAACACATGTACAGAAGAACACACAACCATGTATTTTCCCCGACTGATACAGTCAAGTTTCAGAGTATTTGGACAGTGACACAATTTTCATTTGAAATTAAACGGTATTTGTTCAAGGCTGGACTTTCAGCTTTAATCTTTGCATTTTGTCAAAAATATCGTCTGAAAGGTGAAGTAATTGCGTCCATTTTTACCCCCTCAGCACTCCTCGCCAGTGGGGTACTGTCATTCCCGCCACCAGCCAGCAGAACTACTGACTGTCTGTCTGTCTGTTTTCCCATTGCTTGTTCCTGCTCCAGCTGCTGAGCTATTGTGGCTACGGCCCTCAAATTTTAACAGGTTATGCATACGTATTGGGTATCTCCAGGAGTCTGTTTGATGTCAAGGTCATAGGTGCACTTTTGACCTCATTTTTTGTATGTTCAAGGTCGGCCACACCCAGCTGTAGGGCACACCGAGGGGTAGTATAGCGCTGAGCGCTATCTAGTTATACATAGCCCCCCATGCCACTCCCCTGCCAATTTTAGAGGCTCATGCAAATTGGGCAGAATAAAATTATAATACATTGAATTGTCCTTTTTGATGCTCGATTAAAAATCCTTTCCACACTTGGTGCAATGACTGAGCCAAGTGTGGAACCCATAGATGTCACCAAACACAGGATTCATCCATGGGCCACAAGCTCTTTGCCGCAGCTGTCTTCAACTCCTGGTTGTACTTGGGGGCATTTTGCCTTCAATTTCTCTGAAAGTGAAATGCATGCTCCATTGGATTCAGGTCAGGTGATTGACCATGCTCTCAGTAGGCGTCGTAATCCCTGGAACATAGAGTTCATGGACAACTCTCTCGCAGCAATGACTCGCTCAGCCGTTCTAATAGGATCCACTCTTTGTCTGTATGCTGTGCCTCGCCCTCAACCCATTGTGTACACCTAAATCTGTGGGTTTATTCAAGGACTTAGGACAAAGCAACAAAGTGTGTGTGAGTAGGAAGAGGGTGGAGGGTGTTTTATTTGTTTGGAAAACCCAGACTAGACACTGATAATACAGTATCTAATGGAGTTTTGCTACAGAGCAGCAGAAATCCCAAGTGTTTCCACAACAAAGGAGCAGTTTGATGGATCTCAGTGGTTGCAGTTCATAAGGTTAGACAGTGCCTTAAGAGGTGAACTTGAGTAATTGCTCCCATCACTGTTGGGCACATCCAGTGTAATGAGATCACACTTCAGATTAATTAAAAAGACAAAAGGGTTTAAAGGTCATTGCTGTTTTCACTGACCTTAGGATTGCTGAAGTTCACAAGCTATTTCCACAGAGATTGTAGTGACAGAAGACCAATCTAATTACTTGAATTGGTTTCTTTGTTGGGTTAACATTCTCCACCGGATGATAGTTTAAAAGTAGGGGCATGGACATGAGTGTTAATTCTTCCTGTTTAATGTTGTATTCAATTTAAGTGTCTTGAAATAAATACACTTTCAATTTTTTTGGAAGACGAGCTCATAATAACTTTCTTTACAGTAAACACAGTAATCTATAATCTATTGCTTAAGGACTTACTGATCAATGAAACAACCAAACGTTCAGCTACACATCAATGGGGTTAAATTTTGGCAATATATCTGCTATGACATGAACCAACAGAGGAACCTTTTTTTTTAATTGAAATGTGAATCAAATTTAAATAAAAATTTTCTCTCAAATTCTATCAGGGGCCACTTCCGTCATGATTAAGTTTGGACCTTCCTTACAAAAATCGCTCTTATGAACAGTGAGAACCACATGTCACTGGACAATGACACATTTTTTATTTACATTCTGGATGGTAGCACTTTGAGTTTGAAGGATTATGTTATGAGAGGTGATACAGCTAGCAGCATGTCAATCTGTCTGTCTGTCCCTACATCCATCTGTACATCCATCTGCAGTCATTATTGTTTTCTGACCGTAACTCAAGAATCATTTGACATTTTTTCACAAGACTTTCTGCAAGCAACAAACCAGTACTTAAGTGGTACCATTTTCTATTTTGAGATTTTTATATTGATTGATCAGAAGGTGACACTGTAAGAACAAACTTTACACTTTAGCCTTTAAGTTTTGGACCGTAGGTGTCAGAAACATTTATTTATATATTTATTTTTGCTGGACTCTGTGGGTTCCCACAAATATCTCCAAATAAATCACACCAATTTGTGTTTTGTACAATTTCCATTATTTAGAATTTTTTTGTAAAGCCATTAAACTTTATCGCCTCCTGCATGGTGCAGCCAATTTGCATGAAATTTGGTAGTTATCATTCTCAGACCATTATTATCAAGCTATTTACACAAAGTTAAAATGTTAAAAGATATGGCCACCGAAAGGCAATAATTCGGGTATGGCCTCTATAGCAAGCACCTCCGCTCCGGATCTGCCCCGGCTTTGAGCCGGATCAGCTGGAGTCGGCACAGAGCCGGGGCAGATCCGGAGCCGAGGTGCTTGTTATCTGAGGTGTGACTTGAACTCCTTACTGCAATGTCCAATCATCACCAAACTTGAGATCCCTCATCTATAGGCCAGTAAAGCCACCCAATTCCCTGTAAATCCATCTATAGCAAACAAATGGTTATCACTCAAAAACCAAATGCCCAATCACAATAAAATTTTGCATGCTTCATGTTAGTCAAGATTAAGTACAAGACTATTTTGCAGACAAGATAGCTGCCATTAGCCAACCACATTTCACCATCCCCCCTACTCTCTGAGCAATCATGTATCATCATGAAACTTTAAAAGATTAATTAGCAAATGTGAAATATCGATCAACCATGTGTAAGAGTACTGCCTTTTGCTAATTTGGAATTTTTCAAATATCAGTTTTCTGAGGGGGCTGAGGGGGTATAACATCTCCAATGGCTGCTGTTGTTATTTGGGTGCAAGTCCTTTGCATGCAATGACTGCTTGAAGTCTGCGACACATAGACCCAGCTAAACGCTGGGTATCTTCCCTGGCTATATTTCAGTCTCCTCTGCATCATGTAAAATAAATATTCAGCTGGATTCAGATCTGGTAATTGACTCAACTAACAGAGCCAAAATAACAAAAAAGTGTCACTGTCCAATGAATTATGGTAGTCACTGTACATATGGTCTGAATTTTAGATACAGTACGTTCCTGCTCAAATATACTCTTTGTATATACATATGATTTCATTTTGAAATACCATTTTAAAGAGTCATTTTAAGAGTAATTTTTGGAGAGTCATTTTATTCCCATAAAATTATGTTCTCACTCTTAGGTATTTTTGCTAACTCTCACACATGCAGTTTCTTGCCAATGCCAGTGAGAGCGCACAGAGTCTTCAGTGGTTAAAAAATTACTTTTTCTTTTAAATAACTCTTCAAGTTGGACAATAGGAATAAAAAACATATGAATATTATGACATGAATATTATCATGCAATGAAAACGATACTTTTCACAATTAACATTTCACTAATCTTTTTATAACTTCAAAAGAAACATTCAGTCCCAGTCATCATCAGCACAAACAAAAAAAATGAAAACTCAAAAGCTTGAAAAAAGAGCACTTCAAACACAGAAAATATAATAAATATTTGCCATAATATTTAGAATCCTTATAAAATTATGGTTTGAAACATGTATGAGTATAGCTCTGGGATAAGGTATATCATTTCAACCCATAATAGTAAACAATTATTATTTTCATTATATATTTGAAGAGTTTGTTTCCAAAATCCAATATATCCATTTTACTCATGTTGAGTAAATCAGCTTTTTCCAAGTTGGCGCCTAATGCATTTTATAGAAAAATACAAACTGATCATCAAAAAATGCACCTTATAGTATGAATTTCTAAAAACAAATTTTTACAGCATGTATAAGAAGCACAGGGCTATCGCTCTATTGTATTATCTCAATTTTTGTAATTTTGGCACTTTTTGCATTTTGGAAAGAAACTCTTCATGTCTTAACATACTGGAACAGATTTCAGGGCAATGAATTGATTAGTCAATTCCTGTGGAGGTTTTCTGAGGAAAAAATATGCATAACCAATCTCAGTGAATGTGTCGTGCATTGTGTTAAACTTTTGGTAGTGCATTTGACTTACTGAAGAGCTGGGTAAAGCGGGGAACTGAGAACAGACATTATCAGGCAGTACACCACCAGCAGTGGGGCTCTCTCCATCATTTTCCAGTTCTGAAAACATCAGCAGCAAAAATATGCATCGTCATATTTCAAAGTTTGCCGTTCTCCCAAACACATACTGCAATATTCAGCTCATGTGTTTGGAAAAAGTGTCTCAGCAATAGGCAAAATAAAATCAATCATCTCTTAGTGACATATTAGGGTACTTGTCAAAGAAATTTAAACAACCTTGTTCCGACATATCTACCATCTTGGAGGTTTTCATTCTAATCCTAATGAAGTGTGGCACATCCAACTCCACTATTTAGTAGCAAATAACCCTTAGAGCGCTAAATGCAGCTATTGTTACTCAATGATGTAAGATATCAAAATCAAAGCTGTTGAAAACCCATCATGTGGTGACTGAAGTTCTTTTAAACAAGTCACCACATGACAGGTTTTCAACAGTACAAGATGATTAAATTTATATTTTTTAAAAATTTATTTCAGCGCTCTGAGGGTTAAGATCTTGAGCTGTTGAATGAGCTGTGGCTCACATTAAAGAGCAAACCCTCTGGAAGGTAAATCTCAAAGAAAAGGGTTGGTTAACATTTCTGTAAAGGTCTAAAGGATTGAAAACTTGATAAAAGGTTAAATCATATTTTAGAAAATCCCCTGATCGGACATGAAATTACATGAACCTTGTGGTTTTCTTTTTCTTTTTTTTTTTTTTTTTGGGTGTTCACTAATTTTCATTTTAACAATCAGAAATCAATTCACCAGTCTTTCAGAATAGTCCATTGGTGTCTCTGCAACAAGAAATCTGTTTTATGCATTCAATAGCCAGTGGACAAATTGTTACTACATACTGCGAATAACATTTTTAACCAGAATATTACACCAAAAAAGTGGAAGAATAACTAACTAACTAAATAAATAAATAAATCCCATGCAATGTAAAACAATAAATACGAAAGAATGAAACAATATGCAAGCTTAAGACAAGCAAAATAACTGACCATGAAATTAGGTGATGAAACTTCATGCAGGACATAAAACAAGGACCCTTTAAATTAAATTACAATGTAAATGTGGCCTACCTCGCTGAAAGTCTTCAGTGAATTATAACTCTTTCTGTCCTTTCTCTTTTGCTGTGGCCCAAATGCTTGAAAAGCGTGGAGGGGTTCACCACTTTCCCAGCGTCCCCGGCTCCTCCCACCAGGGGACGGGTACAACATTAGCTGCTTTTCTCTGGGGATGCTCGGAGCTGCTCAGTTCAGAGTCATTGGCACATTTGCATGCCTGCTAGGGACCACGCGGTATCTTATTCAGACATGCCTATTTTTATGACTCTCAAGTCCTCAATCTTCATTAATGTGTGTACTAATGAGGGATCAAGGGCGCATTTCTGTTGTCAGTGATTCACATGAAAAGACTACACCCAACTTCAACACACAGCGTGCCTTTTTCAGCTTCTCTCTCTCTCTTTTGCTGAAATGTTAATTGAAACAAAGTCTAAATAAATGAATGATTTTCCCTTGACTGCTGAAAGGAAATGAGGAAGACGATTGTATATACTGTATATATATGACCATGAAACATCTACTGCTATACTGGGGAGAGAAAAAAAAATCTGTAATCCAGAAAATCCTTTACATACATGCTGCAAGCTGGACAAACTGATGTCATCTCCCTGAACTGACTTCACTGCCATTACAATGTTTCACCTTCTTTCAAATCCCCAGTATTTGAACTTGACACTCTGTTCTCACGCATATTCTTCCTGTCAAATTTTTCTTTGAACATTCCCTTTAATCGGGATCTTTGACAGGACCTCTGTAAAATGCACAAGAAGAGAAGAAAGATGTGTGCCTTAAATGAAGATAAGGAGACGGATTGGCACATTACATTACATCAGTGCATCATATCACAGTTTCCTTGACAGTGTAAAATCAGTAATAGTATAAGGAATAAAAAATTAATGTGCAAAAATCATGAAGAAGCACAGAACCCCCATTTATGCATCATCAATATGAGTGGGCAGCAACCATGAATTCTGTAACAAATGCACACCACACAACTACTTCATGCAGAACTCTGAACATAAACTATCCCCGAAAATAAATCTAGAAAGAAAGAGAGGAGATAGTATGCTAAAAAAGCAGTTTCCATGAGCTTCTTTCCAGTGCAGTCTGCACAGCTGGATCCTCTGGTTATGGGAAGGAGAAGCCAAGAGAGAAAATGATGCGCTTTAAAATTTTTGGTGTTAAATCAGTGCTAACAAAGTATACATCTGGATTCAACAGGGACTGTATGCAATGTGCAATAGCTGCTTTAATGCTGATCAGTTATCAGTGCATGCATGGGGGGAACTCTTTGATCCAATGGTTGGTTCCTTTACCTGACTTGAAAGGAAGCAGAAACTATTCATGACAAACCTGGGAGATGATTGAAATTTACAAGCTTATAAAGTTTTGTGCCTGAGCTCCAACACATCCCATAGATACTCTCAGGGAAAACAGAAGGAGATGTTTGTCAGTGTGCTAAATACAGCAGAAAGTTAAATGTGTGTGCAGGACAGAGGAGATACTCTGCTTTTAGCCTGTTGAGGCTCTGAGTATTTTGAGTGGAAAATAAGGATGTTAGGGTGAAGGGGAAAACAGGATGTACGTGAGAGCGAATAGCACAAAGGAAAATCCTTACTGCAAGAACTTATTTTGGAATGGCCCAGCCTAACACCAGGCATGCAATACAAGGCCCTAAGTATGTGGACACTCCTTAGTTCGGGGACTGTTGGTTGTTCTTCACCAGGCCTCTCAGCTCTGCAGAAGGAAAATCTGCATGCATTGTGTGATTATGAACCCATGCATAGAGTAAGGTCCATTCTGGGTTGATTGAGATCAGAGTAGACCATGAGTGGCCTGCATGGAGCCCTTGGTCATTCACATAAAATACAAAACACCACTGGGATCATTAGGAATACCAGCTTGCCAAAAACAGCTTGGAACGGACACAGCCTGTTCAAAAAATAAATAAATAAATTAATTAATTAAAAAATCCAAGAAGAGAGGAGGGTTTTCAGGCAGCAACTCCATATAAATGCCTATGATTTTTGAATGATATTTTGGATGAAATCGTGTCCGCAAATGTTTGGTCATGTTTTTAACCACATTATAATGTATGGTACAACCTCAAAATAGCTGTTCATCAAACCTGGCAGAATAAAAACATTTGGTTGAGCCCAAATTTGCTCCTGAAAACCTATCTACAACGCAGGAAAGGGTGAATATTTCTGTTAAAGAGAACATTAAAGTACATCATTTTTGCACAAAAAAAATGGTAAGAGCATAAAAAAGCGTTTAAAACATATTTTGCTCGAAGAAACATTTAAATTTATCGTGTACATGAAGGACAGTATTATTCATTGGAATTCTAAGTCGCACCCAAGACGAACTTTCTTGTCAACACGGAACGATTGTCATGGGAAGAACTTCTAGTCGGAGGGCTGAACTCCGGTTACTGAACTCCTGTCATCAAGCCAGTTTTGTTTTGGAGCATGTCGCGGTCAAATACACGGATCCTCTAAAGCAGGCATTCCATGTTTAGGTTTATTATGGGGCAATACTGGTGGAAACGTTCAAGCTGATTGGCTTTAATCATCGTCATACCGTGCTGAATTCAAGACATGTGAAGGACGCTTCTAAATGGGGAACATTTATACTGACGGACAGTCACGCTGAACCGTTTTGAAGTTAGAATAATGAATGTGCGCTTGCAGAGAAATGTTTTGAAACAAATGCGTTTCTGTTGTAGTTATCGCAGATATTTACTTTCAGGCAATCAAAATAACTTGCTTCAACTGGAGAACGGTACTGATATTACCGAGATATGTGGTTGGTCGAGTTAACACAATTTTCTAGACTAGCTCTATATTTTGTCTTGATTAACGCTATCAGTCAAATAAACAGAAATCTGTGCGAGCTGTCATACATCTTTGTCAGTGCTTTAATTGCACAGTTACATAAATTTGTGGGGAAAGAGAACGTAGCGAAAAACATGATCATTATTGTAGTTATGAAGTGATTGTAAACCAACCACGCAACTGCATACCAAGCTTTACAGTACTGAAAGTAAGGTACTTTTTAAATAAAAATGAAAAACTTACGATCTCTACAGAACCTGCTTGTAAGGGTCACTATTAAACACAGACATTGTAGCTCAGTTGCAATTCTTCCAGCCGTGGGGAGTGAAAGATCGACCCGTACCGGCGAGTTCCAAAGTAAACTAACTTCAGGTCCGAAGTTTAAGGACTTTCTTATCGAAGTACCTTCCAGGGAAAATATCCCTAAATTTCAGGATGCGTATGTTGAGGATACCCAGTCATACCTTCCCGATGACCCTGACATTGGGAATTCTAGAAAAGGTAAGGTTCCAAAGCAAATCATTGCAATTAGGGTTTTTTTTTTTTTTTTTGACATTAGTCTACATTGTTTTCTGTGAGGAGTAAACATTCAGCTGCTCTAATTTCTGTGCCAGGACAAATCCAGGCAGTTTAGGCACTGTGCCCTTTTGATTTATTTATTTATTTTTTTTCTGTTGGATAGTAGATAATGATGAGATAAATTTGGAAAATTGATACTCTATTTCACTTTGCTGGTAGAGCCATGTAAAGTTTGTTTTGAGTAACATCTTTCCACTGCAGGCATTTTAGAGGAGTTATGAAAACTAAAACTGCTCAATATTCTTTATACGAGTTGATCATGTATGTTGTGAGAGACCACAGCTTCGATGCTCTCGGTCAGATGCCTCAGCACCATGTTTGTTGATGAAACAGAGATGCACACCAGTAAGGCACCTCGTACCCGTGATGAAGTATGGTGGTGGATCAGGGATGATTTGGGACTACTAAAATTCCTGAGGTCCAGAGGAACTGGTTAAGATCAATGGCTTAATTGATTCTACCAGATATCAGGAAATTCTGGCAGAGAATCTGCTTGCCTCTGCCAGACGACAGGCTTGGTCATTGATGGACTTTCCACTGAGATAATGAGATAAAGCATGCCTCAAAATGCAAGCAGAATTTGCTCAGGGACAGAAAAATCAATTTAATAGCCTCATCAGTCATCAGCCCTCAATCTGATTGAAAGCTTATGGGCTGAACTGAACAGTTGCCAGTCGGTAACCGCAAACCCAGGAATGTGACAGATCCTGGAAGCGTCTGCACGGAGGAATGGACCAACATCTCTTGAAACATTTGTCTTAAACTTGTCATACAATACAGGAAAATTCTCCTCGCTGTCGTCCTCGCCAAAGGTGGCTGCATGGAGTTCTACATCAGAAGTGCCATGAATTCTGAAACCTTGATTTGGAGAAAAGTGATTTATTTTATGAAATATGTAAATACTTTGGTCAATTCCCTTAAAACGTTTATAAAGAGCAGCGCTTCCAATATGTTGACATTCGGAGTTTGTCTTTATAATGTCATTATTTTTTTTTTTTTTATATAGTTTTTAGTGCATTGCCAGTCAGGAGTACCAGTAGTTGTGGTGTGTACCACAGATTTGTATTCTGCACAGCTCAGTGCTCTTGAATATGAATGATTCATTTCTGAAGGGCTTTCCCATGGAATGTCACGTAACTTATGAAATCGCTCATTATGCCTTAGCACACTTCTCATCTTGACACCAGCCAAACCTTAAATGACTCTACCATCAGGACGGAACACAGTATGAAACTTAAATTTTTAGAAATGATATATTTAGTCATTGTCTACTGGAGAAAAAAACTGAAGTAGAAGAAAAATCAGCAGTGCTGTGGTGCACCCTCCTGTAAAGATCCTGGATGGAATGGCAATGTATTATTGTTGATCATGTCTGCTTCATCATGCTCTTGACTTATCTCTTTTAGTATGCACAATGGAGTGGGAGCTGAATTCCTGAATGATACAAAGTGCCATGTATTCTCTTTCAGTGTACTTCGAGACCTACGGCTGTCAGATGAATGTGAATGATACTGAGATTGCCTGGTCCATTCTACAGAGTAAAGGATACTTGCGCACAAGTGAACTTTCTCAGGTATTCAAAGTACACAGATTTGTTTTTACTTTTATTTATTTATTTTTGATTGGGTAGGGTATTAGGTGACTGACCTAATGGAAATAAGATCATTCCTCAGTATGTTGGAACTGATATGGGGTGCAGTCACTGTATTTGCGACATGAGTGTCAAAATTTTTTTTTTGTCAGATAGAATTAATTTTTTAATGTAGATGGGACGTAAAATGGTTGAACCTCTTGAATCTGAAAACTGTTCATATCTTGTTTTGTTCTCAAGATATAAGAGCATTAATTAAGAAATATTGGTTAATGAGATATGTAGATGGGACACATGATTTTATTGTTTTATAGCCAAGGCATAGTGGCTATGGCTTTCAAATTTTGCATGTTGATTGGGCATCACATGAGACATTCTCTATACAAAAATTGATGTTTACAATTCTCTGGAAGGTGCTCAAACAAAAGACTTTCGCGGTTAATTAATGCTAATTTAGATTTTGAGCTACCAAAGTTTCTCTCAGAGCCACAATTCGGTTTCAAATCAAATAATCTTTTTTTTCCCTCTTACTTGAGTATACAATGGATAGAATTGACATAGTTGACATTTTCAGAAAATAATTGTGTTTCAGTAAAACAATAGAGAAAATGTGTCCCATCTACAAGCTTGTAGATGGGACATCTCTGTAGATGGGACAATTTTAAAATGCTAGTTTCCAGGAGTGTTAAGATATTCATATCGTTATATTTCAGCTTTTAGTTGATCTGATGATATGTGCTACTAAAACAATGTTAATTAGTCTAATTAGTAAATGCTAATTAGCAATCACCAATTAGTTTTTAATTTTCGATTTTTTTTCTTCTTTCAGCTTATGGTTGACCTGATCACATGCAATACTACTAGGTACTAGATTATGCTACTATTAGTATAATTATCAAATACTAATTAGGCTAAATACAATCACTAATAATTTTTTCACAGATATTCGTTTTTTTCATCGACGTAGTCAGTTTTTTAATAAGCTTTGATGTGACATTGAGTAGATTATCAGACGAAATGTTGACCACTGATTGATCTATTGATTTGTGTACTATTGATGCTGACTCGAGATCAGATCAAAAGGGTCATTTTCATCAACTTTTACCTCGATATAAAAGAAACTCACTGAACAGGAAAGTATGTGAACTGGATCAAATCATATCTTATGAATGGAGATGTGGCAAACATACTTATGCGGTACAAACAAGTAATTAGTGCCACAGAGTTTAGTAACTTGCAAATATGACATATAGAATCATGATATATATGTACATTTATTAGTTTGTATTGTATTGTGAGCAAGTTATGTGTCATCAAGAAAAAAATGACATGTATTTTTAATTTTCTAATTAAGCCTAATTTTGGACTCTTAAGCTGATGTTGTTCTTGTTATCATCTTGTTTGCACTAACCTGAGTGCTTTATACTCCTATCAACTCCCATTAACTCGTAGAATTGCCTGTGTCCCATATCTGTCCCATCTACAAACTTTCAGGGTGTCCCATATACAAATCTCATTATTTGGTCTCATTATCTTAATATTGATGATTTAACAAATTTTTTTTTCTCCATGTTGTAGGGCAGTTACTTTACTTCATAGATCAATGAACTAGTTCCTTGAAAATATTTAACAGATCAGGGATTTTGATTTTCCACGAAGGGTCTAAAAACAATGTCACAAGTTGTCCCATCTACAATAAAGCTTCCTTAAGACAAAAGAGTCATTTACACAAAAGTGATATCATTTTGCTTCAGCACAATTGTAGTTCATAGTAATGTCTTCCAAATAAATGCAAAACATTTCACAGAACTATAGTAGGGACGTGTGCAGAAGACAATGAGTTTTGTTTTTGTCCCATCTACAAGAAAACAAATACCGTGACCTTACCCTATGACATTTGCAGTATTCATTTGCAGTCTTTTCTGTTGCACTTGTAATTACAAAATCTTCTCTTTCCAGGCTGATGTTATACTCCTTGTCACTTGCTCAGTAAGGTTGGTGAAAATGGATTAAGTATTTTTTACGGCATATTATTAATGTCCTCTTGGCTCCTATAGTGATGCTGTACCGTTTGCTGTGTGTTTTCACTGATAGGGAAAAAGCTGAGCAGACCATATGGAACAGACTGCAACAACTGACAAGTCTGAAAAAGAGACGGTCCAAGGCTCTTGGCCCACTTAAAATTGGAGTTTTAGGTCAGTAATCAACTGCCAGATTTGCTTAGCCACACAACTAAATCTCTGTGTGTCTCTCTGAATCATACTGTTTTGGGAGTATGGGTTTATGTTTATGTTGTTTATTATTATGTGTGCATCTGTTAGTGAGTGTATACATGCTCTCTGTGTGTGTTTCTGACTGCACATTTGCATACATGCTCTCTGTTTGTGTTTCTGACTGCACATTTGCATACATGCTCTGTGTGTGTGTTTCTGACTGCGCATTTGCATACATGCTCTGCGTGTGTGTTTCTGACTGCGCATTTGCATACATGCTCTATGTGTGTTTCTGACTGCGCATTTGTATATAGGCTGCATGGCGGAGCGTCTGAAGACGGAACTCCTGGAGCGGGAGAAGCTGGTGGATGTTCTGGCCGGACCGGACGCGTACCGAGACCTCCCGCGTCTCCTCGCGCTGGCCCACACTGGCCAGCGGGGCAGCAACGTCCTCCTGTCTCTGGAGGAAACCTACGCTGACATCATGCCAGTCCAGCACGGCCCACAGGGACACAGTGCTTTCATGTGAGTCCCAGGGCACCAGGCCTGTGGAGGCTCTGTTTACACTTGACATTTCATGCGACTTCTCTCCGCATAATATGCCAGTATTATTTATTGTGGCCTCCGGATGAAGTCGGGCTGCTATTGTGGGTTCATGGTTGTCGTCTCCTGTGTCACCGCCGCATCCATGTCCGTAGACACTTCCTTGTGGACGCCATACTGGCTGTAATTTTTGACCGATAACTTTCATATCAGTATGGATATGTGTTATACTTCAGTTCAGGATGTGCGCTTGTTCCTGCTGCAGATCCATCATGCGAGGCTGTGATAACATGTGCAGTTACTGCATCGTGCCCTTCACTCGCGGACGAGAGAGGAGCCGACCAGTCTCCTCCATCCTGGAAGAAGTGCTGCTCCTCTCTGATCAGGTGTGTACTGTCAGTGATATCCTCTGGACCCTACGCTAAACACGTAGCTTTTCACGTTTACTGTGTGTGATTGCCTGTAGCTGCTACGACTCATTATCACCTAAATTTAATTTGTTGGTAGGTTGAGTAACTAAGTGGGCTGCTATGACATTGCCCATGGCTGATATGAGGTGTTCAATATATTTTTTAATTAGATAAACAGGTTCTCTTTGTCTAGTATTCAATTTAATCTAAAGCCCTGAAACTGCTCAGCAGGACAAGTGTACATTCATAGAGGAAATCAGGGAGAGAGTAAACTCCATCACTGAAGTGTATGGGACTGTGTACATCACTCTGGTCCAGGGAGTGAAGGAGGTTACTCTGCTGGGGCAAAACGTGAACAGCTACAGAGACTCATCGGAGGAGCAGTTCGGCGGGTCAGAACCGACCCAGCTCAGCCGCGGGTTCAGCACCATCTACCGCAGCCGCAAAGGGGGTCTGCGCTTTGTGGACCTGCTGGACAGGGTGTCCCGAATCAACCCAGAGATGCGGGTTCGCTTCACCTCTCCGCACCCAAAGGACTTCCCAGATGAGGTACACCATCACAGCTCACTGCTTATTCCCTTTCATTACACAGCCTGCTGTTTTCTGTTTGGACCATTACACTACAGATTTGTTCTGCCATGGCTTTCAGCATTCAGCACTGGTGTTGTATCTATAGTGCTTGGCTGCATTAATTTTGCTCAAAATTGTGTATGTTCTCAACATTTGGTGAATAGCGCTTTGATGTAATTGGAGGATTTTCATTTTGAAGTTTTACAGGTTCAAGCGAGCGCAAGCACACGTTTAAATTTTAGCTGTTTTGTTAGAATTTATATTTACGGCCCTGTGGCCCACGTGAGGCTTGTTTTCAGTTGGCTAAAGTGTTTGTCCTCCTGTGTCTTTTTTTATGAAACCAATTTATGCAACCTTGTCATAATAAATTCAGCAGAGGCTATCCCTTTGTGAGTTTCTCATTTTGAAACAAAGTAGCGAAGAGTGACACCTGGTGGTGTCAGACGGTACTGCTCTTTGAGAGGTGTTTTGTGTCTGTTCAGGTGCTGCATCTGATTCAGGAGCGAGGGAATATCTGTAAGCATATCCACCTCCCTGCCCAGAGTGGGAGCAGCAGGGTTCTGCAGGCGATGCGACGCGGGTGAGTGTAACATCGCATGCTTGTGCTTCTCACGCCTGTCTCCTTTCTTTCACCCCATCTCTCCTCCCTGTCTGCTAACCTGTCAATTACTTTCTGCTCGTGAGTTGTCTCTTTACTGCATGATAAAGTGGAATTGTCACTTCATGCTTTTGCTTTCATCACAGCTACACAAGAGAGGCATATCTGGAGCTTGTGGCCAATATTCGGAAGATAATCCCAGGTATCTTAATGTCAATATATCCTCTTTTCATTGACCAGGTTTATTCTCATTGACAAAGTTTTCTGACATATTAATGTTGATAAATGCTTTTGCAGATAAATTTTTGACTTCCTTTGAAGAATGACTGGACTTTCAGTCTTGGTGATGGTCATAGATTGGCTGCCAGCAGTGCAATTTGATGTTATATCTTGGTGATGCTTCTGGTCTGCATACTTGGTGCATGAGTACTGGCTTCAGCAGAGCTGCGTAAAGGACAGATGCGTGCTTGTTGTGATTGTGATTCTCATGGTTAATGCCGGCATATGTTACTGACGATAGTGTAATAGTTTAGTATTATGGTTGTGAGACTGGCGCCGAATGTATGTATTAGGAGTGTCAGTGTCAGCAGGGCTGTGAATAGGATGGAAACATTTGGTCGATACTGGTGTGTTTTTGCAGTTATATTGAATTTTTGCTTTATTTGAGTTGTGTGGTGGACATATGCGTTTTGATGATGGAGGTATTGTTCAGTTAGGTCCATAAATTTTTAATTACCTTGTTCAATACCATTCATTGTACTGAGCTCAGGAACACCAAAAGCTCCTAAAGACCATGGATAACCACTGTGCTATATGATGTCTAATGCCTGGTCATGTGTGGGCATGTATGGCTGCCAATGGAACTGGTTCCGATGTATTTATTCATTGTGCAACTGCTGACTGAAGTTGCAGGATGACTTCTGAATTGTATAGTGCATGAAGAACACTGTGAAACCACCAGTAACTATTTTTAGGGCAAAGAAGGGAAATACTCTACAGTGCTTGGTCAATCCCCTGAGTTGAGTTCAACTGAGCATAAATTTTACTTGCTGAAGGCAAAACTGAATGCAAAACACCCTTTGAACAAAGAGGAACTGAAGACGACTGCATTGAAGACCTAGCAGATTTTTACCAGTGAGAAAATACAGTGACTGGTGAAGTCTATGGGTTCTAGACTCAAGTCACTCATTGACTGCGTAGGATTTGCCACCAGTTATTAAAAATGACTATTCAATTCATCATTATGTTCATTTTCCAATAACTTTTGAGTCCCTGTTTCGCTATGTTTAAAATGGTTGCAGTTTCTGCGCTTCATGCAATGTATTTGGCAACAACCTCCAATTAAACTTTTAAGTTTACCCTTCAGGCTTAGGCGTTTATCCTTGATCGATTCATTTCAAATCCACTGAATTGTTGGATTAAATGATGGAACAAAATGTTGAAAATTGAGCCACTTTCGAAAAACTAATGGACTTGCCTCTATGTAGATGTATGGAGATTTACATTGGTATTGTTGATTATTGGACAAATGCGTTTTGCCGATGCTGCAGATGTATGTTGGATTTGTAGTATTAGCATCAGTATAGCTGTGTGTTTTACAGATACATGTTGCTGGTGGTGTATGTAGTTATATGGATGTGTGGTATTGGCATGAGTAGAGCTGTGTGTTGGACAGATGCATGTTGCTGGTGGTGTATGTAGTGATACGGATGTATAGTTTTTGCATCAGTATAGCTGTGTGTTGGACAGATACATGGTGATGTATGTATTTGCAAATCCCTTATATTTGTTTGGAATGCTGAGCAGCAACACATTGCATACATCAATTTTCCTTTTAACGTTTGCCTTTTATGGCCCCATACCAGGTCACAGATGCTGGCACCTGTTCCCAATTAGCCCGTTCACCTGTGGGATGTTCCAAATAAGTGTTTGATGAGCATTTTTCAACTTTCATCAGTTGTATGGATATGCAGTATTCACATCAGTAGAGCTGTGTGTTGGGCAGGTACATGTTGCTGGTGGTGTATGTAGTGATATGGATGTGCAGTATTTGCATCAGTTTGACTGTGTGTTGGACAAATACACGGTGATGTATGTAGTTATATGGATATGTAGTATTAGCATCAGTGTTGCTGGTTGTCTGCTCTCAGAGGTGAGTCTCAGCAGTGACTTCATCGCCGGGTTCTGTGGGGAGACGGAGGAGGATCATCAGCAGACCCTGTCCCTGCTGGGAGAGGTGGGCTACAGTGTGGGCTTCCTGTTCGCCTACAGCATGAGGAAGGTGAGCTGCCCATCTCTTCCTCCTCCTCACTGTATATAATGACATTTAGCAGCGATGACCATAGAAATTATTGTTGGTGGGGAATCTCTCATGTTGCCTGTCAGATGTAGAAGATGTCAGTCAGTGTTTCTCCACCCTCTGCTCGGGGCACCCCAGCCAAAACATATCTGATGTATCTTATCAGAGTTGGGAAATGCTGAATTATTCGACCATTTCATTTTTCAATCAAAATTTGACCAGATACTGTAGGATCTGGAAAGCCCATCACAATGACAACAGACCTTGGCTTAATGTTTCATCTGAAAACCAACTGCGCATGCGGACTCATGAGTTCGGTTCTCGTGAGTGCGCATCCGTAATTGGTGCATCTCTGGGTTTGTTACAGGCCGTGCAATTTATATGAGTTTGGTTCTGGTGAAAATGTATCAACTTTAAAGTGTTGTGGCGCGAACTTTAGCGGGAATTTGGCATGTTTTCGATTTTGTGTTGCTGGTTGTTTGAAAAAGGTAGAAATCTGACAAACTTTTGTAGCAGCTTGGCCGTTTTCTTTGGTAGGCCTAAAATGGTGGTTTATCAGGTGTTTGTCATTCATGCACTGTCCATTTTTGACCTCTCTGGTGCAAATGAATGGATCAGGGTCTAAAATGTGAAGCATCCAATCACATCCAGCTGAAGTTAAATGTAGAGATTGATTCAAATAGTTTTTCAGCATGGTAATTGTTTTTGTGTCCTCCACTGAGCTGGCATATGTTAAAACTGCTGAAAGGAAATTCAATGGTGATCCTCAGTAATGCCATGTATAAGAGAGGGATAGTAAAAAACATGAACAGAATAAATCTGCCCTGCTTTGCGGGACAAGTCCACTGTTATAAATTGCCTTATCAATGGGATTGTTACCCTTTGTGTTCGTACTTCCTGCACTTTCCCCACTGTTACAAAATTGAAAATACACCGAGTTAAGATTTTTATTAAGACTATCAAATTGCATTATAATATATCTTAATAATTATTGATGCAGATTCGAACACTGGTTGGATATAGTTTTATGTCCCACCTGCTGTTGCAGAAAACCCACGCATTCCACCATCTCCATGACGATGTTCCTGCAGAGGTGAAGCGGCGTCGCCTGGAGGAGCTAATCAGCGTGTTCAGAAAGGAGGCTTGCGGAGTCAACTCTAACCTTGTTGGGAGCACACAACTCACTCTAGTGGAAGGAGTGAGTATTACAATGCAGCTTGCTTGTGTCTTACCCCTAGATTCCACTGGGAGCGTCTTGGCCACGTTACTGCCGCAAAACGGTTGCTGGAGTTGATCGCAGCCGTTCTCGGCAATGGTCGTGATTCCACCAGCCGCGCCACGGCACGTCTCGGGAGCGTCCTAGAAGCAGCTCTCCGCGCTCCTCCGCCGAGAATACGCGCCAAGTCTATTTTTGGTGGTGGCGGGCCGCAGTTGCGCTGATCTTAATATAGCAGGGATACGTTTCCCGTAGTTTGACCATCTACACTCATTGGTTCCAACAACGTTGGCATCTATGCTAATGGGAACTGCACCCCAGATCGTGCCAGGCAGGAAGTAACTTTCAAGGTGGATACGCTTTTAACAAAAACGGAACTAGCCACAAATCTTTAATATAAAATTTGTTTATAACTCACTTTTCGACTACTTGTCTGTGATTTTGTTTTAATAAGACACAGGCACAATTTTTTGAAATCTATGGTGTTCATGGCTGGACTGTAGTAGGCTACAGCACAACAAAGTCAAAAATGACATCAAATGCAATTCAAGCGGAAAAAAAAACCAGAAAGCATTTGAGTTTGTAGCCTACTCTCCCATGGGAGAAGCACGAATATCCTGGAAAAATGACGAAATAAGCAAAATCTGAGCTCGTCGATTGTATCAGCTGGCAGGACGCTGCGCCAAAGTTTTGCTTTCAGTGGAACATAAAGTTGCGTACACGACGGAGCAAAGTGGCGTCGCTCACGTTATACTGCACATGCGCGCCCGGTGGAACCTAGGGGTTAGGAAAGCACCCACCCTCAAATACCCATTTTATTTTCTATTTACCATTAAATGTTAAATGAAATGTGTACTACAGTGACTTTACAGTGTCTGGAACTCTGTATTCATACAGGATAAGCACTGTACGCTTACAGGAGGAAAGCGATATTGTTGCATTGGGGGGCAGCTTATAGCCTATAAGCTCACGTGATTGACTGGGGCTCACAAGGTGATTCACTTTGGGTAAAAGTGTTGGCTTTTAGGGCAAACTAATCTCTTCTGCAGGAAAGTAAGAGGTCCGCGCAGGAGTTGTGCGGGCGAAACGATGGAAACCTGAAGGTGATCTTTCCTGTGCCTCAGGCTTTCCCTGTCAGCCCTGGAGACTACGTGCTGGTCAAGGTACAGGCCTCTCGATCACTGCGCCACTGTCAATTAATCCTGCTCATGTGTGTCAACTGTGTGTAGATTTGTGTTGCTGAACTCAAGCTCTCAAGGCTTGCTTTTGGCTGCATTACTTCACATGCTTATACAAATGGCCATCACCTGCCCTTTTAATGCTAGAAGGATATCAGAAACTTACCCAGAAGTGTCTGGGCAAGTCCCCACACTAAATACAATTTCACACATTGAACAGCTTTTGCCCAAAGCAAGTGGAAAGAAACTCTGCATACAGATTTTACAATAATGTCTTTTACATCCACTCTACATTGAGTCAAGGACTGTTTTGCTGTATTAGACCCTAGATACATATGTTGCTGTCCATGTTTTTATGATGCGCTTGGAGCCCTGGCCATGTATTGTAATCTATGGTGTGAAGAAGGTGGCCTTGCTTTGTGCTGTGTTGTAATTGTACAGCACAGCACATACCACATAGCCAGCAGCCAAACCGCCATTTATCCTGCTCTAGCTTTACGACTGAAGCTAAGCATGTCTGGACTTGTTTAGTAAGCATATGGGACTATGTTGCTGTAGGAGCTGATGTTGGTGGACCAGTCAGGCAAAGTCTTTTGTCTGGTTAAATAAAAACTCCAGAGCCCCAGAGCTTTGAGTGTGAGAAAGATGCTGTATAAATGCAAGGATTACTTAATTGTGCTTTTCTTTCTTGTGCAGATCACATCGGCCAGTTCTCAGAGCCTGAGAGGCTATGCCCTTGGCAGAACCTCTTTGAGTTCTTCTGGAAAATTCCTTTCCCAAGGCTGCAGAGATGAACACATAGAAGTCTGCTGACCTCAACCTCTGCTCCCCCCACTCTTCTCCTGTAAGCCTTACGTTACACAGCAAACTAAATACAGTCATTTTGTGTTGGCATTGTGGCATCACTGAAAG
Source organism: Gymnothorax javanicus (assembly GCA_029692085.1). Classification (NCBI taxonomy): domain Eukaryota; kingdom Metazoa; phylum Chordata; class Actinopteri; order Anguilliformes; family Muraenidae; genus Gymnothorax; species Gymnothorax javanicus. Next base: position 37,963,720 of record CM056202.1, read on the forward strand.
ACACTGGTCTCAACAAACCCAGGGGTGGCATTTTATTTCTGTGCACTGCTCCTCAGGATTTTCTTTTATGGAAATGAAGTTTCTCTATCATGTATTGGGTATGGGACTTTTAGATTTGGAATATTTTGGTATTCAATCCATCATTGAGCTGTCAGGACATGTTTTTGTTAGGAATGTTTGTGTTGAGGTTATTTCACATGATTGCTGCCCTATTTTCAGCTACTTGTACATCTTGTCCAAGCTGCTGCGGTTGAATTCTAGATGCTAAAGCTAGAGGTCAGTGTGACTTCAAAGGACATTTTCAAATGTGATGTTTTTTTTTTTCTGACTGGGTCAGTGAGTATTACAACATTTCAATTATTACTCATCTGTAAAGATCAAATGTGAACATAAAATGTAATCCAATGATGGAGTGCAGACTCGCGGCATTTATTTTGAAATGATTTACTTTCGATTAGACCCAAAATGCACCTAGTTCATTGACAGAATGTTTTCGTGTGTGAAGGAGTGCATTTTCAGAAATGCTACAGAATAGCTGATGTTTCTGCATAGTGTTAAGCCTGGAATGTGCGGGGTTGATGCAATGCAATCTTTCTCAAGGCCCTTATATACAAGAATTTATAATTTTTATGAATGATTCCTGATTAGTAGGCAGAGGCAGTGTAGAATCATGAGTATTACACGTGCTAGTAAGATCTCAATTTTGGAAAATCGGGAAAGATTGCTAATTGGTTTTTGCTCATGCAGATACACAGTATCAGTCGAAAGTTCGGACATTCCCTCATTTTTCTTGTAATACATATAAAATGAAGAAATAAGCACCCCTCATTTTGCAAAAAAAAAAAAAAGATATAGTTCTTAAATCCATCAAACTAACTAGCATTTGTTGTCATATTTACTGAGTATACTCACATTTTTTATTTTTTTTTTACAAGGGCAGTTATATGGCTATAATGAGTTTGCAGCTGCGCAGCTGTCTAACTTCCCCAAGACGTGCTGCACTTTTGGTGAGCTTTTCATCAACTGTTTGCCCAGTAAGTCCCAAAACAGCTTGACTTTAATTCACCCGCTGGAAAATAGGAGCTTGTTTGTCTGGTTACTTTGCAAAATATGGATTCTTTAAGAATTCTAAAAATTTGGACACCATTCAAGCGAGTAAATTATTCTCTTTTCACTTCTGACGGTTTACCTCTTACAGGATTCCATCTGAGATTATATAGAGAAGTTAAGCTGTTCAAATTTCTTTAAAAACAGAGTGCTGTGACATGAGCAAATTATGTCCAAACTTTTTGACTGGTACTGTTCATATTAATGATTAAATTTCAACATCATGGAACAGCCAGTGAATACCACATAAAAAAGGCCAGATTAAATTGTCAAAAATAATCAAAATGCGCAGTTGTGAAAGCAGCATTGCTCACATTTATTGTCAGATTTAAGGGGCCTTCTCAGGTTCAAAGTGAATTTTTTCTTTTCCATTTTTTTTTTCATTGAAGGTTCACCAAGATGTGTACTTTACATTTTGTCATTAATTTCATCAATTTTGTAAAACAATGACTTTTTTTCGAAGCTCTCCCGCCTCAAATAATTTTATAAGTCAGCTAAAATCTTTCAACACCTGTGGTGCCGCTAACTTCTTCTTTCAACAAAATTGCCTCAAATTTTGACTAAACTTGTTGGTTATTTCTGCACGCAGTCACATTAGCTTTTTCTGATGGGGGCAAAGGTATCAATTTCATGGAAGTTTCTGTGTCATCCAACTGACCCATTTGAATTTTTAGAAAAACCACAAGAAAAAAATAAATACGCAATATATAGAAAAATCCTCATGTGAGTGCATAGATATGACATATATCTAACAGGGGAAAAAAGAATTTAGCGAATTGGGAGGGTGTTTAGGGAGTAAGGCTTGCCACAATACGGACCGTGATTTTGCTTATTAACGTCAATTCCATGGTAACAATGTAAATAAAAACCAATGGAATGGTACATTTTTGTGTTGAACTAATAAACTGTGGTGTTATTATACCCATATCTGTGCTGGAAGAAGGTAAATCAAATGAACCTGGGAAGGCCCCTTAAAGAATTGTTTTCAGACATGTGACTTGAAATCCCTGGGTGTTAATGCTGCAAAATGGACATCTGTTCCAATCAGCATGTAGTCCTGTAGAAGAAAAGAAAATTTAAATCTAATTAAATTTTTCACTTCAGAGAATTAATTTCATACTGTTTTAATCTTCATGAAATCAAATAAATTCACATCAACACAGTTTTACATTGACTGAATGGTTGCAAGATATTTAATAAACCCTACAATGCATGTCTGGACCTGTGTGTATCTGAAGATTGACTGTACAGCCTACAATGGAAGGAAGGTTTATGAGGATGTTAGATTTTACCTTCAGGATGTGCAGCTGAGGATTGACCAGATCCATCTTGCCAAGAGCGGGAAGAGGGAATCCTTGCTGTAGCCGAGCTGTGAGGAAGTGAACAGTACAACCCATAAATGTTTGGACAGTTTCTACCCTTTTTAGGAACTTTACTGGAGCTCAGTGAATTTGAAAGAAACACTAGGTCAAAGAATAGATTGTCAGCTTTTTGTTTGTATTTTCAACCATATTGTGTGAACGATGTAACAATTTGATACCTTGCAGCCAGACTGAACCAACCCACACAGAAGACATTTTGAGATATTGGCCATTTTAATTTTCTAACTTTAAGATCTGAATGAACTAGTTTGAAAGAGGTCATGTAAAACCATGCAGCTCAGTAATCTGTATCAAAACCTTATATTTGTTTTGAATTGAAAAAAATTTACAATGTAAAAAAAAAAAACTACTTGGAAATGTTTGCTTTGTTATGGCTCATGCTACATAATGCAACCCCAATTCCGAAATAGTTGGGACAGAGTGTAAATTGTGAATAAAATCAAAACGCAATGACTTTCAAATCACACCAGCCAGTATTTTAGTCACAACAGAACAGAGATAACATAGCAAGTGTTGAAACTGAGAGATTTTACAGTTTTATCCACAAAATGAGCTCATTTCAAATTTGATGGCTGCTACAGGTCTCAAAAAGTTGGGACAGGGGCCTGTTTACCATAGTGTAGCATCCCCTCTTCTTTTTAACACAGGGTGGAGGTGTCTGGGCATTGCGGAGACAAGTTTCTTGAGTTTTGCCATTGGAATTTGATCCCACTCTTATTTAATACAGGCTTCCAGCTGCTGGAGAGTTTTGGGTCTCCTTTGACGGACTTTTCGTTTAATTATGCGCCAAATGTTCTCAGTCAGTGAAAGATCAGGACTGCAGGCAGGCCAGTTCAGCACACGGACTCTTCTAGTACGAAGCCATTCCGTTGTAATGGCTGCAGTATGTGGTTTTGCATTGTCCTGCTGAAATACACAAGGCCTTCCTTGGAATAGATGTAATCTGGAGGGGAGCATATGTTGCTCTAAAACCTTTATATACCTTTCAGCATTCATGGTGCTTTTTAAAACATGCAAGTGTCCCACACCATATGCACTAATGCATCCCCATACCATCAGAGATGCTGGCTTTTGAACTGAATGCTGATAACAGGAGGGTGGTCTTTCTCCTCTTTAGCCCGGAGGACACGACGCCCATGATTTCCAATAAGAATTTCAAATTTGGACTCGTCTGACCACAGGACACTTTGCCACTTTGCTGCAGTCCATTTTAAATGAGCCTTGGCCCATAGAACACGGCGGTGCTTCTGGGTCACGCTCAAGAATGGCTTCCTTTTTGCATGATTGAGTTTTAGGTGGCATCTGTGGGTGGCACAGTGGACTGTGTTTGGGTCAATGACGTGACATTGTCGAGTGCAGTACTTTGGTTAAAAATAATTTTAAATGATTCATAATAAGCATCATTCCATAAAACCTGTTTAATTTGAACATATTTCCAGTTTATAATAAAAATGATATTTATTTTATGTTTTGCCATCTCAAACCCTCAAAATGTCAGGTGGCGCAACCGTCCGAGCAAGTTAACACTATGTGAAATGTATTAAATATGTAATTTAAAATTTGAATTAATATAATATTAATATGGGGGCATAATTTTATATTGAAAACCTTTCAAATAAACAAAGTTTAATAGTTTAATTGTTCTTAAATTGTTTGGAAAAGCAAAACTACCCGCCCCCTACAATAAAGAATCCGTAAGTTATTTTTAATACCCAGCTCAATTACAAAATAATAATGTTTTAGGCAGAGTAGACACTCTCAGGTATACTTACTAAAAAAATCAATTAGAAAAAAAAAAGGGAAGTATATTTTTTTCAAGAAACTTTGGGTTGCGCCACCTTACATTTTTTGGCTGGTGAAATTGCAAATACAGTCTAAAACTGTACTAAAACCCTGTAAATGTTGTGCAACCATTAAGACTTGTTTAAACACACTCTTCCAACTTCAAATAAATGTATTCTGTACATTTTTAAAGATCTATTTAAAAAAAAAAATTTTTTTAAAGGCTTATTTGTCATTGACCCGTTTACAGACAGTGGTTTCTTGAAGTATTCCTGGGCCAATTCAGTAATGTCAATGACAGAATCATGCTGGTGAGTGATGCAATGGCATCTGAGGGCCCAAAGATCACGGGCATCCAGTGAAGGTCTTCGGCCTTTTCCCTTACGCACAGATTTTTCCAGTTTCTCTGAATCTTTTGATGATGTTATGCACTGTCGATGATGAGACCTTCAAAGCCTTTGCAATTTGACGTTGAGGAACATTGTTTTTAAAGTATTCCCCAATTTTTTTTATGCAAGCCTTCACAGGTTGGAGAGCCTCTGGACATCTTTACTACTGAGAGACTCAGCCTCTCTATGACATCCCTTTTATAGCCAATCATGTTACACACTTGATGCCAGTTAACTTAATTACTTGCTAAATGTTCTTTCAGCTGATTTTCTTATATATTCATTGCTTTTTCAGCCCTTTTTTCTTGTTTCCCAACTTTTTTGAGACCTGTTGCAGCCAGAAAATTTGAAATAAGCTCATTTTGTGGATAAAAATGTAAAATGTCTCAGTTTCAACATTTGGAATGTTATCTACGTTCTATTGTAAATAACATATTGGCTCATGTGATCTGAAAGTCATTGCATTTTGATTTTATTCACAATTTACACTTCGTCCCAATTATTTCGGAATTGGGGTTGTAGATTGTGACGCCAAAATCCTAAAGAAACCCATCCCAGTACTATTTCGCAGTCTATTTTGAAGAGAGAAGCCATCAATGTTCTAACAGTCAGAACTGTCTCTTTGATACGAGTCATGAACTTCAAAAAGATGGCAGATTTAATATAAGGATTATGAGGCAGATACAAAGATGTAAGGTTTCTGAAGCAAGAAAGCGGTGTCTCAATGTAGAATGGAAGGGTTGGCTCACTTCAGCATTTAAAAATTTTGACAGGAGCTCTCTTTGGCATTGTTGTATCTGCCTGTTTAGGGCTCTGTGGGTTGGTGCTTTCAAGCGTTATTTGCTAATCAGTGCCATAGAGACCAATGCTGTTTAGGTGACATGGTACTTTACGTTACAATACAGAAGAGTAGACTACTATCTAAATTTTCATGAATTTGTTGGTGGGTTCGGTTTTGCAGAATGGTATCCAATTGTAGCTCTTTTTATTATATTTAGCGATTGTCCAAATTCCAGCTGCATTTTAGATTCTGTACTAATTCTTGTAGGTGCACATACTCATTAGGCGATGCAGATAGTGTATCAACAACCAATTAAGATGTTGTTGGGTGCATTTGGCATTGTAACAACAGGGAGAATCTCGGTCAAAAACAGCACGTTTCCTTGCCATGTAGCTCTGCTATTGTTGTTTGGATGGCATATCTGTTTGCATCTGTATCTGAGAAAGAAACATTGATTTATCTTTTCTGCCTCCTGTGTATGTATTTGCTCTCCGGAGTATAATTACAGCAGCCCAACAGAGAGATATTGTCTTACCATTGACCTGGGGTATCACAGCCATTTTCAAAACCATCAGGAGGATATTCTCAAGTGTTTGCACCTGAAAAAGACACTGCAAATGATTACGACTGTGCTCATGTCAACAGAAATTGACAGCATAATGGCAGGGTGAGAGAGCTGTTCAATATTTAGAGGATCCAGGGGGGTGGGCAGTCGGTTGATTTGGCTTACCTGAAATGGGCCCACATAGGTTTTGCCCAGAGTGATGGTAATGCTGTGGGAGACACAAATGTCAGCGCAGACTATGTATCCACATGCATATTTCTGTTTGTGTTTAATATATCTTTGTATTGTGCTTTGAAAAGCGACTGTGTACTGAACTGGTGTCTCTTCCTGTATAGACACAGGTGTACTCACTTGTTGAGGGTCATATTTCCAGCCAAGCTGACTCCAGTGATGTAAGCCTGAGCGCTGACGCTGGCATCCTGTAGGCAACAGAGATCACTCTCAGTCCTTCAACCTGACAAAATCTAAGATTAAATTACACTTTATCTTCACTTTATAAAACTAACCTTTGAGTTTATTTATGGGGACTATGTACCATCTTTACTAGCATAAAAGGAGCATTCATATTGTGCAAAAATGCATCTGTAGGAATCTTGCATCAGAAGGGACACACCTTTTGCCTTTACAACTTATGCCTATTTCTGATCATTCACATAAGTAGTGAATGTATTCTAGTTTGTATGAGGTCTGTAATTTGTGTTTATGAAGGACCATCTAAAAGTTTTACACTGTTTTTCAAATGGCTAAATTTGAAGAGTATCTACTTGTATATTCTCCTATCTGCAGTATAACTAAACAGCATAGTATGTACATATTTCTGTAATACAGGCTCAGCTGTTGGTGCCTAGGAGTCCCCATTTTCCTGTCTGATAACTGGTAGTCCAAGTCTAGTTTTAAACTCTATGACCAGACTGACCAGGTTAAGGACGAAGAGGGGCGCTAGGGTGCCGTTGGTCTCGATGGCATAGGCGGTCACAGTGCCCATGGCATGCAGGGTTGCGCGGTCAGGATCAAAGGTGATGTTGGGTGCTTGGGCACTTTGCACTAACAGCTTCATCAACAGGTTGGGAAAACGCTTGGCAACCTGTAAAGCAAAATTGTGGAATAGGAAGCACCTCATTAGATGGGGGTGCCATTGAAAAGCACTTTCCCCCTCCTGATCGTATGTTTCTGCATGTTTATCACCTTTAATTGTTTAAACAATCAAATAAACTTTAATGTAAGACAACCTGAGTAATCTCAAAATTCATTTTTAAAGATAATTTCACTTATTGAAGGAAAAAAGTCATCCAACATTCACTGGTCTTGTGTGAAAAAGTAATTACCCCCTTGCCAACTTAGTCATTCATTGGCTGATTAACCAAATTGAATGTACAAGTTGTTCATATTAGACTAGTCTCACACCCAGGCTTGATACCCAGAGCTACTACCAGCTTTATTGAGTCCGATCCTCACGTCACATATATGGAACCTCTCTAGCAATGTGTACTGGGCTAAAAGGTCTTAACAAGCATTACTTCATGCCATGATAAAATGAAATTTAGGAAGTGATGAGGAAGCCATTGAAACACATATTAGTCTGAAATGGGAAAAGTGTTTGCGCAGGTTCTCAGACTTCAGAAAATTACAAGGACAGAAATTATCTCTGAATTGAGAAAACTTGGAACAACAGTTAATCTTCCCAGGGTTGGGCGGCCAACAAAAATTCCTTAAAGGGTGCGTCAAAGACTCATCCAGGGACTCCTAATTGAAGCTTGAAGAACGTCTTCCAAAATATTGGCCTCATTTGCCTCAGCTGAGGTCCGTATTGATGATTCCACCATTGGAAAGATACTGAGCAAAAATGGTATCAGTGGGAGAGTTGCTTGGCGAAAATAAGAATGCCACTGTTAACAGGGAAGAACATGATGGCTCACCTCACATATGCAAAAAAAAACACCTTGATATCCACCAAGTCTCAAGTTTAATTTGCTAAGATCCAAAGATCCAAAGCAGAGGAGAAGGTTATCCCCTGAATGGCTCTAAAAAAACAAAATTAAGATTTTGGAGTGGCCTAGTTAAAGTCCTGACTTAAAGCCTGTTGAGGCACAATGGTTAAGACTTAAATGGGAATTTTGTATGTGTAAGTCCTGCATTGTGGCTGAATCAACGCAATTGTGCAAGAAAAACTGGAGGACAATTTCTCCACAGCAATGTGAAAGACTGATCTCCGGTTATTAGAAGCACTGAATTGCAGCTGTTGCTGGAAAAAAAGTGGTGTAAAGAGCTGTTCGGATTAGCAAGGCAAAAACTTTTTCCACAGAGCGCTATATTGTTGGTGCTGGATCACCTTTTCCTTCAATGCATTAAATGATTATTTAAAAACTGAATTATGTGTTTACTCTTGTATGATGATCTGAAACAATTTAGTTGAAAAAAAAAATAAATAAGGGGCAGTTACTTTTTCATTGCAATGTTGCCCTCAATCTCTTCCACCAACATTCATCTTCGACATTATTCTTGGTGGCTTAGAGCTTATTTTAGGTATTTCTCATTTTTAAACCAAAGTGTATTTGAAATGGCATTTATGATACTTGACATTCAAAAGTCATTTTTAGATTGTTTTCTTGCTTTATTTGCTTATTCATGTCTGTGTATACTATTTATTTGCTTGGACATTCTTGCAGAGTAATGATCCTTTGCATCTGACTTTGAAATTTTCTCATCATTTTAACTGTGGTATTTTAACGGTAGACATAGTACTTTGTAAGAGCTCATGCATGATAAAAGACTTTTGTAATGCCCAGTGTGAATTAAACTCAAAATTGCTACATGTAGTATGTGTATCATTGAGACCATATGAGCTTATTTAACACTAAACTTTTTACTGATGAACTCAGACAAGCACATAAGGACTGTGACGGAGAACGACATGACGGAGTTGGTAAGAATTCTTTACCTCTGGAACGAAGACTCCAAATGCTGTTGTGTTGAGTCGGAAAGGTGATGTCTTAGGGATCTGTCAGAAGAAGGGGGAAACCAACTTACTTGGGTTTCTGAAGGTTACCACTTTGGTGAAGCTCTGAAAGAGTCCCTGATATGTGACTTTTCACTGGTCATTATTGTATTCTTGAAGTCTACTAAAAAAGGTTTAAATGCGTTATTGTTCAAAAAACACTCAAGTTTTCTCAAGCTGGCCATTTCTGCAGTACCTGTCTGTGAAATGCTCCGTTGAGGTCCAGCCCCCGCCCTCCCAAAAACCCCAGCATGCTGTGATTGGTCAACTTGATCACTCACTTGTGATTGGCCCATCGTTTGGGTGTGTGTTGGGGAAATATCACGCCCCTTTCCACAAATGGATTTCCACTCCAGAGTGCAAATGAGCTTTAGAAACAAATACTGGTGTAGCCTTGAGGGCGTAACCCACTTGATTCAGGGGCGTTCCAAACTATCTGCTTGGCGCGAAAATTCAAAAGGTGACTTCACCAATTGATGAAAAAAATGGCCAGAAGCTTTTGGGGCGTTTCAGTCAGCTCTGGAGCAGTGTGTTTTGCGGCAGAGAGCGTTTTTTTTCCTGGAGGTGACTTCGAGTTGTTTTCCGACAAAGACCTTTTAAATGCGCATAAAAACGATATGATTCACACGATGACATTAAAATAATGAAAAACCATAATACGTACGCTTTAAGATTGAGTTGAACAGTGTTGAAGCTCTCACCATATCATCTGTAAGATTGATGTTGAGAACTCCAGCGTTGTTGTAGACAAAGCCTGCTGAATTGACTGTGAAGGAAGACAGTCCAATGTACAGCATGCTGCTGCTCTGGGCCGGCAGAGAGAAAGGTGTGGCTGCAAATGGAGGTTCCTGGTGTTTTCCAATGTTGTAGAACTCCCCCTACAGGTAAAGATAAAAAAAGTGGGTTTATCTCATCTGGTGTCACATACACATGGCTGATTGAGTTACACTACCAGTCAAGTTTGTGCACACCCCAATATTTTCTGTAATTGTTACAATTTTTTAATATTTTGTTCTTGTGTAATAGTCTCATATTGGTTGTATAACAGAAAGGTACGAAAACTGAAGCCCAATGTATAAACCATGTACATATATGACAAAACAAATAAAAAAAACCAGGATCAGTCATTTTGTCAATATTTAAGCAGATCAGTACCGATGGTCTAATCCAGTGCTTCTCAAACCTCTCCTAGAGGACCACCTGTCCTGCATGTTTTAGATCTCTCCCTGCTCCAGCACCGGTGATTCAAATGATCTACTCATTATCAAGGAGCTTCAGGGGGTTGATAGTGAGCTGATCATTACAATCACTTGGGCTGGATTCCTTGTGGATGTTTCTTGTAAATGTATTATTTGTAATAAACAAGTATCAGGTTCCAGTGATTTCTTTGTTGTAAACATACATGCAAGATAGACTTGACAAGATCTTAAGGAGTGCAAAAACATTTGACTGGTAGTGTATGTGAACCTTGACTCAAACTTTCTGCACAGATCAGAATGCAAAGTGAAGTGAACTTCAGGCTTTCAGAAAGTCACATAAGATGTGGGTGCATAATTTCTTTTATTGATATTTTTAATTATAATAATTATGGAAAATATGAAGGCATTTGTTATTGAAGGTGGGAGAGAAAACACCAGTTTTAAATCCTTATCACCTGAAATCAGTACAGTCAGGAATTTCTTACCTTCAGATCGAACTCGATGAAATCCTTTGAGACGACAGGAGAAGCCACCAAGGAATATTCGATCTCTGCGAACTTATCCACTGGAGCGAGCACTGCGAGACGGAAGATCGAGCCTGAGATTCTGCTCCTGGTCTGCTGAGCAATTAATCTTGCAGTATGAAGTGATTAGGGTCATAATTCAGCGTGAGCTTGAGTATGAATACTAAATTATGCATATCTATTGTTGCTTCCTCAGTTCATCATGGTTATATTGTTCACTCTAAAAAATAGCATTTTTTTCACAGCGGGAAAATTCTGCAATCAACCATAGCTGTGGTAGAGGAACTTGTGCACCTCATACCATTCAAAGTTTTTAGGTGGGGATTTATCTCGGATACTGCGTCATCCAACAGCGGGCAGATCTGAAATGATAAATAATACTTTGAACCAAGAAACGGCCTGAGTAATGATATGGTTGCTTGATTTAGCAGGAAATGGCTGGATGATTGGTGGGAACATGTCGGTTGTTGAGGATTGACAAGGGCAATGTGTCATACTGACCTTTTTTTCTAGAGCTTTACGAAAGGCCTTGTCAATAAAGGAACCAAAAAGGTTGTACAGCCAGCTAAAGAATGGGAATACAAAACATATGAGGGAGCATTCATTCCCCTGCAATTTTACACTCATAATGACCCAATATTTAAATTCCGTTTTTTTTTTACATGCTTAATATCTTCAACCCGAGTGCCCTTGGTACTGGAGGTGGGCTGCACATATCTCGACAGACACGATATACGAGCGCGTTAAGCCTTTAACCTTTGAAAGCATATCTGCTCTCAACCATTTCCCATTTAAGCTCTCCTGATTAATAATCAAACAATGTATTGACTGAATTATCAACACTGAGGCATAAGCCCATTAACCCTTAGAGGGCTGAATTAAAAAATATATAAATGTAGTTATCTTGTGCTGTTGAAAACCTATCAAGTGGCAACTTGTTTAAAAGAGCTCCCCTGCAGAAGCTCTTTTAAACAAGTCGCTACATGATAGGTTTTCAACAACTTTGATTTTGTTATCTTTCATCATTGAGCAACAATAGCTGCATTCAGTGCTCTAAGGGTTAAGAAATTATTAATAAAATCTAAAAGATCACCAATAGGATACATTCACATGTTCGTGTAATACACATGATATTATAAAGATGGCAGTAATACAAAGAATCAATCAAAAACTTGCTCTGAATTCCATATCGCATTGTAGCAGTTTTTTCAGCGGTGTAATTTATTCTAACTGTTTCAGTGTTAACAGGCATGTATTTAAAATAGGAAACATCTGAAGTGTATCATACATTGGTGCAAAACAACATCCCTTGCCTATATATATTTTTGTTATATATATATATATATATATATATATATATATATATACACACACTATTTTTGAATTACAGGAATTCAGAATCTTCAAAAGACATTGATGTTTTATGTCATAATCAATGTGGAAAGGAGACTATCAGATTAGTTTTGTAATGCAATGAACAGTAATGCCAGCTAAAAAACAAATCGGCCAGTCATTCAACTGATTAGGATTTGCAAATGAGCTAATTAATGTTTGATATCTAATGTTAAGAAGGGCAGTCGCACACTTGTAGCCACCACGCAATAATTAATTTATAAAATTACTAATGTTTCCACATATGTCTTCTTCAGGGCATCAAGGGATGATTCGATACCCTGAGGAAGACTTGCGCTGAAACTGTTGGTAATGTAATTGGTTAATTATTATCACATCGTGGCTACGAGTGTGCGACTGCCCTGCTCCAACACTGGTGTGCATTCTCACTCTAAATCAGGACTTATCACGCATTTCATGCACTTATCACACATTTTAAGGCAAGATTACTTAAGGGCTTTTAAACCTCCAGCTGCACGTCACTGAAAATCCTGGGTGGAAAGAAGTTAAGATGCGTTTGTAAATTTTTTCAATGTGTTGAAACTGACCGCGTGAATAGGACCTAAGTAAGAGGTACTTTCTCTGCTTCCACGTTGTGAGTCGGGAGCACATCACGTTAACTGGTACCTTGCCCCACCGTGGAACTTGATTTTTGCACTGCCGATGTTGGCTGCACAGTTGGCACTGCTAACGATTGGCCTCCCTGTTTCATCACTTTGCACAATGACTTGTGTAGTGATGGTCAGTCCACTCACTGCCAGGTCGAATGAGCCACTGTCCGATCTGAATGTGTTTGGAGGGAGAGAGAAGGAACACACTGATCGTTGCAGTGAGTCACGCATTTCTGTTGCCGTGGACCACTGTGTAAAATCCACTAATGGTACTCACATGAACCTGAGGTATTTGACCCTCCAGTTGCCATGCAAGTTGATGAAGGCATTCTTAATGGACAGACTGACCCCAGTGCTTGGCACAAGCCCCAAAGTGGAGCTGGGAAGGCCAAGGGAAACAATCTGTATCCTACAGGAGAAGATATGTGTGCATCAATCTCACCATTATTGCTTTAGGTACAAATAAAATGAAGTTGACGAAACAAAACATAAAATATATTGTCTTCATACTGCCAGCAATGAAATACAAGTAAAAGTAACTTTTAAAATCTCAGATTACTGTTGCTTTGTGCATTTACCTTACCATTCCAGCCTTTTCTGATGTGGCGTTATCCACAAGTACATTAGCCAAGAGTAATTCAATGATTTTGACACTTTCATTCGAGAAGTAGCATGGATGCAAAGCATTGTAAATCCATCAAAAATACCTTGGAAATAACTGGACAATGAATGGAAGAAAAAATTGCATCCTCACCCTGTTAGGCTGTATTTGACTTTTCCAATGGGAGACACCTTCTCTGTTCCTGACATATCAGGCACCTTGATGGACTTGAGTTTACTCTGCAGAGTAGCCATTCCTATCTGTCGGCCTGTAAGGAGAAATGCTCCAGTTCGGCCATGTTGCAGGTCAGCCCATTGTAGTCCAATGACCCATTTAAGCTTTTAGTTCAGCAAATTTTATACACATACTTTTCTGAAATATAACAGTGCCAACTACTTATTTAAATTCAATGCATTGTACATTTAATATCTGGCTCCTGCCGTTGCTCTACTGACCTATCTTGCATTCCTTTCTGTTTTCTGAACTTCTCAAACTTCATAGCTTCCTTTTGTTACTGTACCACACCCCCAGGCATTTTCGTTGTTAATGGACTGTATCAGGCGTTGACATTAAAAATATTAACCCGGGCATATTGCGGACATACCTGGTTTTGAACTATTTTGCCACGGCCTAGGACCAGCACCTACCATATTCCAGCCCTTTTTGTGTAAGTTTGACCTTGACCCCAGGATTGGCACTCTGAGACTGGGATAGTAGAGCCAGCAGCGTCAGCACACACCACACAGCCTCCATGCCCACAGATACCTGTTAGGAAAACACATACCATTATACTGATGCCATCATAGTACTTATCACACAATATCAGTGCTAAATACTATTTATACCGTTTTTTTTTTTTTTTTTTTGCTGTGTAACTGGATGCTGATGAATGAAATATTGGTCTGTTGGAGTCTGTGGGACTTATTGACCTCAACGCAGTGTCTGGAAATTTTTGCTGGAATTGAGAAGACTAACGGTCGTAAGTATGATTATTAGAGATTAAGAAATATTTAATAAAAATGCAGCACAAAAGCTATGTTCGTAGGTTTTTTGCGTGCACCAATTTCCAACTTTATGTAGCCAGCAATGGTGGAAGCTATAATGAAAACGATAAACTGGAGCAACAACAAGTTAACTGAAATTTGGCGAAATACATTTTTTCTTAAGTATGTATGTATCGAGCAAAAATAGTAGACTGTCTGAAAAAAAAAAGTAAATTATATACAATGTAAATGTTGTCTATACAAAGTACTGTAGAGGTTGCGTGGATTGATCTCATCTTTGAGCCCTTGAAACAGTGTTGGTTGAAAAGCCGCCATCAGGAAAACTTTCAAATCAACCCCTCAACTTTACCATCAGAACTGATGTTGATTAGATGTTTGATCGATGTCAATATATTTGCTGCGCACGTTTGTGTCACTTGGAAACTTGTTTATTTGAAGCTGTTCATAGTATCTGTAATTTTTTCATTTTTGCCGCACAGTGGCTGTTTGAGCTCTGCTTAGGAATGTAAAATATTCTGTATTTGTACATGTCTGAGGACAGCAAGCAGAAACTACGGAATATTTATTGTAGGATCTGAGAACACTCATGCACTTTGAGACTTTGAGTTCAAGGTGTTCAACTTCTTTCACCATGGGAAGTGGTTTTTTGCCATGTACTCTTCTGAAGCTGAAAGACAAACCAGACAAACCAGCTCAGCATGTCTGGGAAGATTTTGAAATGCATTGCGCGGAGGTCATTTTTTTTTTTTTTTTTTTTTTTTTTTTTTTTTTGCTGATGACACCAAAAATCAGCAATAAGCTTTGCCGTTTGGTAAAGTGCTTTGCAGATCTTTTGCTTTGTTTCTTTGTTACTTTTGCTTTGTTTATTCCTGCATTATTTATTGTATCACCATAGCAAGCTGTCCAAATGAGCTGAACAGAAGTATAATGCTCACCTGTTCATCATCAAGCTCGGGAACGTAGTGTAATGTCTCATCCTTTTATATTTTTTGTTGATCGGGGTAAAACATAACATAAACAGAACTAACATGCTAGAAAATCTAGGAAAATGGCACAGCCCAGTTACACCATCCGTACTTAAGTCAGCTTCTGTCTCCGCCTGAGAAGTGCATCTCCCTGAGGGGGTGCTGAGGTCACATGACAGGAACAGTTAAAGTTTAACTCATTTCTGGGCTATATTGAATTATACTGGGAAAAAGGAAACATGAGATGGTCACAGACAAAGCGAATCCTCTAAAATAATAAAAATGTGACCCAATTCATTCTGTACAGAGCAGAGGGATTGCACAGGAATTCCTTGACTGGTTTTGATTTTTGAGCTTGAATGTCACAACAACAGAGAGAAGTTTGCATTAAATCATGCGTTATGGTACACTCGCTAAAATTTACATTGAAAAGTACTCTTACTATCACAGAGACAGGACATTGTACTCATCATACAAATCCATGTTCTACATAGTTTCAAATGCAAAGCTTACTCTTTATTGAGTACAGTTTGCAATTAATATTTATTTAAGCAATACACAACAACTTGCTGGTCATTATTCAGGAGCAAGGTAGTTAGTTTTGCAAGTACCTCAGCGTCATAGGTCCGCCCAGACTGTCATTGTGGCATTGTGATTTTTTCCATTTGTCATAATCACTACACTTGCCCTAGATAATAGCCAATAGGTACGCTACCAGTGAAAAGTTTTAGGACACCCCACTTTTTCCAGTTTTTTAATCGAAAATGATGCAGTTTAATGTCTAATTGTACTCTGAAATAAAAGCATAGACATGATAGAAGAAATTAACAATCGAAGTTAAAAAAGAAATCATGGAATCAATTTATGAACCAAAATTTATTGAAACTTTTGACTCAAACTAGCCACCTTTGGCAGATGTAACGGCTGAACACACTGGTGGAATTCTTTCTATCAGTGGAAATCAAACATTCTTCAGAAAGTTCTTCCCAACTCTGTTGCAGAAGTTCCCATAAATGTGGGGCACTTGTAGGTTGCTTTGCTTTCACTCTTCTGTCCAGTTCATCCCAAACTGTCTCGATGGGGTTTAAGTCTGGAGACTGTGCTGGCCGCTCCTTGTTTTCAAGCTTACCATCTTGTTCTTTTTTCCTAAGGTAGTTCTGGCAGAGCTTGGACTTATGTTTTGGGTCATTATCTTGCTGTAGGATGAACCCCTGACCAACTAGGCGCATACCAGAGGGTACTGCATGGCGCTGCAGAATGCCGTGGTAGCTGTTTTGGTTCAGGGTGCCTTTCACTCCGCAAGTCACTGACCCTAGATCCAGCAAAACAGCCCCAGACCATCACGCTTCCTCCTCCATGCTTGACAGTTGATGTCACACACTGAGGGACCATCCTTTCACCTACTCGACGGCGTACAAAAAACCTCGGTAACCTTACCTTTTGTTTAAAACTTCTTACAGTTCACCATTTACCCTTGTACCATTTCGAGCTATTCATAGGACCGGAACTGCACAATTTTCAATAAAAAACTAGAAAAATTGGGGTGCTCGAAAACTTTTGACCGGTAGTGAATATCTTAGAGCATCCTTCAACCAATCACAATGAGAATTCAACAGACTCATAGTACGAATCAAATTAATACATGGGTTGGATGCGATGATCGGGTCAGTGTGACCCACTGTACAGGTCTGGGGAATATCACATTAGAACCTGCGCTGGATTTGACAAAAGTCAGAACAAAAACAATAAACCAATAGTAATAGTTACAGCAGAGTTTAAAAACAGAATGTGTCTGCCCATTTGTTAGATTGGAATGAAGATTTATGAGGTGAATCACATACTAATAGACATGCAGTGTTATTTGTGTCTGAATGAGATTACCTTGCGTGTCGTGTTCTGCGCTTGCCTGTCTTGTTCCACGAATGAGGTGGCACACAGTTTAGCTCATAGTTTAATGGAGTGAAGGAGGAAGCGAGGCACGTGGGTTTCAATTCTCTGTCGTCAATCAGGAAGCTGTGACTGTCAGTGGTTCAGTGTTGGTGTAATGGTGTCAATAAAGACACTGCTTAGCAGATCACAGAATACTGCTTAATTTCCATCCTGCACTATTCCAGGTTTTCTTTAATTTATTGGAAATAGTTTTATCTAATGTGGTGTATTATATACTGTTAGTAACAAAAGTAAATGTGTGTTCCTGAGTGTAGGCTGCATGGCAGGGCATGTTAAGATAACGTTTTTAGTGTGGGAGAAGCAACCCTAATGAAAATATCCTTTTAATTATTTCATAATATTACCATAGTACTCGCAGTATAACTACAGTATTACCATATTATCCTTTTATAATAACAGTATTACCATAACCAACATAGTATAACTAGAGTAATAATATAGCTGTCACATTATAACTATGTTATGACTTCAGCTTTTAAGAGTATAACCATAATATTACTATAGTATCATTTTATAGCTATAGTATTAATATAACCTGCATAGTGTAATTAGGGAATACTTAAGGCCATCTGTAAACGGAGTCTAAACTATTTTAAGTGTCTTAACCACAGTGATGAACTATGGTTGAACTAAATGAATTAGGGTGGAAACATAACTATGGTTATGAACTATAGTGGAACCATAATTATAAACTGTAAAGTTTTGTCCAGAGTGCAGTTGCTTGAAGGACAGAAAGTGGAGGTATGGACTCAAGTGTAGCAGTGGATTTAGTTGTAGTTTTAATAAACGTAATGGTATAAAACAGAAAAATGAACGGAGGTTCCTAAGTAGCACACTATAATAATACAATGTTACAAATAGTAAAGCAAATAGAAAAACAATGTTCCTTTAGAACTTAAACGTGCTGAATAAAACAGCAAACAGCACGGATTCCAGGTTATAGTATAAAGTTTGCGAATTTGGAAAATGAGCCTATACAAGACTGCAGTGTCAAACAGGCAAGAGGTTACACAGACTTCACAAAGAGGCTGAGGTAAGCTCAGCCTAAAATATGCTCTGCTGCCACTCAGAGACAACAGGGAACAGGTGCAAATGATAATTGAATAATGACAGAAGGGCGCTCTGGGATTAAGTAGACTGGTGAGTTGGATGGCTGGAGGCGTGGCCTTACATGAACAATAGTGTTAAAGTTTTCATATCTACAATTTAACTCATGTTTACAACCATAGTTGATAATTATAGTAAACCATGATGGTGAAAATACCATCACTTTACTATAGTGTATAGAACTATTGGATAACTACAGTTTTGAACAGTAACAATTTTTCATAGGGGTAATGGATGTTCTGTCCGGACGGAACGGGTTCCGAAACCTCCCTCACCTCTGGCAGAAACTTTCCTCTGTCTCTGGAGGAAATGTGATATTATGCCAGTCCAGCACAACTAATTCAGACACAGTGCTGTTATGTGACTCCTATGGCACACATATTGTCTATTTCAAATGCAGTGTCTTCGGTTTGTAGAGTAACTCTCTTAGCTGTGGATGTGCAAAGTCTTATACTGAGGCCTAGACATATATTCTATTGCTGTTGGCATTGGTGACTCGTGTTCACGTCACAGTGCTGGCTTTTTGTGCAAAAGTAAACTCGTGGTACATCAATCTGGTCTAAGCGCCGGGCCTCTGTAGTGTAGTAATTGGATGGAGGAATGACTGTTTAGACTACATAATAATGGTTGGTTGCTCCAGAGTTATAACTCTTAAGTGTAACTTGCAACCTGACACAGGACAGAATTTTATTTGGTGTGCAATAGATCTATCTAGTGTCAGACCTTTATTGTGTCTTCTCCTGGGGATCCTGTCTCTCCTGAACACTGAGTACATGAACCTCTCAACCCCTGTTCCTCGCCATGTGGTCGCTGGCTGCTGCAGCCCTGCTGTCCTGATCAGGTCCTGATCCAGTTCTACCCCATCCTTTCCTGGCCACTTCCTGGAGCTAGGGACGCCACTACTTGGATGTTTTATAGACTTTTTTTATTGCCTTAATCCAACCTTATTAATTCGCTAGTCTGCTTGTTTTCGGATAGTTTCTTTATTTCCCAGTGCCCATTCATCCACCCTTGTAATAATAATTTCATCTGAAGTTGCTTCATGTATGTAAAGGTTCTCATCATGGGGGAAAAAATGTAAGCGTGGCACCTAGTGGTGTTAGATGGTACTGTTCATTTGAGTGGTACAGTCTGCCTGTTGAGGAGCAGCATTTGATTCATGAGAAATGTAATATCTGCAAGCAGATCCACCACCTTTTTTTTTTTTTTTTGGGAATTTTTTCCTTTATTTGACAGTTATACAGTGTAGAGAGACAGGAAGGTTGGGGAGAAGAATGGGGGAAAACATGCAGCAAATGACCTGAGCTGGAATCGAACCCAGGTCGCTGCGGAAGGGCACAGCCTCTATGATACGTGCGCTTAGACCGATGAGCCACTGGGGCAAGCAGATCCACCTTCTCACCCAGAGTAGGAGCAGCGGGGTTCTGCGGGCATGTGATAAGGCTGGTGTTATACTGCTCTCATCGAATGCCTGCTTTTCACTCCTGTCTGCTTTCTTGCACTTTATTTCTGCTCCCAATACCTCCAACAACTTTTTGTTCCGAATGAATTGTATTTGGTCATTTGTTTGGTTCTGCAATTTTCTTTCTTTTGTTATCGTGATTGGATTTGTCCTTTGATCTTTTTCTTTCATATGTGTTTAGGAATAGGAAATTAATTACAACCCCAATTCCACAATAGTTGGGACAAAGTGTAAATTCTGAATAAAATCAAAACGCAATGACTTTCAAATCAAACCAGCCAGTATTTCATTCACAATAGAACAGAGATAACATAGCAAATGTTGAAACTGAGTAATTTTACAATTTTATCCACAAAATGAGCTCATTTCAAATTTGATGGCTGCTACAGGTCTCAAAAAAGTTGGGACAGGGGCCTGTTTACCGTGGTGTAGCAGCCCCTCTTCTTTTTAACACGGAGTGGAGGCGTCTGGGCATTGAGGAGACAAGTTTCTTGAGTTTAGCCATTGGAATTTGATCCCACTCTTGTTTAATACAGGCTTCCAGCTGCTGGAGAGTTTTGGGTCTCCTTTGACGGACTTTTTGTTTCATTATGCGCCAAATGTTCTCAATCAGTGAAAGATCAGGACTGCAGGCAGGCCAGTTCAGCACACGGACTCTTCTACTACGAAGCCATGCTGTTGTAATAGCTGCAGTATGTGGTTTTGCATTGTCCTGCTGAAATACACAAGGCCTTCCCTGGAATAGATATCGCCTGGAGGGGAGCATATGTTGCTCTAAAACCTTTATATACCTTTCAGCATTCATGGTGCTTTTTAAACCGTGCAAGTGTCCCACACCATATGCAGTAATGCATACCAATACCATCAGAGATGCTGGCTTTTGAACTGCACGCTGATAACAGGACGGGTGGTCATTCTCCTCTTTAGCCCGCAGGACACGATGCCAATGATTTCCAACAAGAATGTCAAATTTGGACTCGTCTGACCACAGGACACTTTGCCACTTTGCTACAGTCCATTTTTAATGAGCCTTGGCCCACAGAAAACGGCGGCGCTTCCTTTTTGCATGATAGAGTTTTAGGTGGCATCTGTGAATTGCACGGCAGACAGTGGTTTCTTGAAGTATTCCTGGGCCCATTTAGTAATGTTAATGACAGAATCATGCCAGTGAGTGATGCAGTGGCGTCTGAGGGCCCAAAGATCACGGGCACCCAGTAAAGGTCTTCGGCCTTGTCCCTTACTCACAGAGATTTTTCCTGTTTCTCTGAATCTTTTGATGACGTTATGCACTGTCGATGATGAGACCTTTAAAGCCTTTGCAATTTGACATTGAGGAACATTGTTTTTAAAGTATTCCACAATTTTTTACGCAAGCCTTCACAGGTTGGAGAGCCTCTGGCCATCTTTACTTCTGAGAGACTCAGCCTCTCTATGATATCCCTTTTATAGCCAATCATGTTACACACCTAATACCAGTTAACTTAATTACTTGCTAAATGTTCTTTCAGCTGATTCTTTTATATATTAATTGCTTTTTCAGCCTTTTTCTTGCCTGGGTTTTGCCTTTATGAGGCCTGTTGCAGCCAGAAAATTTGAAATAAGCTCATTTTGCGGATAAAAACGTAAAATGTCTCAGTTTCAACATTTGAAATGTTATCTATGTTCTATTGTAAATAACATATTGGCTTATGTGATCTGAAAGTCATTGCATTTTGAGTTTATTCACAATTTACACTTCGTCCCAACTATTTCGGAATTGGGGTTGTAGATTACTAGGAGCTAAGTTCACTTCTCTAATTCTAATGCCCTCTGCCACTTCACCTCGCAATTTGCACTTGGGGAAATTCCTTATGAACGGGGAATTTATTTATTGGCCACGAGGAGGGCATCCCAATCCACTGGAGATGCAGGGGAAGAAAGCATTATCAGCCCCTTGACCCACCATTTGGCTCAAGGGAATACATCTACAACATTGTACAAACAACACTGTGCAACACTGCAGACTTGAAGCAGTGAAATTGCCCAGAATGCAGTATTTGAACCCCACACTTCCTGTTAAAAAAGTTGTGTGTGCTGTCGTCCTGCTCATACCATAAATTTTGGAACAAAATTAAATTAAACAGAACACTTGAATACCACTTTATTTCAGTTTATTTTCATAATTTTATTACAGAATAAGGGCAGCAAATACAAAAAGTCTTCATAAAATTTCAACATTGAAGAGGTAAAAAAATACTGACAATTTAAAAATGGCTTGAAGATATAACAATACATTTCTCGGATCATAAACTCCTTGATCACAAGTGTTTTACATTTGATGTGATGTTCAAAATTACCAACTGTCCATGAGTCAAATAAAATCGCTATCCAAGTGGCTCTCCAAGCTCTCAAAATTGTTCATTGTCAAGTCATAAAATAATCATACTGTATTTTTTGCACAAATCAACTTTTGACTCATGAAGCTTGATGTGAATTAATTATTTGCACGTGGGAATTAGCATGAGTTCATCAATATAGGTGGGGACGGACATCAGTGGTCACAAAAACTTCTCCAAACCCCAAAAAAACTTATTCTCCATCATCAAGTATTGAAATTTGACCATTTTTCATCAGACTCCATCAGCCAGCACATGTACTTATCAAAATACAGCTTATTTTACGGTCATTTTACATTGTTTTTTTTTTTTCAATATACTTGCATAATTAAAATGCACGATGTTGAGGAGATGCGCCCTAAGTTCTCGTTATGCAAGGGTTCATAATCTTTCTCTGGATGCCCTATCAATTTCTTTCAATTACCTTGGAAAGTACATACTGTCCTCTCTTGGATAAAACGCTTGTCAATCAACAGATAATTACTGAGAAAGTTTAATATGGATGTGAACTACAGCTGTGCTTTATGCAGTACAAAGTCAAAAGGTTCTTATCTGACTTTCTTTTCGGGGTTTGAGGTGAGGTGATGTTTGAGGTGATGACCGATTACTGAATCCTGCGTAGGATGTCGACGCATAAATTGTTGCTAGGGTAATAAGTGGTTTTCATGTCTGATGGCTATAAAGGACAGTAGAATGATGTCATATCAATACCATGTTTTGCTTCAGAAAGCTGATGTTTTTCACTACAAAACTGATATACCATTGGCTATCGTGGCTTTAGCTAGCAGCTATGAGTGAAACCAGATTTTTTAGTTGTTAAAGATAATTTTAATTGACTGCTGGATGAATACTATTAGCAAATAAGTTAGACTGTTTACAGATCAGGCTTGGTTGAGGATCTTAACTCATACAATTCCTGAGAAACAGTGGTGGAACATAAAGTGTCCATATTCTAAATCTGAATTTTCAAAGGCGTTTGCCCATCAAGGCCAATCAAAATCTGCAAGCCGCCAAACAGGAAGTGAGGTCATATCTCAGCAATGCTTGGATGTTGCCAAGCGTTGGCATAGACTTGGCCCCCATTTTGAGAAAGCACAGAAAAAAAAAAAAACTGCATCATTTGACTGCTTGACCGCTAGGGGCAATAATCAAAAATGTGTTCTGGCTAATAACTTGTGTTTACCTTAAAAAGAAGTTTTGTCCCTGGTAATATTGCGGGAGGTGACATCTCATGTCGAACAAATTGCTATGGCCACCATATTGGATGTTATCAAAAGCTTTAAAAATTTCTTACAGCTCACAAATTTTGTCCAATTGTCGTCAAATTTGGTAAAAATGATATTCAGACTAAGCCTAACAAAAGTCATCGGATGGATTTTAGATTTTGTCGGTTTGTCCATTACAGCCCAATCGAATGCAGACAACACAAACAGGGCATTAGCTCATATCTCAGGTGCACCCAATCTTTGCTGAATTCACAAAAGACTCGCTATCCATGTTTGCAGCCATGCTTTTAACCATGATTGCATCTACTTGACATGGCAAATTTGCCCCGCTGGACTGCTTTGTCCCCTCATTGCTGCTTGCAGATATATTTTATAAATATTTTATATTTATTTCATTATGTAGGGCGATTATATCCTTAAAACCAAGTTTTCGAAAATTTTATGGATTCACCTTGGTCGGCGCCATAGATTGTTTGTGTTTGCACGATGACTATGTAGAACAAGATTCGCATGATGTGTGTTCATTCCTGTTGCACAGAGGATGGACCCTTTTGTTTTGGGTGACCCTACAAACTTTCCTGTGGTATCACTATGAAAAAAAATTTTACATTTACAAACGCAATATTTCAAACAGTTTTGATGAGAGTCATGTTGCACTTTTTGTAACTAGTGCATAGAGAAGGGCTGTTATTGATGTTGATCACCCTATGACCGACATTAATTGCTGGACCCCATGTTTTCGTAACTGTTGTATGTGTCTTGGTCAAAATAACCCATTTTCAGTTTTTCCTTTCTATTTTGTTAGAAAGATGGTGCAATAAATTAAGTGTTTTGAGCCTGAAGCTTTAAAGCCTTAGCTGATCAGGAATACATATTCATTCTGTACACATGCCAGATCTACCTTTGCTTTCGCATCCAGAGATGGAGCAGAAGAGGAGGGTTAAATGATACAGTCTTTTAAAAATCAAGTACACTGCCCTGTTCTTGTTAAGAACGGTCAGTGGGGAAATTTAACCAACTTTAAAGCTGCAGTGAAAAAAGTAACTGTTCTTTTGAACTCCCAAAAAAATCTTGTTCATTTCGCTGTATTGTTTGCCCTTTTTTTGCAGTGAGGGATATCTGAGGCTTTGGCTGGAAAACCTTCTTCGTGCATTGTCTCAGGGATTTAAAAATGTGATTGCAAGTTATTTGAGAACCTGTTATGGACAATTAATGAACCAGTAATTGAGTTGATTGACCCGTGTGTGTAGACATGCAAACCTGGTCTAAAGCTTTCAAGACCTGCTTTTGGCTTTTTGATTCGTCTTACTATTGGTCGAATAGAAAAGCTGAGAGCTTTGAATGTGCAAGATGAGCTGAATAAATGCAGTGATTACTTAATTATATTTCTCTTTCTTATGCAGATCACATTGAACAGTTCTCTGCATTTAAGAGGCCGCACCCTTGGCTGTGCTTCTTTGAGTTCCCCTGGAAAATGGGGACAGAAATGAACACGAGGTCTGCTGATGCCATTCTCTGTTCTCCCCCACGCTTCTCCTGTTGAAGTGTCACTGAAAGACCATGATCTAAGCAGATATGCAATCTGTTCTAATGAAGGTTTGCTGTGACTGAAATAGCAGAATAATTTGACTTTTGCTCTCATTTTTTTGGCTGGACCGGCACAGTCCAGCCTTACATCCATGGATATTCGTGGCTGAGTGAATGAGAGATGAAGTTACTCTATTGGTCGACCAGCCTAGTGCACTTTCCCCATTCGCCACTCCGATTTCAAAACTATCTGGCGCGAAGAGTTTCAATTTCTTCATTTGGGGCACTGGAAGCGGATCCAAATGGATACAAATTATCAACAATTATTACTGAGACCAATACAGAAAATTCAGTGAACATTTAAAATCCAGGAATAACATTGTCGATCATACCACTGACCACCCCTGTTACAATAATATTGCCCACAATGTTGCACAGAGACCATAAAAAGTCCAGCCATATGCTAGGTTTTAGCCTAGTTTTGTTTAATATGTGACTTGTGTGATTTGCACACATACATGTAAGTATAATTAATTTCAATAAATTATTGCCCTTTCAGGTCATTGTTTTTGCTGGTAAGTATTTGGTAAGTATCAAGGTAATTTCTCATGATTGTGAACCTGTCCTCAGCTGAACATTGTCAGTTAAAACTGTGATGTTAAAGCTGGAGGTTGGAGGAAGTGCAAAAGCGCCTTTTTGTTGCTCATAGGGAAGTTCAATATTACATCATTTCATTAAGGGAACAAAATCCCAGATTCTTTTCCCCTTTTTTTAATACAGATATTCCGATTATTAATGGAATTTCAACATCATGGTACATCAAATGCATAAGAGACCAAATGCTGCTGCACGTACATATCTTGTAAAATGGTCAAATATTATCAAAATGCAATCGTTCAGGCAGTACAGTTCATATTAGTAAAATTAGACAATTTTAATTGACTGTTTGTGGTCATGAAAAGATGGCCTCTCTCGGTGCTCATGGTGCAAATTGAACATCTGTTCCAATCAGCATGTAGTCCTGTAGGAGAAAAAAAAAAAATCTAATTAAATGTTTCAGTACAGAGAACGATTCATGCTCTGCTTTTAATCTTCATGAAATATCACATTAATGCATGTCAACACTATTTTACATGTGATGGTTAGTCGTCTTTTCGCATTTCATGAACCCCGAAATGCATGTCCAGACCTGTACGCATGTGAAGATTGAAAATACTGGCTGCAGTTGAAGGACCATTTATGAGGACGTTAGATTTTACCTTCATGATTCGCAGCTGAGGATTGACCAGTTTCATCTTGTCGAGAGTAGGAAGAGGAAATCCCTGCTGTAGCTGAACTGTGAGGAAGTGTACCATACAACCCATTAGTGCTTGGACAGTTTGAAAACTCTTGGACATTGGATTTGTTAGCAATCAAAGTATGTACCTTGGTAAAAGTATATTCCTTGTTCAAATACTTGTCGATAGTACTGAAGGCTCTGTTCTGGCCCAGTATATGGTCATTAGGTGGCAGAGACAGTGTATGGACAACCACTTAAGATGTTGTTTGATGCGTTCAGTATTGCAGCAACAATGAGAAGCTCACTCAAAATGGCAGCCCATTTCTGAGCCTTGTTTGTTGCTCTGTTGCTATTATTAAGATGGCAGGACTGTTTGCATCAATCAATTTCTTTCAAAAAAAAGTATTAATTTAATTTAACTGCTCCCTTTATCAACACTCACTTTCAGTCTTATTCTTTCCACCTTTCCTATTGGGCATTACTGTGTATACTTACCATTGACCTGTGGAACAACCACCAGTTTCAGAACCACCGTGAGGATATCCTGCAGTAATTTCACCTGAAAATGACACCACACATGATTATCACTGTGCGCATATTGCAGCATTTGGCAGTGAAGTAGCTGGCTGCTAGAAATGAGCTGCTATGCATTATTCAGAGATCCCTGAAGAGGTTGGTTAGGCTTACCTTGAATTGCCCTACGTAGCTTTTGCTCAGAGTGATGCTAATGCTGTGGAAACAGATTTTCAGAGCACACTGTGATCCCACAACCTTATTTTTTTTGCCTGCGACATATCTTTTTTGTGGTACTTAGAGAAGCAACTGTGTACTGAACTGGTGTCTCCTCCTGTATAGACACAGGTGTACTCACTTGTTGAGGGTCACCGTTCCAGCCAATTTGACTCCAACAATGTAAGCTCGAGCGCTGACACTGGTGTCCTGTAGGCAGCAGAGATCACTCTTAGTCCTTCAACCTTACAAAATCTAAAATTAAGTGACATCATATCTTTACTGAATTAAAGTAACCTTAGAGCTTCTTCACGGGGACTATCTACCATCTTAATAAGCTTGAATTTTTGTTTGAGAATACGCCAATATTCATATTGCATGAGATATGACATAACACAACTTATGCCCTCACAACTTAGCCTATTTAAGGTCATTCACAAAATCATTTTTCAGTATGAATTTAGCTTCACTGTAATCCATTGTTTTTATGTACTGTAGTCTGCAGTCAGTTTTTATAAAGGGCCATTGAAAGAACATTTTACCCAGTTTGCTTTGTAGCCAATTCAAAGGACAGAAATATTTAGTAAGCATCCTAACCACAAAATAAACGATGATGTAATGCATACATATTTCTGTAATACAAGCTTAGATGTTGGTGCCTTGGAGTCTCCAGGTTCCAGTCTGATAATTGGTAGTCCAAGTGTAATTTTAAACTCTATGACCAGACTGACCAGGTTAAGGATGAAGAGGGGCGCCAGGGTGCCATTGGTCCGGATGGCATAGGCGGTCACTGTGCCCTGGACACGCAGGGTCGCGCGGTCAGGATCAAAGGCGATTTTGGGCGGTGTGGAACTTTTCACCAACAGCTTCACCTTCAGGTTGGGAAAACGCTTGGCAATCTACGGCAAGAAAGCATTTGCTATATGGAACTCAGTTGGATTCCCTTAGCTGCAAAAAAAAAAACAACTCAGTTTCTCAAGGATGGGTTTTGTTTACTTTAGGTATTGTTTGTTTTTTAATCTTCTCCATTGTGAGG
This sequence comes from Gymnothorax javanicus, assembly GCA_029692085.1. Taxonomy (NCBI): domain Eukaryota; kingdom Metazoa; phylum Chordata; class Actinopteri; order Anguilliformes; family Muraenidae; genus Gymnothorax; species Gymnothorax javanicus. The sequence continues at coordinate 37,991,708 of CM056202.1, forward strand.
GGGGAATTTTTGGCTATCTTGCACCTATAATAACCATTCTCTAGATTATTTTCTTCCCATTTGTGTGTATTTGTCCCTGTGTATTCAGTTCCTTAAAAAAGCATAATTACTTCCCTTTGCTTGTAGCTTGGAATTTTTTCAAACCCTTTGTATTGTGTTATAACTCCAGAAATAGCTTGGGGAGGGAGTCGCTTCTAGACAAATGCAGTTCATAGCGTGAAAATCCAGTGCTCATTAAATTGAAAGGGCAAATGTGATTTTCATGTAGACCTTATTTACTCAGTAAGAGTTAATTCAACACTAAACTTATTGATGAACTAGGGCACTCATGCAAGGTTTGTGACACAAGAGGACAGAGCTTTAAATGCTGAAAGAATTGATTTGGAGAAAATTCTTTACCTCTGGAATGAAGACTCCAAATGTCCTTGTGTTGAGTCGGACAGGCGATGACTTCGGGATCTGTCAGGGGAAAGGTTGAACCAGTGTAACTTGATCTTTGATGGGCAACACTCTGTAGATGAAGCAGGTCAGGGTTGAGGCTCTTACTTTATCATCGGTGACACTGAGGCTGAGGATGCCGGTATTTTTGTAGACAAAGCCTGCTGAATTGATCGTGAAGGAAGACAGTCCAATGTACAGCATACTACCATTGTGGGCCTGCAGGGAGAAGGGTGTGGCTGCAAATGGAGGTTCCCGGTGTTTTCCAATGTTGTAGAACTCCCCCTACAGGTAGAGATAAAAAGGTAAGTTTATCTCCTTCATTATTTCATACACGTGGCCACAGGAGTTATATGGACATGCACTCAAACTTTCCCTTGAGATCAGAATATAACTCCAGAATACAACTCAGTTGCGAACAGAAAGATTTCAGGCTATCAGAAAACCTCATGATGTAGCGGTTGTATAATTTCTGTTACTGATATGAGTAACAATGATAAATATGGAGAATATGAGGCCATTTAGATGTTGGGAGAAACCAGAATAGTACACAGCAAAAATCCCAGTGTTAATTCAACTCCAGTAGAGTTTATATGAGACCGACCTATCCATCTTGGACTCAAATAAACTCTATTGGAGTTGAATTAACACGGGGATTTTTACTGTGTAAATCTGTACATCTTACATCATTCCACTTTGGAAAATCATAGCTCACCTTCAGGCCAAATTCGATGAAATCTTTTGAGACAGCGGGCTGTGCAGCCATGGAGTATTCAATCTCTGCATACTTGTCCACTCGGGCAAGCACTGTAAAATGGCATATAATTCAAACCCAGAGAGACTACTCCCGTGCAACCAAGCCATCTTGCATGCAGGGTAAACCCATTACGGTCATAATTCAGGGCTTCTGTATGCATAATGTAGAAAATGAGCAAAAATTATTGTGTTAAATAAACAACCAATGCTATGAATAATATTTTGAACTCTGACGTAGTGACGTGGCGTCTTGGACCACCCCTCCATGAAGAACATTTCAAGATCCTTGAGGTTTCTAGGTTTGTTCTTGTTGACTAACCTTTTCAAATTCAGACCTAAGCTTTTCAATGGGACTTAAGTCTTGAGACTAAGATAGCTATTGTAAAATGTTAATTTTATGCCCCTGGAACTACTTCTCTATTGAGTTTAATACTTGCTAGTGGTCATTGTCGGTTGAAAAGTCCATCTACTGTCAATTTTAGCTACAGTATTCTGGTACTTAGTGAAATTTATTTTGCCATTTTTCTTCAGAAGGTCCCCTAGATGTGAGCAGCAAAAGACTCCAAAGTATCAATTAACCACTTCCTTATTTTATTGTGGGATCCAACTGCTTTTCATATTATGCACTCTCCGTTTTTGCTAAGCATGCCATAGATGTCTACTGACCGTGAAGTCAACTGTGGTGTCATCTGCCCACAACCCATGATTCTAATCATAGTTCCAAAGACGATAAGGAGTTTTGGGCGGCTTTAAGCAAAGTTTTTCAGTTTTTTTTTTTTTTTTTTGTGCAACCCCACCAAACAAAATTTCGACATTGAGATGGCATCAGTTTATTGTGAAACTTGCTAACAGCCCCCAAGCGTGCTTTGAACTATGCAGCTCTGAGGCAATGATACTTTGATTTTTTTTTTATTTTTTGTCATCCTAAACATCCCCCTCACTGTGTTTGGGGACAATGTGCCATGTGCATCCTCTTCCTAGCAAATGAGCCATTGTTTCAAACTTGGGAAACTTTTTGATTATTGCTCTGACTATGCTCAGTGGAATTTTCAAATGTTTTTTCTCATATCCTCAACCTGATTTGGGAATGTCAACAGTAATTTGTCTCTTTTGAGCTGAAAGCACTTAGGTTTTTCCTGTGGTGTTGGATGATAAAAGGATTTCTCATCTGCACTAATCCATGATTATAACCCCGTGAAACAGAGGATGATAAATGCAGCAATACAGATTCTAGCATGCAAAATCACATTAAAAAAAATAATAATTTAATCTCTGAGACCTTTTTGTTTGGTTTAATAGAAAATGCTCTTTATGCTTGCTGATAATTTTGACCAAATTTTTCTTTGGAGAAAAAAGAACTAATGCTCAAAAAAACAAGTATTTTCAAAGGTGCTTGGATACCATGCTGGGGTTAGCCTCTGCACCACATTGTGAACAGACACTACGTAGAGTTGCCGAGGAAAAATTAGCTAATGGCATATTCTTGATGGTTAATGCAAATTAAAGCATCAAACAAAAACAAAACAAACAAACAAACAAAAAACAAAGAGGTTGAAAACCTCAATGCAGCAAATGCAAAACAGTAGAAACTACTGTCCAATTAAAACACCAATGGCCAGCTCTCCTCAGCTTTCCCTAAAATGCTGTATTCAAAATATCTTTCTGCAGCTCTCAGAGACAGTGCTCTTCCTTTGGCCTGTGAGCCATTTTCAGAAGATGAGCCGCATTTTAGGTGATTTTTAGTCACCACAAATGTGGCTGTACCTGTCAGTGGAGTAGGTGCTGCCCTCTGGTGGACAGCACACCCACAGCACATCACACCACTCCCCTCCGGCCATCACAGTACAAGATCATGGGCCGTATGCATGGAGGAGGGATAACTTAACCCCCAGATAACGCCTATCCTCCGGATAACTATCCGAGGAATAACTGCCGCGTGCTCTCCGTATGCATGAGTCAAGGATAGGGTAGGGAATAGCTAACCCAGCTTTACACGCAAGTGCTATTTTTAGAAAGGGGGACTCCCTGTGTTTTATAGCATTCTGTGCATGTCTGTACGGGATTCCAGGTGACACATAACAACACATTTCTTGTTTTTTAGTTGTACAACAAATTGCTATTTTCTACAATGCAGCAGGCGTCATTTGTTTCACAACTGAAGCGGCAGCGGAAAAGTTACTTTTCTGACACCGAAATCCGTGTTCTTTTGGAGGAAATCTCGGTGGAAGGTACAGTGCTGTTTACAGCTAATACATGTGCTGTAACGAACAAAATTAAGACTGAAATTTGGGCCCGAATTGCCGCAAAGGTGAATTCGTGCTGCTGTGCAGAACACATTATTTCAGAATTGAAAGATAAGTGGAAGTCTCTGAAAGCAGCTGTACTAAACAGACAGCGAGACCAGTGGAATCCGTGGAATAAAGCCGCTATCCCCAGTTGAAACTGGGTCTGACTTTATCCCCAGATAAGGACCGCGGGTAGAGCAATCCCCTCTACATGCGTACCACTTTAACCTCACTATCCGGCGGGATAGTCTCTATCCTCCGGATAAGTCACTTATCCTGGCGTCATGCATTCGGCCCCATGGGAACAAATGTAAGTAATGTCACTGACCACTCAACCTGATGGGGATAACTACAATTTGTAAAAATTAATTTTCCTAGGTGTCTGTAGGTCCCGTGTCTGAAGAGGTTCAGTTTGAGTCATTTGAGTATGTTTATAGTTTTTTTTAACAGTCATTTTTTCTTATTGTATTTTCATGCATGGTTACAATTTTTTTCCAAATAAGTTTTCAGTTGTCCATAAATTGTTGAATCCTTATTTTCATCATGGTTGTATTGTTCACTCTAGAAACAAATTTAAGCCCTCCATGCAAGAATCAGTTATGTCACTTTTTGGTGTCAATTTACAAGGAGGTCAGTGACCCTACCACCATTTTCACTGCTGATTAAAATAATTACCAGTCCCAAGAATATATGTAAATAATCTTTCCTCCTAAAGATTGGTAACTAAAAAGTTCTGAGTTGAAATGTTAAACTTCATTTTTCTCAAAACGCGAAAAAGTGACATAACTGGTTCTTGCATGGAGGGCCTCAATTGATCTCATTATTTTTAAATTCAATATTTTCTTCAGCACAAATCCTGTTGTATGTTTGCAGCACGGGAACTTGCACGTACCATTCAGAGTTTTAAGCCGGGGATTCAGCCCAGACACTGCGTCAGTCACGCTGGGACAGATCTGAAATTATGAACAATATGTTGGAGCAAAGAAAATACCTGCATAATGATTTAGCAGCCATGGAACAGGAAATGACCTGCTGGTCAGGTGAAGTTGACTACCACTTGCCAGCTCACGGGAGCCTCTATACTCTTTCAGCAGTGGTGAGAAACTAGTTGGATATTGAGGGATGACCAGAAGATTTATGTCATGCTTACCTTCTTTTCTAGAGCTTTGCGAAAGGCCTTGTTAATCTTCCTCCGGAAAAGTTTGTACAGCCAACTGCAAAAAGAACACAAAAATTCCTCTGAAGATCAAAGCTTATGATGCCTCAATATACATTCTCCCTCCTTTCTTTACATGTTTAAGATGCAGTTATAAATTTTGCAATGTGTTGAAACTGAGCGTTTGAGCATGAGGTAATATGAGGAAGTGGTAATTTATCTCTTCCTGTGTTGCGAGTTCGAGAAGAACAACAGATTAACTGGTACCTTGCCCCACCGTGAAACTTGATATTGGCATTGCCTACTCTGGCTACGCAGTTTGCACTGCTAACGGTTGGCCTCCCTGTCCCATCACGCCGCACAATGATTTGGGAGCTGATGGACACCCCACTCACAGACAGGTCGAATGAGCCGCTGGTCCTTCTGCATTTGTTTGGAGGGAGAGAGAGAACAAACAACCCAATCATTCCAGTCCTCTCTGCATCAGGTGAGTCACAAATTATTGCTACTGAGGACCAATTGGTATGATAATGATGCTCACATGAACTTGTATCTGGCCCTGTAGTTCCCACGGAGCCTGATGAAGGCATTCCCAATGGACAGTCTGATCCCAGAGTTTGGCACAAGCCCAACAGCGGACTTGGGAATGCCCGCGGAAACAACCCGTATCCTAAAGAAGGCAGTATGAGTCATTATAGCTTCACGTACAGAATAAAAAAAATGAATCAAACAGCAGTGCAATTACTAATAGCGCCTGTGGTCTTTAATCTGAGTGCTGTGAGATGATGAGATGGAGGTTAGCAAAGGAATGGGATGCAGTGCGGTATTTTGAGGAGTGACCCACTGTTATCCCCAAATGGATCTCCCATTATGGATGTAGGGTCTTCTTAAATTAAATTTAAGAAGGTGGACTTTATTGTAATCTCAAACAGTCTTCAACCTGATTGTTTTCAAATTCAGTGTGCATGAGAACACAGGCAAAAAGTACAGTATACATTATGCCATTCTCAAAATGCTTACATACTATACTTCATTTGAATAATAATAAATAATAATAATAATAATAATAATAAGAAGAAGAAGAAGAGTAGCAGTAGTAGTAGCAGCAGTTGTAATAGTAGTAGTGTATTATCTATCTACCCATATAACCAATGGGAGGCGGGGGGATAACAGTGACAATAGTGCATTGTGGCAATACGTTCAAGTTAATACATCAGTGTATTATCTGAGTGCTAAGCAATGGGCCTAATACTTTCCAGGGAGCAGTGGAGCAGTGCAGTCGATGCAAAGCATTTCCCATCAGCCAAAAGTCCCCAAGAGGAAACTGTGCGATGAATGGACGAAAAAGTGGCTTGCACTTTTGAGCCCTCACCCTGATATTCTGTACTTGGCTTTACCAAAGCGAGACAACCTTGCTTTTCCCGAAATATCGGGGATCGTGATGGACCTGAGCTTACTCTGCAGGGTAGCCATTCCTATCTGTCGTCCTGTGAAGAGAAAACCTTCTGTTCAGTCAAGGGAATGCCCATTTATAGTGCAATTAGTGCATTTTCTATGTAGTGTTTTCTCAAACATAGGAGTGCAAAGTAAAGTTTACTAGGCTATGATACTCTATGATACTCTACTTTTCAATTAACTCCTCACAATGTCCACGTCCTGTTTTTGCTCAACTAGGCTCCACTTTAGACCTCTGTGTACGTAATCTTTCACTCCAAACCTTCCTGTAGCTACTTCACCACATTCTGGACATTTACATTATTAATAAACTCTACCACACTCCAGAAATTTAAAAATGTCTTTAGTATTACTGTGGACATTCGTGTGCAGCAAAGGCCAAGAACAGCACCTACCATATTCCAGCCCTTTTTGTGTAAGTTTGACCTTGACCCCAGGATTGGCACTCTGAGACTGGGATAGTAGAGCCAGCAGCGTCAGCACACACCACACGACCATCATGCCCACAGATACCTGTCAAGAGAGCACATGCCATCATACTCACAGTACATATCATACAACATCAGAGCTGAGTATCATTTGTACATCTATGGGTTGGTTTTTATCTCTGCCAAAACCAAGTTGGCAGGTTATGTGATCGGTGCCGTTTGTTTGTTTGTTTGTCTGTTAGTTTTTGAACAAGATAACTCAAAAAGTCATGAACGGATATCTCTGAAATTTTGTGGGTGGGTCACTAGTACATCAGGGATGGACCCTATGGATTTTCACCACAGTCACTGAAACAATATGGCTGCCACGGCAGCCATCTTGAAATCCTATGACACGCGATAACTGAACTTTGCTCCCACTCAGCAAGATTTGGACTGTGCTGCCTTTGCGGAGGTTTGCACTCTAGGAGTGCCTCTAGTTTTGGCGATTTAACCTCACCTGATTCTGATATGAATAATAAACTCAATTCTCGGTATCATATGACTTGGCGACTTATTATCTGAAACTGTTTATAGAATTGGTCATTTTCCCCATTTTTGCAGTGCATTGGCTGTTTGGGCTCCGCTAATGGAATGATCATTGTACTTTATTTGTACATTTCTGTGGGCGGCACGCACAAGGTGCAGATTCTTTATTCAGGAGCCAATCAAATCACAGTAGCTTCTGACTGGGAAACGTTACCCAGAGCTGCTTAGAGATTTTTTTTTTTTTCACCATTAACTTAATTGTGCTGGAGTAATTTTAATTTTATTGAAGCTATCAATCTGAATACAATATGTAGCCTGCTATACTTCACTATTGAACAGATGTTAGATATGTGATTATTTGCTTAATCCTAACAATTCCCTTTTGCTTTTTTAAATGAGATCACTTTATAACAAACTACTGAGTGTAAATCCCATAAAAAATACCATTACATGAATTACATCAGTTGCGGTAGAATTGGCTCTAATGCAACAGGTCTACGCGATTTCCAGTTGCTTGGTTTCTTGATGCCAGCATTGAAAATGACCTAATACCTACAAGAAGTGCAGCGCCGTAGCAAGAATTACAAATGTGAACAGAATTGTAATGACGTCTTGTTCCTTATTAAGCTTGTGAGCATAACATAGTATCTCACAAAAATCCTCTCTCAAATTTCTATTTACAAGTACACTTTAAAAGAGAGTCAGAATACTGGTAAAGGAATGATGATTAAGGGAAATGGCATGCATCCATGACAGTCCACAGATACCATGCTTAATTGGGTTTCTGTCACTGAACTGACAAATGTTTGAAAAAGGTCCTGAGGTCACATGACATGAACAGTTAAGGCCATGTTGAATTATTCTGAGAAAATGCATGAAACAGTCAGAGACAAAACCGAGCCTAAAAAATAATAGAAACATGGCCCATTTCTTTCTCTATGGACCAGAGGGCTAATGAAGGAATCCTTTGTGAGTTTCTGCTTACTGGTATGTTGCAGCAACTGAAGAAAAATTAGCACAAAGGTCCTAAATCATGCTTATTGGTTCTCAATTCTCATCTTAATTTGAATTCACAAATGTCCTGGCCCTTGTGACCCTCATTATAGTTCATTGGCATATAACATCAGAATCTATACTGCATGAGGCAATATTTTTGCAGTCACAAAATAGAGAGCAGGTCAACACTAATTATGATTGCCCAGTTTCAGAGCAGTGAGGGTTTAACCTTCCTCCATAATTTTGCTGACCTATAGATACTGTCGAATTCAGATGAATCACATCAGAGTCAGAATCAGAATGTGCTTTATTGTCTAGTATGTTTACACTCTTAAGGAATTTGCTGTGATATGTTCGTGCAAAAACAGTCAAAAATACCATACTAAAACACTAATACTAAAAGTACTATAGGTAAAAAACAAGAGCAGATACCAACTGACATGAAGTGTTTTTTGGTGTCCATATGAGGTTACCTTGAGCAGTTATGTCCTTTGTGAGAGTGTTCTTAATGTTCAGTGGAGTGGTTCTCGCTCTGGCTTGCTGCTGAACAAGTGAATGAGTGAATGAGGAAAAGAGGTTCATGCTTTATAAATCTCTGCCCTTGACCAGGAGGAAGTGCTGTTGTAAGAGACCGTCAATGACATTGTTTGAGCCCAAACATCTTGTGTACCAGCTGTCTCACAGTAATGACTTGAACCACCCTTCATTCAGGCAACCGTTACAATTGCAACAGAATGTACAGGCCCACATGCAACAGTTACAAGAAGTGGCGCAAACACTGTTCAACGTGACGGGTAAACTTTATTTGGGCAATTTTCCTCTGTTGCACAGAGAATACGGTTTGCTGCAGATAAAGTTCTGCAAAGGGTATTCATTATTTTGAGTACCATTTATGGTATAGTGGGGGTCCTTGAGAAAACCTTAAAAACGTTTTAAAGTTCTAGACTGCAGCATGTTGATGATCTTTGTCCCTTACTGTGCGCAATACTAAAACTTTCGTTTGCTCTTTTGGTGGCAGGGTCAGGCTAATAGTAAAATAACGCTTTCCCAACTGCTATTTTTTGGGGGATGTGATGTTTCATGATTTGGATCGTTGTCCATCGCTGGCCTTTGTGAAGCCCGGTTTCAGAGGTTGTTAAGGGCTGAAGGGCTCCTTACTAAGGACAGTATTGGTTTTTTGAGCTCAGCTGGTTCTGGGAGCTCTGAAATGCTGGCTGCATGCTGGTCTCGGGTCGACTATCAACATGCTCTCGGTTTGCATGGGCCTGGGTCTCAGCGGTAATTCTCAGAGCTCCTGTGTGGGCGGCACGCTGGGCATTTAATTAATTGCAGAATGATGCCTCCTCTGAACCGTAGGGGATTAAGATGACTAATGCTGGCTCTGGTAAGATATTATTGGGGGGGCTGAAGAAACCACATGACCATGACCATAGACCCCGGGAGGCCCCATGCAGGACATGACAGGTATTGATTATCAATTGTGCGGATGCAGAGGAGTGCTTAACTGATGCAGTAGCCGCAGTGGAGCAGTGTACTAACTCAAGCACTAAGATGAATAATGCGCCTTGATACCCTCCTCCTCCATCTCTTCTGGGGTTCATTCATTATGTACAGCACTAGACGGCCGATATTATTTATCATGACAACTTATGCATGGGCGAGGAATATTTCATTAAATTTGGGAGCTGGTGTTAGAGTAAGCAGCTTTAGTTGGTACTAAAGTAATTACCTGTTGCTCCAAGACAGCGGACATGCTGCTGTGATTAACTGCGCTGAACCTGAGGCAGTGCATCGACCCCGTGAACCCAGCCTTCACATTGATTTGATTGCAGAAGCCCAACATCAAAGTAATAATCATTTCTTTTTGCAGCCGGAGTTTATTTTTCCTCATGAGAGCAAAGGGGTCACATGATTTTATTTCATGTTCAATGAAAATGATGAGTTAGTTGGTTGCGGAATAATACAGCTGCACTGAACTAACCTCTGATGAGCAGTGAAAAGCAAAATAATGATAAAATGCTTGTTTGCCAAGCGTGCAAAGCTAAAATTGCTGTGCTTATAGATTTTAGCTAATGTGACTGCTCATTGGCCAAATGAAAAGATAAAGTACTACGTAACAGACTTACAACCTTTTCTTCCATGTTGTTGTCACCATAAGTTAGTGGGTTCACCATTTTCTTGTGATATTTTCAATCTGAGTAAGTTTAGATATGAGCATGCTAATTTCAGAATGTGTGAAGTCATCTGACATTTCTTTTCAATTTGCAGTCTACTAGCTGCACTTCACATACATTGTGCTGAACAAAAGGTCATAATGTGCAGCTGCGGTACACAGGCTGAATATGCCCAATTTATCTCTACTCGTTTTGAAAATCAAATACAGTATATAGCATACGAAATTTGCGTTGATCTATGTAGTTGTAAAATATTGCTAGCTCATGATTGGGTGAAAATTTATGTTTCTATAAAGCCTAGTTCAACGTGGGTATTTTTATATATATAAAAGCAAGGTTTTCCTCTATAATTCTGCAATTAAAATCACCGTCCATGCAGTAACGCGAAAACACAATTACAGCACTGTCAAGTGCATGCCAAACCTACAGGCAGCGATAACACAGTTTAATCTTAGACCATGTGAGCCAATTATTAGGCACCATAAAAAATTGCTATAACTGGTAGCCAAGGCTACCTGACCCAACCTCATGAGGTGAAGTTAAAAATAGCGCACTGGCACACAGAGGAAAGAGGTCTGTTTTGTAATAGTGTCAGATAATGTAGCTCAACTATTGTAGCGCACTGTTCCTCAATGTAGTGGTTAAGTAACTGTGCAATTATGTGGAAACATGCCAAAAGTCCTGTTAGGACGGTTAAAATCTGTAATATTCTGTCCAGGTCTACCATTGCACATCTACTATTGTGCCACATGTAAAGATGCACAAATTCTGGTGTCACAAGCCAAATACTCTGTTCTCACTGACTACACATAAGCATTGAAAACAGTTTCTAGAAATTTTCACCCTGGAAGAATTTTTGCAAAACGTTCATTTTCAGTGACCGCAAACACAGTTTGCATGTGGATGAAAGGTTGTCAAAAATACCCATGGTTGTGTGGACATTGCCATAGTTCAGACAACTTTCATTTCTTTGAGTTATCCTGAATGTATTTTTAAAACTTACTATCCTTGCATGTGACCACACAACAACACAGCCAGAATAAATGTTTAGACTTCTGGCAAAGATCACGTGTAAGAGAAATCCTCTTAAATATCATGTTTCAACCATTCACCATTGTCAAATATTACAAGTCTACTATTTAACACAATTTCCAAATAAATTAATTTTTTTCCAGGTGGCTTATATTCCAAGATCAACATAACTAAAGGACTCATAAAAGAAGATTATAACCTCTAAATTTTTTCGAATTTGCAAAGCAAACACAATACTTCTCATTACTTTTAAATTCTTGAGTAGCAATTGAAGACCTGTGAGCAAGACAAACCTAAGTCACTAAATAAAACTTTTGAGATTTTGGAGGTCAAAGTATTCAAAACATGTTGCAGATAATTTTTTAATGGTCACTTACTATGGAGCCCATTGCTGTTTCCAGGGGCTAGTGAGAGCTGACAAACCCTTTTTGTGGAAAAATACTCATGTATTGAAAAGTTAATATGAAATTGAGTTTTGGACTTAAGTATTTTTTTTCTGCAAAATACCTGGACTTAAGTACTTTTTACCGCTAAATGGCTGGACTTGATTTCTTTTAACAGGTGAAGCCAACTTTCATGGACTTGGGTATTTCTTGTCCGAAAGTTTCATGAATTTGACAATGGCAACACACCAATACACTGTAAACCCTGACAAGTGTGGTGAACTCAAATGTTTTGTGGAAACCGATTACCTCAAAAAATTGAGTATGCCAACTTAATGATCTTGTGTTCACAGCATTTAAAACATGTAAAAAATAACTAAACCTTATTTTCTTTAAGTGCCTTCCATACAATGCAGCTCATTGACAATGCAATGAAGTTGGCCTACACATTTTTTTTGAGGTGATCGGTTTCCACAAAACATTTGTATTCACCACACTATCAGGGTTTACAGTGTATTGGTGTGTTGCCATTGTCAAATTCACTAAATTTTCATGCAAGAGATACATAAGTCCATGAGAGTTCATGACTGTCCTATTAAAATCCTAGAATGTGTTGAGTACTTCTTCTGAGATGATGCTCTGGCCACTGTGGCTATTGATACTGGTGTCAGCTCATTTTTTGCAAAATGTGACTTAAGTACTCCTTGCACGCAGGTCTTCAACTATAGCAACTTATAGCTGGGGTTCACAATTTTTTTGATTACCCGCAAGCAATCTCTAACACAAGTGCCCTATGGGAAAAAGTATATGTAGGGTCCCTCTGTGTACTGATGGACTCTCTTTGGCTTCGCAACCACTGTGCTCTGATTGGACAAAATCTAAAAGCCTGCAAGCCAAAGCAAATCAGCAGAGCTTTTGCGGGGCATTACTGTTCTCCATCCGTGCTCCCAGTCAAGGTATAAAAGCTGATGAGCTCGACGGCAGTTAGCAAGCTACAAACTGGGGGGGGACTGTCAGTATCAAAACTTTGAATTTCACTTTTGCCAACAAAAGCATGCAGCCCGTCAGCTAAATCCCTAACATTTGAAACTGTAAAACATAACACCCCGCGTAAAAAGAGAACTGTAGTAGCAGCAGTTCCGTGACAGTTCATTACAGCGCACGTGCAGCTCATAGTGGTACAACAGTTTATTGCAGTGAGACTGCAGTTAAAATTCAGTATACTGCAGTTTATCTTCAGTTAATTTGGCTGGACTACATGTGTATGGCAGTTTTACTATGTTCTGTTGCAGTTACACTGCATTTTATACTAGTTGTGCAATTATACTGTGTTAATACTGCAATCATTTGTACAACAAAGCACTGGAATTCATGCTGCAGGGTCTGCATTTGTGTCACAGTTCTTTTCAGCCTTTTGCTGTATATCTCTCTTATTACACAGCAGCGATTGCCGATTTCATCTTATTGCTGTAAGGCTTTATTTTATTGGACTGAGTCCAAATTAATGCCTTTAGGGGAGGCTCCCTGCAAATCTATAAAAGGTGTCTCTATTTGATTGACTTTATATGAGTAAGTATTTTTATTGTGATGGGAGTGGTCTCCTACTGGATGACAATCACCCCAAACCACCATGTGGAGCTTTATATTAGTAGCAAATTACGTAAATAATACGATTTAGCCTTCATAATGACCAGAGCTCAACTAAATGAAATAACTAAAAGAATTTTTAGACCAGCTTGTTTGACTCCACTATCGTTTGGTAAATACATCAATAGTATAGCATTGCACATGAATTGCAGTGGTACTGCATATTAACTGCTGTTAAGCTCAATTTTAAAATGATAAACTGTTAGTATTGCAGTTGCACATCAATAGTGTTGGATTGCAATTGTATTGCAGCATTACTGCATTTGAACTGCAGTTGAACATAATTTGAGCTGCAGTATTACTGCATTACTTGAGCATTAATGCAATGTTAAATTGGTGGGCAATAGTTCAGGTTTTAAGTATATTTGTAATCAAATTTGCCTTTACTACGCTATGATAGTGGCTCTGAGTACTACTTCCAGCTGTGTTCATTGTTTACATTCAATATAGTGTTACATGTTATCTGATTAGTGGCCGAGACCTTCAGTAGTATAAAACGGTCTTAGATGCAATAATGCGTCACTACGCTCTCCCCAACACTTTTTGCGCCTCATGTTTCTCCCATCCTAAGCTGTGCGTGTTCACATCTTTCTGGGAGCAAATTTGGGAGGAGGGCTCAGATGAAGGGGCAGTTTCGCTACTTTCAAAATTTATCCTGCTTTTGCTAGGATAGTTTTTTTTTTTTCCTCAAAAATTTGCCTACTCCAGCTGAAAGGACGTCAGGATTTCCTCTAAGAATATGAATTGCAGGAATCTATGATGAATTTTTGAATAATGTAACAAAAAGTAACTTAAATGAACTGAATTTCTGAAAAATACATATCTAATTATAACATACAAATGGTCTGAGTGCTATGTCGAAAAACATGGGGCAGCCTGTATTCATATTTGAGCCAGGCATCAAGGAAGGTCATAGCCAGAGACCATACACAGCCAGCAGAGGGCGATGGAGAGACAAGCGGATGGCTGTGGCTCATGTCCCTCTCTGTCAGCAGTGATCATAGGACACCGCATCAAACTCTGGAGTGACGCAGAGAGGAACAGGAAGGGCAGGGATGGCTGCTGATCCTGACAAGGTGAGCTGGGAGCTGGACCCATCTCACCCCAAAGTATGAGTTTGTCACTGCATGTCAAAGGAACTAAGCACAGGATTGAACTTTTATCAAGGGATGGCACTATAGATTACAGGGCGAGAATAAAGAATGAAGTGTTGTATTCTGCCCTGAATTAGCCTTAACTTCACTGAGAGTATTGATGTATGATCGGATTAAATAGCTTTGAACACTGTTCTTGGGAAATTTAAGTCCGGCATGAAAGACTAAGCACGATACTTTTTTTTTTTTTTAATCACAAGCCGTCTAGAGCAGCTTGAATGACTGCCTGAGGTCACTCACGCATTCTCTTTTCCAAGTCTCAACATTCATACTAATTACTGCAGATACCCTTATGTAGTGTGGATTGGGACTGTGTGTTTCAGTTCAGTTCAGTTCAGTTTTTATTGATATCCCATCGGAAATTACGTTTAAAGCAGGCATCAACCACACCACAGACATGACACCATCAAACAAACATCAACACACACACTAGACACAAAGATTAAGAACATGTACAAGTTCAAATCATATATGGGATACATGTGTACATTTGTAAAAGTTATTATGCAACCAATCTGATGTAGTCCGAGCTTTAACAAATTTCTGAAATTCTCTCCTCTTATCTGTTTATAGCTTCTTGAAACCAATTTAATTGGAAGCTGGTTATTCAATCACAAATGCTTAAAGGTGCATTCAGCGATCTTAGCCGTTGTTGCTGACTTCCGTTTGACTGGCTACAAATAAGTTCTTGCCCCCTCCCTTCCCTCTCAGCCCCTCCTCTATCCAAGAGTCAAAACACACTGCACTGCGCGCTGCACAGGTAACAGAGAGTCCAACCCTTCATCTTTCTAGCCCAGTGAAGCATGAAGTATTTTATATATATAAAATTTTGGCAGTGAACATACCAGTTATTGTGGTCATGTTGCACAGTAAAATATGAAATATTTTTGAAATAAAACTCGAATGAACATCACACTAGTAACATAGAGCATTCAGCCTCTGGTGATCTTAGCTAAGTAGAAGTGAGGGTGCTATTTGTGTCATATTATCCAGATCAAACTGGCTAATGTGTGCTCATGGGTAACTTTGATAAAGTTTGCAGCTTCTGTATGGCCTCTTTCCAGCCTCCAGGCAGTCTTCCTCAGGACTATGGGGAGAAATAGATCAAATTTTTCAGGTCAAGTTCATGTTTTCTGGGTCACTCACTTGACATTGATGTTGGTTAGGTAAGCTCAGTTGTATGACTGAATATGGTGCAACACTGGCCAGTTAAATTAGCTAGCTAACAAACAAGCCACTTTGTTTCTCCAATGTAACATGTAAGGTAAGCTAGCTGCTTGCTAACTTTGGATGGAGTGAGAGACAACATTAGCAAACTAAAGCTCAGCCCAGCAGATGAATGGCATTTACAAAGCTCACTTACTGAACACCATTTTATCCAATCTCTTTCTTCAAAGCTTTTTTTCTCTTTTGCAGTCTTTTTGAGCTCTGATTATCAAAAAGCATACACCATTTTTGGCTTCGGCGGAATCAGTAGTTTTGAACTTTCTTTTATCATTGCAGTCAGTGTAGTTTCCTCAGGCTCAGTTCCAGACATATTTATGCAAGGATACTGTGAACACGCAGAGTGATTGACAAGTATGAAGGTCCGCTTCCTGGCTGAGGCCTTTACCGTTTGGCTTGCATCTTTGGACCAAACAGGAGGGAGAGAACATTTTATTTCTGAGCTTGCAGGGCCCAGAGGCGCCATGAATAGGCCTTCTGGTGCCACACAGCAGTCAATCTATTTAAGTGATGACTGGCAGAGTGTAGATTCAAAAAATGCTACATGTAAAAAAAAAAAAAAATGACCCTGAATACCCCTTGAAATAAAAAAAAAATTATAATATAATAATAATAATAATAATAATAATAATAAAGCATGTTGGCAAATCACTGAAAGAATTGACCAATTAAACCTGTTGTCATCTATATCCATGTGTTTGCAAAACGGCTTTTTGAACGATTCAAAGGAATACCTGCTGGAATAATTACTGAGCAAAAATATAATTAATATTAAGACTTATATGATGCCCAGAGTCCATTCCAGAGAGCAAACGGGATAGGACTTGAGTCATGTGATATGTTATTTGAAAAACAGCCTTTAAATGAGTAGCTCCTGGGGTGGAGATTGTGGCACCACCGCGGTCCAATCAGACGTGAGCTGTGGTGGCGCTGTGGCAGGACATACCCACAGCATCAATGCTCCAGTGTGCAGTGCATAAAGACATCAATGTGCCCTGCTGAAGGCTCGTCTGTGCCCTTGCCACATGCAGCTGGCAGACCTGGGCAGAATTCCATAGAATGTGCCGGTCCGTCCCTCTGTGGGGGTCTGAAATGGATCTTCCTGCAGCTCTGCTTAAATCAGAGGAGCAGGTGTGGGAGAGCTCTTATGGGCTCCTCTCGCCGTCTACCTTTCACATCCCAGGACCAGGAAAGCCCTTCTCGTGTGCTCCGAGCACCAGAGCAGCTCCATTTCTTCTGCTGCTGGGCTGGCAACTGCGTGGGTGAAGACGCTTGTACAAGGCTAGTCAAACCCAGCCGTGACACAATGACGCCTGCAAACTACAGCCATACACAAATGTGCACACATACATGCATCCCTGCACTGCTGTGAGAGGCCAGTGTATGTTTCACACAGTTTGCTCTAGAAATAAAAATACTGAAAATATACTGGACAAATAAAGTTAGGGATCACCCCAAATTTTGAATTTGAAATATGTGATAGTTTGTATTTTTTTCCATATCATATTTTAATATTGAAAAGTTGGGTGATCCCTAACTTTCTTTGTCCAGTATACCTGAGTCAGTAGAAATTCTGAAAATGCCCATCTTCTAAAGTCACGCGCACACACACACACACACACACATACACACGCACATATGCACTCAAAGCAACACTGTCAGGTTGAAACATCCATTGACCATTGGCATATGATGCAATAATGTCATTGCAGAGATGCCATCAGGGTGGGCAGTGACTGCAGCTCACTCGCAGCCAGCTCCAATGTACTTCGCCTAAGCACCAATGTTCCACTTAATCAAGACTTATATATAGCCTGAAATGATTAAGAAATGATAGTGACAAAAAGATAATAGGCTTCATTATGAAATTTCAAGGATAGCAATAATCTGAATCCTCAATTTAAAAAAAATACAAAATAAATCTGTTGGATGGAATTTTCATCAGAGATGATTAAAGTGTAATGAAAAATGATGAGATTCATTCTAAGGTGGCAATTGATTCAGTTTCATTCACTGAATACATATGAAGTGGAAAACATCTTGATTAGCTTATCAATCCACCTTGGAAGACAACATGTGAAAGTTATTTATTCTTGCAAAACAGCTTTAGGTGCAGAAAACCTGGCAAATTTAAACAGATCTCTGCTGTTTCATGAGCAATTGAAGTTCAGAAACCTCAAAAGTCATATATCATTTTTATCAAAATGGTAAACATCTTTGTGATGCAATGAACAATGATGCTAAGGGGTAAATGTTATATTATTCTACCAATTAGTCAAAGTCAATAACCAAATAAAGAGTTTGATCGCAAATTGAGCCAATTTAAGTAGGAACGGGGGCCTATTGCATGAAGGCGGCATAAGGGATTAGCCCAGGATCAGCACGGGATTAACCTGATCTCAAGCCCCATTTCGGTTGCACAGAGCGTGTGGGCTAAGCCACGGCACTAGTTACTGTGGAAACAAAGTCTGTGGAGCTAGCCAGCTCCAGAGCAGGCTCAACAACTAGCTAAGCTATTGCCTCCAGCCAATTTCACCTCACCTCCGTCAGCAGTCACCCAAACTGAAAATCAATGTCCTTAACAGTCATTCTAAATTGCCCACCACACGTTGCTATCTCAATTATAGTAGGCCCAGAGTAATTATCTTAAAAACTTGTGACCATTGATGTCAGTAAAATGGCCAATATTCAGTCATTATATTCAAGTATCCACGTGACAGTGACCATCACAATTCAGTCAATCCCCCTTCCATGTCACATTTTAACCATATTGAGAATCTGTCATTATCAGATTTGTCCTTATTCATCAAGTTGAGACTTTCATTTCTCGTTCAGTTTGGTCATACTCAGAGAGAAAAAGGTATCGCTGAAGTGTTTCAATGCGGTCTTAAATCGCTGCAGTGACCCCCTTCATACAGCACTGAATTGGCATAGCAGCTGCTACTTTCTTCGTCTTATTCAGACTGCGACGGGTAAGGTAGAGTTGTTGCCTTAGCGCCCGATAAGTGTGCAATGTCACTCGCTTCGCTATACTGGAATCAAACATTTTCAGGAGGCTCCTTGATGTTATTTTCTGACGTCAACATTTTACTTTTTAATTTGAATATGCCTCCATCAGAAGTGATTAAAAGCAGAAATTAAGTCATCTAGTCTGAAAACATCTTCTGGATCGGACTATCATTTCAGAGTTTGTGCAGAGCAAGAAAGGGCTTGTAGCAAAATTGTGGTTTATAGGAAAATATGCTTGTAAAAATTTGTAAGCACTTGGGTTTGCTTGGCAGTTCACGCGTGCATTTTATGCAATCACATCTGCCTGTTTTCTTGCCTCGATGTTATATCTTAACACTAGAAGCGCCATGACGGTCATTTTGACCGTTTTGAAATTTGTTTGTGTCATAACTTTTCAAAATAAAAGAATACAACCTAGAGGGTCACTGACTTTTCCTTAAAGTGTCTATATTTTAACGTGCAATTGATTTTATATAGATTACACCTACGGAGCATAAAATATCACCAAATCTACCTATTTCTGCCATTAGCGGTCTCACTGACCGTACAGGTTTGCGGCTGTTATTTTTTTTTCGAAAAATGTATCTTTTGGTTGCCTAGCAACTAACCGATGCCACTGTCAGAGTTGGTAGAGTAGAGTAGTCTAGAATTATTTTATTGGGCAGCACTGGCAAAAAGTTTGAGCCAGCAGCAGCGGGAGACACTGGCACCAAAACGGAGGCAGTGCCATGTCCGCAGGAGCTGCTCACAAAATAAGACGCTCGTCACCTGCTGCAGATGCTTCAGACCCGTCTGTGGGAATCGCACCAGGAGAACGGAGGTCACCTGCGCAGACTGTTGAGTAGGCTAAATGCTACGCCACGCCAATAAATAAAAAGATAATGAGAAAAAAAAAGTTCAGCACCTACCTATTGTTTTCGAACTCCGTGTCATTGTTCCGATTATTTCATAATAAATAAGATATTCCATATGGTTATGTTGTTATAAATGTTGAATCCGAATGTGTATTCATCAACATAGATGTTTTTAATTGTTGTTTTTGTCGTTCTGAATTATTTAATTATTTCTTTACCCGAAAATATCGCTGTGAATGTTTACAGTAAAGCCGCTTTCACACTGGACGCGAACGAATTTTTCGCACGACAAATCACTTTCAAAGTCAATGCAAGGACGCGAATCCGCGCGAAACGCGCGTATTTGCGTCTTTGCATTGAATTTGAAAGTCATGTCTTGGGAAAATTCTTTTCGCGTCCGGTGTGAAAGCAGCTTAATTCATGTTAATTATATATAATTCTATTGCCTAAATATTCATAAAGGTATTATTAAACTTGTTAAAACGTAATGCTGATGTTGTTTCGTTCTTTTGAGATACATGGTAACATACAAGATGCATTAATTGCTTAATTAGGTGCTCAGAGAGACGGATTAGAATGTTATGAACCTAGCGGTCCAAACGACCGTTCATGGCGGTTCTAGTAGTGATAAAATTCCGGCGCTTCTGGCTAGCAACGTCGGCTTATCCCATTCACTCAGACGCCTAAGTGCATCAGCTACTCCTTTTTGGAGACGGCGTCATCCCTCTGTCTGAACACAATCTTTGAGTGAAAGCTGGCGCATGCGTCTGCTGCATCAGCTGAGTACTCATGGTGATGATCAGCGATTCTGTGATCGATCTCAGGGTCTATTTGAGGTAGCTGTGTGCGCGCACTTAGGAGGATCAGCTGCAGCTGGCTTGACTTAGCCGATCATCCTCCACCTGCTTTGCGCAATCAATTAAGCCAGCGACGCGCTGCTTGGGATATGGCAATCCCTGCTTTGATGTTGATCCAGGATCTCAAGATCTGACTTTTGTGCAATCAGCCCCAGGTTGAGCATAATCAAGGTTAGAATTCTGCCTACTCTAGCTTACCTCCAACGGCACATTGCTGAATGCTATATTGCTTTGGAATACATAAGATTCCATACAATGTCAATGTGATGTAACAAATATGCAATATTGAATACTATGCTCAATATATAAAGTCAATCAGTATACATGCATTGCCCTGAACTCTGTATGAGTGTGTCTAATAAATTTACTGAGTCATTGCTTTGCATACAAAAACAAACAGGTTTTAAAATAAACGTGCCTGCACACATACAGTACTGCTCCAGTGACCTCCAGGGACACAAACACACCCTTTTAATGAATGCAAAGCAACGTACAATGCTTCAAAAACAAAAGCTGTCAAGTGTACTTCTCTGCATATACACTGTGCTGATGCAAACATGCAGGCCTTTAGTCTGACAAGCAACCTATTGAGTATACTAGTCCATACACAGGAACATTCACTTCAAGTACATTCACAATGCAGTTTCTCCAGCATTGATGGATTTTGAGATCATATGAAGTTCGGTAGTTAAATATTTATGGGATGACGGTGAAACACTGCGGTGCAGCACCTTGTGGGGAGCAGGCTAATCCATTTCTGTTAGTCTTGAACAGAAAGAGAATGGACAGCATAAGATCTCTCAGAGTTCTTTTAGGACATAATATTGTGCACGAGTTCCATCTGTGTTTGTGAGTGCTGTCTATGGTTTTAGTAATTATGTGAGTTCTCCCTGTGGTAGCTGTAATGGCATGGATAGGTTTTTGCTTGACGGTAGCTTTAATGGCGTGTGGTTGTGAGTGTCCTCGAAGGTATCCGCAGTGCTGCTGGTGTGGTATGCGTGCGGTGTCTGAGGGAGCTCTTGCAGTATTCCCATGAGCACCAGCCCCTCTCTGAGGCAGTGGAGCAAACAGCCCAACTGCCAGAGCAAGTGTGCAGGTGCCATTCAACAAGGCCTCATTTGCCTTGCAAACACAAGCAGGAAGCAATGTTCTGTTTAAGGAATAAGCTCCAGACAATGTCTTTTTTCTTTTCTGTTTTAACAACGTACTTCTTTGCTTCTCCGCCCTCATGCTATGCTTCCTAACAAACTAAAGAAGATCAGATTTGGTAGGATTCTTACTGAATTAAAGGTTTCAGTTATGGCGTCATGAAAGGAGACAATACAGCCATGAACTAAGCTGAAATGTCACATTACAGTTCAAGGAGTACATTATTCTAACATTATAGGCTTGTCGATTACCAGTTCCAAACCCAGCAGTACAAGTGCAGGGTATTCATGTGAATAATTTTCCACTGCTATTAACTGAGTGGAGGTTCCCGACTTTCACTATAGCCTGTCATGTGGAGGTGCCAAAGGCAGGTATTACCACGCATTCATCCATCATAATAGTGCTAAATTCTGTAGTTCACCTCTTCATACTAACAGCGCGTTGTAGTACACAGAATTATACACTACACTATATGTAAGTTGCACAGTATTTGATGTAATCTATATATTAATTGTTGCCATATATTTCATTGGGGCGACTGGTATGAGCCCAAAGATTATGACCACTCACAATGAATCCATCATTAGCGGCGCATGTCAGAAATGAACTGGTTCTTGTTGTCAGTGTTTTGGATTCGGGAGGAATGGGATCTGAGCAACTTTGACAGGAGACAAATCGTTACGGCCAGACGAGTGGGTCAAAACATGTCCATAGTGGCGAGGTTTGTGGGGTGCTTCCAGAGGTGACTACTCACAGACCACAGTCCGAGAAGGGACTTAGCACAAACTGCAAGCAGGGTGTTGGGTACCCGATGCTCATTAAGGTGTATGGGCAAAGAGGAATCACTCCTTTAGTCCATACCAACAGAAGGGCTACTGTGGTACATGTCGTAGAGAAGTTTAATGAGGGTTACAAGAGGAATTTGTCGCAACAAACTGTGATTCGCTCCCGGCTGGGTATGGGGCTTCATAGCTGCAAACTGGTCAGAGCGGTCAATCAAACCACTGTCCACCGTCAAAAGCACCCACAGTCAGCATGCAAGGGTTTGAACTGGACTTAGGAAGAAGGTCAAGCGGTCCAGTGAGTCCCGTTTTCATTTTGTACATTGGCCTCGTATATTGTGCGCCATAGAAGCGATTGCCTCAGGATGTACTGTGGGAAGACTACAAGCTGATGAAGGGAATGTGATGCCTGGGGAGATGTTTGGTTGTTAAATCCTGGGTCAGGGACTTTCTTCTGGATTTCAGTTTGACTCAACTGCTTTGGTGACATGCAGAGGACCAACAGCATATTTGGCAGGCGGTCATAATGTTTTGGCTCATTTGTGTATGTCAAAATTATTTGCAATCAGTGATTGGTATTCACTGAGATATTATCATTTTGTATTTAGCCAACCAACTGACGGTTTTTTTTTTTTTTCAAAGTGTGTGCTTAAAATTGCCTTGAGTTTTTTTTTTTTTTTTGGTCTCGTGAATTTGCCATTCATTTGCAATACTCTCCAAACAGAGCTACAATATCTCATCATCATGACAAATAATCAGCCTTCAAGCAATTTAGAACTGATGAGCAATTAAATGATGAGCAATAATCATCTTTTAAACCAAGAAGGACTTAGCCTGTGTTATATTTCACAGTACCTAACTTAGAACATACTGAAAAGCACTTCTTGTTCGAGTCCATTCCACACAGCACAGTGACGGAGTACACAGGTTATATTTGTTTTCAGACCGATGGGGGACAGCCACACTGCTGAATCCTGTACTGCATGGGCCTGACTTCCTGTGCAGCTCAGCGAGACGGCCCGCCTGCCGAGTGGAGACACCGCCTGGGCGGAACACAAACGAGCAATGGAACGTGACAGGGTGTGTCCATGGGCCGTCTCACTTGAACAGCGGGTGATGTTTTGGCAGATTATCAAGCCCTGGCAGCCTTGATCCCTGTCATAGAAAGCACTCCCGCAGAGAGAGTATTAGCCAGGGCGCTGTGAGAAGGGACAATTAAAGTGCACGATGGGAAGGACATTGTATTTTTGAGAGGTGGATATGTGAGTTTTCCATTTCCTCTCTTTCTTTGGTTTTTATAAAGGATGTGAGATGCCAGGAAACTAATGAAGGCAGGGAAACCCCAGTCATGGGGTCTGAGATGGCTCTAGGACCCTTCGTCCCTGGACTTTTCGTCCCCGAATTTACGTCCCCGGACTCTTCGTCCCTGGATTGTTCATCCCCAATAATGCTTTGCCCTCTTCTTGCATTATAATCCTAACCTTAACCCTGACTTTTATATCATGGTGATCTGTCCATCGTCCGTCTGTCCATTCATCTGTCAATAATGGTGACCCATTTTCATATCACTACCGTACGAAAAGTCCGGGGACAAAAAGTCCATGGGGACGAAGAGTCCGGTGATGAAAAGTCCATGGGGACGAATAGTCTGGGGACGAAAAGTCCGGGGAAGAGAAATCCAGGGATGAAGAGTCCTGCAACCGTCTGGGCTGAGATATCTGATGGAAGCTCATTTAGGGATCAGAGGAAATCCAGACTGAGAAGATGCCACAGCCATCCGCCCTGATGCTTTTCAAGGCCCAGAGAGAGATCAGTCATTGCCATCCGCTTTGGTTTGTAGGAATTCAACAACATTTCACATTTGTATGAGACAATGCCTCTGTTGAGACATCATGTGCACCTTAGCCTCTTCCTGGAGGTCTAAAAATGAAGACGGCAACACACTGCACTTCACACTGAAAAAAAAATGCCTTAAGCAAAGCCTTGACTTTTTTACCTTGCTGGAAGGTGGAGGCAATTGTTTTCGGTAGCATTTGTTTGTATATTTATCTGTCAGCAGTGCAAAAATGATTAAATTATACGGTACAAAATATCCTGGAAAGGCGTGCCATTGTCTAAGGATAACCTGATTAAATTTTGGACTTAATTGGGTCTAAGACAAGGTCAAAATTGTTTTCTCGCGACAGCTTTCTTAAATCCGCTCTTATCAGTTTCTAACTGGATTCAAGACATACATTTTTTTCAGTGCAGCTTCCAACCATATGCTACACTTTGGTTGTCATGTCATTAGGATTGTTAGCAGATGGGGTTGAATGTCAGAGGGGTCCCAGGTTATTAAACACACAAAGCACTAAAATGTCTCCCTCGGGCGGGTATATTGTCCCTAATACCTCTTTTTAAAGTGTAATTTTAAGTTTTATCCTTGTTAGTTTGTTGCTTTATGTGCATTTTGAATTAATCTGTATTAAGAGCCATGAGTGAAATTGTAAGATTATGCACTAACCGAGTATTTTATTAATAACATCTGCATATACACTTATCCAATCAGCATATCATGCGGCAACAGTATAATGCACAAGGTCATGCAGATACAGGTTATGAGCCTTAGGTAATGTTCACATCAAATATCAGAACGAGGGAAAAACACAATATCAATGGGTTTGATTATGGCATGGTTGCTGGTGTTAAACGGGCAGGTCAGAATATCCCAGAAACTGCTGATCCCCTGGAAATTTTCATACACAACAGTCTCTTGAGTTTACAAAGAGTGGTGTGAAAAACAAAAAAGCTTCCAGTGAGCAGCAGGCCTAAGACCCCTCGTCAGAAAAGGATGGCCAGACTGGTTTTCCCTGCAAAAAATGTTCTATAGGACTTCTATGGAATTCTATAGAACTCTATAGAGCATCAATGGAACTCTATAGAACATTTTAGTAGAACAGCATGTTCTACAGGATTTACCGTGTGTTCTATGGGAATTTGCTAGAAACCTATAGAGCACCTCTATGGAAAAGAAAGTCCTATAAGATTATTGCTGTTCTATTAGACCTTCCTATAGAACACCCTAGTTGAAAAACTTGTTCTATAGGACTTTGATGGTCTTTAGGACCTTTCAATAAAACAAAAGCTTAATGGGAAAGACATCTTAAATAAGGGTTAAATAAAAATAAAAATAAAAATAAATCTTATGACTCCTTGCAATGCTCTGTCGAAGGGTCAATTTACCTTATGTATACCCGGGTTCTAGAAGTGAGAGACTGGACTAATGGAATGAAAATGTGCAATATGCAGTGATATCCACTATACTGAAGTAGCAAGGAAATCTTGTCCATTTTAACTTTAAGGTGTGCTTACAAGCACATGGGGTACCAGGCACATACCAAATCATTGATTCTCTGATCAAACCATTGATTGACTGACTGACCGCACAACTTAGCAGTATTTCAGTTACGGTATATGAAGACCTCTTTCCATTTCCTCGGCAGCAATTCAAAAATATAAATGTAAGGTATTACAACTTTATTATGCTATAATGGAAAACTCATGTTCCTCTTTTGCTTACGAAGACAGAATTATGTTGAAAGTTTGAGCTTTTGAACTTTTCCCTTAATTTTAAAAATTCAATCAAATTATTCCTTTCCATTTACATGCATGTGATTGCAGATTATATGTAGATTTAGAATTAATTTGAATATAATTTGAGGTCTGCTAAGACTTATTCCCACCATCTTTATACATGTATCATGATCACCTAACAGGATTACTAACATGGCGTTCCCTTTCAGCGAAGGCACTCAGTTCCTTTTGAATTCCCTAAGACCCTGAGATACGCGACAACAACGGGCCATCTGTTGGCTTCAGCAAAGCAATTCAAATTGATCAGGATCAAGTACAATCAAAAGTTTCCCAGATACTGGATAGCTCACTCGATTAAAGCACCGCATTGCGGAGCAGAAGGGTCCGGGTTCGAGCTCCGGACAGAGAAGCACACAATTGGCCATTGCGCTAGAGGGATGCAAATTGAGAAGGGTTTCCCGGGAAGGGTAATATAACATGGTTGCTTTGTTTGTCGCCTTTCAGATTCGGGTGGGATTGAAGATGCCAAAAAGAAATGAAAAAAGCTCAACAAGAGCTGTTCTATGGAACTGTTTTCTATAGAATTATTGTTCTATAGGACTCGAGGTACTAAAGTTCTATAGAAATTCTATAGAACTGTTTCCTATAGAAATTTCCTATAGAACTTGTTTTCTATAGGACTCAAGGTACTAAAGTTCTATAGAATTCTATTGAACTGTCCTATAGGATTCTGATAGCACATTTTTTGCAGGGAAGGCTTGTTTTAGAGGCTTATTAAGGCATTGCCATTCTGAATAATTGTTCACTATAATCACAGTATTTCCCTTCTGTTGTCTACCTTTCTGTCTAAATAATTAATATTTTATGTGCATTAATGTCTACTTCAGACAAGTTTCTTGTTTCAAACTATAATAAATAAATGTATTTCTGGTGAAGGAGATGAAAATGTGAGTTTATAGATGGACATTCTGTCTGAAATTATTGTGTTCTTACACAGTAAGTGTGCTGGGACTGTAATAGCCAAATTAGGGTCTCTCATTACGCAGGTGATTATAATGAGCAAGAACTGTAACTTCTTTTTTGGGTTTAGAAATGTAAAAAGTTTCTCTTTTATTTTGTTTAGAACACATGCAAAGCCAGGATTCAGGGGCATCGGGAAAAATATGGAGGTAAGCTAAATGAAAGTGAGAAAGGTGAATGAAATGGATTTTTCAGTCGATAAACAGTTTGACGGGAAGCCAAAGAAGTGATGCCAAATGTAGGGTCAAGGTGAACCCATTTCATACCTGCTACGTGTTGCTGTTGCAGTGTAAATACTGCAGTCTTTTTCTTCAGTTTTTTGAGTGATCCAATCATTTTTTGCATTATCATATCAGCTGATCCACCTTTCGGAACGCCGTCGCCATTTTCAAACCGCCCCAATATAATAAATTGCATTAAATAACCTGTAAATGATTTAAACTTATTCATCTGCTTTTGTCTATTCATTCTATGAAAGACTAAGACAATTACTTATGAAGAGATCAGTTTCTGTTTGTGGAATAATCTTGCTCAGCCGCCTCGTGTCCGGCATGGCACCGCACTCGGAACGAATCATCAAAACAAAGGAAGAATTAGAAAGTGAGAGAGAAAGAGACGCTGCGAGAGAGAGAAAGAGAGCGAGGCAGAGAATGACGAGGGTAAGCGGGGGACCCTGTCCTCTTCAGCTGTGAAGGCCTGCCGTGCGCTTGCCGTCGCCCTCGTTGATGTTTTATTTTTAGCCAGAGATGCATTGTGAGGACCATGGAGACATTCTGTGAGAATGCATGGCTCTTCTCTTTCTCTTGAACTCAATTTGCAGAGCAGTGTGAATGTACAGTTGCAACATTTTTCTGTGTAATTATCAGCACAGTCAAATATCACTCAATTTGTATTGCTGAAATGGATAACTCCCAGCTCTTAATACTGCTAAACAAAAAGACCACCAGGCAATTAGAGATGAAAGAAGAGAAATGAAGGGAAGATATTGAAAATACACAAGCTGTATCAGAAAGCTTTCAAGAGCTTTGTGGCACTCAGACATGAAACAGAGTTCAAAGAACAAAAACAACAACAAAAAACTGCTAGAAAAGTGAAATTAATTTGACTGTCAAGAGATGAATGCTTGAAGAGATGCTTAAGTGGCAGATTTTGAAAGTGTATGCGCAGAATCAGCTTGGGAAAGCAGATTATCTTAAAATTCATACAAGAAATAATGTTCTCTTATTGGCCCCGCCTTGAATGTTATAAGTTGATTGAATGGGCATTATCCTCTGTTATTTGTGCCATCAATATGGGCTAGCAAAGCTCTACTGTACCAAGAACGAGTGACTGAGACATTGTATAGTTCATTTGGTTAACTGACGAGTGATCTCAATCGATGATAATGACCCACTCAAGCTACTAGTAGGTACAGTAGCGCCCTACGGGCCCATACTTAAATAACAGATGATCACGCTCATTCAATTGGCTGATAATATTCGAAGCAACTACTTCTTGTTCAGAGTGGATGGCTTGGGTTGATGCAACTAAGTTTTTAATGTCAATTAGGAGATTGAGTGATACACTGGGTATTGAAGGAAGTATGAATAAAGTGGCTGAACAAACATATTTGATCAGTGCTAATTGTGCACTTGGCTTCAAAATTTTTTCGAGGGAGTGGTGAAATCATTGCAGTTGTCTCTGATTAAAAATAAAATGTGGGTGGAGCGCTGAGTGACACAGACCCTGTGTGATTTCAGCTATTTGGACACAGCTGCGAAAATATGGTGCCCTCACAGGCCAGTCTGAGGTGGGAGAGAGAATCTCACGAACCCACTACACCCTGCTAAACCTCCCAGATACATAGGCAAGCAAAATAGACATTGCCCAAGCAGAAAGGACATACATATGCCACTATAGTATGTTTATTTCTTTAACCACTGACTTACTCATGCCTCAAACCTCCAGCGTAACTGAAAATGGAAGTCTGGTTTCTGATCATATGCCATGCCTAATGTGCCCAGTTAAGCTTAAGTTTTATTCAAATCAATGCAGATTTATTTATTTATGTTGTTGCAAGTGTGTAATGTCACTGTTCAGATATTAGTTTATGCTTTACTGAAATGTGACATTGTCCATTGTTGCATAAAATCATGCAACAGTGCGCAAGAATGTCCATATCTTTCAGCTTGAATAAAAAATAAAAAACCTCACTCATTAAATATTTTCTTTGATGGAAAGACACAAGGGTGCCTGGCCTCTCCATACATATTCAGTGACTGGCTTTCCCCCTCAGAATTTGTCCTAAATCTTTCATTTGCGCTGAATATCTAAGAAACCATTTTGTGTCATGGAGCTGCAGAAAGTGAAATAATTGCATGTGTGTTCTATAATAGAAGCTGAAAATGCAAAGTGATATCAATCCTGTTCAAATGAGATTCTTGACTTTCCTGCATATGTTATGATCCAGACAAGGAACCAGATGCAGATTCATGGTAAAATCCAAAGCGGATTATTTACTGAGTACGGTAATAGCAGTAGGTTTGGCTGAAGCCTAGAACTGTGAAGGGGTCAGTCCAGCTTAGTTGATATTAGCTGAACAGCGTTTGGGGCTTGTCCACACCCAGCCGCTGGCCTTCCCGAGGCAGAAGCCAGGTGAATATCCCTCACTGAAGCAGGCCCACTTGACAACAAGACTGAGGATTTAGCAAGAACTGAGTCCCAATCCTGGAGAATGATGAAGGCTTGGGAGTTTGTCCCTATTATAAAGACTCTGAAGAGTAATTTCATTTTTTTCCATAATTAAAGTACTGATAAAAAAAAATGGAAGAAGAGCTCAGCTTTAAATTACAAGACACAAACTGATTGGTTGGCTTAGTAGGAAAAAGTGCCACAATCCAGCAACCATACTAGAAAGAAAGTAAGCTTTTATACACAGACCACATACAAAAGGAGCGGGGCACATAATGGATCAAACCTGGGCATGGCAAGAAGATGAAACAATCAACAATCAAACAATCAAACAAAAATCAATTAAAAGAAACAAAACCACTCGCATAGGTTGCTAGAAAGGGGGAAGAGACAAAAATGGACGCACAAGGTTTGTGACTGTAACCTCCTCCCTCCGCTCTGAGGGCCACCGAAGCAGGAAGTTTCAGACCAGAGAGGATTTAAGGATGTTGCGCTCGGGCACCGAGGAACACACCTCTGTCCCGGACCCCTCCCAGTCCACTAGAAACTGGCAGCCGCACCGCGTATGCTGAATGTCCAGGATATGATGGTTGGTGTAGGCGAGGCCACCATCAATGAGCCGGGGGGAGGCAGGAAGCGGGAGGATGGACTGTAATGAGAAGGAGACACAAGTTTCACTCTAGTCACATGAAATACTGGGTGAATTCTATGAGTGGGGAGGAGGAAGGAGGGGCCTGACAGCAGATGATGACAATACTCATGTAATGGTGAATGGGGTGATGAACCAGGGGCTGAGCTTCTTTAATGTCTCCTGGAGAGGGATATCCTTTGTGGCCAGCCACACTTTCTGTCCACTTGGCAGGTAGGAGATAGATGGCGGCTATGATTGCTCTGCTTCTGGAAGGTCGAGACATGCTAAAAGGAAGTGCTCGGGCTTTCTTCCATCCCCGGAGGGCACGGTGAACCAGGGCAGTGCCACTTACATTTCCTTTGTCTGAAACAAAAGTCGTTAGTAACGCTAACACTGAAAAGGTGACAAGCAGAGACTGGTAACGGGCAAGGATTTGTGAGCCAGTTCCCCCCAGGGAAGAACACAGGACAACCTGGCGGGGTTACCTTCTGTCAGGTAGCGCATGGTTTTACACAGCTCTGGGTTAAGCCTCTCCACCTTGCTGTTGATTGTTAGCCCACGGCTGGTGGAGATCTTCCAAGGACTAGAAAAGTCCGCAGGGATAGTGATTGGTAGACTTGGAGCGGACATTCAAAGGGCAGGCTTCGACAAACTCCCAGGTATCTTAGCAATGCTGGGCCACCAAAAGTGTCGTCAGATGAGTGCCAGGGTGCGTGTGATGCCAGGATAGCATGCCAGCTGAGAAGTCTGGGCCCAGGATAGGACATTGCTTCTAACTCCATCTGGAATAAAGAGGTGGTGGGGTGGAGTGTCTGATGGTGAGTGGCATGATTGCAGAGCCTCTTTGACCTCACACTCAATCTGGAGGCTGGTGGCTGCCAGGAGACACTGATCTGAGAGGATGATCTCTGGAGGTTCATCAGGCAAAGTAGAATAGAGATGGGACAATGAGTCAGGCAGGTCTAATAAGTAGGTGACATAGTGTGCCCCGGGGGTCCCAGTGTGTGGACACTGCTACTGCCTGGCAATTAATGGAATTCTCCAAAACAGAGATGCTACCTTGGCGAAGCTGGAGAAACTGTTGGGCAGTTGCATGGCTGGAGCGGGACTGGTCAAATACCTTCCTCAGCTTGTTGGCAACGGCAGCAAAAGTTTGAGCAGCAGGATCCTCTGCCTCTCAACAGGCGGCAGCCCAGTATCTGGCTTGACCAGAGAGGCAAGTAATGATGAATGCCACTTTATATCATATACTAGGGTATGGACACGGTTGGAGCTC
Source organism: Gymnothorax javanicus (assembly GCA_029692085.1). Taxonomy (NCBI): domain Eukaryota; kingdom Metazoa; phylum Chordata; class Actinopteri; order Anguilliformes; family Muraenidae; genus Gymnothorax; species Gymnothorax javanicus. Next base: position 38,023,185 of record CM056202.1, read on the forward strand.
AAAGACTATCAAACACTGGGGCAGGAAACTTTACCAGATGGAGGGGTTGAGGTTGTAGGGGTCAAACACAGCTAGGATGGGTTCCCAAAGGGTGACTGCCTGAGGGAGAGTTTGCTGCAGAACAGAGCTGGCTGCTTTAGTGGAGGTGTCAGTATTCCAGAAAATATCAACGAAATATCAACAATAGCCGCAAGTATATAGGAAAGGACACTAATGGATTGGTGTAGCTGGCGGAGCTCTTCCACTTGCTGACTTATCCGCACCCCTTTGTGCCTCAAGGCATCAACCGGGCTTGAAATATTTTCTGGTTCCATTCCTCGGCTGAATTGTACTGTTCTGGGGACCAATAAAGGATTGAGAGATGTTCCTAATGAACTAGCTGAGAGGAACAGACTGGCACAGATGGTTAACAAGAACACGGTCCGAATCCTGTCTACCAATATTCAGGCATGGGGTTTTTTTTCCCATTAAAAAGATTCTGAAGAGTAATTGTATTTTTCTATATCATTAATGTTCGAATAAACACATGGAAGAATAGCTTAGCTTTAAACTGCAAGACACAAACTGAGTGCTAGGCTTAGTTGGACGAAGCGTTACAATCCAGCAACCATATTAGACAGAAGCTAAACTTCTATACTCAGACCACACGCAAAAGGAGTGGGGCACATAATGGGCATGGGGAAAAAGATGAGACAATAAATCAATTGAAGGAGAAAACCCCCACAAAAATGGTTAGATTGCTGGAAAGGGGGAGGAGACAGTTATGGACACACAAGGGTTGTGACTGAATATGCACATTTTGCTTGATACCAAAGCCCAATTTTTAGGTTGCCGACCGTAGGCCAGTAACCTATTGTCGTCACTTTGCGTCCGGCGGCGTCGTCCATTTAAAGCCGTATCTCAAAAACGGTCCGATGAATTTTTTTTAAATTTGGGGATGTGATCAAATCGGTCATCAAGTTAATCCCCCAGCAAAAATTTTTTGATTGAATTGTTTGTTTAGACTTGGCGGCCATTTTTATGTTGAAAATGGCCAGTTTTGGTACTTAGGTGCAATTTTCTCAAAAACTGTCGGGTGAAATTTTTTTTAATCGCAGCAATGGCATCAGTATCATGACCTGCTTCAACGGTGTAAATGGTGTTTTGATTGAATCGCTCCTTCATAGCGCCACCTAGGCAACGTGTCTGGACTTCATCATTTTTCGGGGTGTTTTGTGCTATAACTCTCTTAATATAGCATTTAGAGCTTAGGTATGTATGAGGCACCTCTAGGGAATCAGGTATTCCGAACATTGTGAGTCAGTCACATTTGACCTTTGGCCACAAGGTCAAGGTCAAATGGCAAAAATGTGCTATAACTCTCTTAATATAGCATTCAGAGCGTAGGTATGTATGAGGCACCTGCAGGGAATCAGGTATGCCGAACATTGTGAGTCAGTCACATTTGACCTTGGGCCTCAAGGTCGAGGTCAAATGGCAAAAATATGCTATAACTTGCTTAATATGACATTTAGAGCTTAGATATGTATGAGGCACCTAAAGGGAATCATGTATGCCAAACGTTCTCGGTTGTTCGAATTTCATCTTGAGCCTCAAGGTGAAGGTCCAATGGCAAAAATGTGTTATAACAGCTTAATGTGGCATTTAGAGCTTAGGTATGTGTGAGGCACCTATAGGGAATCATGTAAGCCAAACATTCTCGGCAAGTTGAATATGACATTGGGCGTCAAGATCAAATGGCAAAAATTGCTATAACTTGCTGAATATGGCAAGTTAGCTCATGTATGTTTTGGGCATCTATAGGAAACCATGTATGCTGAACATTCTTAGGCAGTCAGTCAAATTTGATGTTGGACCTCAAGGTCAAGGTTATATGACAAAAATGGCCCATATTTGTTTAATATTGTTTGTATAGCTTAGGTATGTATTGGGCACTAATAGCAAATCATGTATGCTGATTGTTTTCGACATTGGATTTGACCTTGGGCAACAAGGTCCAGGTAATGCCAAAACGGCCTAAAAGTCCTTTAATGTTGGCTTTAGATCTTCGGTATGTGTTGGATACTAATGACAAATCATGTATGCTGATCAAACACACCATATTGGATTTGACTTTGGTCTTCAAGGTCAAGGTCATGTGACAAAAATCAATCTATTTATTTCCTCGTTTAGTAATGTCTTTAGAAATTTGTATGTATTAGGCACTAACCTATATATAATTAAAATTTTTATGGGCATTGTAACTGCATGGTCGACCTTTTTTCACGATCAATTGTGGCAGTAAAAACTGGTCAAAGCCCATTTTTGGATGTTTGTTCCTATTAGCATCATGGAATAGAAAGAATAATACTAATTAGACCCACTCGATGGCAGTGTTGGGTAAAAAAAATCATTGTCTGAAAGCAGAGCAAGAACCAGAAGTGAATTGAGAAGATGGCACACTTCACAAATTGACAGCAGACGACAGTGAAAGTTCAGAGGTTAGAAAAAAATCTAATCGGATTTCATGATGTAGACTTCTTAAAGATTATATTTTTGCTAAATGGCAGAAATGTTGCCGTCTGTCACTCATGAAAAAGTGTGACTGCTCAGTCGAGTTGCCCGATAATGGTAACTAAAACCCCTTTCTCACTGAGCTGTGTTGGTCCGCAGAAGTGTGCAGATGAAACAGTTCTCTTCTTTCGCAGAGAAGAATTGATTCGAAGAACCGTGAATTGATTCGCAGTGGTACGGAACCATTCGCCATCATCGCTGAAATTCGTGAAAGAATTAAGCAGGTTTAATTTTTTCGTGGCTGTCCGAGCTGGAGCTTTTTAACGCCAATATCGTGTAGACAACGTGTTGCTTTCGCAAGAATTCGTGTTGGCTTGCTGTTGAATCCGCGGACTGATGTTCGTTACTTTTCTCCTGTTGGAGCTGTAACTGCCGGCAACCTTCAAGGCCCTTGGCACTCTAGTTTACTGTGTGATATTCACATTTCCACTTCATGTCTATTGGCACTTTCTCAGACCCACTTATTTGCTTATTCACTGAACCAGAGTCCTCCTCTCCTTCCTCTGAATGGAGGAGGTGAGATCATGTAAAGCTGAAATGAAGTTCTCATTAATTTTCATTCATGGCAAACCCAGGAGTGCTACAATAAGATTTGTAAAATAGTCTATTATGTAAAACGCTCGAGTAAAAAATATATATTTATCAAGAAGCTGTTGGGAACTTACCTATTTCCAAAGGAACACATAGGTACACTGCAACTAAGGGACGAAAGGTGCTCTGCATACAGGAGCATGTTTCATTGTAATAAATAGGTTGATAGTGGAAACGATCATCAAAGCTACATTCCCATTTACTTGACAGTGTCTCAGTGGATCTTTCTGGTCTTGAGGCCCTGCTTAACTACGTGTTGCACATTTCCAGCGTTGGAAAGTAAACACAGGCAGTGGGAGATGCTTATTTATGAATATACAATATGCTGAGTTTTCTGTGAAAAATGACCTTCTTCTGATTCATTCAAATTAGAATAAACGGTTCATCTGGACCGCTATTACCTGTTCAGTTTTCACAAAATACACATGAATACCTGCTAAATGAACACGTACACTTTAGGCTCTGATTGGGCATAACTGCGTGATGTGTATCATGTGAGCATCAACAGCTCAGATCTGAAAATCAAATGCAACCAAAGTCATTTCATTAGCCTCCCTCTCTATTTACAAATATTAGGCCTATTCTAATTCCTTGGCTGTGTAATTCCAGTGGCCCTATCCTCTCCATTCTGCGTTTGCGTGTGTTCATATTCTTTAAAATATCGCTGGTATGTTCAAGGTTTTCAGTGATGCATGAGTGCTCACGTGGACTAAGTAAATAGCAGCAGAGCAGGCTCATATGCACTGGTGGCCAGCGCTCTTCAACGCTCACTGCCCGCTGCAGTATAAAGAAAAAGGGTTTCGCTCAGAGAAATGGTAATCATTATGGCTAAGACATTCCCAAGTGCGCACTCGGAGAGGTGTCAAAACCGTAGGCGTTCTCAAAGCTGAGGCGGAGTCTGTCAACTGCATTTTAATGCGCTCGGGCACACACTGACGTTCCGAAGAATATCGAGACTTGCGAAAACGCCTCTTTCCCACCCTGCCTCGCTAATTCTCCCTGTCCCTCCCTCTTTCACTCTGCTTCTCTTGCTCGTGCTCGTGTTGGCAGCTCTTACATTCTCCAGCACCATCTCCCTTGTCGGGGAAAAGGAACAACGGGGCGGTGGCGGTGTTGGATTCGTTTTCTTGTTGTGCCCTCTGTAACCTCAATGGTCAGCATCTGGGCGAGTGATTGACACTCAGATCTGGGAAGGTAAGGAGCAATATGTCCTACCTCGGAGCATGGTCGCGATTTTATTCGTGCGTCGCATTGTTTCCATGATGCAAAAATATCCCTCACGTCTTAGAACACCGCAGTATTCTTTAAATGACGCTGTATCTGTGTAACATGTGTATCAGGGTATGGGTTAGGCGCGACAACGCCTGCGATTGCATTGTTCTGTTTTCGTTCATTTTCAGATGCTGCCGATCATTTTATTGCTTCTAATATGAGGTGGACGACTGTGTTAGCAGGGGCGTGTTGCATTCACGGGAACTGAAGGGTAGCCTTGCCTTGTTGGCTAAGGCACAATAATGCGATAATATAGAACGTCTCGGTATTGACTTATATCCAGAAATCGTGAAGTGGTGGTAGGTCTTTCTGTTGAAAATATATGCGTTATCATTGTGGTCTTCCAGCTTATCGAAACATTAATGCCTTTCTGGGTAGGAGTCGCTAAATAGCCTATTATAAAGAAGGTCGGGGGGCTTGGTGCATGGCGTAGGTCAGATGCACCGATGTCCTGCAACGCCATTTCTGAAAGTCAGTCTCACCTGTCCTACAGAAAAAAAAAATCACTCAGTTTCATTCAGCGGCCGAATAAGGGCGATTTATAAAAGTCGCTCCGAAACCTTTCGCTCCGGACGTGCTTTCTTTTATGACAGCCTGTCCTGTTCCTGAGGGAACGTGGGCTGTCAAACAAACAGATCGGCGGTGATGCGGCTATAGCAATTACTCGGCTGTGAATTGGCATTTTGGATAGACATCACCTAACAGCACTGAAGAATGAATGCCACTGTGTGTGTGTGTGTGTGTGTGTGTGCGCGCGCGCGCCTGAGTGCGCAGTTCTCTCTCTCTCTCTCTCTCTCTCGCTCGCTCTCTGTGTGCCTGATTGAGAAGGAGAGAAATACATTTTGGGGGTTTGTGGCCACGAATAGAATGACTTTGGTTCATATACCCACATTCCTTATATGACATGACTCATATTATCAAACAAATAAAAAAAATGAGATGTATGTTATTCATGTACAATTTTGCAGTAGCCTATGATTGTTGACCTGCTGTGATCTTGGGGAAATATAAATGATAAGTGTATAAAAATATCAGGAATGATACTGTTAAGGCATAAAAATCTGCAAGGAGTGGATGGTTGCAAAAATGACGGTTGATTTTGACAGGTTAGAGGTTGAAAATCATGACTGGTATGGTAATTGTTGATCTTCTACATCAGTATAGCTAGAGTGAATAGTGATAAGCATCAAGTGAACAGATTCCCCTTGGGGCGAACATGGAGCAAAAATTATTAATGCGATATTTTCTTAAAATTTTGTAAAAAAAATGAATAAATAAATTAAAAAAAAATAATAAAAAAATTCTACTGAAATTACAAGTCCTGATACTATTTGGCTGGTGCCTGTAACTGAAGTAATTTACTAAAGTATATTTAACATGCACGTTCCCCAGAAGAATAATGCTTACAGTATGCCCTTGTTGGGATTTGGAGTTTGAGTGTTTTTGGACAGCTGCACGGTTATCAGTATTATTATGTATAAACACAATGTGTAAATAGATTAAATGTGTTTGTTTGTATTCAAATGTATTTTCACATATCATTGCATTTATACGAGTTATGAATACAAACACAGTTTTGTTTAATCATAAATTTGCCATAGGATGCTGCGAATGTGAAATGTTACAGGTGGCTTGTGCATTGAGCTGTTTGAAATGAACCAGGCGAATATGAACATAGCCTTTGCTATTACTTAAGCCTTTGGGTGCAACACCTGCTGATATGAAGACATCTTAACCTGTAAAAAGTCTCCAATGAATACTTAAAGTCCACAAAGTCCCCGTGCACAAGCCTGTCCAAGTCAATCAGGTGCTGGCGACATCAGGCAGAACAAAAATTATGTACAAAACCAAAAAAAAAAAAAAAAAAAAGTCCCCGCACACTGATCACCATTAGTAGAGCTTTATTAGGAGCGAACAACGCGTTTCGCACTTGCTTCGTCAGGTTCGCTCTTTGCCTTCCCCAAGACACCCACAGGTGAAATAATCAAATCCAGTGTCACATGACCTGTAAAAAGTCTTTTTGTTCTTGGCTTCCCCTTAATGGTCCTCAGTCTGTTTTGGTGTGATGCCGTCCCTGTGGCTTAGAAGAATGACAAGGAATGACATGACTTAAAATGATATTGTCCGAGGGGGGATATAAGATTTTAGGATAAGGTTTAAACAACATTCTACAGTCTCAGTGCTCCGGGTGACTGTGTTCAGACTGCAGCCAGGCCAGAATTTGTCAAAATGAAACATGCGAAGAATGTCTCAATGTTTGCAAGATGTTGCTACATCTTATAAGAAGCTTACATAGCGATTGTTTTGAAGTGTGTGGAGGATGGTTGGAGAATTTGGAAAAAATTGGAGAAGTGTTGCATCACTGAAGGCACTGAATCTATTCTTGGGACCATAATCAATTGTTATTTTCCCTACAGGACAGAACACATAGTGACAGGACATAAAAGGAGATTTTTGCGAAGGTTGCAGATATTGGCCCATAAAACCCCTCAATTATTAGCTCAAAATATCAGTCAGTGTATTACTTGTCCTTCATCGCCAACATGTGTGTGCCAACTCTAGTTTATTGGTGGAGCAACACTGCAGATTCATAATCTTAATGACTATCATTGTAAATACTGTTATTTTTAGTGACTTAATTACACTACCACTCAAAAGTTTGGGATCACTTGCAAATTTCTTTGTTTTCCAAAGAAAAATACATTTTCATGCATTTCACAAACATTTTTTTCCATTTCACAAACATTTTTATCCATTTCACAAACGATTAAAATTAATCAGATGATTTTCAAAGAATGAGCTACATTTTTGCATAGAGGCTTATTATCAGCAACTGTCAGTCCTCTGCATCAATCTCCTGGTATGGCTGCTAATCCAAGTTAAGCATTTTATAAGGCTAATTGATTATTAGAAAACCCTTCTGCAAATGTGTTGCACAGCTGAAAACCGTTGAACTAATAAGGGAGTGCAAAAGGGAGCATGGCATTCTAGAGGTTGGTTTAGTACCTGAAGCATCAGCAGTTGTTTGTTTGTTTACAGGCTCAAAATGGCCAGAAAGAAAGAACTTCCTTTAGAGACCCGTCAGTCTATTGTTGTGCTTAGAAAAGAAGGCTATTCAATGCGAGAAATTGAAAACTTAAAATCTCTTACCATGCTGTCAACTACTCCCTTCAGAGAGCAGCACAAACTGGCACTAACAAGGACAGAAAAAAGGAGTGGGAGGCCCCGATGCACAACTGTGCAAGAAGACAAATATCTGAGAGTGTGTAGTTTAAGACTAAGACGCCTCACAGGTTGTCAACTAGCAGCTGCGCTAAATAGTTCCCATCAAACACCAGTTTCAGTATCAACAGTGAAGGTGGTTTTTTTTTTGATGAAGGCAAAGTTTGAAGTACATATTCATCATTTTCCATTAAAATCTTTATTTCTAACTCAGACAATGTCAGCATGTTCTGTTCATTTGCTATATTTCCTATTCAGACTAATTTCATGTGTGTTTCCATGGAAAGCAAGAAAATTTCCAAGTGATCCCAAACTTTTGAGCGGTAGTGTATCAAGAAACAAAATTAAAAAAAAAACAAAAAAACGTGGACCTAAATTTTTGGACCCCCTTCATTTAATGCTTTGTGCAGCCTCCAGTTGCCAAAATAACTGTTCTGAGTCTACTTCATTAGTTTGTAATGAGGTTGGGGAAGACATGGTAAGGAATCTGAGACCATTCCTCAGAGCAGAATCTCTCTAGATTTTTCAAATTACTAGGTCCACATTTATGGGCTCTCCTCTTCAGCATAGGGTTTTCATTGGGTTTCGGTCATGGGACTGGGATGGCCTTGGCGAAACCTTGATTGCCTGCGGTGAGTTTACCGATAACGTTGGATCTCAGGATTAACGAGTGTTTTAAATACATTTTTAAGGAACAGACATTCTCTCGTTACCTGGGTCTCCCAGACACAATCGTTAGACGGAGCATTAAGAGGAACTTTGCAAAGAGCTTCTTTGCCAAGCACGTACGCGCTAAAGCATTACTAGTTGATAAATCTTTGTTGTGAGGTATACATCACTCGTTTGACCAATCCACAGTGACAAACAATTTTTTAAATATACGGTGTTATCATCATACTATAGCTAAGTTGATTCAGAGTGTATTTTTTAATTGAATAAGCCTACAGAAATATTACAACGAAAGATTACAGGAATAAAAAGCAATTGGGAAAAGGCTAAATAATGAAGTAAAACTCCCTTCACCTTGTCTGCTCATTTCATTGTTATTCAATCAGTGCCTGATTGCTCCAGTAAATTGGCTTGTGGCAATGTGGTGTCTGACAATCGGTCATGGAGGGGAAAAATGTTGTGACTGAATTCAGGGGTGGTGGTGTTTCGGCCTTATTTATAAGATTATTCAGGTGCTGCCATTTTTGTCATTTAATAAAAAGTAATTGCATGATCATCTTCTAATAATTGTAAATTAGTTGGATTAAATATTATCAAATTATCAATGTGATATTATCATGTGCAAATTAATTTAATACACTGTCATTCCAAATCAGTGCATAAAATACAATTATTTACCCATGAAATAAGAACTGTATTCGAAAGCGCATACGTGTGATGTGCTCTGCAAGAACGGACAGCTGCGAGAGGGATCTTAAAGCGGTTCTTTGCTGTGAACGAGTGGTCTGGATCTCTCGTTAGTTAAGAGCGAACTAAAGAGGCGCTTTAGTTCCGAAATTTTTTGGGATACCCATGCTATTTTAAGAACGATCGTAAGAGTCATTTAAAGAGGTTCTTGGTGTCAAGAGGCTTTGGGGAAACCCACCGCTGGTCAGTTAACCATTTTTGACTTTTTCTTTGCATGTTTTAGACCATTGTTGCATTGAAATAACCAACCATGAACCAGTTTATGCTTTCTTGCCAAGGCAGTCAGGCTTGTACTAGACGGTACCACGAAACCATGATACCATGAATCCTGACAAGTTGTCCAGGGCTTTAAGAATAAAAAAGCCCCACAAAAATCAAAGATTCACCTCCATACTTCACAGTGGGGATGAGGTTTTTTTTTTTTTTGAATGGCTACATTTATTTTTATGCTCAGCCTTTCTCTGCTGTTTTTGTCAGGGTACTCTGGTCTCATTGGACCATACAGCCCAGTCCCAGGGGAATTTATAGTACTGTTTGGCATACTGTTGACACAAGTTTGTTTTTTGATGATATCAGAGGCTTTTTTTGGCAACCCTCCCAAACATCTGGTAGTTGTAAACATTGTAGTTTTGGAAAGTTTCTGATCCCAAGACGTAATTCAGTCTGCAATACTTCAACTGTGATCCTTGGTGTTTCCTATACCACTTGAACTATCCTCCTCACTGTATGGACATTCAGATGAACCTCCTCTTCTAGACAGATTTTTAACATTCCTACTTGTCTCTCACTTTGTAATTATTGCCTGAATAGTCAACATTGGTATTTTCAACTTTCTAGCTATGTTATTTTTGCTGTTACTGTGTTGGTGAAGTTCAACCAATATCTGTCACCCATCACAGCGGCATTTATTTTTCTTAACCGTAATAATGATTGATGACTTTGAGAGATCAGTCTTTTGTTACCTAATATTTATACCCCAAAGAACCCGAAAGAAACAATAGGCCATGTTTGACCAATGAAGCATTTGTAATGATTATGGAAAATTTAAATAGGAAAATATGAATTGGATTAGATAGCAACATTTCAATTTGATTTTTCTTTTCAGGTTTTCGAGAGGTGCCAATAAGTGTGGCACAACTGTTTTTGGGGAAAAAAATATTTATTTTAAGGTGAAATTGTTGTTTTCCTCCAATCCCTTTTTTGTAATTTAAGGTTACGGTTTTTCTAATATTTTGAATAAAAGATTGGGAAGATTAAGATTAACCAGATTTTCTCATAGCCTCCTCAGCTAATATTTACCAAGGGGTGCAAATATTACTAGAGGGCATTGCATGTAAACTGAGAGAAAGACGTCATTGCTCCTCAGTGTTGCAGAAGTCCAAGCGACTAACTTAATGTCATGTTTAACAAAAGGAAATATGTTTAAAAACTGGCTTTGTGCCATTGTTGTCAATCATTGTTCACAGCTTGTGGAAGCACTGCCCTTCCCATTCCAGGATTGCATTTGTATCCACGATCAGCTTTCCTTCGCAAAACATCATTTTATTTTCAGTGTTGCTGTATGGTGTTGTTAATGTCAGAATTCTGGCTCTTTCTGGTGTACATTGAAACTTTGGAATGAGTTTCTCGGGCTGTTTTGGTAGGGGTGTTAAAAATATTGGGATTGGGCTGACTTGAGTCTCATTTGTAGCCTGGCCCCATCCTTTTGCAGGGATCTGAGCCTCGTCTGATAATTGCTCATTGTTTACCTTCAGCTTTTGTTTTCTGTCCAGTTTTTGACATGTGTAGTGGAGGATGTAACTTGTGCATTCAGCGAAACAGTGATGCTAATGTTCCTCCCCAACAACCTTCCAAGTCCTCAGGGTTTCAGATTTATAAATACTCACTTTATCTTTTCTGTTTAAAAAACAATTTAACATTTAAAACTGAGTGTTTTGCGCTGAATAACACTTGAGGCTTAATAATGGTCTTTATAATATGTTATAATTTTCTTGAACCAGGTACACTACATTCAGATAGTGCTGAGGTATGATGATACCGGCTTTCATTCAGGTCTGGCATTTAGACAACCCGATTCATTTAAGTATTAGTTTGATCTGAAGTCTGTTCCTTCTTTCCTTGGAGTTGTGGGTGTTAAGAGAGTGAGACCTGGGAAACCTGGTACATTGTGGGTCTCCAGGGGGGGATTTGAGAAGGCCAGGGTTGTGATAAAGCAGAAATGGTGTACTGAGTATGCACTAATGGTTTACTGCATCTCTACAGCTTTACCAGTTGGTCTTTTAAGGCAGCTTAATAAACCAAGCAATTTACATTACCTGACCGCAAGAGCCTTTTACCACACAGAATAGTTCCACACTGGCCTTGAATAATCTCTTTTGGGAAGAATACTACATCAATAATGCACCAGTGTAAAAAAGAAGAAACATTTCTCATATCTCTCCTTCAAATGTCAAAACACCACATACACTAAGCCTTCCCTTCACAGCCAATAACAAGCATCCTGGATGATAAAAGCTGGAAATCATAGCTTAGGACTGGTAAGAGAAAGTGGGTTTTCCAAGGGCATTGACAATGTACTCATATCACATCAAACAAGATCTAACTGAACCATGTTTTACAGGGTTACTGACTGTTCACAGTAATCCAGCACTACAGCTTTTTCAATGTACCCTCTGTGTACATATAATGGTTGTCTCAAAAATACATGAATCTTTCAGTTTCAGTAGCACTGCTGAAGTGAACAGACCTCAGGATTTAATGAATACATAGATTTTGGCTTTAGTTCGTTGGTGACTAAATTTATTCACTTATTATTGCTATCAAGACAGTTAAAGAGGTGTTGGTGGGCCAGTAGGTTGCGATCTTCCCTCTGGTGGAATAATCCCCAATGCTCCAATGCAGTGATGGGGACACTGTACTGAAGGAGACGCCGTCTTTCGGATGAGACGTTAAACCAAGGTCCTGACTCGCTGTGGTCATCAAAGATCCTATGACAGCTTTCGATAAGAGCAGGGGGTTCCCCGGTGTCATGGCTAAATTCCCAACCTGTCTCCTTCAACCTACCACCTAATCATCCCCTGATCTAATTGGCTGTGCAATTTGTCCTCTCCCTCCCCACCTCAACCCCCAGGGCTCTCTTGAAAAAGAGATTTCAATCTCAACGGCACAAAACATGATATACAAAACATTTGTCACCATGTAGTCATAAATTGCTTCCATATTTTCATGTTAGATAAATATGTATTAGTGATGTACAAATCCAAAATTTCAGCTTATTCGGACCAAAAATGAATTTTTGGTGAATTATTTTGTAAGGGTACTGTCCGTCAGTTTTTTTGTCAATTGACATTTTTCTTATATTTAACATGGCATAACTTTTTTATTATTAAACCTATAGCTTTGAAACTTTGCATATAAGCTAATGTTATACTGCTTAATCAGAAAATGCAGTCCATTTTACTTTATCTTTCTTGGTTGTGGAGCTATGAGGATGCCAAAAGTGCCTTTTGTTCAGGCTGTTCCATGTTTAGGTCCCCAAAGCACCCCCAATGTAAACCCTAGCATAGGCTCTCTGGCATTTTTTCCATTCATTTGTGTCTGCTGAATATAAATCAGGCTGAATTCACCATGAATTCATCACCAACTGCAGTCAGCCCCTTGCCAAATGTAAAAAAAACGCTAAAATGCCACCTGTTCAAACCCTCGTATCTCCAGGGGCACACCTTGGATTTTCTTCTATTTTTTTAACTGATTCCTCTATTATAGTAGAAAGACCACTCCAAAAATTGTTTATGTGTTTTGACCAATATAAATTTTGCAGGTGTCTGAACAGGGGTGGGGTAATATTGAGAATCGCGTGGCACCTTAAGCTTCTTACACATTTGACTATGCAACATTTTAAGTGTTTTAAATCATTAGGCAATCACATACTAAACTGTACTAATTCCTGTGTTATAGCAGACATAACAAAACAAAAATTGTTGGTGTGACTTGAATGACATACACTTCAGAACTGTCTAAATAGGGGTCAGGGTCAATTTTTGAGAATCACACTTCTTTGCATCAATAAAATTTACTGACACTAATTCTTGTAAACTGACTGTCAAATTAAAACTTCGTATTCCATGCTATGAAAATGGTCTTATTGCTTCCTAAATGCAGCAAAGAGCACAACAATGTTGTCTTTCCCAGTTTTGTCCAACTTATACTGCCGAGCTGTGCGTCCAGTGACATCCGGAGTCGGAACAGTTCGGAGAATGTTATTGAATGGCACCCAGCATTTTTCAGAAGAAGTCCATGTTAATGCTTGTGTCCTCTTGTTTCGCTTCATGAAAAAACAATAGCAATAATCAGAAATTATTGATCAATAACTGGTTCAGGTTTCTCCTTGCCAACATGATCTACCCACCTGCATATACTGACCTTTCTGTGAATGTGTCATGCATTGATGAATTGAGAACTTACAATTATTGTGATTCAATCATCATTAACATTGCGTAAGAAGCTGAAAATGCCAAGCAATTCTTGAGATTACCCCACCCCTGTTCAGACACCTGCAAAATTTATATTGGTCAAAACACATAAACAATTTTGGGAGTGGTCTTTCTACTATAATAGAGGAATCAGTTTAAAAAAATAGAAGAAAATCCAAGGTGTGCCCCTGGAGATACAGGGGTTTGAACAGGTGGCATTTTAGCTTTTTTTCACATTTGGCAAGGTACTGACTGCAGTTGGTGATGAATTCATGGTGAATTCAGCCTGATTTATATTCAGCAGACACAAATGAATGGAAAAAATGCCAGAGAGCCTATGCTAGGGTTTACACTGAGGGTGCTTTGGGGACCTAAACATGGAACAGCCTGAACAAAAGGCACTTTTGGTGTCCTCATAGCTCCACAACCAAGAAAGATAAAGTAAAATGGACTGCATTTTCTGATTAAGCAGTATAACATTAGCTTAGATGCAAAGTTTCAAAGCTATAGGTTTAATAATAAAAAAAGTTATGCCAAGTTAAATACAAGAAAAATGTCAATTGACAAAAAAACTGACGGACATTACCCTTAGAAAATAATTCACCAAAAATTCATTTTTGGTCCAAATGAGCTGAAATTTCGGATTTGTCAGTGATATATATTTATACAGCAGCATACAAAAAAAATTAGCAAAATTGAGAAGGTGGTGGTGAGACCCATTTGATGATCTGACATGGAATGACCCATAAATAAAATAAAGATTTATACTTATTTTGTTCTATGTTTTCCCGAAATTTCCGGAAACAGAAACACTGATCAACTTGTTAGATGAAAATGTTCATGGGCTATGATTTTCATTTTAGGCCACCAGTCATCAGTCATAAAGCTGAAGAATGACAGCATTTTACATTGACTACTAATAAGGAAATGCTTAGATTTTGCATCAGATGCTACACTATGTATGTTACCGTCAGATTGTGAAACCAGTCATTTCGTGAAGTCACTAAAAATTTTTGTTCATTTCGTGAAATGACTGAAATTTTTACAATTTTTTGTTTCACCGTCTGACTGTTACATATGTATGGAGGTTACGCGCACAATTTAGCCAAAAGTGAGAGGGCACTTCCCAGAAATCTCATTGACATACATACAAAAACTTCAAAATCTAAATGTCCTCTAATTGAATTTGGAATGAAGTGGTTAGCATGGACTGATAGGACAGACTTTCATTTTCATCAAATTATACAGCAAAATTTGGACATTGTTGCCTTTTCTACATGCCCCCCACCATCAACTCCAATTAGTTTCAGTGGAACCTCGAGCAAGGAAAGGGGTGAAGGGGTATCCTGCAAAGTCAGAATGGTGGAATGGAATTGCAATACCATAAAATTTAAGATAAACGCCTGCCCTACCAGTCCATACCTATCAATTAATCCAAAAACAATTTAAATGCCAGGTATTAAAAAAAAAAAAAATGTTTTCTCTGTATGTCAATAAGGTTTCAGTGAAGTGTCCACACACTTTTGCTATATAGCACAGCACAGTTTGCAAATCACAAAATAATTTCAGACTGCCATGTGCTTATTTGTAAAAACTAATCTGGCTTTCAGGCTTATACACAACTGTATATTGCAAATTCAAAGAACAGTATTTTGTATACGCCTTTTATTTTAGGCCCGGGGGGAAAAAAAGGTTCTTGTCCGTGACATTCCCCTCTCAAGGCCCTGAAGCACGTGCGAAATTTACTACATTCTGCATCTGCTCATACTTGCAGAAGGAATGTCCACTGTCTCGCCCACTTTTTATGTTTGTAGCCCGTATCTGTCACTGTTGGTGTATCTATGACGGGAATGCGTAGTGACAAGCCTTTGCAACGAAAGATTTAACAAGCCATAAACTGGCCGCCAATGTGATTTTGCTCTAAGTTTCAAAAAAGCAAAGGATTGATCCAATTTTTAACTGAGGGTAGAATTTGCTCCTGTCTTGTGTTTGAAGTAAATTGGATTCTTAAGTCCATTCCCTTGGGGGGGAAAAAATGACAACATTGCGGACGCCAGCATTCCACTTTGACTGAGTACTGCGGACATGCGATCAGCAAAGCATGCTGACCAACAGACCTGTAGATGGATTGAAAAAGAATCGCCGGGCATACATGCACGTGCGTGCACACACACAAGCACACCCACGCACACATGCATCACGTGGTGTGCTAAGTCGCGTATTTACTGTGTCCAGGCTTGTTTTGTGGAAACCAAACTGAGCAACAGTCAGTTTGATGCTGCTGAAAGGGCTGCGTGTGGATGGAAAGTGGAGCAAAGTGACAGGAGGGTTGAGCTATCTTTGTGGCTTTGATCCAAACTGCAGATTTAAAGGAGCAGCTGGCTGAAAAGCAAAGGGAGCGCTAAGATGGATAAGGGAAGCATTTTCTTAGTGCTGAGTGAATATAAACACCCAGCAGAATTTCCAGAATGAATTCTCCCCATGTTGACTTGTTCAGACAGGTGTGTAAATGGAAGCAGTATAAACTCTGCACTTGAATACTTCTGGAAACTGCTCTCCTTTTGTAATGGCCATGACAATGCCCGGCTGTTACAATACTGGACAGTGACGCTGTGATACTCTCCACAAAAGACTGACGGCTATTTAGCATGTTTATGAACACGGTGCGAGAATAAGGGCTATATGCTCGGCACAATGGAAAGCGTGTGTGGCTATGGGCAGTGAACTCATGCGGCTTTAGCTGCAGTGAATAATTGTCCTGTGCAGAGCTCTGTCGGCCTTGGTTACTGTTGATTACCCTGTGTCCTGAAAAGCAATAGTGATGGTCCATGGCGCTGAGTCAAGTAAGAAGTCAATGGACCCATTTTCCACATTTTAAACCCAGTCTTGTTTTTTTTTTCAGAATTTAGGCTGATAATTGTAAATCATGCGGTCTTAATTCATCAGCACGGTGTCAGATATTGAAAGATTTTTGAAGGTTTCATCTGACTTGCTGCTAACCTCTTCTTGGAAAAAAACCCTGTTTACTGCTAGTTTATAATGTTGAAGAAACAGATTGTTTTTAGCAGTGGTATTCTGCTTATATTTCATATTTTTTGTCACCAGAAGAGTGAACTTTCTGAATGAACTGGCACCATGGCAGTTTTTCTCTATCCCAGCGACATTTCTTTCCTTCTTTTTGCATATTGATCTGCATTTTGCAGAAACATAGGATGAAACTATAGTCTGAATCAAATGCAATTTAACCTTCGGAGATGGCTGTGGAGTGAATATTAATATAATATCAGCCTAAACAATTATAATTTCACGTAAGGGGTTCAGTTTTTCACAGTGTTGTTCGAGGGGCTGTGAAGTAATATCAAAAATGGGATGGCTGCCTTCTAGTATTTGTCATCCATCAGTTCCATAATTTTGTGCCTTATTTTGGGTTTGGTGGGGGTAGGGTCGTTGATGGTGGTGGGTTGGTGATGGGGGGGATTAAAAAAAAAAAGATAAACATGGTCAATTGAAATATTTCCTGAACTCATACTTGAACTATTTACTGGAGCTGAATGGCCTAGGAGTGGTTTGAAAGCTGGGGGATCATTACTGGTTCTAGTCTCACTTAATTCCAGTAAGCCTAATACCAGACACCAGCATGAAAAGGCATGTCCTTGTGGTGTACGTATGAATTTGTGTGGAGATTGGCTGGGAGATGTCACCATGCTACTGACTGTCATGTTCGAGATGCAGTGGCTTGTATTTTGATGCAGTGAAGTCACTGGCAGCTACAGCTCATTTCTACCTCAGCGGTTGGCTGTGGAGAGGGGCGATGCAGTGCACTGTGGGAATGGGGGGCACGCCACGCTGCTCACCTCTGAAGCTCTATCAATCTCAGCTTCAGAACGGCTCATTGTCCTTTGAAAGCTGGCACATCTGTTTGATTCAGGACTCCTGCAGAAACAGATCAGTGGGAGACCAGGCTAATAAGCAGACTGAGACCTATTGTTATTTATTGTTGTTATTGCTTTGAAGACCGCAGTTATTATTCTGATTTATTATCATTCTTGGGCAATACATATTTCAAAACATGACATGCCAATAAAGCATTTTGAAATTGAAATAAAGAGAGGAAGAGAGTGAGAGAGATGGGTGGTGCCTGTTTTGACCCCTCTTTCTCAGTCAGTTTCCTCACTTTCCAATGTCAGTTTGTCTGTCCACTGACCTCTCCCATCCCATACTGTCAGTCTGCTTTAAATCCTCCGTTTTTCAATTTTGGTCTATTTTAACTCTTCCCCTCCCCACAATCTGTCTTCTTAACTACCCCCACTGTTAATCTACTGAACTCCACCCATCTTCACTGTCTGTCTGCTTTAACTCCTCCCCCGAAGCACTGTCTGTCTACTTAACTCCGCCCATTCTCACTGTCTGTCTGCTTTAATTCCTCCCCCTACCTGTTGCCTGTCCACTTAACTCTACCCTTCCCCACTGTCTGTCTCCTCAACTGTTCCCCTTACCGGCTGCCTGTCTACTTAACTCCACCCATCTTCACTGTCTTCTTAACTCCTCCCCTTCCTTACTGTGTTTCCAGCGGAGACCTAAGTAGAAACTACTTGTCATAACCTGCTCCCTCATTCAGTAACTCAAAGGTGTAGGCGTTTCTTCTGCACACCTGAGGCTTCTTCTCAGCAGCTCTTTGGCATGTGTTTGCGGCCGATGATGTAGGGATTCCTCTGAAGCCAAACTAGGTTGTTCCGTTTGTCTGCAGGATTACCATACCAGTTAGTTCCTCAGCAGCTGTGGGGCTTTTGGGGATAGCGATGGGTTGTGTGGGAGTGAAGATTCGTGTTGTGGGGAAATCTCTCCTCCTTGCTACATTCTCTATTGAATTCCAATTTATATAAGAAAGAATAACTGACAAATCTACCAGTTTTCCTTTGGTTTAGTTGCTCCTTACAACTGTGGTCTCATTGTAAGTGTAGACTGCTAGCTGTATGCCTGGAATGGAATGTGCATATCAAATCTAGTTAGTCCAGAGCTACTTTTTTCATGGCTTGTTGGATGTGAATGTGGGAATAAATTGAACATTTGTACGTCCTCCTGAGATTCCATTCCATCTACTGAGATGTTAAAATGGCGGAATTTTGCTGTTCCCTTTAGAGTTACAATCCTAATATTTTATTCTGAAACAGCGAGAGAAACAGAGCTTGTCTGGCCTCACCTGATGCCCTCTTTAAAAAGGTGATTGTCTGAGCTGGAATGACGTGGCAGAATTTGTGTTTAGACAATTTTGAAATGAATGGCTCTGCCTTACTGACATTTTTCATTTCATTTTGGATGGCGTCCTTCTATTGGCTCTTAGGAGATGTAATGCTGTGCAGCCTTTTTCTGTTCTGCAGAGGAAACCTTACTCTGTTTTCATATTGAATGTAAATAGTGTAATGAAATACAGCGTCTACATTGAAATGAAATAGTTTTGCCCTTCACAATGTACGCGATACCTCTAATATTTCAGAGAAACGTCATGTTTATTATTATTTTATACACTAGAGGAAAATGCTGTATTGTTGTTTTTTTTTTTTTTTTTGCTACTGTTGTGAAGCATAACTGTGAATACACAAAAGCTCTGGCTGGCTTTGCCATTTTTGGCCTCAATCTTGCCTTCAGTTTTTTTTTCCCCCTCAAGTGCTGAGAAGATATTTAAAGTCCTGAAATCTTGCCACGGAGCCAATATCTCAGGATGGCCTATTTGATTTAATGGTGTGCAGGGAGCATCATCTTAGAGTCAGTTTACAAGCAATCAATCACAGGCTAGTTGGTGAGGATCTTTGAATGCTCTCTGGTAAAGGTCTCTCTTGCCGGGGTTAATCGCTTCAGTCTCCTGTCACACAGATGACTCTGCTACATATTGTACTTTTTTTTTTAATCCTCACTGCTCGACTCTTGGCAGTTCAGGGTTGCTTTTTGCCCAGTTCTCTTCCTGTTACTCTGTGAACCATCTTTGTAACAGATCTGTGAAAAACACTGCAGTAGAATTGATTGGATATTGGCAATGTAGAGGAGCAATTCCTTTGGGAGGCATCTTTGTCATTTTAAAGATTCATGGAGAAACCTGCGCGGGTTTCCCAATCGGACTTCTGTAGTCCACCTTCCTGACTCTTGTTCACTGTGCCTGTGCCTTGTTAGTCTATTCTTGTCCTGCAAGTGATGCTTCGTGCTACCTCAGTTTGTATGATGCAGTGCGGGAAAGTGCTGGTGCATTAGCTTTCTAATTAACCCCTTTGCGCAGATGTAGACACCGGCATCTGTAAATTCTGAATAATTCATAACAATTCCGTAATTGAATTTCCAAATGTTTAGCTTCACTGGAATAATTTTTCAAAGTCTCTGTGATGCAAATACTGAGTTATAAAGCTTAAATCGGCTCATGCACAACAGGAAAAATTGGCAAAATTTTGTTTTCTGCGCAAAGGGGTAACCCAAACGTTCAGATGTCTTGTGTGCACACGAGAAGCACTGTCTCAGAGCTAGGTGTTTGCGCAAGGGCGCTCGTTTGTGGCCCGTGAAAGAAGCGTCCCTCTGAAGCCAAACGAGGCGGTTCCCATTGTAACCATGCTTCTTCAGTTTGTGCGATGCTGTGGGAGAGCTCTGGCGCATTGGCTATATCAGCCAGCCGCCAGCCAAACAGGGAGCCCAAGCACAGCTGAAAGGTCATAAGTGTCGTTTACTCTGAGGAAACGGATGAGGGAAGCATATTGGTAGTGCTGAAGGAACACAAACATTGTAATTGCACGATGATTTGAATCATTAATCAGCACGACCGGTGTGAATATAAATAAGATAATATATAATGACTCGATTCAGTCGTTCAGGGAGCATAGGCTTATCCTTCAGACTAGGCTATTCAGCACTGCACCTGAACTTGAATGCCCCTAGACTTCCTTTCTCATCTGCATTACCTGGGAAGCTGTGACGCATATTAACAACGCTGTGAATAAATACTTCCTGTTATCAGGATGAAATTGAATTGTGTATTTTGTAATTACATTACTGCACAACTCGGCGCTTTCTCCTGGAGACGATGGTGGGATGTGTATATTAGTTTATGAGAACAGTCTGTCTCTTTGCTCCTGCTGATAAGTGACACATTGTCCTTCAGAACGCAAGCCACAGAGCACATTAATGTCGCTGCAGCTCAGTGAGTCAGCACAATCATTCTAGTATTTTTTTCCCTCTTCCATCCTTCACTCTGCTTCATCCCTCCCCTCCCCTCCCGTTCCCTAAATCCTACACACCTCTGGCTGTCTGAATGTTTCTCTTTTTCTTAATTTTTTCTCAATGTCATTCCATTTGGTCTCGCACTGTTTTGCTTACTTTGAAATCCCAAGGCTCCTCACCGTCACTGAGGTTGTGCTGAGCTCTTCTTTTCCTTCCATTTTCAAAGCTTCGATATGCAGCGCACATACGGCGTCATTAATTTTCCTCCAGATGGGGACACTGCTCTCAGAAGACAAGTTTTGCTTGCAGAATTAGTACTTTACAGATGTGCATACTGTATACACACGGGCACTGGGGAACGCAAACATACAGTGAACACAAGCAAGTGTGTGCTTCAGAGAGGCACATCACATCGTTTGCAACAGCCAAGATTTAAGTAGCCCATCAAAAGACGAAAGAAGAGCAAGTCTTAATCAGCACTCACTGTAAACTGGGACATGTGATTATGGTCTCATCTGTCCTTATTTAAAATATCTGAGAGGGCCCATAGGACTACAGTTGTACCTGAATGAGGAGCCTGTTGGATATAGCTTGGATATAGTTCCTTGTGTAGTCAGCACTGGCCAGGTCGAGGTACCAATTCATTTTTTGTCCTAGAATGGTGAAGTCACGACTCACCCTACTCTGCCTCTAATTCGCTAGTCTTCATTGTCTTTCCTGGTTAGATTGGCTAAGTTTAGGCATGAGGAGTGACATTGGTCAGGGTTAGGGTGAGTATATCAGGATAAGCCAATCAGAATTAAAGTAGGGTGGATCACGCCTTTGCCATCCTGTGGGAAAAATATATGTATATAGTGGCTATGAAGCACTAAATGGGCTCTTCAGCAGCCATATTAAGTGGGTGTGGCTTTAAGAAACAAGTGCTCTGTCTTTCCTCTCCCGACCTTTATCCACCCATCCCATGGCTCTCAAACAAGTCCGACGGGTCGGATTAGAGATTCGAGCTGCCATAGATCTTCCCTCCTTCCTGTCTGTAAATGTCTGTCATGCTATTACATATATCCTGACACTTAAGATTGAACACACAGCAATATTTCATGTGTGGACACTGCATGTCTTCAATTTTATGTGGAAATGCAGAATATCAATTCATGCACATTTATGTTGTGTGTACGGTGCGTGTTATTTTCACCTTTAAGTTAGTTATGCTACCCTTTTGCTCTTGAAAATGTCCATATAAATTGTGCAGATATATTCAATAAAAATGATTTGTAATGAGGTCATACATTGCTGGCATTAGAGATGATGCAAAAACTTGTTCATATGTGAAAAGGCCTCATGCTAGCTCATAGCCTCTGGTAGAGGGAAGCTTGTTGTTCTGCTCCAGGCTCCCATTATCATTCTCTTATAATTCCTGATCCACCATGCTAATGAGACAGAGGCTCTGCTAACTGTGGCTCACACAGCACTGCTGTTACTGCATAGCGTAGCTGTATTAGCCCAGCTGTACTGCTCTGCATCCTTAGTCTAGCCTGAGAACCTGAAGAGGAAGTTATGTCACGCTCCATGTGGAAAAGCGGCGTAGCATGGCGTGCAAGTAAAAACATGTGCTTGATGATCTATTAGCGCGTTTAAATGTTCATGCAATTCAGTTTACAAAAGCTCTTTTTGATTCTCACACTTGTGAACACACAAACGCGTGTACGAACACAAACATAGCATTGGGACTGCAACTGTTTATGATGGCTTGTTGCGATAATACTAGCGATTATGATGAATAGCCTTGGGTCATGATTCCTAGCCCTGCTCGCACTGGTATTTCTAGATGTGTGAAACATGCCACCAAGATACCTCGCCTCTGCAATGTGCATTTCTCTGTGCTTTCTTCTCCCTTGCTCTGTACTCTGGCAGAGACTAGAGGAGCAGCTTTACACATCAGACTAGGTGTGCAGTTCACTTCTCACTCTACAGTGCCTCAATCACAGACAGAAGCCTGGACCTGCTGCTAACTTTCCACCTTTCTAGGGTGAACTGATTGAGAAACAGTTTTCTCTGCAATCTTTTCACTGCCACATTACAGTCTGTCTTTAGTGTGCTAATGCTATCGAATGAAAGGGACTCCTCCACAGCTGCTTCAGTGGACACTGGTGCAGTTTTGATTCTCAAGTAACCTGCTACTCTGCTAGCAGTAAAAAAAAAAAAAAAAAAAAAAAAAAGAAGTAGATACACCAGACTCTGCATTATGTAATTATAGCACACTAATAGCCATCTCATTGAGGGTCCTCATGGGAGAGATATGAAAAGAAGATTAGTAAAATGAAGCAGCATAGAATTAGTAATGGATAGATAAAAATATCTTAGCTGGGCCTTAGCATGGAATCTCAAAGCCTGGCACATAAATCTTAACGCGGGGCCCATGTACAGAATTAGAATAAAATTTTTTTGTCATAAAAATATTACAAAAACAAGAAGACATTGTCATGAGTATGGTCATGACATTACCATAATGCAGGTGAACTCTCAACCTGTTTCTGATTAAGAGGCGGACAAACTTCAGAGGCACTTAGATAACAACCCCCTTTCTCGCATTGACAAGCCAATAGTTTTTGAAAAGAGAAAATATGAGTTTGATGGTCAAAAGCAAGTTTTAAAATATACATGTTTGCCAGTGTGAATGTTACTACAACATAGACTGCATATTCCCTTGCTCAATAAGTTGTCAAAGCAAAAAAAAAAAAAAAAAATTAAACACCCTTTACAATTAACATAACATAACATGACGTGAGTGGTAAGAACAGGCCGTTCAGCCCAAATCGGCTCGCCAATTGGAGAGGAAATAATTTTTCCGACTGCAAAAGATATCTGCAGTGAACTTGGGGGGGGTGAAAAACAGTGTGTGGTAGGAAATGTTCCACTTTCAAACAATGCTGTCTCCAGGAGAATTGCTAATATGACAGAGGATATTGAAGGGCAATTGATGGACAGAATAAATGCATCTCAATGTAACGCAATTCAAGTGGAAGGGTAAGCAATTGTTATGCGCTGTGCGGTTCAGTATGGGATGCGTGAAGATTTGCCTTACATTTCACTACCAAGCACCACCACCAAGAAATTCCATTGAATGAATATGTTTCCGGCAGACTGGATTGGTTGTTTGTGTCAAGGATAGCACTGATGGGGCTGCAAGCAATGACCGGATGGGTGTAGGAGACTGCTGCTGAGGTAAAAGAAGTGGTAGTAGAATTTGGGGCAACTCACTGCATGTTACACTAGGAAACAGTGACGAGGGAGAAAATTCCCCCTGAACTCCTCGCAGTCCTGAATGATGTCATGTGGTTATGAACTAGATCAAAGCCCATGCCCTAAATGCGTGTTTGTTTGAACTGTCATGCAACGACATAGATGCTGAATAAAAGTGCCTTCTCCTCCATACAGAAGTTAGGTGGTTATGTAAAGGAAAAGCCATTGTAAACCAATGACAATAATGATAGTCCACCTTTTTTAATATGCTCCATGTTTGCTACAGCACGTATTAAAATTGATCAGGGGTATGCAATTTTTTAAATGTGTGTGCCTGTCTGTGCCACAATAAAGGTTAGGGACCCCTGGCCTGCACTTATGAAGTGCATTGGCGTACAAAATTTTGCTTGATTGGGCAAAAGCCAGAAAGCCTGGGGTTACCTTGCTTAATTTTACCTCTAAATAGGCTATACCTCAGGCTTATCTCACACCTTATCTAGCAAGCTAACTTCGAGCTTGTGGCGTTTCTTAGCAGCCCAACACCAGCAGAATGACTCACCTCTTTGGACCCTTTTGTGAGGAGACTTCACAAGCACTGTCAAGACTTTTCCTTGTTTTTTCCCCTTCTCTGCTTTTCATTTTTGAGTGGCTGACTTTTGGTCAGGCATGGTGGTTCTGCCCTACACATTTACCTCTCTCGTCATTTTAAATGCTGACTGTTACTCTGTAAGAGTCTGTTGACAAGGGCAGGGCACTTGCTACATCAAATCTTGCAAGCAGCTGCTAGGATAAACCATTTTAGGGGCAGACTAGGGAGTTC
This sequence comes from Gymnothorax javanicus, assembly GCA_029692085.1. Lineage (NCBI taxonomy): Eukaryota > Metazoa > Chordata > Actinopteri > Anguilliformes > Muraenidae > Gymnothorax > Gymnothorax javanicus. The sequence goes on from CM056202.1 coordinate 38,047,968, forward strand.
TACTGGCAAGTGTTGGCAGCAACATATTATGACAATATACACTTGAGCCAATGGCTTGCATTTTTGGAGACACTCGCTGTCGGTGCATCTATGGCTCGTCAGCCCGCAGTGCAGGCACAGCGCGCCAGCGGTGTGTTGGACTGGTAGTTTGTGAGATTATAGCCTAGCCTATCTACTTACTACAGCATTAGCTATCTTGATAGATAGCTATGTCACATGGCAGTAACAGAGATATATGCAATAATCTGCTCGCCTTTGTCTCAATTGATTTCCCACTCTTAAAAGAATTTCCTGGTATGAAACGTGAAAAAAAAGAATAACAGAGCTTAATATTTATGTGGACCCAAAGTCTTCAACATTTTTAACAACAGCGTTAATAACATTTTCAGTTATGCGTCGTTGGGCCTAATTTGTGTCTGGTGGGATTTTGTGGAAGCCACTGTGTCGATTACACATGTTCAGCACACACACACAAATATCTCTATGAAAATAAACAAGAGTCATCAGAAGATGACATATCCCCCCCGGCCCCTGGAATTTAATCTCAGAAATCCCATAATACCAAAAGGCACCATTCTAGGACCTGATTAATACCTACAGCAAGTTTTGTAAAAACATGAAACAGTATTCGAGTTCTGCTCTGGAAACGAAATGATTGCAGATGGACGGAGGGCCATACTGATGACTATATCCCCCCCCACCAGGGGGATATATATGCTGGGGGGATGAAAACACTAACTCAAGGAGCATTTAACTAAAAAATAACCATGACTAATGCTATAAATGAGACTAGCAAACTACACATAAGTTAGCTAGCTAGCTAAGTAAGTGGAGAGAAAAAGTGACGCAACTATGAAGAGATACAGCTAATATAAACAAGATAAGTTGACTTACTAGCTAGCCAGCTAGCTCGTTTATCAGTTAATGACTGCACGACAACTCTGTGATGATATAATAGCGCCAGAAGTGAAGAGATGAAAGTATCAAGACCTACTATTTCTAGATGCCTGTGTGAAAATGGTCTGATTATTCGTGTTGCTGCCAAGAGCTGGCCACATCAAAAAAAAAGACTTGAATTTGCTAAGAAATTCAAAGATTGGACATTAATGTACTAGGAACAAGTCCTTTGGACAGATGAATCAAAATTCGGAATTTTCTCACCCAAACGCAGAACTTATTTGTGCCGTTGAGTTGGAGAACGTTTCAAAAATGACTGCTTAATCCCTTCTGTAAAACATGGAGATGGTAATATTATGGTAAGGGGTTCAGTCTACTCGAAAGGAGCCGGTGAGCTCATAAAAATCGACGGAATCATGGATCAAAAGAAGCATCACAGCATCCTTGTTAGGCACGCATTGCTATCTGGAAAGAGACTGATTGGTCGGGGATTTTACAAAGTATTTTCAACAAGATTATGACCCTAAGCACACCTTGAAGTTGTGCAAGATTTATCTCAGTTGGAAAGAAACATCTGGTGAAATCAAAGTTATGACTTGGTACGCTTGGTAAGTTCAGACCTTAATCCGTTCGCGCAAATCTGTTGTAACATCGAAAGGATCTCTTTGGAATGAACTTCAAACCATATGGAATGGTTTAGCGAGTGAGGAAATAAAAAAAAATTAAAATTATGCCTGTAAGATTAAATGCTGTAATAAAAGCAAAGGGTGGCCATACTGGATATTGACTTTCTCTCAAAAAGACATTATTATTCTTGTTTTTATGATAGTGGTTTTTTTTTTTTTTTTTTTGCTTATTTTCATTTATATGATCCAATATTACATGAAATAAATACTTGAATAGTACTCAGTTTCTGATGTTTGTTCTTCTTCATTTTGTTAAGTGTATAATCATCACTGCACACTACTGTATGTACAAACATTTGAATATATGTATTCCAATGCAAGCATATGAGCATACAATGGGCTTCAAAATTACTGGCACCCCTGACTGGCAATGCACAAGCAAAACAAAAACAAATAAATAAATAAATGCATATAAACAATGTAATTGTAGAGAAATGGAATATACCAACATGTGTTCAATACTTTACTTTATAAATATTTTGATGCAAACAACCAAAATCATAACAATTATTCAATTCAAAATACATTTCAGCAAAATCAAGGTTTCACCATAATTGGCACCCTTCATTTAGTACTTAGTGCAACCATCTCTGGCAAGGATAACAGCATTGAGTCTTTTCCTATAATTTTTGACTAGGTTTTTTTTTCACTTATTTTCATGGTCCAATATTACAACGTACATGAAATGAATACTTGAGTGTACTTGGTTTCTGATTTATCTTCATGTTGTTAAGTGTATAATCATCACTGCGCACTACTATACATTTTATTCCAGTAAGTTCCTGTGGTCTATAGGCCTATATGTATCATTTATAAAGCAATTATGCTTGTTGCTTTATTTGTCTCGATGCAATGAATCACTTTCGTCAATTGAGGATTTTGTCTTGGGATTTTTTAGTTTAAATTTTTTGTGGTGTTGAGGTCCTGCAGCTCAAAAAACGGCGCATAATACCTTGGCTTTTAAGTGACGGCGTTTTGAGCCAATGTTTTGTAGGGTTTGACACAAAGATGTCTCCATTTTAATTGAAAAAAAATATTGAAATGGGAGATGAAATTCAGAGGAAGTTTTGGCTTAGTTAATTACGTGCATGACTGTAATACTTACAATATCACGTTTTATATGCACGTTTTCAGAGTCGTCCATCGTGGTGTCTTGGTTATTTTATAATAAATAATTTCTTGCTTATATGCTTATGTTTTGGTCTTACTCAATAATTAAATTGTTTGTTAATCAAGAGATCTCAAATGGGGATGGGTTGGGATCCATCATGCGCCAAAGGTGAGGGGGTTTTATCTGATGGCACTCAACTGTTTGGTTGAAGAGGTCATTAAATGAGTTACTTTTTAATGAAATCAGCTTTCCTCAATCAATTTTCTCATGCGGGCAGCGGACTATTCCAATAAAAGGCATAAAATAATGGTAGCCCAATAATCACGCCCATAGGGATCTTCATGAGCATTCTTAAAATGCTTCCAAACAGGCCTATTCATGGACACCTTTCCACAGCGCTTGTTGATATGAACCTGACATTGTGATGAATTATCGAGCGCCAAGCAAATGCAGATGCATAATATGATATTTCGTTAGGACTTAAGTCATTTATTATAGTAGTGCTAGAGCTGAAATGGCGAAATAGCTGATTTTTAAATTTTTTTATTTTTAATTTTGGTTGTTTAAATGTGATTTATGGTGCCATTTGATTGTGGCTAGACTACCCCATACATCTGTGTGTGAGGCAAGCAGGAAAGCTGTTATTGACCACAGAGAAAAATTCGGCTTGGACACATAATCACCATTTAATATGGACTGAAGCGGAATATTTTGTTTGACAGCAACATGTTGTGGATTTTGGGATTGATTACGTCTATCTTTTTTCAATAAATTTTTTACTTTTGGATTTTGGACTTTAGGCTACAATGCTCTCATTAGAAATGTTTGGATCATGAGAGCCAGAACCTATAAAACTCAGCCACCACTGGAATTTAATTCCGCAAAAAGCGTAGCACTATTAATATTAGTAAGGCCAAATATTTGTCTAACAGTTTATAAAAATACCAGGTTTAAACAGCAATAGAATGAAAATATGCAATAAGCTAAAACAACTGAAGCAGTCCAATGTTGATTTATGATTGGATGATCAACATTATAATTGAAGCTTTGATCTATTTTGTACCAGCTTAATATCAGAATAGACTTACAAACAACACTGTAAACAACAGCCTAAGGCTAACCACCTAACCACAAAAGCAGAACTTTTGTAGACTGGACTGCATAAAAAAACAAACAAACAAACAAAAAAAAAAAAAAACAAAGCGGTTATCTGAGTACTCTTTCTCGCTGTGGGACGAGTATTCGGTTAGAGGAAATGTTGAATTTCTGCACCCCTAATGTTAATCCACACTTCACTCGGCTTCAACTTCACCCCTGTAAACACAAATACACATACCTGAGCATATGTTGAAAGGGCATCAGTTATTCCAGGAAGCAGAGACTCTCTCTGCTGAATTTTCCTCTGAGTGGCTGTCAGCGGATGACTTCTCTGTATGAAGTCATTGTTTTCTTGTTTTTAAAGGTGGAGAAAGAGCTATTTGTGACTGTATCCTCACTCGCAATTGAGCATGTGTCAGTCCGTGACAAGATATCCCCAGGCCATTTTTTGTCCTTTCCACAGTTATGCTACCATGGAAACTGTCTTTCAGAAATGGGTGCTGTTTTCTTTGTTTAACTTATTTTTCATTTTTCTTGTATGTCTTCAAGCGATAAAAATCCAGTCTGTCTGACACTTGAAGTCCGAGAGGAATTTTGTCAAACACATGGCTAATAGTAATGGAATTCTGTTTAATCCTATTAGGTCTACTCTTCTATTTTTTTTATCAGCTGTATGAATTTATCATTTCTCGTCTGCAGGGTCAGCTGCGAATCTGCTTAATCCATTGCTAACACACAGTCTAACCTTGCAAAAGCCAACCTGCATGAGAGGCTTTCTGTCCCTGTATAGAACTCATAAAAAGATGGCAAAGAGCTCTCGCTTCAATCATTTGTATATCCAACCTGAAACTGTGCTCTTGTTTCAGCGCTTTAGTCACAGGGCCAGCACAGTTTCATTTGAGCAGAAATGAAAATAACCTGTTCGGCCATTTTAGATTGGAATGATCGAATGCTCTGATAAATTGTCAGTGCAGCTAGAGTGTCCTGTGCAAGCACTGAGAGCGCCTAGGGCATAACACTCTGAATTTTGAATTACCAGAAAGCACTTTGGCACTAAGAACTGCTCGGCAAATGAACCCAATAGTTGTGGTGATTAGTGGGATGAAATTTTCTGGGATGAAAGGAACCAAGAAATTTTTCATCACATTGTTTTGCCACAAAAAGTTTGCAAAGCTAATATGGATCCAAATTAGCTAACTGGTGGATGACAATTAACATTACTAGTTCCGACATTCTCTGATTGGAAAACCGCTCCAGTTCTGCTGGTCCTTGTGGTCTGTGTACTTTCTGTCCATGTATTGTAAAATGCGCTTTTAATTTAACTCGGCAAATTTTATATGATGCTTTTCTTTATGAATAGCTGGGTTGATTAGGTTGCCTACTCCCACACGGAAAGAACCTATATAAACATATAGGTTTTAATATAGGGCCAGATATAGGTTTCGCATATATGCGACATACATAAAATTGGCCGTTTTCATATATTATAGGTACATATATATGTACATATATGTACCTATAACATATGAAAACGGCCAATTAAAACTTCAACGTTTTTCTTTTTTCTTTTTTTATTTGGCATTTCCAATCCCACCCGAATCTGGGATATTCAATTAGGGAACTATGTACAAGTTCTTTGGCTTATTCGCATATGCGGCCCCCTGTTGACAATTCAGGAGAGTGTATACAGCCCGCGACCGTTAGCAATAGCTTTTCATATATTGGCTAGGCAAAACTTTGCAAGCTCAGAACAACGGCGGAAAATAGACAAATATGCAAGCGGTCAGAATCTTATTTATTAGTGCCCGTCTAGCCAACAGGACACACCTAAGGGAACTCTAATCTACATTACCCTTCCTAGCAGGCCCTTCGCAATTTGCATCCCTGTAGCGCATTGGCCAATTGTGCGCTACTTCTGAAAAGAGCTGCCGACCACTGCTGGCTGATACAAGGCGGGGATTGAAACCTATATGTTTATATATACTCAGCAAAAAAATTTAAGGACCACTGAGCTTTTTCTTGATTAGTTTCTCTTGTTGCGAGCTTCCCACGACACTGTCGAGCTGTGGTGAGAGCAGGTGGTGGCCACACAAGATATTGAAATGACTTTGGACATTGTTTGACGTTTTGCTTTAATGGTTTGGGCTTAGTGTGATTCTGGTCTTCCCTGGGAATGGCCTGTTTTGGGGTAATAACATCATCTGATCAAATGTTTTGATGCATTTTGTGCCTTGGATTAACACCAATGACGTTGAAAATGCTTGGGATTTCGGTTTAGTTTTTATATTTTTGCATACTTGGCTGAAAATCAAGTGTTCCTTAACTTTTTTTGTTGAGTATAGGTTCTTTCCGTGTGGGAATTTAAGAATCCTTGTTATTTCATCCCTGTAGGAAAAAGTCTGGGACCTTTAGTTGCTATACAAGCATCTCAAATAAAAGACAAGTGTCTGTTCATTAAAACTGAACAGAAATGTAGACTTTGTCTTCAGATTCATTAACCACAGTGAAATGCTCAAATACATGTGGGGATGAAAATGACTTTTAAAAGGCATGTTTACTTGAATGCATGTTCTTTCATGTACTTTTATTTTGTTATTTTTGTTTTATTTTGCTACATTTAGACTAAGGACCTCTGAGCCATATTCATCTAGAAACTGCATTACAGACAAGATAGAAAACATTGCATTTGGTGGATGTGACAGTGTAGTGTATTACCTTTCAGTGGATGTGTATGAGCTGTTATGATGTGAATCCAATTTTATCTAATGTGGTGAATCTGGCAGTGACTTAAACTTGAAAAAATGCTTAATTGATGAAATAAACATAATCAAACCTTTTTGTTTTTATACATTTCCTTCTTCTCCACAATACACAACTCAATCTTCATAAAATGGAAATAAGTATGGTCAAGAAAGAATTGATGACCTTGTTATTGTTAATGTTTCAGGAAAAAAATGTAACATATAGTATTAGACATTTGTGTTGATATCATAGCTTTTTGTCTCCTTTCACTTGCCATAGTTAATAATGACTGGTTTTCACATAACATGTCGTCACATGTCAACTTGTATTTAGGATCAAATGTGATGCCAATTTCACATGTTCACATGCAATTAATAAGTTATTGCTTAAAATTCTTGTTATTTCTATAAGGGACTTTGGACTAATATGCAGATATTACCTTGAGAATGAAAATATGAGCTAGGCATCATGTATGACAGTTGCAAAAGTGAGATATGAGCTATACAATAGGTATGACAAACAGAACCTGCCACTGAGTATATGAGCTATATAGGAGACCTATATGCCCTCTATAAGCACATATATGTACCTGAATTTGGCCTATATTCAGCATATATGCGCATATATGCTTGCATATATGCGCATATATGTTCATATAGATTCTTTCCATGTGGGCTGGTAGCTTGGTTGGCAGATAATGTCAATTTATTTGATAGCGATTATTATCCCCCAGGCATATAATGCAGGGGGATATAGCTATTGCTCTGTCAGTCGCTCTATCAGTCTGTGTAAACATATTTTGTCTAAAGCATAACTTGAAAACCATTTGATATTATTCATAAAATTTGGGTAACAGATCAAACATATGCTGTAGTAGTGCCTTCTGCGGCTGAGGGATATACCATCTCCTGATGGCTTTTTTTTGTGGTGGCTCCCAACAAGAGTCTGAGAACTCTTCTTCTATGACGTTACTGAATAGTCATCCTCTATACTTCACTACTTTGGATTCCAGGTTATCTGCATACAGCCTCTTTAAACTGTGTATAGACTGTGCTTGTTCATGCTTGTTAAAGTTCAGACCAGTCTTCTGTTGTTGTCACACTGTCTCAACTGTTAACTTTGGATCCAAAATGACTTGAGAGCAGTAGGAAAATGGTATCCATTAGATTTGAATGTGGGTGTAAATTACTTTATCCTCACACAAGTTATATTTTATTACCAGAGTGCTTGAAACAGTCTAAATGATTTAAAATAATGTTTTTGGAGCCTTGATTAGAGTGCTACTTGTATTGTCTATGCTTTGCATCTTTGTAATCCTATCAGTTGTTCTTTAGACATCTGTAGTGCGCGGTCGTAGCAATCTGACACATTACATGATTTGGGCCAGAAATTTCCAACACTGACAATCTTGTCGAGGGCTAAGATTCATTTAAGCGGCCATCTGTGACTGTCACGCAAATAGGTCTAAGATGGATGAATTTGGCTTAGGATGACAGAATTCTTGTAGTCAAGGATTTGCATTGCACATTTTGTCTGCAACAACAGAATCGTGAAAGAAATTGTAGAGTGTATACCCTGCTTTAGGGCAGCAGTGGCTAGCTCTGTCACCTCACTGCAAGGAAGTCGTACATTTGAGTCTGCCCTGGGGCCTCTCTGTGTGGAGTTTGCATGTTCCCTCCTTGTTTGCGTGTCTTTACTCTGGGTACTTTGGTTTTCTCTCGCAGTCCGCAGACATGCATGTTAGGCTGATTGGAATCTCTGAATTGCCCATATTTGATAGATGAAATGTGATTTGATTCTTACGCGCGTTGAGGTGAGTGCGATGAATGACAGCCTATAGCCATTAAATACATACAGTACATATATTATTTATACCCTCTTTCCTCCTTTATTAGAGTTGTGGGCGGGGGGGGCTGAATACAGACGGAAGGCTGGGACCCACCCTGGACGATTTGCCACTCCATTGCTGGGCATACTCACCGCTCACTCACACACTCACACCTTTGGGAAATTTAGTGTCTCCAGTTAGCCTGATGTGCATGTCTTTGGGCTTTGGGAGGAAACTGGAGTACCTGGAGGAAACCCACGCGAAAAACCCATGGAGAAAACATGCAAACTCCAACCATTAAATAACGTGCGGAAATATTTTTAAATAATAAATAAATGTATCAACCCAGCTCTGGCTGCATCAGGATCCAGGTAAACTAGGCTCTCTGCTTCATGTCCAAACTATTCTCTATTTGACTGAAAAAAAAAAAAAAAAAGTTTTCATTAATTGGAAAAGGAGTAATGACTCCAAATAGTCCCCTTCAACTATTTGAACATTATGGTGATTGAAAGGTCCAAAAACAGCATGTATATAATTAATGCATCATGTGGGGTTGCCCATAAAAATTGCCACTTGTCTGGAACATTTAAATTAAGGAAGGATGGGAAAATTCTCTGTTATTGGGAAACCTGTTTCAAGTCAATGTGCACACATAACACCCTGCAAGACGAGGGACAACACTTGAGTTTGGAGTCTCTTTGTACATTTACGGTACTTGAGAAATTTGGGAGAAAAAAGGCAATTACTGGCAGAAAATGGTGGCAGGTCGTAATGCTTTTTCCCGTGTTAATGGAAGGTGTTTCAATGCTCATTTTTTGAAGTGTTTTGTTCTGTCAAATCTGTACACAGAACGGGGTGCATAGAGCTGCTCTGTCTTCACACTTATTAGGTGCTTCATAATTGGTTGAAGAATGAAGACCTCTGGGAATTGGGTGTTAAAAAAATAACAAGAATCTGCACTGATGAGACTTTTTTGTGCCACAGAGTCTATTGCCTGTATGTAAGAAAAAAAATGTAGACCTGGAAACAAATGCAGTTACATTTAAACTTAGGAGTGTACCGATGTACCGGCAGTATTGGCTTGATTGTGCCCGCTGTACTGCGGCTTGCTGACAAATGAGACAGAGATTACACCCAACGTAAAATGTCTGCACAAAGCCACGAACAAATACCAAAATGACGAGAACATGGTACTCTTATGTGAGTGGCACAAGTTCATTGTCACATTTCATATGAAGCCAGGACCGGCTGCTAGAAACCAAAGTCTTCATGCTGGTCCAGAAGTCTAGAAAAGCTATTTCCTAATTTTTCTTTTCATGCCTGACCTTTGTCTCATATTGTTTACCACAAAATTCGCAGAGTGAGCAGGTCCATTTTGAATGATGGTGCATTGAAATAAATGCGCAGCCGGTGCTACGTTAGGCTATGGTCCATCTCCTTTTCTCATGGTGCTGAGGTCTCTTGGAGGAAGCTGGTAGAATTGTTGGCTGCCCATGTGACTTGCATAATCACTGTGATACAGTTGGCTCGGTGGTACTTCCCGGAGCGCAGAAAACAGTCTCACGCCATTACATAATTATTGAAGGTGAACCATTCCATATTAAAGCGTATGCTAAGCGTGACAAAAATTAGCATGCCAGATGCTGTTTGCTTTAAGTGAAAGCTCATTACTCAGAGCACTGAGCTTAAACAGCCTGTAGGTCTGCAGATTCCTGAATCAATACCTGCACTGGGACTTACTCCGGCACGTAAGGGGTCCTCTTTTAAAACAGGGCTTCCTGCTTGAGTAAATACCCAATATCTGTCCTTTCAAGGCAATTTAATCTAAAATGAATTGTGTGTGTGTGTGTGTGTGTGTGTGTGTGTGTGTGTGTGTGTGTGTGTGTGTGTGTGTGTGTGTGTGTGTGTGTGTGCATGTGTATGTATGTGTGTTTGATTCAGGTTTGCATACCTTATTGCTCAGCATAATGGAAAAATCCTGCAATCTGGTGTATGTGTTTGCATATGTATCTGTGTGTGGATATGCATGTGTGCATTTGTGTTTGTGTGTGTGTGTGTGTGTGTGTGTGTGTGTGCGCGTGTGTGTGTATGTATGTGTGTTTGATTCAGATTTTCATACCTTATTGTGTAGCATAATGGAAAAATCCTGCAATCTTGTGCCTGTGTACATGTATGTATCTGTGTGTGGATATGCGTACGTACATTTGTGTGTATGCGTGTGTGTGTGTGTATGTGTGTGTGTGCGCGTGCGTGTGTGCATTTTTAACTGCTGCCTTGTTGTTCACTTTCAACTTAGAAAGCCTGACTCCATTTATAGGCCATTGCTGCGAGAGCGATTCTGTGAAATATATGCAGCCAATCTCCTCTTTTATGACTGTGCTGTTAATGTACTGAGCTGTGATTTCATTGCACATAACATAACCAGCGCTGTTCAGACTGCAGGGTTACATCCCTTGGGGAATTGTTCCCTTGCTGCGTGCCAGGAAAGATCCTGCTGACTATTACCCTCCATCCCTGGGTGATAGCCAATTATGCACTTCTTTATTGGGAGGTTCTTCCCAGATCCTGATTCTGATTGGCTGTGAGGCTCTTGCTCAGGACTGCTTTTTTTCACTCAGTTGCAGTTTGAAGTTTGAGGACTTGTACCATCGGTTACATGTTGAGTTCTCACCGCCTTTGAAAATGTGAAGAAACCTTATCTCAGCTCAAAGAAGGGCAATATTTCTGTAGACCCCTGCATTGTGTCTGTGGTAGTTTCCACAGCAACCAAAACAAATTTACAGGCTATGGACAGTGGAATGCTATTTGCAGTCATACAGTGACTTGAAGACAAGCTCTCTAGTGGGAGCCCTGGTCTGCTTTTTGTATAGCCTGCGTGCCTGTGTTTATTTATAACTTTCGTCCTATGATCAGAGAAATCAACTGGCAAGCAAGTAGTACTTTTAATACCAAGTGAAGACTGCATAAAACTAAATAAAGATGTGTGAAGTGTTCTCAGGATGCACTGTGTGCAGTTTCAGAGACCTGAAATATTTTGAAAACCTTATGCAACGAGATGCTGCGACTTTACCCTTGAGCAAGGTCCTTCAGTTAAAATAAGGTAAGAAAGGTGTGCTGTGTTTGGAAGGTATGTTCTATAAGCTAAGGTGTAAAAATAATAAGTAGCCGTGGTGTTTATCGTGTACCCCTCGCGCACTTGTTTTTTAATATGAAACCTTGAGCTATTTTTGTGAAAGATCAATATACTGAATCCTGCCCAGCTTCAGGACCACAGTAGCTACCGTTACCACTTAATTCTTAATAGCAAAGAGAGATGAGATCAGCAGACCCTCATCCACTTATCTCTATTCGCTAGCTCGCCTCCATAGAGATGCAGGCGGGGCATGGGAATGGGCGGGGAGGGAAATGAGAGCAATATTTACACTGCGAGGCGCTCTCGCATACGTTCTTGTTCACCCTGCTGTTCGAAACTCTGCTGCAGAACTCCCAGCGCCTACCTGTCATGGCGCCGGCCCTCCATAAATCTGGTATTGACGTGGCTGCCATGCCCTGGGAGGCGGAGAGCATTGATTAAGGTAGTGACAGTCTACGCACTTTGTTTTTCTTTACCCTGCAGTGACGCCCAGGAGGAAAGAGAGGGAAATGAGATCGATGCTGGAATTCTAAGCTCTGTGCTTTAAGCTCACGGAAGCTGTGCCGTCGTAACCCTGTGCTACGCAGCTGAAGCGGTATTCAAAAAGCAAAGCAGCTAATTAACCTGCTGGGAAAAAAAGTGGAACCCGATCTTTTCTATGGATGACAAGTAGTGTCTAGACACCTTTTAGAGGATCCATTTACTGCATACAAAAACGTGACAAGCAGAAATATAGGTGAGGAATCAGAGCACGGGGAATAAAGTGTGCTTGAGGAAAGTCTCATTAAATATAATTGTTGTCTAGGGGCATTAGATTGCAGAAGATAATAGTCTTGTATCAACCAATATGTCCCCTGTGCCTATAGGAAGAACAGGCAAGGCAATTAGCTAGATTACCACAGAATGTAGAATTGGGTTCTGTGCAGACGCCATCCCGTGTGTGAAATATCCTGTGTTTTTCTCTGCAACTCCCTACCCGGCTGTTTCTTATAATGCTACAATTCAGTAATGCCTCTGGGCCTCTCGGTATCTGTCGATATTGGGTAAATGTTCTGGATTTTATTTTTAGCATCTCACGCCCAGGTGTCCTCTTTGAATGCGAATTCATCCAGGCAGACGTGATTTTCAAGCTGTCGGTTTAATGTCAGGGAAATGTTATTTTCAACCTGCCAGGCTATCTGGCTGTCTTGCTGCCATAGTTTTAAGCCTTGTTGGCATTCCGGCTGTAGCAGGAGATTTCCAGCAGTAATGAGACAGAATGGGTGATCTGCCTCTCTACGGAGATGATGGTTGGAAGCCTGCAATCCACCAATACCCTCTCCTCCTCTCCCAACAGAGGCCTGATGTTGCTGGGCAACAGAGTCTTCCTGAAATCAGGGTGGAGCGCGGGCTGCGTCGACCTTCTGTTGTCATGTTTGTAATTTTAGCCCGGTCGCTTGGCTTCGTCGTCACATGGTGCTGGTAACTTTTGAATGTAGGCAGGTCCCTGCTGAAACGAGATTCTGTATTTTTGTTAATATCCGTATTTCATTCGCGCAGTTTGTGTTGCTGTGGTTTTTGTTTGAGCAGAAGATATAGAAAGTACAGGCAGTGTGAGATCACTTCGCTTTATCAAGAACTGGGAGTCTTGCTAGAGTAATGATGTAAGAAAGATACAATAACAACCATGCACTGCGGAATGTTGTTGACGCCTTGGGGCCATTCTGTCATACATTCCCTCAAAAATAGTTTATACTTTGTTTTCCTCTCACAACTGGCTGAAAGTTTTACAAGGTATTGTCACTTTGAGACAGGACCTGTACCGCCACTGATATGGATTTGTTTTGGAGACCATTCTAGTTGCATCTAATAACTTAAGTGTATGAATATGGGGACATCATGCATATTTAATGGGAACAGTGTCTTTTGCTTTCATGAGTTAATTCATGCTCTGCATTTTCACTGTATTTTCCATTGTGCTTTAATTATTCTAGCATATATTTACTCATTATACAGTGAAGGCTGCTTCTGAAAATTGAGGAGTTGGTGTCATCAGTTTTTGTGTACAACTACAATTTTAATTAGGCTTGGTGGATACATTATTTATTGAACAAGCAATGTGAAGCCATGCTCTCTCATGTATGTATAAATACATTGTCCGTGTTCAAACAAACTGAAACTGATGAGGTCATTCCAGTGCTTTTTTTTTAATACACCGGATTCCTTGTTTACTTGTCCCTGTAGCTCAGATTTACTTGCATAGTACTTGTAGAGAGGCTCTCTCTCAATGCAGTTCAACTCAGTGCCTTGTATATTATATTGTAACACATCTTTAAAGGGATCAGGGGTTACACATTGCATACTGTTTGCAAATACAACTTTCTTGCCTGAGTTTGTAAATTAATTATTAATTTTTGCAGAGCCATTTTTTATGGCCATGTTTACCGGTATGCGTGTATGGATTTATAATCGCTCCGGCAGTTTTTTGGCTCCGAAGTGCAATGTAAACAAACTCTTGCTTTAAGGAAGCTCGTCCCTGGATTCTGGCTGAATAACCAATGAGTGTTTGTGTTTGTGTTTATGTTATTTTTGACAGTGCGTGTTTGCACATGTGCGCAAGTACATGCTTGTCTGCATGTGTCCGTGCTCGTGTTTTTGTGTGTATATCTTTCTTTTGTGTGGTGGGGAGAGTTTCTGGCATCGAGTGGCTCACTCTTATTTTCAGCACGCCGGGTTCATAGTCCAGCACGTTCCCTCTCTGACTCATAGACTGGTCCAGTGCGACAAATAGTCTTTCACCTGATGCGCGGGCTCCGCACATTCGAGCTCGCTCACTTTGTAAAGATTCAGAGGCTCTCAATGCAGCTTAACCCTTTCGCAGGCACAGCGACATTTTTGTCGTTTTAACCAACGTGTCTTATAAAGTCTTCTTTAAATTCCCCGATTGCGGGAATTCCCTTGTTAGTTACACTCATTACCATTGGCTGTCTCTCAGGTCACCCAGCACTGTATTTTTAGCCGTGAACGAGGCATGGGATTTCCTAAAAACGCTAAATACGAGACCACTTCCCGGTCAAATTGTGGGACATGTGAACATGGCATCGACGAGTACAAATAGCCGCATTCTAGCCGTGTTTCTAAACGTAAATACAACGTGGATGAAGTTTTTGCTTTATTGAATGACTCTGACGATGAGTTTGAATATCCAGAGAGCGGGAGTGACTTGGATCCAAACGATTTTAGCGATTCTGGAGAGGATTAAAACATAAAAACATCAGTTATGGGAAACTTATTATGAGATTTGGTGTTATTTTATTGTTATTTTGAATAACAATCATATTTTGGTAAAAACCCAAAATTAATCCGTCCGTGGGGGTATGCATCTGGGCCAAAATTTGCCTGCGAAAGGGTTAAATAAAGCAGCCGAAAGCAGGCTAGCACATACGCTGCTGAGGGATTAGCTTCCCAAAAGCTTGGTTGCTAACTATGTTAACAACTTACGTAGGTTGTACTCTGCATGACTCATTCAAAATGATTAAGTGGCTAACATAGTTAACAATTAAGCTTTTGGGAAATATACCTTGATCAGGGGTTCCTTGGACGTACCGTGTGACCATGTGGCTGGAACATACCAGGTGGTACTTTCCCATGTCATAGGAGCTTGGAGTAATATGGGTTGCAACACACCTCCAAAGCATAACTGGCTGCAAAGAACTTGTCCACACACCTATTTAATTCTAACCATTAATATACGATGGATTTCACTAAGAGTTTTTCACTATACAGAATACTTCACCGCATGCAAAAACTTAACTTCCAGGTGACACGCCTTTCAACACCTGTTACGCAATCTGTGTGTGCTCGACAAGCTATTTATTACCTCATGTTATTTAACTAATGCAAATTTTATCTAGGATTCTGGTTCTTTTGAGGGCTGGCTTAGCAAACTAATCTTTTGTATTCACCCCTGCTGTGGTTATTAGCATTGATATTTTGCCTTTCTTTTGATGAAATAAGGGCCTGAATTGCAGTTACCCATCTCAAATTATTGCAAAAGAGTAACACAAGAAGAACAACTGAACAAATGAAATCCTTCCTAAATCCTTTGAGCTCAGTTGGCTGATTTGATGAATGTCAGTAATTTTTTCAGCGAAGAGGAGAATTAGCTGATTTAGTGGTTGCTTATTATGATTTAGCTCTGATTAGGTTGATGACTTATACGCACACACACACACACACACACACACACACACACACTCACGTGTGTGCGTATGCACTTAAACGCACACATACACACACAGACATTCACACACATATTTCTGTTTCATTCTCTAGCAATACAGCAGGAAAGTTTATCATGTTCAACATATTGCTTGACTGACAAAGGCAAAAAGATGATTTATACTTGGCTTTGTCTGAATAACAATATACTGGCACTCAAGTACTTGATGGATGGAAAAAGTAATTTGAAATATGTTCAGTTCCTTATAAATAAAACCCATGTAATGCTAGGTTTGCGCAAGACCGATGTGCAGTTTTATTGAATTATAACGTCACTCGAGGTGCAGGAGGGAAGAAATGATCCCAGAATGCTCAATGCTGAATTTATTTTACTATCTCAGAAGACAAGAAAGTCAAATAATATCACAGTTGCATTATGATTATGTTACAAAATCATGGCGCAGCTTCGGTATACAAACACTTGTGCTCCTCATTGGCTTTCTCTGGGTCACGTGATAGCCGGGCTTCACTCCACCCTAGCTTTAGCATTTAGCTTCGATTGTTGAGCAAGTTCAACTCAGTTTACGTGCCAATAAGATTTATACTGACTGTCACGTGTGTACAAAAGTGTCCACCAGCCACCCTCCCCCAACTATGTGACTGACTCACTCCGTAGGCATTCTGTTTTGATCTCACAAGCTGCTTATGGTAGAACAGGGGACTTGTCACACTGTAGTGTCGGATCTTTTAAGTTAGTTTTAAGGCCTCGAGGGTATTGTGAAATGCAGAATTTGTCCGCTGTGCCACGGCCTGTAGATGCTGTAACGTTGTTTGATATCTTAGGCCATTTGAGCAGCTTGTTTAACAAGCGTTTTGCTAGACTGTGGAAGCGTAGTCTCTGGGTTGTGCGCTTCTGCCTAGTCTTGTAGGCACGATTCAATCATTTTGTAACAGCTGAGCGTTTTTCAAGGCAGACACTGTTTTTCTGTTGCACCCCCCTCAAATGAAAGTCATTCAGGGGTTCTGCAATTATAAGACAATTCTGTTTTTTCAGCAAAGGCTTCAAATAAGTGTTTTTTTCCCATTATCTCACTGAAAGGTCAACAGCAGGATTGCTGCTTTGTTTTGAAATGTTGTTTAATTGATTGCCAGAGTATTATTTTTGCCAGTTATGAAGTCTAAAGGCCATCTCAATGAAAACCAATAAAAAGAGTATTTTCGATAAAAAGCAGTGGTGACTGTTCCCCATCAATGTGTTAAAAGCAATAGTGTGTGTGTGTGTGTGTGTGTGTGTGTGTGTGTGTGTGTGTGTGCGTGTGTGTGTGTGTGTGTGTGTGTGTGTGTGTGTATGTGCGTGTGTGTGTGGGAGATCTGCTGCTTTAGAGGTACATGATTTTTTGAGAGAAGATGAACCACTCTTGATGGAACAGGGTAAAGTTTCCATCTCAAGCCACTGCTTGGAGCTAGCAGGGGGCACTTGAGACGGACACACGGTCTCATCCTGCATTCAGCGCAATGGGCCTTTGGTAGCTTGCCTGGGCTTCCTTAACACATTATTAATGAACATAGTGGAAGCCATTTTGCAATGATTGTCCTCAGCACATGTCCAAATGAGCTGCATTCCAGCTAAAGATGCCATGAAATTGCTGCTATCATGAGGGAGAAGAAAGTGTTTTGTACCGAAGCCCAGTCCCCTCTCTCTGAGCATTTTGTTCAGGAACTTTTAGAATTAATTATTCTAGAATTATGTCATCGGGAGCACAGCTGATTAGCCAGGATGGGCCATTTTAAAATTAGCCCTTGCTGACATCACAAGGGGATGAGACCACCCAGAAAAATGAAGGAACTGAATAACTGACTTGCTGAAGTTGATCAGTCCTTCTTGTCTCTGGGCTTTCACTTACCCTTGTGATGACAAGTAAAACAGATTTTGAAATTACTTGTAATGACCAATTAGCTGTGCACCTGGTGAAATATCAGGGGACCTTTAAGATCTGGGCAGGAAAACCTTGCCAGACATTTATCTGAAGGTGTTTATTTAAAGGAATATAAATTTAGTTGTGTAGGTTCCTGGCTTCATATTTTCAATAATTCAATTTTTTTAACTCCTTATCCCAAATGCTAATTACATTTAGTTTTGCCTCGCAGATTTAGGCCGTCTAAATGCTTGAAAAAAATCTCCCATGCTGTGCTTGTTGACCTTTCACAAATTGCCTGTTTATGAAATATATTCAGGCTGCTTCCTAACAAGGCCAGATGTTAACATGTACTACTATAGTGCTTATGGAGGGTTAGAACCCTGGCATTTATGGAATTTCTGTTAAGATCCAGCTGCAGTTTTTATGAGGTCTGTCTAATATTTTTAATAATAAATATTTTTGTTTTATTATTGTTTTACTTTCAAAATTATGTACTTATCCATTCCCTGTGGTACACAAATTTACCATAGTTTTAGTTTAAATATTATTAATAACAAGGACTCCCTGGAGGAAGAGATATTGTATCTCAATGGGACCTTCCTGGCTAAATAAAGGATTAAAAAACCCATTAAACTCTGAAAAGCATCTCAATTGAATTGTAATATTGTGGTTCAGCTGTACCAACTGATATCATGTGTCATTGCCTTTGAAGTGTCAGCAGTAAGAAAAAAACAAAGGAGGCACACATGCAAACACCTAAATAATGTCCAGGAAGTGCTAAAGGGATTTTAACAGGATTTTTGCATTAGAAGGAAAAGAGAACAGAGGATAGCATGAATTATTAAGCCTTCTCGGGTCCACAGTTTCTTGCCAGTAACATCATGGATGTGTCCCCTCAATCTGAAGGCAGTTATCTCCCACTGGTCGCACTGTACCTCTTACAAATACATTTCGTACTCTCCCAGTAAATAATACCCCTCTCTGCAGCCAGCTAACTGGTACTTTTGACTCACTACTGTCATTGAGTGGTGAAGATTCCCAGCACTGTGAGCGTGCTACACCTCGTGGAAAGCATCCAAGCCCAGGGGAATGTGTGGTGACACAGGCGGCGTTTTCACTGAGTTGGAAACTGGTCTTCGTACTTCGCTACGCTCTCTCTGCATTGGCCACAGATCCGGTTGAAGGAGTGCCTCATACAATGCTGACGACTGTGCCTCTCCTTGAGAGTGCAAACAAAGCAGCTGTTCTGTCTCTTCAAAGGCATGGCAATGTGCGATTATCATACAAACAAATTCAAAAAAAGGGTTTTGGCTGCATCACTTTGAGTACAGTATTCCCCTCAGACAGGGGTAAAGGCCTCTAGGAACTTGGAAGTCCTGCGAGTTTTGCTTCGCTGCTGATGAAAAACAGGAACTAACCGCTAAGCAGCGTAATGAGATTAGGGATACCATGTCAGTTCTCATGGCCGCTTATGACAATGTCTATTGTTTATATGCTGCTGCACTCATGTATACTGGAACCCTGGTTATTAGCAAAAGAAACTCCAGGGGCTGCCGTACGCATAAAGTTATGTCCCTGCTGTTCCATAACAGAAGAATTACATGCGCTTGAATTTGCATGGTCTCATGAGTTCTTTGTGAACTGCGATAGATTAGCGTCAAAAGTTGCAGTTGAATATTTAATTGAATGTTATCTGTTTTGCTACCAGAGGACTGTCCGCTTGCTTGCTCTGGGAGTACCTTCAATCATATCAACTTCAGGAAGGGGCGATATTGTTTTTGTCTCTTGGGCACAGCCTTCTGTTGAAATGGTTGAAACCCAGTAAAAGGCTTATCAAATGTTTTTTCCTTCTCAACCTCTTTGTGGGAGGGGAGTAAAAAGCCACTTGTGAAATATGTTTATGATTACATACCCGGTGGTTTGGGCTAATTTTATTCTGGCTGATAACAAAATCCCTCTGAATATTACATATGCCTGTTTCCAGAAATGATAAACCTCTTTTGATAAGACCTTGTACGTTGTTGAATTAAACTCCAAAAATTTAGAATGATGGCTTCAGGATATTGCTTTCTAAGCCTGTCAGCTTCAATGGTGCTTGTGAAAGATTTATGTTCTCTCCTCGCCTCTGTGAGTGATGTGGAGCACTGATTGGGTTTTGGTGTATGAAAATGGGTAGGGGAAGAATAAGGGATTAATCACCGCAGATGAACAGAGGACAGTGAGTCTGTATCTTTGGGTGCAAGTGCACTTGCAGTACTGTGAAAAAGTATTTGAAGAGTTTGTTTCCAAAATGCAATCAGTGCCAAACTTACAAATATTGAGATAATAAAATGGAGTGATAGCCCTTTGGTTCTTACACATGGAGCAAAAACCTGTTTTTAGAAATTTTACTATAATGTATTTTTTCATGGTCAAAGTTTGTGCATTTCTATAAAATGCAATGGGCGCCAACATAGAAAAAGCTGATTTACTCAAAATGAGTTAAATGGATATGTTGCGTTTTGGAAACAAACTCTTCATTCGCCCCCTTTTGCTTAATTTATGTACATTTGACACTCTTGTATGTTTCAGATCATCAAACTAATTTTAATATTAGACAAAGATAACCGAAGTAGAGACAAATGTTGGGGACAACTATCACTTTAGTAGGAATGTATGCCTCACTTAGTTCCTACTAGTTAAGACATTACTTATACATTGATGGTGCAACTGAATTTAGTACGGTTATATTTTAAAATAACTACCAATCATGTGACTCTTATTAAAGGCTTTACACAGGAATTACTTACAACCTTTCGCACAACTGGTGGAACCTAATCTTGTTCTGAGGAGTCCTGTTTTCTTTAATGTAATGTACATCGGCCAGGTGTCCATGTATGTGGATGTCACTTTGATGGAGCTGTTTTGGAGGTGTTCAGAGGACCAGCAGCATATCAGGCAGGTGGTTGTAATGTTTGGGCTCATTGGTGTACGTATGTATGCGTGAGAGAAAGAATGAGAGGAAGAATTATTGTAAATCTGTGTGTGTGTGTGTGTGTGTGTGTGTGTGTGTGTGCAAGTATGAGTGAAAGCAACTGTCGGCATTGTTGTGAGTTGGGACTGTCTGTCCTCCCTGGCGATGAATATGAAAAGTCAAGTGAAGAAACAGGCAGAATGCATGAAGGGGCCATCTTTTGCCGCTGGATGAGCCAACAACAGCCATTTTTCATTGTTTAGTAGCCTCTCTTGTAAAGCTGCCACATCAGTACATGGTAATTACAATGTCATCCCAGAGAGGTACACTGTTATTATCTGTAGTTTAGTGCAGCTGCGAAGACACTCTGGTTTCTATCTATTTTCTGTAATGGAGCCTGATTGCAGATAAGTGCTTATTAGACCACACATATCAGATGACCTTGGCGCAGCCAACCAGACGAGGTTCTTTCAATTCACTGCGCCTCACTTCCTGTTTGCGTCAGTGGGCTGCGGAGAAAGTTTCAAGAACGATGGCGACCTTGAACTTAAGTGGCTGCAGCGAAGCTTGACTTATGCTCTGCCCATTCGGATGTCATATGTTTGACATCTCAGAGAGATGGGGTATTAGCTGGCTTAGCCTGTTCCCTATCATGTGCACTTCCATTAGGCAATGAATCAGTCCGGTCGACTGGCTGCAGCAACTTCACTCTAATGGGCATCATGGTCCTGTGCAAAATGTGGCGCATATAGCCTAGCGTAATGCCCGTAACCTCAATACCACCCCAGTGAACATTCACTGAATATTAGCATGGGGATGGACAGACCTGAGTGGTTCTGATTGATGCTGTATCTCAGAGATTATCCCCTGGATATGAGTGAGCTTGTTTAAGGGCCTCGTTCCATCTGGTGATATGTCACAGGAACGATGGAGGGCTCACCTTCCTCTCCCTGGCTCAGAGACATTAAGAGGCATCTCCCTCTGTAGCCCTCTGCGGTATATCGCCTTTGGCCGTGTCCTTTCCAAAGACAGGCTACATAAACAGTGCACCCGGACACTGAGGACGTTGGAATCCCTGCCAAAATACAGTGTGGCTCTTACTCTGTGTGAAAACGCTGGGGCGTGTGCTGCTTTCAGCTGCCGCGGCTCGGAGAACAAAACGTACACGCTGCCGCTTTGTCTGAGCGCCTGTCAGCTCCGCCATGAGTCAGCGCTCTTTGTGGCAGCTGTGGGCCGCTGCTAGCGCCAGCCCTTAAATCAGACCCAACCGTCTCTCCTCTCCCCGTGAAGAAAGGTCTTTTGGCTAACGCCGGGAAACGGAGCCCAGTTTCCGACAGTTCCTTCGTGGCAGTGGGCCGCACCGTTGGCAGGCGGGCCAGACCCCCGCTCGGGTTTCCGAAGGTGCCAGTTGGTGCCTGGTCTGTGCTGTTGTAGACAGTGGCCAAACAGTCTGGACCGATGATTCCAAAAAACTGAGCTCACTGTACTTCCAACGGGAAATCGGCCAGGCTTTCAATTTTCCCTCAATTATTAGAAAGGATTGGTTCAAATCTGGCATTAAGGGCATTACTGGAAGGACAAGTGGAGCTCAGTCCCCTGAAACATGGCCACATGGGCAGCGCTATAGTCTTGGTTTATTCAGGCTGCTGAGATAGAATAACCAACAGCCTGTGAGGCATTAGAATACTCTAAAAATCAATGTGAGGTGCTGCTTTAAGCAAAAGGAAGGAATAATGTGACCACTCCATTATTGCAGGTATCAGACCACTGTTTATAAGTGGCACTCATTCCTAAGATACCGTACTGAGGTTATGAATGTATATAATAATGCCGTGTAGTTTCCCCAAACAATTAAAAAACATGCTATTTGCGTCTAAAGCCGGCCCACTCATTCTGTTAGTTTTCTCAGATCATAGGATTTGCTTTCTCGGCTCAAAGCCTCAAAAAATGTGAGTTTGTACTTAGTGAGGGAAATTAATGCCGATATTCTGGTCACATGAATGAATGAGTTACAGGTCTGTGACACAGGATGGCAACTCAGTGCGCAATGTTATGCATGGACTTATTTGTTATATTTGAAACCGTAAGACTGAAATACCAAAAAAAATGTACATAAACTGAAGGAGAATAAGATTCCTAAATATTGCTGCCTATAAACAGTTGCTACTAAATTGCCTAAAGCTCTGAGCTACGTGATTGGTTATAATGACACAAATTCCAAGTGGATAACTTGACTAAATTGGTAGGGGCCTCTGTTTCTTGAGCTGAATAGTGGTGTGTCTTCAGAGTGATTTTGCAATTACTCCTCTCTAACCATCCCCCACCAATCCATCTGTATCCTCCCGGTTAAATACCGAGGAAACATGATGTAACTCAAAGTGCCCGGCACTGAGTTGAGACGCTCAATAAAGAATCCTCATGCCATCCATCTTCATAAAACTTTAATTTATGTCACATACTTACTTATCCGAAGGAGAAAAGAATTTGGGAGCCAACCCAAGAACACATCTGTAATGTCCTTATTTGTGAATAAGACTGCTTGCGGCCCTGTTGGACATGATGAGTGCCGAGGGCTTGTTAAACTCGAGCTGGATCATATTAGTCTAGCAATTCCAGTTCTCCAGCAGTAGGCTCCATGATGCAAGTCAGTATGACAGGAGTATGTCTGAAGGGTGTATGCAATTATGCAATGTGTGAAAGGGGAATGTTGTAAGCAGATTGTGGAGAGTGAGAGAGATATTGGGAGAGAGAGCAAGATGAGGGATGAGGGAGGGAGAGCAAGAGGAAAAGGATGAGGGAGAAGGAGAGAAAAAGAGAGAGGGAGAGGAATGGAGGACAAAGGAGAGGGAAATAGAGAGAAATAGAGAGGGAGAGGGAGAGGGAGAGCGAGCTTCTCATTCTTTCATCTTTGCTCCTCTCACTGCAGGCTGGAATGGCGGCAGCTGCTACACACGCAGTGCTCCGGCCGCAGTAGAAAAAAACAAGGCTTGGCGCAGTGGTTATTCATCATTTAGGCGACATATGGCTGTAGCAAAACCTGATTGGAGGACTTTGGTCATGTCTCAGGCTACACTTTCAGCCTCATTTATGAATCAGATGTCTTCTAATAGCACTGCGTCTTTTGGTAAAAAAAAAAAAAAAGCAGAAAATAAGCAAAGGAAAGTTAAACTTTAATCAAAATATATATTTAGCCTTTATTGGGGGTCTGTTTCCTCTGTTCCTCCATGATGGTATGATTCTGAAAGTTTTCTTTCATTCTCTGAGTAAAAACTTTGCTTTTAGGGACATAATCTTTGTTCTTAACAAGCAGCACTGTGCTTTGAACAAAGGTGGCATTGTTACACTGCTCACGATGGGTCTTGAATGCAGGCTTGCAAACTCTGACATTAACTGTGCTTTGCTGTATCAGTGCTTCAGAACTGAGGTATGTACGTCCAGCCTGTCTCCTGCTTTTTCTTATATTTTCCCATTTATATCTTTACACAATATGAACTGAAATGCTTTGTTTTGACCTTTTTTTTTTTTGCAGGATGTAGCCTGAAATCTTAAATATTGTGTCTGACTCAATGTTATTCTCTAATTTCTTGTAAAATTCTTGCCATCCTCCTTTGGTTGCAGTTGTGCATATTGTAAACAATGATATAAATGCATTCTTTTCCAAAGATCTCACAAAATCAATTCATCTCAGCCCAGCTTAGTTTTCTCATTATCTGGTAATATCCCTTAGTCTGTATTACCGAACGTTTTTTGGAAGTTCAGCCTATTTCCCTGCCTGACACTGAAAAACTGACACTTAACATGTTTACAGCCTACCTGGATGCTATTTAAGGCGTTTAGCTAAGCAGTTGACCACAGCGATGTAGCTGACATGGCAAGCACCGCCCTGAGCAGCGACCTCACTGCACTCCTGAATCCATGGCAGCACTGAATGTTTATCGGCTGCTCGGTGTGTCATTGAGGACGGAGGCCACAGCAGATTGCTGCTCTTTCTGTGGCTTCACCTCTTTGATAAAGCACATCCTCAGCACTGGCTATTAACTCCACCATGATAATGGCTTTGGGGAGAGAAAATTACAGATGACTTTGAAGGAAAAATGCGTGCTGTTGAATGTGAAAATGATGTCTAAGATGGCAGATAAGTTGTTGCATGCTGATTAAAATGACAGCAATTCAATCAATAATGGGTATTGGAAAGCTGATGGCAACCCATGCCATGTGAGTGTGTTCCATAGTGATACTTGATTGAACTTTTTGGCTTCAGTGCCAAGTAGACGAAAAGCGTCTCTGACAGACAAAACGTGGTCCTCCTTGACAGTGCTTTTGTTCTGTACTTTCCACTCTTTGTATCCTGTTGTTATGAGGAAACTTGAAAAGCAGCCTGATGTCAGATTAGTCTAATGAGTGCTTTGTATTGATGTGCTCATCATCTTTTGAAATTCCCACAACTGAAAATGATCCCTCTTTGTGCGTTTTGGAATTAGCCGAGCTTGACTCAGCTGCGTAACAGAGCTGTTAATTTCGGCTTCTGCTGATTTTGGCCACACCACTGGGGACTGGATTGCCACTATGCACCATCATGCACAGTCTCTACCAGAGCACTTTCAGACGTGCTGATTTGAATGGATGCATTTTTTTGTGGGCATTTTACGAGTGAAGTGACCGTGTAATGCCCAGGAGCATTACAGTGGGGTTAGGACCAATAGACGTCTTCAGGACGTAGAGACATGGGAGGCAGTCAGGAAGTGAACACGTTGGACTTGGACAGGTATTCAATACAAATGAAACTTTATGAACACATAAAGGTTTACAGGCTGCATATAACAGAATTTTATATTTAAGAATACTCCCAAGGATCACATGTGAAAGCAGGGATATGGTACACAGTATAACACGTTTTTCAGCGGTTTTTAAGATCCTTTACCTAGGCACTTTATTCTACTGAATGTTGCTTGGTTACTCCTGGTGGGTGGAACCAGGATGTGTAGAAATCCTGCTGTCTGCTCGTGTTCACTGGTAGTGTGTCACACTGAGGGTGTGGCCTTTTTCTGACTGGGAGGCGAGGCAGTGAGGCAGGGACTTGAATACTCTTCTACAGTATTTACTGTAAAACCGCAGCCTGTAGTAATTGTTGAAGCTGTTTATAGCTGTTTTTTTATAGCTGCAAAGGGCAACACCAAGATTCACATGACAAATTTGATGAGCATTATGTTAGCGAAATTTGGATAGATGCAGTATATAATGTGGAATGTCTTAATGGTAATATTTGAATGAACTGCATATCTAGGCAATTCCACGGTAACGGAATTACGATCAAGAGTAATTTTCATGTCATTTTTACCTGCCATCTATTACTCTAACGCAGTAGCTACTTGCCTGTGCTTTTATCAGTTCCACTGGCATGCCTACTGAGCTGTATAACACAAAGTTTGGGGTGATTTATTTTGTTGAAGGCTATACGAAGGCGAAAGTGTCGGTAACGGAATTACGGCAGAAAAAATGCCATTATTTTTGCCTTTACTTTGACAGGCATTTCTCTGAAATCTGGCAATGATAGGCAGTAGCTTTAAGCTTAAGTTGGTGGCCTAGGATGTTGACCAGGCCATGGTAAGTTTATATTGACTGGTATGTTCACAGATATTTTGTAGGATGCTATTTATAAGACAGAGACAGCAGTAACGGAATTGCAAAATGGTAACGGAATTACATTTTCTGATTATCTACTAAATTTATTAGACTCAAAACAACAAAGCAATTGAAAATTGGTATCATAAATGATGTTTGTGTTGCTGACCTCCTGTTGGACCAAAATTTTGATCAGTAAGTCTGGGCAAAAGGAAGGCAATACGTGATATTGATGAAAATAACTCATTTCTGGACCAAAATGTGAGCTTATAATGAATATCAGAGGTCACAAGCATGGAAATTGTTGTTCTTTCACTGACTGGATCCTGAAACATTTGTTTTTACTTTGTAACAGTGTTCCAGCATCACTCAATGGGTAAATATTGTGAGTAATGAAGTCGGTAACGGAATTACGGCAACACAGCCAATCAGTCAAAAGCACTTTGCAAATCTCAAATGTTTCATTGCTTGCAATATCAACATTCATCTTAACTTTTCTCAGTCATGAGTGGCAGTCTCTTCACACAAAACAAAATGTATAAAATATCAATTACTCAACTCCTGAAACTTGCAAAGCTCAAAATGAACATGTTAACATTAAACACTCGTAAATGAACCTTAAGTATTATCCATTATTGGCAGAAGACAAACACTGTTTATACAAATGTAATCCTGTCCCTTCTATCCATCTGTGGTTCTTTGTGCTCAGAAGTCCAGCGCAGCGTGACGACGGGAGCCGCACAGCTCAGTCACTGTGTCGAACATCGCCACTTTGGGTAATTTTCGGGCACCACAGCCACTTGAAAAAAGGCAAGCCAAACTGGCTGTTTGGGTAGTCGGCCATGACAGCCACACAGGGGGGCAACCACGGCAATTGCCGCTAGGCCGTGGTATAATTCATGCGCTGGTTATGGAAACTTAACTCACAGGAAGAAACACTCAACTATAGATGTCCAAAACAATGAACCACTATGCTTCATAAATTACTCATGCCACCATGTGCTATCTTCTGTTTTTCACTGGTTTTCAGAATAATTCTGTAATTCTGTTACTGGTATAATTCCGTTACCATGTAATTCCGTTACCACAAATTTTCCAGGATTACAGCTAAGTATTAGAGAGGTTAATGTCTGAAATTCAGTATAGACATAAGAAGGAAGAGAATTCTTAATAACAATAAAATAAATGCAGAAATAAGATGATGAAGAGAACTATACTGCAATTTTGGTACCGGAATTACGTTGAAAAATGACAAATTTCACAATGAGCCACTGGAATTGTGTGTTTTAATTTCCTGCAATGACTTAGAGTCTTAAATACTTTGGCTATCAATGTATGGAAATACAGTAAATACCAGGAAATAGCTAAATATCTTTTAGGAGTTGTCCGCTTTGGAAAAATAACCTTTGATCCTTGTCATGGAGCTAAAAAAAATTACTAAATTCAAATCTAAATTTTGAGAAGACCGTCGAAGATATTTCAAAACAGTTTTCAGTGTCTGATTTGGTAATGAGTCATCTACACGAAAACCTATATATTTCTAATATAAAACACTTTTTAAAAATTGCTGTTTTAGCAACTCTCATGTGGAATTGCCCATCTGTGTATGTATGTAGTGGATAATCACATATTTTTTATATTTTATATATATATATATATATATATATATGTGTGTGTGTGTGTGTGTGTGTGTGTGTAATGGTGTAATGGATATATTTATGTATATTTATATGATGCCGTAGTCATCAAATATGATTGCAGCATATTTGTCCATATATATATAGCACCAATAGTAATGCACAGGCTGTATGTTAAGCTGGGAACCACTTGTTCCGATCTCTCCCCAGGGCTTTGTACGTAACGCAACCCATCATGTTATGGTGCTTCAGCACCCTGAGCAGTCTGTTGTCTCAGAACAGGGATTGCCGGTGACCGCCCAGAAAAGCAGCCAATTCATGTAACTTCCAGGTCTGCTGGTTCACTGAACAATGGATGCCTTTGAGTGATATCATTCACTTGGCAGAAAGAGACTTCTTCCAGTTCCTGATTTTTTTTCTTCTTTTTATCTTCCATATCGGTATGTCACGTCCTGAGCCATTGGGCACATCCTTTAAAATTATGTCCTCCCTGGTGGCAGCAATCGAGATTTTTTTTTTCTTCGCGATGCACAGTAATTCAAGGGCAGTCGAGGAAGTATAACATCTCAGTGCAAGATCCAGTCACCCCTGTCTCATTAAATATGTCTCATGTTTCGCGGGGTAAAGCACACAGATGATCTATGCTTGGGCTTGGACGATGCCCCTCAGCCAAAACCTGGCTGTGGAACAGTGTTATGTGCTGTAAAAATTGTTCACCGAAGAAATGTCTGGCAAGTTAACTGCTTGCTCACGACGTCAGGTCGGGTCTGTTATTATGCTTGGCGGTTGTTTTTATTGCTATAACTAGTGACACCATCAACAGCGTAACAGAAGGAGGCATTTCTTTGATCACTGGTGTTGTTTTTGCTGAAATAGCATGAAGTGCTGTGAAAGCTGGTTAATCTGGGAGCTGTGATTGAATTGCTCATTCGCTTGGTAAATGTCCTTATCTGGGGTGACTCGGTGTGCTTTTTAAATTCATTCATACAGATATGTATTTACTGAAGCTGTTCTGGCATTCAGGGCCAGGGATTTTGTGGCTGCGCTCAGATGTTCGCTAGCATGAAACCTGATTACAAGGCCACCTCCTCCACCAGCATATCACAGAATTATTCACTCTTTGTAGCTTACCCGGTGTTTCTATGGTGTCTCAGGTATTCGGGGTATGCACGCCTGCAGGAACCCAGTCAACATTGAGAAACTGAGGAACCCGTACAGAGGAGCTACTTGAGGGCTCATCCTGTCAGAATGAGCTAACATGGGGAGGGGGGGTTAGACACACTATTGGATGAAGATGTCAGCTGCATTGACTCAGTACGCGAGTGGAGGTGAGCTTAGTTTAAGCTAGTGTTCCTTCTTATGTGCACAGATGTGGTCTGCGTGTGGAGGAGATGGTGGTTTGCGTGGCTAATCTCTTTCAACCTTACCACAGCGATATGATGGTATTCAGTTTGTTCATGAATTTATTTGACTAGATGTGAGTGAACTTATCCGAGAAGTTCATGGAACTGGCTCGGCATTGTAGCTGACTGTATCTGTGTGACTGCCGTCACCCAAGAATGTCACATTATTTACCGAGTGAGACTAAACCTGAGCTTGGGTATGCTGCATACTTCACTGAAGTGTGATCTGCCATTTAAGCCTGCAGGAAAAAAATGCTGTTTCATTCACCGGTGTGACTGGCCTCACCTGAGTATGTTGTTTATTCATCTGTGACTGATCTGGTGGATGTCACATTCTTCTCCTGAGGAAGACTAAATTGACACCTGAAAGCCACCCATCTTAACTGTAGTTTCCTGTCAGTTTCACTGAACTAACCTTACAGAGGCTGCCATAATATCATTCAAATGTAACTGCACTCCACTGGAAATTCAGATTCGTCCAACCGAATCCATTTGAGATTGGCACTTAATAATACCTATGTAGAGTATGGCGACTCATCTAAGGCAATATAATATAATATAATTACCCTGTGTATGACTGAACTCATCTGAGATTCTTACTTGAAATAATTTTTTCCCAGATCTGTCATTTTCTAAAGTTTTCTCAGTCTCTAAAAGCACAGAAAAGATTGACTTTGACAATCCCCACCTCCTCCCCAGTTTTGCCGGTAAACCCTGGCTCTTTGCTTCAGTATTTTAAACATGCGGTAAGAAATTCCTGCCATTGTATACATCAGAAATAGACCTGTGCTCTTCAAAGTACTTGCCGACCAGCTCAGTCTGTATGCCCTGCTTTGTCCCATGGCCTTACTCAACCCCCCCACCTTTCTCTCCCGTTTAGCACTAGTGTTACTTCATTTGCGATTGTCAACAACAACGTTCCAGCTCAAGTTAATCAACATCTGCTCGTAAGTGCTCGTCATTTTTCATTGGACGGCTTTTTGAACGAGGGCCAGTACAAAGCCGGATTTTTTAATGTATTACTGCAGTAGGACTCCATTCCAAGTGTCTGGGAAGAAACTTCAAGCCTGGAAACTGCACCAAAGTATTTTCATTTTCTGTTTATGTTTAAATTGAATACCGTGTAAAGTTAAACTTGTGCGGTGACTCATGCCGCACTAGTTTGTGTATGTTAGTGCTTGCCTTAAGGTTTCTTAGCCTGCACATATTACCTTTCCACACTCATTGCATAGTTTACTGCTAAATTTGGCCATTTGTTTTTACAGACTGCTGCTGCATAACCTTGGGGATTTTGATGTAGTTTTTTCTATCCATTGATGCACGGGGTGAGGGGCTGGTACCTTTGTTTGCCGGCCAATCAGAGCTGAGCTCATTATTATAGTGGGTGTGCCCATTCAACACAGCCTGTTCTTCAGAGGGAAAGGATTGACAGGAAGTGAATGGCCTTTAAATGATGCTATATCACTAGATGGGACTTGTTTGTTATTGAACTCATCTGAGATTGGCACATTATACCTGCGCATGAACTCATCTGAGGCTGGCACTTGATTATACTTGACTGAAATCGCTAGCGATTGTCCTTTAAATATACCTGCACATGACTGACCTCATCTAAAATTGTCACTTAATTAAATCTGTCTTTGACTGAGCTCTGCTGAGATAGTCAATTATACCAGACTGAACTCACTTGAGATAGTCAGTTACTCGTACCTACACGCGAATGAAATTCACAGGGGATAGTCTCGTAATTATTCCTGTATCTGACAGAGCTAGCCTGGGATTTCCCCCGTAGATTTTACCTGTGTGTCACTGAACTCACCAAAGATTGTCACTTAATTATAGCCATACGTGACTTGGCACACCTTAGATTGTCACTTAATTCACCTGGTTGGCTTGAGGTGACAGCAGTGCGTGCGAGACAGAGAGCGTGATTGCTTAGAGATCAAAGGCGGCTGAATGAAAGAGGTGGAACTCGAGGGAGTGGGGAGGAAGGTAGAGGTAGAAAATGATTCACTCTGAAGCTTGTTCCCCCCTTCCCAGTGATGTCATAATCTGTCAGAGTAAGCTGGCTCCAGGTGATTTGACATGCAACGGGCTCGACTATTGTTCTTGGTGGCAGCTTCAGAGGCTGTGAGGCCGCCCCTCTCCCTTGGCTGCGGGAGCTCGCTCTGAAAGGAAGTGACAGCCGTGGAGTATCTCCTCTCCTGCTGCTTCTCTCCCTCTCATCTCCTTGCTGCTCGTAACATTTTGTACTTCCTGCTTCCTCTTCCTGTCCTCCAGTCTCTCTGCCCCTTGTCCTTTTGCCCTGCGCCTCCTCGCTTCCCTCAGTTTTGCCTCTACATCCCCGCCCTTCCATGCTTCGAATAATCTGTGGACAGTCAGTGCCTCATCTGCTGTTCAGCTCTTTGTTGTGGAGTGTTGTTACACCAGCTCTGCAGTAGGGCTTGTAAACCCTTCCCGGGATCAGTTGTCACAGATGAGATTGTGAGATTGGATCCTCAGAGTTAATGCTGCGACAGTGGAGGTTGTAGCTCTCTTGCTAGGCAAATTGCTGTGCGTACGACCCTACTTAATGGCTACTGAAGCAAAATGCACTGCTTTTGGTGTATCTTTAGTGCTGGTCAAAGTTCAAGTCATGGTAACAAGTGGAGCATTATTTAAGGACAACTGTCAGATTGAGTGCAGAGTGAATAGTTTCTTGCTGCATAACACTGTCCTCCTGGATGTTTATTTCACAGTTGAGACTGAGGTGAGTCTATTGGACAAGTGAAAGTTGACAGAGGTGACCCTGTGCTGATCCCAATGCTGGTTTGTTGCTCATGAAAATGGAAGCTCCAGTAAATGTTGGATTATACTGCCCTGTAAAGCAGCTCTGACATGGTCTTTGCTGTCTTTCTGTCCTTCCTCATCTTCTTCCTTTCTATGTTACCCTCCCTTTATTTCCTCTTCTCTACCTTTCAGCTTCCTTCTGTCCTTTTTAGATATTCTCTGCTACTTCCTTTTTGCCCCTGCCCCACCCCACTCTCATTATCTCGCGTTCTCCTCTGACAACCCTGTCACTCTCGTGGCACTGGAGAAAAACGTGCTCAGAGCTGTTACCATGGAAACTGAATCTGCTGTGAGCTTCTCTCTCTTTCTCCCTTTCTCTCTCTCTCTCCCTCTCTTTGTGCCCTCTTCACATAGATGAAATGAAAGCAGGCGTTCTGCCTATGGGGGTAAGAGGGAGAGAGAGGGTGTGCATGTGCATTTGTGTGTGTGTGTGTGTGTGTGTGTGTGTGTGTGGGTGTGTGTGAGAGAGATAGATAGAGAGTGCGAGCGTGCGTGCATGCGAAGGCAACCATTGAACAAAGCAAAAGGTGAAAATGGCAGTAATTTTCAGATTTTCTAGTTTTCCTTGGTCATTGTGAAGTTGATGATAAGATGGCTGACATGGGCTGGTACACTGTAGGTCTGCATCCTTTGAAACTTTAGCTTCATACTCAGGCTTGTAATACCTTTGACTGCATTGCTGAAGTTTGAAACAAACAGCCCAGTGTGAGAAACAAGATGCTTCCCTTTTGTTCTATTTGGGAAACGTTGCAGCTGAGAGCAATGGTTAAACAAGTATGCATACATCCTTAATACTCACCAGCTTCTCATAATCCTCACCTGCATAGAGGTGTAGCTCCATGGCTTTTATATCCGTGCTCATTAATTCACCTATTTATCTGAATCCATATAAAGACCACAAAGGAAAAACGATCAGGGTCCAAATTTTGCATTTTTATATTTTATATATTATATATTATTATAATATTTATAATTACATATAATAATATTAGTATATATGTATTATTATAACATTTTATATATTTTATATTTTTTTGCATATTTTTTCAGTGCTTTGTTTTTAAGATCGTTTTGAATTTTTAATTCATCATTTCTCCACAACGTGAAAATGTGACTGATCATTTTTCCATTGTGGTCTTCATATAATTTCCTTGGATAGTGGATCCTGTGAAACCCACACAGGTTACCCTCATTGGCACTGCAGTGTGCACATGGAGGAATGGGTTTACCCGAGCTGCATACTGCCCCTTACAGCACTGTAAATCATGTGGAGCCAGTGCCTAAGCCTGTGTCACATCAGTCTTGGGGGCTGTGATTGCTTTTGAATTACTGTCAGTGTGTGAGAAGGAATAAGAGGTTGCTGATCAAATGTAGAAGTGCCAGTGGGTAGGGAGACTGGTGGGGTTTTCAGTAGATTATCTGTGATTTTGAGCGCCATTGAAGAACTCACAGACAGTGTTTGTGCCAACAGCTTGAATGAGTCACAACTGAAACCTGCAGTGTTAAAGGGGAAGTTTGGTTTTTTGGAACCAAGGCTGTTTTCCAAGGTTGTCAATGATTAAATATAACCATCTTTTCAAAATAAATGAAGAACAGTCTTATAATTATAACAGAGGCATAGCTGCAACTAAATCAAACTGCTAGCGATAGAGAGAATATGAGATATTCACTGTTGTCCTCGTGTCCATTATACTCATTGATGACATTTTTTTGATCAGGCCTTTAATTTTTTGAGCACCTTTTTGGCACGCTACACCGACAAGCTTTTAAACTTCCACTTAACCTTTAGAGCCAAACCTGTGAGCATAGTGGATGGTTTTGAAGTGTCTAGCTGTCTTTTGCACAGGCCATGATGGTCTGGTGATAGAGGCGCCCAAAATATATCTGTGTTCAGGCATGACATAAATGGGCAAAATAAGTGCGAAAGCTATCTTGCCATGACCCCCCCCCTCCTCCCCACATCACTTTCTTGTGTTGACTTTGGATGCAGTTGTTAATGTGTCTATGCTGGCTAGCAGTCCTGCTGGCTTTGAGTCACCAAAGGGATTGGCGGGATTTAGTCATGAGGGAAATCAGTGCTTATCGCTTGAATGCTCATGATTTGCTCTTTGTTCACGTGCATGATTAGGTCTCCTAAGCCTCCTGTCAGTGCATACATGGCTTTCAGCTGCGAACTGAGAAACACAGTTTGCTAAGACTCCAGGTTTTCTTAAATGAAATGTGAATTATCAACACTCTCAGGTAAACACAGCACATAGCTCCTGCACTGTAAATTGCGCATTTCAATTTTTTTTAAAGAATATACTGCATCATTTGAACAGGCAACCTAAAGAGCTTTTAAACCACAGCCGATGGAATTTGTTTGGTAGTTCCTGTTTTTCAGAGGAAGAATTGATATTGCGCCGCAACCTCAAAGCGTAGTTGAATCAGACAACCGGAGGAAATTGGCCCTCGTGCAGGTTGACTGCTCTGGCTGCCTTTTATCCCAAGGGATAGGAATTCATTTCGGTCAATTTGGTCTGATTATATGTAATGGTGGAGCAATATTTGTTTGCCAGGAAATCACAGGACTGCTTTTCATGCTACTTTAAACACGCGGGAGAAATACCAACCTTCAAATTCGCGAGTGCCCGCTTTACTTCTGATACAGGGAATAGCACTGTTTCTTCCTCCACCCATTGCGCAGGCAGCCCCTGGCCCGACGCGATTTCTGCCTTCAGGGCCAGTGTGTCCCAGAGGTCAGACAGAGATTGGGCTCTTTTAATGACACGCAATTGCAGAGCTACGTTTGGGAAGAGTCCTTGGGAATGCAGCATTCAGCAGAAATCCCTCTCAAAAACAGAACTCGTCCAGCATTGAGATGCAGTGCAGAGGCAATCGAAGGCGCCATCATTTTCTTAGCGTCTGAGGATGGATAAGATGCTATTTCTTGATTTTGTGAGTTTCTCTTTTCCTGTGGGTCGGTAAAGCCCTTCTACATGCTGGAACGGTGCTGTGCATTGCGTCTGTGCTCATTGAGGTGTGTGAGTGGATCGACAGCTTAAACGATTGCAGGTGTAATGAGTGATGACATCCCCATGCATACCTTCGTCAGCTAATTTACATGTCCTGAGATTAGAGTCTGCCTGTGCTGCACAGGCGCGTTCATCAGGGGAACTGTGTAGCATGTACCTTTAGCTATCCTGGGTGAATCTTGCCTCTGATCCATGATTTAGAGGGCAATTCCCCTCATTTTTCATGTAGATTTTTACCATAAACTTACACCAGCCTTCTTTAATGACATTGTTGGAATACATAAAAGCAAAACGATTGCAGAACTGTGCAGAAAAAAGCAAATGGAGCAGAATGCGTACAATGGGGAGGATTTGCATGTGACCATGGGCTGGTCTCTGCTACGGTAAAGCTCTGGAGCTCCCCCCCCCCTTGCTAATGACATATAGATGTGTGACTGTGGTGGAGCTACAGGCCCCATGTCACATGACCATTTGCTTTTAGTAAAACCTTTCATAATTAAGAAAGCCATAGTGAAGCACCCTGTGAAGTCTGCATTAGGATGTTATTCAAAGTATTCTTCCACCACAAATACTGTGTACATGCATACACAGGCGAGCACACTCTCTCTCTCACACAAACACACAGACAGACACACGCACACACACTAAGGCACACACATACATACATACGCACGCACAGTGAGCACACTTTCCGACTTATACACACACAAACACACACACACACACACACACACACACACACACACATATGGATGCACACACGTACACGCACTGGTGAGCGCAATCTCTCACACGCACACTCACACAGGCACACGCAGACATGCTGTCACACACACACACACACACACACACACACATACACACGTGCTTGCACACACACACACACCCTGCGCACACACACACACACACACACACACACACACTATCACAGACCCTTACTTGCAGCTATTTCCTTATTAACAAATTTGCAAAAAAGCAGCTGGCATTTTCTGTAATTTTAAGTTGGAAGCATCTAAATTTGTAAATATGTCACTAAAGCTATTAAAATGAAAAACCACAGTGCCCTCAAGAATTATTGGCTGCCTTTAATTATAATGTCCAAAACAAGATACAAAAAAAAAGTCTTCATTTCTTTATCTTCATGGTCTTTCATTCAAAATATTTGCAAAAATCTAACCTTTAATTGAAGTGGCATAATTGTAAGAAACATTAAATTCTTATCATGCATTTTTAAAGAAATATCTGTGCCAAATTAATCCCTTCATGTAATATTTTGTGCGGCCTCCCATTGCTGAGCTAACAGCTCTGAGTCTTCTCCGATACTGCCTGATGAGGTTGGTTAACTCATAGCATGGGATCTGAGACCACGCCTCCAAGCAGAATCTCCTCAGATCCTTTGAATTCGAAGGTCAAAACTTGTGAACTCTCCTTCTCAGCTCACCCCACTGACTCTCTATGGGCTTTAGGCCAGGGGACTGATGGCCATGGCAAAACCTTTATTATAAACTTAGTGAACCATTTTTCTGCAGATTTTGAGGTGTGCACTTGATCATTGTTCGGCTGGTAGGTCCAGGAATGGCTCATTGTAAGCTTCCTGGCAGAGGCTGTTTGGTTTTGGTTTAATATCTGCTGGTATTTGATGAAGTCCATAATACCATGTATCCTAATGAGATGCCCAGGGTCTTCTGAAGAAAACAGCCCCAGACCATCAAAGATTCACCACCATACTTCATAATGGGCATGAGGTGCTTTTCTGTATGGCTGTATTTTGGTTAATGCCAAGTAGACCTTTGATTTTTGCTGCCAAGTAGCTCTATTTTGGTCTCACCTGCCCATTTAACCCGGTTCCATTGAAAGATTGGCACACATGTTGGTGTTTCATTTTGTTGTTGACTGACAGCAGAGGCCTGTTTCTGGCAACTCTGCCGAACAAGTTGTGGTGATATAGGTGGCATCTGATTTTTTGGTGGCCATTAAACCCCAAGACTCATTTAACCTCTGCAGTTTTCCAGCTGTGATGATTGGAGATTTTTTTTGCCAGTAAATCCATTCTTCTCACTGTGGTTGGGGGACTGTGTACACACAGGTCCTCTTCCAGGCTGATTATTTACATGTCATATTACTTTAAACTCCTCAATTATTTATCTGATAATGGAGATTTGCATTTTCAACAGTTGTTCTTATATCCCTTTCCTGACTGGTGCAGCTCAACAACTTTTAGTGGCATATCATCACTGTGTTCTCGAGTCTTTCCCATAGTGAAGAATGACTTTAGGGATCTGGCCTATGTCACGTGACATTTATACCCCAGTGAAGCTTGGAGTTATGGTTGACCACTAAAGAGTTTCCAATAAAGCAGGAGAACTTAAGAATGTAAAACATTACTGGAAATATACTGAAGTAAGATTTTAATCATATAATTTTATAGGGGTGCCAGTAACTGAGCCCCTTAGAACAAGAGTGGTCCAACTCACTTTTTTTATTTTTCATTTTAGGCCACTATTGCACAGAATACTTCATGCATTCTTGAACTGTGGAACATATGACCCACTCAATGTGTAGTGCTGGAACTACACTGATTTAATCCATTATTGCACTAAACAGATTGAGCACACAGGAACTATTTTAAGGTCAAAACTTAAAAAAAGACAAATATGGAGTTAGACCACTGTTGTTCTCAGGGGCTCAACTGTAGCGCACATGTTTTAGAGAAAGGTATTTATTTATTCTCAACATTTTTTTTCTTTCAATAATTTTTACTTCCATTAAAAGTTAAGATTTTTTTTGAATATTTTGAATGAATGACCAAGAGGATGAAGAGCAAAGACATTTTTGACAGCCTGTTATTCTCATAATCACTATGGGGTTAATAATTAAAAAAAATATATATATTTCATAAATGCTTTCTCGTATGCTCTCATATTGTTTTTTTTTTTCCTCTTTACCAAGGGAGCTAGCTGCAGAAGAGAAATACCCAATGGGCTTGATTAATGTCAGTGAAACTGGCTAAACTCAACAATTGTTATGATGAGTCAGATGCACTGTGGCACCATTTCAAACCTAGAATATGAAAAATGACAAGAATGTGCCTAATTAATGTCAAAAATAGTATTTTGTACTGTCAATCAACTCTATGAATAGGGTCCTGAGTAATATCTTTAATACCTGAAAAGTCACAACAGGCTTCATAAAATTCTAATTAATTATTACTTACATGATTAGGTTTAGCTCAAACTGTTATGAGGAGATACTGAGTAGTTGCATAAAAAAAATATTAGAACTCTGTTGTATCTAGGCCTCTGAAAATCAGTCATTGCAATGACTAATGCTTGTAGGTATTCTGATTATTTGATAGATTAGCACTGATAAAATTTGTTTTAATGCATAATGGAGTTTTTCAAGTTATAATATTCTTAGATGTCCATGTCCAAAATGGAGGTTTAAAACCTTCTTAGCCATTTCATTGTTATCATTCTAACCCTTTGAAGAAACAGGCTGGTCTGAGTGGGTGTCCCTCTATAAAATGCTCTGATTGCTCAGGAAACAGAGCCACCGTCTCTTTACATCATGCGTTAACATGTAGCAACCTTGTCAGCACACCCAGTCTACACCCAATCTACAAGCAACAGTTTCTAAATACACAAGTTTAGTTAGCAGCCAGCTAGCAAATTACATAATGAATATGCAAAGGAAATTTTTGCCGGCTAAGCAACTGCATGGATGGTGGTTTCATTTACAGCCAAGAGCGAAATTCAGTTTCCAAAAAGTTTCACTACACTTGGAATTCAGTTGCTAACATTATGAATGGTCCATTGCTAGCATTTATATAGTAGCAGCCATTAGCTAACTTTCCATTTAGTGTGAATGACTGCACTATTGTTCCTGAACCAAATTCCATTAAATGGTCACTCATTCTGGTTGCTCCTATTGACGCGTCATGTACACTGCCTCGGGCTTCACCACCAACGGTTTCTAAATGTTACACCCACTACAGGTAATTATAGCATAAAGAATGACAATCAACAGAATAAAATTTAACAATTTTATTACCAAAGTTTAGCTTAATAATTCATAGGCCCACTTTCACTTCCTCACAGTCAACTTCCCATCTATCACTGCCAGAGCCAGGGTTAAATATATAAAATACACGGGTGCACACTTCACTCAATAAGTCTTAAACACTCGGTGAATTAACACTTTGATTTGCACACGTGAACACCTTTCACTGCAAACAATAAACCACATCACACTTGAAGCCTGCACTGAAGGACTGACTGGGGCTTAACCTGAGTGAAATTACTTAGCGGGGGAAGCGAGCAGCTAATAAAAAACAAACAAACAACAAGAGGAAAAAAGAAAAAAAGAAAACTAGTCTGCCCGCAGGGCAATATCCCAGATCTTTTTTGCCTGCTACCAGCTCACTTGCCAGGGCGGACTAGACAAAGGAAAAAACCCCAAATTAAACAAAAAGCAATAACAAAATCTCTAAGAGGCAAGAGCAGCAAATGGACCGCCGATGCTCTGCAGGAAAACAAATACATTAAACTCAAAACCCTTTATCACATCAATTAAAATACACACTGGTTCATTGTTAAAAAACTACATCACTAAACATTTAAAATACCTGGTATGTCGGTCGATTATTTCTTACCGACTACCGGCTGCTTTCAGCCCAGCGGGGAAACAGGTCTGAAACACATTAAAACAGTAGTTGTCACACATATTTACACAGTATAAAACTCGACAGAAAACGGCTTTAGCCTACCGGTCTTCCTGCACTCGTTTCCCTGCTCGCCGGCTTGGAATGAGGTGTGCGCCTGCCTCACTCCACCGGCCTGAACCAACAGGTGCCAAAAAAACCGTTCCTCCTGCAGGCAGCCCTATATCTATCAAACTCACTGATTGTTGCACCTCCTCTTTTCCGGTCGGTACCACCTGCCACATAAATACACATCTGATTTGGTAACTAGCTAATATACTGTGCAATGATTATGGAAAGGTATTGCCCAAAAGCTAAGCAACTTTGCTACACAGACAACTATGCAGTTGCCATAAAAGCTTAATCACGCTTTCAACTAAATTCCATTAAGCGGTCGCTCTTCCTAATTTTCCTGTCGTCAAGTCTCGTACAGTTGCCCTGCTAGTTTAACTACTCGTGAAGTTTAGTTTAAATATTGATAGAAATCAAAAATACTTAGCTAGCTAAATATTGTAGTTGGAAATATATCTAAGCCATTCTTGGTATCTTCTGATGCTGGCTAAAAAATACTTAGCTAGCTAAATATTGGAGTTGGAAAATATATCTAAGCCATTCTTGGTATCTTCTGATGCTGGCTAAAAATAAACACATTAAACATGGTGTTAGTCATTGTCGCTAACGTCAGAGTAATAATTTTT
Organism: Gymnothorax javanicus; assembly: GCA_029692085.1. Taxonomy (NCBI): domain Eukaryota; kingdom Metazoa; phylum Chordata; class Actinopteri; order Anguilliformes; family Muraenidae; genus Gymnothorax; species Gymnothorax javanicus. The sequence continues at coordinate 38,088,437 of CM056202.1, forward strand.
TTGCTTTTTTTTTTTTTTACCAGAAAAAAAAATTAGCCTTTATGAAGTACTTTGTCCTCAGTATGCCTTTTTGTTCTGTTCACTTACCTGGACAAAAGTTGGTATTAGAGGAGAAGGGAGGATGTGGAACTGAGCCACAACGATGGGGTCACGGACTAAGTATCTGATAGGTGTTTTATGCTTTTGTGGGTCTAATTGGCCATCTTGCTTTACCAGGGTAACTTTAACTTGCGCTTAATGGGCATGTTGAGCATTGGTTACTTGGTGTGGTCTGGGCAATGCTAATGACTGCATGTTGCTGACATAACATAACAAATTTGGATTTCAGAATGATCTGTATCAGTGCTTGTTATCATGGTGGTGTAGGCTTTAGAGCTGTAAGGGGGCTTGACAGGTTTTGGCATCAAACATGGATCTCCCTGCATTCAAAAGCATGGGAATAAAATGGTTTTGTACAATTTGGGGCCTGTATTGATGAGTGAAACTTCACTGGCCTTTATGTGCAATAAATACATTTTAAAATCAAAATGTGACTGGAACAGACAAAAAAAAAAAAAAAAAAAAGTCGCTGTGATATTCACAATTTTCCCAGACACAAAAGCATATTGACCAACCTAATTCAGAACATCAGTTGGAATATGTATTCTAAATCATTTTGTCTTTCCTTCCTAAGTATTACATTAAAAGCAAGTCCTGAGTGGAGAGGCATTTAATCAAATGTTCCAGGGCAATGATAGTCTTCTTCAGATTGATGTTCTGTCTTGCATAATATTACTATATTTAAGCTATTTCTTTGTGAAATTACCAAATGATATTATACAGGCCATAACAAATCATTACTCTCTCTTGTTATCTTGTTCACTTGAAACCTTAAGTTATTTAAATAGCTTTTCATTGGTATTAGTCATAAAAACGTGTTGTAATGTTGTAGACATGAGTAAGGTTGTTGTTTCTGTGTCTAGGATCCTGGTAGTAATATTAAAGTGATCCTGCATAGAGTTCAGATCCTTACAGTACAGTGGGCTCCAGAATTACTGGCACCCCTGACTGGCAATGCACAAACAATACAAAAAAAAAAAAAAAAAAAAAAAAGTAAAAAATATAATTATAGAGACACGGAATATACCAACATGGGTGAAACACTTTATTAATGTTTCGATAGAAACAAACAAAATTGTTACAATCATTTAATACAAAATAAATTTCCACAAAATCAGGTTTTAATTATTATTGGCACCCTTCATTTAGTAAGTAGTGTAACCAACTCGAGCAAGGATAACAGCATGGAGTCTTTTCCTGTAATTTTTGACAAGGTTAAGGCACACATTTGGGGGGATTTTGGACCATTCCTCTAAGCAGATCCTTTCCAGATCCTTCACATTCTTGGGTTTGCGTTTATCAACTGCCCTCTTCTACTCAGCCCACAGGTTTTCAATTGGATTTAGGTCTGGCAACTGAGATGGCCATTGCAGAAAATTGATTTTGTTGTCACAGAACTATTTCTGTGTGGATAATGAGGTATGCTTTGGGTCATTGTCTTGTTGGAAAGTCCAACTATGGTCAAAACCCAACCTTCTGGCAGAGGCAACCAGATTGTCAGCCAAAATATGCTGATACTTAGTGGAATTGATTATGCAATTAATCGTAACCAGTGCCCCTGGACCTCTTGAATTAAAACAGCCCCAAAACATGACTGGGGCGGCACAGTGGCGCAGAAGGTCGTGGGTTCATATGAGGCCTGGGGCCTTTCTGTGTGGAGTTTGCATGTTCTCCCCGTGTTTGCGTGGGTTTCCTCTGGGCACTTTAGTTTCCCCCACCCAGAAAAACATGCATTATGGGAACACTCCTACTAGTACCTCTGCTCAAGGAATTTGCTTTAGAACTGGAGTTCGTCCCTGGGCGCTGCTCTGTGGCTGTCCACTGCTTCTAACCATATGATGGGTTTAAATGCAGAGGACAAATTACCCCATTGGGTTCAATGAAAGTATATCTTATCTGACTGACCCACCATCATATTTCATTGTGGGTATGAGACGCTTCTCTTTGTAATGTATCTCAGTTTCGGCACCAAACATGCCGATGCTGTATCTGACCGCAATGTGCAATTTTGGTCTCACCTGACAAAAGCAACTTGTTCCAATCATAATTTAAATGATGTTTGGCGAACTTCGAGCACTTGCTTCTGTGTCTTCTGGTCAGAAAAGGCTTTCTTCTGCCAACCCTTCCAAAGAGCCTGTGGTTGTGGAGGTGGTGCCTGATGGTGATTTTTGAAACCTGGTGACCTCAGGATGCCACCAAGGCCAGCTATTCCTTCACAGTGATTCTCGGGGATTTTGTTGCTTCTCACACCATCATCCTCAGTATCCCGGGGGGAAAAATGCAGTTGTGTCCTCTACCTTTGAAGTTTTCAACAGGTCCATACTTTTTGAATTTTTTTAGTAATTGCCCTGACAGTGCTCAGTGGCATATTCAATCATTTGTGAATCTACTTGTAGCCATTACCAGATTTATGAAGGTCTATGATCATCTGCCTCTTTTGAACTGACAGTTGTTTTGTTTTCTTCATGATGTTGGATGACAAAGGGATGTTGCATGTGTGTTACCTCATTTTTATACCCTAGTGAAACAGAAAGTGATGTAATGGCTCAATATTGTTCCTTAACACTTAAATAAAACTTAAATAAGTGGAATTTAAAGGTGACATATTATACTCTTTTTCAACAAGTTTAAATAAATCTTAAAGGCCCGCAGGACATGTCTGTGAAGTTTCTTGCTAAAACTCTACCCTGAACCTGCATTTCAGCCTGCCTCTAGAACCCTCTGTTTCAGTCCTACTAAGAGCTGGCTGGTTCAGTGTCTGTAGCTTTAAATGCAAATGAGTAATATGTGACAACGCCCCTCCATGGCTCCTGACCAATCGGTTGGCCGCTTGTTCCGCCTACCTTTTCCGTAGAGTGGGCCGATGACTTTTTTTTTTACTGTGCCGTTCCCATCCTCCGAAAAGAATTATTTCGTACCGCCAATGCGATTATGCAGTTCGCAGTTGGCGTTTCGGTCAGCTCTCCATCTATATAATAACTGAGTTGGCAATTTGCGTAATTTTACATATTTCCTCTGAAACCACCGTGATAATGAGTCTGTTCTCTGCATACACCAGTTTTACTGTCTGACAAAGACGATGTGCCAGGTTTTGAACTTAGTTATGAAGTGAAAACTGCATTTTGAAGCCGTTTTTGCAAGTAAAACCAGCTAATTCAATCAGCTGTTATCTTGCCTGCGCATATAGCCTGTGCATAGCACGGGTATCGGCTAGTAGTAACTTAACATGCATCAGGGACCTAGCATTGCATTCCCATACACACAAACTGAAAACTGACGCCATTTAATAAATAAAAATTAAGGGCTTTTCGGAAAACATTACAGGCAAAAGTACAACGTGCCAACCGCTGATCAATAGCTAGCTAGCATATGCATTCGCAATTTTAATAATTATTCCATTTTAACCCACTTCTCACTGATAAAACCGCCAGAAATACATTCATCATTCCGGCGAATGAAAAGCCAAAAAAAAGTGAACGTTGGATGCATAGACTGTATAAAAAGATGGACAAAGCTACCGTGACGTCACCCATTGGTTTCTGCATACCATAAAGGGAGCCTCGATGTTGGCAATTTGAATTGCGCCATGTTGTCATTTTGAAACCGGATGTCATTTCTATTGGACGAGAACGAGAATCAAGATCCGGGGAGGGACGAGAGAGGTGGATCTGACCGTATCGGGCGAGGACCAGAGGATAGTCAAGCCCCTAAAGCATATTCTGGCTTTATCCTTTTTTCTAGTCTACTTGGGACCATAATTTACAAAAATGAGCATCATGATATATCGAAGGAGACTTAAAACTTGCTATAGCTACCATAAAATAATGTGAAAAATCATTATTTAAATGAAAAATCAGGTGGGAAAGTAGGGTCATTTTCTCATAGACTTCTATAGCATTGAACTTCTTTCTGCAACCACCGACGTCGCCATCTGCTGGCCATTAAATAGAATACCATTTTACGGTTCTTCCATATGGGCTTCATTTTTCAGACCCTTGTGCTGCGTCCATCTTTTTATACAGTCTATGGTTGGATGTGAAACTCTTTCCAAATGCTACTGGAACGGTTTTCATATCTTCAATTTTGGCATAGTTTTATGTTAACGTTACTCCTACAAAGAGCAGCATAGCAATGATAGCAAGTTTAGAAAGTTAAATAAACGTTGAATATTTTTTTAAATGCAATACACAAATACCTACAGCTCTCTCATCAGCAGTACTGTCTCCTACAGTTGGGGTTGCTCCGGCTTTCAGAATTAGCTTGGTAGCTAGTCCTTGTTGATATATTTTCATAATGGTGAAAGAGTCCGGTAAAAATTGGTTTGCACGAACAAGGAGGTTCTTGGCGAGGGACATTCTAAAACGCTTAACGTGAAAAAAGCTTAACGAGGCTTAACTCATTCCCTACGGCAAGCCGCTGCCAACGGCGTGGATGACCATTCGCAGTCCGATCAAAGCACAAAATCAGTTGACGATCGCGGTCATGGGCCACCTGCACTTCAATACATTATATTGTGTAATTTTCGGGAAAAGTATTCCGTACAAACGGGACAATTTTATATAAAAGTATTTTGTAGGGAATGAGTTAATGTACCAAAACAGCAACCGATAAGCAGCAAATTCCTCTCGGACATTTCTTGTCTGGAGCACTTCCTTCAGTTAAAAAATCAAAACCGAAGTCCTAAGAAAACAGACGTTATGTCACATTAAGCGGTTTCACCTTTTTAAAAATATTTTGAGTTGAAGACCAAAAGGATAAACAGCAAGAGATTTTGCTCATATTCATAAGGGATGCCAATAATTCTGGATAAAATGTGACATGAATTGATATTTCTATTTTAATGTGCCTCAGTATTTGTTTACCTTTATTTTAATCAAGGATTAAGCCACGATAAGCTTTTTCCTTATTAATGTGCACCAATGTAGGGGAAAACGATAAATGCGATAAGACGTCTGTTTTCTTAGGACTTCGATTTTTATTATTTAATTGGAGAAAGTGCTCCGGACAAGAAATGTCGCTGAGTAATTTGGCGATTATTGGTCTCTGTTTAGGTATATTAAACTATGTTAAGGGATAGTTCACTTTTTTTTTTTTGAAGTGGGGTTGTATGAGCTACAAATAGCCTCTACGTACATTAGATGCAGTAGAAAGCTCCCTGCTCTCCCCCAGTTAGCCGCACCAGCGCATAGTGCTGGATGGAGATTTACGCGATACACTGTTGTGAATGGTCCAAAAGTAACAGTGTATTTTCGCGGCCTAAAAGAGGTTCTACCTGAATACACCACTTCAATTGTACACTATATTACAAAAATGTACATGGCTTCAGCTGCTCGGAAAAAAAACACAGTTGTTGTTGAACTCTCCAAGTGACGTATTCCATTGGAGTGAACTGCGCGCTGTAGCGATCAGTTGTCTGGGTCAGACTCTTAGCAGTTTGTGGCAGAGACAGCATTTCAACGGCATAGAATTGCGTCTCAAAAAAAAAAAAATCCCTATTATAACCAGCACAGCAGATACACAGTCTGTGGCTGCGTAGGCCCTATGTGATATCAATTTGTGCTGCAATGTTACATTAGACTTTTTCCACAGGTGTTTCACTCTCTTACCTGATGCATGAGTACAGCAGTGCTCTTCAGCGTGCACCTTTGAGATTTCCCTGAATGCAGCCTCACGAAATCCTCTTTGGAAAAATGAATACTGCAAACACGGAGCTCTTTTAGGGATACGGGTGGCATATCAATATCCATGTTGAGCGCAACTAGCCACAGCTGCCGAAGTCCAATAGCCCGCCAAGGAATGCGGTGGAAGCTGTAAGTGCACCAGGATACAGCTTTGCTTTCATATCCAGGAAAGCAACACACACGGACCATTTTCGAAATCTTTGCACAAGTTTAATGAACATCCGACTTCGCAACCACAGTGACTGTGACCCAAACAGCTAATCGCCACAGCGCCCAGTTTACTCCGAAGGAATATGTCATTTGGTTAGTTCAAGGGCAACTGTGTTTTTTCCGAGCAACTGAAGTGCTGTAAATTGCTGTAATATAGCGTACGATTAAAGTGGTGTATTATTTTCTGGTAGGACCTCTTTTAGGCCGCGAAAATACGCTGTTACTTTGGTACCGTTCACAGTAGTGAATCGCGTAAATCTCCATCCAGCACTATGCACTGGTGCGGCTAACTGGGGGAGAGCAGGGAGCTTTCTACTGCATCTAATGTACATAGAGGCGATTTGTAACTCATACAACTCCACTTAAAAAAAAAAAGTGAACTATCCCTTTAAGCTTTTTCCTCAATGTATGTAAATAGAGGGGAAAACGCTTAACTTGATATAACCACCATATCCCTAACTCTTCGGTTTTATTTTTTTGACTGGAGAACGTGCTCCAGACAAAAAATGTCCGAGAGGAATTTGGTGATTATTGGTTGCCGTTTTGAAGCATTAAGCCACGTTAAGCTTTTTCTGTTAAGCGTTTTAGAAAGTCCCTCTTGCGGACGTGGATTGGGACTTTACCATCACAGATAAAGTGTAACCACTCCACCCTTTTTTTTCTGAAGCTGGGAGTTTGTGCAAGCACTAAAGCTGATTTTGACAGCCCACCATAGAACAGCCGCCGCTTTTGCCTTTTGTTGCCATCACTTCATTTCTCGACCTGTCTCTTGTGGAGGAAAATGGCTTCCAGTCCTTTCTTTTTTTCCTAGGACGCTGCGGTAGACCCTGCCCACGATAAGAAAAAATGAACAGGGGCATTGCCATGCCCTACTTTCTACGTAGAAGAAAGGACAAAATCTGACTGGCTAGCTCCAGCACAGTAGTAAAGCAAAGGCCAGCTTACTCCAGATTGACCTGGTTGTCATATTGCCCACTTTATGTGTCAGTAGGCACACCAGAGAGTTATTATATACAAGAAAAAGCACTGATAAGCTCATTTTTCATAATATGTCCACTTTAATACCTGGTTTAATTTTGGTAGATGTTATTTACAATAATCTTCAAGCGTGCCATTAATTGTGAAACCTTGATTTGGAGGAAATTGATTTTAATTAAATCAGAGAATGATTTCGGTTGGTTCCATTGAAACATTAATATCGTGCAGTATTTCTCTCATCTTGGTATCTAGTTTCTCTATAAATATATATTTTTAGAATTTTTTAGAATCCATTAATCCATGTTCTATAATATATGGAACAAAAATGGATTCAGATCAAGCATTACATAAAAATATGATCCATAAAATGCAGTGATCAAAATTAAAAATATAAAAACATTTTTCTTCTTTTAGATCTATTTTTATAAGACTAATAATTATCGGTTAAAAACTAAGGTAAAAGTTTTTAGCTGCTTCTTAAAAATAGCTACAGGGTTTTTACAGTTTGCGGCTTTATTGGGTGTCCTGAAGGGCCAATTTTCCTTCTCCCACAAATATGGAAGGCAAATGAATGAGTGGGAAGTCTGGTTGAAAGTGGCACTTGAGCTACTAATATTCAGGGAATCTGCAGGAACTGCTATTAGGGTTGCAGGCATTGAATGTGATATGGTGTGTCTGTGTGTGACCTTTCTCTAGTGTTCCCAATATCACGTATCAGGCTCTATGAGATAATTTAACACTTCACACTTCTCATTTTAATAGTTCTTAAAATGCACATGTGCATTACACGCACACCATATAGCCAAAAGTGTCCACTTCACTGACACTTCATTGACATACATAGAAAACTCACATTTTGAAATTCTAAATTTCTGCCATTTTAGTCTCATTTGGAATTAATTGGTCAGTGTAACTTGATAAGGACATGCATTCTGCTTCCATTAGGGGACATTGCAATAAAAATCTGTTTTACCGTGAAGCACATTCAGAAAGAGCAACGATTTCTGAATTGCGGAGCAGAACTGTGAGAAAATGCACTAAAATTAAAGCTGAATGTCGGTCCTATCAGCTCATCCTGACCTATTCATTCCATATTCAATCAAAATGTCTGAATGTAGAATGTCAAATAAGGTTTCAGTGACATGTCCGCACACTTCTGGCCATATGATGTACACACCCAGATGCTCAAACGAAGAAAAACAGTCGTCTTCTGTGACTTCACCTTTGCATTTTTTGTGCCATTTAGCCAATTTTAAAATGATATCTTGAGCGACCATCATTCCTGACTCTTGGGTAGAAGACATAATGCTGTTTAAGGGCAGAGTTTACCCTTTGACAGCTCTGCTGGATCTGCAGTGTTGTAATGAGCTGCTTCCAGCCAGAAGGCTGACTTTTTGCCTCGTTACATTTGTTGCACAGAAACACAATTTGTCGAAGTGTCACTGCAAATTTTAGGGTGCTGGGTGAAAATTTGAGGAGAAAATACTTGAGAATATCCTCTTGCGACTGAGAGTGGTTGATTTTTTTTCATAGAAATTAAAATAAAAGCACGTTTTAAGCAAAGTCCTGACTTTTTTTTTTGGACTGTTTCTTAACCCTTTTTCGGGCAAGGAACCATATTTGGTAACTTCAGTCGGCATCCAAAGTGGCGCCCCCATGCCTCTCCGTGAGGCAGTAGACCCGAGGCGATTTCTCCCAGCCAATCAGAGAAAATCAGGCAATATCACAGGCAATGACATCAGGGTGTTTGACCAATCAGCAGTGGCCTAGAGCGTCTCAAACTTCTTTTCTTCTCCAGACCTCTCACAGTGCGGTTGTGTGCCCTTACCCAGTCCCACTCAGAAGGACCTAACATCAGAACTCACGAAAGAAAACTGATCATAACTCACGCATTATGAAGTTGAAAAGGTTTGCTAAAAGTTGAGACAGGTGTTGTTTGTGGAGGATTTCTACAAATTAGTGAGATTTTGTGTGAAAAACAAAAAATTTGGTAGTGAGGCCATATTTGATCATACGCCCTTTTCACCTAAGTCTACAGTGGTGATGGTTAGACTATATATGGACATATGCCCAACGCGCCATACTTTTTTACAGTCAGCTTCTTAGGGTATTTTTTAGTGCCCTATGAAGGGTTGATGTGCTTGTTTCTGCATTCTCTTTGGTTTAGTGAGCAGTTACCATGACAACAGAGACTGGCCCTGAGTCAGAGGTCAAACACACAGCTGAAGAGCCCCCCCAGCAGAGGGGGGCTGCGACTGGGGTGCAGGACTCGGCGGCTGACGGCAAGATGGCCAAACAGGTGGGAAGGCAGGAAGACTCTCTCTCCATAGCCGTATGGCGTATTGCATTATAATGCATCATAGTACCATGTACTGGTCACCAGTGCTGATATACTAAATATACTATTTGGCCTGGGAGAAAGTAATTGTACTGTATTTTTATGAAATTTGGAAATTTTCTGAAAAGGGAGCAACTGCAAATTGTCACATTCATAAAAATGACCCATAGCGGGGCGATCCAATCCTGTTCCTGGAGATCTACTTTCTTGTAGGCTCTCACTTCAACACTGGCAATACATTCCTCAGTCGATAAGTGGACATGCTGCTACGGTGCTAATTAGCGGAGTCCGGTAAGCCAGATCAGGGTTAAAGTGAAAACCCTCTGGTCTCCAGGAACAGGTTTGGGCATCTCTCATCAGAAGGCTGTAATGCTTATTTATTGATGAAAGGGAAATCGTGTTTTTATATTCTTCATCTGTACCTTTCCCAGGGTCTGCTGAATATCTGTGTATTTTGTGTTTTTATGCCTCCGAAACATGGATTTATGCACCAGAAGTAGGATTTATGCACTAAAAGGCGGATTTATCTTAATCTGTCTGAATCATTTTATAAATATAAAACCCAAGACAGGCTCCATTTCCAATGTGTGAGTTCCTGCTCGTCCCTCCATATGCTGACCAGATGTCAGTTTATTCTGTCTGTCTCTAAGCAGATGTTCCTGGGTGTAAATCAGTGTTTGCTTAGATTTCCGATGCATTGTGCACCTGTCATTAGCATTACCCCGATCACTGTTGATACTTAATGAGCAAAATTCATGAGTGCCTTTGAACTGACACTGCTTCGTTTTTCCTGCGAAAGGATCAGGACACCAAACTGTTGGATGACCACGGGAACATGGATGATGTTTCAGACAAAACCACTCCCAGCAAGATCCCCAAATCCCCCCAAAAAACGTCCAAAAGGCCAAAGACCGTCCCTTTCAAGGTGACGCTGCTGGACACGTCGGAGTATGAGGGCGGCATTGAGGTACGTCATGTGGAATCTTGTTCGTATACTGCAGCATATTTCGCCCGAGTCGATGATGATGGTTGACAGTTGAGTTATGTGATAATTTAGTCTTTCAGCAATGTCAACCTAATAGCCTTTCAGTTTCTGTGCTTTTTTTTTCTTTTAATTTGCTGCACTGCTGGAGTTGAGATGGCAGGTTTCCAAGGTCTGTGTGTCATTTTGGTTCATTGGTGTTGAAGTAATTGAGTTCAGGTAATGGCAACAGAAAAAGATTAGTTAAATGGTTTGGGTTTCCTGCTGCGTGCTCTCTCTACGATTAACCCATGCCAACATATCTCCATCTGCGCAAAATGTTAGCTTTATGGAAATAATGGTTGCGGTGTATCTGAATTAATGAAATATTTTTCCATAAAAGTATGGATTTATTGCATTTTTAGAGAATGTAGAATTGCATATGGAGACAGGCGAAAATTACAAGCAGACATCCTGCTATGACCATACAGTGAGGAGATGCAGCACATGCTAAAATGACAGTCTAGCATTCTGCTGAGGGAGATGTCACCCGATTCTGCCATGGTGTTTATCTGCTTGGCAGTCGCTGATCACAGCCTCGCAGCCCCATATGACAGCTTTGCAGGGTAATGTTTGTGATTGGCTTTTCTTTCTGCAGTCACATGACGCGGGATGCAGTCTCAGAGTTCAGGAGAACAGCAGACCCCCTCAGGCAGATTAGCCATCGCAGTGCTTGGACAGTCATGACGTTTTAAGCCTGTTTTGCATTCATCGATATAAATGACAGTCGCCCTGCCTCGATTTACCGTTCACTGCCTGCCTGTGATCTGACCTGCCCTTTGACCTGTGCTGACGTGCTATGACCCGTGTCCTTTGCAGACATTGCAACATTTATCCAGTTTCCTTCTCATTTACTCCGCAATTTGGTGGCATCTCTATGGCTGACTGTGCTCTCTTGCTTCCAGCGCTCCTTTAGGTGATAAACTACAAACTAAAGGTGAAATACCTGCTGGGAGGTCCATCGACACCCTTTCACCTCTGTAAAATATCCCTCAGCAAAAGCTGTAGGATAGGAAATCCATACTTAAGATATAAAATGGAGCAAGCCCTGTTTCTCAGAGAACAGAATGGTGATGTAATGGTGCTTAGCCTGCAGGATCTCGCCTGCCATGGACACTGTCATATGTGTGCACCTGTGTGCATAGTTTTGCATATGTACTGTCTTTGTATTGCAAATGGCTGCGCACAGTCCTCTTAATATGCCTTACAGCAAATGTGCAGACATTGTAATAGAAGCTGATGGCGCCTACTTGTCTTCTTTGTTCCTATTTATTTCTCCCTGTTGGCAAATATTATTTGAACCAAGGTTTTGTATGAATATTGGAAATATTTGGATGGGATTCTAAAATCTCCTGGTCTTTTTTTGCAATGCACATCATTTTATAGTGACATTTTTCCCAAAAGGCTCTTATTATACCTGAGACTGCTAAAAATGGTCCATTACTATCACCTTGAAAATGATGTAAACAACTTACTTGGTGAGAACACGACCTCATTTCTGAATAGGCTCTACACAATTTCTATGGCTACTTCTCTGTAATTGCTGTTAGCTTATAAAAAGCCTCGCTCAGCTCCCCCACGCACATACACTGTAGGTGTGTTTAATAACTGCCCTTCGAAAAGCAAGCTGAACTTTGTGACACCTTCCTTGTCAGGAAGTGGCACATATCGTGGGTTAATTAGCTCCCCCTGACACTATTGGGTGTCACTATTCTCCCCCATGTCTGTTACAGGAAAGGAGTTATCTCTACTGGTCTTTCTCTGCTCTCTGCCATTGCTCAATTGGTCTGGTCTGGTTCTGGCCTGGATAAGCTTGTCTCTTTGTGCCTGCGTTTGGAGCAGTTGCGTCTCCATTAACACGTGGCCAAATGGACTGTGTGCAGCTTCACCAGATGTCTCTGTGTCACTCAGAATCTGGTTACCCCACAGGAAGAACTGTGACTGCTTGCATGGGGCTCAGGCTGCCCACACAATTTCTCTAAGACTCAAAATCTATTAGCGAGATTTCATTCCTCCAGGTGGGAAGTGTGTAGAGAATGTGATTTGCGGCAGTCGGGCTAAAAGTAAAATTGAGGTGACTGCCGTGAAGTGGGGAGAAAACGATGGGGAAATGGTACATGTCTGGGTCTCTGTGCCTTTAGCGGTCATATCAGTACAGAAGGTGTCCGTTTTCTTTTCGTACTTTTTTTGCAGTACATGAACTTAATTTTGCAGTCAGAAATTAAGGCCATTCTTCTTTCTTCATCCCTATCCAATAGAGCAGATTTTATATGATTGTCTCAGATCAAGGCTGCTTTTTTACTGTCACAGTGATCCATCTGAGGAATGTATGCCGCCATTTCGGCTCCTGAAATGGGAGAGAAAGAGCTGCGTTTCCTTCTGTACTGGCCTTGAGAAATTGAAGAGCAAAGAAAGGGGATGAAACACACTACTTCTGTTTCCCTGGCAACAGCTGCTCAGGCTCCCTTGTCGCCGCGGAAACCAGCTTCCTTGGAAGACGGGCGTTTCACAGCTAACACACCGTGCGCTCAGAGGGGTGTAGAGTTGAGTCATTGACTCCACCTCGCTTTTGTGCCCAGCATACCGCCACACCCAATTTTTACTGAATATGTTTGGGCATTTCCTCTTAATTTCTTAATGACATTATATGCAAATTAATTTGTAAGTATAGTTCAGTAACAAACTAACACATTTCTGATGGAAAAGACTACATGAACCGTCTACTGTATCATTGTTTTTATAGTCTGGTAAGGTACTGTATGAGCTGCCAGAACAACACTGATGAATAATTACTTGTGATGGGCTTTGAAGAGTTGCACAAACATTAAAGATGCCTTTTGCTCCCATCCGTATGTAGTCTTTGGTCATTAATTGTACCTTGGAGTGGATGAATTCAACTGTGATTTATGGGTAATAAAGGAGTGATAGAAATGAATTGATGAAGCCAACATATTTTCATAAATTTTAGCTACATGCTCATCCTTTTTTTTTTTTTTTTTTTACACTTTAGATTTTATTTCCTCTATTTACCCAGTTGGCTTATTACACTGAAATTGGCAGTGTTGTTTAACATTTGCATATAATTTATACTAACAACTACGTAATTCTTTCCTGGCCGTTGTTTTTCTACATTACTATGAGAAGAATTCTAGCCACGGCACTGTCCTGCTAGTTTTTCTTCTGTTGTTATCTACAAGTACATGTTAATGGTTGCTAGTTCTTCTCACCTTGTTGCAAAAGATGTTTAATATTTGTACAAATGTTAATCTAATCTTACCTGGACATCCATGATATTTCCATATTTGAACTTGCGAGGTGTATTTGTGATTTATTTGAAATGAATTGTGTATTTCTCACAGAAACACTCACGAGGGCAGATGCTCCTTGACATGGTGTGTGAACATCTCAACCTGCTGGAGAAGGACTACTTCGGTCTGACATTCCTTGATGCTGACAACCAGAAGGTCTGGACTCAATGCTACCATTCCCCGCTCACTTGCTCTCTCTCTCTCTCGCTCTCTCTCTCTCTCTCTCTCTGAGAGATTAGAGTTCATATTCCAATCATTACATTCAGTTCCTTTGTGGGCCTTTGGTAGAATCAGCTTTTTAATTTTCAAGCTAATTTGGCACGAATTTAATTTTGTCAGTCAAGGAACTGCTTGCTTGCAAATTATTTGCATGAGACATGGCTCCGTGGGCGATGAAATTGGAAAATAAATTGACATTAACACAAAGGTTTTGTTATTATTCAGTTATTTGTTTTTCCATTTGAGATGTGCTCTTCTGTCTCCTCAACATTTTTTTTAATAAGAATTATCGGGGCTGGATTTATAGTCGTTGTAGTAATTACACAGCTCAGAGGAATTTTACCATGAGAAAGCATTTGATAGCCTTATACACGTATGTTGCAGCTTTGAGGTCGAGATGTCAATTGCTGCAGTACCTTTCTGCCATTGTTGCTGAATAAATAACTGCAAGCCCAGACCACAGAAATGTGATCACAAGTTTCAAACTCAGCGCTTTTTTTATGCGTCCGCACGAAAGCGAGTGTAAGCATATTGCAATCTTCTAAACTGGTATTGTGCTGTATTGGCTGGGTGTACGTTACCACCAGTGTCACAATGTTTATCCAACATGTAGCGACGGTTGCCCACAGTGAGGGACTGAGGTGCTGGTGTACATTGTGAACTTGTGAAGCTGGAATAGGTTTAAAACAGATGGAGGGTGTTCAGGAGTGAGTAATACGCCAGGCTCTCGCAGCACTCAGAGTGATGCTGGGAAGCTGGCTTTCACTTTGATCTGGTGAAATGTCCCTATTGAAAGGTGCAGACCCTGGTCATCACAGTTGAGCGCCCCCCTTCAGGTGCTTGATGACCTCAAGCACAGCGTCGGCTACATAATAGAAATGTTATCCTTGGTTCTCCTTCCCGTTGTGTACCGAGGACATCATTTCCAGTCGATTTGGGGTAACTACAGTACTGTGCAAAAGTCTTTGGCGCCCTGCACTTTTTAAAATTTAAATCTGTATTATATGTTTACTTTTTGATTCCATATTAGAGTTCCTGAAGATAAAAAGTAAATTTGAAATTCCAAATGGCAATTTAAAGAAAGGTTTCATAAATAAATGTTTTTATTCCATTAAAATAGTCGATACAGATATTATAGTCTTGACAGAGCCTTGATGTCACCATCATCATGGCTGTTTGTAATTTCTTGGAGGGACAGACGCAAGTGAGACAGTCGGTCTGCAGAAGAATGGTGGCAGATTTTTCAATCTGCTTAGAACAAGCAAACGCCAATCATCTTATAAAGCTATAGCGCAACAGGACAGTGTCCCAAATTTTTTGGCAAAGGGTAGTTGCACCAAATATTGATTTGATTCAGGTTTTAACAGGTTACAGCTCCGTATAGTGCATGTCTCAGTTATTAGAACCTTTTTATTTCATCATTTTTGCAAGCATATTTGCCCAACGAAATAACTATAAATGTGCGTAAGACTTTTGCACAGTACTGTATATTTCATTGCGGTCGCATGAGCTGTGACGGACCTGCCAATGCCAAATGGGGGGAATCCATATGTGCTGTTCTCAATCGGCCGCTGGACTGAAAGCTGTTCCTTACTGGGGAATGGGCTCTGCCGCGGCGTATCTGGTGTCAGGGTTTTAGAATTTTACGGTGCCCCGAACCCATGGAGAAAGATCATTCCAATGACGAGGTGCTCTTTGACTTGGCTAGATATCAAGTGAATTCAGACAGATAATTAATGGTCAGAGCTCATTAATTTCCTGAGTGGGCTGATTAGGCAGCAGGAGAACCTGTAGCTCCATGTCCAGGTTGTGGGTGATTTAGCATTAGTGGACGGATAGGTGCTCTGGTAGATGTGGACAGCTTTATGCAGGCATAATTCTCATATCTTTGTCGGATTCACTTCCCTGAATGCACACCAGTGGCCACAATCCAGGCTGCCAAAAAGACCTTTGGCACAAGTGAGTGCTTAGGTCATGCCAATTCAATTAGATTCACTAAAAGGATGTTAGTGTTGGACTAGTGCTATAAAGCATGGAACATAACTTTAATAATTATAGTAGTAAATCATCATAATAAAATATAATATATATGTATATAGGGTGTTAATCATGGATGTCGTGTACCTATATGGTTTAATCTGGTTTCCCACTAGTGTCAGCGTTGGCACCATGCTTTCTTGTGCAGAAGAGATATAAGCAAATGCTTGGCTGAATGGCTTCATGCTTTCAGCATGTGTTTATACTAATGTCTGGTACTGCATCCACCATGTTTGGTTCACCTGGGTCAAAGGTCAAGGCCACTGGATATGAAAATGTGTTTTATTTTGTGCAGACAAGATCTCAGCCTCCGCTCTGCGCACGGGCTTTATATTTTAGGGATGTGTTTACACCAATGTCTACTTGTGCATCTACTATGTTCACTTGGGTCAAAGGTCACAGGATCCATGCTCTCACTTTGGGCAAACTCTTTTAAATGATCTTCAAAAGAGGACTTTCTCTAGTTATCAATGAATGGGTTGCGGTATCTCTTTGATAGTGTAAGGTGAGAGGGATGAATGGCGTTGGTGGTGGTGGTGGTGGTGGTGGGGGGGGAGGGGGGGGGGGTGTGAGCCCATCCTTGATGTTTTAGGACCCTGGAAGCAGTTGATGATGAGGCCCCTGCTTTTGGAGTGACTGTAGAGGAGCGTATGTTTGCCTCTACTCTGATCCCCTTGAGCTTGTTCTTTTCTTCTCTTTCAACCAGATGGTAAACTCTGTCACTGGAAAAAATACTTTCAGCAATTAGAGACACTCTGTGAGTTTGAGGTGGAGTGTGAAATATCATGTTTGATTCAGCCCCGTTGTGAATTCTCGGTCTTGTCTTTCAGAATTGGCTGGACCCCTCAAAGGAGATCAAAAAACAGATGCGTGGTGAGTGTGATCCCTAATAACTCACACACACACACACACACTCGCGTGCACATCCACTCGCGCACAGGCACACACACACACACACACACACACACACTCACGCACACACACTCACACCAGGTGTGTGCACGCACACAGGCATGCAGACGCACAAACTTGCAAGGAAAGAGCTACATCGAATGCATTATATTATGTAGCATTGTTGCATTTCGTTTAGTGGAAAATGTATGAGACCCAATAGACTGGTTTTGCGTGGGCTCATTTAGACAGATATACAATGGTATTAATAATGTCTGTCGACTGCAGAAGCGAAAGCCATTTTGTCTCTTTGCTTGTGGTCGGGGCTATTTTCTGTTATTTTTCATTCTGCAATTGAGCAGTGTATAATAAGCGGTCCCTTGCGAGAGGAGAGGGTGAGCAGCGTTGACAGTGTTTCATGATGAAGTCTTTCGCTCAGACTGACCTTCAGTCACTATTATTGACACCGGAGGAATCTGTAGAGACGCATGAATACACGAGTAGACTTTTAACCGCACCTTTGGCCTGGAAACTGCGGATCCAGCATGTCAAACACTTCCTGTCACATCTCTCCTATCCATCTCTCCCCAGCTGCTGCTTGGCATTTTGCCTTCGCTGTCAAATTCTACCCACCCGACCCCGCTCAGCTCACCGAGGACATCACCAGGTAAATGTGAGCCTGCCCTTCTCATCTCAACAACGCCTTACGGTCACCCACTTCACCTTAATTCAACGTCCTCATCTGACTGTAATGCCTGCGACATTACTGAAGCATGTCTAAAGCTGTGCATCTTTTAATTGGGGATCTTTTTCAGGCGTATGTTGAGCTATATACAACACATTTCATGAATGGCAACAATTATAACATCACTGAGGAAAGATAATTCGTTTCTTTATGAATATCTGAATTCCACCATTTATGAAATGTATGCAGTTTAGCCATATTAAAAGGGAAACATTGCATTTTACTGAAAATCCCTGGAACAGTGTGATGGACCGCCTGGGGACTCCCGGCCCCAGTTCGAGCACCCCTGGGGTTTTCTGCAGCTTTTCCAAAAAACACCTCACCCACCAGGCTCACGTCCCAAGCTGCTTCCTTCGTAACTTGAAAAATATTCATGGCTTCTCTGACTGTCACCCTGTCAGTGCAGAAGTCTGTTTAGTAGCTGCCTCTGGTGCAGTGAGTGCTCAGTCAGAATAGATAATACTTTATTGATCCCTTGGTGGGAATTAATCTTTCCTCTGGCTACAGACAGTGAAAGTTATAAAGCAATGGACACATTATTCATAAAACTCTATAAACTAATGCAAAGAGGCCCTTAGGCAGCAGGTCAGAAGGCCTGCTTTTGCCCCTTTCTGCCCTGTTGGAATAAAACGCACTGCGGCGTGTTGCTGGGTTTGGTCAAGCAGGCATTTTGGAGCATGTCTCTGCTGAGTCTGGTGTACAAAGCTTCATTCTTCCCTGCGGCAGGTACTACCTGTGTCTGCAGTTAAGGGACGACATACTGTCGGGCCGCCTGCCCTGCTCCTTCGTCACGCACGCCCTCCTGGGCTCCTACGCCGTGCAGGCCGAGCTGGGTGACTACGACCATGACGAGCACGGCAGCGATTATGTCAGTGACTTCCGCTTTGCTCCAAACCAGACGCGTGAGCTGGAGGAGAGAGTGATGGAGCTTCACCGTAACTACAGGTATATCAGTTTTACCTCAGCTAAGCGTTCGTCCAACCAGGGCGATGTCTGGGACTGGTAGATCGTAAAACCTGTCACTGATTCTCCTTAGTGTGGCCTGTTAGCATTTTAGAATTGGACTGTTAGTGATTGCTCGATGTGGCAGTATTATGGGCTACAAAGGGACACTCTGTGCTACATGCTAGCTTTGCGATGACAATGAACAGAAGTCAATGGACAAAGTGCAAATTGGCTTTTTTAAGCCTTGGTCTATTGACATCCATTAATTATCATCATAAAGATAGCATGTAGCATGGAGTGTCCCTTTAAAGGAAAAAAAAAGCTTCTAACTGTAGCAAACAAAGGTTGTGCCCACTGAAGCAGTGAACTGAACTGATGTGTGGACCGAGGCAATAATGACGTTACTGTCTCATGGAGTTACATTATCCAGTGCATATTATATGTTCACAAATGTTGCGGACCTCCTCCAGGTACCAGGCCGTACATATGAAGGTTATGCTACGCCGAGTGTTGTCTCAGTTTCAGTTAGAGGCTGTGTTAAACACAGTGTTTACCCTCAGCGGGGTAGAGCTAGGGCCGGGCTTAGTTCACTTCACTGGCACACGGTTCGGTTCTTTCAGAGCTGCATCAGGCACCTGCTGTGTATTTAGCAGCCTAGCACATTATTAGGCAGTGGAGAATTCCCCTATTCATAATGGCTGCTCTTTGTTGTCTCTGCCCAGGGGAATGACTCCTGCGGAGGCAGAAATTAACTTCCTGGAGAACGCCAAGAAACTGTCCATGTATGGGGTAGACCTCCACCACGCCAAGGTATATTCAAGGACGTGTTCCTTATGTGTGTGTGCATGTGCATGCATGTATATATGTATGTGTTTTTGCATGAGTGACTGTTTGTGTGAATCGCATGCATGTGATATGCATATATGTAATCCTTTGTGTGTGAGGGTGCATACAAGTGTTATTCATTTGAGTATATGTCTGTACATGTGATTACGTGGGTGTATATGTATGCAGCATGTGTGATTTTAAATGTTTGTGTGGGTCAGTATGTGTGCGGTGTGTGTTTGTGTGGGTTGCATGCATGTGATGTGCATGTATGCCATCATTCGTGTGTGAGGGTGTATACAGGTGGTATACATTTGAGTGTATGTGTGTACATGCGATTATGTGGGTATATATGTATGTGGTATGTGTGAATGTGTATGTTTGTGTGGGTGTGTATTTGTGTGGTATATGTTTGTGTGAGCATGTGTGTGTGCCTGTGTGGGTGTGTAACATGACGGGCTCACTGATGTCGAGTTATGCTTCCCCTGCTACTCTGTGCTTCATTCCCCTGGTGCTGCCTGTCTGACAGGACTCTGAAGGGATTGACATTATGCTGGGAGTTTGTGCCAATGGGCTGCTGATATACCGGGATCGGCTGCGGATCAACCGCTTCGCCTGGCCCAAAATCCTCAAAATCTCCTACAAGAGGAGCAACTTTTATATCAAGATTCGTCCGGGAGAGGTAAGAGCTAGAAGAGATAGTGCGATTGCGGAGCTGTGCCTCTCTATGATATCCATCAGAAAAATAAAAATCCATATATCTATTTCGATGCCATTTCAGTCCTTCTGTAGTGAATGTGATGACCCAATCTCAGGACTATGAACTGATGGCAACACAAGAACATATTACTTTGCCACAAGAGATTGAATCTCAGAAGTGCAGTTGAGTGCAAAAACATGGAGCAGAAATGCTGCTGGTGGCCATTTGGGGAACTGAGGGTGCTGAGTTTAATGCTGGTGCTTTAAGACATAATGGTATGAGACTGGGACATGTTGAGTATGTGGGTTATGGGGGTTTTGGAGAGCTGATGCTGTTGAGTGGCAGTCCGGTGGCTGATGGTGAATAAATCTGGCTGTTTGTTAGGAGGATGTGGGGTTCAGGGGGGTGCGGAGAGCTTTGAGCTGGGAAGGGAGCCATTTTTTCAGTTCCGGAAAGTTGTCGGTCAGCACAGCGTGCTCACTTCCTGTGCTACTGGCCCTGTTATTCTGCTCCAGCGAGACACAGGAACTCACAGTGCGTCTGTGACAGTGAAGAGAATGAGGGCCTTTAGCACAGCGCAGCTGTCAGAACGCGCAGTAAACAAGAGTAAAAGTATAAATATACACCCGCAGTAATGCCATGCTTTTGCCTGTCTTCTGCTCTGTAAAATGTGATTTTTCTCACGGCCCTAGAGTCTGTCTGGCGGTCGTACTGCTGTGATTTTCTTCAGTGTAAAACATATTTTTTGGAAATTAAGTCTCATTGTAAGCAGGATGTTTCATTATTCATA
Organism: Gymnothorax javanicus; assembly: GCA_029692085.1. Classification (NCBI taxonomy): domain Eukaryota; kingdom Metazoa; phylum Chordata; class Actinopteri; order Anguilliformes; family Muraenidae; genus Gymnothorax; species Gymnothorax javanicus. The sequence continues at coordinate 38,109,224 of CM056202.1, forward strand.
GCAGAGGAGTATTTTTTTTTTCTAGCTTCGTGTTTGAAATGAAGCCATTTGTACACTCATTTATAGGCATATCTGCGCATTGAATCCAAGGCCACAAATGTGGCCACTTGAACAACTGAAGTATAATGCATGCAAAGAAATGAATGGTGATCAGCTTCACTTGATGGGTATAGTGGGGTAATATGGATTTTTATAAGAGTCTTTTAAGCATTTTATTGTTCATTAGTTTTCCTGGTGTTCTCTCAATCAAAGGTCAAATGTTGCCCTTTCCTTTTTTTTATTTTAGCATTTTACGTTAGACAATTCTCTGTTGTCTGCAGAACAAAGTTTTGAAGCTTGTTCAGAAAAGCCTTTAGCATTTCCAGCCAGTTTGCAGTCTCTCATTCCCTCTCCTCATTAACTGTGCGCTGTTTCGAGTGCATGGCGAGTCAGTGAGAATTAGATTCTGCTCTAAGAGGCAGCCACATTGCGACACAACGTGAAAGATGGCACCCAAAAGCAAAAGCTGTTAGCACTGGGTTGTACTATGCAAATTAATCCCCTGTGACATCAATAGGGTCACAGAATTGTATTGATTATATTCTTGAATTTGATTTGTTTGGAATGGTACAACAGTGCTGAGACAATTTGGTGAACATGTTCTGTCAGCTGTTAGGTAATAGCTGGACCAAAGTACATATGTAAGGGTATGATATGGGTGATTTTAATGATATTAAACTTGAAGAGTATGTTGCGATTATTCACTCCCTTGTATTTGACTCCCATAATACCAGCAAATGCGGTATTATCTTCGTCCTCTTATGAAATAGCTCATCACAGTTGTGGTGCACTAGAAGCTCATTGTGTCAAATTTCATGCAACAGACACATATTTCGTACAAACACGTATTTATTAGCACAATTATCACATATGATCATTTCATCAAACCAGCAAGTGCTTCTCTGCCGAAATAAAATATTCTGTGAGTTAACTATGGGAATAATTTTGGGAGAGAAATTGGAGGAAGTTTTCAAGAAGTGGCATTCAACTGTTCTTTTGTTAGCTTGTTTATGGTATGTTCAAAGTACTCCTGTAAACACTAGAAATGATCATTTTATGTTATTATGTTTCATTGTATCCCTGATCATAAACACAGAAGGCAAGCATTGATTCTGTTGGAATTCTGCTGATTCATGTAGCCTATTTTTAACGACTGACACCCAGCCAACCCGAGCAGGATGGGCCCCCCTCTCTATCAGGGTTCTTCCCAAGATAAACTCCCATCAGGGAGTTTTTTTCTCTCCACTGTTTTAGTGCTTTTTCTTCCAGCTGAAGACTTTTATATGCCTCAGTTCCTCAGTTATTGTGAGGCTTGGCTCTGTCTTTTCCCAGTTATGTCTTGTTTTCCTGTAAAGCATCATTGTGAAAGTCTAAAATGGCTGGGAGATAACCCAGGCTCTCTCATCCGTCCCCTCCCCTCATGCAGTACGAGCAGTTTGAGAGCACCATCGGCTTCAAGCTGCCCAACCACCGAGCTGCCAAAAGGTTGTGGAAGGTCTGCATCGAACACCACACCTTCTTCAGGTGGGCCATTTATCTATCTCTGCCAGCACACAGCACACAAATTCTCAAAGCCCCTTCCCTCACGCAGAGCATAGTCCTCAGACTGATGTTTTCTTGTGTCAGATGCAATGCACTGATGCAATTCCATTCCTATAAAGTGACTCTCCTTCCCATAGCACTGCTCACTGCATTGTTATGAAATTGTTGGAAAAGGTTCAAGGATATTGTTGCAGGCAATATTTTCCTCATTGATCGGGGTTTCTCACTGATTTCTCTACCAGGGACCACACTGGAGACTTATGGGGGGGAATGTTTTGCCTGTCCTCCCCCAGCTATTGTGTATTTATACTAAAATTGTACATTATTTTTGTGTGTGTGTGTGTGTGTGTGTGTGTGTGTGGGGGGGATACAGAACATTTTAAGAGGGCTAACGTCAGCCTAAAATAGGCCCAATTACACCCCAGTTCTGTACTATCCTTGTTTTGTTTTCCTATTGCCATCTGTAATGGTGGTCTGTTCCAGTTTATTTGATATACTTCCATTCAAGCTTTCACACAGTTATGATTCATGCTTGTATGTGGGGAGACACACAGTACATAACAGTGCACAGTGCCGAGGGACTGAACTGCCTTTGCTGTGTTCACTTGCTCTAGTTTGATGACTTGTATTGAGAATGAGTATTTTGTTTTGGTTGTCCTAGTCATGTTTTTCAAAGGGCAAAGGGTATTTTGTTGCCCTGTTTGTTTTTAACTAGCAATTTTATTTTGATGCTGTCATTTTGGACTGGTCTCTCAGAGGAGTTCCTGTCTGTAAAATATAAAAAGATAATAGTAAATTCACAGTGCAGAATATGTTCCTGTATTTTTGATTTGTCACCCTCCGCCTCCCTTTCCACACACTTACCTCATTCCTATAGGCTAGTGTCTCCAGAACCGCCACCCAAAGGCTTTCTGGTGATGGGCTCCAAGTTCCGCTACAGCGGGCGCACGCAGGCCCAGACGCGCCAAGCCAGTGCTCTGATCGATCGGCCTGCGCCACATTTCGAGCGTTCCGCCAGCAAGAGGTATCTGCTGTCCCGCAGCCTGGATGGAGGTGGGTAGTGCTGAAGGATTCCCCGCACCCGCCCCCCGGCGTAATGCTCGCCCATCTCTGTGTCCACACTAATTCCGCACTAGACCCCACTAACACTGTTCACACCACACTAACCTAAACCCCTCTCGCAATGACTTTACTCAACCCCACTAACTACACTAATTTCAGCCCCTCTAGCTATGGGACATTAACAGTGGGAACTGTCTTCAGGTGTACTTGGTCATGGCTCTAGCATCAGTGTTTCACTTAATAAAAATTATGTCAGTAAATGGTCACATTTAATTTGATTCAAATCACCTTTAACAAAAGCACAATATCCAATTATGTTAAGAATAATGATCTTCATTCCGTGTGCTACATATGTTCTATGTCATCAAGTCCACACGTTGTTATCGCCCGCCCCCAAGTGCGACGGGGGATATTGGATTGGGGTCTGTCCGTCCTTCCGGACCAAAATGGGGACAAGATTTCTCTGAAACTGTTACAACTAGATGCATGAAATTTTGTATGCTTAATTAGCTACTCATGATCTATGTATTACTCATGATCTACGTATAGTTCGAAAATGGACGTCAAAGCTTATTTTTTTACTGAGCCCTTGATCATGGCGGGGAATAGTGATGACACTGTCGTCTTGTTTTAATTGTTTTCATATAACAGGATTGGTGTAGTTTTTTTTTCTCTTTAAATCGCTATTATAAAATGGGGGTAAAATGCAAGCATATGCTATTGAGCATCTGTAGGTTACAGCAGATGCTTTTATCTGAAGACAGTGGGATTTTCCCCTCTGCTCCTGCTGCCCTATAGCATGGCCCTTGGGTGTGCGGTGTCCTGCTTCCCTGTCCCGCCCCTGTCCTGCCCTGTCCTATCCCCTGCTCTTCCTCTGACACCTCTGACCAGCAGAATTGTCCCGCTCAGCCTCTGTCCTCGGCGAGAACCAGGACGGCCTATCCCAGCGCAGCGTCAGCGAGCGGCATCCCCGGCCCTCAGGTTCGGGGGATGAAGAGAGTGACACCTTTGACCAGACCCTTACCCAAAACCAGGATAAGATCCAGGATGAAAACCAGGAGGGTCTCATCACGCCCACCAAAAAGAAGGAAATAAAGGTAGGTCACAGCAGGCCTATTGCAGGTGGCTACGTTAGATCTCTAAAGGACCCAATCTTCTCAAATCTATTTCTGTGAAAGGTGTGCAATTTGCTGAATGTCACTGTGATACTGATTCACTAACGTCAGCCTGTGTGAGGAATTGGTCTTCGCCTGCTGTTTCTCCTGCTGTGAATGGTGCTCATTTGAGCATCTCTGCCACTTCGCTGTGAAGATGTTTCCCATGGAGATCGATCTTAGATGAGTTAGCACTCTCCTGACACCCAGCTGGGTTGACATGATCTTCACTGCTGCATTTTTTTTCCTCCTTTCGCCTTACTTTTAACTGGAATGTCAGAGAGAAGAGCCGCCAACGGATGGCTTCAAACAGGAGGTACTTCCTGTCTCTGAAAATACTATTTCCTGTCTGTGCCGAGTCCACTTCCTATTTCTGTTTCTGTGGACCACTGTTTGTCCTGTGTCCACTATCCCTCCCTTGATATCCCTCGATATCCTTCCTCCGAGATCACTCAGCTTATCCGAAATTGTTTCTATTTTTGCCATGTTGGTATTTTGAAAGTGCAGCAATTGTGTTTTTGTCGTTTGTATGGTTTTTGGCAGAAACTAATCCCTCAGTTTTATTTTTCTTCCAAAAAATATTTTTCATGTCCATTGAGATGGATGAATAATTGTTGTTTGTCCAAAGGTTTGCAGAAATTTTAGATGAAGCAGCCAATGTCTGAGATATAGCTCACCTGTACTGTAGTAGTATTAACTGATGAATTCCAATCGCAAGTATGCTTGATGACAATGAAAGCGCAGTATTATTATTATAATTATTTTTTTTTGGTTGTTGATTCATTCAGTTTTATTTTCTTTTACAAAACAGTGACAATGTGGCGCAATGTGTTGGAAACAGGGCTTATAAATTTGGTATTCCAAGCAGTTACTGGTTGAAGCCCTGCTCTCGTAGCCTTGAGCAAAATGCTGTGATTGCTTCAGGACACCTTCCAGGTGTCTAAAGGCGAAGTACGTGAGCAAGCTGTGGGTAGGATTGTCTCCTCGGTGCAAGTCAGGTGTAGCTGGCAGTCGTGAGGTTAATAACATGCGTGGTGATTGATATTCTCCTCGATTATCCAGTCATACCCTTTGTGTCTGGAAAACCAGTGATAGTCTTATGTTGCTTCCGTTTCTGCGTGATACGCACATAATTACTGGTATTAATTCAGTAACTATTTTTACGTATGTTGACCAAAGTTTAAAGTAAAGTCCCATCCCATGCCAAGTATTAAAATAGACTGTCATTCAAGCAATAAATTTTGCCGCTTAATTAAATAAATGCTTCGGGACAAGAACTAGTCCATTAATTAATGTTCTAAGTAGACACATTAGAGATGAAAGGAAAAGTTTGAGTAGATGCTAGAAAGTTTTTGAATTATAAAAGCAAGATACTAGTGGAAAAAATTTGCTTGTTTTAGATCATTGTTTGTGTGACTATTTTTTACCCCAATGAACTTTTTTGAACTTTTTAAAAACCCCATTAAATTTTCCACCTCTGCTGTATTGATACGTAAATATTGGCAATCTTCTTCAATCATCATTATCAAGACCTTAGAAAAAATAATACAAGTATATGACAGGTTTATTCTTCAACACTAAGGAAACCCTGTTGAGTGTTTTCATGGAACTTGACATCCAAAGTGATATTACTGCAGGGTAAGAGATTGAGCTGCCAGCGAATTGCCATTTTATTTCTCTCTTTTTTTTTTTGACTGAAATGAGGAACAGAGTCCATGTTCCCTGACTGATTGAGGTGACAGTAAGGAATTGATTCTCCTGAGGGGAAGGCCTTAACTGTCATTGAAATTCTCTGCAGCTGTGCAAAGGCATCTAGTGATCAACCTGATCTGTCCGCTCTCCTCCATCTTCTCTTTCCTGTAGATGGGAATCTAACCCAGACTAATTCCCAGACCCCACTTACTTGATTTTCTCTGAGACTAACCCTGCTGCTAATGTGCATGAATTTCTACTAACCCCGCCTTTTCTCTTTAACCCCTTGCTGACAGAGGGAGGATGCTGAGTCACCTGTTGACTCTAAACAGGAGGTATCTTGTACTTAGTGACCTGTGTTTGTTTGTATTTGTGTAGTGTATTTCTGCATTTACATATATGTTTCTTTGTGATTAAATCGTTTGAGGCAATTCTTATTTATCTTATTAGCAGATAAAGTAACTGTGATTAACAAGGAATTCCTTTGATTGTCCCCCCTCAGTTATGAAGCACGCTAAAACGCAGCACTCATACTCAGTAAAAAAGCATGTTTGGTCACTTGCTTTCTGTTGTAGTGTAAGTATTTTGCAGATATCAGAGGCAGATGCCTTACTAATGTGGCAAATCCTTTAATAGGTATGGCCATCCATAGTAGCAGCAATATTTGGGATGTCTAAGTGATCTTAATCAGTGTCTGGCAGACAGATCCATTGGCTTCTCTTTTGCACTGTGTCATCTCTTGCTGGGAAACTATCCATTTGTCATTTGATTTCCTTCTATTTACGCTCATGCCGTTTAGGGATTTACAAAGCAGACTGTAAATTGCGTAATTTGTTGAAGCTGTCCATCTGAACTATATTTTGCTTGCCAAAAAGTTATTGGGGAAACACCTGGCTATCTCCTTTTATTGCCACCAAGAAACTGCAGCTTTGGCTTATTTTTTACTAGTGTATATTTTATTGGACATACTTAAACTTGAGCGGTGTAGTGTATGGAACAATCAGCAGCATGCGTACGTTGGCGAGTGTCCGTGTGTGTGTGTGTGTGTGTGTGTGTGTGTGTGTGTGTGTGTGTGAGTGTTATGTGTGTGTTTGCTTTGTCGTTTTCTGGTTTTATTATGTATGGTTGTGGTATGTTTGTGCATTTGGCCGTGGACTGGTCCATTTCACTGTTCCTGGGGTCGGTAGCCTAAATCAGTCTCTCTGTCTGCCTCCCCTCTCGACTTACTGGCTGTGGCCTTCCTTTTTGTCTCTGCCCCCCACCCTCCTTAATCCTGCCCCCTAACCCTGCCTTTCCCTGCCCTGCTATGCCCTCGCTTAACCCGCACTGCCCCTCTCCCAGTTGGACCCGGATTCCACCCCCCGGCACAAGGAGGTACTGCTCTCAGTTCTGTCCCTGCTGTCTATGACTCTCACCACAGACATGTGCTACGAGCCTCTGTTGTGACAGGTGTCATGACTCAGCGCTGGCACTGATACCGGCCTCGAAATTTTGATCCACTCATGACATAAACCATTAAACTGCGGTGGCTGCTCCATTGATATATGGCTGGATTTGTCTACCAGCATACATATTCTACACCTGAGGTCTCAATCTGAAATCCTGGAGGGTCACTGTGTCTGCTGGTTTTCGGATTGTTCCTCCACTCGAGTGCATAATATAAGCCACTAGCTGTGTTTCCATCCAACCGTATTGCAAATCAAGGGCGTAGGTTTAATGTGAGAATTGGTAGGGAGACATATGCGAGTGCTCATAGCGCACGAGCTGGAAAATTTTTGTAAATCTGAGTACAGATACTGCCTTTTCTGTGTACGGAAATTATCCGAATGAGTGTTTCTTTGTTTTTTACTGTGTGATGCTAAGCAAACTGCCTCCATAATCTTAATAGATAGATGCCACATACATAAACTTCCGTTTCTATTTTGTTGCCATCCAAATACTTTTGATTTGATTTTCGAATACAAGTTTACAACTGTTACTAATGTTATGAACATTTATTATGAAGGTTATCAATTTCGAACAATTGAAATACTCTTACCAATTCATAAGTTTTATTAGAGAATGTTGGGGCGCCCCGGTGGCTCATCGGTGTAAGCATGCGCACCATAAAAGGCTGTGGCCTTCCTGCGGTGACCCGGTTCGATTCCAGCTCGGGTCATTTGCCGCATGTCTTCCCCATTCTTCTCCCCAGCTTTCCTGTCTCTCTCTACTGTGTGATTATCAAATAAACGAGAAAATCCCAAAAAATAATCTTAAAAAAAAGAGAATGTTAAAATCATTATATGCAATTTATGTCTATTAAGCATCTCTCTGTGCGGTAACGTGACTGCAGCCGAGATAAACACATCGAAATGGACCACTGACTATCTGTGAATTGGACAAGCCGCAAACCGAGCGTTAGATTATGTTAGATTTACGATTTACGATAACTTGTTTCTTTCATTTTCCCCACTGAGGCAAATTTGGTCGAGACATTTTGACTTTCAAATGTTTTATTTGCTGAACATCATGAAACTAACTTTAATGCTTTCCCTATAATTCCATACTATAATTCATAATTAGGACTTCACCTGAAGCTCTGATACACTTGTATCCTGAACAGCTTGCTGACGTGGTTCCTGCATACAAAATTATACATTAATAATAGCTCCATCGCGGGATTTCTAGAGTGAAATTCACCTCATAATTTGATATATCCCCCGTGTTATATCTACAGCAGCTAGCAACCTGACTACTAGCCAACATGTGACAGAAACCAGGTTTAGTTCGCTAGTAGAAACTAGCGAACGTGATTAACTAACATTAATTGACATTATTTTCCAATAAAAAGTAACTTTAGGTAGCTAGCAAGTTTTCACTGTTGTCGCTAATTTCTGACTAGTTAGTTTGATCACGTACGCCCTGGATGGTTTAAAAAAAAAGCTTCTCATGTTGCCGCTAGCTCGGGAGCTAACAAACTGAAATTATATTATGGTTAGCTATGGAAAGGTACTGCAAGCACACTTAGTTATGAAAGTGGCAGTTAGCAAGCCTGCTACAGTGCTTAACTGCACCGATTCAAGTTCCCAACATTACGCTTGATGATAAAGATGATAAAAGCAAGATGATAAAATCGAGTTCACTGAAATATTGGCTGAGATGGAGAATCCAGGGGTCATAAAGTAAAAATCCAGCCAGGTTTTTCTCCTTCCCACAGAATCATCTGATCATTGACATTGGCTCAATCTCCTGTCAGAAGTAAATCCAGGTGGTTGGAATAAAGTTCTGGGGAGGATTTTTACTTTCTGAACCTGGATTTTCCACCTCTGAATATTGGTAGGGACAATCTGGCTTCCCAAAATATTGGTAGGGACATGTCCCTACCATCCATACACGAACCTACGCCCTTGTCGCAAATCTTAAGCAAATTTTTGTAAATGCAGCAAAAGGAATTCACATTTCTGTGTGTTTCCATCCTATACAGTTATGTTTCACAAGCTAAGCCATAGGCGCCGTTAGGTGGCACTAATTCTCGAGTCAGTTGCCATTGCCTCTGCAGAGGAAGACGCGATGATGTCAATTAGCGCGACGAATGAAGAGGAAGACAAACGGGAAAGCTGGTGGTGAAAACGAAAGAAAGTGGCAGAACAGAGAAGGGAATGGAAACTATTGAGCAAATAACATTCCAGATCTGTGGTCTTGGAAGAGTTATAATAGCTGCAATGTCTGCTTATTTGGCCGTGTTAAGAGCAGTTCAGAGACACCAGAGAAGGCTTGCTGTGGCGTAGTTACTAAACGTCATCATTTTTTCGCAAAACTTGTTCGCTGACCCGTTTCCGCTGCACTAAAGCGCATTTGTCTTTATCAATACGGCTAATTTTTCCCCCTTCTTGCGCAAAAGAAATTGATGTGATATTTCGAGTTGAGGCGCATTTTGGGCGTTTCTACTCAGGTTTTTTGAAGCGAAAATTCAAAATGCGCATTGAAATGGGAGGATGGAAACATGACTACGGATTGTCTAAGGAGTCTACACGCTTAGTTTATGACGCCTGAAATAGCCGCTGATTGAATGGAAGTCTAAAAATCCTGCAGACTCTGCAGCCCTCGAAGAAGGGAGCTTGAGACCTCTGTTCTACAGCAATGTCCTCAAAGAGCAATGACAACAATTCATAATTTTAACATGGGGATCCACATTCTCATTAAAACAGGACAGGTAGTGCAGAATCATTTGTGGACTTTGGTGTTGCGTCACATGTCAGGAGACTCGGAGGGAACATAGACTAGATAATTACGATGCAGTCGCAAACAACGCAGGTCTAATTTACTTGGAGATCTCACTGAAATTGAACACATTAGTGTCAGGGACTGAACAAAAAAGATGTGCTGTTTTTTGTCTGTAATGATAATATGCCTATTATCATTCAGCTGCTCCTTTGTGCGTATCGAAATCGTTTTCCTGTGGTCAGTTGCATGTCGAAGCGTAGAAGTTCAATGGGATGTGCGATATCTGTTGTTCCCTCACTCAAAAGTGTCTCCTGTCTTTCTTCTCTGCCCAGTCTCATCTTATTTTCTCTTTCCTCCAGTTCCTGGATAAGTCCGAGGATGTCCTCCTGAAGCACCAGGCCAGTATCAACGAGCTGAAAAGAGCCTTACGAGAGCCCAACAGCAAGCTCATGCACAGGGAAAAGCGCCTGTCAGGCACCTCGCCAGAAAAACGCCTGTCGGCCTCCTCACCCGGAGGCACGCCCGAGAAGAAGGCTGTGAGTTGGGGCTCAGGGTTTGGGTTTTGGGGTCTTGGGTGGCGGGGAGGGAGGTGGGAGTTCGTTAAGGTTCGCTGTACCCTTTAGAGGTCGACGCTACATGAGGTTTACAGGGAGTAATTTCCCCTTGAGCGATGTGCCATATCTGTGCACTTTTCAGTCTGTAACGTGCCATTGGCTGCACATGTTGTGATTGGCCTACAGGATCTGTCTCATATATTGTGCTGCGTGAAGTGTTAAAGTAATCATTTTCAATTTCTCAATAACACTGATGGCATCACTTATCTCAAAAAGTACGAGAGATAGCTTTGGGACAGATGTACAGATTGGTGACAAATTTATTTTAAAAATCTAGTGTCTGGTTAAGGATGAAACATCTGTCCATATCATATTTTTCCACATCAGTGTAGTTCATTGCCGATTGATTATCATTTGTGTGCGATTTGAACTCTCAGAGAGAGTTGCTCTTCTGTGTTTCCTTGCATATTGCACTAATTCACAAGAATTATGGTTATTGAAGGTATGCTTTCAACCACAATTTCTGGCCCTGTTTACCGATGTCTTTCCCATTGATCTAAATACCAATTTCCATGTAGTCACTGTTCCAATTGAAGCACTGGCCAGTTAAGCTATCAATATGCCTGAAGCTCTCGCCAGCTGTGTCCCAATAATATGCACTCTTACAAAGTCTCTCAGATATTTTCCTAGCGTGTTCTTGATCCAAAATCAAGGTGAACTAGGCCTCTTCGGCATTTTTGCGCACGCCACAAAACTTGATAGAATGTGAATTGTTTAATTGTATTATGCAGTACACCTGTGTGGACACATCTACATTGTTCATGTTTCTCCTTAATTCAGATTTTCTCTTTAATTTGTCACCTGTCTGTATTGTCCCTTTGGAATCACCTTTGTTATTTACATGTCATGTGCATTGCTTTGTTTTGGAATAATGATCAAATGTTAATCCATTACATCATTATACTGTAGGCTCAGAAAAGCAGAAAACTGGCACTTCAGATCAATAATCTTGATGAACACTTGCTGTGATCTCAGAGTACCATATTGTAACTCATAATTGATTAGTTTTGTTTGTGCACCAAACTTAACAAAGGGGTATGAGATGAGGTAAGAGAAGAGTAAAATCTCATGAATTACCATTGGTTCAATGAAGCTAATTCTGAGGAGTTATTTCAAATTATCAAGTCTTCGTTACCTATCAGATGAATGTTTGGATAACTGATTAATTTGTCGAATCAGTAAAATTAATTGCCCTGTTATTTACAAACCCCAATTCCAATGAAGCTGTAACGTTGTGTAAAACGTGAGTAAAAACAAAATACAATGATTTGCTAATCCTTTTCGACCTACAGTACCAGTCAAAAGTTTGGACGCACTTTGCTAATGTCACAGCACTCTGTTTTCAGAGAAATTTTAATATCTTAACGTCTTCTCTATAATCTCAAATGGAATCTGGTAATAGGGAAACAGAAGTTAAAAAAGAATAATTTACTTGTTAGAATAGTGTACAAAATTTTTTAATTCTCAAAGACACCATATTTTGCAAAGTAAACAGACAAACATGCTCCTTCCATTTTCCAATGGTCGAATTAAAGTCTAGCGGTTTTGGGACTTATTGGGCAAAAAGGTCAATGAGAACCAAATCACATGTGCAGCACATCTTTGCGAACTTGGACAGCCGCTTAGCTGCTAACTCATTATAGCCATGTAACTGCCCGAGTAAAAAAAATAAAAAATGTGAGGACGCTCAGCATTTATGACAAAATATGTTGGTAAGTTTGATTGATTTCAGAATTAGATTTTTTTTTTTTCAAAATACAGGATGCTTGTTTCTTTATTTAACCTGTTTTGTCAGAAAAATCTGGGCATGTCCAAATGTTTGACTGGTACTGTATATTCAATTGAGTACACTACAAAGACAAGATATTTAATGTCCAAACTGATAAACTTTGTTTTTTTTTTGGAAATATTCACTCATTTTGAATTTGATGCCTGCAGCACATTCCAAAAAAGCTGGGACAGGGGCATGTTTACCATTGTGTTACATCAACTTCCTTTTAACAACACTCAATAAGCATTTGGGAACTGAGGACACAATTTTTGAAGCTCTGTAGGTGGAATTAATTCCCATTCTTGCTTGGTGTACGACTTCAGTTGCCCAACAGTATGGGGTCTCCATTGTCGTATTTTGCGCTTCATAATGCGCCACACATTTTCAATGGGAGACAGGTCTGGACTGCAGGCAGGCCAGTCTACTACCCACACTCTTTTATTACGAAGCCATGCTGTTGTAACACATGCAGAATGTGGCTTGGCATTGTCTTGCTGAAATAAGCAGGGATGTCCCTAAAAAAAACGTCGCTTGGATGGCAGCATATGTTGCTCCAAAAACTGTGTGTACCTTTCAGCATTAATTGTGCCTTTACAGATGTTAAAGTTACTCATGCCATGGGCACTAACACATCCCCATACCATCACAGATGCTGGCTTTTGAACTTTGCGCTGATAACAATCTGGATGATCCTTTTCCTCTTTGGCCCGGAGGACCCGACGTCCATGATTTCCAAAAACAATTTGAAACGTGGACTCGTCAGACCACAGCACACTTTTCCACTTTGCGTCAGTCCATCTCCGAGGAGCTTGGGCCCAGAGAAGCTGGCGGCGTTTTTGGGTGTTGTTGAAATATGGCTTTCGCTTTGCATGGTAGAGTTGTAACTTGCACTTGTAGATGTAGCGACAAGCTGTGTTAACTGACAATGGTTCTCCGAAGTGTTCCTGAGCCTACATGGTAATATCCTTTACAGAATGATGTCAGTTTTTAATGCAGTGCCGCCTGAGGGACTGACGGTCATAGGCATTCAATGTTGGTTTTCGCCCTTGCGGCTTACGTGTAGAGATTTCTCCGGATTCTGTGAATCTTTTGATGATATTATGGACTGTAAATGATGAAATCCCTAAATTCCTTGCAACTGCACGTTGAGAAACGTTGTTCTTAAACTGTTGGACTATTTGCTCACGCAGTTGTTCACAAAGTGGTGAAGCTCGCCCCATCCATGCTTGTGAATGACTGAGCCTTTCGGGATGCTCCTTTTATACCTAATCATGGTACTCACCTGTTTCCAATTAACCTGTTCACCTGTGGAATGTTCCAAACTGGTGTTTTTTGAGCATTCCTCAGCTTTCTCAGTCTTATGTTGCCCCTGTCCCAGCTTTGTTGGTATGTGTTGCAGGCATAAAATTCATAATAAGTTAATATTTCCAAAAAAAACAATAAAGTTTATCAGTTTGAACATTAAATATCTTGTCTTTGTAGTGTACTCAATTGATTTTAGGCCGAAAAGGATTCACAAATCATTGTATTCTGTTTTTATTCATGTTTTACACAACGTCCCAACTTCAGTAGAATTGGGGTTTGTATTATTTTTTATAGAATGTAGAAAAAAAGATAAATTTGGCACCCAGTGCCCGGCTGTGCCTATGCAATTACCACCACTATTTGAAATGTCCTGTGAACTGCTCTGCCACAAACCCCACTTTCAAGGAGTGTAGACCTTTGTGTCTTCCTTCTCCTTCTGAAGCGCTTGATTTCACCATCTGTGACTTTTTACACATCCGACTGCAACTAAGTTTTGTATAAGAAAAGGCTCACAGGGTGAAGAATGTGATTGTGATGTCTTCTTGTTTGCAAAACGACTGTCTTTTTGTGACTGCGAGCATGAAAAAATTTAACAATGATGAATTTACACACACGAGACCAACTGAAATATTAAAATGTTTCATTTTCCAACCCGAACCTCCGAGCATAAAAAAAAGCAACCAAGAGCAAAACAAAACCTTTGAAGATTCCCAATTTGACAAAGGTTTTGAGATGAAAAGCAGCTCTTCTCAGGATATCTCTGGCGGTTTTGTGATTCGTGTGTTTGCGTCCTCTGGGATTGCACTGTTCTGATCTGATGTCTGAGGACAGTGAGATGGTATCTGTTGTTTATTAGAAACCCTGCTGGGTTTCTATCTGTTGCATACCTGGATTAGAGAATCAAATTTTATCTTCCTAATGGAATAATTTCGAGATGTAGCAATATAGTAAGCCGCCGAGTAATGGAGGTTCTTTCTAACCCCTACTTAGGCTAGTCAAACATTTTGCTTTTGATGCTGCTGAAAAAAATCCAGTTTTGCAGTTGTTATATGTGTTGTATTTTGTCCTCATACAAACTCATTTGACTGTTGGAATGATATGGTTGGGGGCGCAGTGAGAATTGATTTGACATTTGTACTATCTCTAATCGCTAGCCCCGTATGTATGCAGATTGCCTCCAGCATTTCAGGACAGAGACGAAAACCTCAAATTGAACGGCAAATTGGCTTTTTGGGGAGTTAAATATGATCATCATTCTGTGGTTTATGAAGTGAGATGAGTCATTAGTCATTTTCTCTTCAATGCAGCTATAGGCAAAGCGCTGTAATCGTTTTACTTATCTACTGGCAGAATTGGATGTTTTAAGTTCCTTTCTCGATAGCAAATGAGACGGCTTGCTTTGGTGGGTCTCACGCTTTCGTGCCTCGAAGCACTGCACTGGTGTCGCAACTGCGTTTGTTGTGGGTGCTTTTTCATTCGATCCAGCCACAGCTAGAGGTGCATGGCTAGTGGGCAATGGGCGCAGGCACAGAGCTAAAGAAAACACTAGAGTGGACACGAGACCAGTTTTGGCAAGATTCGCGTCCGCCATCTTACTGAAGGATAGTGTCCTGTATGGAACTGTGAGAAACCTTCGACAAAGGTAGTTTAGAAGTGGAATACAGAGATTATGTTAATGATTTTTACATGAAGTAAGATTCTAAGGGTAAAATAACCTTGGTGAAGTTTGTATAAGAGCATATGTGAAAAATAGACTCGAAAGTGAACTTGATGCTGATTATACTTCAATTAACAGATTTATCACTTATCATACATAATATTTTTACTGGGAAAGAAATTCAGTGTTTTTCTCGTCATTTTATCAAGTCGCATATGCACATGAACAGCGTTTGATTGCACAATTCCCCTGCCGATTCCTTACGCAAGATGGCGGACACATCTCACATTTTCTTGTTGGTTCAGGCAATGACGTTGTCCACTCTAGTGTTTTCTTTAGCTCTGTGGATGCAGGAGATCATCTAACTGTCGCTTTCCGCTTTCTTCCTCACCTTCTGCTGGTGGGTTTGGTTTGACATCCCATCAGGTGTTTGGAACAGCAGGGGATAAGGACCCTGTGAACGGCCTCACTCTGGAGGGCTTCATCCAGAAGACTGTGATGGCATCTCCAGAGGTTTATCTTCTCTCTCTCTTTCTCTCTATCTTTCCCTGCTGACTTGTTGTGGATGTATATTGCTGTTACCTGCTGGCATGTCAGCAAGTTTTCTTTTTTTGTCTTTCATATTTTTTAATGGCAGTTACCAATTTGCATTTTCAGTGTCCCCCAGGTGCGGTTCATATTAAGTATTAATTGTAATACTTTCAGACTCTGCAATTAGTTACAGGGGGTGGAAAATATATCGGAAGTACTCCCAAAAATGGGTTAACTGAAAAGTCTCTAAACCACAATTACAAAGGTAACCACACTGGTTCTAATTATTCATTTGAAAGCTAATTAGGAGCATTTGCCTGCTTAAAAGACCACTTTCACACTGCAAGTAAAGTCTCGAAAGCATGATGCGGATATTTATAGAGTTTCAAAGCGGCTTAATTGGTGCTGCAAGTTCAAGGGCATTGGTAACAAAAGTGGCAAAAGTATTTAAGATGGCTTAGGAAACTGTGTCAAACTCCAAAAAGTAGGGACAGCAAAATGGAACTATGGCTGTAAGCTCTCTGACAGGGACAGATGGACACTTGGTAGAATAACTGCTTTCCACCACAAAACAATAGATCTAAAAATCACAGTCAAGAGCCTCACAGAGCTGGTATTTTTGGCATTGTTTCTGATTATTTGACCATCCCCTGCATACCTACCTGAAATACTTTGGTTTCATTGTCGGTAAAAAATGTCCCTCAGGTTTGAGTGGTTTCTTTTCAAAACTTTAGAAATACTGTTTGATGATGGTGAGAGCCAGTTTGCAAGGTTTCTTTCTTTCTTATACACAGATAAGGATTGTTTAAGCAGATGTTGCATAATACTATCATTGTGTCCTCCATTTTCTTCTTCAATTTTTCCTCTGCATCAGAACCAATATTGCGATACTAAATGTTCGCTGCACCAATAAGGCATGCTTGGAAATGAAGCAAGTGCAATTGCTGAACATATTGTAAAGGGACAGTAATTGTGTCAGTGCCCTTGGTCATTGAGGAAATGTATCATCCTTTAATACACAGTTTCTTGTTGTGTAAAATAAACAGATACATTAGAATAAGGACTGTATCACAAAATAGTCAATTCTAACTGTTTTTAATCCATATCAACTTAGGGCTCTGAGGAGTGGGTTTTGATTGAGAAACAGGATACTAGTCAAAAGGACCACGAATCAGATGAGAAAGAGTGCAAGGCTGTTACCTCTACGCAGCCTTTAATGGCTGATTCGATGTGGGAAAGAAGGAGAGAGACTGAAAGAGAGAAAGAAGTTATCAAGATGATCCACATTGAGGTGACCAGAGAGGATGGCCGAGAGGCAGACGGCTTGCCATCACTAGTTGCGCAGAAGTCACAAGGTACCACTCATGCGGTGAAAGACTCCACGGTCATAACCACGAGGCAGCAACCATACCGAGGCCACAAAGAGAGGAGGCCTCAAAGCTTGAACCTCGGAATGTCAACAGAATTTGTGTACGAGATAGAGGGAGAGGGATCCGATGCTGAGGACGAGTCGGATAGTGATGAAGGACACTCTCCTTCCAGGACAGAGCCTGAGGAGGCAACGCAAGAGATCCAAGCTGAAGAGCAGAGAACCAAAGAAACTAGCATCAGAGAAAAGATGCCAGCAGTCTCTGCAGGTCGACAGGACAAGCACGCTAATTTAGGAGATGATAAGAGGATGGTCAAACTTGTCTGCATTAGCTCTGAGAAGCCCACAGAGAAAATGGGTCTGGAGGACAAACCTGGGGCTGAAGTTGAGCGTTCTGCAAATGGTCCGCTGGAAGTAGAGGAGATGCATGAAGCGCTGCTAGTGACCATGAAAATGGAAGAAGTTGTACATGAAATCCAGGGTGATTCGCCTCCTGAATATGTAGAAAAATTGGTAAACGAGACGATTGAAACAAGGCCAAGCAACATGATGCGGCTGAATTCAGACTTAGTCATGCAAAAGAAGCCCGACCGTCATGGACAGAGGATTACCGCAGCGGAAGTGGCCAAGCCAGACAAGACTGAGAGAAAGACTAATCATTCAGAAATTACCCGAATTGTGCCCCTTAAACCTGAGCGCTCAAAAAGCTTGAGCTCTAACAAAGAGGACAACACTAAGACTACTCAAGGAGTGGACACTAATGGTATGAACACTGGGGCTGGAATAGAGGACAGTAGGGCAGAGGAATTAGCCGATGGGCCATCGTACAACAAGATGATTGATGAAGTATTTCCTGTTCCTCCTCCACCATGCGAACATCCTGCTCCCACTTCCACTGAGACTTGGGAATCGACCTGTTGGAAAAATGTTGAAGGCGAGTCTCTCCGGCATTTAGAGGAACAAGAGCAACAGCCTACATGGAGCATTGTCCAAAGTGTGTGTCCTGTGGATGATATGGATCTGAAGCAAGACAGGCCACCATCTGAGGACCTCTCACAGACAAATCAGTCTTCCCATCCCTTCGGTTCAAAGGCTTCAACATCTCACAGAAACGCTCCACCAACACCCCCCGTCAAAACCCAGAAAGCAAGAGAGTCTGGTCTCATACTACGGAACAGCCGTATTGCCAGCAAGGACCCTTACCTGGACGCTGCCAAAAAGAGAAATTCGGTAACTGCTCGGTATCTGCTTTTCTGTCATTGGGAGCAAAGCATCGCATGAGCTTCGGACTAAAGTCCCCATCCATGCCCTTTTATTGCTTTTCAGTGACTTGAATATTCACATGTAGGACTTGTGTGCTTGTATATGAGGAAGGGGGGAAAAGTGTTTGCCACACTTTTTTTGGCTTTGTCTCATTGGGCTGATGCCATAATGCAGCCATCAGTGCATAATTTCCACCATGAGTTCTGGAACCTTCTGGGGTTGCCCGCATTCTAGCCCCCCGCCTCCACTTTCTTGCTCCCTGTCTCTCTTTCACTCTACAGCGCACTTTGTATCACAAATGCTTGCAAATCAGTAGAAAATAATATAAAAGCTGTGTCTTCTGTAGAAGCAGATCAGCTTCCATGCTTGGGCTCTCGGCTTTGGTTCCCCCCCTCCCAACCCCTTGACCTTGGCTTTCCTTTCAACTCTCCTATTCGCCGCCATTTTGGTGCTGTATGTTGGAGCGGAGGGTTTCAAGGAAGCGAAGGGATCTGCATCTTGTCATGGCTCTCAGATTGTTTTTACTTCTATGTTGGATCATTTGTTTAACAGAATGTATGAACAGAAAAAGTCAACACTTTCAAACATGGAATAAATATTTAATTTGCGTTGGATTTGGCAAAATGCGAGGGCTGACGCGCAATATGTTTTTGCCTCAATATGTGAGTGATGCATTTTCATCACCCACACGGGTATTATTCAAATGGTTGCTGTATTTAATATTAATGCCTGACATGACATACTTAATGGACTAGCCGAGTGTTTGTGCAGTGTGTATTGTGTTGAATAACAATAAAATTAATTCAATAAATATTTTGTGATAATGGCTTTTAAAAATATATGTTAAATACTGTATAGAACATTCATAATGTATGGAGGTGAATGAATGGGTGGAATTGTTGCTGAGGGTGATGCAATATCCAGGGTATTTTTGTAAGAAAAACTGGATGGTAATGCATTGCACAGTTGATTAAGATGCTTACCCTCTTTGAAAGACTCCCTGAAACTCCAAAAAATAGAACAGTGCACCCAAGTATTGAGCTCGCAGTTGATACCTCATGGACCGAAACTTAAGCGCTGCTCAGCAGTGCAATTTCATAGTTGCTTTAATTAGGAGTTGGCACATTTTTGGCAGTGGAATGAAGAGAATTTTAAATAAGGCTGGGACCTGTCAGCTTAAATAATTGCTTGACTTTCATCTGAATTAAGGTTTTGGACATGTTAGCGTAAATATGTTTGGAGAGTGGTGGTGATGTGAAATCTACCATGGCAGAGTGGATTGGCATACTGTACGTGTGAGAGCGGTCTGTTTGGTATGCTGTAAAACCTGGTCTGGTGCTGAACGAGTCTCTTCCTTTTCAAATGTGTTCATGTGAAAGTATTTTTCTGGTTGATTTCATGACAGACTGTTATGAAACTAGGTGCCATTTGTATGTCAGTGTCATGCAAACGTTTTTCAGTCACCTGGCTGTGCAATATTTGTTCATTATACCTTGTGTTCACGTGGCTTTTGCCAAGTACATGTCAGAAACTATTCAAGGTGTGTGTCCACATCCGCTGAGCAAACTCAAAATCTTCACTCTCAGCGTATTTCTGTACTATTTTTTTTTTTTACCTTGATTGAAGGCATTGCTTTTTGTGTTTATGCAATTCTGTTAACATGAAGATCTTTCAGCATTTGCAATTTCCACGAGATGAGTGGATGGATATTTCCCATTAAGCATCCTCTAACAATTTTTGTGGTATCATTTTGGCTGCATTCAGCTAACCGCATTGCATTTTGGGTGTTTCATTTTGTTATGCATCAAAACATACACTACAATTAAGACCAGATTTAGTATAATGCCGCATTAGAAAGAATGCATTGGTTTGCCTTAGAATCTTGGTATGTCGGATAGTGATTTCTCTAGTTTTTTTGTGCTGTGGTTAGATGCAGGAAATTAATTGTCTTTATGCTGCCACATTAAAATGGGGACACTGTGTGAAAGGGCTTGCGGCTCTTTGTCCTCGGGCAGCGGTATCCTGTGCTGTTTATCTGACACAGGGAACGTGACAGTCCTGCTCCAGCTGCCACTAGCCTTTGGCAAAGTGTTGTGCAGCAGGGGTCTGACTTTGGACCACTCTCCTTCTGCTTTTCGATTTTTTCAGGAGCCCCCCTCCACTCCTGCCATTCACGAAGAGCCGCTAGATGAAGCCCAGGTTCTCTCATTTTACCTTGAATTTAAAAGAATCCCAAAAAAAAATCTCCACCCACCATCCATAATTCATGAATCACCCCAAAACCCCCTCCCCTTCTGTTCTTTGCCTGTTGCCTCATGTTTCATCACTCTACAGCAGATGCCGCCCTGAGCAGCCCACGCGCCCATGCATGTACCCTTCCTGTTCACTGCACGCATTCTGCATGTGCCCACATCACCTGCTCCCAGCTCTCATGCGCTGTTACACTTTAACCCCCCCGAACAAAGAAAGGAACTGAAATTGTTTTAAATTCTTAATTGTATAACCTTGTGAGAGAAATGCTTTATGAATGTTTAATGATGTATTTTACATATTCTAAGGGCTGTAATGATGCAGCTCTAAGTCCAGTCTGTTTGAACCTATGTTCCTTTGTGACATGCTGTGGATGTCTCATCCCTCTCCTGTGCTGTATCATCACTGTCCTCAGTAGGAACTCATTTGTCCTCTTCTCTGTGGACACGCTGCATGCTGTTGGAGTGTGACTCCTCTGTCGCCTTCATGGATCATTACCTCAGCAAAAAGTTTGTCATGTGGTATGAAAGCTCCCCCACTGCAGTAAAATTAGAACCTGGAAGGAACCCAACCCCACACCTGCTCCATTGTTCATTGTCATCCCATCTGTGGAGGGGTCGCCCGGCAGGTGTCTGATGCGGGGGCGTGCCTGCTCTCTGTCTCCCTGTGTCCTGTCCAGAGAGAGCCCTGGGAGAGGCGACCGGGCTCCGCCTCCGAGGACGACCAGGACCGCGAGACGCTCTACATGAAGGAGACGCACCTGGGAATCGAGCGCAAGTGCTCCAGCATCACCGTCAGCTCGACCTCCAGCCTGGAGGCTGAGGTGGACTTCACCGTCATCATGGACTTGCACACGGGAATGGAAGAGTTCTCACGCGGCATGACCGAGCTCGGGGAGAGGGACCGCCTGCCCGAGGTGGGGCGAGAGGACTTCGAGGAGACCTCGCGCTTCTACTCCGCCCGCCTCATGGCGATGCAGGACAAGTCCCCCGTGGAAGACAGGCACCCTGAAGAGCATGTGCCCCATGAGGTAGCTGCACCCCACCCAACCCCCCTCCCCCTCGGCCCCGGGACACCTGCCGGTCATCTGCAGAACTACATCAGCATGCCTCAGCCCCACCTCCCCCTCTGTTGGACCAATCACATCTCACCTCGACTTTTACGTTGCCAGTTTATTTTTTCACTCATTTATTTGTCTAGTTATTCATTTATTGATTTTTTTTCCACTTATTTGACTTGTTCATTTGCTCATTCATTTGTTTTCATCTTGTGTTCATGCATTTTTTTCTCATCATATCGACACAGTGAAGTATACATTTTGCTCTCTGTGGACAGATCAAAATTTATGAAATATTTGCAATCAGTATCACTTTTATCATGGTTTGTATTGTTTTCCTTTTTTCCTAATGGTGTCCTGCATGTTTAAGAAGTGTACACTTGAAGTCTGCTGGGCTGAAGTTATTTAAGCGACTCTTTTGTATGTTTATCGGCTGCAAAAAAAAAAGTAGCCGGTAAACTGAATGGAAGGAGAACCGGACGGCCCTGATATTGAGGTGCTGCTGTCCTGTGTGGGATCGGGGCTCTTGGGGTTTTGTCCTTCTCATTCCTCGTGTCTGTTTTTCCTTACCGCAGCCCCCTGTTGCCAAGAAAGAGCCCAGCGCAGTGAGCGCCGCGCACCTTCTGAAGAAGACAGACTCCAAGACAGAGACGCAGCCCAACGGGTCAGAGGTCACCACCACCATCATGGAGTTCTCTGGACAGGTGCTCTTCTTCTCTCACCTGTGTCGGGCTCATTCGTGGAAAGCAAAGGCTGACAGAAAAAAAACAGCCAAACATAAATTCCATTCTATTTAAATTACAACTGAAATAGAATTCAGCAGTTTTTGGCAGGAGGGGAAATGACTGTCTTTGATACAAAGAACAGGCATTGTTGAGCAATGAAATGTTCTTGGCCTTACAATAAGCATAATAATGTGTTTTTCTTTTGTGCCACACAAAGATAAATGGAATGCCAATTTTGAGAAAAAAAGAGCGCATTCGGAGTAGTTTTGTTTCTTCAAACCAAGAACAATTAATGACTTCACTTAGAAGACAAATTGATGTTTTTGTTGCGGCATAAAAGAATGGCAATACATGCGGAGTGATGGAATACTCGGCTTAAAATTAGTGAGAGTGAAAAACAGCTATTCCATTCATCTTAAGAAATCATTCACAATGTCAAAATTCCCACATAGGTTCATTAAAAGTGACTTAAGCCTCCCTGCCTCATCTCTCAGTCATAATGTAATGATGACAAGTCATTATTTTCTGCAGCTGCCATTGAAAAAGATTTCTGAGTTGACTTGAAAGTCTCCAGAATCAATGGCAGCAGTCATTTGAGGTCTATAGGCAAGTTTCTAATCAATTCAGACTGCAATGTGAATGAGTCTGCCTCTGTGTGACAGATTCAGAGTGATTTCAACTGTCAGGAGCCCCGAGTCCCCGGCACAGATGTCATACAACCATCAGAGGGCGACCTGGTATGTGTGCTGGTACACTGTATGATTTTTCCCTCCATATGAAAATGAGCTTTCATTAAACAGATCCAGGGGTAAAGCGCACACATATTTCCACTTGTTAAGTGATTTGAAACTATTATTGTTTTCTAATAAGAAACACATCTTTTGAGCGTAGTATGGAATTTAGGGAGCATTGCTCTTTCAGTATAACGATTTTACAACCCCAATTCCATATTCAATATTCAGATCCCCCGCCAAGGTAGCTGATATGTGGCCTGGAAATGAAGTGCAGTGGAGGGACTGACAGATAGACTAGAGGACAGATGGAAGTATGAAAAGGCTTATCTCCAGAATAAGATGTAGCCACTTATTAAATTTTGTTCAGAAATATTGAACTGTTTAGAAGTTTGGACCTGGAAAGAAGCGTGACGGGCGGAAGGACAGATGGACACGTGGAGGACAACATTCCTCCTTCGTCTTTGTGCACATTTTATGGAAAATACAAATGAAATCAAAATGGAGTAATTTGAAAACTCAATTTACTCTCTACTGTATTGGAAACACTACAACAACACATAATTTGATGTTTAATTTGGGAATTCAATTATTTTTGAAAATATATGCCATTTCAAATGTGATGACGGCAACAGACTTCAATAAATTTGGCCCGCATGCTATGTAGGATGAATGGTAATGTGACAAATTGCAATAATATGGTGATGTGAAACAGATGATGTTAAAAAGGTGAGATAATGGTATTATATTTTAAAAGCAGCCTTTAAAAAAGGCCTCATGCATCAGGATCAAAGATGGGTCGAGGCTCAGCAATTTGCCAGCAGCTTATAATCTATTGCAATGAGAACAACAATACCCACGGACAAATCAGTAGATTTTTTGGGCATGTCAATCTCTACAGTGATATACAATATACTGTTGTATATCACTGTAATTAAATTAAAAGACGGAAGCCATCTGGTAGAATCTTTGTGCGAAAAGAGCATTGCTGAAAACCACTTCTGGGTGTGGAGGATGTCTGATTCCTCAGGTGTCACTGTCTTGAGAACCGTCATGCAACTGTGTGCTGTCATTGAGATGTGGTCTGTTCCAGGAACACCGCTGCATTTCCAACAATACCAAACCACATTCTGCACAGATAACCAATGTACAGTTGCGTAAGCAGAAAGCGAGTGTGCTAGACTGGGCAGCCTGTAGTCCTGATCGGTTTTTGACTGAAAATGTGTTGCGCATTTTTGAGCAAAATATGGGGCAACAAAGGCCTGTGTCATTGTGCAGCTGAAGACATAATGGACAAATGAGAGAAATTCTGTTTTCTAGGCTTGACTAACTGGTGTCTTCAGTGCTCAGGTGCTTAACCTCTTCCTTTGTGGATTTTCTGTGTTGTGCCATCAGTGGTAAAAAAAAAAAAAAGCCCTTCAGTAACCTCACTGTAATGTGCATGTTAACTCCAAACCAGTTCTTATTTTCTTTTCTGGATTAGGAGATAGAAGGAACATAGCCACAATGCAATAAATATTAATTTATTAAATTACCTATGGTTTCAACCTGTATCTTCTTCAGGGTATTAAATCATCCCTCAATGCCTTTCAGAAAAGTTGCATCAAATCCATAGGAAAGCTGGGAGAGTGTGTCTGCCCCTCCTCACATCTGATAAACAACCAAACATTAATTTGCCCATTTGCAAAGACTAATCAGCAGAATGACTGGCCAGTTTGCTTTTAGCTGGCATTATTGATCTTTGCATCACACAGTTTTCTGGCATTTTCCTATCCACATTAATGATGGCATAAAATGTCAATGTCTTTCAAAAATTCTGAATTCTTATAGCTTGTAAACAATATATATATATGTATATGTTACCTTGGCTTGTAAGTGACGCTGTTTTGCACCAGCGTTTGTAAGTTGTTATGCATAAATTGATGTTCCCAGAAATAAATTACGCTGCCGGAAAGTTATAAAACGGGATATAGAATTCAGAGTAAGTTTTGATTAATTATGTTATTGCCATCCTTACAATATCACATGTATTGCATTTACATTGTCATTGTGGCCCATAGGTGGTCTATTTTTCATTTCATAAATAGCAATTTATTAACCCCTTTGTGCAGAAGCCAAATCTGGCTAATTATATGTTTCCTTATTTAAGCCTTTATAATTCAAGATTGTAGCTTCACAGAGAGGGAGGAAATGGCTCGACTGAGTCGACACTTGTAGCATTTAGAATTTCATTGTATGTCAGTTTATTTTTATGATTTTGGTAGAGAAAAAGGGCTGCAAACATAAAAAAAATCTTCATGAAAATTCAGCAATGAAATTGTAAAACAAATAAATAATACTGAGAATTGAAAAATATCTGGGGGTTAAAACTATCCATTTCTGGGATCATAAACTCCTTGACCACAAGTATACTTCATTTGAGCATGAAATTCTAAATTATCTACGCTTAAGCTAGCACACATACTCATTAAAGGAACTGCTTATTCAATGGTAAGAAAATTCACCCTGCAATAAAAAGCTAGCAGTTCCCACTTCCAAGCTCGTAACCTTGTATAAACACTTTCCACACTTTATAAGGAACATGTATAACTCACTAACTCAGTAATATCTGGAATATACCTTATTTTTACAGAACAGAAGTTCCACTATCAGGAAACAGCAGGCAATATGCTACCCTAGATTGAACAGAATGGTGCAATGAACATACCGGGGGGGGGTCTACCAAAGTGCTAGAGGTGTTCGCATTTTAAACGAGCCAAAACCTTGGCATTCAATTTCGTTGAATATGGTATAAATTCTAAAACCAAGAGCCACATTGAGCAAAATGCCACCACATGCAGTATTATTAGCAAAGACTAACAGTTACTCTTACTAACCAATGTGGCACACAAGCTCTGTGATCATCATGGTAAACCGAGAATAAAAAACAGCTAGCCAGTTAGCATAAGTTAAAAAAAAAAATAAAATTGTACTTACTCATAAAATGGACAAAAACCTTTCTTCATTGAATCCCTCCTCCTGGGACACAGATCTACCTGGAAGAGGGAACCCTCCAGTCCTGTTTCATTCAGAATAATTCCAATTGATCGAGTCCGTATCACATTTCAATCCTGTAAATGTAAGTGAGCACTTCAGGCTGGTTTTGGAAGTCTTCTTTCCTGTGCAATCACATCTTTTTCAGTTGCGCAACATTAAGAGAATACGACCTAACAGCTGTTACGCAAAGATTTAAATACTTTCTTGATGGTCCAATCAATGTCTTTCAGTTACAGTGGAAAGTTTATACCCTCTGGAATTGGGTAAATAACGTGTCAATCAATAGATTATTAGCGGGGAAGTTTCACGTGAGCGTGAACTATAACTGTGCGTTACGCAGATGAGCCTAAGTAAGCAATTGAGTGCCTGGCTTATCAAGGAGAGTACTTAGGAGGATATAAGGGACTTTTTCCCGGCCTCAGCATTATCATTGTTCAGATTAAGATTGATACGACTGTTAGAAAAATCTTATTCTTCTGCGTCAAACTCAGTGAAAGAATTTTCGGTGTTGTCATTTGTACAGTCGCTCAAACCAGCTCCAAGAGAGCACATTTAGGGCATCAAAGACCAGTCTTTTTTTTTTCTTGGCAGGCCCATGAGAACACGTTACAGTAAAAAATTGCAAAGCAGAAAAGAATTGCTCAAGCTCTTATTCCAGTATGTACAAGCAACTGTTCACACTAGCTGGATATATTTACAGTCATATCTAAAACAGGGAAAATTTTGGTATCAAAATGACCGTAACTGCCTTCCTTGTTAAGCCAGAAGACGTAACTTTTCCATACTCATTGAGTAGTTTAATAGTTAACGTTAGCTGGCTATTGATTATGTCATCTGCAGTGATGGCAATTTCAATGCTCAAATTCGACCCGTTTCGAACACGCTCTGTGCACTGTGTGCTCGTGTGCTAACTAGCTAATGATAGCACAGAAATAAAAAGGGAGCCGTAAATAATATCACAACATGTGTGAACGGTATCTTGCAGCTTGCTATTATTAGCTATTTAGCTAACAAACACACAGTGCACAGAAATGAACAAAAAGCCGCAGATAGTAGCATTTCACTACCTGGCCAGGTCGGTGTTGTACAGTTCGGGACTGGGGGAGACACTGACAATGAGCTATAAGCAACAACAGCTGCGGCAGTCCGCCAATGTGGCCTGCCATGTTTGTTCCGCCTTAAAGCTAATTTCTCAGCATGCACTGCGTTGATCTAGATACGCACAGAGCCATAGAGAGAGATGCGTCAACCTCATTGACTCCATTTGACCATTTTTTTCACAGCTGGGTTGGAGCGGAGTAGACTTGGTCATGATGCAGCTGAAAAGTCAGAATTTTTTTAAGAATTAGAGCTTTAAAGTCTTGTGTTTACATTTCAGCAGTTTTTCAACATTTCTTCAGCAATTTCCTTTGCCTCTCAGTTTCCAAGAACCTTCATTTTTATAAGCCAACCTCATCAACTTTCCTCGCTGAAGCAAACACACAAATTTTCTTCAGAAAATTTTGCCTTTTCTAGTTACTTATACCAATCTCAAAACTTAAGGAGGGAATGAAATGCTTGCATGGTTAGTTGCCACTGGGCAGAGATTTGAGGTTTTAATTCATATTACATAACTCAGGATATTGTTTCAGACAGTATGTAGTAGCAATGGCAGAACAGGTTGGTGACACTTTACAATAAGGGTACAATAATTAACATTAATTAATATTAGTTAATCAACTATCAGTTAATTAGCAGGTAACTAATGTGTTAAATAGCCAAATAAGCATTATGCAACCATAATTGACCATTTATTAATTTTCTGTTTCCCTTGTTGTGAAGTTGAAAACATCCCTTAAGAATCCCGCATGCAGCACTTCAAGCTGTTAAATCATTATGTATAAATTAATACCTTAGTTGATGTGAACATCATTTGTAAATGATAACCAGATACATTAGTAAAATGTTAATTAGCTGTCAGTAAATGCTTATTACTGCATTAACTAATGTTAATTATTGTACTCTTATTTTAAAGTGTTATCAACAGGTTTTTGAGTGGGGGGAAAAAAAAAAACTTTTTAAAGCCTGTTTTAGTAATGAAAACATACTCCGATCATGAAGCTTTCTTGGGAAAGAGATATGAACATCAGCGAGCTGTAACCTGTATGCTGCATGTTGAACCCAGTGTTAAGTGCAAGCGGCTGCTCTAGGGACCACTCTACTGTACTCACTGTCTGTGGTCCATGCTGCACGCCTCCGTTTGGAGACCACACTTATACTCCTTGTTCAAAGACTGATCCGCCTCGCTCTCTGTAGGGACCAGGCTAATGCTAACTGAGACTCCATGAGAGTACGCTACCCATGAGAATCGCAATAATGCTCTGTGAATTGTTGCTCTTGCTGCTGTATGGTGGTGGTGGTGTGCGACTCAAAGGTGTGAAATGATCTCTCTCTGCATTTCAGAGCTACCGTCTGAGCAGTGTAAAGGAGGTCCATCTCCCGAGTTCTGAAAGTGGCTCTCCTGTGAGTGAATTTCTTACGCTTTCAGTCTTGAAGGAGGTCTATGTTTGCCTCACCACTATAGAGTGGAGTTTTTTTTTTATGACATTCACCTTTTTTATGCCTATTAATAAGATAAAATAATAAAAAAAAATCTTTAAGTGCGGGAGAAATGCTGAAGTTCATGCTTAAGAAAAGTCCGCACATCTGAACGAGACATTAGTGACATTCAGACATTTATAGACTCGTACAGTCCTTATTACATTTAACTGCTTAAACACTGACTTTTTACTCGGGCCGGTAGGCCACAAGTCTAAGTTTTGGCTCCGTTCTTCTTTTTTTTTTGGGGGGTCGCGATTGTCCTGCTCATGCACGTGCGCGGTTTCGCGATTGGCCCAGGCCTAGACCCAGCTCGAGTACAGGCTCTGAGGAGCCTCTTGTTCACTTCAGTTTTCCCTTTAGTAGATTGAACATTTAAAAATGCATTTTTTCACTTAATTGAAGGAAAATGTCACGTACATATTCTGTATTTTCTGGTTGCAGTGCTTCGCTGAAGCTACATCGCACTTACATTGAGAGAAATATTCAGAACCAGAACGCCATGTTTTTATGGCCCCGGCATTATATCAAATGGAAAATATCTAGATCTTGTACATCATTTCATGCACATTTCCCTGTAATTCATCAAGGCATATTTGGAATCGTTGGAAACCTTGGGATCTCCACCAGAATTTAAAATAGGCCTGAAGTTCCACAGGTTTAAATACTGCAGCTACGTTTGACAGACCTGTATATGGGTATGTTGAATTTATAGGGTGAAGAGTAACATCACTCACACCCATTCGCAGGAAGACCACGAGGGGTTGTAGCTGAAATATAATTTATGACCAGCTGACATTGTAAACTGAAGAATGCTGGGTGTGTTATGTATGGTGAGTGCGAGTATGTGGCCAGTTGAACTGTGTCGCTTGCAGCAGCAGCCATGTGAGAGACTGCTTGAGATGATTTGCATGCATAGAATGTACAGCTGGTGGGCAGCAATGTGTGTGAGTGAGTTTGCGTGAGCATGCGCGCGCATGTGTGTGTGTGCCTGTGTGTGTGCTTGTATGTTTGCGTGTATGTTCTTTATGAATTCTGTACTGTGCAGGAAATTTGCCAGGATTACATTCTGATGCATATTAAGATTCTGCAAGTGCGCATGCATGCTTTCATGTGTGCGTGCGTGTGTGTGTGTGTGCGTGTGTGTGAGTGTGTGCGCTCGTCCTGTCACAGCTGTGTGCTTGATCATGTGACTCCCCTGGCCTAATGGCCTCTCTGCAGGGAAAGAGGAGCTCGCTGGGGAGGGAGGCTGCCGTCTCCCCATTGACTGTCACCGCGGAAAATGTTACCTCAGCAACCACGCATGTTACCAAGGTAACTGTCTCCGCGGTTTATGTGGGGGCTAGGGGGGGTGGTCCTCATTATTTCCTGTGCTGATAAGGCCTCTCGATTTATTGACAAAAGACCAAGGTATTTCCCTTGGCTAGAGTTAAAGCTTAAGATTTGAAATGCTTGACTGTGCGCAGCCTAATAGACTCAGGTACAGTGCTCTTAGTGAGGCTGACAGATTGTAGCCTGGTAAAACCAGACTCTGCTACTTTGCTTTGCTTCGTACACAGAGTCTGGACTGTCGTCATTGACAAGTGTTTACTTCCTGGTGGGAGGGCGCTTGTCTGAAGTTTAAAATCCTTGATATACCCGTAAACTAATCACTAACGTTTGGCGATGACGTATGTTATACGCTGGCTCAGCCGCCTAGTACTTCCGCTGTAAACACAGTCCTTCATACCAGGAATGCAGCGAAAACAAACTGATCAGTACATTAAAGTTAATACTGTACCCATACATATGCCCATCTACCAAATTTTAGCCTTCACTCATTCACTTTAAAAGAACCAAAGGTGCTCTTTCTGTTCTCCTTACAACAAACAAACTGTTGAGCTATTGTTTCTCCTACCGATACTGTTGCTATTTAAAAAAAAAAAAAAAAAAACTTAAGAGACCCGAAACCAACAGCAGAATCGGCGAGAATAACGCATTATTTATATCAGGGCGAAATCTGCGTTGACACGAAAGCTGAACCGTTAACCATACTTGCGCTAACATCATACCTAGCTCGCTATCTAACTTTATAGTGACATAGTTTGGGTCTAAGCGTTTGGCTGTCTCAGACAGCCATTTCATTCATGGATAATGACAACATAACACTGAGACAGCGAATAGGTCTTGTGACATGAACAAAAACATGGCTTTTAAAAAGTTTGCTGCTAACTTAAATAGTGTGAAATTCGCAGGCAATGTAACACTAGAAGCTATAAGCTAGCTGAGGTGGTTCGGCTGTCTCTCACAGAGATGAACAGGGTGCCTATTTCATATGTTTCATGATGGATATTATGTAGATATGACAACTTTTCTCGAAACCTGTAGGGAGTAGCGCTAAAACATCATTTCCATTCAAAAAAACTAACCAAACATTCATCTTGTTGTGGCTTTAAGTCACTGATACCTGGAATTTTCTCCATGACAAAGCAAATGGCCTCCCGTGCATCTATGTCTGTGGCCATTGTTGATTTCGGACGCTACAATTTCAAACTCGGCGCAGCGGCTACATCATGGCTCTCGGCCACGCCTTCTGTTCGTTGGTTGGTCCGGTGTCTTTTCTGCCGAGGTAAACGAGGCAGAGCTCCGAGTGACCAGACGGAGTAGTGAAGCCAAATGAAATTAAGCAGAAGTACGAAGGCTGGCGGAGTCAGGTTAGACAGATTGTCCTTTCAGGGGTGAAGTGATGGCTTGATGTGAGAGTGCTGTGATCAGGTCTCCCTCTAATCGTGCTGTATTTTTCAATGGCGAATCTCAGACAGTGAAGGGCGGGTACTCAGAGACCAGGATTGAGAAGAGGATCATCATCACGGGAGATGACGATGTGGACCAGGACCAGGTTAGCCACACCTTTATCCCCCTCATGGTGCATTAGAAAGGGAGAAAGGAGTCTCCACAGCCTGCAATAAAAAAAATGAGCTGAAAAGGAAAGGTCGGCAGTAAATAGCAGAATCAAAGAAAAATACAGGGATTAAAGATGACAGAATTAGGGCAAACCTGATTGGCTTGTCAAATCTATAAAGCGCACACTGGTGATTGTTGTAATACAAAAGGGCAGCCGGGTGAAGGATATCGATGAAGGCTACAGCATCCAATTTTCACAAATGTCTGCTCTGCCCTCAGGCGCTCGCCATGGCAATACAGGAGGCCAAGCAACAGCACCCTGACATGCTGGTTACTAAGGCAGTGGTTGTCAGGGAAACAGAATCTTCCTCTGAAGAGAAATACAGGAAATCGGAGGTATGAGATTTCTATGCCACACTGTGAACAGTAGAGGGCAGTAGATGAACATGGAAAAGCAGTGATGAAGTTCTAAACTGCACAGTATCTGGAGGTAACTGGCATTATTTCAGGGGGTTTTGAATGACAATGTGGCATAATAAGCATTGGGACTAGTGCCTGCAGGTAAATAAATGCCATTAACTGCTGATTTAACATTAACTAATGAATCATTAGATCATACAGATTAATTTATTTATTGACAATGAGCAATATTATTTGATGTTGGACATGGCGAATGACATTAAAATTCACCAAATAAAAGGTCTTGGCAAGGTAAGCCACATTTTGTCTATTTAATCAGTGATTTCTGATTCATCGCTTATGTAAAGCAACTTTCTACGGAACACATATTTGTTATGTAAATATGAAAGCATGTTGACATCCAGAAAATAAATATAAATGTAGTATATACAGGGCCGGCGCTAGACCTGAAAATTTGGGGGAAAATATCCATCCCTTTATTGACTACAATTAGTCCTGGCTAATTCTAGATAGTTTTCCTTTATTAACACGTTTTCCAATTCAAGAATAATCAAGTGGCAATTGAAGACACGGCTTCTCTCCCCCATGCGATCTAACAGCGACAAAATATTGGGCTACATTCAGTACAGAAAAATAATTTAATTATACATAGGTCTATGCACTGGCACTCAGCAACGGTATTTTTTTTTCCAGCGAGAGCGGCATTTCAGAACTCTCTTGCGAATGAAGGTAATTTCGGCGACAAGTATGTACACCTGTTTTTGCAGCACGTTCACGCAACTTGCTGTAAAAAATAGACACCTGTCCGATTGGAAAATGTAAACGGACGAAACAACGTACTTGTCACCAGAATTACCTTCATTCGCTGAAGAGTTCTGAAATGCCGCTCTCGCTGGAAAAAAAAGTTATGTTGCTGAGTGTAAGTGCATAGACCTAATTATAATTAAATTATTTTTCTGAACTGAACGTAGCCCATTTGTCGCTGTTAGATCGCATAGAGGGAGAGAAGCCGTGTTTTCTATAGCCACTTGATTATTCTTAAATTGGAAAACGTGTTAATAAAGGAAAACCATTAAGAACAAGCCCGGACTAATTGTTGTCAATAAAGGGATGGATTTTTGCCTAGGCAATGGTCTAGGCAAGCGCCGGCCCTGAGTATGTATGATGTCATATTTATCAGTCTGGTAAAACTGAGGGGGCACAAAAGTTGTCAGTAATATTTGTGCATGGTGATACATTTAGTGATTCACTGGATTTTCCTCTGGATTTAAATATGCTAGATACTGTCCAGTGTTGAGGAAAACATCTTTATCAAAAATAACTTAATCACAGCTAACTACAGTGCTGCGAAAAAGTATTTACCCCTTCCCAATTTCCTCTATTTTTGCACATTTGTCACATTTAAATGTTTCAGGTCATCAGACTAATTTTTGGAACAGACAAAAATTACCTGAGTACACACAAAATGCAGCTTTTTAAAAGGTGATTTCATTCACTGAGGGGAAAAAAGGCTATCCCACCCTACCTGGGCCTCTTTGAAAATATAATTACTCCCTCAGTTTCTGAATCAATTAATTAAAGAAATGTAATTGATAATTAGGTTCAATTTCAACTGACACACCTAAACATGATTATTGCCAGCCCTGTTGAATCTGAACATCTTTTAAATAAAACCTGTCTGGCAATGTGTAGGCAAAAAGCAGCACATGACGCCACAATCTAAAGAAATTCAAGGATAGATGAGAAATATCTATCTAATCATTAACATCCATCGGTCCAGAAAGGTATACAAAGCCATCTCTAAGGCTCTGGGACCCCAGCAAACCATAGTGAGAGTAATTATCTGCAAATGGAGAAAACTTGCAAGAGAGGTGAACCCTCCCAGGAGTGGCCGACCTACCAAAACTCCTCCAAGAGTGCATCATCGACTCATCCTGGAGGTCAGAAAAACAAGACTAACATCTGAAAAACTGCAGACATCACTTAAGATCAGTGTTCACAATTCCATGATAAGAAATAGACTGGGCAAAAATAACATCCATGGGAGAGCTGCAAGGCAAAAACTACTGCAGACCAAAAAGAACACAAATGCTCGTCTCTCATTTGCCTAAAAACATCTTAATGACTCCTAAGACTTCTGCAGACTTTCTACTTCAATTTTAAACTTTTTTTGTTTTGTTTTGTTTTTTTCAAAAATATTGTCTGAACCATGCATGAATTAAACCCATTTAATGCGCAGCCCGTTCACCTTTAGGGACTCAAACATAATTGGACAAAGTGACATAACATTAAAAGTGACATTAGTCATTTTTAATACTCAGTGGTAAACACTCAGCTGTCAATGACTGTCTGAAGTCTGGAACTTATAGCCATCACCAGACACTGGGTTTCTTTCCTGGTGATACTCTGCCTAGCCTTCACTGCAGCTGTCTTCAGTTGCTGCTTTGTTGTTGGGGTGTTTTGCCTTCAGCAAGTGAAATGCATGCATAATTGGATTCAGGCCATTTGATTTTCTTGTCTATGAGAGAACATTCCATTTTTTGCCTTAAAAAATATTGGGTTGTTTTTGCAGAGTGCTTTTAAGTCACTGTCCATCTTCACTAAAAGTGTTTTCCAGTTAGTTCTGGTGCGTGTGGCTGAATCTAAGATATATTACAGCCCCATACAGTTCTGAATCCATCCTCCAACTTTTTTCAACAGTCTCATCACCAGTAGATGCGAGGGAACCAGCTCAATTAGCAGCCATACATGGTCATACATAGCCACTCTTCCCAGATGAGATGGTATACTGCAGGTCATGTGCAATTCCTTTCTCTCTCCATATCCGTCTTTATCTAGCATCCAGTATGGGTTGATCTTTGTCTCGTTTGTCTATAGAATGTTGTTCCAGAAACTATACAAGCATTTTTAGATGTTTTCGGCCAGTTTCCTGTTTTTGAGCCTTACCAATTATTTATATGTTAGAATCGACCCTCTGTATTAACTCTGGTGAAGTCGTCTCTTGATTGCTGACTTTGTCACTGACACACCTACCTCCTAGATAATGTTCTTGATCTGGCCAACTGTTGTGAAGTGGTTTTTCTAAACCAGGAAAAGAATTCCTCTGTCATCCACCACAGTTGTTATTTGTGGTCTTCCTAGCCTTTTCCTGAACTCACCAGTGCTTTCTTTCTTTTTAAGAAAATATCAAAAAGTTCAGCTGGCAATACCCAATGGTTTTTACTTTTTGTCTGGTGGGGTTGTTTTAGGTTTTTTTGTGCCAAATACTGGCTTGCTGTACTGATTCTGACTGCTCTTTGGATTCCAAATGAAAATGTAACTCTTGAAATCAACTGTAGACTTTTTATGTGTTCACTTTGAAGTGCAATTATTTAGGAATAAAAGACACCTGGCCATGGAACAGCTGAGCATCCAATTGTCAAAATACTTTTGTTCCCCAAAGGAGGGAGGACCTCTCAAAAATGCAGTTATTCCTGCACTGTTCACCCGATTTCTGACGTGTGGCCCTCAAACTGAAGCAGTATGTCCTCGCTTTGAACTCACATTTATTATTTTATTTCAACTCCAATATTCTATGGTCAACAGCTGAAATACTAACATTCAAATGTTCTAATATTCATGAACCCAACTGTGGGCTTTGATTGAATAACTGTATACCTTCCATAAATGAAATGATAATTTCAAAGCTGCATTTTGTTTTTCTACTCACTTTGTCTTTTTCTAAATAAGAATTTAATTGGATGATCTGAAACATTTAAATCTAACAAATAAGCAAAAATAGGAGAAATTGGGAAGGAGGCAAATACTTCTTCACAGCACTGTAATTCACAACCTCCAATTGCTGACCACCAATTATATGCCTCATAGCAGTCCTAATGGTCTGATATAATTAAATAAATGATAGCTAGTAAAGCCTGCTTGCTCATGTGTAACTGGAGAACTGAGTCTTCTGCCTCAGTGTGGAACGGTCATGCGCGTGTAATTTGTCTCTTGCAGTCCTGATCTCTCACCTCCGCCCCTGAGACGGTCTCTGGGAGTGGGGTCACGGGACGAGCCTGGCCTGCAACCGCCTGACCACTGCCGCGGGTCTCCCAACACCACCCATACACTCACCCCAAAATGCACCCACACCAGCTCACGCCCACCCTCTGCTGATCACACCTGACGTAGGACCACCAGGCCTGCATCTGTCTCCTGACTGCACCAAACACACTTCCTCTCCTGACCCTCCCTTTAAAACTGACTGTGAGAGGGCCTTAACTCTCCCCCTAATTCCTTACCCCCCCCATCCCACTCCACCAGTTATCTCCAGCATGTTCAACCCTGGTCCAGGGAACGAAGTATCCAGCTGAAATGGAGGACTCAGATTTTGTGTTTGGTTCCACCTCTCCCAAACAAAATCACTTTTTTTTTTTTTTTTTTCATTGATGTGGTGAATTCTGATCAATTGCACTATGTTTTCTTGCCTGGAGTAGGATGGCTCTGGGGTCACTCAAAGAGCCTGTCTAAGGTTTGTGATGCTCCTCTTGATTGGCTCCTCACTGGACTGTAAATAAGTGCAGCCTTAGTCTCCATGTGGAAGAGTGGTCACCCTTCTCAATCAGCCTTGAAAATCTATGCTGGGTGACATCATTGTCATGTGATTCTATGGTCGGCTCCCAGATATACATATATATATATATATGCTGTACATAAGTTACACCACTACATTAATACAGTCAATGGCATGGTGTATGCTTCAGATTTCTTTAGCCTTTAAAATAGTGATGGTTCGTTCATTTGCACAGTCCATACTGATCAATCACATGAAGTGTGGGATTGGATTGGGGGAGGGGTGGAGGTTGCGAGATCGGCAGCGATGGCCAGCCTTTACCTGCTTGTTGTTGCCGGCGGCACACGGGATCCACAGCAGTCTTATTAGCTTTTTAAAACATTTTTAATAATAGGAGATCAGACTTATGTCCAGTGTTTTTGCTTGTTCATGAAAAATAAACATATGTATCAACTTAGATTCGCAAACGTGTATGCATGTGTGATAGCAAATCTTAAACTAGTCAAGAGGACGATACCGGAGCTAATTGCGGCACGACCCGGAAGTCCAAGAGGCGCGTTTTGCGAACGTGCTTCTGCCTGACTGCACGGCTGCGTTGGTGAGCTGAACTCTGAACCAACCAGAGTGGAAGGGACAACAATTTTGGGAGAAACGTCACAAGTGGAACAGGAAATGGACAGAACTTCTGATGAAGCAACGCAGAGCGGAACCCCTTTAGTAGCTCCGACTGCACACTGTAAATTCTGGCTCGTCAGCTAATGAAAACATAATTGTGGTTTTACCATCTTTTCATTACCTGCTTTACTCAAAGCGAGATGAGAAAAAAAGACAGTAGTCTCCTTGCTCACCCTGCTTATGTGCCCAACAGTGGTAACCTGTCACGATTCTTCCCGAAATCAACCCTTTCATCATTTTGCTACCATGTTCAGTCAATGCCGTGGTCATGTCGTTACTGGTACAATTGGGTCACGAAATCAAATGGTTTTTCTATAAGCGTTTTATTAACCTTCTCTGAAATGTGAGAATATGATTTTACGTTTATTTTTTTTTTTTAAATTTGCCTTTTCTTCCAGGTATTTTTAAGTTATGGTGTATGAATTTGACAGTTGTATTTATAAGAATGGTGAATGTGAGACACAAGGTTTTTCCCTCCTTGGACAAGAGTGCCACCTGTTTTCTGGTTCTTTTGAGACAAAGCCTGGGCTGACTGAAAGAGGGCCAAAATCCTGAACTCGCAAGCGAGGTAACATGGCTGACGCTGCTCTCGAGTCTCCGCTATAAAGCGATGCTGTGAGCCTTCATGTCTGCGCTCAATAGTCCCTTCGAGTATGTGCTACAATTAGCTAAAAAAGCAATGAAGTTACTCTTCAGCTAAACAGCTGCTCTCACTTTAACTGATGTCAAATGTGCGAAGTAAAAAACAAATGCACTACATGCAAATTTGCAGGATTGCTTTAATGCGATTGAGGCTCTAGGTCATTATTTCAGGGATGGGGTATCTTTTGTGAGGTTAACTTGTAACACTGACCACACTGTCAATCTATTGAGCCCACTGTTGATATTGCAATCAGCAACGTTGTTTGCTTTTAAAAAAGGCAACGGACTAAAAATAGGTGTGGTGAAGCTGCAGCCAGTCAGCTAAGGGTATTTGGTCCACACCTGCTGAACACAGGCGTCCATGGCTTTGTCTTGTCCTCTTCTCTCTCTCTCTCCCTCCGAAAGGGCATGGGAAGACCCACTGAACTCGTCTTAACTACTGTTGAGTTGTATCTGTGAAGCCTCCTGAATGAGGCTCTTTAGATTCCTTTCTATGTTTTGAAGTCAAACAACACTGGAGTCATTTATTGCAGTGAATAAGATGCTATATTTGCAGTGAGTGAGGTGTTGCTGTCAGCAATGATTCTCCACACAACTCTGAAGTGTTATCTGTGTTCATTTTGCATTCTTGAGAAATATTTTTGGTTTTGTAGGTGATAAAATATACAGATCCAGTGAGAAATAGGGAGGGCCATAGTGTAAATGTATTAGCTTGTGACTAAATTTCAGTAGTAGACAAGTACTTGTAAGTGAGCTGGGCACGGACAGTGGACAAGGGGTTCTGACACTTTTAATAATAACAGTCGGTGCAAAGATTCCAGATGTATTGCAAGGACTCGGCTGTACATGATGGTGTTGTCTAATTAATAATGGGTGCCTTACCGCCTAAGTCACTGTTATTCTGTGAAACGAGCCTGTACTAATGTTTGACAAGCTGGGGTATTCTTATTTACTGGCCGAGGGCTTATTTATTGGCAATTGAGGCTTGCAGAGAATGACTAGCTGCTGGACTCTGATGAGTTGATTCTGCAAGATAGCAGGAGTGGGCAGAATTCAGTCCTGGACTTGACCTTTTTCCATCAAGGAAGAGAAGACTCAGAACCACGTCCAGAGATACAGGAAATGGGGACATTGGGGCTTGAACAGGAAGGATATCATTGCTGACAGCTACAGCGGTCCAACACGCCAGGATCTGGGGTGCTTTAAGTCCTTATTTTGTGCCAGCCAGTACTGTGAGGACATTTTAGCAGGAAGCAATGCACTGGATGAAACTGAACCTCAAAAAGACACCCATTGCTCTGTGCACGGCTAGTAGAAACACTGACCTCCTCAACATCTCCCTCCTATTTGCTGATTCATGCCTCACTTTTGCTCTACATTGCCCCCTAGTGCTTGGTGGTGTGTGTTTGCTGTATTTGCATTCAGTCTAAGTGGAATAAATAAAAACATACATACATTAATAAAGGTCTCCGTGTGATTTGGTGGGCTATTGTGTTTTTTCATACTTATGCATTAATTTGAAATGGCTTACTCTGAACAGAATTGAAAGCCAAATCTATCAGTGAGACATTAGCTGAAATAAACCTGTTTGGATTTGCGTTAAAAAGAGTATGCTAACATACTGACAGTAGCACACAGCCAATTGGAAAAAAAAAAAACATTACTTTTTATTTTTGGGGCCAATTATAATTGCTTATTTGTCCCCACTTCTTTCTTTGCTGCTGACACAGAAATTAATTGAGGTCAGGAGATTCCTACCAATAAATGAGTTTGGAAATGAGAACCAGAAGTTTCCCAAGATTAACATGAGTGCATACAATTGCTTTCTTTTCAGAATGTGTTACATGAAAGATTATCTGGCAAGTCAACTTGTTTCTATCTGCTATGTCTGTAACTGGCTGTAATTGATGTCACTCTGAACTTGTGTATGAAAGAACAGGACATTAATTTCCATTTTTTCTGCTGCCTCACAGCCAAGAAGGTTGTAGGTTCAAATCTGGCTTTTCTGTGTGCAGTTTGCATGTTCTTCCCATGGGTTCCTATGGTCTTCACATAGGTTACCTCCAGGGTCTCCGCTTTCCTCGCACAATCCAAGGACAGTGTCAGGCTGATTGGAGACTCTAAATTGCTCCTTGGGCATGGATTTGTAAATGAATGGTCTGTGAATGGTGTGTGTGCCCTGCGATGCATAGGTGACCAGTCCAGGGTGTGTCCCTGCATTTTGCCCATTTTTGGCTGGGATGCGCTCCAGCTCCCTCGCAGCTGTAGATAATTGATGGATGGACATTTTGTTCTATTGCCCTGCCGCATTCACCTTGTTTTCTTACTTTTTTGTCTCCCAAAGGGTAGAGATGTGAGCAAAAACAGCAAGAAAAAGGGAGAAGACTGAGCCCTTAGTTTAGTAAGAGATTTCCAAATGTGAATTTGCTCGTCACTACCATCATGTGGTCTTTCATGGAATAACAATTTACTATTGAAAAGGCAATAGTCCAAAAATAAATAAATTCCAATGTAATAAAAGATAAATGATCGAATAAATAGTAGGGGAGACTGGGGAGGAGTGAGCCACATTTTTATTTTTGGGTCATATTCCCCATGCTTTGGGTTTGAAAATAAAAAAGGCTATATGGAAATGGCAGCATATCTTGAAGGCTCTTAAATAACCCTAAACTTAGCCAATCCTGGCATTGAGAATAAAAGTGCACTGTCACTGAATGAGGAATGGTTTAAACATGAAAGTACTTGTCAAGATCAACATCAAACACAAACTGCATTGAAGCACGTTTCGTGCCACCGACTAGATTTGGTCGGGGAAGAACCATGACCACATCTTCAATGGACACAGTATCAATATCCTCCTTTTCTGGGAAGACAAACCGATGACTGAACTTCTGTGGTTTCTCAACCATGTATTTCACCACGACAGTTCCATCCTAGAGTGCAAATTTACATGGAGCAGGAGTGGGCCACAGGGGAGGGAGAACTGAACCACGGCTCAGTCCTTCCCTCCTACTAAGTGGCTTACTCCTCCCTCAGTGTACTTCAAGAGATTTCAGCATTCGCCAGCTTCCCAGCTCAAGCACATGGTCTCGTATATATACTCAAAATATTCCCTGGTATATGCAGATT
Source organism: Gymnothorax javanicus (assembly GCA_029692085.1). Classification (NCBI taxonomy): domain Eukaryota; kingdom Metazoa; phylum Chordata; class Actinopteri; order Anguilliformes; family Muraenidae; genus Gymnothorax; species Gymnothorax javanicus. The sequence goes on from CM056202.1 coordinate 38,150,103, forward strand.
ACACAACAGTACCATATGCATCAAAATCTTGATAAGTTACAGAATGACAGTGATTGATTGTTACAAGAAAAATTTTACTTAGCCCCATGAAAATGACAGTGTTTGTTCTGCATACTTACTTGTTGATGTTGTTGCATCTCTGTTAGGCCTGACCTCTGCAGGGTTGCTAGGTGACTCTGTATGACCTTTAACCTTAGGTTATTTCAAGTCAACTACAGAAAAAATCAAAATGGCTCACTCTTCTCCATGGCCCAATCCTCCTTACTCACCCCTACAAATAATTTGAAACTAAAGTGTTCCGTGGTGTATTAACATATACCTATCAACCTCATTCCTAAGGGCGCTACTGTAAATATGATTATGGGAGCAACATCCGGCGGAAGTAGCTGTTAGCGAGTGGCTAGTCAATAACAAATAACAGCGGCGGTTCATTCGAAAATAATTCAGTTACCTTAGCGATTACAGCTTGTTTTTTAACAAATTAACTTGCTTTTCTTAAAATGTCCCTTCGGAGCTCCGGAACCTGTTGTGCTGTTCGAGGCTATACCAACAACCAGAGGTAGCTAAATTTATGGCTTGATCAACACTAGGTGCGTTTCCATTACCCTTAGAAATGCGCAAAATCTAAATAGCGAGGCGAAAAACCGGTAATGGAAGCACATGAATTTTGAAAAACCTCTCAAATACCGGTAAAAAGTTTTTACGCTCTCATGAGGTGGTTTTCCAGATGTGTCGATATTGCAGTATTTCGCAAAAGTGGAATGGAGACACTTTTTTCGGCATTTACAAGCCACACTCCCTACATGCAACGTGCTCGACCCAGTCCAAGCACATCCATCTTCAGTCAAAAAGAGTATCAGGAGACGAGAGTTTACGAGAATTACGAGGTTTATTTGCAAAACATCCTCAAATGGAAACACTTGCAACTCGCAATTGTGCTTTGTCCAATGTTTAGAAATATCGCTTTTCGTTTGTGCAAAACTGTAATGGAAACCCAGCTAGTGTTTTGAACACGCACCTAGAACATTGGGGATTGTCCTTGTGTTCAGCGATATGGTTTCCATCGCCTACCTACAGAAGAGGAAGCCAGACTGTGGCTGAAAAATCTGAATTTTAATAGACCCCCGAAAACATTAGGTGATCATTTCATTATGTCGACAAACAGCGATTCCTACTTAATGGCTAGGCTCAGACAGACCGCCGCAGAGGAGACGCCGGGTCCTCAAAAGAATTTTGACAGCAGTGCCAACAGAGCACTAGGTATGATTTCACGTGTAGGGAGGACAGAAAATTTTGTATTCGTCCGTTAATGCCAATCAGTATAACTAACGTTTCATCCTGTACAGTTTAAGATGAGGCTGAAAAAAAGTAACAATAGTCTACCAACATTTGAAAATAGCCTACTCTGTTCCAAGCAATAGTCTTACATTCCAAACCCCAGTTCACTAAAATTAAAAGTATGGGCAAATGGACTCACTGTGTTTTACATGTTATAGTAATGGATTAGCAAGCAACTTTATACTGTATAATGTAGTTGGCTGGAGTAGAGCTAATTTGACTCATGTACTGTCAGATGGCTTAATAAACTCTGTATAACAATTCATTACATTTCATATGCAGAGCAATATTTACCTCTGAACTATAGTGTACCCTTCATAAATACTCTCAGATGGTATATCTGCTTTAAGGTACATAAGGTCGTGTCCTACCTCCTTTAACGGAATGCGACCGACCTTGTTGCTGTGGAAGTACGGCATACGCTTTGGAGCTTTTTAGATTGTTCATAGCCTCGCAGTCTGTGGCAACAGAACCATTAACGTAGCCAAATGCGCTAGTGTTCGTTATCTGTGGCCACTGCTTCAGGTCGTTCTCCCATTCCTCGATTGTTGAAGGCAGCGGTACCATAACGTTATCCCGTCTGAGGGGTAAAAGGTGATGTTCCCTCATATATTATTTACCGATCACTTAAAAAAAAAAAAGAGGATTAGTGTTAACCGTTTCCATGGTAAACTGTTCAGTGACAGGACGCAGCGGAAGTCGCGCCGATAATTCGCGCAAGGGGTCATGGGACGTGGGAATAAGGTGGATACAGTGGATATAAGAAGTCAACATACGCTAATTGAAATGGCTGGCAGTTGAAATGTGAAGTATTATGGCGATGGCCTCATGTAAGAATGGCAGAAGTGACACTTCAGTCAAAAATGACTTTTTTTGGTTGTTTTGGAATAACTGAGACTAGCCCATCTCCTGACCAAGTCTGGAGTCTCAATTTCTATTATAAAGAGGTTAAAATGCCTTTTTAAAAAGTTGTATCTGCAGGCAAATTTTTAACAGGTGGTGCTGTGGCAGTTTTTTTTTTGGCTCTCCTGTAAAATTTGTAAAATGTCACTTACGTCCTTCTTGCATGAGGCCATTGATAGAACGATAGCATAAATATAAGACTTTTTTTTTTCCAAGGGAGAAAACAACACCCTAGTTGCTTAAGTCTCCACACCACAAACTAATGCTTTGTTGAGGCAACTTTTTCATCTAATACAGCAGCATTGGCATGATATGGAGCTTTACATTTCAAAAACCAGCAGTTTCTATAAAGGTGTGTAGACTTTGTATCTTCATTGTACGGTCATGCAAATCCATTAGAAATTATTTGGTCGACTTTTAATATTGAGTCAGAATATTTCTTAAATGGATCACTATGCAGCAAATTAGAAATACAGTTAGCGCTTGTGAATGTGATTCAAAGCAGTGGGTGAGGTCAAGTTCGTTATTAGTGTAAAGTGTTAGTTTGCCCTATCGTCGGTGTTAGGTGTTACCAGCGGCATGCCGTCAGGTGTTTTGAGGGCCTTCAGTAACCGCACCCTTTACCACTCGATTGCCCTCAAGCTGTTCTCATTTTACTTAGCCTGGTTAACGATCGAACAATTTATCGACTGAACAACCAAGACCAATACATGACCTATAATAAGAAAGGATAATGAAAAAGTGAATGCCTATTGCCTATATTTATACAATTTATATGCCATTGTAAGGAAGGAAATATAAATGCGAAAAATCCAAAACTTTCGCTGAATTCGCAACATTTATTTTCGCCATCCTTTCAATTGTCACTCAGCTCTGCGTCCTGCCTAACAACGCCCTTTGGCCATGACTTCATTCAGTATTTAGAACGGATTATCATGGCTTATTGCTTAATGAGCCCTGCAAACTAATTTACGCTACTTTGAGCCATTTCATGAGCTACATGAGTGCAGAATTTATATTGATATTTTAAGTCACCATTTATGTGCGGAAGAAAACGCCTAATAATTTTGCGATGTAATGTATAGCAATGTGATCGAAATTAAATTTGACTGTCTTTCAAGCAATTAGTCCGAGCAAATGTTGCAAATCAGGAAAATTGAACTGCGAGAGGTTTAGGTTATTAAGTATAGAAAGGCAAGGTTTCTGAAGGCCGTTAAGTGTTAACACGGCATGAAAATAAGAGTTAATGTAAGAATTTGTGTTGGTCATGGTGCTAATATCATATGTGGTGTTATCCTCGGAAGCAGAGGAGTTGATCAAATTACTAATTTCATCAAAACAACAAAGTATTACATCACAAGTAATTCCTTTTTGAATTTTGTTGAAAAAGTGATCCTTTCTGTTTATGCAAATGACACACTATGACACTTATCTGTGTTAATAGTCTGGGCCCGTATTCATAAACCGTGCGCAAGTTACGTTGTGCGTAGGCTCAAGTACGTCAGAGCTAAGTATATGCGTAGAGGAGGTATTCAGAATCAATGTGCAGCTGGGCTCCACTTAGCTCTGACGTGTGTAAGCGCCAAGATAAGCGCCAAGACTGGGAAGCACCCTTGCAGTATTTCCTCTGAGCATGCGCTTTGCTCACTGGAAAAAAAAAAGAGCACAGTGTATAACGCTGCAAGTAGCCTGTTAAGCAAAAAAAAAAAAAAAAAAAGTGTGGAACCATGTGAAACGTTTTGCTTCAAACACTGTTTGTTGGTCTAGCCATATACAAAACGGATAATTACATTGGTGGAAGAGCAGTATTATGGGCCTAATATCAAAATGTTTATATGGTCATTTTGAAAGTGAGAGGAAAAAATGTGAATGGGGGCCGGTGCAGCGGTGTAGGGTTTGGCAACTCTATGAACTGCATAAAATTGTTTAGAAATCTATCATATTGCACACAATGCACACTTGCAAGGCAGTAGGCACAAGCGCCACCACGTCCATCCACCGGTTCAATCCACTCGCTCTCTTCATCGACTAAATCTAAGATATGTCGTCTTTCAAAACAGTACTTCGAGTATAGTTCTACATCATCGAGCGAGTCTAAAGGATTGGCTTGATCTCGAAACAACCTTTCTCTTTGCAGTTGTTGATGAGCGCGCAATCGGTAAAATGCTGCCGCCAATTTGGATTTCGTCTTATGAATGGGTGCAGTTCTAGTCCCCGGCATACTTAGACTTACGCATGAAGTCACGACTCACGTAGCGCTAAGAAGGGTTTATGAATACCAACTTTTTGCCTGCCACTACACTTAGCGTTAAGAGCGTTCGTAGCGCCCTAAGTATGGATTATGAATACGGGCCCTGGTGTTTACATCTTCTAAAGGTTAACGCCAGTGCAAGGTCTAGTTGGGTATTAGTGTTGATAGTGGCAGACTACAACATGTCATTATATTTTTTCTACCTGGAATATAAGCTGAGGCTTGCCATTGTGGGTGTTGTTTTAGCAAGTGTTACAAATCTGGTGTTAGCAAATGGGATGGTGCTCAGATGCAGGTGTTAACACCTTACAACAGGATAACACTAACACTCTACTCAAACACCATACTCGGCCTTACCCAGTGTAAAGCATACACTTATTAACAATGTGAATTGAAACAATGGCAAGGATTGGCCTTTATATGACACTGTGCGCGGAAAGAATCCATTGGCAGAAATTTATAGGAGGAGGACATGTATAATGCTTGTTTAATATTAGGAATAATACTGAATTCCTCTTCCACATGTCAGTAACCACATTGCTAAAGGAGTAACTTAATCATTCTGACATTCTGTGTTACCTGACAGGCATAGATGCAACACTGTTATGAAACAAAGAAAAAGAATAAAATCACCTTTCAAACCACAGCACGATTCAGTTTCAAAGACCTGACATGTCACATCTTCGCATATTCGGTGTCCAGATACAGGGATGCCTGCTACAATGAAAATGGAGGTCATTCATTGCAAAGCTTTGCTTTACCGCCACCTACTGGATTAAAAATTGTCTTCTTTTAAAAATCCAGCTCCCTTGAAGGTGTAAATTGTGCTCTTACATCAATTTCAGGAGGTTATCAGGACATCTCGGTTCTGTGGGTACACTGCGGGTACCATTAATATTATTCCTTGCAATTTATTCTATTTGCATCACAAGACAGTCATGAAAATAGATTATTTTTGAGACGGGGCCCAAACCAGTTTGAGTCTCTTAATTGAATTTTAAAATATTAATACTGCAATCAAAGAACCAACACTGTCCCTCTGATAACACTTTGCATTAACATCATTTCTCAACATAAAAAAAACTGACCAGGGGAGCTCCGTATTCAAATCTCATTCTAATTCATGTTCAAAACAGAAATGCCTAATGAACATTGCATGAAAATATAGGAGTTGATTGTTGCAGTTGATTTACAGCAATATAAACATAAGTAATCATTATTATCTGGAGATGTAATAAAAAAAGGAGAGGCAGGGATTCTTTCAGTTTACAACCACCAGTTAGAAATAGAGGGCTCGATTTTCCTTATATTATGCGATCTAGAGAAGGACCAACACCAACCTCATCTGTGATCCGCCACGGGGAGTGGTTCCTCTTGAGCACATTTACCCAAATGCACATGCTATGCAATAGCTCAAAGGCAGCGTGATATGAAGAGAGGTAATCTGTCGACCAGCAGCAGAAATAATGGGGGTGCAAGAGGATGCAGTTGCACCCAGGCCCACATGTAATGGGGTCCTGTTGACAAGTAAACAGGTGACTGCGGGCCAAACTATTGCTAGTGCAATTTAAAGAACAGGTGAGTTTACTATATCGTTAGCCTCACAGCATAATTGCCTAAGTCATTTTTTGGCTTACTATTGCAATATCAAAAAAAAAGAAAAACAACGTGCTTGCTAAAAATTGTGTTTTTTCTTGTTTTCCGAAAACATTCAAATATGACTTAGGCAACTATGCTATAAGGCTAACAATATGTAATGTCATGAATGTGAACACAAAGCAGCATTTGTTCTTTAACAAAAATTTATTGCATCTTAAATAGCATCAAATCTACTTCATGGTGTCTAACATTTTAAAATTTTTAATCAGCCCGTGTTTAATATTCATGCACATATATAGTGGGCTTTTTTATTGAAATTGATCGTGGACAGACTGCATACGTTCTGTTCATATTATAGAAAGTATCCTTCTTCTTGCTTTGCTGCTGTGAAGATCTAAATGAGTAATCAAATGTCCAAGTAAACTATTTTGGTTCGCTAACCTTTCTCAGTGACTTCACTGAAAGTGCAAGCATCAAAAAACAAACACAAGAATGAGAGCAAAAAAAAAAAAAAAAGGAGAGATGAAGAGGAGGAGGGGGGGGGTAAAACTGCCTGAATCAGATCCTACATTTTTTTCTCCTGTGATGTGCTGCAGCAGAACAACTGAAGAACAACAGTCGGCGAGCGCCTGCTGGTAAGCTAACGGCAATGCTTAGCTATGGTGCTATGTAGTTAGCTAACTGGCTACTGAGACCAACTCCTACCCCGCTCTCACTTCAAGTGTATATGACACAATTTTTTCCCCCTAAATTCTGTTCTTTGAAATATGCTATAAACAAAAACTTTTTCTTTAGAAATTACGAAGAAATATATTTTTGTTACTTTTTGGTACTCAAAATACACTGATTCTCCCTCTAAAACTGACCAAGAGACAGGGTCCGAGAATGCCTGACTCATGATGTCAGTGTAATTGATTGAAGACAGCTTGGTTCAGCTTTGAGTCATTTCACTTACATTTGCTTGCCGAAAACAACGCAGTGCTGCTGCACGAATTTTTGCCCTCGAAGTGGGATCTGAGGGAAACGTGCACTGATATGCCTGATGTGTAAAATATATTTTTACAACTCTGACTGTTCGGCAGTCCAGCCACACAATATGACCTCCTTCGTTCACAGCCTTCCTTTTGCTTTCCGCCATGTTTTTTTTGTGAGTCAAATCAACTGACCTCGCGAGAATGAATCATATGACGTGCTTCGTTGTGACAAATTTCATGTCAAAATAACAATATATTTGAAGGCAAAAAAAATGGGCTGAATGAAATTTTAGAGGTGTTTTAATGTCAAAATGCTTTTTTTTTTTATTACACATATCAAAAAACCAAATACTGAAAAGAAAAAAAAAGTGTCATATACACTTTAAGTGTTTGACTTCAAGTGGACAGCGAATTGCAAATTGTAGATTTACAAAATCAGGTTGAATTAATGAAAAAAAAAAATGTCTGCGGCTTGTCAAAAATTAAATTTCGCATGAAAAATGCCTCCTCTGGGTTCTTCAAAAATGGTATGGTAGGCAAGACAGAAATTGACTAGCTAGCTACAAGCATTTCTAGGTCTGTGATTTGTATAGCTGTTATCGTGTGTCTGGCATCAGACCCTAGCTAATCTGATAGAGTTTTGTACTGTTGATTGTAAAAACCAAAATACCAATTTTCTCCATTTTAATAAGTTTGACACGCATGGTTATAAATTAATAAAATTTATTCATCAATGCAATATAAACAAACAACGACAACAAAAATTATATCATGACTGAACATTGAAGGAACTGGTCGATCTCAAAGATTAGACTTCAGAGGAGAGCACCAGGTTTAGAATGAAATACAACAGTATACATGGTATGATTTTGGTCTGGTTAAGTACACATACACAACCAAGCAACCCCCGCATCTTCACTGTCCCTTCATCGAGATGGACATGCATGGTCACAAGCTATTCAGTCAAAAAAAGCAAATGGTGGGACCAACACTGTCAAACTGAGCAACATTTAGCTACAGTGTGAAACATTTACTAAATGTTTGTATATATATTAAAAAAAAAAAAACAAAGTAAATCAACAGATTATCATAAAGTCGTTCTTTTAATATAAAGTATCTCAGGAATACAAATTAGAAGTATTCTATGCATTTTGTCTGGTTTTGAGCAGACCAGGTAACCCAAGTGCCATTTTAAAGTACTACCCACTACTGTACTCACATTTCACTGGATTACACGCTACATACAGTACTGAACCGACCAGTCTCACATGGAATTAGAACACTACAGTAAATAAAGAGAATATGAGCAGCATTCAATATTTTTTTTGTTAAAGAGCAGTCAGCGAACCCCTTCAAATATTCAGGACTGCAAGTATTGCAAGTTCCCATGCTAAACAGCAAATAACATTATGAACTCATCTGTACACGTGCTGTTTGTAAAGTATGGAGGATAGTCGCCTAGATCTCAATACATCCGCATTAATGCTGTGCGCATTTTCACATATTCACTATCCCCCCTAAACCATTAGAGTACTATTGATGCATGGAACTAATAGAAGTATACACATATTTGATAAGTTTAAGGCTCTTTAAGGACCTGAGGATTTCAAACACATACAGTAATGAGGCACACACGAGGCAAAGCATAGCTCTAGAACAAGTCACTACCAGTACAGATAAGAAGTCCTGGTCAGCCCGTACGGCTCGTCACTCGGATACAATCAAGTCGCTGCCATGGCCCTTAGATCTGGAAACTTCCAGAGAACCAACTGAAATGGCAAGCGAGTACCAATAAACTGACAGTGCAGAGCAGAGAGTGACGAGGAGAGACAGTCTTCACCATTTGACATGGAAGATATTACTAATTTCACATCAAATGAATAAGCAAAAGGCATTGCTTTTCACTTTTTCCAATGAGAACAGCATCAGCAAAAGGTTTGTTATGATGAGGACTTGACGTCAGAAAACAATTGACGATAATGCTTCAAACAGCATACTGTATACATGTAGAAATGAACAGTTGATGTCACACGATTCACACTTCAGTCATAAAATAGCCCACGGGTCCACTGCATGAGCCCAAGCAAGACAGCTGAAGGGTACGGGTTAGGTCAGATTCCTTCACCGAACTTTTTTTTTTACGTTTTGAATTAAACTACCATAAAGAAGACAAGGAATATGGCCATTTCGACGTCAAACTCCTCTAGCTTCACATGTTCAAAAAACAAATGCGATGACCTGAATTTTTCATTCTAAAATAATGCTTCATCTCAGGTTTTTTGTCATGCATTTTAATCCTTCATTCTTGCCATACTGGAATGGAACGGACCACACAATCCATTGGTTGTCTCAAAGAAATCTATAAAAAGCTAGATATGTCATACAAAATATGCATACAATAACTTTTTTTCTTCTTTTTTTTATGAAAGCTGCTTTGGTAACAACATATTCAAGACTTCAGAGGTTTTCCCGCATCTGCAAGAATGATTTGAAGAGGATGCCGCTTGCTTCCTTCTCATCTGAAAGAACGTTGAAGCATGTCCTCAAAGTTCTAAAGTCTAAGCTAATGGATTTATTCATACCGGTGAGGTTGGTTGAGTGTGTACCTCTCTCCCGAGTCTCTGTGATGTCCCCTCCACATGGAAAGAAAAGTTCTCACGGTATTTTTTGTCATAAAGATGTCCGTGCTGTGAGCGACAGTGCTATTGTACTGAGGGCAGAGATGGTTGACACCTTAGAAGCTGATCCAATGGCATTTGAACCTGAAAAAAATCACCAAGGAGATGTTATCTGAACGCAGATTAAAAAAAAAAAAAAAAAAAATCTTGCTGCCTTATTTTCCTCACTCCTTCCAAAAATCTATATATGCACTTTCACAAGAGTGTGAAATCTGTGAATTTATTCCAAGCACTTTGAGAGAAAACCAATAACAGATTTTATCATGCGTGGCACTCATCAAAACAGAGCGCACTCAAGAGAATTCACGAGATGCAGAAATTCTCAAAAGTTATTAACAAGCTTAAAATTATGCTCATACCAGAGAGCATGGTTTACATGAAAGCAGACATAAATAGTATGATGAGCCTACACTAAACGCAGACAGTGCGGTGCCCTCAAATGTTTTGTGGGAACCGATTACCTCAAAAAAATTGCGTAAGCCAACTTAATTGCCGTGTGTAGACGGTAGTTTCTCGTGATATGTATTTAGAAAAGTTATCTTTCAATGTTATAAACTGCTCTGAATACAAAATCATTTAGTTGTTTTTTTTTTTTTTTGAGGCAACCTGTTTCCATAGAACATTTGAGCGCGCCCGACTGTGACGTTATAGCGTAGGTGCACTGCGTCATTATGAGGACCATCCCATATGGGCACCACAGGGAAGGTTTTACGACTGACCTGCTATTCTGGGGATGGTGATCTGTTTGCTGCTGCTGCCCTCTCCTCCCTCGCCAAACGGTCTGATCTGAATGAAGTACTCCTCGTCCGTAGGCAGAGAGAGCTCCACCGAGGTGGTGTTTGTCTCCAGCACGCTGGGGCGGCCGTGCCTGTTGCGTTTGTACAGCACCTGCGGATGCGAGCGACAGGCCGCGGTTAGACTCGAGACGGGCGACTTCTGGAGATGGTTTCATCCCAGATAGACATGTCCCAGATAGTTGCACCCGGATAGTTGCAGCCCAGTTAGACACACCCAGATAGACGTGTCCCAGTTAGACTCGCCCAGATAGATGCGTCCCAGTTAGACTCGCCCAGATAGATGCGTCCCAGTTAGACGTGCCCCGATAGACATATCCCAGATAGACGCATCCCATAGATCCCAAACCCTAGATTATAGACTCGCCCCATAGGCCTAATTTGATGTTGTACCAATTGTCAAGTACGTAGCTTCAAATGAAAAAGTTCCCAAAATAAACAATGGCTTATAACCTAAAATATCCACTTGGGTCACACTTTAGATGAAGTGTTGCTCATAAAGGCTTTTACCACATGTATAATGCCTTCATAAATGAGACATAATGTCTTCATAAATTATACATAAGCAAATGTCATGCTTTGTAAAAATGGGACGCGTCTATCTGGGACATGTCTAAAAAGAAAACTCGGTCTAAAATACCAATTCGTCTAATTGAGACTCATTTAGACAGGATGAAATGCTGGAGATGACAGCTTGGGTGCGGTTTTTTGGGGGGTCTTACCTTATATCCAGTGACTTCGGACTCATTGTCCAAGGCTTGCACATGCTCCCAATTCAGTATGATCTTAGAGTTCAGTGTGTTCCACACCACTTTATTCGGTGGTTGGCTTGGAGCTGAAACATAAATCATCGATAAAAGAAAAGTTAGACAAAGAAACCCCACATAAACCATAACAACACTATTGCTGATGGATTAATAGCAATGGCTGCTTACTGCCAGCAGACAATACAGAATCATAACAGTATAACCGTGACCTGGACTCAATAAATCTTCGACTCAAAAATAATGAAAGCTCTTTTTTAAAGCACTTTTTAGCAACGACTAAAAGCAGGCACACAAATCTGTATTTATTTTCAAGCTGTTTTTGAGGCCAATGCAAAATGAATCCAGTCCAAAATCGGGGACAGATGTTGCTGAATTCAGGCCAAAGGCTCAACCTGCATGGTGTAGCAGCATGTGGGGATGCTGGCAGAGAGTGTTATCTGTGGCGCTTTAAAAATGCTCACGGGGTTTTTTGGTGGCGACGCTGACGATGACACTGGCTGGCCCGGTCCCCGCGGTGTTGTAGGCCCGGATCTGGATGTTATACACGCTGTTTCCCCTCAGACCCCGGATTACGGCTGACGTCTTGTTCCCCACGGTCCGCAGCACGCTCGCCACCTCCTCTTTCTCCTTCTTCTCCCAGTATCTCAACTAACACGCGGAATAACAGCCAACACACACGCGTGTTTAAGAGCCAGTTCATAAATTAACCCACGGCGACTACAAAGAGTGCAAATTTGGTCTCAACTGTGGAAAAAAAGCCTGCTTAGGGGACAGCATGGCTTAGCGTAGAAGTGGTTGAAAAATTAAAAAAAGGAACAAATGGCAATAAATCAGAGTATAAATTATTTATTACATGAAAAATATAAAGCAACAATATTACAAAATATATCGCTATCTTGGAAACACTATTTTGCATGAAAAACCATTGACAAAAATAGTTCCGCCAAAAACAACTGTTCCTATATTTACTCACTCTTTTTCCATGAACTGATAAAAAAATTCTATATTGTAAGGAGACACTATTCATATCAGCTTGCGGATAAGTATTGCAAATCAGCATCTCAGTTCAAACATTGAATTTCAATAGTCAATTAAACTAAAATGAAAAAGCTGAGCTGAGTCACAATGCATTGAGGCTACTGTATGCACTGGGTTCACCCTAGTCTTCCCCTGGTGCATTACATCACTGGCTTTTCAGGAACAAAAGCAGAGTTGCAGCGCTCAAACTAGAGGGCCAATTAGAATGATGACTGTACAAGCGCAACAGTCATTAGAATGCATTCTGTGATAGGCAAATACACTACTAAGACTGATCAATAACAGAATTGATTAACATGACAGGAGTTCTAAAACGGGCATCCCTCATTCAGATTGAAGATACACACAATCAAAGCAGAGGAAAATGGCATCTGGGTGTATCCAGTAACCCAAGCATACATATACAGGCACGCACACACACACACACACGCACGCACAACCATATGTATAATTTGAAACATATCCTGTTTTTCTTACTTCATATCCTAGAATCCTTCTCTTGCTAGTACTCCAGGGCAGAGCTCGCCAGGATACCTCGATTTCAGACGCTGACAGGCTTTTGGCCCGGATCCTGGTGGGGGCTCGTCCGGGCTCTGAGGTGAATGCAAAATGATGTTAAACAACTCCACAATCAAATGATCCTTCAAGAGGATTTGTCTCTTTCTAGATGCATGAGAGCAGCCAACAATACAGAAACTGTTTGTACCGGCAGAGTATTTTACAGCAAAAATCCATGGGTGATGACATCTAAGGCTCACTGAAGACTTATAGCAATACATGTCCTACACGTTACATACATGGGTAATGATACCTGACACAGGGCCACTGTTATGACCTTCTGATACCAGCACAAAAAAGGTCAGTAAGTTAATGTACGTAGGATCTGTATTGTTACCTTCCTCTGCCGAGTAGATGGTGGTTACTGGACCGAAAGGCCCCTCTCCTTTGTTGTTGTACACTCCCACTTTGACTTGGAATGGGGAAAATGGAGAGATGCTCTCGTTCTTGAAGACGTATCTAGAAGCTTCCGCGGAGGGTACCGCCGCCTGCATCCACCCGGTGCTGCCTTGCGGGCGGAAGGCCACGACGTAGCCAAACCCTCCGCCGTTCTGCAGCTCCTCTGGAACAGGCTGGAGTACAGCACAGATACAGACGTACACACACACACACACACACACACACACGCACGCACACATAGAAACACAAATGCACACGTCACGTACACAAACCACACAAAAATGATTAATTTTTCACGTTCGCGTGTGTGTGCCCAACATGCAGGGCACACACACACACACACACACACACACACACACACTCACAGAGGCGCGCACATATGCACACACAGTTTACAAAAAAATTAATCATCAAGTTTAGCCTCACATTCCCATCCATTGCCAAAACTTCAAGCAAATTTCAACCTAATAGTTTGCATTCACTAAACCAACACGCAGACACAAAATGCACAGACAAAGAACTACACAGAATAATAGTTATGTTCAGACTCATGCCTGCTCAGTGGTATTGTTAAAACTGAAAGCATAGAATTTGCTTCAATTACTTAGACATGAATTTCAAAGTGTGGACTTTTTGAACTGAGTCGGTGCTCTTTGTCACGACTCCCTGACTGGATAAACTTTTCGAAGGACATCTCTGCACTGCTAGGGGTGGATTGCTTTTCTCACCAGAGTCCACAGAGGGAGCTCATCGTGCAGCCCATGATGGCATTTCAAACCAGGACAATGAATGTGCGGTGATGCCTTGAGGATCAATACACTTCTTGCAGCCTGACCTGATCTTATTTCTGGAAACATGTCATGAATGAAATGTGGGAAGGTTTTCTTCTCTGAACTGAATGCCATATTTCTATTTTTTTCAGCTAGAGTTCACAAACAGCATCCGAGGGTATGACTTATTCTGGCCACAATTCAATGAGCAAACATCCCTGAATGTGAGTTACATATTGAAGCAAACTTTCTGTAAAAATGCCTTTTTCACATGTATTCCTCATTCAGAGTTTCCATTGATAAACACATACTGTTTCTCCAGGTAGACCGACAGGCGCCTAACTGACAATGGAGGGCTGGGAGGTCACTGACTTCAGATGCTGTTATCATGGCCGACTAGAACTCTTAAATGACTGGGGGATACAAACTCCGTTCACTTCTCAGCTATGGTATTCTCTGTTTCAGATCTGTTCTACAGGATTTCTTCTGATCAACCTTTTCGTTATGTAAAAGTGAAAGGCATACTACAAAGGATTTTCACCTTGTAAACATGGATAAACAACCACGCTCAAACATTACTATAATGCAATAGCAGCTTGAAGCAGCTCAGTACCAAAGTAGCCGGTAGTTTGTTGTCAAAATATGTCTGAGCCATTTCTGGGCACGACTTTCAGCATTACACTGACCTCCTAAAAAGAAATTGGCCCAATGAAGGAACCCACGAGCAGACCAAATTTATTGGCTACTACATTGTCCGGATTTTTAAGAAATAGCCTAGCATTTGAAAGGCGATGAATTCTTCATAGTATGGCGCCTTAAAAACCAAAATGAGATTAAAGTACAGTATCTCATTTCATACAATAGATCTGTTCACATAATAGAAATGCAATTTTAATAAATTTCACTTCTGAATCATATTTAAGCATCTCATTCGCACCTTACTGTTTATCATAACAATACAGATGACTGTGATGAGCTAGATAAGTAGAAAACGAGATAGACCTGGAGAAGAGCTGCATCATCTCCCATCTCATTGCGAATAATTGACAAAGCTGGGGCCGCAGACGGACTGCCAAAAGGAGCTCCCACAGCCTGTTCTAGCGGCCATCTGCATAGCATGCTATTGTCCAACACGAGGGGCTCAGTGGGCGTGTTGTATGAATGATGATGCATTTACAAGCAAGAGAGTGTGCGCGAGCGTGCACACACGCACATACACACACACTCAGACACACGCAAGAATCAACATAAAGATGCTCACCCAGAATATACACATACATAAAGCCCCAACTTGAATGAAGTTGGCACAGTCAGGAAAACACACAGGAAAACAGAAAGCAGTGATTTCTAATTTTAATTTGACTAACAGACAATAAGAAGACAAAATATTAAATGTTTTATCAAGTCAACTTCATTTTTATTTGGGAATATACATTAATTCCTGCCATTCAGGCCCACAAAGCATTCCAAGAGAAGTTGAGACAGGGGCAATTTAGACCTAGTTATTTAATTAAAAATTTGAATAATGATCTGATTTGAAACTGCTCGTATCAGCAGGTGATCATGAATAATCATAATCATGGTAATCGAGATTTGCTACTAAAGCGGCATCCTAGTCCTTCAGGGGCAAACATGGGCACTGATTGCGATTTTGCCCATAAATGCGTGAGAAAATCATTAGAAGATTTAAATGCCAATGTTCCTCAAAGAAAGACAGGAAGGGATTTGGATATTTCACTCTCTGTAATGCATAACATAATTAAAGGATTCAAGGAATGTGGAGAAATTTCTGTGCATAAAGGGCAAGGGCAGCACTGCATCAAGAACCTTCATTTATCTGCAGTTGATATAACCACATAAGGTCAGGATCACTTTAGCAAACCATTGTGAAGTACAACAATGCATAGTTACATTCACAAACGCTAGTAAAATACTCAATGTGCAAAAATAACACCTTATATTAACAATGTCCACAAGCTCCAAACGTGTCTCTGGGCTCGGAGGCATCTGGGATGGACCTTCACACAGTGGAATTGTGTATTGCACTCAGACAAATCAATATTTCGGGTCTCTTATGGAAGAAATGGATGTGATGCACAACAGATCACAGAGAAAAAGGCCCATCCAAACTGCTGCTGGTGAGAAGTCCAAAAGTCCTGGTCTATCCTGATACGTGGTTGCTTCAGTGCCCTCGGCAAGGCAAACTTATAATTCTGTTGAGGCACCATTAATGCTGAGAAATACAGTGAGATTTTGGAACAACATACGTTGCCTTCAAGACAACATCTTTTCCATGGGTGCCCATTCAACAAGGCAACACAAAACCATTTTCTGCACTCATTATAAAGAGGTGGCTGTGAAAGAAAAGGGTGAGGGTACTGGACTGACCTGCCTGCAGTCCTGACTTGTTTCCAAAAGAAAACATATGATGCATTATATGATGCAAAATGTGACAACAAAGACCTCGAACTGTTGCGTGCCTTAAAAAATTTTTGCAAGAAGAATGGGACAAAATTATACCAGAAATACAGGGCTGGCGATAAGCGGTATCGCATTGCAAAATGCGATCAGTTTTTTTTAAATGCGCCAATCTGCAACGGGCTTTTGAAATCTCCATCGCATATTTTGCGATACAGTCTTCGGATAATGTGAATAAAAGTTTTCGTCCAATTTTGAACAAAAACGGGCTCCTACAGTCTCTTAATATTGTCCTGATCCACCTCTGCCACCGAACTATGGATAAGTAGCAGCGCGACTCTGAAACCATGGTAGCGAGTGGAATGACCCATTTTTTCCTACCTCCGCGCCAGTCCCGCCCACAGCGCTAAAGACTACACTAGAGTGGACAACGTCATTGGCTGAACCAACTGCAAAACGTGAGACGCGTCTGACATCTTGTGTAAGGAATTGGCGGGGAAATCGCGCCATCAAATGCTGTACGTGTGTATATGCGACAAGATAACATGAATTGAAAAACACTAGACTGGTGTCACACATCAGCCCACAAGCACGACCATTATTTAATAGATTATTATTTTGTTTACGGGTGCTTGTTGTCAGGAAATTCTTAATAGTTAGTTAAAATTCAAAAAATTAAATTTAAATTAACTGTAAATGCAGGGGCGCTGTGCAAGCCAAATTTTTGGGCGGGTACAGCTTAGCTACACTGCACAATTTTAATATGTCTCCTTAACATAAATAATACCCATGCAAATAAACTTTTTTAAATGGAACTTTGTAAGTTTACAATTCAACAATTCTTTTCCCCCATTGTTTTCTGTTATAGGCAACATAAATAAAAAATAATATTCAAAAAAGAGTCCACATGTCCTATGCCCAGCAGTCAGTTAACAAACCACTTACACCACATTCCTTCCCCAAATCCTGATGCTTGGTGGGAACATGTTCACATGCATTGCATGAGTTTTAGCCTCGTGATTGACTGAAATATTTGCATTCAGGAGAAGGTGAACAAGTGTACCTAATAAAGTTACCATCGATCACCGATGTCATCCTGCACATTCGGTAGCAAATCAATGAAAGGCAGAGCTAAAGAAAAATCCTCTGTACAGTTGAATCCCAGTTAGCCTGAAGTATAAAACCCAGCCTAATTGTGAGGCATTATCTGAAAATAGCTCTGTGTCTTTTCACCTAAGTACAAAATAAGTTTTGATCATTTTCAGTTCAAGAAGCAATAACAACAGAAACAATAATACTTCACTATCCCGAAGGAAATTTGCTGCTGAAGTCGCAGCCTTCAAGAATTGCCTGGAATAACCCTACCATACATTTTTGTCCACTTTATCGAGTCTTCGCGCCTGTACTGGACGTGACATGACGAACTATACAACAAAAGGATAAGAAAACTATTTTAATATTTTTAATATTAATCGATGGATAAGTCCTTTAACCTAGTGCTTCGCGTTGTCAAACTATATTTACACATGCGTAGCCATCAGCACAAAGGATATTTCTAAAAATTAAGTACCAAGAAATACGCACATTTAATCGACAATTGAAAGAACGTATGTACTAAAGCAAAGAAACACATTTTCAAGCCTGAATAGCTAAGCTTAGTGTTAGGCTACCTGTCCACTCGCCAGCATCACATGTAAGCTTGTCCGTGCAACCTGCCGGGGAACGGCAAATACCAGTTTCAAATGTTATGGGCTCGTCCTGACCGACAGTGGGCTACGCTAAGTTCCCGTAATGGGATTCACTAAGGCCCGGCTCTTAGCCAAAGATGCCAATAGAAGTTCAGCATGAGACTACCCTGAGACCAGAGGAGGATTGAGGTGGTCATGGGCTCCTAGGCTACTCTTTGTGTGGGCCCCCACCCGAAACTCTTACCAGAAAATTCATTTAGTGCCATAAATGGCCCACACACAAATACTAAGGTGAACTGGCATATAGAGACAGCCAAAGCTATGGTGTTTCCTCCACATTTATTCAAGTGGTTGGACCACCACAGTTACAAAATTACCACCACACCACAGCGACATAAAATGAGAAATAGAACATTACAAACAAAACACTATAAACAAGCAGAGGACCCAGTGCACAGAAGCAGCCCTTCAACCCCTGTGTGCAGATGTGTCCGCCAGCAGACATGGAGCTGCAAATTTACGCACGCAGTTACAATATTCTATCACTAGATGGAACACCAGGATCAGTTATTGAATATTCACAAGCACATGGATCACAATTATAGACGAGTTCAGTCCCATCCCTCAGTGACATGGCTGCTGCCCAGTGTCGGCACCAAAACTGGGATTTGGGGGGCGGGTGGGGGCTGGGGGCGGCACACACGCATCCCATTTCAACAACAAACACTCCTGCGGGCAAGTTGTCTTCCTTTATTGACACATTTTCCGATCATAGTAATTATCTATTGGCAATTGAAGACACGGCTTCACTCCGCATGCAGTCAAACAGCGAGAAAATAATGGGCTACATTCAGTACAGAAAAAAATTATTTAGGCCTACTTATAAACACGCCTTTGCTTTATGAAAGGCAAACTGCTCTATAACTTCTGCGCTACTTTATCGGCACATCAGGCAATCTAATCTGTGCTTCACGATCGTTTAAATTGTTGAAATTTAATAAAAGGCTGTTTGATATGCCTGCGTGCAATTTTCTATAATGCAGATTTAAATTCACCAAAGTGCGAGTCGCCTTGCTTTAACGGGGAGAACTAGCAACGTCTGATACTGTGGAGTGTTTTCGGAGTGAATGTATTGTTAATTTTGGAAATTGTTTGGAAAATGACTGAGCACAAGTCAGGACTAATAATTATTGTGGCAAAGCGAAGTATCCGTGCCCCCCGCCCCCCAAATTCCATAGTAGCATAAAGCAACACTAGAAATTAAACTATAAATTCTCTTGACTGGATGCACGCTTGATGTTCTTACCCACGCAAATGTTTCTCTGAGTACTCGAACATCAAGGTAAGCAGAAAAACTACTGACTTCATGGTCGAGGCTGAATATGGCAACGTTACTCTTTCCATTCCCTGAAATATTAACCGTTAGCCTACCGAGGAGATAAGCTTTGTGGCTACAGCTAAGCATCCCGACGCTGCAGGTGTTTCATCCTCAGCGCCTTGTTGTTGACTGGATGAAGGCTTCAAATATCCCATCAATTTAGGGATTTTTTTTAAACCTCTTAGTCGAGCTGAAAGTTTTAAAGGTCTACATCTCTGTCGATACAACTACGTGTCTGTGCATTGACGGAGTTGGACGACTATAAATTAGGCTTTAGTGGGACCCAGTTGGTAAGTCCAAGTAGTTATGCCTCCGTGCGCATGCGCAAGCGAGGTATACGGTAGGTCGTTTGTGTGTCATTCATTCTGTCTGTTATCGGGATAGCTGCTGCGCCGTTCAAAATCAAGTCCTAGAATATGGCTCTATGGGTTAAATGCCATGATCTCTTGGATTTAAATTTGCCAGATTTTTGAGATAGAGCTTTGTTTTTGAGTTATAGCACTATTTAATCACCACGATGGGTGCTGCGA
Organism: Gymnothorax javanicus; assembly: GCA_029692085.1. Classification (NCBI taxonomy): domain Eukaryota; kingdom Metazoa; phylum Chordata; class Actinopteri; order Anguilliformes; family Muraenidae; genus Gymnothorax; species Gymnothorax javanicus. The sequence goes on from CM056202.1 coordinate 38,170,186, forward strand.
GCGATCAAGACTTTAACGAAGAAAAAACTCTTCACAGTGGATCGCTTTACAACTTGTGAGTTCGATTTACATCACAGCAATAGTGACTGCTGATGGCAAAACTTGACAAATGGAGCATAATGCCGACAGTGATTCATGTAAACACATATTGCGCACTATGTTAAATACAGCACTGCATGGATTTTTGAACTTACTGCTGTATGAACTTTATAAAACATCACAAATGATTTCTCCCCCCACACAGTAACAGTGTGCAAATGAAAAATGCTTTCAGTTATTGCTGGGCTTCACTAAGCCTAACAACCGCAGTCTCGCTAAGCGATCCTACGAAGCTGCTTATCAACTCGTTACGTCAACCGGCCACTGGTGGGTAAATACTTGAGAATAGCCATGTTTCCATCCACACGTTCTCATGCGAATTAAGTCATATCGAATTAAAAATGCCTTATGGAAACGGTGAAATTTGACTTGATTTTCAAGATATCGACATTAAGTTTATATGGTTGATCTCATCGGATTTTCGTCTTGATCGGTAAAAGGTTTATGCGATAACTGCTGATGGAAACGTTATTTGCCGAATAAATCTGCGACTGCATCGTGACGGTGTTTCGATGCCGTCCTTGCCTTCTGATAATGGTTTGCATGTTGCTAATAGCTGGCACATAAGCACTATTACAACTTTTGCAATTATCATCATTTGTTGGGAGACGCGATCCATTATTGCTAACTAGTTAATTTTGTTGGCTACCACACTACTTCTGTTCACTCGAAGGTTCTGCGATTCAGTGCGAAAATGAATGTAAACAGCTTAAAATGTCAGAAATCTATTCGATACACCGATTTGATCGCATAGCAGCAAGTGACCTCATTATGCACAAGTTTTTATTCACTTTAATGCTTCAAGGTGGAAATGGATTTTCACTGCCTTTATTCGCATGAATATTTTTGGCGAACTTCAGATAATTCGATCGACAAGTGGATGGAAACATAGCTTATGTCAAGCATAGATGCACAGCTAGGGCACTCTGACATGTCCACACAGAATTTTATAGCTTCATTAAGGGACAAACTTGTCACTGCTGTAAGCACCGAGGCATCAGCACCTTCGGTGCTTTCATTTTAATACTGCAATGCTATGGTAGCTCAACTGCCTTGGTCTTCATTAGGCTATGCTGAACGGCATTCGTACTGTTAGCTAAGTGTTCTAGGAGTTGAAAATAAAAAGTTAAAATGCATATAGACATTTTTGTTAAGTTTTATTTTTGCTACACAGTTCTGAAAAATGCTACAGACTTTGACAGACTGCGTAGCGTTTTCGCTACAAAGTTATTTTTGCTTAATGCCAGCCCTGAAATATGTCATCACTTGATATCTTCGGTCTCACAAAGTTTAGAAGTGGTAAATACTTTACCATCCCAACTTTTTCTGAAAATTTAGCAAGAAAAGAAATTGAATTGAGAGCTTATTTTGAAAAATCTATTAATTTTGTGTGATTAAACATTAAATAATGTACTGTTCTATTGTTTTCAACGTAAAACAAGTCAAAGATAGTTTACAAATCACTGCATTCAGCTTTAACATACCATCACAACTTTTCTGATTTCAGGTTGTACATACAACATACAGATAAGTAACAGAGTGACTCTATGGAGTTATTCTGTGTGATCGTGTTTATGTCCTATGACAAAGTATTCCAGCCATGATGGGAATAGTCTTTTCCAGGATGACAAAGGCCCCAGCCCCACTGGGCTCAAGGGATCCTTGCATGCTTTTATGAATATGAAAATGATGCTAAGTATACGCCAATGCTTTTACAGTCATTGCATCACAAAGTAGCTGAACGCATATGGGAGATTTTGGGACAATGTTTTAAACAGCGCTCTCAGACATCATCATCAAAGCCACAAATGAGGGATTGGAAGAAAGGTAGCCCATCCCTCCAGTGATGTTTTAAACTTGTCGACTCAATGCCAAGGTGTGTTGAAACTGGTCTGGCGGCATTTGGAGGCCCAGCAGCTCACTGAGACTCTTTATGTTGATTCTTACATCAATTTGTCACCTGTCTATGTATATACTGAGCACCATAATCATTGAACAGTGACACAAAATAGAACCAAAATAAGCAAAACTAGGTCAAAAGGTAGTATGCAGCAGGAATATTTATAGTTTATGTGCAAAATTGAAGGCAATGTGGCAACAGCCAACGGCAAAAGTACACTCAGCTGGCTGACCAATAGTGTAACTTCATTGCTCACTTGCTCACTCAGCCATGGACATCCACTGTATATATAAATATATGATATCAAACAATATACACAGCACATGTATAGACACCATGCGTACTTACACAAATAAGCACTTTGTGACAGTGAGTTTTCTTTTTTAGAGGGTGTGCCCCCTTTTCCCCATATTGTACACAACCAAACTGTTCTCTTCACTCCAGCGACTTCCTTCCATTGACTCAGGAGGAGGACACCACAGCACGTGATTCCTCTGACTCACGAGACGACTTTCCCTCAATTCTTTTTACATAATGAAGTTGCACCACCAATCATACACTGCCTGTGCCATCCAAGGATGACACAGTCGGCATACAATTTGCTTGTACAGCAACAAGCGGATGGCTGACCAGGAGTGGCCACTAGAGAGTGATGAGACAAATGAATTTTAAGCAACTTAGCCCCTATTATTCCCCAGTGAGGCTGAGTCAATTTTATAGCCTCATCCATACGGACCTCCGGCCACAGCTGGTAATGGCAGGGCTTGGATACAAACACCCGACCACAGGGCTCCCAGATCAATGTCTTGGCTGTAGAGACCCTGGTAGGGAGTTTTCTAATTTAATATAAATATCTGTTGAAACAATTATGCAATATTATATCCGTAAGAACTCAGTGCTCTCATACCTTGCCATATGAGGAAAGACAAGGGGTAGAATGAAATAAAAACATTGGAAAAGTTGCCAATTTGCAAGGATTATTTTTTGAAACCACCAAATTAAAACCCCAAAGATGTTTTTCTTTTTCCCTTGGGTTTGACATGAGGCACTATATGTTAAGGTAGCCTGTGATTTTCCCTCATAAAAATACTGGTCCCTTGGGTGGGTCAGGATGTGCTGCACGTCGTCCGCTTACCTCCCAAGTGATGACTAATTCTGAGCGACTCCCACCACCTCCGCTGACATTGGCAGGAGTGACCTTTGGAACTGTGAGACAGGAAGAGATGTTTTAAGCCCCCTTTGTTTCCCCATCGCCTCCTTTAATCTCACTTCCCTTGCCTCGTCCAATCACAAAATCTGTCATTTGGCAAATTCAAAGGGAGCCAGCAGACAAAAGCCGCTGGATTCTAAACTCTCAGATGGATGCAAATTGAATGTTTCCCAGGGCTGTGAAGACATAATTCTATAAAAAAAAGTCATCTTTGCTTTCATCAAAATAGTCTGCCGCTCCATATTCACAGAATCCAGCATTCTCCTGCAACTGCAATGTTCATGCTCAGAAATGGCTTGGTTCAACTTTTTCTTTTCCTCAACACAGCTGCTGAGTCATGAACATGTGGTTTAGGACGGGATTTGAAAGGGAAAAACCAAACAATTTAAGCTGTGGCAGAATTTGTTTAAGACACAAATGAAATGTCAACTCGAGGCCAGGGCACAGAAAAGGCAAATAAAGCCTAATTAATTCTTTGATTTAAATGACACTTGTGCAAGAGACTGAGGAGAGCGATCCTTTGCAGGAATAAATATAGTACAAGGACACTGAGTAAAAAAGGATGTAAATAACTTTTGAGAAGGCTTGTGGAAGAGCAGAAACGTTGCTGATATTGTATGCAAACACGTACTGGTCTCCTTCGTTCTGGCTTGCTTGGAGGGTTTGCTTGGTTCTCCGGTCCCAACTGCATTAGTTGCCAAGACTCGGAAGTTGTATTCCACCCATGGGCTAAGGTCGACCACGGTCGCTGTCAGACGACGACCTCCGACAATTTCAGGCACTGCAAGGAAGCACGGGCACAAACCCTACACTTCAGATTCAGCTCTCCAGTACTAAAGACAGACAACCTTACATCTGGAATAGACACACGGGGACACCGCTACAGGAGTGTCGAGGCATGAAAGGCTTTTCATAGCACATCTGGTGAAACAGAAAAGCTGTCGCAATGACAAAAAAAAAAATTTCCAGTTTAGCAGTGAATGTTAAATCTTCCTGACATAATATGAAAGTACTAAGAGCTCAGCGCCACTTTGTTTAGGTAGCTGTGAAATCCAGACTAAAACACTTCACAAGTTACACAGCTATCATAAGGCCTTCAAAATACACCCTCTGTGGAGCTCCACTGACATGTCAAGGACAAAGACCTCGCTTCCAAACGGAGCCTTAAAAACATAGAATTTCAGCTCATAGTTGAGGGCCAGGAGAGTAATATTCTTGAATAGAAAACACATACACAGGGAAAGAAAAACAATAAAGAAAGGGAAAAATATCCGGCATGAAGGGGCAAATCCACAGATGGCTGATTACAGGGCACTCAGAATATAGTCCCTACCTGTGGTGACAGCCTGCCAGCCCAGGGAGAAGGGTGTTCTTGCCTGGATGGTGTACGTGGTAATTGGACTGTGATTATCAAGCCCAGGCCTCCAGGACAGAGAGGCTGTGGTATCAGTGATTTCCTCCACTTGGAGGTTTGTGGGCGGGCCTGGGGGACCTGAGAAAATGGAGCGGGAGAGCAAGGCGTGGAGTAAAACAGGACAAAAGAAGAAAAAAACATGGTGGCCTCTTTATCAAGCTGAGCCTACAGCCACCAGTGGAGGCACACAGCTGGTGGAGTCTGTCCAATGCATGGCTAATCAGGGCCTTTTCCCTTCCAGTAAATATTCTTCCTGGGCAATCTGTGCGCTGATCTGTCCAATTAGACTTTATAAATGAGTTTGTCTAGCAGTGAAGGACACATCCCTGGCATGGTTACCCTGCTTCTGATCTATAAACGTAAGCTGTGCATCAATACCAATTAATAGCCTTGTTAAATCTCTCAGAACGAGTCTGTTTGTAAAATGACAATAATTCAATAAGAATTATAGGCATTAATTATAAATGCCTCAAAAAACATTCCCTTTAAAACCAAGAGGCGGTATGTAAAACAACAGCAACTTTATATGAATTGGAAGGACGTGACTTGAGTAACGGGGTGATAATTTCTGTGATTCATACCTCTTACAACCAGATCAGCAGCAATGGAGATGCTGTCCACCTTAGTCTGCACTGCGCAGGTGTATTTCCCAGCATGCCTCAGCTGAATGTTTCTGATCATAATATCTCCAGCTGAATGCTGTTGCACAAGCACACAATCATGCAATGAAAGCAGGCATCGCAAACTGCTGTTCCATATTTGTACAGAGACAATTATTCCAATTTACAGATAAAACATAGAGTGCGAATTTAAAAACGGGTCACCTTATCGGCAGGTGTGATAGTAAGTACAGGCTTCTGCTTTGCCTCTTTTTCTATTCTCTTTGAACTATATTTTTATTACTTATGTTTTCAGATAAGAAAATGACTGAGTGCCAATCTCACAAGGCCTACACAATAATGACAAAAACCTGTGAAATAAAATGGAGTTCTTTTATCTCCAGAATAACCTGTGCTCCACTCCACACTGGCAAGTGGTGTAATTATTTTAATGATCAACTACTCTTTTAAACAGGAAAAGCTTAAGGGCTCCAATTTTGGAGCATTTTATCCTTTGTTTCAAAAATTTGTAGAAGGTTCCTCTCCAACTCTCACTCAGTCTGATGTGAGAGAAGTTGAGCACATTAATAAATTGGAGGTGGCAAAGGCTGTTGTACAATTAACAGGATTCATGACATTTTAATGAAAAACTATATAAAAGCATGTTACTGAGAGAGTGAGGTAATTTATTACAGTGACCCGCAGCATAATTATGATTAACTTGCTTGAAATCTGGGGCTATTGCCTTACAAAGCTAATATAGAAGACCTGACTGAACACTTAAAACCTAGATCCCAGAACCGCTCTTATTTCTCCAATAAAATAATGACAATCACCCTCCTAACTCAAACTTGGGAAACCTAACTATTTCCTGCTTTTTACTGAATTATGTCTTCTTTTCTGAAAAAGCCAAGCAGTCCTCATGCTGTGTGCTCTGAGGAAGGATTTCCATGGGATAAATAATTCATGAGGAGGACTATTGTTGTACCACTCTGTATACCTACTGCTTCATTTCTCCGTATTTTTCGACTGCAATTTGTGAGGGTGCCGAAAATCAATGCGTCTATCTGTCTCTTTTTACTGATATGTTTTCATCAGCAGCTGGGATCATGAATAAAATAGAAGCAATTTCCAACACTGTAAAGAGGCGTGCTTGGTTATTCATTATGCATTACTTGCAGCTCTTTGACAACCATGGAAGAAAAGCGTGCCAGAACATGAAGTCTATTACATTTCCTGGTCAGATGGCCAGGCTCCTGCGGCACTGTGGTCCCATATTAAAGGTAAATGGAAGATGCAGCTGGTTGTTCACTTACACCGCCCACTTTCTCAAAGTATCCTCCCTGGCTTCCGAAGTGGATGAGCTGCTCATTGAAGAACCAGGTGAATTTGGGTTCCAGGGATCTGTCGTAGGTCACCTGGCAGGGCAGGACGATACTCTCACCAACGGTCACGTCCAGAGTTGACGGCGGAGTGGTGATGACAGTTGGCTCTGAAATAGGAACGACAAAAGGATAATAGGAACAGCAAATTCACGGCGGCGCGGATTTCAATGGACAGACAAATAAAAATCGTGTTATGGAACTGCACACCAAAACTGAAATACAGCAAATAAGCATTGAAAGCCAATTAAATCTAAACACAAAATTCTGTCATCTTTGGAACACCAGGGTATGTGTAATCAACTTACACTCGTCTGATTAAAACAATAAATGAATAAATAACTTGCAAAATACATAAAGCAACGCAAAAGTGAAAATTACAAAACAAACAAAAAAAACTTCAGTGATTAATCGTGAAAGACGCTCACGTTGTTGAAGACAGAAATGTGTTTGCGTGATGTGATTCAAGAGAGGAGTGCGAGTGGTGTTTTTGACACCTTCCCTTTCCGCACTAAGAATCCCTCTCGGTGTCACCGCGAGCTAACTATCCAGCCGCTAACTGCCATCCACCTGGAGCAGACGCCAGCTCCGACTTCACAGCTTCTTTTTTTTTTCCCCTTTCGGCTGCAGCATGTATGCAAAAGCTGGTTGCCGTTATTGTTGTTTCATTATGCCAGATAACAACCTCCCCCTTCATCCCTACCTTGGTGTGAAGTGTTGAATGAGGAGGGAGGAATACATAATAGAGGCTTTTTTTTCCCCGACGCTGCAAGCTAGCTCTGTTGTCTCTTGGTGGTGCTGTGAGCTTTCCAGTAAAAGACACGCTCTGGATGCAGGTTAAATTAACCGTGGAAAATAATCCCTGAGCAAATACAGATTCAAGAGGAAGCACAGATGCTGCGTACTCTGGACTTGCGTAAACTGCATTGAGCATTTAGCCAAATCTGTCAAACGGGTCTTACACCATCTCTCTGCCTTCAAATGGTTATACCGTATCAATGTTTGCTTTAAAAATAGCAATGGAAATCAGGTACACTGGCAGGTCTAGTGATGTGCACAAAGAAGGCCTGTCTCCAGTGCCTCAGTGCATTCATTGTAAAGATGAAGGGGGGAAATGCAGCCAGTGCATTTAAGCAGAGCCCGGCTGCACAGAATAACTGTCCCTCAGACCTCACATCAGGCTCAAACTTGCGCTGAACGGTAAAGCAGAAGTCGCATGAGGATTGGACAGGGAGGTACAGGGAGATGGCCGTTTAGTCATCTTGTGGGAGATCGGGGCGATGATGAGAGAAACTTCTTTTGACACTGGCTGCTGTCCTTTCTGTCCCAAGGCAATCATGCTAATGGCCTCTTTTCCTGTCTGCCCTGACTTCATTGCTAGCATTCCAGTAGCAAGAATCCTCCCCATTAAATTTCTTTAGCTCTTCACTGCAAGCATTACAGCTGAAGCTAGCATACTGTTTTTTTTTTTTTTTTACTGTGTTAGCAGGCTAACACTAGGCAGTGAAGGCAGTAAAGGTAATGGAATAACTATAATGTAATCCAGTCTTTAAAGCATCGGTATTGTTTCGATTTCTGTTAGACAATCAGACAATATTACACTAACTGTGCCTGTAGTATATGGAATGATAAGTGACGATAAAATGCCATTGCAGGCTTCTTTGTGATTCTGCAGTTTCTATGTTCAAAAGAGCGCCGTTAAAAACATACATTTTGCATAATTTTTAATCGTGACCCTGAAGACAAGCTCCAGAGAAATCTGCCTCATTACTCCACTTCATTACCATTTATGCTAGATCATATAGATAACCTGAGCCATTTCTGGATGTGACCCATACTGTGATCTCAAGGAAATTTGACTGATATCCATCTTGTCAAATATCTTGTTACCCACCATCATTATGAAAAGAGGACAGCCCTCTCACTCAGTAGGTCAATCACAGACAAGATAAAGGAGAGGTTAACTCCCAGATACACTCCTGGGACTGCCGTGAGGTTACACAACAGAAACCAGGCCAAGGAAATTGCATAGTAATCACATTATGAGGAAAGGTCAGAGAGCACGAAGGCTGACTGTTTGCAACATGAATTAAAATGCAACGCGACTCTCAGCTCACTGTGGCATGGTGACAACACAATGCATTTCTAAACAAACGGTGAGCTGAAATGAATGCCACCACAATGAAAAGCTTGCAGATGATACACCAGCCCCCAATTTAAAGGGCTCCAGGTCGAACAAGAGATCTTGTTTAACTCTTTTTCCCCAAAACGACTACATATGAGGCCTATATGTGGGGGGAGTTTATGAGGAAAAGAGTTAAGGTAGTATTTTATTACTTGTAGCATCAACCAACAGTATGCACCAGCCTACAATATGTTGTGCCACTTAACTATCTTAAAATAACTTTTTTAGAGAGACATAACCTCCAAATGTCCTTATATCCTAATCCTTATGTCCTACACATACTGTTCACTGAATTAAATGAATGTAATAAAGAAAAAAAATGTAAAATAAAACCCACCATCAAGGAACATTAATACAATTTTTTTTTAATCAAAGAACTCTCAAGAATATCAGCTGCCCACACGTCATCACAGCTGACCTCGGTTTCTGGTTGCCAATGGAATCAGAACAATTACAAACTGTTATAGTTGTTTAATGGATAATTGGGAAAAAATCACCCCAAGATCAACATAATATTCTCCACAGTCTGGAGCACATTCCTCATTAACCCACACATGTCTTTGTTGTATTTATATTTTGAATTCTTTTGTATTTCACATTCATCCATTGAATTTCCCAAGAAGGAATGATAGCAGTTAGAAATAATACTGAGGATAATTGAAGCTGAAGTCTGTTTGATGAGCAACAGATTATTTCACAGTGTGCATGTGGCATGTATGCAGTGGAAGAGGGTAAAGGAGAGCACATTTACCACTGTAAGAACTGAAATAAAAATATTTATAAATTCAACCCCATCTCTGGCAGGGCATCACATAAATTGCTGCCACAATTTATTTTCTGTCCAACACCCATGAAAAATCACACCACAGTGAAGGATCACAAACTGACAGAAGGAATGACCACTGTCAAGGTTCTGAATTGAGTTTTAAGCTTGTAATAACCTTCATGTTGCTGAAACCCCCTTAAACAAGTCTGCAGTTTGTACATTAATGTGAAAAATAGAGACAGAAATCGAAAAACGAAAAATGTACTATTATTAAGCAACATTCAATTCCAAAGAGGACAGCCATTCTCAATGTATATGCATTAGTTCTAGGTGTGTGGTAACAGAGTAATGTGACTCCGAATGCTTAAAATGTAACACCCAAGCTCTGTTAGCTTTTGACATCAACCAGTTTCACTAGTGCCATGAATCTGCAAAAGCATATTACACTCATCCATATTTTATGCCTCATTGTCAGACAGTTATTCCTCTGATGCCAACACTAGAACAAGAGTCATCACAGTAGAACCCAAATGATGATACAGAATTTCCCCCAACTCTGCGAACATAAGTGCCAAAATGAATGAAACCAGACAGAAAAATAATACTTGTTTGTGAATGGTTTCAGTGATCTGAGAGGTGACAACCAATAGCAGTTGACGTGACAAGTGACAAGGCATCGCAGTCAGGGAAATTACTAGTAAGGCTACAGAGATATACTAATTAACATCCATAATTAAATCACCAATCAGAACAAATGCAGCATCTAATAAAGATTAATCTTTTTAATTTCTCCACTTTTCCAAACAATTAAGAAGGTTCATCAGTAGCCACAGTGCAACAACTGCTGTGTGTGTACGAGTTTATGAGTGAATATATTTTGACAGTTATTTTGCAGTATTCATATCACCACAGTCAGTTTGAATAAACTGCTGTCATTTCTCATAAGATGGCTCTCAGCACGGACATTCACCCAACAATGAAGTTTTCAACCCTCAATGAAATTGTGTATGCAAATTAGGTGATCCCATTTTCTTACCATCATTGATAGTGACAGTGTATAGCAAGATCTTACATTAGAGCATTTGCTCATCAGCTCGAGAATGGTGTTCACAGATAAAATGACGGAAAGTGAACAGTTAGGGGAGAGTCTCAAATAAAGCCTAAACTGTCTGTGCAGTTTCCAAAGTACCATAAGGATTAAAACAAAGCAGTACGGGCTAAGAGATTTATTGATATTTACTCTGGGACGAGGCTAAAGAGGAACAAATTTCCAGAACTAATCAAAACAGGGCTCATGGAACGTCTTGTTAACATATTGTCTCCTCATGCTCTGCAGCTATATGATGAAAAAATGTGGCCTTATTTTATTGTGTACATAATAATTGCATTGAAATGATCAGTTTAAATTTAAACTAGCATGCAGAGCATGGCATTTTAAGAACCAATATAGAAGACAGTCCTTAATTAAGAGGCTCTTTAAATGTATGGTTCTTGCTTTCTGATTTAATCTGCACCATGAAACATGAAATTAAATGAAAGTATAATTGAATTATGAGAACAGTGGTAACTAAGCAGGGATGGTAACATTAATGGCATAAAGGTAGTGTACACAGCAGGGCTATCAACTGAATTCCACAGATTAATGGGTCCGTATTAGACAAAGAAAAAAAAAAACAGAAATATTGTACGCAATGCACAGACAAGAAAGAAAAACAACAAGAATATGGGGGAAAAATGCTGCCTTACCTCAAGATTTCACACATCTAAAAAGAGAGATCTAGCAGCAAATAGATTGCGTGGGCAGAACCATGAATATTCACCAGTGTCAGTCCTGCTCAGTCAAATCAATGTTTCCATCCAGAGGTCAGAATTAAAAATGACTCATTGTCAAGACGTTTATTTGAATAAAGTGAAGCCAGACAGTCAGACGTAATCATTAACCCCCCACAAAAACCTACAGACCTGTATGAGTCCATCATATGCAGCTGCTGTATTCACTCCTGTGAAACTTCAGGCCTATTTCAAATTGTAGAGGAGATCCCAAGCTTTCCAATGATCCTAAATAAGTCCCACTGAATTACAGGGGAATGCAAGTAAAATGATGTACAATATCTAGACAATTTTCCATTTGATGTTATGCTGTGACCATAAAAAAAAAAAAGCATGGCGTCTGGCATTTGAATATTTCTTTCAATATAAGCATCATGTAGCTTCGGTGAAGTGCTGCAAGCAGTAGATGTAGAATATTTCAGTGACATTGACCTAAATTATGAAAAAAAAAAAAAAAAAAAAAAAATGTTTCCTAACTTTGAACTGACTAAAAGGGATATTCCAACATATTGGCAAATTGGCCTATTGCCATAATCCCTATAATTATATGAGTAGGTACATTACCTTTAGTTATCCGTGCCTGTTGTTTTGAGATTCGGAGGGTGAAAGACGCGAGCTGCTCAGCGAAAATAATGAAAGTGAACGGTACAGGTCCCTCGCTCCCTCAAAACTCATCAAATACGCAATCCAACAGCTCCAAAACGCTCTCGTGGACAACTTGTGACCTGCACATTCACCACGCTATGAAATAATAATGTATAATCATGAAACATTACGACACATGAAGCAAATACTCAGAACTACTTCCTTGAGTACCCCGTTGGGCGGATTAACACAGTGCGCAGTGCGCACCTCAGACGTTTCGAGTAGTTGCAGTAAACATACGCTTTTGAACCGCCCAGCCAGGATGTCTGGAATGTAGTTCCGGTTATGCATTTGCCTTGAAAATAACTCTGTCTCATAATAATACATTATTATTTCATCGCCTGGTGAATGTGCAGGTCACAAGTTGTCCACGAGAGCGTTTTGGAGCTGTTGGATTGCGTATTTGATGAGTTTTGAAGGAGCGAGGGACCTGTACCGTTCACTTTCATTATGTTCGCTGAGCAGCTCGCGTCTTTCACCCTCCGAATCTCAAAACAACGGGCACGGATAACTAAAGGTAATGTACCTACTCATATAACTATAGGGATTATGGCAATAGGCCAATTTGCCAAAATGTTGAAATATCCCTTTAAGAGAAGACCTAAGCGAAAACTTAAGAGTTTAAGGGGTTAAGCCTTTGTTGTTTTGTGATGATTTACCTTGCTAGAGATGTCAAATAATCTTCATTGCAAAACTACAATGAACTGTCCTTGCCAAGTAAGTGCATTTGCCTGATTACATTCATTAAACATGATGTCTGCATGCTGCACTTCCAAGAACATTTATTGAAGACAGATGAAAAAAAAAGAGACAAAACTGTGATCCCTTAGGCATCATTTAATACCAATACTTTCTTCTCAGGTAGAAGCAGGCTTTGCTAGAACCAGTTAACTATACTGAATTCCTCAGCACAATCTGTCCAAACCCCTCATATCACAGTAGCCGACCTTATAGTCAACATCGCATTCTCTACGTTATTATAATTACTATCCTCTGAAGATCATCCCAGGATAGCATCACACTTACAGTACAACCATGCATGCTCCATTTGAATTCATAACATAGACCTAAACAAAAAAAATACCATTAAAACAAAAAAACAAAATAAGAACCCCTATTTATACTTCCTGGGTGACAGGGCTACATTATAAGTGCAAGCAGCTCAGTATTTCCTGTAGCAGCTAAAGCCATTTGCCATTGGAGTGTGAACTAGAAGTGCATACTAATGAGGATGGTCAGCTTAGATGTTATTGGTTATTGTCTCCGATAAAAATCCTATGAACACCGCCCCCCCCCAGTCAAGAAAATAATCCTTTTTTAATATACTGCATATTACACAATATGTTATGGTCCTTAAATTTGCTGCATTCATGCCATCATGCTTGAGAAATCACACCCCCATTTCAACATGAACAGAAGCATGGTTCATCTGGCTAAATAAGGGACATTTTTAGGAAATGCTTTTGGAAATAATTCAAAGGAAAATGCGGAGTACTCGTAGCCAGCAAAAAAAAAAAAAAAAAAATCAACAAAAATCTACAGCTGGACAAACTGTGCACTCTGAATGCAACCTTGACTGCTGACCTTAGAGTATCATATGAAAACAGGCTCTTTACGACTAATTAGAATAAAGAACACGCTGCAGGAAAATTGCGTGCAGATCAACTTCAGACATCAGCAGTTGTAAAAGAAAAAATAAAAAAAAGATGCTAAACCCATGCCTCTCACTTTATTTAGCATTACAAAGTGCTATAAATATGGCATTATTCATCCAAGAGTCCTCTTTGAAATGTGGCTGAATCTCTATTCCTGCAAAAGGGACCAGCTGTTTTTCATTTACACAAGGTGAATGCTAAAAAACTGCACATATTAATATTTTACCATTATCACGATAGGCCAAAGAGGCTCATAAAATGAAAACGCATTAAAAAAAAGGTTTCTATAGCAACCAATTTGCAATTCTAAAATAAGAATGAACCCCAAAATACATTTTAATAGTGTGCTGGTATTGTTGACTCTGCTTTTCCAAGGGCTTTGGAAATCACTGACTTGTAGTATAAGAAGCGAGCGAAATTGATTGGCTCTTGAAACAAACATGACAGGAAATTCCTCAACCATTTTATCTGTTTTGTCAAATAGATTATGCATTAAAGATCAAAGGATGGCTATAAGTACAGCATTGCCCATCTCAACATCACTACGAAAGTTTAAACAATTTCCCCCAGACATCTTACCAATCACGTGCAACTTTATGGAATCTAACCTGCTTGCGTTCTTAAATAATGTGAATCACCATGGTGAGATTTACAACATGTGATAGTGTTTTTGCTGTATCTTGCATTTTTCAGAGGGAACAAAATGTGAAAAAAGCCAAGCACCACTAAAGCTATTGCCTTGACAACCAAAAACCTAACATTTCTGTTAATCTGGGGCAGTATTATGGGAATAAGAGTTCAATAAAAAAAATTATTTCATATTTTCACAATTGCTTGGAATCTTTTGAGAAAGTACCTTTTATCTGTATTTACCACCTTAAATTTGCAGGTCCACACCTGCTTGTATATCACAGGGCATTTTGTGTAGGAAAAGCCAGGTGAACTGAATTAAACTTGCAGTTGCTAACTTCTGCGATTTACTGGGTAAAAATGTCACAATACCATTTCGGCTATCAGTAATTGGTCTGAGTATTTATGAGGACCTCTGTGTGTTTGCCCTGTCTCTGTATTCAAGAGACTACAAACACTTCTGCTTCTGTTAGGTTTAACCAATAAAGGTCCCTCTTTGACCTCTCCATCCTGATTGGTTGAGCGGCTGGCTGATCATGGAAACTGAAACAATGGTGGACAGTGAAAACTCAGAAGCACTGAAATCTTCGTCCACACTTCATTCCTCTGATGCCAACAACTGCATCTGCGAGCGGACAACCAAGAAGGATGTGAACTAAGCCAGAAAAAAAACCCAAGTCAACATTAGTGTGACTCTACAAAGATGGGTAGATCTTTGATTTCAGAGGTTTGTAGTTGGACACAAGGTTGCTACCTTTCCTTACTTCTGGATAAGTTAGCCAGGTAACTGTGTTATTTTACTATATTATCTTGTCACATGAAATAAGGAACGTTAGTTTGGTTGTAATAATTGCAACCCGCATAAACCGAACACAAGAGTTTGAAAGATCTGTAGCCACTGTGTTGGTAGCTCCTTGTTAGCATGCTTCTGCTTTAGCAATGTAACACTGGTTTGCACATTTACTGTGACTGGGCTCCAGCTGTAATAATATACAAGTAATCTGTATGTAACAGAATAGTCATCAGCATGTAACACTTAGAAAGTATACCTCAAATAAACAGGAGCCTACTTGTTTGATAGCCTGGCATAGCCCAGTGAGGTGGTGAAAATACAGTCCACAGTGGCTAGTGACTGGGTAGAGGATTTTACTCTGTAGTGAACAGGGATGCAGACTAGTCTCCCTTTGTACAGCACCTCCTCCACCCAACCTCCTTTGTGTTACATCCCAAGTTCCACACATTACAATAACAGAGATGGACTGATGAGACGCAGCAATAACAAGTCCCTTAGGCCCAAAAAAATTAATATTGAAACAAAGATCTCTTAAAAGGTTTAAAGGAAAAGTAAACACATGGTAAAACTTCATTGCCAGATAAAGTACATAATCTCTGCTATCCAAAATGATAAGCCATTATTATTATTATTATTATTATTATTTTTTTACACCAAGTAATCTGCGGGTAAATGTCTGTTATAAGACCGCTCAAGCAAGCCGCCATGTTCGTTCGGCTAGAAGAGAATGCCTACGTCACTTGGGCTCACATCAGTCAGGTTTGGATCGCCTGTTTCGTTGGAACACCCAACAGCCGCGCAACCTGTTTCCACATTCTTTTCCTGATCGACAATCAATCAATTTTAACTTTTTGTTTGTTTGTTTTACCAAACAATTAAGACCAAGCTTAGGCTGTATGCAACCTGTAATGATTACGAGGTGATAGTGACAAAAAGATTTGTTTACATTTATGCTTTGATTTGAGACTACAAGGATGGAAATCTTAATAATTAGGCTAATTAGAGAAAAATCTCAACTCGGGAATTCCGTGTACCGTGTAATTCTGTTTTCGACCTTTTGTTTATCAGATTATGAAAGAGGATTGAAAATAAACTCCCTATATATATAATTTTTGAATGACATTAAAAAAAACGTATTTAAGAGGGGAAACATTATCGTGAACATATTGACCACGCAGTGAACGCGGCATAAGAAAGGTTTTGATATTTGTTAATGGCACTCAAAGCAAACATGAACAAATTTGCTGTCTTGTGGGCGTTTTAAGTTTGATGCACTAATGTCATGGATGAAATTGGCACGGCACACCATTCTGCCAGAGCCTGGTAATACCAGACTCTGCTACTTCGCTTTGCTTCGTATACAGGTGAAGCGAAATGAAATTGAGCGGAAGTACGTAGGCTGGCGGAGTCTTGTAAATTAGTTAATTAATCCTCTGATTGCGAATCAAGCAAAGTAATAGGGAGTTATCGTTTGTTTAATGGTGAGGATTCTGCCTCACCTAACAGAGCTCCGATGGCCCGTCACTGCTCTTAATCATCGACTCAGCTTTCAATACTAATGCATAGAAGATGAGACTGGTGCACTCGAATCACTTGCATCAATTTATTTAGGTGCTCTTGGCTCTTTTGCTCTTTATTTGTACGTAATGTCCATTCTGAGAGCACCAACCTCCGCTGATAGAAGGGCTGAAGCGCAAGGGGTTCCTTCATCTTTCAGTACTTATTCTATGACTCCATGCACTCGAAAGACATGATGAGTGACGTCACGCACTGGTCTGGGCAGAATATTTCCTATTGTTTGATTGGTCGATTATTTACTATGGCAGCAATGGCAGATTTTGAAATTTCTAGGTTTCTGCGGTGTTTGAAAGCAGATGATGTAAACAAAATTTTAAAAAAAATAATGGCTTATCGTTTTGGATAGCAGAGATCATGCACTTTATCTGGCAATGACGGTTTACCATGCGTTTATTTTTCTTTAATAAAGACAAAAAAGAATACATACAAAACTCAACTGGTGTTTGACTAGCCTAAGCAGGGCCCCCTGAAGACTACAACCACAGAGTCAGTCACACTGAGTTGGTCTTTCGCCTGACCAAACCAAAATTGGGGCGGCTCTTCCACAGGCTTTCTACTCTGGACTGAACTTAAACTAAAAATGTGCACAAAATAGAAACAAAAGCTATCCAAACATCATAGGGGCGCACACAGGAATCAAGGAAAGCGAGATTTTGGAACCATGTTTAAAACAGCACGCACTGTCATCATCATCAAAACACCATATGAGAGAATATCTCTTAGAAGAAAGGTACCCTATCACTCCAGTAAAGTTTTACTCTTGTAGTCTCTATGCATGGGTCTGTTGGAGCTGATCTGGGAGCTTATGGAGGCCCAATACCCAACAGAGACCGCTTATGTTGAGTCTTCCATTTATTTAAGACCTGTCTGTTCATTAATAATATTACAAATTATAGCTATTTGAAACTATTCCTTTTAATTCAGCCTTTACCAGTCTTTTGGTGTAAAAACAACATACACTAATACTGAGTCATCTCATAAGCGTGTAATTACACTAATGCTATTTTGGTGCAAGAGAGACAACTCCTGTCGCAGTGAGTGCCGCAAAAGCCAAAATATATTTCTGCAGCTTGCAATAATATCTGGTACACTGGTATATATGAAGTTCAGTATTGATTAAAAAATGATAGTCAAATGATGTTTAGAAATATAGAGTCAATTACCAGCACGTCTACCAAGAAATTGAAGATACCAAATAACAGTATGCCATGGTCTTGAAAGAAGCATAAAAACTGGATCTAGCCAGGACAGAAAGGGACTCGAAGGCCCAGAGGCACAACAGAGCAAGAGAACAAGTACATCAGTGTTTCTTTTCCTGGAACCAGTTGCCTCACATGTTGTCAGTTGGCAGCTTCATTGAAGAGTACCTGCCGAACAATAGCATCTGCAACAGGGATGAGACCATTCCAGGATTCAAAGGCAAAGTTTGAAAGCCAAAAAAAAAAAAAAAAACTGTCCAAAATGGCAAAATAAGAAGAGAAAGTAAGGTAAGAGTGAGCAAAAATACAATGCATCTACAAAGCCAGCAGCCCAAAGTCGTCGCTTCACTGTTGCAGATTCTGATGTTTGGCTGGTACTCAGAATCAGTGAGGCATCTGCTTACAAACTGCAGTTTCCCGTGTATTTGTCCTCTATAGCTGCTTACAAACTGCAGATTCCCGTGTATTTGTCCTCTATAGCTGCTTACAAACTGCAGATTCCCGTGTATTTGTCCTCTATAGCTGCTTACAAACTGCAGATTCCCGTGTATTTGTCCTCTATAGCTGCTTACAAACTGCAGATTCCCGTGTATTTGTCCTCTACAGCACACGTGTACATCTGGGCCTTTCACTCCTCTTCTGTTCTGGTCAGACCAGCTTGCTTTTTATTCAAGACAGCAGTGCACTAAACTGGTAACATCGGCAACGTCTTCGCTATATTTTAATTTTTAAAATTATTTTTATTTTACCAATTTAATGCAAACAGGTGAACAGAAAAAAAAATCAATTTCTTTACTGAAAATAATTTCTTTTTTTTCTTTTTTTTTTTAGTTTGAGTCAAATTAGAAAATGAAACGATTTAACGATTTGGGCTCTGTTAGAATCAGCCTTGATGGGGTCAACACACAAAAGTTAAATTATATTCACAATTATACTTACACTGAATTATATTTTCATTACTTCTGAAATGTGGTATCATGTTAAGAAACCATGTTAGTAACACATGATAAAACAATGTACAGTATGTTTGATAAAAAATATGTTTTATGCGCAGACTGGGCTCATGGGCCTGAGGGAACCCTTAAAAGTAAGTAATCAATATAATGTGCTTTAATATAATTGCTCAATAATACAATGAGGTCACCAGGCCAAAGTGTATCCACCCTGAAGTAAGCAATGTCAAGATGGCTTGATATTTACCATGGTCAGGACAAAAATAACCCCAGAGGGAAGGTCCGGCTGAATGGAGTGAGATCTTGTGAATATTGAAGCACTTCCTGACTATTTGATAACACTGATTCCTCCAACTAAGAGACTGCCGAGACCATAGAGGTGAAAAAGGACGTTCTGAATGACAGGTGGTGAGATCTTCGAGAGATTATTAGACTGACACAACAAATGGTGCCCTTATCCCCTGGAGCAAGTGAAGGAATGGCTTTTTTCAACTTACTTTAACTGTCAGTGTATACAAATACAACATTCTTAAAAAACATTCTAAATTACAATATAATTAATTGACAAATCATTTGAAGTCAGAAAAAGCATTTTTGTCTAATTGTAAGACAATGGGCCTCATGCAGGAAGCAATATACAAACACGTTTTCTCTAATCTTTGTTCGTACGTGCTATTTTCTCTTATTTTTTTAGTACCCATTGATTTCTGGGATTCACAAATGTTTTCTTATTTTTGCTCCTCTCTTAAGTAAGAAAAAATTTTGCAAGTGGTATAGAGCACTCTTACCAAGATAAGAGAAAAAAAACATCCCATTTATACAGTCCACAAATTTTATGTCCAATGCACTGACACATATATTTTACATTTTTGGAACATTAAAAAAAAAAATGCATAATAGCACACGTTGACATCTGTGGGTTCCCATCTTCCAGTTGCTTTCAGTTAATATCTGTAAAATCCTTGAAAAATCCATAAGATTTTTTAAAGGTATTTTTTCACTATAACTTTTTTTCATTCAAGAAATTATAAATGGAGTGTGAAAATTTCATTAAAATAACTTAAAATGCTAAATAAGCCTTCTATTCAAGTATGAAAATAAAAAATGAAAAACTTCAAAGCCTCATCCAGGACACTGAAAATTGCCGCATTCGTGCCGATGTTACACCTGGGCCTGTCAGGGATCCTCAACTGCGCTCTACTCTGTAAAAATCTTGACCAAAATTGCCAATCTCTTGTACCAGTGGAATGATAAGAATATGGTTATCATGAGGGAGAAGGGTGATGTCCAGTAATAGCGCATGCAGTGCAGCCACGAAAAGCAAGCTCTTCTTGATCATTTCTTTTGTGTTTGTATGTATGCAGCGGATACTTCTGGTGATTGTGCAGACCGTCCCTTGTATTATACAGTCTATATGGTCCGTACACATGATGAGCAGAGGCAGAAGTGGCCCAGTGTGGTTAACGGCAAATTGTGTTGTGCCATGAAAAGAAGTGTCTGGCTGTTGCTTGTTTACTGTGGTGTGAGTTCATTTTTTTCATCATCGTCAAAATGAATAGTGTCCAATAATTAATATATTGATCAAAGTTTTTTTCTGACAAGAGACCATCTTGAATTGAACCAGCCGCAACGAGGGCGGGGTGATTGTATGAAGCATGGCTTGATTCAAACATGTATAATGATGATGAACATAATCTATCGCACCTATCATACCCATCTCTGAACTCAAAGTTTCTTTTTGTCCCAGCTGGTGACATGCAATTTCTTAAGGTTGAATCTCAAATGGTTCCGATGTGATGGTGTTAATGCGGTCAGACGGAGCTTATGATTCCAATACCAGCTAGGCTTCACGGCTGGTTTCGCCAGCTACGCTTCCCCGCTGGGATTAAAAATCCATATAACTTTATTTGTGAGTCCATAGGCTGCGTAACTGGGGGGTAATCTTTACAACTTACAGGCAATCCGTGTAAGTTGACATATATGTAATAGAATCAAATTTATATTATTTTATGTTTTAATATTTTTTATTTTATTTTAAGTTGATTTAACAGTACGTCAATTTCGCTGCTGCTGAAGTTATCCTTCTTACAACAAATTCTTCTTACGGCAGCATCTCTCCAATTGTTGTGCCAAATTCGGCTATGTATTACAACATCTGCCCTTATGAAGTGTTTATTGGGCATTCCTTAGGCCAATTACTGGCAATCGGCCGCACACCTGCAACTTACAATCAAATGGGATTCTGCATTCAGCATTCCTGGGTAAGAGCAGATTAGGATGGTAAGAAAATTTGTGCATCTGGAATTGACCTCTCGTATTTTTCCTCTCAACAAAAAAATACGAGAGAATATAAGAGAATGTTGCTGCATGAGGCCCAATGTTATATAATGTTACCTATTCCAGTGGTTCCCAACCCAGTCCTCAAGGACCCCCTGTCCGGCAGGTTTTTGTTGCAGCTTTAATTTTGCACACCTTATCCATTTAAGGCCCAATGCACCTTCATGCACACCCTGTTCAGGTAGATCTTTTTCAACCAATCAGCATGACACCCTTAAATGGATCAGGTGTGAAAGAGTGGAGCTGGAGCAAAAACCTGCAGGGCAGGGGGTCCTTGAGGACTGGGTTGGGAACCACTGACCTATTCTGCATCTGCTGGTTGCAGGGCTTCACTGAGGCTACATCACACTTATACCAAGATGAATACTCAAACCGAAGACGCCATGTTTTTATGGCCACAACATAACACCAAATGGGAAAACACCTAGATCTTGAACATCATTTTTACGCATATTTCCCAGAAATTCAGCAGGACATATTTGGGATTGTTGATAACCTTGGGATCTCCACGGGAATTTAAAATAGGCCCGAAGTTCCACAGGTTCGAATACAGCCTCTGCATTTTCTGAGGGTAACTGATTTTGTTTGCTTAAAAACTAGTTCACTCATTCAGGGTTTTTCCAATTGGTTTTTTCAGTGGCAGTAAAGGCCAAGGACACAGCTCAGTCACACCCTACTTCCTTTGACCTGTGTTACTGAAGTCATGTGCCAAAACTGGGAAGGTTACTAAAGGTGTTGGGGGGGGGCGCTTGGGTTCTCACTTGCTTGCCCTACTTCACATTCTGAAGCAAGGGGAACTGGGAACAGAACAAAGTGCCCCCATGCACAGTGATTTACATCAGTCACATCCATTTTTAATGGGATGTAATAAGTCACGAGCGCCGTGACAGAAGAGAGGGTGATCCCACATCCCGCAGGATATGTCTCCTGCCGAGCATCTGACAGCACAGCCCCTTTTCATCTCATTTGCACAACATTTCCCCTTACAGTACTTTTCCTTTTTTAATAGTGTGCTGTCTCTCTTCAAAAAATTAAATAAATAAATACAGTAAAATAAAATAAATAAATCCGGCTCATTTGGACAAGCTTCAGAGTACACTCTTTGGCAGGCGAAGCCTGTCTTAGTACGAAAGGGCAGAGGGAAGGGAGTGGACCCTGTACCTCTACCTCTCAGAGTCCTTCCCAAAATGAGCACATGCTACAGAACTATCACACACAACCATTTATTCATTCTCTCTGATTTTGCAAAAAAAAAAAAAACATTCACAGGAAAAGACAGCATTGCTGCCTTTCACATTAAGAACTGCATAATTTCACAATCAATGCAAGAAAATTGCCTCGTTCCCGAGTTGTTAACAGGTATCCATAACTACAGAGCTTTGTTTTAATTCAGAGATCTACTCGTTAGTAATTGCACAAATAATCAAGGTTAAACCTTGCAATCTATGGACCGGAAAAATGAGCGTAGCAAACATACTGCACCCTACTAACGCGTAGGAACATACACATTATATAGCAATCTCTGCACAGAAAATAGCTTTAAATTGGCTCTAACTGACTTCAGATGAGTTCAATGGACCACATATACCTATTAGAGTGAAAAAAGAACAGAGCTCATTTTGTGCTGTGAATTAAGCTCATTTAGCTGCGAATTAAATCAAACTTACGGTGCACATTTGGACTGAAATATGCACAGGAACTAGAATACAAATATTCATTCATAAACACCCACAGAGAGAACAAACATGCAACATCCCAGGGGATCAGGGGAAAAGAAAACAAAAACACCTACCTTTCACAATCAAATTCCCCTCACTGCTAGCAACTCCAAACTGGTTCCGTGCCACACACGTGTAGTGGCCTGCATCAGATTTGCTGGCGTTAGATATTCGTAGACTTCCACTGTCCAGTATAGCAACTCTGCAAAAACACAAACAGTGCAATCACCGAAATGATAGTGAACAGCAAGATGGGCATTTGCTTCATAATCACACTTAGCTACTAACAGTTTTAATGTTTTGCTGAATATATGGTGATTCTTTCACGTAAAAAAACATAATGCTCATAAAAATAAAGGATGAATAATTTATTTCAGCTGGAACCTTGGGAACTTGGTATTGTTATTTGCTATTCTTTGAGCAACTGAAATAAAATGGAAGGCTACACAGGGTCTCGCGGAAAACAATGGTTTCTACAGGTCTTTATTTCTCAAGAGAAAAAGCAAGTGACACATGCAGTATATAGGCTCATATTATCCTTGAAATCCGCCCTGCAATAGCAAATCACAGTTTTATGTGAATCCATTAAGAAACAACTTTGCATACCCAGCATTTGAACAGTCATATATCAAGCCGGCTAACACTGGGAGTGAATACGCACGGGATTCAGTCGTATGCTAAGAGTGTAATTCAAGCCGAAGTCCAGAGGCACAGGTGCTGCAGTTATCAATGCTTTCTTTTTAAAGAAATAATGTTTCCAATTATGCCCTTATCAAAGCCCAAAAGTTTACACTGAGTAAAGCTCATCCTTCATGGCCGTGTTTTTCCCTGATAGGTTGACACTGCTGATGAATGAAAGGGCAGTTTTACAAAAGCGTTTCATGCTTTGGTCGAAGCAGAGATGACAACGCTACCACAGTCAGAGAGCTCCAAAAGCACCAACACGGTGGTCAAAGAGCCCCACAGAGGAAGGTCGACAACCCTGCTCGTCCCATTACGTCGCCTCAAATAATGAGCGAGAAATGGAAATATGACCTTGACAGCACAGAAGGGAGTGTGCCAGGACTGCAGGTTCATTAAGCTGCGAAGTATGCAAACTATTTGAAACACTCTGTTGACTCGGCAAGCTGTAAATACTGACAGACCTTTGACCTGACTGAAAAGAAGAAGAGAACTTACTTCAACAAAGCAGTCAAATGCTAAGCAATGCTGCACCTTTTCATTTTATAGTGCTGCCTAATGGAGGGTAATCTGCTGTGCGCTTGGAACATCTCTTCAATGCATTCAGCCTGCAATGCCTGTGCTTTTAAAGGGACTAATTGAACAAGGTCGAGAAAAGGCTTATTGGTGTTGACAATATGAGCAATTAATAATGACCCACTTTTACATCAAATGGAAAGCTTTCATAAAGACCTTATAAAGACCAAGGCAAGGGGAAAAATGCATTATTGGCAAATGTTCAAAAAGGACTACTTATGATTTGGCATGTCACTGCGTGACTGAACAGATGTTTTAGAGAACGAAAACTAAAAAGACAGAAAACCTTCAAATCATTCAAGCAAATGGCCTTGATGAGTGTTCTGTAATAAAAAATTCAAACCAGCCTCTTTCATAATAATTTTCCATTTAACTTTTGAACTTTTACCATTTTAGAGCAAGCATAAGCTGCAAGCTTTCAATTACATGTCGTGAGTTAGTGCTTGTATCGCTATAGTTCTAGTTTGGGTCCTCTGGTTTTCCATTCATTTGATATGGTGAGAAAGCAACTTGAAACAATAGATCCACGCTAAAGTGCAGAAATATGTATGTAACAAAGAGATAATTAAGAATTATAAACATTATGCATAACAGTGCTGTACATTCTTACAAATTGAGTTCATAAGTTTTGATAAATGATCATAATGCTTTAGCTCTTTGCTAAATTTCCTACAGTCTATTATTGACTGAGATGCAATTGAAGCCACCACCTGTGAGAAATAAATAAAAGAAATGAATGAATAAATAAATGCAAAGGATTGCCAGGCTACCTTACTTATGCAAATCACTGTATGGAGGAGGAAAGCAAACCCTGGAAACTCAGCTTCGATTTTGAAGCTCACTGTAGGCAGATGTTTCTCACGAGCACCGCTGTTGTTGAATCAAGTCAAGTCAACAGTAACCATAACATAAACATATGAAGTGATTGATTTCCTCCCACAATAAAATGTTTATTCAGTGTTCTTTTATTTATTTAATAATTCATTTATGTTTTGTATATCAAGTACTGAATTATTAAGCTATTGCGCCATAGAACCATAACAGAATGTCTTTTTGGGCAGATTATGGCCTGGTTGAGAGCATATTGCGTGCTAAATTGATGACTCAGACTCAGCAAAACTGCTGCTTTTGGAAACAAATTGTGAAATAATGTGACACCCCGAAACTGTGCCACACGGGTCTGAAGTGCTTTTCCCCAAGCTTGTGGAGAGACAATGGGTGATGTCACAGTAGCTTAGTCTGCAATTTTTCGACACTCAGTGATTCCAGCACCTTATGTGTGCTGCACCAAATGTAACATCTGCTCTTTCATTGTCACAGAGCTTTATATTGCAGTAATTCAAATTAGTATCCACACTAGAATGCCTCTAGTGAGCAAATTATATTAGCACATCATGTGCCGATATAAGTCTTTTACCATTAGTATTGCTGCTATAACTTTCTGATGTGCATCAAGTTGTAAACATACATTTTTAATGAAACAATTCTAGGCACAAGCAGAAGTCCTTGCGGTACAGAAAACAAATATATGCTAGCAATACCATTTCTGTTTTGGCTGCCAGCTTTTAAGTGGTTCGGCAACATTGGCACTTAAAGGGGAGGCATATCAATGAGAATCCTTGCTGGTTTCATTATTCTAAAATGGTTTTGTAAACGAAGGTTATATATTTCAGAAGATAGGAGAACTCATCATCATCGCCATAAGAGATAATTCATGGGAATACAGCTAGTTGTTTATTTGGCGACCAGCCCACTGAGGAAGAAAAGAATGCTTTTCCCCCTTCGAGGAATCTGCAAATTTGTTCAGCATAACAGTTCACATTTATCCTGTAAAAGGCTTCAACAATAAAAAGGATTGCTTCAATCATTTTTCATTGGCTATACAAACAAAGCTGTAGGTCAAAATGAGAAATACAAACATAACAGGGCTTGTGTTTTACAAATTTCACAATGTTTATGATTCCAAGCATTACTTTGCCTAAATTCATAAACATAACAAATTAAGAAGGCTGGAAGGAGACAATGGTGCATCACTTTATTCTTTATTTCTGTACATTCACATGCGCTTCGTCTCCAAATAGAGGCATTTTCATACGCGGGTCTTTCCTGTAATATCAAACATGTATGGGCTTATATGGCTAAGGTTTGAAATAGCCAGGACTCATTTTAATTTTACATTATTTCATTCTGCGTACCATTATTTTAAAATTTTACGATAAAATTAGTAAACACAATTTAAAAAAGTCATTGATAAGACTAATTCATTTTATGAGACTAATGAATGAGGCGAATTATTACACTTGGATACCAATGATTGTGAGGATAAAGAAGTATATCTCCAACATTTATCGATAACCCCAAGTGAGGACTGTTGAGACAAACTTATTACATCCATCCTGATTATATTAGTTATGCATCAACTACTCATTTTCAGTTTGACAGTCAAAAAAATTGTAAAATGTCACCTAAATCACTACATTTTCTAATCATACAATTTTCGATTATATTTAAAATTATGATGGGTGACAGACTGATGCCGATTTGAACTATCAGTATGGTAAATATTTGCATGACATGACCTTGTAAATGCTTGTCTTATAGTTTACATACTACCACCCTTATCAAGATTTTTTTGTCCCCAAGGGAGTTGACTCTTAGCAGTTATCACACTCCACTGTGACAGCAGTCCCGTCTTTTCATGAGAACATTCCCTCGTGAGTGAAAATAGAAATGTTTACATCTGCAAAGAGAAAGAAAATCCTGATTTGTTTCCAGTTTCCTTGACACAAAAGTTATCCAGTCAGTCTGCTCTGTCACCCAGGAGAGACTCCCCACCTTAGTCCTTGAATCAGACAGTACAGAGGTAGACACATCAATAATTTACAGGTAAGATGACAGGGAGCGCCACTCTTTTCATGGCAGAATCACACAAGCTAATGCCCACAGCTATAAACCTCGGAAGAGGACACGATTATTTATAACACAAGGGGGGAATCCCGAAACACACTCGTGTCATCCTCAAAGTGCAGGAAATTTATGGGGAGGATGAAGGCGCAACCGAAAAAGAGCAGGGCAGCATAAAAAGCGGTGTTCTTCTTTATTCTGAGGAGACATGAAAGACGCACAAATAGCAGCGCGGCCTTGCAGCCGTCTCATCCACTCTGAAGTGCAAATTGCAGAAAATTGCACAGTCTCGAGTAAAATTCGCTCTCGTTATCTTTTGACTTTTGAGAAGTCAGCGTCTGCCTACCTGGAATGCGGCTTTACTGTATGTGAGAAAGTGCTTTTTTGCATAGTAGATGTTATATATCATTATGTTTCAAGATAGTGCTCTTGAGTTTTTATTTTACCCTCTGCCAGGGGTCTCAGAGGAAAAATGGCACGTAAGGCCTGGATGCTATTTGACTGTGAAACGCATGACCCACTCCCTTCACGTTGGAGTCAGGTGGGAACACAATCTGGTCAATCACAAGCACTAATTGTGCTGTTAATTATATGGGTGATTATCATCCACATTTAGACCTGAGGGCCAAATTTGGCCATCACTGTTAATAAAATTTTGTAAGCTCAACAGTCAGCCATTTTAGACTGTTTTTATATGTTAAAAGGTGCTCTGAGAAGGATTTTCCTAAGGGAGAACATTGCATAGACTCATACAAAACTAATCCCTCCCAATAATCCACTATAGCCCACTCGAAGTGTGTGGCGGTGTATGTATCTACAGAGACTCTGCCGTCTGCCTGTATTCCTTTATTTTTCTTTTTACGAGATATTTCTGGGCGTCAGCCTTTGGGAAATGGGTGTGTAACTCCCAGCCTATAACAGGGTGCAGGGTGGAGCTTCTGGTGTCGTTGAGCCGGGGAGGAGGGGCCAACTTTGACTGTTGTGTTTATGAACCACAACTTAAAAATCCTCATCAGTTTACCTTTGAGTATGTTATGGACAGATGTTGAAGTCAGGTACACAAAAACAGTGATTAAAAAAGGTTTCACACTGACTAAAAGTGAAAATGATAAATGAAGATGCTGTTGGCCCTGACAGCAGGGGTATATCCCCAAATTCCCCGATCTGTGACGCCCCATTAGGAGCGTCAAATGTGGCAATAAAATGCAAAATTAATGAGATTTCGGTCAAAAATGAACATGCATTAATTAGCAAGTCTATAGTATTGAAATTCATTATAAATTTACCAGAATTGAAAATGTTCTTCCTTTCACGTTTATAACTGTCCATACCAAATTTTAAAAGATTGAAATTAAAACTGTTGAAGCCATTGTATTGATATAGAGTATTTGTGGCAGCCATGGCAGTATCAGCTGTCATGGTGAATCCATAATATCCCATAAAATAATTTGGGGATAAAACTAGACAGACGTGATATGGTATTGAAAAAATCTATGATCAAGTCATTGATTAATACATTATCTGATAAAAACTATACATTTTTTTTACAAAAATTATAAAAAGGGCCATGATATCGTCTTATGGCAATGCCTTTCAACTAGATGACATATTTTCAGAACTCAAATCAGTTGACTTTCCCTAAAGCTGCCTTTTTCTTCGATTAATATTTAAAATATGTGTGGGATCCACACTTGTCGGACTCAACCAAATAATTTAAGAGTCAGTATAATAAGACAGAGAGCACTTTTTAATGAGATTTTTAATTATGCATCACAGCATGGATCATCTAGCCCTTTTGATGTGCAGTGGTATGGACCATGCTTCACCGACAACCGATATCCAGGAGTCTGTGATAATATTATTTACAGTTCAATATCGTTTAATTCCGAATCAAGCAGGTACCAGTGACATTAGTTTTCATTGTCTCAGCCGAAGAATAATGGATGTCTTTCTGTGTTGATACGTCCCCATCTCTCTCTCTCTCTCAAATCTCTCTCCCCCTCTCTCTCTCTTTCTCTCTAATATTAATCAGCAGCGTAAACAAAATGATGCTGTGGAAAATAGGGGTTAAGTTTCTTTCCCTGAAATTATTCAGCCGTGCTGCTGTGCGAAGCGGGGGCATCTTCTGCTTCTCGTGATTTCACAAAACAATTAACCTCTGCTAAGGCGTGTTAAATTCTTGGCACATCCAGCGTCTGTCTGCTCTTGCTTAACGCTCACTTCTCCTCGCCAGTTTTAATGACTATAAAGAACCAGCCATGTTCTAGTGGTCTTGATCATATATTACGCAAATGAGATCAATCTCACCAAATGCATCCAGCTTAATGTCCCCTAAGTGCATAGACGGGTGAGTGTTATTATATCGGTATAATCCTTACATGGAGTGACCATTGCTGACCCACCTGCAGGTGGTGTTTCTAATTATTATTATACAAAAATGTCTGTAGTAAATGCACCGCCCAAGAAGGAAAGTAGAAAAAAAGATGCAGTATCCAAGGCAAGGCGACCTTATTCTCTCTCAGGACATAAGGCTGGACCCAACATCAGATGCTGATATATGCTTTGGACTGCCGTTCAAACTCTACAGTGAATGAGGGAAAGTGTCTGGAGTCTTAAGATAAATTGCACGTCGCTTTCACTGAATGTTTCACACAGATCTTTGTTTTGATTCAGGTGCCTTTCAAGGTCGTCCCATTCAAACAGAAACTTCACACAAACAACAGCGAAGGAAAACCTGAAAACGCAGCCAGTTATTCAGCTCAACTGAGCAGTTCCTTGCAATTAAATACATCTCAGGAAGAAAAAAAAAAAACAGCTGGCATGAATGCAATGCGGGTAATGCTGCCATCGTCCAGATTGAATGAACATTACGGCTCACAAAAAAAACCATGTTTTTGTGCCTGTGTAAGTGAGTTTATGAACTAAGCCGAGTCACTGGGACCAAGCAGTACATTTGTAGCTGACAGCTCTCCAATATTCAGGTAATTAATATTGATTTTTGACACAGGATACTCTTTGCCTCCTGTCAGATATCACATCATCACACTTTATCAACTGATTCTACAATTACTAAAAATATATATATATATATATATATATATAATACCATTTTTATTCAAATGGAAAAAGCCAAGGATTACTATGTCAGAATGAAGTCATTGCACACTTCTACATCTGGATTTCTTTACTAGCCCATTCCAAAAGCACTTGTCCCTTCACTGACTTGCATTATTTCTGTTGCAGTTGCTACTGCAGAGCACCATTATCGCAGCATTCACAGATGAGATTAAAAACACATTAGCAACATTTTCTTAGCAACTTAAACACAAATGATGCCAACTAGCATCAAAAAAACACTGCATTTAATCTTAATTCTAAACACAAGATTATTTTCTGTTTGTTATGCAGCAGAGGGTAGCAACTCTTAAAATCTGACAAATAGACTCAACTAGTGTTGGGAAGGAATTTTAGGCATACGTTCCTCCAAATGTACTCAGCTCTGTCTTGAGCAGTAGAGCTTGAATAAAACACATTCCACACTTGGAAGATGCTGCACTGTAATAGAATAAGTTAAAAAAAAAGGCAAAAAAAAAAAAAAAAATGTTGCCTGCAGATCCACAACTTGATGTGAAGACATTAGGCTGTTTAATCTGTAACAGACTAGAGAAGCAGAGAAAACTTCCAACATCATTCTAAAAAGTTAGAGAAAAATCTAGCAACACCAAAGATAAATCAAAATAAATGTATTGGAAGGAATGTTCCATGCCTGGCTAATCTGTCTGCATCCAGATGGAGGCTCATACTTCAACCTATGGAGGATATCCTTCCAGAATGCAATGCATAAGCGCATTTTTAAATCTCACACCCTTCAATGTGTACAGAGTATGAGTCCTGTCAGTAGAATAGAACTGGAAGCACACAAACTTATAGCAAATACTTGAATATATTCACATGAAATCACTGTCACTGGGCTCTAGCTTTGACTGAGCTCCATGAGATGCCACAGCCAAATGCAAAATATACATATCAATGAGATTACATGATAAAACAACTCACAAATGAAGCAAATAACACTGATTATCTTGTGACAGCAGTGCATGTGTATGTTTGAAGACAGGCCTTAGATCATAAGCAAACAGTCGGTTCTTATACTCAAAGTGTTGGATGGGGGAAAAATAGGACCTCACCCCAGTGACACTGACAATGGCCAATGTCAACCAGTTGAGTGGGTCAAACAATTTTTTTTAGGGGGCTTCTGGGGTGCTCCAAGTCAGCAGTGGTGAGTACCTACTGGCAGTGGTCCTAGGAGGGACAAACCATGAACCGAAAACAGGGTGCTGGGTGCCAAGGCTCATTGTTACGACCAGGCCTAGGTCAGGCCGTAAGAAGCATATCAATGAATGAGGGAAGACCGGGAAAAAGGGAATTCAAAATGAACTGTGCACCGAATAACAGCTCCAGTCCCAATCACTGCTCAATCAAAACTATACTGCTCCTACTGCTGGTCTTCAAAGGTTTGTCAGGCACAGGGCAGCTGAAAAAACACCAATTCCAGAGAGATTGAGTGAATGAGTAGAGTACCCCCAATGGAGAAAGAAGTTTCCACCCAGGTCACCTTCAAAAATAATGAAGAGAAAGAGTAGAACAAAGCAAAATAACAAAGATGTGTCCTGGAGGAGGGATCAGGTGATCCAGCAGGGAACACTCTAGCTAACTGGAGTCACCAAACAGCGTGTGGAAGGGCAAGAAGAGAGACGAAGTCAAATTCATTAACCAATGTCAAACACAAAAAAAATCATCCGGCAACCGGACCGAAGGGCAAAGGGAAGAATAGGAGTCAAATGGGACAAGCCACGGGTTAGTTACAAGAATCCAGTCAAACCAAGGAAAGGACAGAGTGAGCATCGAGAGTCAAAGGAAAAACAATCAAAAACACAAAGGCAATAAAATGATCTCAGTCCATAAATGCTCAATTTGAGGGCAAAGAGCTAATCTCCCCGAGGAATGGGAAGCAGCGGCCTTAAAAGCACCAGACCTGGAAGTGGAAACATACAATTAGGGATGAGCTGGAATCCTCCTGAGATAACCAAACAGGAAGTAAAGAGTGTCCGTTACTACATGAAATTACTTCAACAGGGGCAGTAACATTCATCAATGCATAAGAGCGACACAGACTACCCCGTCTGGTCCGAACATACAGAAGAGCCGTAGCGCAGAGAATTTTAATGATGGTTTTGTGAGGATAGCGCACGGTGCATCGCACTCTGCTGCAAATAGTGCTTTGCAGACCAGTCAAAGTGACATTTCTAACCCTTGTTCACTGCCAAAAGCACCTTCAATAGGCATGCAAGCAGCTAAACTGGACTTTAAAGCAATTGACAAAGGTTGCCTGGTCTATTGAGTCCTGTTTCCTGTTACATCACGAGCATCAGCAAGGTAAGTGTGCACCATTTACCTGAGGAAGAGATAGCACCAGGATGATTTGTGGGTAAAAGACAAGCTGGTAGTGGGAGTATGATGCTTTGGGAATTGTTCTGCTGGGAAACTCTGCATTTGAGAATTCAAGTGGACATCATTTTGACAGAGTTGTTTTCATGGCACAAAGGGGACCTACACAACATTATGCAGGTGGTTTTAATGTTATGGCTGATAGGGGAAAAGTATATGCTATTTGTTTTCATTGTATGTGTTACTTATTTTTGATATGACTTATCAATGGGACCCATAAAAATTATTGCAATTTTAATAAATGTTTTACCCCTATTATTTGATGTTCTCATGTTTTTAAATCATAGCAACCTGATTATACATCACAAACAACATACATCACCAACAAGAGACCAGTTAACCATTAGCAAAATACTCCATCAAATTAGCAATTTGCCTGGCTCTTTATGCTGTTGGCTATAATGGGAATGGAAGATCACATTATCGTCGGTTTATCATGTCATGAAAAACACACCTATTAAAAGGGTCACGTTATGAGTTTTCCTATTCAATATTGTCATTGATGTGGTTTATTTACAAACAACTGCATGTTTTTATGGTCAAAAAGCACGTCTTTTACAGTTGTTCAGGCTGTGTGTGCAGCACCTAAGGCTCACTCAGCCTGAGATGGGCTGTTTAGGCTCATGTCTCTTTAAGGCTACCTCCCTCAAAACTGTGATTTAGAGAGTTGTCCCCAGTACAATGAAAAATACAAAAGGCCGGGGTTGTACTGCTGAGGAATTGTGGTACTTTAAACCACTGATTCTTCACGTTGGCTTCCTTTAGAAGTCCATACAAAGGGAATCTGCTTTTGCACTGAATATTACTGTCCTCTCAACGTGGAGATGCACATTAACCAAACGATTCCCAGCTTCCACTCTACGTAGCCAAACTAGCTGCTAGACAGGCACAGGGTGGGAAAGCATCTTCTTACAATGTGAACTTCAACCAGCCACTGACAAATTTTTACATTCCAGCCAGTCAAAGTAAAATAATTATTTTATGTCTGAAACCGACTACCACTGTCACATTTATTCAGCATTTGGCTGGTAGCTGGTACTGATTTTCCACCCTGGATGTGCATTATGCAAATGTGTTATCTTGAAATAGTCAAGTTACAGAAGAAAAGTCTGGACCAAAAACCAGGCATTTCAGGTAACTCAGGAGTGGACTTCAAACCAGGTATTTCAAGTGGTTCAGGAGCTGTTTTCTGTAAGAGAAAATAACTCCCTATGGCGTCACTTTGGGCTTCACAACTTTGCAGATGTCCAAAACGCACAAAGACCTATATAATACACAAAAGGACATGGAAAAACCCCCCAAAGCATGATATGGCTCCTTTAATTTATTAAGCCACTACGCCAAGCCCTTTTGAATTCTGTTACTGAGTTTGCACATACAATCTGCAGTCAAGCTAGCAAACTACATCTAAGCATGTCCTTAGTGGACATGCATGCTGTGCCAATAGACTATGCCATTAGCTATTTAGTCAATGATGGTAGACTGGCAAGACAATGAACAAGATTTGATATCACGAGGCCTCAAAAAAATTATTGTACAATTGTTGATTTCCGTTTGTTTGCATGCTTGTTATTAGTGGATTATTCCCTTTCCATTATATAGCATAGCAAGGTAGCAATTTCAAAAGTCCCTGTCATCGATGTATCAGAATCTAGTAGCCATTTGGAGAAACTTTTATGAGATAAATTTTTACACCATCATAAATATAACTCTTTTTTCAAAGAGTCAACGAAAAGAAAACATACATGATTGACTCAAATGCCAACAAGGGCATTAAGTAAAACAACAATACGAGCGGAGTTTGAAGTACAGCCATGCATAATGCTCAGGGAGGACAGCTCAGAGATGGCAGCCAGCGATAAAGACTGACTGACAGCGAGTGTCTGACCGGTACTCGTCTACGGTCCAGATGGCCCTGCTGCAAACATCGGGAGGTACAGGGTGTTTTTTCTTTTTTTTCAAATGTTATTTCAAAATTGGAGATAAAAGCTGGAGTTGCGGGCTGTCACTGAAATGACATTTCTCCCCAGGACCTTCTCAGGCTGACCCTCGCACTTCAGAGGTTTGAGAAGCATTGAGGTTGTCATGGTAATCTATGGACTCATAAAAAAAGAAGCCTTGGCCAAGGAGAGAGGCATTTACCCAGCAAAGGAGGTATTTCTCTTTAATTCGTGATCGAGTGCCAAATGTTTGCTGTTCCTTATAATCCCGTGAAGCGAGATATGACAACGAATATTTCCCAAGTGGGTACCAAGCCAGGAAAATAAAAATTTACCATCAGAAACAACATGCCAAACTTCCATGTTTATGGAGGCACATTAGCGCATACTCCTAATTGAGCCCTCCAAGTTTGCCTCCAATTTTATATTTTGTTGCTTCAATCTTTCAACATTTCCGTCTATCTTTATATTTTCATGAGTAATATTACTCATGTCCACTTGCAATTGGATCAGTACATCTAATACTGTTTACTGTGTACGGGTTATGTGGACAGCCCAGCAAGATTTACTGCACGATCCCTGAGCATTTAAATGAAACTGGACCAAAATTCCCATTAAAATAAATCAGTATCAGTGGCTCATTATTTGATGAAACAATTTTGGGGTGGAGATATGTTTCTGAACAGTTTGTATACTATAAAAAAATCTAGTCACTTGAGAAATACAAGATTTGATGATAAGATAATCTACGACAAGTATGCTTTCCAGCGAACAATGTTCATAGCTTTATGGTTTGGTTACAGTTTAGGTCAATATACATTACTAACAAGAGACTAGTTAACTATCAGCTAACTTACTATTGCTGAACTACTGCAAAAAAAAAAAAAAAAAACATTAGTGAGGAGTGGGACCTCCATCCTTCATTGGTTTTTCATCAGCAATTTAAATTTTGACAAAATAAATGATCAATTTGTGGATCATCAGCTTTCCAACTTACCGCTGATTCACTGAACTACTCAGTCATGAAAGCTGGCAGCAGTGCTACTGGAAATGATTAATTGTGGTGGGACAGCTATTATAAATGGCATGTCATTGGCAAAAAAAAAAAAACTGATTGCCATATCACTGATCGAGCAGGTCCATCACTATTTGGTGATTGGTTTTGGAAATATAATGTAACTGTAAGGCAGGTGCTTTTTCATTGAGACATCAAAACTGGCTACCATCCAATAAAGCAGAAACCTGATGCAGAGATCTATTGATTATCAGAGGGGACAATTTAAAGGAAAACCGAGTTGGATCTTCCTAAAATACAATGTATTGACAAAAACAAAATTAATCCCTCCCAGTCATTACTTATGACCCAGTAGAAGTGTGTGGCGGTGTCTGTATCTACAGAGGCCCTGCCGTCTGTCAGTATTTTCTAATGTTTCTTTGTACGAAACATTTCTGAGAGCCAGCCTCAGGGCAGTGGGTCTGTTACCCCCAACCAATCACAGCATGCAGAGATTGAGGGCGGGACATAGCACTGCAGCGTAGCACTTCTGGCGTCGTTCAGCGGCGGAGGAGGGGCTAAATTTTAATATCGGGTTTACAAACCGCGACCGAAAAAATCGTATTCGGTATACCTTTAAGAATTTCTCAGCATTGCACAGGATGCGTCCCTCGCTGAGGCTGCTTCATTACACCGACAATTTAAGACATTGGCTCAGTGACAGTGAGCTTTTTCATTCAGTGCATCAGACTTACTGTTTATTTCCAGCAGCTAACTATTTAATCAAACTGGCCTGCCTGTTTGGATTGACTTAATTCCCTGCTGTGGAATAGGCAAGAGTTGAGCTTGTAATTAAGTTGGGAAGAGAAAGAGTTTATCAGCCACTGACACAAAGGTACATGGAACAAGATTTCTTTAATCACAAATTGCTCCAACAGTTTATTCCTTCCACCTGATAGTCATCTCTACCTAATACTTGGGTGTATCCTTTAAGGAATTAGGAGCCGACATATGTTCTCAAGACATTGTCTGAGGAACCAAGATAGATTACTGGCGCTGAGCTGGCGAATTCTCACTTTGAAAAATGATATCAGCAGCAGTCTCCCAGATAAAAATAATCCCACCAAATAGGGCATGGCTTGTAGACTGATAATGGATTTAATCCCAATCTTAAAGTTAACTTTTGGATTGGATAAATAAATAAATAAATAAATAAATAAAGGATACAGCTACTCTTTCTTCAATAGTTTATTTTACTGTCTACAAAGGTCTGCTCAAGACAGGCCAGAAAAGGGTTACCAAAATAAACTAAACACTGAGGTAACATGAAATCATCTTCAAATGTACAAGTATGTGAATTCCTGCATCAAGATGTAATTTTCCCACGGTCCAATAAAAAGATGAATTTGTTAAATATGCTAGGAGAAACATGAGTAATATTTTTGGCCGGTTGGATGTCTTGGACCTTCTTGAATTTCTTTAAACCAATCATCTCTCCAGCAGCAAACATCAGTGCCTCTTTCAATATTATCTATCTTCTTGACTAATGCATTGGAGGAGGCTGAGATCAATTAAATATTTCATTGTTCTGTTAATTGTATTAGCATATCATATTGATATGTTCTCTGAAGAAGTACTAATAATCAATAAAACTCTCAGAGGTAATGTCTTTACTGGGAGGTGATGACCAGACCCCACTGCAGTTCTTTTCAGAAGTGCTGTTTACAGATTTGTCCTGGGCTTCTGGGAAATGAAAACACAAGTTTAATTACGAGATTTCATTGAGGTCTCACTCATCATCCTACTGTCCCCTTCAAATGACATTTACCAGACTACAGAACATTAATGAAGGCTCTGCCTAAATTAATCTGGCAAGCCACAAACAAGAGACCTCCTCCCAACACCCCACACACACCCAAAAAAACAAGGAATGAGAGGACATACACTTTGGGCAGCAAAACCTTTTAATATTCTGTTCTGCTGTCCTAAAGAGACAATGAACTGTAGCTACAATGGAAAGCTGGTGATTTAAGCTGTTCTCCATCAGCAGATGTTCTTCTACAACAAGAAGCAGAAATTCTCCGTGGGAGGGGGGTAGTGGGGGATAAATGCAACGTTTAAACTTCATAAACAAACATTTTTAATAAGCACAACAGCATGTTACCCGTGAACCTGATATGCTAAAACAGCATATTGGGCTTCGCTTTCAAAATTAGCATTTAATCGCTTGCTTTATTAATAGACCAGTTTCCACTGAGTACAATAAAACTTAACAGCTTCATAACATTTCATTTTTCTCGGTTTGAGGGCGGGCGGATTTCAATATGCCAGACAATAATAGACAGGCATAACCCAATAAAAATCATATTATTCTCAATAATATCAAAGTTAGATACATCATCTCATTAGACAGAAGGTGCACGCATGCCTTTCAATCACATACTCAAAAAAAAAAAAAAAAAAAAAAAAAGCCCTGGAGGAGATCAGATGCATCACAATTATAGCCGCACATTAAACCGCCATTTGGAGCAAGTGTCCCGTATGAACATTAATCTGAATGTAGAGTCGCTGGCCTCGCCCATTCACACCACTTTTATTTCTTTGAAGGATACTCCCTTTAGTACATGACAGTAATGTGCCTTGGGATGCTTGTTGGGCATCAGATGTGCCTTTAAATGTGTTTCGGCGCTGCTTCCTGGCATCCCCTCGACCATTTCAGAGCCATCATCATTTCCTCAGCCTCTACAGCCGAGGGGATTGGTCACAGTCAAAAATAAGGCAGCACTATGGCAATCTAAATACAATGCTTTTCACTTCCCCTTAAGAATGATGCTATCAACAGTCAATGGCCCCACAGAAGAAATAGAGATGGATTGTTCTGCCTGTCATGAGGGAGACTGGGTTCATCTACACTGGGACCACATTGTAGGAGGCACAGCTCGAGTCACGTCCGACTTCGGCCCTGATTGACCACACTGGTACTACCACAGAGAGCACTTTCCAGCGAGATCAAAATGTCATCCCTATGTGTCACCTCTTCTCCAATGAAAGCTGATCAAACCTCTACTAAATGTGCGTTTTATATCATTAATCCCTGAGTCAGATGAAAAACACAGTTTATGTACATACATGTGCAATAAAATGTGAATATCATTTCGAAACAGTCGGGTCAGGGTCAAGATAAGGGCTCTAATGAACTAATCTGGTTTAATCCACTAGATTGGGATTTTAATAGCTGAAGCTGTTTGACTGATGCATGAGGAGAAAAAGGGAAGGATTATATTTCTGGTATTTATAAAATGCACTTTTACCCAGCAGTTTACATGATATCACACTGTAGCAATTTATACATCTTAAGCAATTCAGGTTAAGTACACCGCTAAAGGCAACTGAGAGTCATACTGTAACCTCAGGGCCACAAACCGACTTCCCACATCGTTAACATTCTCTGCCATCAACAGCATGCAGCCATGGACGGAGTTGATTATCCTGAGTTTGCCTTCACAACGTAGCGTCTGGCTGTTCAGAACACAACATGGCCTAATATCCCAATAATTCAAGGGTACAAGCAATCAGATTGAAAAACAAGACCTTGTACTGCAATATCATGGATATAATAACCATCCTTCCCTCTCTCCCTCCCTCCCCTGCTCCCCACTCTCTCTCACACATTTTCCCTCCTCCCTCCTTCTGCTTGCTTATTGTCCACTCACACGCACACACGCAAACACATACACACAATACGCTCTCATTCGCAAAGCTTCAGGCAAAATTTTCAAAAGGTCAAGGTGATAAATGTAGACGTGACAAAAGGTCCCTTTCTAATTTAATGTTGCATCGGCCTCCTTTTAAGTCCTCTGTTCTTTGGGTATTTATTGCCACGTGTCCTTTACAGGAAAAAAATGTCTCAATGAAAACGTAGTATCAAAATTTTGCTCAATTTACATTTTGATTATAAAAAAGATGAGACACAACAGGCTGGGCAGTCCACTAACTCAAGAAAAACTGGTATTCGAATACCACCACATTCTTCTGCAAAATAAAAATAGCTATAGCCTGACATGTATTCTTCAACAAACTGCTCATCTGCCAATAAAACAGCACACACATAATCTAGGCCCTCCCTACACCTATCAGTTAAAATGATTTCACATTTAAAGTGTCACGGGACCAAACGGTACACTTTTATTAGCGCCGGGAGAGTCGGGGACATTACACCAACAAGTCTATTGGAATTGGAGCCAGCGCTGTGGAAATACATGCCGACGTGCCTTTAATTTCGGTTTAATTATTCAACACATAATGGACTGCAAACCACTCCAAGATGATGAGAGCTACCCTTGCACTTTTCCCTCCTGTCCAGGTGCAGTTAATCTCAATCTTTCTATTCCATTTACTCTGGTCTCCTCCCTGCGCATAAGCCTCAGTGGTTTTGATGAAGAGCCTAATCACAACAGATGAACAAAAGAGTCAAGAAGAGGCACTTCAGAGATATTGCAGTTATGTACAGGGAGAGCGACTACGCCAAGAAAATGGCACATAAAGCACATTGGCGGCGGTGGGAATGTGCCCGAAAGCGCTCAGCACTGTTACAGCAGCTACTGAGAGCAGGTAAGGCGGGGGGCTTGCCTCTGTGAAGCCAGCATTTCCCTTATGGTGACATAATTAAAATGACATGTTTCACGCATTGATCCAGGCCTGACATGGCCCACTTACACTCTCATCAGCCAAATCTGCTCTGAAGTCCTGACTTGCGATCTCAGCTGCTTTGTTCCAGCTGATGTCATCTAAACCGTCTCCCTGCAGGGCTGCGCGCTCGCGATAAGCCATCCTTCCTCCCACCTTCCCGCCGAAATGGCGGCCGCTACGAAGACGGATTACTCGGCCGGTGACACGGGCTCTCCCTCCTCCAAAAAGCCGCTGCAGAGCGCTAAAGCAATTAATGCAATTAATCTCGAACGACAGGAGTTTAGCGGCTAGCCACTATTTAAGTGCACTCACATGCGGGCGTGCACCTGCATGCCGTAACATTCTATTTGCATGCGGTAATAGTGCGATTACAGGCCTCGCTCTTATAATTGAAGCACTGGTGTTCGGCATCGGTAAAGAAATGATCAATGGAGTATCAATGCCTTCCTCGCCGGCGGGTGAGACATTGGCTGAACCTGCTTCCTATACATTCACTGAATCAGTGCCCCGGCAGTCTGAATGTCTGCTGTGACACACGCAGGTCACGGGTTCAATGCATGACGGAGCTGAGTGGAGTACTTTGAAAATGGCAGTCACTGGCCCTGACAGCGGAGCAGAAACTCAAGCAGAATTCACAAATAGCTTTATTATGGAGTCTTGTTTTGTCCGTGACCACTACTAAAAAAAATCTCACTCCCATTTCCCAGTGTTTTTTGGTTAATTAGCACTCATATACACATACATGCTATTATTTTAGAAGTAAAGCCTCATTATACTATAATTTAAAAAAATTTGATCACTGGCAGGTTACCATCGTGCTATAAGAAGGTCGTGGGTAGGAAGCCGGCCGGCAGTCTTTATCTGTGGAGTTTTTGCTCTCCCTGCTCACATGGGTTTTCTCTGGGTAATCTTACCACAGTCCAGAAACATGCAAAATAAGGCTAATTTAAGACCCTAAATTACCCATTGGCATGAGTGAGTGGGTGAGTGAGTGAACGGTGTGTGTGTGTGTGTGTGTGTGTGTGTGCTCTGCAGTCCAGGGTGAGTCTCTGCTTTTTGCCCATTGAAAGGCACCAGCAAAACAGACCAGGAATAAAGTGGTTATGTAATGGATGGATGGATGGATGGATGATTATTACCCGAGAGAGAATGCTGGCAGATGCTCACGACGGTCAACAAAGATCAATACCATCAGCAGTAAGGGAGACAGGCTGCAAATCAAGAAGTGTTGCCAATTTCAAAACATTCAAAAAGCTAAAGCCAAAGCAGAGGAGAAACAGTGCGCATAAATGCCAACACAAACAGAAAAAGGAAATGCCCTGTTAATTCATAAGCACATCCAAAGGCAACAGAGGAGAACTGCGGCGAAGCCAACTGACACAGTGTTCCACACCAGAACAGGAAACCACAAATAGGCATTCATTCTGATTGAATGTGCTTCTTAATTTGCGTTCTGTCTGAACTTGCGAGTCATTACTGCGTTAGGCATTGTTGAAATTTTGCAGGGCACTTCCCTTGCAGCAGAACATTTACATTCCTTTATTTGTGTATATGTTTTCAAATTTTCATTGTCTTTCAATGTGCAGTACATTTCCCTTTACTTCTGTCCCTTCTCTTTTGAAGTGTGATTGTTTGGCAGGCCAAGGAAACACTTGTATTCTAGCTACTAAAAAAAATCTTGGCTACCATTTCACTATTACAATATCTGGGCTATGCAATAACTCATTCAATAACAAATACAGGCATCCTATACAGGTACGAATTCATTTGAAATATTGGAGTGAATAGTTTCCTGAACTCACTACTCACATGTGCCATATTCTGTGTATTAGCTTGTTGATTAGGTCAGCAGGTCATTCAAATGAAAGGTATGTGGACTCTTGAAGCAGTATTATAATAGCATAACAAACAGTTTACAAGAAAACAAAAAGAACTTACTGACATGTACTTTAACACAACAGCTATGTATTTGTTTTTGTTTAAATAAGCAATAAAGTGAGAAATTATATCGCCTGACTAAAAATATACGCTATGCTAGTGACAGAACTCCTGAGGAGAAAGAGTAACTCGGCAGGGTTCCACAGACTGATAAACACTTGCACCTAGTTTTTCTTCAAATTATTGATAAGTCAGAGGTAAGAAAGAACCACCTGCGATGTCCTTTACACAATTGTGATCCAGAGTGATTATTTACTTCAACTTGTGTGAAACCTGTTAACCAATAGGAAAACACAGGATTCACAAGCTGACACGTTAAAATGCAATTATATCCAGTATGGTACATTACTATAATGCAAGATTTATTTCATGATCAAAATTGCACAGAAGGGCATGTTTATGGGAGTATTTCACTTCAGTCTCTCTTGATATTAGAAATGTGAAACATGCTAACTACCATTTTACCAAAGCATTCCTCAAGCAGAAAACACTAGCAGCTTGAAGGTCATATTATTTTACATAAATATAAAAAATACTAAAAGAACATAAACAGTTCTTGGCAGACATTATAACAGCAATCACAAGCAGTGGACCGGTCAATTGAAGGACAACATCAACAAACAATTATGCAAACTCAAAGAGACCTTATTTGCATCCGCTTTATTTTGCAAGAAACTCTTTGTGTGAATGCAAATGCTGTAAACTCAGGAAGATCACACCATCCCAATGACAGTGCCACACAATAACAGTACCATTCACGTAGCCAGCGCCTCCATTTTGCTAAGACAAATCCTCACTAAGTCCATGGTCATAGGCTTGGACATGCAAATCTGCAACCGTCCTCAGTCATTTTGCAAAGAGATTTACCACCTCTCACAACACCCTCACCCCCTAAAATAAATAAATCAGCAAATAAATGAGGAATTGAAGGACAGAAGGAGAGCCTTGTGCACAGTGTACTATCACATAGCGCTAGCCCAGCAAGATACCAATTTAATAGCGCGCTGGCCTTCACATTAAATAAATAAACAAAGAAATAAACAAATAATTAAATGCAGCGAACATATGTCTGAGCGCAGGGTGGTAGGATCACTGCCTCAAGACCCCCGTGGCGAGCGCTAAGTGCTTGGTTAGCAGTCCAGCTGCGCAGACAGAGGCACTATTTCTGACACCTGCTATTTTGGATGCCCCACTGATTTTTATACATATATATTCTTCACAGTAAAGGTGATAAAACACCTGCCTGGCCGGGTAGAGAAAAATAATCTAAAAAATGACTTCTAACGTATATTATTACATATATCAGAGAAACAATAATCATTGAGGATCATCTAAACCCGATCCATCAAGTTCATAGAATAGAATAAAATAAATGAAATACAACCAACAGCATTATTTGCACCTTTTTTTGGGTAGGCTACTGCAACTACGAAGACATGATGTTATCTTATACTGGGATGGGACCCTCTCAGGACTCGGTAAAACAAGGTTAATGCCTTGTAAGCAAGTTGGTGGGCTGGTATTGGATATTCTTACTACCTGAATTGAAATAACACCGATTGCCCCAGCATAATAACTGGTACACTTTTGCACAAAGAGACAGCCTTTGGATGAGATGTTTTATCAAGACCACCATAGCCTGAGAGATTCCTTGGCACTTTAAACAGTGTTAACCTTGATCTGGACAAATTTACACAAAGCTGTCTCCATAAAATCTTACTCCTTTTAGGTTCCTTAAATCCCCCCATGACTCCTTTCCAGTTACTGTTACACAAATACTGTTAATCTCCCTTTCGTACAGGTCATAAATAAGTAAAAAGCTAGCATGCGATCCATCCAGGCACTGTTTTAGGTCCCCACAACGTTACTGACAAGAACTATGAGTCACCGTTTTGTTCCTAGGGAGGGAAGATTTCATTGGCTTAGAATACCCAGCTTCTCAACACTACAGAACTGGCACCGGCCAACCACGCACCAGTAGTTTGCATGCCCTTGATAACTAAGATGGCCAAAAATCGGGCAATATGGCCGAACATCTAAGCCACTGAATAGAGAAGTAAAATAAATTGGCTGCTGCATTCCCTAAATTGTGGAGGCGTATCGCAGTAATAGGATATGACTCACATTCACAATTGGCCATTCCAAAAATGGACAAATT
Organism: Gymnothorax javanicus; assembly: GCA_029692085.1. Taxonomy (NCBI): domain Eukaryota; kingdom Metazoa; phylum Chordata; class Actinopteri; order Anguilliformes; family Muraenidae; genus Gymnothorax; species Gymnothorax javanicus. The sequence continues at coordinate 38,214,467 of CM056202.1, forward strand.
TTAGTGGGGTTACTGATGAAAGAAAAATGCTAATTCCATATTAGTACCGTCAATCCTTTGTACTTTGAGAAACAGAGATGATGCGAGAGGAATGCAATACCAACACAGAGGCAAAACTCGAGATAATAGCATGAGAGCTCTGACATTAGTCTTTCATCAGCCCAACTGACACAGACAAGCCCTTTCATGTTGAAATACCTAATGCCTCCCTCAGTTTAAGTGTGAGGCAGTTATGCGTGGGATACCTGTGGTTCTCTCGAAGGGCCTCGTTTCCCTTCCTCCAGGAGATCATTCCCCATGGGGACATTTTGGGCCTGCACTCGATCAGCACGTCGCCCCCCTCCCGCACCAGCGTGTGTGTCTTCAGCGGGCTTTGAGAGAAATCTGGAGCGATAGCTGAAAGAGGATAGTTGCTGAGGAAACACTGCCGTACGGAGAGTGCCTTCCAACTCTCGGAGACCTTCGTTTAACATCGACATAGTAATCACTCCAGTCTGTGTCAGGCAACAGATAGATTTTTGATGCATGCACGGACAGATGTGGGAGAGCACATCAACAAAACATAATACTCCAGACAAAATTTGCGGCACAACATCAGAACCCTTGGCTCTGTTCCTTGATAAATTAAAATATAGGCTGACTGCCATCGAGCTACAGCTAAATGCAGCTGCAAGCTAACCTCTAGCCCAATACCCCACCCCTTTGGTTTGATTTATAATACTCTCTATGCATTTATTTACATCTATTTTGAGTGTGTCATCACTTAAAGCAGAGAAAACTTCAAAGTGAAGCGCATATCCATGATTCTGAGCCGAAATGGCAGCGGCAAAGAACAGCACACCCTGTACTTCTTAATTAACAGAGAGTCGTTTTTCTGCCATGAAAAACAAAAGGGAAATGTCATGTCTTTTCATTTTTCCAGCCCCAAATTGCTTTTATCATTATAATTTCCATGGCTCTTCCATCTTCCGTTCTTTTTTTAACAAGGAGTTCAATTACGATGTATCTGTAAAAAAAACACCCCTGACATTTTCGCTGCCACGTCTGCCTTCAATTAAACACTTCTGGAGTGATGTAGAATTTTTTTTTTTACATCAATTGATGATAAACCAATGATGATTGGACATGGTCATCTGGGTGGTGCTGGTGGGTGAGGGGTGTCAGGAGAGCAATGTCCTGATTGGAAGAGGTGTGTGTGTGTGTGTGTGTGTGTGTGTGTGTGTGTGTGTGTGTGTGTGTGGGGGGGGTGGGGTGGGGGAGGTTATGACACATTGGGTATTAATGACAGAATGGAGCAGCACGTGAAAGCAGTGTAAGATAATAGGCTTTTCACTGATGCAGTTGTCATTTCCAGTACGACCTATCACAAAAGCAAAGTCACTGCAATCACGTGTAAATTAAACCGATTTCCGAAGAGGATTTTTGAAAATGTTTTTGTACATAAAAGGTTTGTTGGAGAGACAAGCAATAATAGCAGCCATGTGATAAATCTGGTAATAAACACACAGAAAAGACACAGTGTTTTTGCACCTTACCTATAACTCGAAGCTCAGCATTTGTGTAAATCTCCCCATGCTTGTTTCCAGCCACGCACTGGTACATTCCAAAGTCAGACAGCGTCAATCGGCTTATTGACAAGGCGCCGTTGATGACCTGTATCCTTTCCTATGAAAAAAGATACAGGATAGCACTCAGCATGTTTCCATTGCTTAAAGCCATGAGTCCATCAACAAGGCCCTAAATTATCCTTCTGAGTGTAAACAAAAGGTTATAAATCTTGGTATGTGTACTAAAGGGAGAGAAGGTGAAAATTATCCAAATCAATCTGTGCGCTCCTGAGACTGACTTGGCCTATTTATTTCTCCAACCCCCTCCAGCACTCCCACATTCCCCTGTGGATGAAGAAGAGTATGGTAAAGGCTATCTGCACATCAGGGTTGCACTTTTACAAATGGGCATCCAATAAGCTTCATTTACTGATGAACCCACGCTTGTCTACAGGGTGGAACAGGAAGAAATTCCAGGTTCAGCCAAATTGTCTTGGCTATTGCGGTGCGCTCATCGCACCAATGGAATTGAATCATGAATGCGCTAAAAAATGGACGCAAAACTAAACATAGGCTTCCTACAGGAATTTTTAGAGTGGTATTATGAATGTTAGTTGAAACATAACATTATGAGCCCTAATTTGATGACCAAAACTCAGTTAGCAAACGCAAGTACCAATGATACTGCAAACCAACACTGGGCATGTCTAACTTCATTCTCGTAATTTTGCGACAGAGGCTATAGTGCAACTGTGGCACTGTTGTCAAACGGGTTAGCCTTAGTCGAATCAATTACCTGTGGGTGTGGTTCAAGTTTAGTTACCTTAAGGCCAATCAGATCAGCTGCTGTCACTTCCTTTAAAACCAGCCCATTAACACCAAAGCAAACTGGCAGTTTGGTGAGATGATGAACAAGCATCTTGCTTGTATTACTGCTGCCTCTGTCAGTCCTCTAAGAACCGTGCTACTATGTAATAAGTGGTTCAATGATGTGAGTTGAAAACGAAAGTGAAAACTTTATTCAACCAGGTGATAGATCAGATCCAAAGGAGGGGGGCATCTGAAAATGTGCCTCTCATGCCAGTAGAAGACATGGCTGCCTCCACCCTCCCCACGCAGAGGTTTGAAGAGAATCATGGTTGATTTACCATGTAATGCATTTTGTTTTTAAAAAATGTCGGCCAAAATGTAAAAAAAAGAAAATGGTACTGGACTCCAGACAGTTGCCACATATGAAAATGGCAACTAGGCAAAAGAAAACAAAGACCAACAAAGGTAGGTACAAATTTTATTAAGAACAAAGAACTTATGTGCCATATTGACAATTTAAGGTAGCCGGGAAAAACATTTGGCACTCCAACTGAATCAGGTCTTAATAATTGTTTCCAAAACAATGCTTGATTTCAAATACAAATCAATTTATAAGTTCTTGGCAATGACAGAGATGTTAACCCATTCACACCTGCATTAAGAAATTTCTGTATTATGCTAATTGCCTGTGCATCCAAATACAGATTTTTCCATATTTTTTGGTCCTCAGTTTTATCCAGAAAGGGCCAGTGTGGGCACAGACTTTCATTCCAAGTAAGCAGTTACATATCAAATTCTAGTAATCAAGGTGTTCAGCAAAGATTCAAATTCAAACTGATCATGTATCTCTGAATATTTGCTGTTGATATACAAAATGTTACATTTTGCTGTAAATAAATGCACCCAACTTGTGCTGAAATGTACAAGCAACATTTAATTTTATTATTTCATACCATGAAATGCTATGGTTAACTTAGAATTCACTAAAACCTTTGAGCATAGGATGCAAGTGGTTTACACTAACTTGAGCAGAACAGTCATGTTTGGTTTTGTAAAAGCTAGGTGTCCAGGGGTAAAATACCGGGAATATCTGGAGAATTCACCCATCCCGCTTCTGTTCATTCTGCTATGAGCACATGTAATCTGTAGAGCATTTATTTTGGTATGGTCTGTTTGTTGTTTGTTCAAAAATGGTTATCTACACATGACAATTGTCTATATTTAGACTTGTTAGTGGTGTCATTGGGCGAAATATCCAAACCCTTTCACACATTTATTGCAGGTATTTATTTTTGGGTTGACATCAGTGGCAACCCTAAGTCTTCGGAGATTTTAGAATCTTGTCAAGTGCTGCTGTGGTACTGAGTGCATCACAGCACGTGAAATAGGAGGATTAGCTGATGCTGAAATAAGGGATAAATTTAGGAAGTTGGAAGGATGGAAAGGATGGAATGAGTAATACATTTAAACAAATAAATAAAATAAATTCATAATTAAATACATTGACAAATAATGGAGAAGACGGAACGAGATGTTGTCCAACTCTGGCGGAGAGGGTGTCAGGGCGTTTTTGTGATATTGTTCATTTGTTTACTGCCTTTAATCTTAATCCCTTTGTGCAGAGGAGCTGATCATAGATGTGTGTGTCTATGGAACTGCTCAACTGATGCACTCAGTCACAGTATCCTTGAATATTGGGTGGTCGTGTACTGAATGTACGGAATCTCCATGTGGAAATGGCGCCAATAAACAATTTAGAATATGGACATGTTAAATCCCACCTCTGTTGTCCTGGAATTGTATGAATTAAGCTCCACAACCAAGCCTGATGTGCAAACCGCTGAACATATTTACCATTAATATCCATCCAGCAGTTGATAAAAATAATCTTCCATCACCAAAAAAATCTATGTCATTTCACTGCCCATTACTGAGATCAGAAATTAAAAGGACAATTTACCCTACCATTGAGTTACCTGTTGATATATCCCTCACAGTTATCGCCTCAAACAATCTCCCCCTGATATAAAGTCTGATTATTACCTGCTGATGTTGTACTGAATAAATGCCCAGCTGTAATTCATGACCACATTAAACTTTCCTGGTCATTATGTGTTAGTTGATTGACAAGCATTTTATCCAAGACAGGAACATCATGAACTTTCCAACTATAATTGAACAGAATTGATTGGGACTCTAGAAAACGTAGATAAACCCTTGAGTAACAACAAGTTAGGTTGCATCTCCTCAACTTCAAGCATTTGAATCGTTTAAGCGAATTGAAAGATATGCTACCATACACAACCTAAAGAGTCTTCATGTTACTTTTATGAGATGGAAAAGCTACATACCAATCTTACAGACATGGTCACTGGTCCTGACTGTGAACGGGACAGGACTGGAGGGTTTTTTGAGCCTATTAGCCTTGATTCTCTGAAGGTGGAAGCCTATACTATCATGGGGGGTCTTTCTCCTCCATGTGAAAGTATTGTTGTTAGGAATATTTCAGCTCATAATCAATTGTTTCCACTTGCCACCATTGCTATGATTATTGTACCGATGCAGCTTAGTTGGTCGCATTGGTTATTATTACTAAATGTTAGCCCTTGCTTATTATACTGAATATAGTGGCATATTGCTCCATGTTGCAATCTGTTTTAGAATTTATACCAAATTCAACAAAATAGAAAGTCTAGGTTCACATTATCTTAATATGCAGACATCTCAAGGACATTGGTATACTTGTTATGTTAAATGCACTGATTTCTATTCCAGCTAGAGTAGCATTATTGTCTGCTTTTTCCTGGTGGCGGAATATCTCTTTGTTTGTATACATAGGGTATATTTTGTTATGACTGTGGTAGTGAGCTATACTTGCTCCTTGTAGGGTGTGACAAGAGTTTATATAAGTTTGCTGTTCGCTTTGTGCGCTAGGTGAATACTAGCAGGTCAGGCGGGCATGACCTATGGAGGAGTAGGGCACTGCGGAACTGAGTATGCAGGCTATTTGCTAGTGAATTTTTTTTTTTCCCCCTTCATTTTGCATGCCAAACCCCTCATCCATATCGTAGGAGATGGTAACTTGCAGGATAAATATTCTGATAGTTAAATATGCAGTTTTTTTTTAAATGAGTATGCATGCTGGTGAATGAGGCTCTGGTAAAAAATGGGCCGATTCCCATATTTTCTAATGGCTAAGAAGCATCTTTTGGGTTTGGATGAGTTTTTGGAGACCATTGATGTCCATCTCCACCTATATTGATTGACTCCTGCCAATTCTCACTGGAGAATCATTAATTCATATTGAGCATCATGAGTCAAAATGGTTGATTTGTGATAAAATATGATTACTTTATGATTTCACTGTGCACCATTTAAAGCCATTTGAAGAGCCATTTGGACAGCGCTCCAATTTGACTCCTGGACAGTTAGAAATTGTATGTGTTACATTCAAATTGAACACACTTTTGGTCAAGGAGTTTATGATATCAGAAATATATTGTTTTACCTCTGAGCAATTTTTCAATTTTCAGTATTTTTTTGACAACTTTGAATTTTCAAGAAGATTCCTTGCTTTTGCGGCCCTTATTATATACTAAAATTGTGAAAGATAAACTGAGATGAGCAAGCATTCTAAATGTTACAACTGTCTTGTTTCATTTAAATTATTCCCACTTTCTTTGATGCTCAAATCTTGAATTATAAAGCTTTAAGTAGGGGAATGCATTAATTTCCTGATTGACTTCTGCGCAAAGGGGTTAATTATAAATGAGGAATAAGGAAATCCTCCAATGGGGGTGGGGAGTCGGCAAGAATGATAGCAAGCTTATAAATAAATGGGCCATTTAAACCATATACAAAATGGCCCTCGTGGTATTAAAACAAGGGAGAGACTGAATTTAATTATTTGTATCCCCCCCACACAAAGAAAATAATCACATGCGTAAAAATATGCCTTTGCCCTCCCCTTCCCATTGGACCCAACCACCATTTTGTAAGCATAATGAAGGTGAAAATTAAAAAGGGATGGAAAATGCTATAAACATTATATGTTTATTTGCCAGAAGCTCCACTGCCTGTGATTCAGTCCCATGAATTTACCACAGAGCAACAGAATTTCAAAGGTGGTCAGGGTGAATCAAAACACAAATCAGGTTTATGATACGAAACTTACATTGTGCCAGCCATATGTATTGACAGACCCCTAATTTAAAGTTCCACCCATTGAGTCAATCCAGCAAAACGCTTTCTTTCAGAGCACTAAACTACCAAACTAGGTGAAGGTGATATATGTGCCTATGCAATGGACATTATTGTACATAATGTTACCGCCACATGCGTTTCCATTTGTGAAGCCTAGAAAATAGAGCCCAGTATGTGCGTGCTGTTTTCCATTATAATATTTGTATATTTCCAATATAAAGAAATAATAGTTCACTTTGACAGCGCTTCACTCTTTTCTGAGACACTAATCTGAGGCAAGGTCAAATAATTGACTCTTATTACTGCATTGCAACTGCATAAACAGGAGATTAAAAAAAAAATTAAAAAAAAAAAAAAACATTTCATCATGATCCATAATATAGAGTGCAGCCAAAAAAAAAAACTTTGAACTTGCTCATTCAAAACATGGCTGGTAGGTTCCACTTTATTCGTTTGCTAATTTGCGTAACATACACTCCGCTTTTAACTTTGCATCGTACTGCATCAGATCGCACTGAGGACTCTCATTCTGCTTTGCCCTTCATCTCCCAGGTCCCCTGGGTCACAGCCTCTAATGTCATTATACTACGAGTCCTGAGGGACATCTGAATGAGCAGGTCTCTGGCCTGAAAAGATGAAGGTCCCGCCACACAAGGAGGTGCGGATCTCATTCAGGCAGCGGCAGGTAATCCTGTGTTTATACAGGTTTCCGCCTGGATTTCCGTGCGGCCCACGCTACGGAGAGGCAGAGGCCAAATTTCCCCCCCGGCAGAGAGGACAAATGGCGCCATATATCAGACTGTGCATTAAAATGCTCTAGCTTTTACAACTCAGCGTTAATTAAGCATGACGTTCCTCGGAAATCAGCACTTTTCATGAAGACCTAAGGGAACCATCTACAAGCCTTATGCCGAAGTAAAATGACTGCCAATGTCATCGGGAAAACAACCAGGTCACTTTGTTTCATGTAACAAAGACTAAAAAATGAGTGTTTGAGCACTAACCGTACAGCACAGACATTTGTCCAACCAATTCATTCCAGAATTAACCTAAATACAAGTAAGGAGTAAATCCAATGACAGTGAATACTTAAAGGTAAAAATGAGTAACCATGCAAACACTGCTTTTGTTTATTAATCCTTCAGTGCTTCGGAAGTAATATTTGCAATCTACTAATGGGATAACAATTAAATGGAATATGAAACGACTGAGAAGTAGGGTGTGCTCCATATTTCACTCAAGTGCTTTTAAAAGGATGGCTCCATTGGATACCAATCCACTCAGCAGATACAAGCACAGAAAAAAAAGGAACATAATAATTGATCCAGTGTAATAAATATGCCAAGCGCTCCCCTTCCTGTTTCCACTACATCAGTGACCTTTCCTTATCAAATTAATTAAAAGCTTAAGCAGCTTGATGGTGACATTTGGAAAATTCTACTGCCTGCATTAATTAAATTATTCCCAAAAAAAGTCCTTATTAGATTTTTTTTTCAGAACCATATTGACAAATGTAATTTTAGATCTATAGCCTAACATCAATGATGCGGCTCACTAGTATGATTACGGATGTAAGATGCCATATGCTGCTTCTCATCTGTGATGAAAGACTACAGGCTCAGGATGAGGTGAAATTAAAACTTTAAACCATTTCCTAATCATAAATAAACACACTGCGGCACAAGAGCATGCTGTCTTACTTGTTGGATTATGGGCCTATCTCTTTTGTCCTCTGAGTTCCAAAAATTAACAGATGGGTTAAAATTTCAATGTAATTCAGTCCTTTATTGATTGTACTAAAAGGAAGAAAATCCAACAAAATTAAAAAGGAGTTTCAAACTGAAACTCATTCTCTCCGCGTGAGACCAGACAGAAGCGGATTGTCAGTTTGCGAGCCCTTCTGTTTAGAAACAACACAGTCTGCCATTCACAAGCTCCCTTCTTTCTGTAATAAAATTCACTCCGCCCACTCATATATGTAAAGTGTGGAGATTGATCAATACCCCCAGCGTATTGTCTGCAAACACTTTGTTTAATGAATGAAATGAAGTCTGCTTATCATTACATGCAAGCTGTGCCAAGTACTCGTAATCAATCGATGGGGACTCGGTTGGCCACACACTGATTCACCAGGGAACCAGAGAATAAAGTTTTGAGGAATGGAATCATACAGTCAAGAAATTATAACACATTATTTTATTTCAAACATAGTGCAATCATTAAAAGCAAGAACCATCTGGGAAAACGCAGGCTGTCTAAAATTCAATGTGCATTTCTGAGCTCCTGAGGGATAAACTGGATTAATGGCTGCACACTGAGGAAAGATTTAACAGCAGATTACTCAGGGTCTTACATCATCATGTTTTAAGACTAGCATAAAATGGTTAGCTTGTTTGCTTGTTGGGCTTCTTCATAAGAAAAGTAAATTACAAAGCAGAATGAGGTATGCTAAGACAGGTCTTCCAATACTGATTGGACTCATATTAACCCTTTGACACCCAGCTTCAAGAAAACCAAACATTACTGCCCAGGGTAATTAAGACTAGATATCAGATATGCTCAGAGTTTATTAAATTTCATGGTATGATATAGTAAAATTAAATGTTGTTTATACATTTCAACACAAGTTAAATGCATTTATCGACAGCAAAATGCAGCAGATTTACCATATCGAGAGCATATATTCAGCGATGCATGATCAGTTTGAATTTGAATCTTTGCTGAACACCTTGATTACTAGAATTCGATGTGTAACTGCTTACTTGGAATGAAAGTCTGCGCCCACACTGGCCCTTTCTGGATAAAATTGAGGACCCCAAGGCAATAAAAAAAAATCAGTATTCACGCACAGGAGTCAGTTGGCATAATATGGAAATTTCCGTACGCAGGCGGGAAAGAGTTAATGATGCTTGGGGTTGGAAGACGGTTCACATGTACCATACATTTTAAAATGGCATGGCTCTTGAATGTTCAGTATATGGGCAATGCCAGAACCAGAGAGATCAGAGTCCATGAATTACTAGAGAGGATATGCTCAGCAAATATGCATAATAAAATATTTTCATGACATGAATGTGTGAAGGACTCTGTCGTTTGTACTGCAATTAGTAGGCTGAATTAGCACAAATGACAACATTAGCACTATTATCCTCTACCTAAGAATGCATTAGCACTTTTTTTTACCTTGTTATTAGGATTTATTTTCCCCATAAAGTGATCTTCGATTGTTGTCCCTTGTCCAAACGTTCTCTGACTTGTCCATTTATTTATCTGCACATTTCTTTCACAATTCTTTGATTTCACTTTGGTTTTAGGAACAGCGTATGTGATTTCAGCTCATTATTACCTCCACCATGGAGGTTATGTTTCCACACTTGTCTGTCTGTCTGTCTGTCATCAGGATAACTCAAAAAGTTATGAATGGATTAACACTAAATTTGGTAGGATGGTAAGTGGTAGTCTAAGGATGAGTTAATTCAATTTTGGAAGTGATCTGACACATATTTTGGATTCTAGATGTGGAAGAATTTAAAATATTCCTGAATAGAATGATTATGTAATGAACAGATTTTCACAAAATTTCAGCATGAAATCTAATCCACACTAATGTAGAACTGATTATAGTTGTTGGTAATCTGGATAACATTCTTGTGGATCCAGAATCAATAATACTGACATGAGGCGAGGCAGAGGTATGCGCTCTCCTGAGTGCCCTTCAAGTTTTTCTATTTCAGTTTGTTTGTTATTTTTAATTGGGCCCAGTTTTTCAGCATGCACTTTATCTGATAAGTGCACAGAAAGATCATTAAATCTACTCCGATTTTCCTCCAGCCATAAGTACTAACCAGTAATTTCCTGCCAGCGCTGCACACAGATCCATAGACAGAAGAATACTGAGGGCATGGCTCTTTTTCGGATGGGGGGTTATGTTTATTTGATAGTGTACTGGCCTTTTCTGTGCACCGGACAGAGGGCGCTGAAAAATGGCAAACGTGGAACTGGATTCAGATGCAAAGATGTTATTGGCTTTATTTACCTTTGATGTCTCACAGCAAATGTAGAAAAAGGAGAAAATGCAAAACCATGCAGGAACCACTGGTCCAATGCTTAAGTATAGTTAGGTAAAGTTACACAACAGTGCTAGTGTTAGTAATATAAAGATGTGCGAATACACGGTAGAAGCATCTACACAAGACTAAGCTTTAACAACAGACTTATGAGACTTTGCACTGTCAGAGTGTGAAGCTCAGGTTTATATAGAGGTAATAATGGGGTTATGACAATGGGAAACAGATGCGGGTGAGCATGGAATGCAGGCGGGTCATAGTATACTGATGATTGGGAGTTCTGGAGGCACGGCATGACAGATAGCACCAGTTGAAGTGTAAACTTATTTCTGATGTCACCAAAAACTGTGGATAAACAGAATAATAAGTCCCATAATTAAAGGTATTGATATAATTAATGTATTCACAATTATATTGTTTTTCAATCTATCATCAATGCAAAATTAGTCTTGCTACTTACAGACATACATTTGGCAATGATAATGATGAAACTTAACCATGGAATCTTTGTGCCATTTCTCACGGCCAGCTTCACCCTTATGTAGGTCTACATAAGGGCATGGTTGAAGAATACTCAAAACATGTCAGTCTCATAATAAAGCGAGACTCCAAAGTCATCTGTTCACTGATTTTTCTTTATTTTATTTTTTTTTTAAGTAATTTAGGGATAAAGAATGCGTACTGTGGCATTGATTAATTGTGTATGAGGTTGCAATAGCCCTTGCGTGCATCACATAAGATAGGGAAAACTGAGCCAATCGTCCGACTTCAATATTACAACAATAACGTTGTGGGTGATGCAAGTCATTCATTTTGGTTATTGGTTAAAGGGAGTTATGATAATTGATAATGCCATATAAAAACCAAAAGATGCTGAGCCAAATGGCACATTTTTTTGGTTCCTTTAAGAGGAGTCATAAGTGAGATACAGCGGGGAAAATAAGTATTGAACGTGTCAACATTTTTCTCAATAAGTGAATTTCTAATGGGGCTATTTTAACCAGATGTTGGTAACAACCAAAGTTATCCACACATACAAAGAAATCAAAACGTATAAGTCGATAAATTAAGTTATGTGTAATTAAGTGGAATAACACAGGGAAAAAGTATTGAACACGCATACTAAAATTTATTTAATACTTAGTAGAAAAGCCTTTGTTGGTAATGACAGCTTCAAGATGCCTCCTGTATGGAGAAACTAGTGGCATGCATTGTTCAGGTGTGGTTTTGCCCATTCTTCCACACAAACTGTCTTCAAATCTTGAAGGTTCCGGGGGCCTCTTCTATGAACTCTGATCTTCAGCTCTTTCCATAGATTTTCAATGGGATTTAAGTCAGGTGATTGACTGGGCCATTCTAGCAGCTTTATTTTCTTTCTCTGAAACCAACTGTGATTTTTCTTAGCCGTGTGTTTGGGTTCATAGTCCTGCTGAAATGTCCGCCCTCATTTCATTTTCAGCATCCTGGTAGATGGCAGCAGATTCTTATCAAGAATGTCTCGGAACATTTCTCCATTCACCCTTCCTTCAATTGTATGAAGTCTGCCAGATCCATATGCTGAAAAACAGCCCCACACCATGTTTTTTGGGGTGATGTGCAGTGCTGTTTGTCCTCCAAACATGATGTGTGCTATGACATCCAGAGTTCAATTTTGGTTTCATCTGACCAGACTAGATTCTCCCAGTATTTCACAGGCTTGTCCAAATGTTGTGCAGCAAACTTTACACGATCTTTAACATGCTTTTTCTTCAGCAGTGGAGTGTTGCGCGGTGAGCATGCATAGAGGCCATGGCGGTTGAGTGCATTACTTATTGTTTTCTTTGAAACAACTACCTGCTAATTCCAGGTCTTTCCGAAGAGTAGTCCTTGGCTCTTGGACAACTCTTCTGATTATTCTTTTAACTCCTCTGTCTGAAATCTTGCAATGAGCACCTAGTCCTGGCCAGTTTATGGGGAAAATGGTGTTATTTCCACTTCCGGATTATAGCCCCAACGGTGCTCACTGGATCATTCAGAAGTTTATAAATACGTTTGTAACCAATGCCATCAATATGTTTTGCAACATTAAGGTTGCAAAGGTCTTGAGAGAGCCCTTTGCTTTTACCCATCATGATATGCTTCTTATGTGACAACTTGGTAATGAGAAACCTTTCTATGGGCCATCAATTAGGACTAAAGCAGCTGATATTAATTTGCACTGATAGGGGACAGGATTGCTTTCCAAATACTGACAGATTTCAGCTGGTTTATTGGCTTTCCATGCCTTTTTGCACCTCCTTTTCTTCATGTGTTCAATACTTATTCCCTGTGTCATTCCACTTTATTACACATACTTTAACTTAATTTATGGACTTATTTGTTTTTATTTCTTTGTATGTGTGGATTACTTGGGTTGTTACCGACATCTGGTGAAAATTTCATATCAATAGCCCCATTAGAAATTTATTTATGGAGAAAAAATGCTGAGGCATTCAATACTTATTTTCCCCACTGTATTTCAAACTTAAACTCCAACACACATGCACATATACAAGTGGAACCACACGTGGACATCAGCAAATGCACGAACACACAACTGATAATAGGACCAAGGGTCCTGTAGCTTACCGGCAAGCAGTCTTACAGCGATGATACAAGTTATGAAAATTTCATGTGAAGTTTGACATTTGAATCAATGAAAATCAATGTCAAGGTCACTAAATAAATGTTCACATACATTTATAAGACCTTGTGTAATTTAATCCTAAGCTCTGAGGCAGTCATTAAAATATGTCAATATTTATTCAATATGTCAATTGTGAACTTTGAAAGTCACAGAATGTCAGGTTGTGGTCAGCAAATGGACTTCATGTATCACTTTCTAAATGTCTCTATAGAAACCTTGGTTCTATCTGTGACCATTTTGGTGATACAAGTCATTGTAATTTCACTGTGGAGTTTGACCCTCAAACGTCACTGACAGTCAAGTTCAATGTCACCAAATGAAAGTTCATATATGACTTCCTATATGTCTGTAATACAAACCTACACTCCATCTGTGACCATTTTGACAAGTCATTGTACAAGTCATTGTAATTGTATTATGTCAAGTTTGACCTTCAAATGTCATCAACAGTCAAGCTGAATGTCACCAAATGAAAGTTCATATGTGACTTCCTATGTCAGTAACACAAACCTATGCTCCATCTGTGACCTTTTCAGTGATAGAAGTCATTGAATTTTCTTGAGGTCAAGTTAGACCTTCGAAGGTCAATATGATGGTCACCAAATGAAAGTTCAAACATGACTTCCTATACGTCTCCAATACAAACCGACACTCAATCTGTAACGATTTTGCTGATATAAGTCATTGAAATTTCACTGTATAGTTTGGCCGTTCAAGGTCACTGAAGGTCAAGTTCAAGGTCATCCAATGAAACTTCATACATGATGTCCTATATGGCCACAATACAAACCTAAGCTCTGTCTGTAATAGTTTTGGTGATAGAAGTCATTGAAATTTCACTATGTGAAGTTTGACCTTCCAAGGTCACCTAAGGTCAAGTTCAAGGCCACCAAATGAAAGTTCACATATGACCTCTTATACATCTTCAATACAAGCCGAAACTATCTGTAACCATTTTGCTGATATAAGTCATTGAAATTTCACTGTGAAGTTTGGGCATTCAAGGTCACGGAAGGTCAAGTTAAATGTCACCAAATGAAACTTCATACATGACTTCCTATATGCCCGCAATACAAACCTAAGCTCTATCTGTAATGGTTTTGGTGATAGAATTCATCAAAATTTCACTATGTTAAGTTTGACCTTCGAAGGTCGCCGAAGGTCAAGTTCAAGGCCACCAAATGAAAGTTCATACATGACTTCCAATAAGTGTTCAATGCACATATGTTCCCAATCTTCAATATTTTCAAGTGTAGAAACCTTTGAAAATTGTAACATTTAGCTTGACCTCAAGTTTGACCTTTCAAAGTCATCTGAGGTCAGCTTTAACACAGACAATGTATAGGTCATATATGACTTCCTATATGTCGATAATACAAACTTAATCTCTATCTGCTGCCACTTGGCCTCCACAGGCCATCTTGCATATTGATAAAGTACAGCGCCCACAATAGACCCACTTCCGTCAATTCAATCAAAATGGCGCCCGCACTGTACATTGATGGTACCAAGGTAAGTTGATTGCCTGATTTAGAAAAGAATTTATCTGGCAGTTTTTGAGACATAATTTTTTTAAATTTCTCAGTCCTATCTTTAACATTGGAGCCAAAATTTCAAGGGCCCATCAAACAGACAAAAATGATTCAATCAAAATCCGAGAAAAAAGACTGAAGATATGGTCTAGTAGTATGTTATTGCAAAGTTACTTTTGTACATGAAAATTCATCATGCCAAAAAAAAAGATAAGAAATGTTCTGGACGATGGACGCCACACCTCGATAATAGCTTATCGGCACATAGGGCCGGTAAGCTGAAAAACCATCTGACACACATACGACTGAAACATCACCTTCTTGGGTTTGTTTGAGTACAGAAGTCAGCGCACACACTATGCTGATATGCAGAGAATGAAAAATAACTGCCAGACCCATACTCCAAACTATTGAATTTGATCCTCAGGCTCATCTGGGCTGTGCCCAAAAGCAAAGCACAGTGAATGATTCACGAATCCCGCATTTATATTCTTAGGAACTTTAATGAGGAGAAAAAGAAAGAGGAATTTCGGAAAATTTCATGAATTCGGCCCACAGGAAACATAGCAGGTTCTAAAATATTACTTACATCGCATTTTCAGCACGGACACTATACTCTCTCATGTATGGTTAAAAAAAACCAAAAAAAAAAAAAAAAACAGCGAAGTACTCCACACGCGTTCAACATTGTTGTCATTGTGATCTAAACTCTGAATGAAATTATCTGTGCATAAAACTGGACACAGCATCAGCAGTCAACCCTGATGCAACGCTTTAATTAGACATGTCAATTTCAAGCAAACGGAAAACCAAGGTATTCAAAGTGTGCTTTCATCAGCCCCAGCAATTCTCATCTGAGGCAAGCCAGCATGTGTGCTATGAAAAGCCTACAGCAGTTTGTGCAAATTCCTCTCAGCTCTGAGGTACTGAGCATATCCTTACCTCTGAAGGCTCCAGAGCCTCTCCGTTCTTCATCCATCGGTAGGATGGCTTCGGTTTCCCACTGGCTTTACACTCCCAGAGCAGCGTGTCGTCGATTGGCTTTTGCATGTCCTGGGGTTTCTCAATCAGGTGTGGAGGAGCTTCAATTAAACAGACAAAGAAAGCACACTGTCAGTGAAGCAAAATCCAGGGGTGAGTGAACTGAGTCTGCTGAATGTAGATCTTCGTACTTAACAATCATCTTGCTAGATCAAAGATTTTCACAGATACACAAACAGACGTGCGCGCATACACACGCAAACAAATATTCAAAGTGAAATTTAACCCTTAGAGTGCTAAATGCAGCTATTGTTGCTCAATGATGTAAGATATCAAAATGTTAAATAAGTCACCACATGATAGATTTTCAGCAGCACAAGATAATTAAATTTATATATTTTTAAAATTTATTTCAGCACTCTAAGTGTTAAAGTGAAAAACAATTTTCCAACAAAACCACTTTCAAATGAAGTAATTACCCACAAGGAGTCCAGATATTATGACTTGGATTTTTTTTTTTTGCGATTTTTTTCCCTTTAAATTTGTACAATTTTCAATTAAATATAAGGTGAAAATGATTTGGAATTCATTGCCTTCCACTTTAATTGACATTTTACACAGCTTCCTAATTTTTCAGGAAATGGGGTTGTATGCAAGTTTTTGTTTCCACCAATTATCCAGACTAAATCAGCCAACTAGCTCTAGAAGGAAACATTAGTTCACTCATAGATTAGATCACAGTAAAATGTTTCACAAGAGTAGTCTTCAGTGGCCATTTAAGAGCTTTTCAAGAAATGCAACTTGAATGTAAGATTTCACTAATTGTTTTGCTAATTAAGGTAATAAAGTAATTAAAGGCCAGAATTTGGTATGAAAGCCAGAATAGATATGACCCTCTTTGCTCATCTCTACGCTAAAGGACTGTAATTAGCAATAGTTGTCAAGGTCACTCACTAGTAACTTAGGGTCACATCTGTTTATGATTTCAAAGATACTATTTTTTTTTTTTTTGGCCAAATGACTTAGGCGACAATCTCAGTTATATGTGAAGTCTGACTTTTTATACTGAAGCTAATAACAAGCTCCTGAATGTCAGCTGATATTCTTTTGCGCTGCTATATAATATACTTATATACTTATCTAGACAGCTAAATTTGTTTATACCTGCAACAAAAACCTGCTGACATGCAGGCCTTCAATGAATGAAGTGTCACCCTAACCATTCACAGCCTACTACAAGATACGGAATAGTATTCCTTTTTAAAGATCTCTGCATAATTATTTATATATTTTCATCCAAGGACTTGTGTCTACATGAAATGCAATGTTACCCAAGACCTAGTTAAGAGGAAATTTGGATGCAACATTTTTTTTCCTTTTTAATATTTAAGTGAATGTATCCCAAAACATTAAAAATATTAAATATGAAAAGATGTGTTCCATAAAAGTCTGATGCTGCCTTCTCATTTCCGTCTTAAGCAGTGCATTCAAACTGGCAAATTAAATTGATACAAATCCCTATATTCATTGCCTATTCATGACACCAAATTCATAATTCATCATACAGGTTCATAAAGCTTATAAGTACAATCCCCTCAAGACGTTTAACAGGCAGGCACATTTCAATTAAAAACACTACGGCAGATGTTGCATCATTATAACGGGAGATTAGTGTGGCCATTTCAATGAAAATTACTACGTGCTACCTTTAATTCCGAAGGAGTTCACTTTGATTTTATATTAATTTGTACTAAAAAGAGTGACTCACTGAATCCCTCTGCATTCTTTTATGTGCACTAAGACACGTGGATTGCGTACGGACTGAACTGCGTACTCAAGTGTGTTCCAGTGAATTAACATGTTTTTGATGCCGCACACTTATCGGCCGGGCACACGGTTACAAAGCTCAAAACTGCTGTGGCGATCCAACAGTTACATGCCATCAACAAGACCTTGTTATAAAGTTGAAATTTTAAGAGCTATCATATTGAATGTTTTAAAACTCAATGAATCAACTTCTCATCGACCTCTTTCCTTGGTTGCAACAAAATTCTCTGGATAAGAATGTTTATCAAACAGTAACAAAGACTATTCAAGCTCATTTCAAGCACAGCACAGCTTGCTCTCCTTGCTCTCCTAATTGAGTCATACAGGTTCTGCTGGACCGCGTGTGGCCAAAACATCTTTGCTTCTCCAAGTTCAATAACCGTGTCCATGTCCACTATTTTTTAAAAAATGGCATGCGTTAAATACAACGGTTGCATTGATTTGTATCAACTCAGTGAATGTCACCATGATGGAAGAAATACCTTCAGCTCAAATGCCATCACTTCTGAAGCTATGTAGTGGTCCATGTGGTCTTTGATAATAAGTAAATATATAAATAAAGTAAACAATTCAGGCAAGGTCTCTGGATTTCTTTTCTGTTTTCTGAGTTGGAGGTCAATCCTACATTACAACAACATTCTTGGCAGTTCAAATGGATTCCTTTGACCATACAAATGTATGTCATTACATAAACTGTCAGAACATGTCCTTTAAAACTCTTTCCCCCTCACTTGCGCCTCTCGACGCCTATCCCTTATTTCCCCTCAAGCGGTGTCGAGTTTGTGTTATCGACATATAGGAAGTCGAGAGGCGCTTGTGGGGAAATAAGGGATAGGCGTCGAGAGGCGCTAGTGAGGAGGAAAGAGTTAAACTCATTTAGTTCAGGAAGACTCCTCAGATATCATTTGTGTGTGGAACTGATGAAAGTCAACTAAACAATGTATGCATGCATGAGTGTGTGTCTGTGTTTTTTTTGCATGTGTCTTTGATTGATTGGGTTGCGGGCGGGTGGGTTCTCCGACGTATATGAAACTAGCCTGTTTTCAATCTGATTTGTGGAAATCACGTCCAAATTGGGACAACCATGGTTCCCCAAAGTGCTTGGTATCATCAGATAATTGTACGTAGCCCCCGGACGAAGTTGGGCGGCTACTATGGATTCATGCTTGTCGTCTCCGCCGCCGCATCCGCGTCCATAGACACTTCCTTGTGGACGCTGTACAGGCTGTAATTTTGACCGATTAGTTTCATATTTGGTATGGCCATGTGTTAAACTTCAGTTATGACACCTATCGATTTTGGTTGCCATGGTGACAGTATTGACCAAATAATGCAAATTGGTGCTCAAACATAGAGATTTCCTTCTGGATGCAGTACAGGCTAGAGAAGCGGGCTTTCGGGGGTTACACCCATGCGTTCGCCGGCCACCGGACTATCTAGTTCTTTTTTATACACCAGAGAAGAGCAGAGTGTAACTGGAGGAATATCTTTTTCATGCGGCTTTGACATGCAGTCCCTAGGGGCCCAATTGACCAGCAGGGGGAGCTTGAACAAAGAAATGTGGACCCCTAACAGCAATCGCACATTACCGTATTGAACCACCAGCGACAGTCAGCACTATCGCAGTCTGTATTCTATTTGAGATCGTGGGGTTCATCCTTACACCACAGCATGATGCCGTAACTGAATGAGCTGCCCTGCTGCCCACAGGAAGCCTTATTTTCAAACCAGTCCTACATTTCCCCTGCCTTTGTTGTACTGTAGGAACATTGTTAAGACTTCTGCTTCCTCTCCACCTCTCAGCACCTCCGAGTTGTTGCTTTGTTGTATTTGCCAATTGCTCAATCCCCACCCAACTGTGCTCCTACTAACACTCTGGCACCTTCTATCAAATAAAACAGCCAAAAAAAAGAAAACCAAGCTGTTAGCCCCCGGGTGAATGATGTCCCGAGCTCAGACGATCCAGCCCTTGAATCAAATAGGGCAAGACTAGTGGGCCAGACGGTTGAAGATATTGGGTGCTTGTCATACCCCTACACTGTATCTCTAAATGCAGAGTACTGTGCAGTCGTCTTAGAAGCCCTAGATTTTTTTTTTTTAAATACGATTTTGACCTCAGATTTTTTTGTTGGGCTTAAAATTCAATTGAAAAGCTCAAGTTTATGGACAAAGTTTTGTATTTGCCAAAAGAAGTAACAGATGGTATAGTCACTGCAGAACCTTAATCTCAGCATCATCAAGCCTGGGATTACCAGAGGAGACAGATGCCAGTGAGATATCCATTCAGCATAAGAACTGTGCTCGGCTCTTCAAAATGTTCACAATAACTGTTCAGCTCATTTTCTTACAAAACTGGAGAATATTGTACCGAATCAAACACGCAATTTAAACGGCGAAGCCTGATAACACAAAATAGATTTCTCTTGGCAGTTCTTCACTGTTATTTCTGGTTGCAGTTTTTTGATACTTTGAAATATGTCACATTTCATTGCTTCTTACATATTTTTTTTTACATATTCCTAGGACTTTTTACATGTGCCAAATTAACATCCTGTGCTTTGTCTCGCATATGTCCAAATATAGACCAACATCATTATGTTGACAAAGAGAAAACCTGTGAGCACATCAGCCCTCTCTGGATAAGATCAGAGTTCCCTCTCTTTCAGCTTCAGCTGTTGGAATGGAACACTGTGAATGCACTCTGGTAAATCAAATTCCACCACATCCAATTGGTCCTACAGAGAGCGTACTTGTCCACATAATACTAATCTTCAATCACAAACCTGCACTGAACAAAATGGAAAGAGACAGTAATGCACTTTTCATTAACCACCTTTTGCCATACTATTGCTTAAAAAAATACATAATAAATTCACTTTAAAGTTTCCAAATGCACAGGGAAATTATATTCATAATAAAAAAAATACATCCACGTCTCACCACCAAAAAATAAAAGGCGATAAAATTCAAACGCTACACTGAAATAGCTAATAATGCTACCCTGCAAAATGATTTAAAAAGAATGAAAGAAAAAAAACTCTGCCATTGCCATTTTAAATTCCTTTAATATTGAAAGCCCAATACGTTTCCAGTTACTAGCCTCCGCATCAGTGTGACTGCAGGTTACAGTGATGAACACTAGATACCAATATCGATCCTCTCATTCCTGCACTGTGCTGACGGGTGTCTCACAAGCTTAATTCTATGGAACTTCAAAATGAGATTACAGATTTTATCGCCAGGCAAACAGCTTCAAAAAAGCTTTATCACGAGCAAATCACAACAAACACGGCTCCCTTTTTTTGTTGAACAGGCAGGCAGGCAGATTCCTGCTGAGGACCTTTGTTTACAGTCACAAGGGGCTTTGAGGGGGGAATAAATAATAGCAAATAGTTTAATGCGCAGAGTGAGTTATTCTTGACAGATGACAGAGCAAGACTGTGAGTTATTGAACTCAAGGGGGGAAACCAATTGAAGAGAGTACTGTATAGCTGAGGTGGAGGAAAATCAGGTAGTGGATCATAAATACAGATGACATAAACAGATGGAGGATTTTGCACTACGGAAGTCAACACCTCACCCATTTATGAACTTCGGCTGCAATATTTAATTTCGTCAAAAGTAAACATGAAGTAAAGTTTTTGACAAGATGTAACATCATACTGCATGTCTTCCTCACTTTGTCAACGTGTCAGTACTTTCTTTCTATGATGTCCTATTAAATAAGCGGTCACAGGATACCTCAACTTTAAAGGTACAGACAATAAAATAAGGCTGATGAAACATTCAGCAAACCCATTCCAAGCCATGCTTGTAAATGGGTCATTAGGCACAGAAGAGGAGAAAAAGTACTCTGGAAGGAAAATAATAAATCTTTGTGGTCAGATGCCTACATGTCCTCAGCTAATAGGAAGCTGTCTTACGTGAACAATGAGGCCGTGTAACTGCTACATCAGAGGAAAAGGTCATGACCTCTCACAGGCATGTCCATTTCATAGTAAACTGGAGCTGCGCTCAGAGAGCGCTAGTACCTCCGCCAATGTACTCAATGTTATTTTTGCCAGTATGAGCTAGCAACCCCTGTGTATGTGCAGTCCTGCAGTCTTCACGTAAATATGTTTTTATGATTTTTTAAACTTTTGCATGCCCTTGACCTTTGACCTTGACCTCTCAAAATCGAATCACCTCTTCCCTGAACAACACTTAATCATTCCACCAAATTTGAGGAAAATCCATCCAGAACTTTTTGCGTAATCCTGCTTACAAACAAACCAATAAACCAACCAACAGACAAACAGTAATGATCACAAAACCTCCTCCAGCTTCGTTGGGCGGAGGTAATAAAACAAAGTCCATGGAATTGAAAGACTTTTTTTAATTTGCAAGATGGTCTGTCTGCAAATTGTGTACATACAGTATGCTTAGTAGATAAGCAAAAAGTATGTTCAATTCTTCAATTATGTTATATATTGAAATATTTTTTCCAAGTGCATTCTGTACATATTGCGCTGCACCACATTTTGGAACCCCTGCAATATTTTGACTTTTTTTTTTTTTTTAAAACTGACTAAAATTCATCCTGATAACACTTAACTGATCAAAAACAAAGCAAAGACACTGATAATTGTACTAATTATACAAAAAATATATTTTTAATTCAGTTTTATTATATAATTGCAAAGGCCCATTTCTAGCAGTCATTCCTGCTGTGCGCTTTCAACACACTATGCCACCTCATCCGTAGGTATTCACACGAATACAGTAATTTGGCGCAAGAGGAACCACTCCCAACACTATGCACAGGAGCAGCAAAAATATTTTTTTTTGTCCGTGGCTCCACAATTTAGCACACCAAAACTCATATTATTGAGTTAATTTATGGTTTAGAAATGGGCAAAATGAAACAACTTTCTCTTGAAATAAGTCCAATGTAATTTTCATAAATGAGGGTAATTTTATGCATGTGATGGCAAAGAAACAAAAGATTCAGTGAAAGTGTGCAAATCTGTACCTCCCCTTCATCACGCTAGTTTCTGAGCCCTCCCGGTCTGTGATTGTGACAGCATGTGCATGTGTTTTTGTTTGAATATCCCCCATGTTCCTGCCCACCCTGTCACTGAGCCTCCCTATCAGCCATGCCCTTCACCTGTGGCCAATTACCGCCGGCCCTCTCACCTGCTCCTCACTTTGTCACTACACTCTGCCAGCTCGAACCCCACCATATCGTGTCGAAGTTGTCAGATCTCTGTGGCACAATGCAAATGTCCACCATCTGAACTTGTGGACTTCAGACGTGTGTATTGTGACGTTGCCTGAATTGCTGTGAATCATTTTGTGAAGTCTATGCGACGGGGCTGCGAGCTCAAATGTGAAAATGGGAATGAGTTCAGGCCTTGGGTCAGTGGTGATATGAAGAGGATCCCTATTGATTTTAGTGATGATTGGAAATTTTTTAGTCAAATAAAATGTAATCAACAAGGCTGCCATGTGGGCGTATTACCATGCTTGGTGTGGCTATCTTTTCAAATTGCCTCTGTGGCAAATACCGTCACATCTTAATTGCTGTGAATTCTGGGTAATCACACTGGCTAAGTCCGGTGAAGTCTGCGTTCCATGCGGACTCTGGAAGTCTGCAGGAAGTCCACTTGAGGCCCCTTGTGGATTGGATGAATTGTAGACTTGGACTACCCTCAGCACTCACAGACTTCCTGGGAACGCTTCCGCAAAGTTCGAGAGACTACAAGTGCAGTGAATTCAGGACATTTGGATTCAGCTTGTGTTTGCTCTGCACTGGATGAGTCTGTTTATACTTATAATTATTGCCTGATGTGTAAAGAGCTCTGCCTGTTTTTTAACCACAATTACCATGCGCAGTCCCGTACTGCAAGCCTGATTAAGGCCTGCCTTTTTCCATGAATTCTGCTCATCCCAGGTTTCTGCGTTTTTTTTTTTTTTTTTTGCCAGTTGCTTTGTGGATTGTTCATCTTGAATGACTTGAATGTCAGTTTTGGAATACTGAACTGGTTATAAAATGTTTTTGCATTTTATACCTGCTGGCCTGTGGTTGAATCCCTGCCCTGAATGGTGAAAACTGCATTGAAAGTGTGGCAGGCTGAAGGAGGGCCCGGCCGGGGAGTTAAACCCCAGACTCACGGGTAAGAGTCACACACGCTGACCACATCGCCAAAGAGCCAGGCTCGTTGGCAAGGTAGCCAGGGCGTGTACTTATTAGGAGGCATTTCTTGTGACAGGACCCATCAATTGTCACAAAAGACAAACAAAATCTGGGACTAATCCGGATAAAACGAGAAGCAGAAAGCTCATAACCATAACTCCACAACAGGACCAGTACATTAGAGTCTCTAATCTGACTTCCGCGCTGCACAGGTCCTTAGCTTGGAGCTTCATTGAACAGTAGGCTATCTGCCATGCATCAGGATTAGAGTTCCTGTATATTGAGAGTTGCGACAGTTAATTTAATGCCATTTTGTTTTCATTGTGAGAAACCCTTTTGCACAATAGGAATTGTGGGATTTTTTTCATTATTTTTTGGAAGAAAAAAGCTGTAATTTTTGGGAAAACAAGAATCCAGCTATCAATGGCATCTTTAAGCAGAAGAGGGAGAAATATTCAGACAGGAGAAAAGAGAAAATAAAAAAAAACTTGTTCTCTACCTTTATTTACAATATTTAAAATATGTTTCTATCTTTTTTTAAATACATTTTCTTCCTGAAACTTTTTCAGGAAGCCCCAAGAACCATATAGATTTTAGATTTTCGAAAGTCATCGCCCATCACAGGCAATCAAAATTGGCGGCAAAACCACCAAACAGGAAGTGAGGTCATATCTCAACAGCACTTCGATGTATCAAAACAAAATTTGGTATACGGACTCAATGCCCAATTTTAAGGAGGCAAAACAATTCCACTGTTAAACCACTAGGGGGTATGGCAATCAGCAAAAATCTGTTGATATGTTTGATACAAGTAAATAATTGTTGTGTCTTATAATACAGTGGATGGTCCAAAGGCCAAACCATGGCAACTTGTCAAGTCAACATAATTGATGTGGTGGCCATATTGGATTTTATTCAAAAAACTTTTCACTGGCTGCAAATTTAGTCCAATTTTCACTGGCATTGGCTGAGATGATCTTCAGACCAAGCCCCACAAAAGTTATGGATTGTTGATTTTTTAAAGTGTTTGCCCTTCACAGTCAATCAAAATCAGTGGCAAAGCCATCAACAGGAAGTAAGGTCATATCTCGGCAAGGCTTTGATGTGCCGAACAAAACTTGATACATAGACTCGTGACCCCATTTTGAGAGAGCGCAAAGATATGTTTTACTTGATTTCCGGAGGGTCCTGCAATAAGCAAAAAATCGGTTTTGCCATCAGGGCTAACAGCCAAGCCTTTAACATGATCACACGAAGTTGCTATAGTGACTCTGCCCTGCTGGACTGCTTGGCCTGCTCATTGCTGCTTGCAGCTATACGTTAGCTTGTTTGATGGAAATTTTTGTTTGTTACACAAACATTTCCAAAACAGCTTTTACAAGCGGGCATTGAAGTGACAGTTAGTTTATGCTCATTGGAGTGACACTTAGTTTATGCTCATTGGAGTAACGTTAGTTTATGCAAATTGAAGTAACAGTTAGTTTATGCTCATTGCAGTAACAGTTTATGCTCATCGGAGTAACAGTTAGTTTATGCTCGGGTCCGCAAGAATACATTTTATTTCTTCTCGATGTTTTCTTTGCCACAGCGCATTATTGGGGGAATTGCATATTTCAGTATCCTCCCTTAGATTACACTCATGCAAGAAGGTAAAATGTAAGGAATAGGAATACATAAGTTCAACAGTTGAGAAAATGTAATGTTTTACAAAAGATAGGGCTGCCTGATGGCAAGGTAAGGTGGTTATAATAATAGTTTATACTTAAACTTTAGTTCTCACTGGATTAGCAGGAAACCTGTTTTTCTTCATTCTGTGGCCTTTCTTCAACCTGTTGCTGTGCCCATGAATTTTTGAGGATATTGCTGTTCTTCAGGATATGTAGAATTAGGCAGACAGATAACAGTGGCTTCTGGAGATCACAATTGTGTTATCACACAGTACAACACATTGCAAGTACAAGTTCAAACAGAGTATGTGTGCGCAAATGTGAAGTCAACTGAAGATTACTACCATCTCATACTGAAGACTGCTGCGGACTTATCTTAGGCAGCACATACTGTCTCTTATGTTGGAGAATAATGGAAAATTCCAGAATATTCATGCACATACTAGGCGTAAACAGTTGTACATGGAACATTCTGTAACATCCAGTCTTTTAGTAGACGTCTAGGTCATAACACTGTCAAAGTTTACAGAACATTCTTGTATAGAACCTTATAAATCTTCCTATGAATACACAAAAGTACAGTAAATGTTGAGTGCTCCTTTCTAACAAATTAGTTCCTTTATTCATGTGTCATTAAGGTTGAAACGGCACCCAATAATGCGTTGGAAACAAAATGGCTCTGTATGTCATGGTACTAGATTTTTCTGAGACCCACATGTCACAACTCTTTCTATAAAGCAACAATAATCAGGATCAGCAATAGTGAGGATAGACTTTGGCCTGATAGGCCTTTTTGGCCTCGTTCCAGTCCCATTTATTCATCCTTTTGTTCATTTTAACCTTATCTTCCTGCTTGCTAGCTTTAAAATGGCTTTTCTTTGAAAGGTCAGTCTCCCAGAGTGGTTTATTTTGCAGATCCTGATGTTTGGCAGCTCCTATTGAAGGAAGCTGCCAGCTGAGGACCTGTGAGGACCTGTTTCTCAAACTAGAGACGTCCTTGTCCTCACGCTCCGTCATCTGTGCTTTCCATTTTTCAGTGCCAGTTCAGTAAAATTTTTGTACGACATTTCTAAATGAAGTTTCTCAGAAACTTTATGCAAGGAATAACCTTCATCTTTCAAAACAACAATTAACTGATATATTTTAAAAGAAAGCCATTTTAAACCAAAATTTTACCAATTATAGTAGAGCAACCAACAAATATATTTGTGCAAATCAGCACAAATGCATAAGGTAGGGCTCCTGCTAATACACTGCTATAATGGCTGCTGTATTTAAATATTTGAATTAATTTTTTAAAAAATCCACAAATGATTTCAAAGAATCATAATTTGTAACGCTATATGATATATCGTCTGGCCCATACTGTTTTTTATCACAGTGCAACAAAATATAATCACAGCATAGAATTGTTTAATTATATTTAATGTTACATATAAAAAAATTTTTTTTTTTTCTAATTTTTACAGTTTCAGTGATTCCAAACTTCCGAATGGTGTTTTTCGCATACTTCAGTATTTACAGTGCTTATATCTTTAAAATTCCTACATTGCAATCAGTTCGCAAATAAAAAACAATCAACAAAACATTTATCTTGGCTGCGTTAAATTAGCTCAGCAAAATAAAGAGAATAACAAAGCCATGCTCTCTGAGCAGAAAGCAGGTCAGGATTCAGCCCAGTTTGTTTAATCTCACCATTTGGCCAGATTGCTTCAGCTAATGAAAACTGCTGGGATGGTCGTAAAATTCCAACTTGATTAATAATGAAGAAAAACGGCCAAATGCTAGACACACATGGCTGATTGCAGACATGAAACCACAAAGATTTGCACTGAAAGAGCGGATAAACGTACGCATTTAAAAGGGGTTAGCCTTGTATTGAGTGGGTAAACCACAGCAAATGAGTGTTTTACTTGAAACCTAGAGCGCTTTTGCAAATAAAATTTATGTATTGTGCATTACAGATTATTAGCGCGGCATATGTGGCTAACTCTAAGTACTGCGCGTTTTAACAGCTTCCATCCTGAGCAAAGCTGGATGTCAATCATAGTGCCATCTGGTAGAACTCAGACACAAAGCGCACGCACAAGGTCAGAAACAAGGTCTTTTCCCTGAATGCATTGCATTCATAAGCTGGATAAAATGACTAAAGTACAGTAGGTGGCACGCTCAAATGTTTGACACCGTCGTTAAGTTACAACACCCAAGCAAAGGTGACGATTACTAGGGCAGAGTGAAGTGCCTGCATTCTGCACAGCTGTAACATCTGTGGGTGGGGTGCAGATCTCACTCGTCCAGCTTTTCATGCTCAAATATTAATGCCCTTTGAGATCACCCACCGTAGAAAGACAGCTTTCCTTTCACGCTGTTCCTCCCCCTGGAGTTCTCAGCCACACATTCGTATAAACCTGCATCTTCGGGCTGGAAATACGGAATCTCCAGGACTCCACTGGATTTACTTAGATCCACCTTCCTGGCGAATGGGATCCCATCCACTCGTCTCCAGTTGATAGTGGGAACAGGGCTAATCAATGGAGAAGAATTCACAGAAAACTGGGGTTGTATGAAATAAAGCATATCACTGTAAAACCACATGTTTAAGTTCTGAACATATGCTAAACACTTTTTTATAACACTTCTTAAACATGTCACAGTGTTTAGATTCAGTTTTAAAGTGTATTCAACAAGTCTGAAAAACCTTGATCGCAACATCCAGTAAACATCAGTGTTTTGAACGAGAACACCTATTTTCAAAAATAATCGCCAGGCAATTAGCTTTTACACGCTGGTGTTTAGATTATAAACATGTCACATGTTCCACAGTTTTACTGTGGTGATACACATCAGCTTCTGTGCCTTTCACCATACAATGTGTGCTCAAGTTTGGCAGGGTAATAATTTAAAGCTGTATAACACACTGCTGAAAACTATAAAACTATATATTCTACATGTATAGATTGTTCATTCAGTTAGCCTTAAGATCAGTATAATGGCGTTTAACTATAAATAACTGCATGGGCTATTGTGGACTCAACATAGAAAACATTCAAAAATATATCTTCCACAAATGGAAATACAGTGGTTTCAACCTCACAATTTGGCATTATTTGAATTGTTTATCAAAGTATATCTGTACAATAAACATAAAATACTCACTTTCCTAGTGCAAAACACTCTAGTTTTACAGTGGAGCCTTTTGCCACAGGTACAATCTCAGGAAATTGAACTTCAATCTTTGGTTCATATTCACCCATCACACCTGGAGAATGTAAAGCAGCACTTAGTCAAGCTCAGAAGCGGCCCGTGTGAGTACCAGAATGCAAACATATCAGATTTAAATGCTCTACCGGCCATTTCCTTGCCACCCAGCCATAGTGCAGATGCTGTTCAGGAACTGTTTACTAAGAGGGTTTTTATTGATGAGCGATTTTATGTTCTCGCCTCTATCCACTTTATGTAGGCCCTCCCATTCAACATGAGATAGTGGAAACAATCAACCCCCCTAACCGCTCCCCCATATTGTGCAGTCGGCATTATCCTGATGGCCCTTCTGCCAGAGAGAGCTAATTCAGATTCTTATCGCAATTGCCTAAAACGACGTGGAAGCTAAAATGCACCAAGTAATGGTGGAAAAGACAGGCAGAGGGGCGTACTAGCATTGCATGTAATGAATGCTTGGCAGAAGACAAGCTGACTTTGCCCTCTACGCTGGTCAGTTTAATTGGCCCTGTCGTTGTCAGTAAATAGGTAGGTACGTGTATACCAAGAGGGAAAACCTCCACTTCTCCAGGGAACTTAAACTTTGTTTACATAAAAATACAATGGTTTATCAACGCCTCCTGAAGTAAAGTATAACATAATGCATTTTCATTATCTTAAACCCCTTAACCTTTGCGCAGATTTAGACGCCGGTGTCCGTATATTCTGAAATTTAATTCCTAAATAATTCTGTAAATGAATTTTCTAATGTGTTCTTTCACTGGGATAATTTTCCAGAGTCTCTGTGACACAAATACTGAGTTATAAAGCCTAAATAGGCTCATGCATAACAGGAAAAAAACTGGCATTATATGATAACTCATTAAGTTGGACTAAATATTCACAAAAAAGTTACTTTAAAAAAATAAAAATCATCATCAACATCATCATCATCATCATCAATCCAATAAAATAATTTTTAGCTAGACTTCAAACAATTTCCTGTCAGCACTTGAAACACTGAATATTCATTGACTAAAAGAGGCTCTCCTTTATGTAGAGATGAGGATTATCATTATCAACATGACACTGTTCATGCAAACTTCACGGGTCTTACGACTGAGCATTACAATGTATAAAAAAGCAAATCATCATTATCTTGCTACTGTACGCATATGGTCTGACAGAATGCATTCATGCATTCAGCAGAATATCTACAGAACACAGAATACATTTAATGACTATTTCTCTCAAACCAGTTAGCAACTTTTCCTCCGCGATAATATCCAGTGCCATTAACTGCATGCCTTTTCAGAATAAAAGATGCATATGTCAGTGCCTTTTTACTGGGAGCTCTGTGGATAGTTAAAATATTTTTCAAGCCTCGCAATCAGATAAAAACTAATTACAGGGTGGCATTCATGTGCCAGTTCCTGCAAAGCTGAGGGACATAACCAACCCCCCATGGATCCAGTGTGCATCAGTGCAGCACGCATCAGAAATCTGTTCAGGGGCCTGTTTACTAAATGGCAATATTGCTCCAGGCAGTATTTTGATGGTTTCTCAAAGTAGCTCATGCAAATAGATTTCTCAGTGTGTGTGCTAGTGATCATGCGCGTGTGTGTGTGTGTGTGTGTGCGTGTGCACGCGTGCGTGTGTGTGTGTGTTTGTATAAATATATGTACTGTGCGCAATTAATTGGAAGGAGATGCATTTTTTTTTGTTATTTTGGCTCTGTTGGCTGACCCACTAGATCTGAATCCAATTTAACAAACATTTTACGCGCTGAAGAGGGGAATGAAGGCAAAAAGTCCCCAAATCAAGCATTAACTGAAGATGAGTGCACTACAGGCCTGGTGGAGCATCACTAGAGGAGATTCCCAGCATCTCATGATGTATATGCGATATGGACATCAATGAGTCATATTATGCAAAGAATATGCGACCAAATATTAAAAATTATTACTTTGTTCAACATTATGTTAAACTGTCTGATATTTTTTGATGCACCCAAAAATGGGAGTGGGGGGTGGGGGTGGGGGGCTGCGAACCAAAGATGCTGTCATTTCTGAATGGTTCATCTGATATGGATAAAACAGGCTCAAATCAGAGCTGACAGTCTATCCTTCAATCTCATTATAGTTTTATCCTTTCACACCCAAACTTCTACAGTACAAAAGCAAAACAAAACAGAATAAAACTGTGTCACTGTTCAAAGAAGTATACTGTTGACTGAATACATAGAAACACGCTTATATTTCTATTTAAGTTGTGTTGTAAAGTTCATATGAATAAAAACTTTTTTTTTGTATTTTTTTCTAAAAAAGCATTGAGGTGAAAATTATTGGTGCCCCCTGATGAGTATTTCCAATAAAAACAAACAAAAAGACCATTGTGATTAAATCACACATATTTTTATTCAATTTCGTCCTAGTATCTAAAAAGCATGTCTGCCGCGCGAAAAGGACTTAATAATTGGATTAATGCTGGATAAGATTACCTTTATATTCACACACTTTTGGTAAGGCCATTGTTGAAACACATGGAACTTATCTTAACATGTGGAGTTATCTTAATTTCTCTACATTGCAAAAACAACAACCAAATAACCTTTAGATGTAATTTTTATCTTGAAAAAATACCACTGCAGTAGACTTTGTTTTTTTTTTTTTGTAACCTGGCTTTTCTTTGAATGTTATTTTTTTTGCACAAACCAATTTGCACAGGCCTTGCTGAATCTGTCACTTCTACTGTTGTCCCAATTAATGGTATCCGCCGCTTTTCCCTCCAATGGTGTGCTGCCAATTATATCAGCACCAACCATTAGCATTCAATGTATTCCACAGTGAAAAGTTTGCTGACTATTTTCTGGAGCATGCGAAGTGACAGAACTATTTATAACTATAGATACTGTAACATAGAGGCGGAGAGGAAAAGAACACGTTTTTGAAAGCAAGCCGCAGCGTAATCAGTGTTCTCACCGTCGGTGCGAAGAACCAGAGGAGTGCGAGGCCCCTGTACCCGGGTTTTTGTGACGGTGTTCGTCACCACGCAGGTGTAGTTACCCACGTCCGATGGTTCCACCTTGGCAATGTAAAGATTCCCATTTTCCTGCGACACAAAGCGGCGGGTGTCTTGCTTCACAAATGATGGGTATTCATTGAAGATCCAAGCATATGACAGCTCTGCGCAGAGAGGAGAGAAGAGAGCTTGATGACAATTGCGTGACACAATTACCTGAAGCAGATATTGCTGATGCTCTATTTTCTGTTGGCCCGCTCAGACTACAACAGAACAACAAGCAAAGGTGAGAATGACTGATATTCTAATTCATTAACGATTAGAAGCAACCGAAAACCAAAGCTCTGTGATTACTTGGCTTCATTTCAAATAGATTTATTTCCAGCCTAGATTCAGGCAACCACCAAGCATGTTGAGGGAGCAAGACAAGCAGACCAGAGAAAATTGATAGTTTTGAGTCACAGAAAGTTCATGTGCAATAAGCCATTTATACGTGCTATAACATCTGAAAAACTACTCAAATAAAATATGTACATAGTAAATTAGGCTTGAATTCAATTAAGTTTGCAAAGACATACACAAGATACATGAGACTGTTCTGACCATGTTCGCAAAGATTCTTCTGAACCCAGTTGGATACATGTTAATTATTAATCTTTGATAATTTATACAAGGCTATCTGGAAAAATAAAAGTTCAAAATGAGCTTGAATAAGCAAAAATAGGTCCATGACGGTCAACAAAGTACCAGATAATTTCATTTCACTTTAAATGACTGGAATGAACCTTTAGAAAGTGGTTCCAAGTCTTTTCAATTGGTATTTCTGCCAACTTAATTGGTCTCTATTGATTAATTTGATGATTATAATGAAGCTAACACTCAAATGTGGAATTGTATTACCCATACAAATCTGGGAACAACCAGTGGGCAAAAGCATCAAGCTATCGCAACTTATACAGCAGGGCCCAAATTCATAGACTGACTACACAGTGCAAACCACAGCAGGAAGTGCAGAATATAGCCAAGTTATTATTAAAGCACAGAGAAGCTTTTCAGGGATGTCATAAACCCATTAAATAGAGCATGGACCTTGAGTTCAAATTAGATAAAAACGGCAGAGGAAGAAATGCACATTATTGCAACTGGCTTAACAGGAATCTCTTTGTCAGATCCACAACAGAAGGCCAAAAAAAAAAAAGAAAATAAATAAAAATGCTCAGTCACAGTCAAAAAATAAAGTCAACCAGTGTGAGTTTTTGTTGGCAGCTAGAGTGGCCCTTCCAAAACAATAAATGTCAGCAAGATGCTAGACAGAAACAGAAACGTAAAGAACATATCATAATTTTGAATAGTGACCTTTGGAAAAAGACATTTTACTTTTTGCCCGGTCAATGCCTTAGGCCAAAGTGGCCAAGAGAAAAGCTGTAATCTATTTCCTGCTTGTGAAAGATTCCTATTGAAATTAAGAGCAAGTGAAATACTAGGTTTCCAAAACCTCAGTCAAATCACAAAAGCGATTCTACATTTTATGAGCAGTTTCTACTTGTTTTTTTTTTTTTTTTGCTTCAATTATTCATTTTGAAAACCAAGCAGTAGAAAGCAAAAATCCCAAGAATCCACAAAAAAACTAAAAACACTCCACTGGCCGGTAGGTGTTATTATTTGAAGAATGCTAGAACAGTTTTTAATGGGGTGAAAACCTGTAAAGCCTCCCCTTGGTTCTGAGGTTCCTAGACAGCAGACAGTTTAAGGCTGTCAAGCATGGGTATTCTTTAATCTGCTATAGCAATACACACACACAAAAACACCCACACACACACACACACACACACGCATGCACGCACGCGCGCGCACACACACACACACACACACACACACACACACACATGTATGTTGTCTTTTCATGTTTTGTGGGGAAATCCCATAGACTTACAGTGCATTAATTCCCAAAACCCTTTCCATGACCATAACCATCAAAAGCGCATGCCTAACCCTGACCCTAACCATAACCAAACCTTAACCTTTACCTCAATAAAATAGCTCAAGCTCCATTTGGAGATCTGGAAAAGAAAAAGAAATACAACGTAGATTGACCACCCACCCACCCACACACACACACACACACACACACTTGCACATGGACAAAACATTCTCTAATGTTCCCCTCCCAGAGTTGCTCCACATAGCACCCAGGCTGAGATCAGGGCTAGTGCCCTGGTTAGCCACACACTCCTCCAAGCAGGGTAAGTCTGACAGAAGTGGGATGCTTCTGAACACATTAAAAATTCTATCCCTCTGCCTTTAGATAAAGTTTTAATTTGTTTTACTGGTGATGTATATCACAGTCAGTAGAGCTCAGAGGCTACATATTTCCAAAATGCTACGTTCAGAATTATTCTAATCAAAGGCTGTGGAGTTCTGAAGCCCCACTAATGAACAGGCATGTGCCATATCCCTGCTGAGTCTTACCAAACCCATTCGCTCGTTAACCGGCTGGTAATTAAACAAAACAGTCTTGGAGGATTCCTCCCTGACTCTTTCCGTCTGCTGGCCCATTTATCACTGTGTGATTCTATTCTTGCTGCAGTTCTGCTATTATCATGCGCGAGACAGGATAACCATACAGAGTATAGGTCTCACTTTTGCTTCCTCTGTACTGTGCTGTTGCACACGAAAGGGCAAAGCACAGCATGAAAACACAAGGCATTCGTGTGATATGAAAACCGTTCCATATTTGCCAAATTTTCCTGCAATTACATTCGCTGTCATTTTACATTTTCTTCCATTCACAGAACAAATAGTGAACAAAATAAGCACTGAATTCTGGGAAGACACAAAAAAAAATTAGAAAAGGGACAGCTGTATACTTCAGATATGTTTAGTGCTCATAAAGCCGCAAGATACTATAATTTGATGTTGTTTTAGTGCCGTAAGTGTGATGTGTGGTCACTGCAGCAGAATATTATGCTGTCAAATTCTATGTTCTGATGCAATTCAATATTTAAAAAATTCACAAGCTATAGGGGCTGCAAAAATCATTCTCAGTCATATTAAAGATATTAAATATACTGTAATGTTGATTTTTTTCCCCCCCAAAAATAGTAGCTATATAATATTTACCGAACATTTGTAATGTATCTATTTATTTGTTACATAATGGGTATAGGACTTTCTGAAATTTTAAGAAAAACTGTATTTTTGAAAACCATTATTGCAGAGGGGACATGATGTTTAAGAAACCACAAAATGCCTTTCAGTACCATATAGAGGATCTTACACAAATGGGTGTGTCAAATGAAAGTTATGAAACGAGTTGAGTAAATTTTGCGTTAGTTGCATGATAGCAACTTTCTTATGATACAACCAACTGTATAATATTCTGTGTATCACATAATGGAATAGCGTAATTTCATAGAAAACAAATGTAATTTTTGTTAGTGCCCATTGTATGTTAGCATTGAGGTAACTCCGTCACTCTGCTAACATAGCCAGTCACTGAGTCATAGACATCCGCGGCTGAACTAGTAACGGTTTGCAAACTCAGTTAACTGAGCAGCTACCTAAGGTTAGCTCACAAGCTAACAGACTAATGTTACATAATGGTTATGAAAACATGCTGCATAAACGCTAGCTAGCTAGCTATGTCATGAGAACTTAGATATGTGATTGGCACTCGAATAGCATGCAACAGCGCTGAGCCTTACCGATTTAACCAACATCACATTTGGTATTCAGTTTGGCTAAATATTAACAGCATGATGTAACGCAGAGTGATTCCCCCCACGCTCTCAGCTATTGAAATTTTCGCAAAAGTGAAATGTACCACGGGTTATATCAAGAATATGTCATGAGCACAAACTCTTCATTAATAAACGTAAACGCTTCATTGAGATTAGTAACTACAATGAAAATACTGGGCAAGAAACACCAGGCAAGGCATTGACAGTTTTTTATGCAGTAACCGGTGACATCAATGTATTTTTCTTACTGTTCAACTTACAGGATAAGTATTAGTATTGATGGTAAGCTGAAGTACTGTAGTATTCATAAAAGGCACAAAAATGGATTTGATTGAATATGAGTACCATTTGCTGCCGCAATTAATGGGGTGAAGCAAATAAAGAGGTAATTTTGTAGAAGCTTAAAGTGTAGAGGAAAAAAATATTAAGCACTCAGAGACCGATGAAATAACATGAGGCCAAAGGGCGATGCAACATGTAAAGATAACACCGCACTGTGATTCAATATACATCGATCACTGCTTACATTCCATGTACCTATTAAGAGAATCAGATGGTGCATATTAAGAGCTGCCAATCTTTCTCTCGTAAAACATGTTTTTCATGATTAATGAGAGAATCTACATATGGCAATGGCTTACGGATAAAAACCTGAGTAGGCTGTAGTTGTACATCAGAACTTTATTAAAGTGACTGACCTGTAAATGAAACAGTTGAGTGGGTATTTCCCTTTTGCAGCTGTAATGAGATCAGGGATATGTTTTGGTCTCATTGGAATGATAATTTAGCATACTGTCTAAAATTACAAATCAATGAAGTCTTACATTGCCAGCCCAGAAGCAGTTTAGTTCAGTCTAGGTGACTCTGCTTTTTCCTCTACAGTAGAAAAGCCACTTTTTGATTTGACAAGATCACCAAGTTTGAGGCAAAACAACTAGGCTGAAAACCAATGGGCAAACTGATTTGGATTTGCATGATAGGAAAGCATGAGTAAAATAAATGCTTCCTAAAGGATTATATGATATACTTAGAAGGTTACATTGTGCAGTACTACTGTGAGCTATAAGCTTGACAAGAGCAAGGCCGACTCGTAGAATAGTGGCGGCAAAGGGTCTAACAGTGTATTTTTTAATATCAGCCCATTAGAAAAAAGAGAGATAAATTTAGGTTTATCTCAGTGCAGTTAAAGTAAGCTTCCATAAAAGGGCTACAAGTAACAAAGCATTTTAAGTGTTCGCCTGAAACTCTTCTCCAATGGGGCCAAACACAGATGAAATGCAACACACACACACACACACACTCTCTCTCTCTCTCTCTCTCTCTACTACTACTACTACTTCTTCCATAAGACTATAACTCATTTTCTGCCAAAGAAGCCACCTCTGGTCTTTGCGGTGAAAAAGCTCATTTGATCATACAACTGGGATCCAATTATGGTTTCTGTGAAATTTAGCAGACTTCAAGTGCTTGTGTTTGTCATTTGACAATGCGGGCTTCGCTCTGACAAGCCTGCCAAAAAACTTTCTGGCATGGTGCAATTTTCATGGCTTTTATCTGATTCATCCAGGCCAACAACCTGTTGTCTCATTTTTCTTGATTGTTTTCCATCCTTCCACATGCACAAAAATATAAAAATTCCTACATGCCCTTCACAATTTTGTCTGTGGTCAGTCTCTGAATACGTGACTCGGTGCCAGCTTACCAACAGTCTCGTAGCAGTGTTGCTAATTGTTTTTCTAATGGCACTGAATGATATGAGAGTATATTCAGTGCGTACTGACAAATTATGTAAACTGCATACACAAGCATTCCTAATGTGCTTATTACTGTCAGGGTTCTCAGCCAACAATTAAAACAGGCCTCTTGGCTAAGTTCATGGTTCCTAATGTGATTAATATCTACACTCGGTGGGATGACTCTGCCATCTCCTGCTGAAGCCCCCAGGCAAAGCCTCTAAAGATGTAGCAATAGAGTCAGCGGTTGAAGGCCCATACTTATTCAAATAGGCGTGAATAACAGCCGTGGCAAAGGGACACACTATACAGTATCTCACAAAAGTGAGTGCACCCCTCACATTTCAGCAATTAATTTATATCTTTATTATCTTATTGTATGATCAAATGAGCTTTTTCACCACAAAGACCAGAGGTGGCTTCTTTGGCAGAAAATGAGTTATAGTCTTATAGAAAAAGTAGTAGAGAGAGAGAGAGAGGGAGGCAGGGAGGGAGGGAGTGAGCGAGAGAGAGAGAGAGAGAGAGAGTGTGTGTGTTGCATTTCATCTGTGAATATTCAATAACTGATCTGGGGGTGCCATCTAGTGATCGATGACTGTAACTGCGTGCTTAAATTTGCAGTTCCATAGACGTTGACGTCTACATCTGCACAAAGGGGTTAATTCCATATGATCATGCAGCTGTGTCAATATTAATATGTGCATGGGCCTTGGGTGAGGCAGAACAACATAACAATCAGTCAATGCAAATGGAAGTTGGCCAACAGTCAGACAAATTGAGCTAATACGCATTCTTATGTTCAAAGAAAAGTCTTGATCTCAGAAATCTTCATCTCATATTAGCAATGTCATTGCTTTCAATGAATATTAATATTGACACAGCTGCATGATCATATGGAATTAATAATACATGTAAAGCTTATTCAGATAACGGCATGCACTTTTAATTTCTGGATCAAAAGAAGTTGATCCGAGCATGCTGGGAATCATAAACAAAACAGAAAAAAAGTTATTAATTGAAGTGCAAAAAGTACTCAAGTTACAAAACGTCTATTTTGAGAAAAATGGGTCTGAATTATAATAGAGCCATAAAATCTGCTAATTGAAGACCCCAGTGCTAAAAGAACATAAGTCACAGATTGTCCATTTTGACAAAATTGACTTTGGTAGCTCCAAAAGCCATTTTACCATCCTTACCTCATTGTGCGTTAAAAGAAAACTGAAGTACTTCTAGCTCTAGGCTCTTTTGTTTTATTCAGGATATAATCATACCCAGACATGGGCAGTGGAAACAACATTATACTTCTAATTTCCAGAAGGAGATTGAGCAGAAGGATATAAAAAAGCCATGTAAAGTTAGATAACTGACATATAGAATATAAAGGCTTAGTGGACTAAGACAATGCAAAATTCATTACAAAACCTACAATAAAGTATACACAAAATCTCGGCAAAGTAAGAAGCATGATAATGAAACAATGCTTACCTTCTGATTAGGAAGATAATGAAAAAAAAAAAGCAGGGAAAACATAGGATTAATTATCTGGGCGTAAATCCCTTCGTGAGAGACTCAGGTCATGCGCACCAGAAGAGCTTTTTTATGAGACGTCAACCTCAATGCAATGCAATGTCGATATGGTTCCATAATATGGTCCTAAACATCTCAACATCACCCTAGAGAAAATGATACGATCTCTGGCAGTCTTTCATCCAAAACATGTTCAAAATGTACTCATCATCACGTGAGCATACAGTATTCAGAATCAAAACCAGGCAAGGGGGCACTGTACAGATTAATAAGGAACACGGCGAGGTCGCAACTGTTAACAACACAGAAAGAACAGAGGTCGACATCAACGCCTGATTTTTTTGAAGCAAGACAGGCATTTGGCATCCTCAGGACAATAGGGTAGTCTAAGGGAGTTTCACGTGAAATAAAACTGAAAGTTTTTAAGTCCTACTTAAAGTCAGTGATGTTGTATGGATCCGAGACGTGGACAGAGACAGAAGGCTTTCAGAAAAGGCTTCAGGTGGCTGTGAACAAGTGCCTGTGAAGTATACTGGGAGAAAGACATCTTGAAATGATGAGTTCTGAAGAACTTTGGGAAAGAACAGGCGAATGAGTGAAGGGTGTTATAGTAAAGGAAAGGGCATGGAGAGGGATTGATACCTGCAAGGAAGGAGAACAAAGGGTTGGGAGGTGAGTGCAGTCATACATAAGTACTGAAGGACGCAAACATAACTTGGAAAGACGCTAAGAAAACAGTCGATCACAGCGAAGTTGAGGACAATGACGGGGGGCCAATATACTCAGTGGAACGAAAAGAAATAAGCAAAGCCACATTGTAGTAGCATGTAGTATGAGCGTGATCAAAAATGCCTTATGTACGATAAGCATGTGGGAGAGTGCCCTGATGCCCTAGGGTCCACTTATGCTGCACACACAATGGTGATTGAGAGCTCAGCCCTCATTGCGGAGAGTACAGTCGAGGCTCCATCAATGCAGTATTGGGAAATAAGACTGTTTCTTAAAGACAAGCCCCTGTCAGCAGGTGGGCCTAAACCTGTCGACGGCAACCTTTGTTCAGCAGTCCAATTGTGCCTTCTGTCTCTGGATAAACCCTCCAGAGAGGAGCTGACACTGAAATAATATGGGACGGTGCACTTCATGCTGCTACAGTACTGTCTCAGTTTGAGGAGGAAGTCTATATTTGGCTTTGAGAGGTCGCCCCCCTCTGATACTTTACGAGACAAGATGTGACGCACGTGTTCTGCACTCTCAAAGCCCGCACTGCTTAGGGGGAATGAGACAAAGGAAAGAAAAAAATGTATGGTATGCGTTTCTGTTCGCTGCGGAAGAAGTGATTTTAGTCTTGAATACACCTTAAAGGCCTCCTTCCATTAGAGAGTGCAGGCCGGTCGCATTAGGTCCTGCACTAAGCACAGTAATTGAGTGATGCAGCGACCAATGTGGAGACACAGAGACAGCCCATTAATGCAGTGTACTCTGAGCATGAGTGGAAGCGACAGCTTTTCAACTTCAGATGCCTCTCTGATCTGAAGCGACTCAAGGACCGGGAGGGACATTCTCTCTACTGTAATG
The DNA here is from genome assembly GCA_029692085.1 of Gymnothorax javanicus. Taxonomy (NCBI): domain Eukaryota; kingdom Metazoa; phylum Chordata; class Actinopteri; order Anguilliformes; family Muraenidae; genus Gymnothorax; species Gymnothorax javanicus. The sequence goes on from CM056202.1 coordinate 38,254,735, forward strand.
CTCCAGGAGCGACAAGCGCACATACGTGCAGTCACACTCGCTCGGCAGAGTGAGTCAGAATTATGACCTCATTGCAAAAGCACAAATGCCAACCCCCGAGCCCCCTTTCCAAAATAAAAGCAATTTCTCTGGTTGTGTAGACCTATTTTAACGCACTCATGCTAAAAAACAATTACAACTGTGACAGCTAAATTGCATATGAAGTGCCATTTTCCTCCAGACAGAGCAGCTGGATGCCAAATGGACAGTGGACAGGCTACAGAGCAGTGTTGTGCACTTTCAGATGGCGTAGTGGCATCTGACATGGCGGAGGGAGGCAGCGGCGTGGAGCAGGTACCACACTGGGGCCTCGGTGGCGAACCAGAGGAGCTCAGTGTGATTAAAGTTTCTCCGCAAAGCAGAGGATCGCTTCATTAAGACTCTAATTACTCCACACCCTTCCTTCCCCTCTTATTGTGTCAGCAACAATGGCCTATTAATCATAAAATAATGGTAGGAAATAAGCAAATTCATGCTCACTTTCCAGTGGTTTATCATTTCTCCTCAGCACACTGAAGTTACTTTGGAATGTATCGGCAAAGATCATATGCGCTGGAAAAGGGGCCACGCAGAGCGGCAATGATTTTTTAAAAAGAATCCATTGTGACAGGAGAACAATGAGGACAATACATCTTAATATCTGAATGTACATCTCTCCGCGCTGTTGGCAGGTTACTCCCGGGAAACTATATTCCAAATGTCAATGGGATGCCCTAGCGAAGAAAAGTTTGAAATAATTTTAAGAAAGTGAAGCCAACACAAATGTTTGACATAACACCGAATCCTCTCCCTTGAATGTAAAACAAGGGTGAATATAAAGTATATCAGATAACGATTGTCACTGTGCTGCCAATAAATGCTACTGGGTCCCTGTCTAATTCCCAAAGTAGATTCAAATTCTTCCAGAGGAAAGCTGATTTGTGCCCAGGCCAACTGCATGAAAAACTGACTGCTCTGACTGGGGAAATATGATCATGGTTATACTAACATACTGTTGTTATCTGAAGAAATAAGCCTATTAGGCATAATGCATGGCAATTTTGGTCACCTGTTTTACATGACATTTTATGCTAAGAAATTTCATGTGAATACAGAAAATAGTAAAATCATGACATTGGACAGAAGTAACAGCCTAAATATTAATTTTTCACCCATTTTCAGTATTAGATTATTTTTCTATTGCCCTCTTTGATGGATTTGATGATAGCAATAATCACTTTTCAGAATATATATGGGTCAATCCAAGAAATGATGCTCAAGGGGATGAAAATAACAAACTCAGTATTACTTAATAAGACTTTATTTTATTGATAGCCCTATATCTTGGCTTTATGGAATGGTTCATTCAAGTCACCAACTCCTAACGGGTCAGTTTTTATCGCAAGCGCCGTAAAACCTTCCGAAACACGTGAAACATGAGTGATGAAATTAAATGCAACATCAAAAGTACAATTAATCATTGTCATATATACACCAAATTTTATTTACAAACTACTAAAATATGTTACTTTAAGTATACCAAAAATCAAAAACCAGGGTTGAAAACTTATAGAATTATGCGTCGTTGAATATATAGCGCAAAAGGTAAAAGTTGGAAAAAATTGACTCACATTCTTAACTTTACTCTCATTTCCTCAAAACTCATCAGATACTCTTCAAAATCACTGTACTTTGCCTACGGTGTGTCTAATATACAAAACAGTGACCCTTTGCCATCCATAAATTACTGAAACAGCTCAGTCAGGCCCTGCATTGAGCCTCGGAAAACCTCTCGTTTGTCACTCGCGTTTCCCCTCTAACAACATATTTTAAAGTCCACCTCAGCACAACTATACATCATTGGATTGTATCCATATCACTCCTACATACACAAAACATGTTCTACTATAAAATTAAGGGCATAAATACACATATCTGGCCCATCTAGGCTTTCTACCATGCCTTTAAAAATAAAAGGTGGCGTCCCATTATCAGGATGAAATCCTCAAGAATTTTTTTTTCAAATTTCAATCAAACCATGGCTTGGAATCTATTATTTAGGCGTTAGTCTGTCTATTTTCATTTATGTGTAATCTATTTGATGCTTTCTACACATTCAAAGTTAGGCATACCAGCCATTTTCACCAATTTTAGTGGATTTTCCAGCATTTGAGGCCAGAAAAACATAACAGCACACAATAAGGCCATTTTTTAATTTGCTTGTTTGAATATACATATGGTTAGCTTCATTTGAGAGAAATAAAATTTTTGGCCCGATGTTGTGCTGAAAAATGAAAAATGGCAATGGCAGACCTGAAATGTTTCAGATAACAATTTTGGCCAGAAAGAAAATAAGAACCCCACTCAATCATAAAATACATTGATATGATCATGCATAACAATCATATGGGCAATATATTACTGATTTTGAGCTGAGAATGTGAAATTATAGGTCATTATTTCAAAATTTTTGTTGCATCTTTGAATACATGTACTTTTCATTGGCAGAGAATGTCAGTTTTATGGACTCCTATATATTACTATTGCAGTAGAATCTCTTGATATGTGATTATCTTTTACTATGGCCATTATTATGTGAAAATTATCAAGAAACTCATGCATGACAGCTGTGTATGAGACCTATATTCCAGAAGCAACTCGTAACATTTTGCTTTCTTAATCCTCTGAGTTGGTTATTCATGAGATGAGAGTTTCTCTCATTCTTGACATGAGCAATAAATGTCTGGAAAATATATCCAATAAGAATTGACATGATAATTATCAGACCAATCACAGTGAGGGACATATTCCACCAATATTAAAAAGATTAACTAACATATCCCAAACCAATCAGATTCAAGTTTCAGAATTCATAAACCAATCATCTCTGGGATATTTTTGACCAATGAACACACGAGAGGGGGTATTTATAGCTGTGATTTGGAATGGACTTTGTCAGTACAATGTTCCAACATGGTGAAGTACCACTGCTGTATTTTATGCAAGAAGAGGACCACCGCTGCAGAACAAGACAACCTATAATATGCTAAGATATCAAGTACAAACTGTGACAGTGTCCAGTGTGCTGCGCAGATACCCCAAATTTTAGTATTCCTGTGTAATGGACAGAGTCGCCATTCTGGTCGGGCCAATTTCAAATGTCAAAATTTCTAAGAAATCTGCTTGCTAACGCTTATCAAATAGTTTCTGATATATTAGAGGGTATATCCTAGTATCCTAAAAAGAAATAATTTGGAAAATCAGGAGGGCTGATTTTGATGCTTAATGGGATGCCTCCTTTAACTTTTTTTCTTTTTCTTGGATAGAAATGATGTTTGGGCCTATTTTAGGGTCTTTTTATCTTCAGAGAGCTATAGGAAAAAAAAAATAATGCACCATTCTTCCTGTTTCTAGTCTCATTTGAAAGAAAACATCCAGGGCTTCAAAAGAAGGGCAAATTTGCATATGTCGGCCCATAATTTTGCAAGTTATTGAACCCCAAAGTAAAAAAAATTGCCCAAAATTGGCATTTTTGGGCCATTTTCACCTCATTCCAAGCCATGTATTGTCAAGCCAAATAGTGCTAGACCACCATAAACTTATTTCTTCCTTAGTGGGGGGTCATATCTAACATTTCAATGTGGTTTAGCCATGGCACGACCTACATTTTTTTTTCCTATATCTTTTAATGGGAATTTCAACTCGTTGAAACACGAGTCATGAAACTTTTAGACCAACAACTAGCATACTAAGAAGGTAGTCCCACTGTTCATATTACATCCAGCCAAGAGGGTCCCTATAAGGGTTATGTTGATAGAAATATTTTTTACACACATTGACCTGAGCCTGTGCCAGCTTGAAAAAACTAGTTTTCAACACCGGCCTCGTCACTCACGTTTCACTGACATTTACCCATATATAGAGCAAACTACTGCTAATTTCTTAACTTCCTACCACCCAAACAAAGTTATAGGGTATATGTAGCAACCCTAAACGTAAAATAATAAAGAAAATTCATTCAGGTTGGCTCTATGGGGCGTTGCTCAGTGAGTGAAACGCGAGTGATCAGCCGGCGCCAAACATGTTACGAGAAGAGGAAAGCGACTTCCTGTTAACCGGCGAAAGTAAACTACATCCGGGGTCCTTCGTAAACAACTTAAAGGATCTCAAGCTTCGATTGAGGCAAGTTTACGGCAGATTTTACAGCAAAATACAAGAGAAATTCTTCAGAAAGGTAAGGAATTTGGATGAAATTCTTACAAAATATTGTTGAGGGGGTGTCTGGGTGCATGCAGATGTCTCAATTTGTACCGAAACAATGTATTTTGGGTTCTATGGGTTAAAACAGATCGGCGAGTGAAATTCCCAATCCGGTACGGCCATTGGTTTGCGTGTATGGAGCCATTTGCCGTGCCTGGCATGGGTTTGGGGAAAAGTGATACGTGAGTGACCGGCCAGCCACCTTGCCGAAAATGGCCTCTGTGGCTCGAATTCCTGTATCCTTGGCTGTAAATCGACGTTAATTCTGTAGAATGAGGTGCCCCATATGTGTTACTACCTTTTTAGGCCATGTTTGGGCATTTTGAGTCGACCCCCAAAAGAAGGGCGTAATGGCGAAATTTTGTCAGAATTTTCACTTTTTGGCCCCCCAAATGGCCTAATTTCGGTAGATGACATGTTTTTTCCATGTTATATTCCTTACCACACCTACCCTTAATTGTTTTAGTGTGTTAAACCTATCCTGGGTAGTATAATATTGCCACAGTGCAGGCCTAAAGGTATTTGGCTATGGCGCGTCACTCATGTTTCACATACTAGGATTATGGCCGCCACACACCTCTATGCACAGCCCCGGAATTTTCACTTGTTAGTATTTTAGATAGGCCTCTTCTCTAATATCCTGACCAGAAGTAATGAACATTGTGCAATACCTTCACTGCTTTTAGGCACATTTTCCCATCGTCACTCGCGTTTCAATTTCTATTTTTTCGTCAGAAAGGGCACCTCCACCCCATCCAGCCTATTCATATTACACCAGAAGATGGCCCTATGGTACCCCTAACTTACACAACAGCCAATAAGTAGATACTCATACTTTTTTTTAATCAAAAATTTCTGGGGGCTGTATTTTGGGTTTTGACTGGATATTTGGTCACTATCAGTCGCGACTCGTGAACTGTCAACAGCAGAGGCTCAAACAATCCCTTAAAAAGAATGATTGGTCATGACCTGTTTTCAATCAGTCATTTAAATTACCATTACAGAAAGTTGACGGCGTATAAGAGAAAATATTTGGCCTCATGGGATAAAAAAAGTTTACAAAAGAATGTAAAGCTGGTGCTCTTAGAAGCGTGGGATGGGAGAGTAAACCAAAAATGTAAGAATTCCAGGCACTCAGAGAATAATTGGATCCGAAAGAAGCAAAAAAAGGGATAAAAAGCCTTTATTATTCCATGGCTAAACAGTAAATAAAGGCTTTTTATCCCTTTTTTTGCTTCTTTTGGATCCAGTTATTCTCTGAGTGCCTGGAATTCTTAGATTTTTGGTTTACCATTACAGAAACTCTGAAAACTCTCAACATTATCAGGTGTGGCCAGTTTTCATTTATAACGCATACCTGTCAACTCTCATGCATTCGGCGTTAGTTTAAGTGGCATATTTTTTGTTTCTCTGCTGTAGTCAGCAATTATTCAATCAACAAGTACGTAGATTCTGGTGCGGAACTGAAGTCCTCGTGCACGGAGGAGTTGGAAGCAATGGAATTGCATAAGACGTTTCAAATGATATTATGTCATTTTAACGATCGCGAAACACATGCATTGCTTCCAACTACTGAGTAAAGAAAAGCGTGTGAAGACCGGAGTCGTAATCGGTATGCGTTGTAAATGAAAACTGACCACACTTGTTAATGTTAACAGCTGGCCCGCGCGGAGTCGCTGATGTCGCGGAAAAAGAGTAAAATTTTTTTTTCAAAGGCATGGTAAAAACCCCAGATGGGCCAGATATGTGTGTTTATGCCCTTAATTTAATAGTACAACATGTTTTGTGTATGTAGGAGTGATATGGATACAATCCAATGATGTATAGTGGTGCTGAGGTGGACTTTAAAATATGTTGTCAGAGGTGTAACACGAGTGACCAACGAGAGGTTTTCCGAGGCTCAATGCAGGGCCTGACTGAGCTGTTTCAGTAATTTATGGATGGCAAAGGGTCACTGTTTTGTATGTTAGACACACCGTAGGCAAAGTACAGTGATTTTGAAGAGTATCTGATGAGTTTTGAGGAAATGAGGGTAAAGTTAAGAATGTGAGTCAATTTTTTCCAACTTTTACCTTTTGCGCTATATATTCGACGACGCATAATTCTATAAGTTTTCAACCCTGGTTTTTGATTTTTGGTACACTTAAAGTAACATATAGTAGTAGTTTGTAAACAAAATTTGGTATAGATATGACAATGATTAATTGTACTTTTGATGTTGCATTTAATTTCATCACTCATGTTTCACGCGTTTCGGAAGGTTTTACGGTGCTTGCGATAAAAACTGACCCGTTAGGAGTTGGTGACTTGAATGAACCATTTCATAAAGCCAAGATATAGAGCTATCAATAAAATAAAGTGTCATTAAGTAATACTGAGTTTGTTATTTTCAGCCCCCTGAGCATCATTTCTTGGATTGACCCATATATATATATATATATATATATATTTTTTTTTTTTTTTTAATTAGTCCTCACTAAACATTAAGGCCCCTGATTATCTATTCAACATCAATCTTTATGTGCCTGGAGAATCTTCTCCACTTAGATGATATGTAATTGAAGGTGTGAGGATCAAAAAAGAAACTGTTGTGTTAAAATGCAAATGCGGTTAATTATCGAACACAACCAGTTCCCGCAATTGGCATTACGAGCTTTCTTCATTTTTGCCAAAAAAGAAAACAGATTCGGTCGAGTCTAGCAGGCAAATTCACCCCCTCCATTCCTCCATCATGCTGGTCTTCAGGTGCACAGTTGTTCGGGGCCTTTGTTGTCACATATATCGCTACAGAATGTGCCGTATAAATCTGAATCGGAGACAGATCAGGACTGCCGCCGGCCAATCCAGTGCCTGCACTTTCTGCTTACGCAGCCATGCAATTGTAATCCACGCAGAAGTCGATTTGGTTTTATCCTGCTTTAAAATGCAAAGATGTCCCTAAAACGGACGATGTCTAAATAGCAACATATGTTGCTCAAAAAGTTTTACATATATTTTTGCATTAATGGTGCCCTCGAAATTGAGCAGGTCACCAATGTCATGAGGACCTGAAGCTGATAACAACTTGGGTTGTCCTTGTCGCCCTTGGTCTAGAGTGGTCAACTGTCCATCTCAGATGACATCAATCCCAGAAAATTTGGTGTCAGCTTTGGATGGTGCTGATGTATGGCAACAGCTTTGCATAACATATCTTTGAATTGCATCTTTGGATGTAGCAGGAACTGTTGTTGACTGACAAAGGATTACCAACGCACCTCTGGGCCCATGCAATGATATCCTTTACAGTTGCATGACAGTTCTTAAGAGAGTAATATCTAAGGACTCTGAGATCAAACACATCGTCGGACTGTTGATAAAACCTCGTATCCTCAAAATGATAAACTTTACAGGAGAGCATAAAAAATGTTTAATTTTGCAGGTAAGAATGCAGTTGAGCTGTGTTCGGGTAGGATGACTATTTTTCTTCCAAGACTGTATTTTGTATTTTGCAATGTTTATGTTATTATCGTGGACATACGAGTTTTTGTTTCTTATCAAATTTGGAGATATGAGGTTTTATCAGCAGGCCGATGACATTCAGAAGTGGTTTTTCTCTTGCCCTCTACACACTGAGATTCAACCAAATTCCTTCCATCCTTTAATTATATTAGGTGAATTGGAGAGAAAAATGCACAACAGCTTACTGATTTGTCTTTGGGGAACTTTATTGTCAATATAATAGATTATAAGCATCTGTTGGCAACTTGGTGACCTTTGACCCATCTTTGTTCTCGAGGGACTAGGCCTTTTTTGTTATGCCATAAAATTCTTTATTCACAACAGCGCAATACAGTATTACAACTGTTGTATCATTATTAGTCCAAAAATAACCCAATCACCAACGTTTTGATGTCTGTTGCAGTCATCAGATCTAAAATAAGAATGCTCAATATATGCTCAATTAGAAGCTGAATTCACAAATTAAAATATGAAATGTGATGTTTTAATTTTTTCAGTTCAGTGGTAGAGGATGAATGGACTTTTCAAATCACTCCATTTTGATTTTATATGCATTTTCCACAATGTGCTAGTTATTTTGGAACTGGGGTTGTAGTATGGTCTAAAGCCAAACCGACAAGTCATACTCTGATGAGTACTCAGAAGAAAATAAGTGCAACTGTGTATGCACGTACTGTCATTAAATGTTTACTAAGCGTGATCATTTTGAAATGGGCCAAAAGCTTTTCATCTCCGTGATCAAGCGGCAACACAGAAGCTGTTTTCCAGACTTCAGAATACACCCAGCAGTCATAGATTAAATATATCACTGAATGTGTTACAATAGGTGCTTCCAGGAATAGAACACCTGTGTATAAATTACCTGCCCCTGTGGACTTTCCCATTATAATTCTAAATAGAACATCTAGCCCCACTTCTTGGTAGAACAGCCTGAAAAATAACACATTTTAGCACACACTTTTGCATCTCGCACACATATCCGTGCATCACACAAATATTTCTAAAATACCGGTAGAATTATGAATGATCTGTTAACGTACGGATGCAGTGTAAGATTCAGGTTTAGCGTCCTAAATCTTTTTCAGAATACTGTATTGCTGGACTACCACTGCATTCAGACAGAGTGCCAACATAGTAGGATGCTTTAGCCCTTCTTATTATTGCAACAGAGTTTTTTTTTCTAAATTTTGTAAAAGATGGTCAACCTGGAAATAAAGCTGTGGCTCTAGCTTTTATCCTTGATTTCATCTCACATTCATCCCTAGTCTTTAAAATGACTAGAGGCACCCGTCAGGGGAGTGCTCTATCTCCCGTTCTTTTTAATATTTTTATTAACGACTTGCTCATTGAGTTGTAGGAATCTGGCTGTAGTGGCATTAGAATAGGAAATTTTTTGTTTAACTTCTTTGCATATGCTGATGATGTCACCTTGTTTAGTACTACTGCGACAGGTCTGCAGGCCCTGATCGACATTTGTGTCACCTATGCACAAAAATGGTGCTTCAATTTTGGAATTAAAAAGAAAAAATGTTTGACATTTGGTAGTAGCAAGTTTAAGAATGGACCAAAGTGGTTTATGTCAGGTGCAGAGATAGAAATAAATAAATGCAGCTGCTGCATTCAAACCTGTGGAATGTCAGGCCTATTTTAAATTCTAGCGGAGATCCCTAGGTTTTCAATGATCCCAAATGTGTTCTGTGTTCTGGGATGAAGTACAGGGATATTATATATATATATATATATATATATATATAAATAATATATACAGAATGATGTACTATATCTAGATATTTTCCATTTGATGAAATGCTGTGGCCCTAAAAACAACCTGCGTTTGAAGATTTCTCTTAGTGTAAGTGTGGTGTAGCTTCTGTGAAATGCAGCAACCAGTGAATACAAAAAAATGTACGTAACATTGTCTTACAATATGAAAAAAAAAAAAAAAAACTTTTTCTGACTCTGAACCCACTTAAGGGAAAACTTAAGAGAAAAATTTGGGTCGAAGGGGTTGATATGAGTGGGAATCTTGACAGCAGTTGAGTCCACTGGGGGAAACCAATGGGACGGTATCAAAATTAAATGACGGGTTTGCCATATCAACCATAAAACAACAACAAAAAAAAAAATCACCATAAGAATGCAATTTGTCTCATTTGGTCAGATAGCATCCCGTTAAACATCCATCATATCTAAATATGACAACGTGGAATCAAATTTTATTTCGCCATTATTTACACAACAGCCCAGGCAATGAGTGAGGATTATCAGTAGGCCTATATGATGAAGTATTATTCTGTCTGGTAAGAGCTCCAGTACAGCAGGCAGCTGCGTCTATGAATCATGCTTATTAAATAAAACTACTCATTGCAGAAAGCAATTAAAATGAAAGCAATGGTATTATTTAAATCATTCTGAGCAATTGATATTACAGTTTGCTCCCCGTGCACCCAAACTGTATCAGACAAGGCTCTGCAGGCTGTTTAGCAGAGTAAACCCCAAAATATGTACAGAATATTAAACAAGAAAAATGACTTATAAATCCGGCTCAGGATAAAATACAAAGAGAAAAAGAAATGAAAACTTAAATAAATCCGAATTTCAGTGAGGAAATAAAACCTGTACAGGGATGCTGCTGATGCTGTTCAGAGATCTACTGGCTGTTATCTTTCAGTGCACTAAAAAAAAAAAAAAAAAAAAAAACCGGAGCCTGGCTGTGAATGCTGGGTCCTGTTGTTTTTATTTTTTTCCTGTCCTTATTTTCCTTCCTGTGCAGCTGACATGTTATTCCTTGAGGACTTAAATCCCTCAGTCATCACAGGGAGTGTTTGTGTGGCGAGGCTGGGAGCCCAGGGATATGACGTGTGGCTGGTGGCCAACAGAGTGGAATGCAAAGCCCCAGTGACACAGGGAGGGTGCGGGGGTGGGTGTGATGGGTGTACACAGAGGGAGATGCAGCGCCAGGTGTTGCACTTTCTGTGACCAGGATGCTTTTCCTCGCAGTAAAGCCCGCAAACACTGGGGTAAACTACAGCACATGCTCATCTTTGGGGACACTGAAGTTCACAGAACATCACACTCCTTCAATGCCCGCTGTCAACAGACCAGTCCACACTCTCCATCTGGACTAAACATTTCTTTTCATTAATTACTGAATTGCACGGTTGCATTTGATTGTGTTCTTTAGGAACAGAAGAATAAATTATACAAATAAATCTTGTAAAAGGTTCTTTCTACACTGGAATTTTTTTGTACTTAAATGTGCGGTATATTTTCACTGAATTCACATTAGGCCTGCGCCATTTATTGAATGGTGATTTTTTTTTTCAGTGTAATAAGAATTAATGCTGCCTTTGGGCAAGCAACAAATGAGCTTGCACCTTTTTGTTTCCCTGGATCATACCTGATGCGCTTTTGAACAAACAGAAACCAAAAGTCAGGAGCCATGTGAAATGCTTCCAGAAATAAAATAAAGTAAATAAATAAATAAAGCACTAATAGTGTGATCTATGTGCCAATTAATAATAACATGTTTTGGTAAACAGACTCACTCGTTCTCTCTCTGTTTACTGAGCTTAATTAGCAATCAAACAATTGATGCACTCAATCACGTCTAATTGGTTGACTGGCCAAATTCATATTCATATCACATTATTGTCCATGAAAGTCCAACATTAAACTGCTTGCTAGGTATTCTGTATGTTTGGCCATTTTATATAGATGTGAAAATAATCCATACATCACAGTCACGTGCACTATGCTTAACAAAATGTTCTCCACTTGAACTGTATGTTTTTAAGCATTTAAAACTTAATAAAATTGCCATCTTAAATGAATCTCTCAATTATTACTTAATCAATCTTTCATAAACTGATGAAAAATAATGCTAAAATGGGAGATGAAATTTAGAGCAAGTTTAGTTTTTTAAATAATTATTTAAGTTATTCAAATTCTTAAAATCTCAAATACCAGCCAAGTGGTGCCTACTCACTGCTCATTATCACTTCTTAATCATTACAAGCTTCATATTGGTTTTCATTGTTCATGAGATAAATTGCTTGAATGTTATTCAGGCACATGGGAACAGATTGATGGCAATCATACTTTAAAACATAATAGAAAAGGTGATAGAAATCCTGCTTCAACAGCCAACCAAACACACATCCCCCCCCCCAGAAGCATTTCACATGCCCGCTAATGTTTAGTTGATGTTTGTTTATGGCCACACCTTGTAAGATTTGAGAAAAAGGTCCAAGTTTGTCTCTTTGCCACTTAGAGGCAGTTATTCTTATTGCACTTAAAAAAATTCATGACTTGTTAATCATACAGCACTAATTCATACAGTTTTGAAAAAATAAAAATATTGCAGAATTGTTTTGTTAAAAAGCTGGCTTTACTGTGACTTGGACTCAGGGTCTGATTTTTCTGTTTGTCCTACACCTTACGACATGCAGATCGTCACATTTATTCCCATTTTCCTCCAGCCACAATGACTAGCTGGTAATTTTTTTCCAGCTCTAAACGCAACTGGGGGGAAGAGATGAATACGAAGTTCCATTTCAGGGAATATTTTCCCAGTAAATCTAATGGGACCAGTGGAAGTATAATTTAAATAACATTGCGCAAGGCAATATTTGGTTTCTTTGTGTATGACTTGCAAAAACCACATCTTAACTGCAGCACAAACTATTTCTAATATTACTACAAGGTGCTGACAAAACAGAATAAAGTGTATCAAAATTAAACGTATTTCTGTCGGCCAACTCTCATGTAAACCATTAACAGCAGCAGTATCCAATAAATACAATGATAGTTTGGTGTCTCAGCTCCGACCCTGACACCCCGCAACCCACTGAGCTTCTGGAGAAGAGAAGAGATGAGTCATTATATCCCCTGTCCCACCCATGGGAAATTCAGAGCCCATAGGTGGATGCTGGGGCCGAGGTGGGATGTTAACTAGCAGCAGGCAAGTGTGATCCAGTAGCAGAGAGTGATATAGCATGGTAGCAGTCAGAGGCATGACAAAGCACAAAGGCAGGGCAGAAGAACAGCTTATATAGTCCACCTACCAGGTGGGAGAGAAGATGCTGACATGCATGGGAAGGTTCATAAGAATGGGGAGATGTCTCAATTTGTCTGCCAAAAAATGCTCAGCAAGCTCTGCTCTGTTAATAAAAATGATGCACCTTGATTGTACTGCATATTATTTCATTGTATCATCAATGCAAAATTAGTGTTTTGACTTATTTGCAGGCATACGTTTGGCATTGATAATAATACATGATGTAACTTGATAGTGGAAACTGTGCGCTGTTGCTCGCAGCCACTGTATATAAGGGCAGAGCCAAAGAACACTCAAAAATGTTGATTGCAACATTAAGTGAAACTCTAAAGTAATCTTTTGACTGGATTTTATTTGATTCCACCCATTTAATTTGGGACAGTCATTTTTGGTGCACGAAATGTGTACTGTAGCCAACATTTGCGTTGCATGACAGAGTATAGAATGTATAATTGCCTGGAGGCAGAGAAGCATTTATGGTCAAAGAGTGTTCCATCAAAGACAATTTCTAAACATAACTGACAAGGAATGCAGGAGAAGTCTTCCTCTGAGGGGCATGGACATCTATGATCCAAGCATTCCAAACCCCCTTCCCGCTCTTGTCAACATGACAAGTTCACTGGCTTTGCATACCAATTTTAATTCATTTTAGTATTGTAAATTGACATTTTGTTTATTCCGTAATCGTGTTTTGGTTGCAAGATACGCTGGACATACTAGAAAAAGCGGGGCAACAAGACGAGAATATTACCAGTATGTCAAAGATACTTGAATGACACTAAAATAGCAACATTTCACAATGTGCAGCACATGCTTTGTGGTGTAATGTATCCCTGAACATAATGCAATCAATGGAAAAGTACCACCAAGACCAAGGTAATCTAAACAACTTGGTGGTCTTATAAACAGGCTAATACACTGTACACTACTACATTGAGTAGTATGAGGTATCCAGCATATTTTAATGTAGTGTGCAGTGTGTGCTAAAGAAGTATTTCATTTCAACCGCAGCCGTTGCTCCCTTAGTGAACACATTGTAAGCAATTACATTTTTTTTAAATGACATAAATGTGCCAAAAAACTTTCTTTAATATGATAATGCAATTAGCAAATCTTTTTATTTCATTATTGTCCACAAAATACAGATGAGTGCATAGATAAAATTAAGAAAAGTCCATTTTGTGCGCATCTTCTCCTTTTATGTACACTAGGCCCAATATAGAGAGGCAGTATTGGTACTGAAGTTGAGTCAGCCTCTTTTAACGGATCGCTGCTCTTTATATCATGCCTACTTGTGGCTATTCCATAATGTGCGGATTGTGACAGATTCTGGAAGAGGTTGCGATAGTCCTTCCTTGTACTGCTTATGATAGTTAAAATTGGGCCCTCAGACTTAAAGTGTAAACTGAAGGTTGGAGCCCGAGTGAATCAATGTTTAGTAAAATTAATTAGAAACTCGATTTTCCAAAAAATATATACATATATACACATTACAGTTACTTTTGGAGCCATTTTTGTGAGAGAATTACACTCCCGCGTCTAAAAACGACAAACCGGAAGTGACGTAGTTTGAGGCAGAAGGGCTGAATTCGATCATAATTAACAAAAAGAAATATGGATCCCAATGCCGGTTTTGAGTCTTTTAAATATGTATTCATAAAAATTCTTTTCGGAATTCTTATCTAAAAATTTTCTTTGATTGTAAAACATTTCTTAACGCTTAACCCTTGACAACGGGATAGCTCTCTAAACATGGAGACAGCTTCACTATCGAAATTAGGTTGCATAATCACTTGTTCGGAACGTGCATTTGCTGACGGCACATCTGAGTTTACAGATGACACAGATAATGGAAGTCAGAAAAAGCGAAAGCCAAACTGGGCAAGTTACGAGTGTTTGGCACTTGGTAACTATGTGGCTGAATATAACCACATTCTACGAGGGAAGCTGAGTCTGATCTTAACTCCTGAAAAGAAAAAGGCAAGGTGGAGATGATAACGGAAAGTCTGAATAATTCATTCACCGATTTGAAGCGAAGCCCGGAGGAGGTGGAGAAAAGATGTCACATCTTTTTCCGATCAAAAGTTGAAATTGCATCTCATAGGAGAAAGTTAACTGCAACTGGAAAATTCAAATTGTTACCACTCTCTGAGCCCAGATGTCTTTCACTGCGGAAAGACGCAAGTAGGTCTCCAAATTGACAGCTCTGTGTAGGATCTCACACGAATGGTCGTCGCTTGTCACGAGTTCAGTAGCTAAATTTGGCATTTGTAGCCAGCTTCAGAGAGCAAAAAACCCTCAATTTACTCAACGCATTTCATAAGAAGACCAAGAGCATAATATTCTGTTTATCGCAACTGAATTGTGTAATTTTATTGGGGGCGGGGGGGCACAATTTCCGTTCATGCCTTTATTGTTACTCCCATTCGCTATATCTTAGCGTGAAGCTGCTTTCACACCGGATGAGAAACGAATTTTTCGCACGACAGATTTCATTCAGAGTCAATGCAAAGACGCAAATACACGCGTCTTTGCATTAACTTTGAATGTAATCTGTCGCGGGAAAAAATTTTTTCGCGTCCAGTGTGAAAGCGGCTTTAGAGCCAGCTACTCTGCAACTCGGTCAGTCAGCTAGTCGCAGATATGCACGTTTAAACTAGGCAGCAAGGGTTTCTCAATTCAGTCAATTGAGCAGCAAGCTAACATGAGCTAGCTAGCTAACAAACTAATATGACATAATGATTACGGAAAGATACTGCGTGCACGCCGGCGAGCTATTTAAGTAACGTTAATTATGAGAGTGGCGCTTAGCTAAGTTTCTATCAGCACCCAGGAGCAAAAGCTAGCACCTGCTCTTCTCCTGTCCGGAAAACTGTGATCTCGATGACCTAACATGCAGGGGTTTGTGCACCCGGAGCACACATAATGATTCAGCATGGTCACCAGAATTGAACTGCACTGTAAAACAAGCTAAAAAATACACATGCACCGAAAGACAACCGCTCAGACTCAATACCACCTACTACTGCACACTGGTCAGAGGCAGATTCAGGCGCCATGTGTTCCTCTTCTAACATAATATGACGCGACACTTGAAAAAAAGGATTTTTAAGGGTCTCGCTCATAAAGATCACCTTTTACTCTGATTTTTTTGTCCTTATGTCCAAAAAATCCTAAATTATGTTTTAAAATCGTCATTTTTACACAAGATTACATATAAATCTCATTAGGCCATTTAACCTGCAAGTTACACTTTAAACAAACAATTTACCATACAAAATTGTGATTAAGAAATTCTCTTTTATTTCATCCTGAAGAAGTTACAACTTTTTTTTAATACGTCCCTCCATTTCAGAGCACCATGTGTGCTTGATGAAGAGTCTAATTAGGAATGCAATTCCGCAGAAAACAAACAAATAAACAAAAATGGCAGCCCACACCCTCCCCCCTCCCCCCATACAAGCAGGCAGCATTGTTTTAGTAATTGCAAGTTATGCACTAGTGGTCTAGAGCACAGTGGAAAAAAATAAAACACTGCTGATACAGTTGTCTTGTTTTCTCCCTTTACCTACGGAGGGCTGTTTCTCAGTTTAACTAGCTAAGCAAAACGCACGGCTGTTTGCAGTGCACCCGCAGTCTGTAGATTATATACAGCTCAATCTGCCACCGGAGTGCTCTCTGCATGCGCCGTGTGACAAAAGGAAGGACTCTGCCAGCTGTCTGCTATGCATTATGTGTCCCCAGACAGACACTCAGGCAATACTGAGCCCCAGCTGAAGCAAGGGGGATAGCCAAAGAGTACAGGTCCCACAGGCTGCCGCCCATCGGTTAAGGCTGCAGACATAAGGTAATGAATACGCATATGCAGCAACTTCATTTGATGTGGTACTTCCACTTGGCGGCAGGGCTATTTAATCAAGGGAGGCTTAATGAAGTCAGTGACCGGTGTGGCATGGCAGATCATCATCATCACTTGTCACCAGCGGTCATGATCTAGAAGGAGGTGTGCACTGGGAGGCAGGAGACGGGAATTTACGTGCTCCCAGCCTGACACATACTTCTGCTCGTTGACATTTCCTGTCCACACACAGCCCACCGAGGATGCGCTACACACTGGAATGTGAGCGCCTGTAATTCCTCAGCTACAAAGTATTAATTTTACCTTTAATTTTAGAAAACAATTTGCAGTTCATCAACACATTTCTAAGGTGTTTCCTGATTAGGTTTTCTTTTTTTCCCCCACGTTTCTTTTCCCTATTTCTTTCAGTTAAGAGAGGAGCCAGAGCCGAGTCTATTGCCTTATACCAGAGAGACAGGACTTGTTAAAAATTATAATGCTAATACTTTAAGTAGCTCGAAAATGAACTGCTGACAAACTCTGTAATGAAAGGGGACACATCTTTGCACTTCTCACCAGTAATGTGATAGAATTGTTAAAAGGGGACCTATAATGGTGCTTTTTAGCAAGTAATAATATTCTTGGATGTCCAAAAGGGAGGTTTATAAACTTTTTGGCAAAAGAAAAAAAAATTCAGGGGTTTCCAGGCAAATTGAATCCTGTCATTCCTAACCCTCTGAGAAACTGACATCTGAGTTGGCATCTCCTCAATGAAATGAGCTCTGTTCTGATTAGCCAGCGAACAGAGCCACCGGCCCCGTGCATCAACAGAGATCCCCCATCTACTGGCAAGACTCTAAATGCAGATGACTGAAAAAAGTAGCAAGCTAGCTTGCTATTAAACTACTCGATGAACATGGAAAAGTAATGCCAGCAGGCTAAGCAAGGATGGTAGTTAACATTCACAGATATATTCGACATGCATTCAAGTGTTAAACTACACTTGAAATTCAGACTCTAACATTTAAAGTGATTTGTGGCCAGCATCTGTGTAGTAGCAACCATCAGCTAACATTCAATTTATTGGGAATGGCCGCACTATTCTCCCAAATAAAATGCACCCATTCTATTTGTTCCTGTCAATGTGTCTCCTACATTGCCTCTGGATAAACAAGACTATCTTGGTCAAAACCTAGTGTATGGCAAGAGTGTTATATAAATATAAATAAATAAATAAATAAATAAATAAAAAAATAAAATAAAATAAAGTGTTAATATTATTGGAGCTAACTCATCACTCTACTACTCAGTCAGTCAGTAGGTTGTGGACATTTGCATTTGTGCGAGCAACAGTTTCAAATTTGCCGTCAGTTGAGTAGCTCGCTCACTCACTAGCTGATACTGCATGCATGCTAGCTAGAGTAGCCATAGTTTTAAGAGTGGCACTGAGCTAGCTAGCTACAGCGACAACTAAGCCATACTGATTTAAGAAATGTTACACTTGACACAATTTGAACATTAAGACAAATTGGAAACACGATCCTAAATTGAAGCCACCGCTTCCTTGTATCTTCCGAAAAGTATAATAGGTCCCGTTTAAAATACCTGTTGTTGCCAGACCTGCCTTATTCTGACACAGGTTAGAAGTATCAGCAGTCAGATAAAAAGTATATCGCACACATGCCAGGTTTTTGCTGATTAAAGCTGTGATGCTTCCGTAAAAAATAATCCGGGAGTTGAGACATTCATTTGACGGGCAGAGCAATTCTAATGAGCCTGCATGAGATATAGGAAGGGGAGCCGCATCTGAATGGCATGCCGAATGGCATCTTTTATGAAAAAGGTAGCCAATCAAACACTGATTGTGTTGTCTCATGACACACTGAATGGGTTGATAGGCACCCCAGAGACCAAAATGATTGTGCACAACAACTGAAAAAGTGAGTTTTTCATAATATGTCCCCTTCAAATGCATATCTACACTACCATACATACCTGTGAATAAAGGAGAGTATTCATTATGCACTTTGCTATGTTGTTAATAGTATTACTATGATTTACTGCAATGGACTGTCTCTCTCTCTTTCACTCCATCTCTCATACAGATACATATGTCCACACACACACTCACACACACATGCACACGCAAACACACACTTGTGTTTTCATGTTTTGTGGGGACATTCCAAAGACTTCCATTCATTCCCTCACCCCTTTACCTAACCCTCAACAGTACATACCTAACCCTAACCCTCACCCTAACCGTAACCAAACCCCAACCTTATCCCCACCCTAGCTTAACCAATAACCCTAAAATAGCACATTTTTTTTGTGTGGGGACCTGAAAATATCCCCACAAGTACAACGAAATCTGGAATTCTATGTCTTGTGGAGACGTTTGGTCCTCATAAGGGTAGGTAAACATGGCCCACACAAAACACACACACATACGCGCGCACGCACATACACACACACACACACACACACAAGTCCATGCAGCTATCCTTGTTAGGACATTGCATTGACTCTTCATTATGGACAGCCTAACCCTAACCCTACCCCTAACCCTAACCTTAACCAAATCATACCTGACCTTACCTTAACAAAACCTCAATTCACATCTGACCCTTAACCTCAACCATGACCTCAGAAATGACATTTTGTCATATTAGGACCTGGCTTTGGTCCCCAAAAGGCCTACTGGTCCCGACAAGGTCAGTCTTTATGCTGGAAAAGGTCCCCAATAGGCAACAAAAACGTGAACACACAAACACACACACACACACACACACACACACACAAAGCAAACACATACACAGACACATGGCCACATAAGCACAAACACTCACATAGAAACACATGCTCCTTGAATGATTTAAGACTGAAAACATGTATGCAGAGAGAGAACCCGTCACCAGTAATACATTTTTTTTTTACCAAAATAATGATTTTAAAAAGTTTCCTCAGCATCAAACCAGATGAAGTTCTGACTGTACCTTCAGCATGCATCAATAGAAAACAAGATCTGTCAGGCTGGGCAACATTTCTTTAATCTTTATTCAATCATCCAGTTTCAGAAGATCACATATTCACTTCAGCCTTTTCTTTCTGTTTACAGCGAAAAAATACGGGGATCAGCATGGTCTCTTGCCCCTATAGCTGATCAAGCTTTGAACATTTGTGGATGCAGAGATGCCCTTTTGCACATCGCCACTGTAAAAAGCTGTTATTTGAGCATTTGCGATCTGTCTGTTAACTTGAATGACCTCTCTCATATCGAGGTGCTTTTGCAGACAGAACTGCCACTCACCGAATGAATGTTTTCATCTCATGATTCTTTGTAAACTCTACGGAGACTGCAGAGAGTGATAATCTCAGGGGAGGAGCTGTTTCGTAGATGCAGGAACTACTCTTGTTTGGCGCCAACAGTCAAAAAATGGTCAAAGTCACTCAGACACACATCGCATTTTTATCAACAAAAAAAAAGGGGTGCATTTTCTATTCTTTACGATGGAGATGCAACTGAGTGATTCACTATTTGGCGGAGTGATTGCTAGCATGTATCCCCAAGAAAGTGGCCATAGAGTACATGAACTATTACAGAATATTTAAATGAGGCACATCAATGACTAAAAATATGAAGTTTTTTTTTTTTTTGATGAATAATATTTGCAATGCAGATGTCATGTAAAATGCTCAAGTCATTGTGAGAATTTCATCTGGATGCATCCTGATCATTGGTTCTGCCGTGATTTGATTTATTAACCAAAACAGGCCAAGAGAACAAGACAGATGGTAATGATCCAAAATGGTGTCTTTCTCTGTGCCTGGGGCCCTGAGTAATGCACGCATATAAATCGAACAGAACAGAGAGGGATTGTCTCCTTTTCACTTTGACGGGTGTTAGCTTTGAACATTACTAAAGTCACTGATCTCAGAATAAGCCCATCTCTTTGCAGATTAGGCAGCTCCTTTTAAAAGAAATTCCATCCATTTTGAGACATCACACTCTAAAAATGAATAGGGATACATCAACAGAGGCCTTAGCACATTCAGAATGACATCTGCAATAATTGAAAGCATTTCTATTTCACCACTATGATATGTGGATCCTACCAAATGTGACATCTGGATTGCACATGCAAGCAAACTGCCACTCTTTCATCAAAAATCCTCTTTCTTGGGTAGACCGCACACCGCATATTATACCAAAATATGTTGATCAGTAACTTCCCTTTTGGCAAATGCTGGACCATTTAGCTTCACTGTTTCTGGCACAAATTAAACAGAATTACCACTTCATGGTGGTATACTTCCACCAGCCAGTCAAGTTGCAGTTCACATCAATGTTTGTCCAGACCCCTCTGTAGTGAGGGCTTTGAAGTAATTCAGGTCACACTTTAAAATTAGAGTACAAATCATACGCTTAAGTAATGTTGAACAAATGCTTGACTTATGATGGTTAAACACATGAATTAATGCAGGATACCTCATGAATTCCTGTTGCTCACCATTAACAAATGATGAAGTCACTATGACGGCATGTGATTAGTTCACACTCAAAGGATCATCGGCTAAGGAATGATAATTCAGTGTTACTTCATATGTTCATTATATTTGCAACCAAGTTAGCTGGATTCCTTTTATGTAAAAGTTTATTTCAGGATGACGCACCTGCTCAGCCTCTCTGATAAAAAAAGTAGCTTCATATTTCTATAAGAATAGACCCCATTGTATTTTTGACACATTTGCAACATAATGCGTGGAACAAGTTTTATTTATTTATTTATGTATTCTTTTTTTTTGTGCTTTATTGCATAACAGAGTAGGACTTATTGGTTGCAGTTTGTAAACACAATATTCAAAGTTGGCCCCTCCTGCCAAGCTCAACAACACTAGAAGCGCTACGCTGCAGTTCAGCTCTATGTCCTGCCCTCACACCCTGCAAGTTTTTATTGGCTGGGGGCTACTATGTATATCGGTGCGTAAAAAGTAAACTAAAAGCACATACTCTCGCATTATTATTTTAAAAGAAGTATGCTACAACCACTTGTGAACAATATTATTTATTTATTTATTTATTTCTATTTATTTATTTATTGTACGGGCTTGCCAGCGGTGTTACAGCCAGCTACTGTATGTATCTTTGCCAGCCATTTATGTTAATTCAGCCAACGTTGGAATTTATTTAACACAAACTACGTTATCCAGTAGATAGAAGTCAGCTAACTGACAGCTAAGGACACAGTAAAAATCTATTTAGAAAACATGCACTGTTGATTATAGGACAATTTTAGCTGTGGCTTGTTTTTTGTCTGCCTTTTTCATTTAATGTTAATTTACAGCCAATTGTTTTACACCATAGGTATACTTACATAATTGCTTATCTGCGACAGTGTGGAAGAAATGTTTATTTTTTACAAACTGTATATGTGGACTCAGGCAAGTTATTCACTTTCTAACAATCTAATTTATGAAGAAACTGAAAACAATTAAACACAAACGGTATACAGCAAACTAACTTTAATTATACTGAGTGATGTTTTAAAATGTATAGTTAAAACTGGAAAATGACAAGTGGTAAAGAGAAGCATATAAGTGGCGGCTGTGTTAACAACTGGCAGCAACTGACTGAAAACGAGCAGACAATGATTTCAAAGAGGAAGAGCGTCATAATTTATTGTGCAGGTAGTATAATGGCCATTTGTGTGAAATTTTGTCATAACTCGCGTACAAATTAGTAAAATATGGCCCAAAATGTGTTTTTGAGGTCATGGTGACCTCTACCTTTGACTACTACTACTAAATTCTGATCAATTCGATTTTAAGTCCAAGTGGACGTTTGTGCCAGATGTGATAAATTTACCTCCAAGAGCATTTCTGACATATTGCATCCAGGAGAATGGGAGGGACATGAGGTCGCAAAGATTTTGACCTTTGACCAATAAAATCTAATCAGTTCATCCCTGAATTCAATTGGATTTTTGAACAAAATTTGAAGAAATTGCGGCAAGGCGTTTCTGAGTTACTGCATTTATGAGAATGGGATGAATGGAGGTGGTGATGTATGGATGGACAGATGGACAAACGTCTCAAAAACATGACGCCTTCAGCCACGGCTGTCACTGGCAGAGAAAAAAAAAATGCTGAATATGGCAAAATGGAAGCCTGTAAATAAACAGTCTTTACATGTAATTATACACAAAAGGAAGACATCACCTACCAAGATGCAAGTGGCAACTGAAGCGGTCAGCCCAGAGGGATTGCAACATTGACAAAAATGCATCTACTGAGGAACAACCCCTGTTAATTTGATTTTGAGTACTCAACTCCAGGCATCATATTCTAATTAAAAACCCGCCTTCTGTTGAAATACCCAAAGACACTAGCACGATTCATTCAAACCTAATACAGAGCACATTTGGCATATGAAAATATTTAATTAATAACTGCATTAGTGTTCTCTCGGTAAAATCTTGAAGGAATTAATAAAACAAAGCAGGATGCCTGTCAACAGGATGCCTGTGTTTTTAGATGCCTTGGATTGCATAAATTATTAACTCAATTAAAAATTTGATGAATCACTCAGTATTACAACCCCGTGTTACACAGAGAATCCTCTTCCCAAAATGGAGTATCCAAATAATTAATTACTGTTACTAGAAAACACATTTTGAAAGGCAGTAGTAGTATTGAAATGTGGCAGAAAAACACATAAAGAAAGAAACCACACTTATGATCTCTACAGAGCCTTCATTTTCCAAAGTTGCTTTTATAGATGCTTTGGAGCTGTGCTTCTGAGGAACACCAATAAGCTGGAAGCTGAGAAGGGAGATTGGGAAGGAAGCAGCCAGCTTTGATTGACAGTGTGTCAGTTTCTAGCACTGCGTGATAAGATGTTCTTTACTCACACAAAGCTGCTTTTAAGCAAGCAAGAAGAGATGGTATTATGAGTGACAATTTCTTAGCTGTAGAGATTTCTTTTCAAATATCAGATGCAGATACATACCATCAAACAGATTTTATGCGAACCATAAATAAGCATGAATGACCAAGTGGAAAGGATTTTGTCTTCAATACTGCATATTTACTTTGGTATATTCAGAAGGCAGGGGGAAATCAAAAGTATTAATTCAAGATATGTCCCAGTGCTAACAATAGTTAAAAAACGTAGAAACTGCCTTCAGTGCTTATGAGGAAATGCAAATTCAGACATAGTGCGTGAATAACTAATAAAAAAGAGAAACAAGTAGTTTTAAGCACACACTGTTTTTGACAAAGTAATACAGCTCCACTTGCCATGTGAGAGCTGTTTGAACACTGCCTCATAAAGTCAGACTTCTCATTTTCTTTTTTGGTCTCCTCCAGTGAATTTGTTTATTGGAGTTTACAGAAGGAGCCAAAGAGAGTGCAATTTACCAAACAAGAAAATAAAAATTATTTTTTAAAAAAGAACATTATCTAGTACAAGTCTTCTTTTCAACATCTGCATTACATTTCAATGTCTCCTGTCATTAAGATTTTCTTCAGACTCTTTTAAACAGTAGAAGGATACACATCTGTTTTGAAAGACTCAAAATTAAGCATTAACAACACATTCTCGTTCTTTGGCTGACAAGCTCACAGAAGGCTGCGGCAGCACGTGGTGAAAAGTTAAATGTACGCAACGAAATGAGACTGTTAAAACAGAAGGAAGCTGACAAGAAATGGCCGACCCCTAAAAAATAAAGAAGGAGAAGAAGAAGAAAGCTAGAATAAAAGTCTCCTCCCACTCTCCCACTGAAAGAGCTGATGAACAAGAACGGCAAGAACGGCCCTGCACTCAGCGAGCAGAGAAGAATAATCAATCACTCAATCCAGCAAAGCAAGCGGGGGGAAAAATAAAAAAAAAAAAACACTCGACCGAAGGAGCTGGAGCAGGGTAATTAGTCAATTAGTCAATCCCCTCCAAGAGTGTGAGGACCATAACAACTCAGGGGCTGGCAGGGTGGAACAGGAATGGCACGACCCCCTGCAGGAGCCAAAGGAAAGTAGAGAAACAGCTCCCAAAGGGGCTGACACCTGGAAGGACATTGGCTGAAGCTATCAATAAGGGCAAGGAGGCTTACGGCTGTAATTAATGAAAGACACTGGGAAGGAGAGCGAGAGTTACTCAAACTGAAGGACTGAACTCATTCCCAGAATGAGAAGACAGAATAATTCATGGACCCAAACAAAAAAAAAAAAAAAAAAAAACAGCAGATGGGGGCTTTAGAGTGGATCACCCTGTTTAAGTACTGAGTTAGTTCATAGAAGAGCCACGTGGACTAGGATCAAGGCTGGATTAACCTCCTGGAAGACTGGGCTTGTGCCCAGAGGCACCATGACCTGAAGGGGCACCCAGAAACCCTGTGGAAGTGCAGCCCTGATGCTGAGCTTTACAGGGATTCAGGCAGATTTGCATATGCTTGATCTGAGCGCAGTAAATATGAAAGCTTATTGGACAAAAGGCTTGAAGCTTGGAATATTTGGTCTCTCCTGGGCTTACTGGGCGGCTAGGCTTTCATTCGATTATCTTGTCCCGCCCAGTGGACCTCGGCTGCAGAGAACTAAGAGATTTGATTATTGTCATGTAGTCAAGGGGTTAGACTTAATGACAGACTACCAATAATCACAATTTGTAACTGAATGAGAGTGTATTTGATGCAAATATAATAAATGAACATAAAAATAGCTATAGAAAGTGCCTTGCACTGAAAACAGCAAATATTTTGCGGTGAAAAGTTGGTGGCTTCTTAAAATTGCAGGAGGTGGGCAACGAAACTGAGCCGACCCCAAAGGAACTGGTAAATGAGGGTGGTTGCTATTGGCAACACTGATGGTGACTGACAGCCAGATGCATACAGAAACAAACACCAGTGTCTCAGGAGTTACACAAGCCCAGACTTGTGAACAGGCCTTTGGGAAAGAGGTGTGAAATGACCCAGAGATGTAGAACAGGAAAGACAAGACAACACGCAGTACTGTATATGACTTCAAAGACCAGTGAAAGCACTATATAAATCTGTATGTACGAAGAATCGACAGAATGTTCTCCAACTATCTGGCACTGCGTCCGCTGAGCTGAAAACAAACGTCCTGGCTAGACATTCCTCAATACAAATTCAGGGGGGAGAGCACATTTTTTGTCTACGCACTGACTTCATATTTCACACTGGCGGTTCTGTCATGCAGACATATTCCAGACTGTTTTGCAGAGTGAAGCAAATATATAGATGCACAAGCAAAAAGCTTAAATCACTGTCTCACCTCCAGAGTGGGGTGGGGGCCCACATAAGAGCACCACACCCTGGCCTTCACGGACCAACACAGAGCTTCTCCTGTGAGTCTTGAAGTTCTCCAGGACTGGGGGAAAATGCAAGCAAAAAAGAATGCAGCACCACATTAATTCAGAGCTAAATACCAGAACATTCCAATGAGTTTTCTACTACATGAGGTAAAATGTCAACAATATAACCCTGAATCATTTGATGTTTTAACCTCAATACTACCATTTCTCATTCCTGCTTCTCCATGCTTCAGCTCCAAAGCAAAACCTACAAGAGTTAAATCGAAGACCTGTGCGCAAGAAGTACCTAAGTCACAAAATAGTACTTTTGAGATTTTGGGGGTCAGTTTTTTCAAAACATGTTGCAGATCATGACAATGGACAATGGAAACGCACCAGTACACAAGACTTTCTTCACAGAAATCTTTGGTGTCAGATGAGGCTCTGGCCTTTGTGGCTTTTAATTCTGGTGTCAGCTCATTTTTTGCAAAATGTGACTTCAGTACTTCTTGTACACAGGTCTTCAGTTGTTTCAGAGTTAAATCAGAGGGTGCTCGAGTGAACATACCAGAGAGTCAATTCGAGCCCAAGAGCACCTAATTCAGATCAAAAATACACTGTGAGAGTTTATTTAATTTTGAATGTTTTATTACGTGGATATGAAGTGTCACCATGCATTCGTACATCAAGTACACAATCAGGGGGTACAAAGTTGCATTATTAGTAGCACAGTGATACTTATTTTCCACTTACATTTCTTTATTTAATAGCTGCAGTGCGAAATGTCCCACTAACATTCTAAACAGGGTGTGGTTCTTGCACTTAAATTATTTAAGATAGTTTGTTCACCTCTAGGTGCAATATTCTTTACAAAATATTGAAGTACAACAAATTTAGCCAGTGCCCGCCTACTTAAAAAATCTAAAAATGGATTCATCATGACCGCTGATGAACACGTATTTTTTTATGACTTAAGCATTTCTAAACATCACAAATGAATTGCTGTCGCCACATAGTCTCAAGCACCAGCTTTCAAGGATGTGGTTTTGAAATCCCTAAGTAAGATGCAATGTTGGATCATGCTGTACGCATTCATTTAATGATCCCTCGATCAATACCCATTCTAAGAGCACCCCCCCCTCGCTCTCCATCCTCAGGATGCCTTTGAATGGAGCAGGTTCATCATAAACTTATAATCTTATGTACAGATAACTCTATTAGGAAACAGAATATAATGACTAATCACATACGCCCATGGCAACAAATTGAAATTATGCTAATTACTGTCTGGTGTACTATTTTAAGAATATAGCGAATCTATTATTTAATTGTTTTTTTTTTTTTAGAATGTTTTTTAAGGTATTAGTGTGGAATTGATTTATATAAAAGCTGTGCATCATCTTACGTCTAAAATGTTCTGTTATTGGAATCAGAAATGATTTCTGACATATTGAAATGCACCAACCAAAGAAAGGAAAATGAAATATGTAGCTCAGACGGAACAACAATATGTTTGGTAATTACTAGCATCACTTTGAGGTCAATATCATCTTAAATAAGAAAACACTCTCAATTCTGTGATAAAGCACTGTCTGGTTGAAAATCGAAAATTATGCTTTTGATATTAACAGATGCAATGTGGCATGATTGTGATCGAGATGCTGTATTGGATCAAGCATACAATTGGTGAAAAAGCACCAATGGGCCTTTTTTCAGTCCAAAGCCCTTCCAATAAGCAGAAAGCATTTTTAAGTGAAAGTCACACACGAATGACTCTAATGGGTCTGGCAGTTATCAGACTGCCTTTGTGTTCTTTCATCACCATCACCTGCAAAGGAATTACAAAGCAATTCCAAAATGGTTCGGAAACCAAAATTACATTTTTATTGAAACTAATTCATGTTGGACCATTGATGGGAAACAATAACAAGAAGGTGCAGTTTCCCATTTTCCTCTGGCTACATTTCAGCAGAGCATTTCTGTAGGGGTAATTCTGAATATGCAATAGACTTCATAGATGAGCTTTCAAAAGAGTCTCAGAAGAGTGGAACTGGAATAAATACATTCCAATCAGGCCGTACTTTAAGCCCCTCTACCGCCAAAAAAAAACGTGTTTGAATCAAAAATAATGGCAGACCTTTGAGATGAAAAGAGAAGGGATTGCAAACAGATAAATTAGTCTTGAGTGGGAATACGCAGCCGTGTGTAACATTTTGAAAAATGAAAAGGAAAAACAAAATAACGGCAAAGTGGAGGGATGCTTCAATCTCTCATCTTTCTTGATATTACTTCAAAGAGAATTCCATTTCTTTTGTTTGCAATACTACAGTTGGGAATGATGGCTGTCGTAACGCTATCAAGTTTTTTTTTTTTAATTCTCTTTTCATATAAAGGTACAGTGCTCTTTTGTTCTGTCCAGATCAGTTAAAAAAAATAAAAAATAAAGAATAAAAAATTTAGATACAGCTAGATATCTAGAATGGACATGACAGAAAGGCACATCAGAAAAAAGTACATCAGATAAAGAAATAAAGAGTGTGTATGTGCCAATTTTTTTGTTTTAGCCCAGCACTATGACATCTGTTTCAATCAACTGACAATCAATTGAATGATCATATAATATTCAAGAAAGACTTTGATTCGTCAGTCATAATATAGGGCTATTGCAAAAGGTGATCTGGGCAATATTGTGGATCCCTGGCACCAGTTTTGAGATCATGCATTAACTGGGTTAATTAATCAGCATTAACCTGATGTTTGTCTGAGAGCCCTATGGTCGGGAGTTCGAAACCCAGGCACACCATTACCAGTTATGGCTAGAAGTCTGGAGAGGCAATTCTGACAGGAATAATAGGGGTTACATTGGTCAAAATGTGTTAGCCTCCTTGCTCTCTAGTGACACTCCTGGTTAGCCAGGCGAATTGAGCCGTAAGAGTAAATTGTATGCTGACCATGTAATCCTCAGAAAACATAGGCAGTGTGTGATTGGCGGTGCGACTACATTGCGTAAAAGTATTTAGGGCTAATCGTCATGCAGGTTGTAGGAATCACAGGCTACGGCACCTCCCTCCTGAGTCGATGGGAGCAGTTCGCTGCAGTGGACTATACAGTTCAACTGAGCTCATGGTGGGGGAAAAAAGAAATTCAATTTGTATCCAGATACGTTATCCAGATGATAAAATATGCATACTAATACAAGGTGTGCATAAGATAAGCTACACTTTATTGAACCCCGTGGGGTGATTTGTCCTCTACATTTAACCCATCCTATTGTTAGGAGCAGTGGGCAGCCACAGAGCAGCACCAGTTCCTTGGTCAGGGGCACTGGTAGAAGTAGAATGCAAGAATTTCCAGGTAGGGGAAACTGGAGTACCCAGAGGAAACCCATGCGAACATGGGGAGAATAAGCAAACTCCACACAGAAAGGCCCCAGGCCGGATTCAAACCCACAACCTTCTTGCTGTGAGGCGGCAGTGCTAACCACCATGCCGCCCCAGGCATGTGGGTTGGATGTGACCTGGTTTTGCAAAGAGATCTGATCGCATCCAGGTGTAAATGCATTCTGTACACTCGGAACACACAGGAGAAATAAAACTCAGTCATACAAGCGCTAATCATCGTCCTGTTAGCTGCAATCATATTTTTTTTTGTTTGTTTCAATTGGTAAAAGTTGCTGATCATACTTAATGTGTAGTTATATTTTACTTGTATAGCCACAAGTAAAATTTTGTCACTTGATTAGTCACAATTGTAATGGAAAACACCAAATGACGACCATTCTAATGACCCCTCTACTGAGATCCGATCACAATGTAGAAAAATCCAGGTAAAGGAGAACGCATGTTTAATACAAGGCAAAAATGCACGTCATAACATAAAAATCTGGGTATACAGATAATGCATGTAGATATGGAAATTGCATGTTAATGCAAAGTGCAAATGGGGCCCATACTTTCATATCACTTCAAGCAGTTTGGCTGGCATGAGGGTTTTCTACTCAGCAAATCAATGGCAAATTTGCAATACAGCCCCCTCTATTTCAAATAAAATGTCTGATTAGTTCTGCTTCAAGAGTAGATTTAAATGGAAAATTACCAGGCTCACTGATTTATGAAGAGCACACTGAGGTCACCTGACAAATGTCTTTGTGGCTATAGGACAAGTCTAATAAGGGGTTAACTTTAATTATTTCTTAAAACGGATCTTCTGCTAACTGTGGATCATACTTTTGCTTATAACAACAAAAAACTCTTTCTCCTATTTAAGCGAAAAATGTAATTCTATGACAGAGAACAGATTTATGAGCAAATACTCCTCTCAGGCAGTCCGTCAGGGTTAGCAGCGACCTCACCTTTCAGCGCAGGATTACTTTTGACCTGTCTCTGTGCCTTAAAAACAGTCTGATTAATCAAGCCCAATACAGTTTGTAGACCATAATCATTAACACTTTATACTGATAGAGGTATAACAATAGACTATAATGAGGTATTGCGAGGATGGCAAAAATCCAAGAAATTAATTATACAGAAAAAAAAAAAATCTGAAGTTCCTCTGAGCACCTTCCCATGTTGTAGCATTTTTTTCCCATCAGAGACCAACCATTTAAGTTGATTTGAAATGGTAATTCACATGAAGCATCACATAATTTGAATAAAATGAAGTATTAAAAATTTACATTTCAAGTGGAAAGCTAGCTAAGAATACAGACGTAGGATAAAACATTTCACATTTTCACATTCTATGAAACGGCTTAGCAACAGAAAGCCTAGCGAACAAACTGATGTAAATTGATGCAGTTTCATGAGCATGAAAAGTTCTGCAAATCTTTGAGAGACATATTTACAGTTGTACATTTTATCAGTGGCATGCGGTCACATGTTCAGAGGGGAATCAGTAGTCTTACCTTTTCCCGCTTGACTGACCTCTCGCTGTTCTCATTCAAGTTCGCCTGATTAACAATCAAACAATTTATCGACTGAATAACCAAGACCAATCCATTTTCCATAATAAGAAATGATAATGAAAAAATAAATGCCTATTGCCAACATTTATATAATTGATACAACATTGTAAACTTTTGCTGACTTCGCAGCAATTATTTTTGCCATCACCCAGCTGTGCATCGTGTCTAACAACGCCCTTTAGCTGTCACTACATTCAGACTGTAGGACGGATTCTCGTGGCTTATTGCTCAATGAGCCTCACAAACTAATTTATGCAAATCTGTGCTGTTTCATGAGCTACACGAGCGCAGAAATTATAAAGACATTGATATTTTTCGTAGTCATTGTTGTGCGGAAGAAAACGCTGTATAATTTTGTCAGTGGCGTGCACAGACATTTTGGGGGGCAGGTGCTCAGTGAGAAATAAGGGCACTTCAGTGTTTCCCACAGATGAGGAAGCAATGTGTGGTGGCAGACCACGGCGAGGTAAATGCTTTTTATTTTGTTTTGCTGCCTTATTTTGTTGAGTGGGGGGGTTGCTGCTCCTTATTGCGCACATTCTGTGTTTTTTTCCAGTACTTTTAATTTTTCAATTTTTTTTTTATGCGAATGCGATATATAGACACAGAGAATGCGATAGAGAAAATCGCTTTGATGCGAGAAAAAAAAAAAAACGAACTTTCAAAAGGGCACTTGCTTGGTCCAGAGGGCAAAGGGCAGGTGCTATAGCACCACCTAGAGTCTATCTGTGCCCGCTACTGAATTTCATAGTGCAATGTATAACTAGGCTTTCAAAAATAAATAAGACTCTCGTCGGTTCTACCAATTAGTCTGAGTAACTGTTGCTAATCGGGAGAGGTAAACTGCGAGAGATTTAAGTCATTAAGCAGTGAAAGGTGAGGTTATTGCTGGCCCTGTGTTTCTACTGACAGACCGCCACTGCATTTTATATCATGTGACTTGAAAGATCTTCAGACAGCCCAATGCCATATGCAAGAATACAATATAAAAATAAATGTACCAGTCATTAAACTCATCAGACTTAGTGACCCATTTGTTTGCTAATCACACAAACTAAAACAAAACAGTATGAAAGTAGCTCTACATTTAAATATGAGGAACCTACCCTGACTTACTATGGTGTAAAATAGTATTTGCTCGCTTCCAGATTTCTTATATTTTGATATATTTGTCACACTTAAATATTTCATAGTAAATTAATTTTAACATTAGACAATAATAACTAGAGTAAACAAAAAATGTAGTTTTTAAATGTTGATTTGATGTATTGAAGGAAAAAAGCAATCCAACCCTACAAAGCCCTCGGTGAAAAAGTAATTGCCCCCTTAGTTAATAAATCAACCAATTGAGTAAATTCAATAATGGTTGATAAATGGGTTCAATTTCACTAGACACATCCAGACATGATTACTACCAGCTGCTTAAAAAAAGAAAAAAAAATCACTTAAATATAAGCTGTGCATAGAGCGGTGTGATCGAAAGAATTCAAGAACAGATGGGAAATAAATTTGTTGACATCTATAAATCGGGAAAGTTACAAATCCATCTCTGAGGCTCTAGGACTTCAGCAAACCATGGTGCGTACCTTATTCTTATTTACATTATTTACAAATGGCAAAAACTTGGGACAGTGGTGAACTTTCCTAAGGGTAGCTGGCCCACCAAAATGCCTCAGAGAGCGCATCAATGACCCATCTATGAGTTAAAAAAAGAACCCAGAATAACATCAAAAGAACTGTAGGCCTAACTTGCCACAGCTAAGTTCAGTGTTCATGATTCCACAATAAGAAAAAAAAAGGGCAAAAATGGCATCAATAGGACCTCAATCCAATTGAAAATCTGCGGGCTCAGTTGAAGAGAGCAGTTGATAAACGCAAACCCGAGAATGTGAGGGATCTTGAGAGGTTCTGCTTGGAGGAATGGTCCAAAATCCCCGCACGTGTGTGTCTTAACTTTGTCAAAAATTACAGGAAAAGACTGCATGCTGTTATCCTTGCCAGAGGTGGTTGCACTAAATTATAAATTAAGAGTACCAATTATTATGAAACCCTGATTTTGTTGAAATTTATTTCATTTAAATTGATTGTTATGATTTTGGTTGTTTCCACTGCAACATCAATAAAGTATTTCACACATGTTGGTATATTCTGTTTCTCTATAATTATATTGTTTATATACGTATATATTTTTTGTATTGTTTGTGCATTGCCAGTCAGGGGTGCCAGTAATTTTGGAGCCCACTGTAACAGAACCTATGAGGACTATAGTTCTTTTGTACCCCTCTATTGCTCTCAGTCTGGGTCTTCCAGTCGAGTGGTCTGGAGTGCTCTGTTATTTTGATTGCAGAATCAATGACTTGCAAATGTCCTGAGCGTGTGGGCTCTCAGGTGAGCTTGATTCTCAGTGTAGTGGGTCCAATCCTGTGGCGGTGGGATGGCAACAAAGAGTTTTTGAGAGGCACCAAACCCACTTTCATCAAAACAGGAGAACAGAATATCAGATAAAAGCCTGAACGAAGCCAGTGCCGGGAGAACAAAGTGGACGAAAGCACTGGACATCTAAGGTGCTGAATTAATTAAAAACAAGGAGGTATTTTGGAATCATTTGGGTTTGGGTGGCACAGATAAAAGCAAACTGTACTTCATGGAGGCACACCGGGCTCTCCACTTGGACAATAGCACTAGCTCAATTGCATTTCCTTTTTGATGGCTTGTGTGTGAATAAAGACAAAAATTTATCTTGTAGAATGCTTCGGAAATAAAAACCAAGATCAACAAAAAAACAAATAAATGACGATGCATGTCAAAATAATGCTTTTCTCCTGGCAGTGAATAGCTGAATTGAGGCAATGAAAATGGAAGAAAAAGCAATAATGTTTTACATTGAATTATTTCCATTCTGTAAGTTTTTGCTTATAGGGTTATTTTGTAATGCAACGTTATTTTGATGCACAGGTTGAACAGAGAAGAATGTCAGACAGCACACACATACAAAACTGGTACTAGTCTAGAACCTGCCAGTTCTGCATTACTGACCTCGGTCATTTGTGATGTTGATTAATTTTTACATTATTTTACATGTAATAATATTCATAATTTAAAATGTTAATAACTTTTATAATAATTTAGATGTTTTGTTCTTCACTGTGGGGAAAAAAAAATTCCAAATCAATATAAAGAGGGTAATCATTCTTTTTTTGATTAGTGGCTTGTCAGATGTCTTCATGCATGATGTTTTAATGATAAACATAATTTTGGACTTAACTCTGCTGCAAACCGAGAGCTGACACACAGCACAGTCTATGCTGTGTAAACAAGTGTTGCCAACACAACATACCCGCCTGGTTTTTCGCTGTCCTTGACCGTGACCATGAACCAATGAGTTCCAAAATTTTATGAGGGGATGCTCGGACCTTTGCACACCTTGCCTAAAAATTGAGTATAATTTAATCAAACCGTTTTCACGCTACATCGCTGACAGACAAACAGACAAACAAAAGCCACCTAAAACAATACCCCTCTGGTGGAATTTGGGTAATAACACAGTGTTTACAGGTTGGTTACACATCAAGCACTGTGTTCATATGAGGAAATACCCACCATACCGGATCGATTTGAAGAGGACTGCTTTGTAATTATGCTCAAGATCAATTTAACAGCAATCAGTGTTTAGAACAAACTACATTGTTGCTGAATTTAGATGTCAGTTAATAGATGACACTGAATAGATTGTCGCCTCCCCATGCCAATGCGAATACAAATGAAATTTCACAGAGTCCCATAAAAACCCACTAATTCTAGTGAGAGTTGATTTAACGTGATATTGCAGCCATTAACATCCATTATGGTAAACATGATATTTCACTACTTACAGTGATCCAAGATCACCTCGGCACACCATCAACCCCGGAATATGAGCACTTAAAATGTCACTGCACATTATCATAACTCATATAAAGTGTCCGAATACAAAGACAAGTCATTCATTAGATCTGCCCACTAGACTTAATCATGATTATGTTCGTGGAGTTATATTACACTCTCAAGGATGACTTGGTGAAGGAATCCTCATTATTATCCATTCAGGAGGAAATTATAAAAAAAAAAAAAAAGTAAAATGTAGCCTATTGATATTTTTAGCCTGGCACACCAATGAGCCAAATCATTAAAACCACCCACAGATGCCGTGAATAATGTTTATTACCTAAACACAACAGCACATGTAAAATTCAGCAGACAGATCTTAGATGGTAAGTTATCAGTCAGTTCTTGTATTCAGCACTCGATGTGGGAAAGAATGGGAACTGAACGACTTTGACGAGGGCTAAATCGTTACGGTCTGACGAGTAGTTAAGAGCATCTCTGAAGTGGCGAGACTTCTGTGAGTACCCACTGACAGTAGTCCATGAACGTACAAACCATGAACTGGCGACAGAGTTTTGGGGCACCCAGGACTCACTTATGCATAAGTGCTATGACGGCTGTCTCGTCTGGTCCAAACCGACAGACGGGTGACTGTGGCTCAAATCACTGAGAATTTCAATAATATTTACTTGAGAAATGTGTTTCAACACACAATGCATCATAGCCTGCTAAGCATTGCACTTTTTAGCTTACAGACTAGTCAAAGTGCCTACTTTTACCCCGGTCCACCTTAGAAAGTGCCACCAATGGCCACCTGAGCTTTAGAACTGGACTTTGGAGCAGTTTAAAAAGGTCACCTGGTCCCGTGAGTCCCATTTTCTTTTACATCATGTGCTTTGGCTGCGTACGTGCGCACCATTTACCCAGAAGGAGATGGCATCAGGATTCACTGTGGTAAGAAGACAAACTGGTGTACTGTAGTTAGTGCGATGCTCTGAGAAATGTTCTGCTGGGAAACCCTGAGTTTGAGAATTAAAGTGACGTCAGTTTGATGGAGCTGTTTTTGCAGCAGAAGGGGGACCTTCACTATATCAGGCAGGTGGTTTTAATCTTGTAGCTGATTGGTGCGTATACACCAGGTGCACCGGAAATATTGGGGGGGCCAAGGGGCTTTTGGCTCCGTACTCTACACCCCTGTCTTTTTCAACTCGCTAATCACTGTAACCCTGCAAATTTATTGCAACACTCACAGTCAAAAAAAAAAAAAAAAAAAATACAGTAAATAAATAAATACTCTAAAACACTGAGGCATTGGATAAAATAAAGCTGGAAAACATAAACAGAAAACATAACACAAGAAGAATCTTTGCATTTTATTCCAATCAAATAAGACATGCACACAGTGTACAATGCGACCAATAAAAATATTTCAATACTGGCTTTGACATTATTTATCTGTTTGAGTTGGTAACCTAGTTAGCTGAAGTAACCTAGATATTAATATTTGCGATAGACTGCATGCTTCTGCAAACACATCAAAAGATTAAGAGCACAAGAAAGTAAAATACAGTCAAAAAAAAAAAAATCTTAATTTCAACATAAATAATGTTACAACCCTGACGTCAGTAACTCCATACAGGAGCCTGGCCAATCAAACCCTGGAACCACCACAGCCAGTGGAACGCAAGAACAAGCTGGTCTGTGCCCAGTGAGACTGTCAGCATTGAAGTGATCTAGCTACTTGAGAAAGTTAAATCTTAAACCCAGTAATAAAATGACTTGAATTTGAGCTTTGTGTTACGCTACATGAGTATATTCTGCTCATTAAGCTCGTCCTCCTTTCTCGTCATCAGTCTGACCAGGTTTCAAAATTGGCCAATCTTAAAGTTAAGAGCATGATGGGTCATGGGTTAGGGGGTCAAAATATATTTGGCCCCTGCACTTCTGAAATAATGCAGGTGGCCCTGATATATACAATGTACACATGGGTAACAAAGTATGGGAATAATGTGTGGACACACAATCCCAATGCAGACGTTTCTGTCCATTTTTTTGGCATGGGCTGGGTCCACTCGATCCCCTTAAAGGCAGAAGGGTCACTGGGAATCAATGCAGTTGTTCTGGGAATTACCTTTATATCCTATGATGAAGCATTCCAACCATGATGGGAGCTGTCTCTTCAAGAATTACAATGGCCGAAGCCCCATAAGGCGCAAGGGGTCACTGAATGTTTTTATGAGAACAAAATGATCCTTATCATACGCCACCGAATCTCAAACCAGCTGAACTCACATGGGAAATTTTGGGACAATGCATTAGACAGTGCTCTCTTTCACCATCATCAAAACACAAAATGAGGGAACATCTCTCGGAAGACGGGGATGTATCACCCCAGCACAGTTCCACTCTTGTACACTCTACGTCAAGGTATTTTGAGGCTGATCTGACAGCTTTGCAGGCCCACCACCTTTATGTACATTTTTTTCCATATTTTTCACCCATCTGTACATACACTCACCGAGCACTTTATTGGGAACACAATTAAATCTGGTTATTTATGCCATCGTTATGTGGCAACAGTGCATAAAATCAAGCAGATGCAGCTCCAGAGATTCAGTCAAACATCAGAATGGGGGTCAAAAAGTTCTCTCAGCACCAGAAGGGCAGGTTTTTCGGAAACTCACCTCAGATTTTCAATTTTCAAGCACATGCCTTCACTGAGAACAGAGCAGGAATAAAAAAAATGAATAAATTAGAAAGTGGCAGTTCTGTGGAAGGAAACGCCTTGTTGAAGAGGGACGTCAGAGGAGAATGGCCAGACTGATTCCAGGGAACAGAGAGGCAACCCAGATAACTGCTCCTTACAACTGTGGTGAGCAGAAAAGTCCACTTTTTTTCTTTTCTTTTTTTTTTACAGCGAGACAAAAGCCCAAAACATAAATGTAAAACTCTGAAGGGGCTTTCGGAAAACAAATTATAAAACATTGAGTGGTCAGCGCAATCACCTAATTAAAATCCTTTAGAGCTGTCGTGGGATGACCGACATCATCAAGTTTGTGAAGTATGCCCATCTTCAAAGACACCTATGGGAGATATTGCAGTCCATGTGGAAATCCATTGAGAGTGACGCTTTAGTAAAATTCATATCCCGAATGCCTAAAATTTGCAAAGCAGTGATAAAATCTCATGAGGGATACTTTGATGTGAAATCACTAAAATGTATAACTGTGGTACTCATCATTTAAAAACTTTTTTGCCCACAAATAGTTTAAACACTAAATACAACATCTGAAAATTCATTTTGACATTTCATATAATTGTATTATTATATAATTTTTAATGATTCAAATCATAACCAGCAGCAGGGTATATTCCAAAATCCATAGCAGTTTCTCCATAAGCAAAAGTCATAGTTTGGCCAAGTGGTGGAGCTACAGAGAGGGGAATAGCATCCAAAAAAATCAACAGGGGAACTACTCTTGGCTCCAGGAATGTTTATAGCAAATTTTACCCCATCCTCACAAGAACTGTCCCACTTTGAATAAGTAAAGTTTAGCCTAAAGTGGTTCTACAGGAACATCAACAGTTTCACCAAAACAATAGGACTTACTCTTTTATGAACAAAGAAATTCACAGCAAAGTTGATCCGATTCACATTAAAACAGTTGGACTTGGATTTGATTTGGAAATGTGGTGGTGCTACGCTAAAACTGCAACTCACTCCTATTTGGACATACAAACTAGTCGTTATAAAGCCTCCATCTGGTGCAAAATGTGGCCAGACACACAGTAACCAGAACAAGACATTTTTAAAATATTTCCCCAGTGTTGGCCTTACTACACTGGCAACCATTAAAATACAGATTTGATTTCAAATGACTGCTATTAGCGTAGAACATACGTAACAGCCTAGCACCATCATATCTCAAAGACCTAATTGCTCCTTATTGTCCCCATAGATTTCTTTGCTCACAAAGTGCAGGCTTTTATGTCACTCCGAGAGTAAATAAAATAGCACTAGGGGAAGAGCTTTTTGTTATCAAGCACCTCTCCCATGGTACAATCTCCCACTTGATGTACGGGAAGCAGATACCCTCTCTTTCTTCGAGAGCCCTTAGCCTAGCCTATAGCTAGGTGTGGAGTGTCGTGGTCTGGTACCCATTATAGAGTCTTTGGAGCACTGAACTGTCTCTGTTCTTGCTCTTCCACAATTTGTGTTGTGGTTGGCTGGTGGCTTTTCAGCCTGCCCTCTTAATATTCTTGGCTCACTATATTCCATTCCTTAGCAATGCTGCCATAGTTTAGTCTGCCAGAGTGTCTTCCTCATGACCCTCCGAGCCACCACTTGTGTCAATATTTCTGATCCCAACACTGCATGGCTTCCCACTGACTCTGTTCTCCCTCTCCATACCCCACTCTTCCCTTCTCTGTCAGAGCACCATGACCATGAGGCTGCTACGCTATGCGGTCTAATGCGGTGGGGCATCACGCTCAGAATGACCGCAACACCACTGAGACGCCATGAAGAACCCTGGACTGCCCTAATCCTGCCTACCCCCGGACTTCCTGT
This sequence comes from Gymnothorax javanicus, assembly GCA_029692085.1. Classification (NCBI taxonomy): domain Eukaryota; kingdom Metazoa; phylum Chordata; class Actinopteri; order Anguilliformes; family Muraenidae; genus Gymnothorax; species Gymnothorax javanicus. The sequence goes on from CM056202.1 coordinate 38,294,112, forward strand.
CCCAGTCAGCCACATCTGAACTTTAACAAATCCTGGACGGTTAATGCTCCGAGCTCCATTTGACCCTAGAGTTCATCTGAACCACTGTTGCTCCCAAACCCTTTTGCCCAATTCAAACCCAAAACCTTGCCCTAGCCTGCACTGCTCATGATTTTATATTTAAGCCATCTACACTAATCACATATCACGTGACAAAAAAAATATCTGTCAATAAATAAATGTCTTAAATATCTTATTGGGCCCATAAATTGAATAGTATTTTTTTTTTGCATGGTTGCAGATCTTTTGCAAAGTAATCAAGAACTGCTGGTCTGCCAGGCATTTTCTACCGCTGACTTCAGTTTCTGCTTGGTATTGCAGCATTTTACCTTCAGTTTTGGCTTCAGCTGGTGAGATGCCTGTCCCGTTTGATTCAGGTCAGGTTTTTGACTTGGCCATTGCAGAACATTCCACTTCACCTTTGCCTCTGTAGTTGCTCACTCAGTAACCTTAAGAAAAGTGTCCATCTGCACGGTGATGTTCCCGCCAATGAATTTTGAAATATTTGTCTGAAGCTGCTGAGATAATTTTCGCCCTGTACAAAACATAATTCAGCCTGCTGCATTTATTTGCAGGCACAGTATCACTAAATACAAAGGAACCTGTTCTATTGGCAGCATGCCTACACATGAACACATTTCACTGATGAGATCGCATGCCAAGAATCATAAGCATTGCTTTCCCGCCGTACTCTTCGATTCCCATCATTTTGGTACAAGTTGATCTTTGTTACATATGTCCAAATGATGTTCCTTCAGAACTAAATAGCATTTGTTAGAATATTTTTAAAGGGGACCTATTTTGCTGATCCTTCTTTTAATACATATTAGTAATGTTATAATGTTAGTTGTCCATACTCAACCTCTGAAAAGTTTCTAAACATAAGATACCGAGGTTTTGCCATAATCAAAGAACGTGATTTTGTGAACATGATTTCCTATCTGAACAGCTCCTCCCGAGATCTTCGCGAGATCTGGGCAAAACCTGACGTCAGGTTGTGCCGTCCAATTAGTACAGACCTAGCCAGAGCCAATCACGGCGCTGGACCTGCCCACACCGGAAACTATTCCAGCAGGCACTAACAAAGGCAGATCATACTACGCCTTAGTAGCGTCTACACTTTCGGAAATACAAAAAAAGAACCGCAGATCATTTGAGGTGCAGTTTTTTCAGTATCTCTCCCAAAGCTGCTTGTCTGTTTACCTTTGGACGCGAAGAAAAGCACCTATTTCTCTTCCAAAAGACGATGCCACCAGAAATCAGTGGGTAGCTTTTTTTGTTTGGTGGCAGCAAAGAGCCATGGCCAAAGGGAACGTTAGCTGTTTGTGCTCAGCATTTCACCAAAGACAGCTTTGTCAATAAAGGATCATTCGACACAGGATAAGCGTTTCAGCTGCTTCTCAAACCTGAAGCAGTTGCATCGATCAAGCGCTCGGAGCCACAAGCTGTAAGTAACGATATAACAGCGAATAATGTAAGTGTTATGTAAGTGAAGCTAACGTGTTACGGGTGGCTAGCAGGACTGCTAGCGATAGTTAGCACTAACAACTGGCCTCAAATGCAGGCTTTGTAAAGTATCTGAAGATAAAGCATGTACTGGTTGCGACTGTCCGTGACTCAGACACAAAAGCTGTAAGTTGCTTTTACTGCATAAGCCAACTTGACGTGAAAGCCAGTTGATTGTGGCTGTAGCACAGCGGCTAACGTAGCCAAGTTACTGTTGCTAATGTTTGTGTCCTAAATATGCAAGAGTAATATCAGGGGAAATTCTACAGAAGGTGTGTGAACATAAACCTCATTTGAAGCTAAATTTTAATACTTGTTTGTAATTTGGATGCTTGGTACAACTGTCCACGGTAACGGAACTTGCTGTCTGTAAAACCTGTATTGCAAGGGTTTGTCTCTGTGGTTTTTATGACCACTCAGTTACCAGCTAATGCATGTTAGTTTGCGTGCCGCTGTGCTAATTAAAAATGCTCCTGGTTAACTTATATGCAGTAATTCTGATCGGTATGCTTGTGTTACTTCGGTAAGCATCAATGTGGCAGTTTCATCATAACGTTGCCCGATTGTAGCCACTACAATTGAAGCTAACCGGAGAGGTGCTAAATGTGTCTGCAAAGTTGGGCTGAAAGTTGGGTTAGCTCTCTGATTCTACTGTGAAAGCAATCGCGAAACGCAGAAGATCTAACCTGTCTGGTATAACAAACGATTTCTCTGCACTACAGTGACATAATTTCATCCCCCTTTAGAAATTTTGTGGCTAATAAAAAGCCGAAAAAGGCGGAGATTAAATAGGAAATTCTTTCCTGTAGAGGTGATCATTCGCTAGCTCTACATAAGCAACTTGTCCACGCTAACGGAACTTACGGTCTGTTAAACCTGTATTATGTTCATAACATAACCAAGCTCTCTCTAGCTGTCGCATACTATCAATAAAGCTGCTTTCACATCGGATGCGAAATGAATTTTTCGCACGACAGATTACATTCAAAGTCAATGCAAAGACGCGAATACACTCGTCATTGGCACGTCAAGCTGCTTTCACACCGGACGCGAAACGAATTTTTTGCGCGACACATTAGCTACATTCAAAGTCAATGCAAAGACGTGAATACACGCGTTATGGGCGCATTAAGCAGCTTTCACACCGGACGCGAAACTAATTTTTCGCGCGACAGAGTTCATTCAAAGTCAATGCAAAGACAATGCATTGACTTTGATTGTAATCTGTCGCGCGAAAGATTCGTTTCGCGTTTGGTGTGAAAGCGGCTTATCGCGCCCATTTCCCGCGAGCAAACGTTGGTCATTCCGACGCAATAAGTAAACCATTACCATGGGCAATTTCCGAAAAGGCCGTTTAGCCTGGAGCTTTCGCCCCTTCGTCATATACCAGCGCAGAAGCTGTTCGTTACTCCACGCTAACGACACACCGCAGCTATGCACACGAACCAGCAGGTCCTCATAATACACACCGAAGCAGCCCATAAGCTGTTGGTCCACTTTTTGCTGCTCCTCACTGTCCATGTTTCCCTCTAAACTCAGACCCACCAGATTTCTACGGTCTCCGGTCTACACTTGGGTATGTCAACCCGTTCTACAAATGTGTCCGTATGGGGTGGATTCTAGCTTTCCCTCAATCCTAGCTATAGAGTAGAAACACCGGCGTACTCACCATAGTAGCCGTAGGTAGACAGCAAATTCGAGCTTGAGCTGCCAGACTTTCGCACTGCGTCCTCCACTTTCGCCGTTGCGTTGATTAGAACAAGTTCATTTCATTAGACCTATACACATGTACTGCGTTTGATTGCGGAATTTGCCCGTCGATTCCTTCTCAGATGGCAGACGCGTCTCAGTTTCACTCTGGGGAGGCAGACCTGGAAAACTGCGTTCTGCTGCCTCGTCCCGCCTTGATCCGCCCCCACAGAGCTGGCTAGTCAGAAGAAATAGGGCACACGGGGAGTGGGGGCCATAGCAGAAGAGCCACCCCAACAAGGCGTTTCAGGCAGAGACTACAATGGACTACAAATGGAGTTTTTTGAGGATGGCAGTATGAGCTCAATAAGGACCCTGTTTTGGACTTTGAACGATCAGGAGTACTCTAGGGGAGTCTAAGATCAAAATATAACCTTCGAAATATCGCAAAATAGGTCCCCTTTAATAAATTCCCCCATTTTGAGACTTACCCATGGTTAACATTTTACGGTTGGCCCTCTGTATGTACTGTACTTCAGTGCAGCCCTTCCTTGATTGTTGACATGGTTACAAGTTTGTCTACATTGTGGAGAGTGTTCTTGATCTGGCTGTTCTAAAGGGCTTTTTCTTTCCCAGGGAAATACTTCTTCGGTGGTGCTTCATCCTCCACAGTTGTTACCAGTCATCTTCTGGGCCTTTTGGTGTTTCTGTTTATTCTTTCTTTTCAATAATGTACCAAATTGGCTAAATTAGCCATATCAAATGTATTTGCTATTTCTCTAATTGTTTTGGGTTGATTTTCTGACAGCTGTTTGGACTTCATATTGAGTGTTAACAGCAAGAGATTCTAAATGCAATTGCTAGACCTTTTATCTGCTTACTTAAAAATTGAATAATGAGGAAATAACATAGATCTGGCTTGCACATCCAAGAGGTGCCAATCCATTATCTAATTATCTTGAGTTCCTGAAAAAGGTGGGACCACACATAAAAAGTCACAAGTGCTATAATTCTTACACTGTTTACCCGATTAGGAAGAAAAATCCTCATATTAAAGCTGAATTCCACACTTTGAGTTCTTTTGTATTACTTGATTTCATTTCCAATACGCTGCAGTAGACTGATAAAAAAAAATCTCTCAGTTAATGTCCAAATCTTTATGGTCTCCCTTTTGGCATCAAAACAACTCCATCAAAATGATGTCCTCTTGAATTCCTAGGCCCAGGGTTTCCCAGCAGAACATTCCCAGAGCATCGCACTCCCTCAACCAGCTTGTCCTCTTCCCACAGTGCATCCTGATGCCATCTCTTCCCATGTGAATGGTGCACACGTACGCAGCCGAAAGAAATGATGTAAATGAAAATGGATCTCTTGGGATGACACTACCTTGAACCTTCTTCAGTTGCTCCAAAGTCAAGTTCTGATGCTCACATGCCCAATGCTGGAGCTTTCGGCAATGGACCGAGTGTAGGAATGGGCACTATGAGAAGTCTGCAGCTATAAAGCACTACGTGCCGCAGGGTGCAATGCACTATGTTGAGAAATATTCCTCAAATATCATTAAAATTCTCCACTACTTACGCCATGACAGCCATTCAGTTGATTCAGACGAGATGGGATAGCCTTTGCTGCCCTTGTGCATCAATGAGCCTTGAGTACCCAACACCCTGTCACCAGTATTTGGTTTTTCCCTCCTTGCAATAATGTTGGTAGGTGCTCATGACTGCTGACTGGGAGCACCCCAGAAGCCTTGCCCAGAAGCCTGGCTGCTTCGGAGATGCTCTGACCCACTCCTCGGGCCCTAAGGATATGGCCCTTGTCAAAGTTGCCAAGGTTCAATTTTCCCCACATCCTACACATCGACTACCAGAACCAGCTGCACGCTTACTGTATGCAGACCGTGATATGTGCAGATGTGACAAGATAATCAGCGTAATTGACTTTGTCTATGAATGCTTTGAATGCTTTGGCTACACGATTTAAATCCACCAACAAGAGAGTAAGTAAAATATGGTTTACATTACATATAGTGCTTTTACAATTACAGGTTGACAGTTTGATTTAAGGAGCCATATGTATTTTATTTATTTATTTATTTTTACTTTGGAAACAGCTATATCCTTGACATGCCTTTGGTTTTATCAGCACTATAAGTGGATGTTCAGTGTACCTGGCAATGATGCAGGCTGTTACATAAGCGTTTTTCTTAGGTTGATTTTTCTTAGGTATAAGGCTGCTGCAGATGAAATTTTAACAAGTCTGTTACTATTAATGATTGACAGTTCAAGTACATAAGATGAAATATAGTGCATAACTGGCGAATATATTACACTGAAGTGCAGCCAAAGGAGCAGTTTTAAGATTTTGCGATTCAATAAATGAGAGTTCGGAGGACAGCCACTGAACCTGAAAGGTGACTTTTTAATATCCATACAAGATGAATCAGCAGGAATCTTCGTCATATCAACTCAAATGCCATTCAAAATAGAATTCTCATAATGCCTAGCTATATATAACCATGAGTATACAGTGAGCACCATAATTCACTGGACAGTGACACATTTTTTTGTTATTTTGATTCCGCACACTAAGTCCATCACTGGATCTGAATACAACTGGACATACATTTCACATGCTGAGGAAAAGACTGAAGGCAAAAAAGTCCCTTAAATAAGCAGGAACTGAAGACTGTAGCAGTGCAGCCCTGCAAGAGCATCGCCAGAGAAGATAACCAGTGTCTGGTGATGTTTTTATTTCACAGACTTCAAACAAATTATAAAAATTATGACTTTATTGAGCATAATGGTATGCTTTCCAAATTTTTCTTTTATAATGTACTCAAAAATAGTGATGGGGGGTCCAAGTGTACAAAACCAAAATAAAAAATAAAAAAATGTCACTGTCCAATGAATTATGATGCTCATTGCATGTGATTTTTGTACCGACATGGGTAACACGGTGAGTCGTTTTCTTGCTTGCAATGCATTCAATTGATTTTCATAATATTAATTTAACTGTAAGTGAGTGAATAAGCAAAATAAAATAGCATGCAATAGAAACACACTTGATCAGATGACATGTTGTGGTTTAGTATCTGCTCTGTTTGAGTAGAGGTAAATGTGGGTGCACTCAAAATTTGCCATTAGGCTGCACTAAACTGCTCTGTGCATAGGGATCCAATGCTATTTGGAAATGTCTTGGATTGTGCAAAGCCTGGATGACTTGTTTTAAAAATCAGGAGACGGTTTCTTGGCTCTTGTTTTTCAACAGTCTGAAGCAGATCCCTGGAGATGTGGCGGAGGCTTGGGGCAAAAACTACTGTTTGTTTTATTTCCGATTCTCTCTGCATACTAAAGATATACAGTATAATAAGCAGCTCCTAAACTTGAGGTTGATATTGCTTCTTGTTTGGGAAATCCTGACTGAGTCTTTTACTTCACCTTAATTCTCTCTCTGTTTTATAAACTATTACTTCTTTTTTTTTTTTTTTGACAGCAGGGCAAAGATAATTACGACACACCACACCCTTGCAATCTGACTGAAAGTAATAAATTTGAAAAATAAATAATCTGGAAATAATAATAATAATAATAATAATAATAATTATAATAATTATAATAATCTAGATTTAAGACAATAACTCCTATTTCCCTCATATGAATGCTGATCATGGAATTAGAACAAAAAACTTCCATACAAGCAAAATGATTGGTACAACCAGACCCCCTATTCAGACTTCTCGTGAATACTTGAGAGTAATATTAACAGAAAAATGCACTGAAATGGATAAAATTTACTGAGCACCATGGAAAGAAACTGCAAATAACCTAATTTCAGCTCATCAAAAGAGTAACCAAGACGTAATATAGTGGATGAAAAAATCCATCATATAAGCATTAATGTCCCTCACCATGAAATACCTAGCAGTTATTTGCACGTAATTAGGCATGGATAAACACTATAAACCAGTGGTCTTCCTGGGAGCTATAAAAACAGCTGAAAAAAACTATGTTCCTCTTTTTTTTACTAGGGATTAGACTGCTGTACAACCATAACTCCTCAGTCTTTCAAGTTTAAATATCCCACCAGTTAAAAAAGCTGCCATCTGGCCACACAAACTGCAACAGCAGCAATTCTTTCAGTTTCAAAGAACAGAAGGCAGTAACAGTACTGCACAAAAGCTACAAAAACCCACATATGGAGGGGTGGTTTAATGGGTTTATGAGTAATAAAAGAGTGAGTGTGTATGAGAGAGGGTGAGGAAGAGAATAAACACAATTACACTGAGTGCGAACAGGTTAAAACTGACGGCGTAAACAGGACAGCTACAAGAGTTACACTGCAGAAAATCAAAATCATACCCTATGGGACACAAAACCGTGAAATAGTCACAGGTCCATTGTGAACTTGATACAAGCACGTAGCACATCAGCATTGAAAATGAAGTTAATGTCATACTATATGGCTGTATGTATTACTAAAAACAAACACCAAGACTACAAAGGTGTTGCTGTATTATTTGCAAGGTAAATTTTCTTTTAAATATTGTTTTTACTCTCCATCACTGATATGCCGGTAAATGTTCATAAATGAGATATACACAGCCACACTTCTTACCTGGGAGGACAATGACAATGAGAAATGCTTTCAACTCGTATTGCCCAATAAACCCTCTGGATGATTGTGTGTGCTGTGCATAGACAAAATTACCTCGTCGAGACATGTGCCAATATTACTTAGTCTTCCAAGTGACAAACTACTTTAATAAGGCTTTAAGAGATATTCTGTTGGGGGGGACCTTCAATATGCAATTGATTGCAATAAAAACTTCACCGCACAGGGTGGGTATGGAGATCAAAGGATATCAAATGTACTATTTAGTTCACAAAATGATATTATAGGATATTCGGTGAAGGTTGGTAGCACAAACAGTTTTCTTCATTCTAATGGCTCAGTCCTTTATTAGAAAGAGGGCAAAACATATTTTGTACACTAAAATTTTGCCTATCCATCAAATAGTATGGAAACAGATTAACTGGGAACTAGAGATTCACTCCATTGTCTGAGCAAGTTTGGAAAACATGGACATTGTTTTAATTTAGGAAAAAAAACATCATCGTCAGATGTCATGTCATTCCTTAATAACTGATTTCATAAAACATTGAATACATAAAATACTGCCAATATTACATTAATATTTTAATAGCTGCTAAAAAATACTCCATCCATCCATTACCTAAACCGCTTCTTTCCCATGGGGGGGTCTGGAGCCTATCGCAGCTGACTATGGGCAAAATGCTGAGACACAATTTTGACAGCTTGCCAATTCATCGCAAGGCACACGCACCATTCACTCACTCACTCATACCAACTGACTATTTACAGTCCCCAATTAACATGGCATGCGTGCTCTTAGACTGTGGGAACAAACTGGAGTACCCAAAGAAAACCTACACGAACAATAGGAGAACATGCAAACACCACACAGAAAGGCCGCAGGCTGGATTCAAACCCACAGCTTTCTTGTTGTGAGGCACTGTGCCGCCTTGCTGCACCAGCAGCAAATACTGAAAATAATAATTATTTAAAAAAATGGCATGTTTGAGGAATAAGCCATGAAATTGAATTGAATAACAGGACATCAACAGTAGCCAGATGGCATGGGAAAAAAAACTGTGCCAGACACACTTTCACACCGTCCAGCTGTTGAGAGGAGTAATAGATTGGTCGTCTGTCCCACTTTACAAGCAGAGCGCTAATATACCCAATAAGGAATCCTCACCTGGCTCACTAAAAAAAAATAAGACCAAAGCTGTTCACAGCTGCACATCTATGTTTAGATCTAGTGATTCTGCTGGCTATGGAAGGTACTTCACTTCTCCACTTATTCAGAAATCTGAAGGTCAAACTGAGAAGTGAATTAATCCTAAACACATTTGCGAACACACTTAATAAATTAAATTCTTCGCTTAAATATGCACCACTTGGAAAAGGTGGCATTGATCAATAGCTATAAATAAAGAGCATTTATGGTGAAATAACATATTTCGCATCCATTCAACCTTCAGATATTGTGAATATGTTATTGATTTTGCTAAAATGGCTTGTATGTCTTCCTGAAGAGAGAGAGGGTTATACAATACCAGCTTTATTGTAACATTAACCTCCTACAGAAGGAAACAATACAGCCATTTTCTACAGCCACCAAATATTTCCTTTCACTGCTAAAAGTCTGATGAATAACCAAAGAGAAATGCGGCCAATGGGATGGACGTACATGAATCATAGTGCATTAATACTTGGGAGTCTTGGAACTATTCTATTAAGCATCTATTGACTGAGTGTAACAGCTCTTTACAAATACAGTTTGGGTACATTTCATTCAACCTCATAAAAATACACATTCTGAGGATGCGAAAAAAGTTTCAGGGAATCGTCTACTGAGTGGCATTAGTTTTTTTAGGTGAAATGCTATGTTGCAACTGTTCTTTTGGGCAGAGGTGGCAACAGAAGAGAAAACAGGAGAGGTGTAGAACATCCCTTTAAATTCATAATTGTTGACCTGTTTTCAAACATTTTCCCGACTGCAGATAATATTTCTGCATTCACTGCTCTGTATTCCATTTGATTGCACTGGGCTTAGCTATCCCCCTGTGCTGTCCTGTTATGATCTGGGCTTGGCACTGCTCAGTTTTCCAAACTATTTTAGTTAATGAATGAGACATGGCTCTCCCAACAGTCATTGGCGGCAAGTACATACTTTACTAAGTAGGCCTTAAACAAGGCATCTCAGTTAATCAGAGAGTCTATCACTTAAATCACTGTAACGCTCCCAGTAGCCAAAAGACTTTCTAATTTAGGCTTTTCAATTTTAAAAAAATAGCCACATTGAATTGTCATGCAGAGTCCACTGGTTCACCCATAAAATAAGCAACCAAAAACAATGTTCTTTTGAATACTGGCCACAGTAACTTTCTTGCTTTTTTCCAATGTTGAGAAAATAAACTCAAGTACTGTCTCTTAGCAGAGAATAAAATGATCCCTTTGCCTGCTTCTGAAAATGCCGCATAAGTCTTCAGTTCATACATCAAATTAGAGGATACACATTCCAATAATATCAGATGCCCTTTAAATTATTCTCTTGATCCTGTGTCATTCAATCATCTTCTGAAGTTAATTAAGCTATACCAAGAGTAATAAAAAAGATTGATAGCGTACAGCCACTGGGGCGTGCCCAAGCCACGTGACAATCGGCGGAAAGCTGGTAAGGTCAGAGACCAACAATTGATGGAACTGTCAATGTATCCTCAGACAAGCATGATGGTTTCTCAGTGGAACCAAATCATTTCTGCCCCGCCAGAGTGCAATCTCCAGTGTCCAGGACATAACAAATAGGTGCAAAGAGAAAGGAGTGCCAATCAGAAATCAATCTGAAGGAGGCTCATCGCTCATTCGCTGTCTGTGGCATCAGACCAGTCATCTATCCAGTCCAGGGCAAGACACTTCCCATTTCCCAGCTTCATGCAGTGGACAGAGGAAGATTATGAATTATGTCCGATTAAAAAAAAAAAAAAAAAAACTGGAAAAGGCTCTCGTGGACTGCCAGTTTTGACAATTGTAGACTAATACCTCATAATCCAACCATCTGTATTAGTGGCGTGTTGTGGATGATACTGAGGATGACAAACACTGTGTATAAAGGAAGGCTTCAGCTGGGAGAGGCAAATCCACAACATGGAAAGGGTTGGATTATCAGGGCACTGAGGTTCATGCAATTAGATAACATTGTCCAATTACCATATTCATACTGAGTTTTTCCTTTTCCTGACTACCAGCATGTACATTTAATTACGTGCCAAAAAAAATGGAAGAGTTCAGGACTTACATGCAAAGGTTAGACTGGCTTCTCGGCTGACAATCGTCCCAAACGAATTCGAAGCCAGGCATTGGTACGTTCCAGCATCTTCATCTTTATTCAGACGGCTGATTCGCAGGTTTCCGCCAGCTAGACTGTAGCGGGCCCCTGGTTTGGGGACAATCACTGTGCCATTCAACTTCCACCTGTTAAACAAAGCAGCAAAGCCACAGAATGCATATATGCCAAGCAAACAAATTTGTTTAAAAGCAATGTTTCGACTGCGTTGAGGCCACAGGTTGGTGGCGGACTGAAGTCTAGTAGTCATGGAAACCATACAACCTGGTCATGGCGAGTGCAGAGGGCACTCAATTATTTAAAAACAAAAGTAAAGAAACAGGTCTATCTAATCGGCCGGGCGCCTGCACTTTAACCCAGCCGAATATATCGACTTACCCTCCCGATCTTTGTTAAATCTGTCATATCACATAAACTGCATGAGCTCTTCATAAAACTTCAGTACATTGCGTATGAACACATTGCTGATGAATGGGCCTCTGCGTCTTCACCTCGGCTAACTGCAAGTAACTGAAATTCCAAAGTGGTAACACACACACACACACACACACACACACACACACACACACACACACACACACACACACACACACACACAACAAACATACACAAACACACACACATGCATACAGGCACACACACACACACACACACACACACACACACACACACACACACACACACACACACACACACACACACACACACACACACAACAAAACACACACACACACACATGCATGCATACAGGCACTCAGACACAGACACACACACACACACACACACACACACACACACACACACACACAACACACACACACACACACACACACACACACATGCACACAGGCACTCAGACACACACACACACACACACACACACACACACACACACACACACACACACACACACACACACAAGAACAAAAGCGCACAAAACGCATGCATGCATACAGGCACTCACAGACACACACACACACACACACACACACACACACACACACACACACACACACACACACACACACACACACACATACACACATACACACACACACAACACACACAAGAACAAAAGCGCACAAATACGCATGCATGCATACAGGCACTCAGACACACACACACACACACACACACACACACACACACACACAAGAACAAAAGCGCACAAATACGCATGCATGCATACAGGCACTCAGACACAGACACACACACACACACACACACACACACACACACACACACATGCATGCCTGCGCGCGCACACATGCACACACGCAAAAGTGCGCGCATACACGCGCAAGTGCACACACACACTCGCGCGCAAATACACACACGTATGCACGCACAAACACAGAGTAAACACATAGTTACTTTGAAGTCTGTTAAATTAGTCATGCAGCTATTTGCATGCGGTACCCTCAAATGTCAGCACCCACTCAAGTCAAATGAGAATATGAACACAGATACAGCAGAAAACCTACAGCAGAATGTACACATTCCTAGCAAAATGACTAAAACTCAAATATGGATGTTTTGAAAACATATTAATGAAACTAAACCGCAAAAATAAACCAAATAACCAGGCAGAGCTGCAAATGAGCTAAACTGTAGCCTTCTTACAGTGAACATTAAACATGCCAGTAAAGTCAAGTGCAGCCCTTCTCAAACCCATACATGCCCTCTCTCCTCTGCCAGCCTGCTTTATTTTGTTGAGCATTTCTTTTCAGCATGCAAGCATTTACAAGGAGTTCAGCATTAATAGGTTTTCCCATATTCCCAAGAAATTTCCACAATAGAATGAAATCACCTGATTCTCTAATGCTGGCTCATTAGGAGGGTTTCCGTGACTTCATAATGATTAGATCCTCCAGTAGTATGCTCAATTACTTAAGGAGAGAATATTACTCTTGAATGAGACAACATAGCTTCTAAGTAGTTAACACTACCTTAGAGACAAAGCAACTCATATTAATGGTCTTTCACTGAAAATAACAATTAGTGAAATCCAATTACCACCATAAATAACATGGAATTTGAACTCAAGTTAGATTGCAGCAATGAATCCAGAGTCACTTCAACAAAAATATACACTCCTGAGCAAAAATAAATGGGCCATGTTCATAGCGACAAAATCTGAAGCTTTCAATGGTCTTAACAACAAATAATTGGACATGAAATTAGCAATAATTAACTCTTAACTTGCACCACATTTTAAGCAAATATCTGCCCAAACTAAAAGCATACTGAGTTTGAACAACTTTGACTACAGGTGTCACTATGGTCTCTTCTGAGAGGTGACACTCAGAATATTGCTCTCTAATGGTCATAATTGCAGTCAATATTTTGCAAATTGAGTAATTACACCAGAAATGTCAGTTTTTGCCCAGCAAAAAAAGATTCTGGGCCCTAATTTGACAATCTGTATGCAGTCTGCAAACCTAAGTGCTAACGGTATTGCGTATCAAAACTGGCATTATTTTTCTTTACAGGAGGTGATCATGCAGCTGTGGCACTGTTGTCAAAATGGTTGGTATAAGACAAATTATACCAAAGACCTGTGGGTACGGGGTACTGTGGGGGTTTGGTTCCACTGAGGCCAATCAGGTTAGTGGCTTTCATTCCCTTTAAAACCAGTGCATTAATGCCATGGCAAACTGGCAATTTTGTTAGGTAAAAAGCAAGCACCTAGCTTGCGTTACCGCCATCCACTTTAGTCCTCTGAGAACTGTGCTCCAATGCAGTAAGCAGTTCAATGATATGATATGAAAAGCAAAGCAAAAACTAGCGTTGACTAGGCAGGAGGCAGAGGGGCATCCAGCAGTGAGCCCCTCACGCCGGAGGAGAATAAAGCTGCATCTATCCTCCCCACGCAGAGCGTTGAAGGGCTTTGAGGGGCAGAGGTCGATTCACCAGGTAATGCCTTTTATATGCAGAGATGTGGGCCATTAAACCGCATACAAAACGGCACTCATGGTATTAAAACAAGGGCAGGACCGAAGCTAATTATTTATCTTTGCCCCCACACAAAAAGTACCTCATCACCCTCCACTTCCCAATAGACCCCACCATCATTTTGTAGACATCATTTATAGGCTACGTAATTAAAGTGAAAATTAAAAAGGGATGGAAAACAAAATGAATGGTATGCATTCATCTGCAAACAAACCACTCCCTGGGATTCAATCCTGTGAAACTACCATAGCAGCAGTGTTTGCGTTAAAAGGTGGTCTGAGTGAGTCAAAATGCAAAGTCTGTGACACAAAACAGGCATAGCCCCAGCTCTGTGTATTGACACACCCCCTGACCCTGATGCCCTGCCCAACCCACTGTGATGCACACAGCTTTGTTTCAGAGCACAAAACTGGCAAAGTGGGTGGAGAAGATAAGTATGCCATTTGTGACTAATAAAGTTATGCGTCTGACCCTGTGGTGCTGTGACCATTTCTCATCAACTTTGAAGAAAAAAACAATAAAGCTACATCCACAAGCCTGATCAACTGCAGGTTCAAATTCTATTCCGTAACCAAAATGAATATTTTACGGGTGTGTTCTGATGTTTTCTTGTATCACAAATACAAGCGCCCGAAAGTAGTCTTCTCTGCAGGGTGTCTGTGCTCACCTGTAGGGGTAGAGCGAGGAGCCCAGACGACCAGAGGAGGCTCAGAGGAAAGCCACTGCTCCTCCATATTGAAAGGAGTCAGCGGAGTTGGTTCAGGCATGTGGTCAGAATGCCTCCAGGAAGCCTCCTTTCACAGGTTTCCCGGGCATGTCTAACTTGGAGGAGGCCCCGGGCTAGACCCAAAACCCATGACATGCTGGGAGGCATTATATCTCCCGGAAACGACTTAGGATCCCTCAGGAAGAGTTGGAGGAAGTGGCTAGGGAGGGGGATGGCCTCAGCAACTTGGCTGAGTCAGCAATCCGGCCAAGGATAATTGATGGAAAAAGGATGGATGGATGGAGGGATGCTTTGGAGGTAATATCTGTGTACTTTTCAACATACAGTTTTGGTGAATAATTTATCTCTTGGCTACCAGCCATCTTTCTGAAGTTCCAGACCATTGGCAGGCCATGAAAATGAATAGAAGTTGATTTAACAAAAAGACGCCTGAAATACGTGTTTCAGTGAGCACTGATTCGGTAAAACATTCGCTGTTCAGTGAGAACAGAAGGTAATACTCAGTAGCAGGGCTTGCTTTGTTCCTGAAGAGCAACTGTACAATCTACGGTCCTGCATGTAAAAAAGGCCTGTTATGGTGAAATTCACTAAAATGCGCAACAACTCTCTTCATGTCAAAGTAGTTTTAGTGATGTTAACCTAAGCTTGCTTGTTTTGTGAATTAAAAACTAACTTTGCGCTCTTATCACTGGACTTCTTACGTGTTAAGAACATCAATATCAACATATTTCAACAGATCTGTACCATGCCCTGCCTGTCCTCCAATTATACGCTCAAATAGATCATTTGTTTCTTCCTACCCTGTAATATGACCCAGAGGACCGTTGCCTAAATTAGCGCCCCTACTGGCAGCAGGAAGTTAGAGTTAGACTTAGAATTAAAGTTAGGGTTAGGGTTAGAGATACAGTTATGGTAAGGACTAGGGTTAGGGTAATAGTTACAGTTAGGGTTAGGATTTGGGTTAGGTTAGGGATTTAGGGACAGCGACGCTGACGATGGACGCCACATTGTCCTTGTTTTCACCACCGCTAGAGGTCGCTTAACTCTTTAAAGTACCCTTAGCTCGTAATAAGCTGCTTGTACAAACGACCTTTGGGAGCGTATTTTGGCAGAGGACAGGCTCACCATGCTACACAATCAATCCAATGGGTATAAATAGTCAAGCTAAGGGTCATTATGAAACAATTTTAGATATTGTTTTTTAAATCATAAAATGGCTGATGCAGTTAGAATGTTAAGTTTCACACTTTTGAACAATACACAGTTTCCCTGTGCAACACAATACTTGAACGCATAAAATGCAGATATGCCTGACAACGTGCCCTCAGGCCAATGCACAATATAGAGTTAAACATCAAGGTAAAGTAACTTAATCAGAGATAGCTTTTCCCTTTCATTTCCTAAAAATGTTAAAGCCATGTGGGTAAATTTGCAGAAAGCTTTTTGCTAAAACAAGTGTAGAAAAAAATGTAACGTATGATCATTCCTCTTCAGAAAACAACTTTTCAATTGTGGGAGCCAAGCCTTTCTGCAATATTCTCCTGTACTCCAAAGCATGAATTGACTTTTCACAGTGAAGTAGTTCAGCTGCACTTCTGATTTGTTGTTAGGACCAATAAATGCTTAGGTTGATTTTGGGCTCAATCATTTATTTATTTATTTATTTATTGTCCAGGGCTGTGCAGTATATAAATTAATCTGACTTAATTTCCACATCAGAACAGTTTAGCGAGTTTATTTTGACACCAAATTCATTTTCAGGCGAAATTGACAAATTATGTGAAAAGGTGAAGAAAATGCTTTCTTCGAAGTCAGCTGTTCGAGAAAAGTTTCAATGGACCCATGCCAATGAGCACTGGTGATGAAATTATTTCTCAGTTCTGCCTCATGGGGCATACATTGTTATACAGGAGCCAAATTTGGTACCCATGGAGTAAATTACACTATTTAATGCACCAATGTGAGGTGCAGTAAGAAAGGTCACATGAGTACAAAACCCTCTTTGATATCAGACCTTTTCACTATTGTTTCAGGAGCAATGCTGTGACTGCTAGAGCATGAGCGTTAGTTATAAATACCACCATTTTTACACTGCATTAACCTACATTGCACCGCACCCACAAAGCTAGAGAGTGAAAGGCCTGTTAATACTAATGTCAATACTCAGCCCACTCAACAGAAGAAGGCAGTTGAGGACAATGGGCCCCTCACACAGTTCAATTCTTGTTTATCTCTTGAGTTGAGCCACTCCTCAATTTGTAGGGGCTGACACAACCACCCCTCACTGTCAGTCAATCAGTCAATAAGCGCAACACAGCTTCGTCATCCGGAACAGATCCTGCCAGCTTGGCGAAAGCTGCCACGATATCTTTGACACCACGTTCCACATAACGGTGTCTAGTTCGGGGCCATCCATCATGCAATCCACCTCGTCAAGCGGCATAATGGTGGGTCTTAATCATTATGGAGCAGCTGTTAGACCAAACCGCTTTTTCTCGTGTTCTTAACCTTTACATTTTATACTAGAGGGCCTGATAATTATTGATGTTAAAGGTGGTCAGTGAGGGGTATTATTCACCTATCATGACAGCAAACCTATCAATCGACGGGTCTGCGGCCTTTGTTATAAACACGAAAAAATAAATAAATAAATAAAATAAAATAAATGAAAATCAATAATGGTAAATTCTGGTATGACTTTGTGAAAGAGCGAACCCATAATTTATGTGATGCAAAGCTTGTGAAAGCACAAAGCATTTATGGTTTTCCATCAATAATGTCTTACCCCATTAAGAAGAACCTAAGGACAGGTCTTTAAACAGATGAGTAAGCATTATTGGGGCGTTTTAATCATTTTATTGGGAAATGGCCATTGCAAATCACGATTAGGGCTCGGCTGATTAGACGCTGATTATTTCCTCAGAGTGAGTGGAATAATTGATTGTCATTATTGGGCTGCAGACTGCCACACAAATACATAATCTGTCGAAAGTTCCCACGCAGCAGCCTCCTCTCATTACTCTGGTCATAAAGATCAAGGTCCTCTTGTGAAAATAAAGAAAGTTCATAAAAAAATAACAAATATGGTAATCACGAGTATAAAGACTCTGTCTCTCACCTATCAACTCCGGCTTTACATACAAATGGATTCATTGCTATTAACCGAACTACAGACGGGTTACCGATTGAAGGGAAAAAGCCAAATAAATGGATGGACTAACACTGACGGAAAAAAACCCAAATAAATGCATGGACCAACATAGCGCATGCTGATGCTTCAATTAAATTTCCCTGCACGGTGTGGGTCCACTCGTCCCCTGAAAGGCGGAAGGGTTGCAGTAAATCAATGCAAAGCGTTGGTACAGACAGTCAGCTGACAGTCTTTAGGAACGTGCAGTGCATGTGATGACATCACCCGCGTAAGCAAGTTCCTGTAATCCTCTTCACATAGCAAAGGTGCGAAGAATCCCTGCCGCCTCTGGGTTATAATACTAAATGAGAGCAACACTCCCGCCCATTCTGTTTTCTCGGCCATTGCGCACTTAGTGCAAGGAAGGCACTCGCATCCGAAATTTGCATTCACTGTGGAGTTCCATGAGGCTTAACTGACTATTCTGTGGAAATCTGCTTAAATTCAAGATGGCAAGTCTCACAACAAACTAGCTCACGTCCAATGCTGCAGCTAGTTGATTGCATATACAACTGCTAGAAAACGTTTCAGAGCAGAAAAGGACATTCCGTTTGGCGACCAATGAGACACAATGGCATTGCCACTGCACGTGGACACATGACTTTTTGACAGTTTTGTGCGTTGCCACTGAAAGCCTCAGGACTGTGTTGTACAATGGATCACCACGGGCAACCAAAGCCGCATGGATCTCATTACACATTTTTTTTTTAATAAGAATGTCTATTTTGAGGGCCAAGCTCAAATTTTCTTATTTTATTTATTTATTTATTTATTATTGTGGATTTCAGCCTCAAATTTTCTTAAAATGTTTCTATTATTCAGATTATAAATCTGCTTAAAATTATTGTTGTTCATTTATATGGAGTCATAGTACTAAGGGTGTCGGTAATTGGACCGGAATTCAGTGGCAAGCTTTTCTCCACAGATGCGTGTTAAATAATGGCTAAAGGTATCACATTTTTTTGCATAGCATGGGAAGCAACTCATAATTCACTGTCAAGAACATGACAGCTTAGTGACGAGTCTTTCCATTCTATTATCTCAATTTAATTTCCTTACATTAACACTCATTTTAAGCCTCCGGATGTTCTTAGCATGTTCTTACTTTTTGGGCATTTTTTAGCCTCGAAAATTCTTATTAGAAATGTCTTATTTAAAAGAAAAAAAAGATATAAGACGACTCCAGGCAAAATTACAGTTTAGTGTTACTTTCACTTAGTCTGTATTTCATTTCAGTCAGTCTGATTTTATGAGCAATTGCAATTATCCTCCTACGAGATACCTTATTGGTGAAGCAGGAAACCTACCAATTTGATCATCAATCTCATAAAGTTACTTTTATAACCGTTATCATGGCATAGTTTATGATACCAGTTATCGCCTATTTACATCCATGTCATTTTGGTACAGAACTGTCAGAAGCTATTGACGCACATAGTGTACACTGAATTCCTTCTGGAGTCGCCCCGATCCTGTGCCCTGACTGTTCCACTTCCGTACTGCAAGTGATGCACATTAGCCTTCAGAAAGTTAGCCAGTGAGAGAAAGAGAGATAAGGAGTGTTTGTGCCCTATTTTTGAATGGCTAAATAGCTCATTTAAATAGGAAAACTGGACACAATTATGATAAATGCATCTTAATTATCCATCCTTGCCATTTTATATATTGTAGAGGTATTTCCACTTCAGTTTCTGGGTTATCATCTTTATTTATTTATTTTATTTTTTAATTTAACCTTTACTTAACCAGGGAAGTCCCATTGAGATAGGAATCTCTTTTTCAAGGGAGCCCTGGGGGTTGAGGTGGGGAGGGAGAGGGCAATTTGCACAGCCAATTAGATCAGGAGATGATTAGGTGGCAGGTGGAAAGAGCCATGTTGGGACTTTAGCCATGACATCAGGGAACCCCCTACTCATATCGAAGAGTGTCATAAGATCTTTAATGACCACAGTAAGTCAGGACCACGGTTTAACGTCTCATTCAAAAGACGGCATCTCCTTCAGTACAGTGTCCTCGTCTCTGCACTGGGGCATCGGGTATTATTCCACCAGAAGGAAGATCGCAACCTACTGGCCCACCAACACCTTTTCCAGCAGCAACTCAGTTTTCCCAGGTGGTCTCCCATCCAAATACTAACCAAGCCCTCACCTGCTTATCTTCAGCCACGCGGCTGGAGCAGATCAAATAGTGGCTGCTGGCTGATTATACCAATGATGAAGCATTCCTGCCATGATGGGAGAGGTCTCTTTCAGGATGACAATGACCAACAAGGCACAAGGGGTCACTGAATATTTTTATGAGCATAAAAGCAATCTTTAGCATTTTCCTCACAGTTACCAGATCTCAAACCAATTGAACTCATAGGAGATTCTGGAGCAACCGGTTTGACAGTGCTCTCTGTCACCATCATCAAAGCGAGAGAATAACTCCAGGAAGCCAGGTACAATTACACCATTCTGCAAATAAATTTCTGCACTTGTAAGCTCTGGGCCAAGGTGCGTTGATGCTGATCTGGCAGCTTGTGGAGGCCCAACACCCCACAATGACTTTTTATATTGATTTTCCATTAATTTGTCACCCTTCTATGGGATGAAGCAAACAAATACAGGTAAATATCCACTACAAAGAGCTCCAAAGAGGAGAAGAAGAAAAATTACGATTGTGGTTAATGTCAAATATATGTAATATATTTGAGATATAAAGCAGATGCTCTTAAGACGCTAAAAAGCTTTGCATTAATTCCATTTTTATGGCAGGATATTGAATGAAACAGATCAGATCTGCTTGCTTAACATATTAAGGTAGTAATTTGTCAGGGAGGTCAAACCAACACCCTCAGAGTAACCAGCCCTGGCCCCAGATTTTACAGAACAGCTCACTCGTTTTGCAGGAAAACATAGAGTACTAACTGACCACAATGTTTCCTCCCTGACAGAGCTGTAATGTCCACTGGAAATAACAGGTTTCTGCCTTCAAACATCATCAAAGTAGTAATTTTGAGGGCAGGTTTCTCACATCCCTCTCAGCTTCTTTTGTTCGCAACGCTTGTGTTCTCTGTAGGTTGTCAGCCATTAATTAAGTCATTTCTTCCAACATATATGGTTTTCTGTCGAAAAGGGACACGGCACTTCCCAACGAAGGGAAAAGTCACAGATGTGAGAGGTACTACACATATCCATAGACTGCTGTACTTGCATTTCTGTGCAAGTAGTAAATCAAATAATTGTTTCCAGCCAATGCTACCTTTACCTCTGCTAGAAGGGAATGTTTTCACTAGCATTTGTTTGTTTGGTCTTTCGTTTGTCAGTTAATGGTGTATCTCAAAAAGTTCCGAATGGATGTCAATAAAATTTTGTGAGGTGATAGATCCCAAGCTAAGGAGGAAGTGATTCAATTTTGGTGAAGATCCAACTCACAATTTTCATTTTCATTTAACTTCTTTCTAACGCAACTCCAAATGCAAAAAAAAAAAAAAAAAAAAATAGCCAACACAATCCAGACATAATCAGACCAGATGCCTGCGCAAAACGATGATAGCACTGACAAATACTAATACTCACATAGATACTTTGGTCCCACTTAAACATTTTGGGCTCTATTATCGTAATGCGGCGGTAGGCTATGCAAGAGTTGGGTCATCACAATAAAGAACAAAACTACATAATGACTGCAAATTGTTCCTGCAAGGCTGGATTGAAGATAGAAATGTGTTTTGGCCAGTGCAACAGCAGTAAGTTTGTTTGCCGTTTGTATATGTATATGTATGTATGTATATATGGTCATTTCCATTACCTGCTGAATCTTACTAGCTAGGCGACGGCAAACAAACTTGCTGCTGTTGCACTGGCCAAAGCACATTTCTATCTTTAATCCAGCCTTGCAGGAACAATTTGCAGTCATTATGTAGTTTTGTTCTTTACTGTGATGACCCAACTCTTGACTTAGAAGAATGACCTTTAAAGGTACAGTAAATAGTTGTTAACTACAGTTATTCATTCAAAACACAAATGTTTTCCTCACTATTTCAAGCCCAGGTTCAAGCTGCAGACTGGCAGCTGCACAAATGAAGTTGAGCTATTGGCCTCTGTGACGAGGGGCAGAACAGAAAAAGCAGGGATCAGTTCATTTTCTGTTTTTCATGAAATCACTCACCGGTTCTGCAGAGCGGTGTGAAGACCAAATTCCATGTAAAAGGCAATAAAGGAATATCAGTGTAAACTGATTCATTACCATTTATCACAGCTCAGGTCCAGTGTTTTTACTTGCATTAGTAGTGTAAAGATAGCACAAGACCGCATTGACGACTCATCCAGGAGGTCACAAAAGAAATCACACTAATATTGAAAGAACTACTAGCCTCACTTGCCCCAGTTAACATCAGTGTTCAAGATTCAACAATAAGAAAAAAACTGGACAAACTTGGGGTCCACTAAAGAGCTGCAAGGTGGAAACCATTTCTGTTCAAAAAGAACACATAGGTTTGTCTGACATTTGCTAAAAAAAAAAACAAAACACACATTGATGACCCCCAAGAATTTTGGAATGATATTCAGTGGACTGGTGAGTCAAAAGTGGAACTTTTTGGAAGACATGGGTCCAGTTACATCTTTCATAAGGCTAACACAGCATTTGACAATACGAACATCATACCAACAGTCAAACACTATGGGGGTACTGTGTTCATCCTGGGACTCTTTGCTTCTTTAGGACCTGACAGACTTGCCATAATTGATGGAACCATGAATTCTGCATTCTTCCAGAAAATCCTGAAGGAAAATGTTCAACCATCAGTTTGAGGTCCACAGCTCTAGTGCAGTTGGGTTATGCAGCAGGACAATGGTCAAAGCACACAAGCAAGTCCAGCTCAGAATGGCTCAAAAAAAACCAAAATAAAGGTCTTGGAGTGGTCTGGCCAAAGTCCTGACTTGAATTGAGATGCAGTAGCTTGAACTTAAACTGGCAGTTTAAGCTCGAAAACCCTTTAGAGTAGGGGAATTTAAACAATAATGCACAGAGGAGTGGGCCAAAATTCCACAACAGTGATGTAAAAGACAGTTATCACAAATGACCAATACCAGTTTTTGCCACAAAGAGTGGCACGACCAGTTATTAGGTTAAGGGGGGAAATTAATTTTTCACATGAATAATATAAGCTTTGGATAACTCTTTACCCTCAATTAATTAAATGGTCATTTAAAAGCTTCATTTTGTGTTTACTCACATTGCCTTAGTCTTATAATAAAATTAGTTGGATGATCTCACACATTTACATACGACAAACAAGTGTTGCCACTAAACGTGGCCATGTCCCCACCAGGTCACGGAAATTGACTGGGGTCGGCGTATCACACTAATACACATTGAAGCCAAAGATGAATGAAATCGGTAAAACCGTTCTTGAGATATCGCATTCACAAAAAATGGGACGTGACGGACGGACGGACGGACGGAGCTGAATACTATGTCCCCCGCTATGCTCGCTACCGCAGCGGCGGGGGACAATAAGCAAAAATAGAAGAAATCGGGAAAGGGGGGCAAGCACTTTTCCATAGCACTGTGGCATATTTTTTCATGACACAATCTGGAGGTCAAACATTTCTTCCAAACAAATACCCTGTATTTCCAAATGTAATAAGTTAAAACTAGATAAGTTAAAACACTTTGAAATTATTACATTACTGTTTTAAATTCACTCCACAGTAATTCAACTAAGGATCTTATGTAAAAAAAAAGTATGTTTTGGCATCTGCTTTCTGCCTAAGAGCAGAGGATGATCACGTTTGGAATCCCTGGTGTGTTTTTCTTTGTCATTAATTTATTTTCAAATGCTGAAATGTCAAAATGTGAAAGAACAAGATAGTAAAGCTTGCTTCATGGATGCTGCAGTCGAGTTCCTCTCTCAGGCAAAATAACAGAGGCAGACAAACAAAGCTTACTGCAAACCAGCTATAAGATGTATGTGAGTTGTGCTTTCCTTTGCATTGCAGCATAGGTTATTTTCCTCTATAAAAAGCAGTCCTAAGCAGCATATCATAATGATCCATGTGAAGGCCCCGCTGGTATCCTGATGTCAGTCCTCAAAAAAACCACCAATTGCCTCACTACAAACCCCCACAATTAGAGAAACGTAGCCCCACACATCACCTCATTTCAGCCTGACCACACTTCCACCCCCAGCTCTCTGCAGACTCCCATGCATGCATTTCTAGCCTTATTAAAATTGAATAGCAGGAAGGAGTGAGGTCTATGCACTCACATAAGTGCACCACCAGCAGTTCAGGGGCTTTACTTTCGAGTAAGAACTAAAATAACATTAAATATTTAACTGCACAATGAACAATATTACTTAGACTATCATGCTTCTTTGCTAGTGATAGGATATGAAGAGTTTCTAAATGCCGCTCATCATCAACCATTTAAAACTTATAAAGCAAGATGTTTCTGTTGAAGGATTTTAGCTCAAAGCATTTGAATCTATTAAATATGCAAGGAGCCAGTACGTCTGATGGTGAGAGGGCAAAATACTGTTTTGCTTCAAGTCAAATATGAAATTAATACAAATATTTTCAGAAGTATGCTACCAGTGGAAATATATTCCAAACATTCAGTGCAATGAAATTATGTTCAGTATAAAGGAAAATTGAATGACTGGACAAGTTGTGGAGTCTTCAGAAATTAAAAAAAAAACATTCAGAGCATTCCACAGGCTAACGGGTAAATTAGTACTAAGTGATTCATGGTTGGGTTTAAAATGAGCATTCACAAAAGACATGATTGTTTAACAGCAAGATGGAAAACAATCACTATTTTGCCAAAAAATTCAAACACTTAAAAACAATGTTTCAATGGTAATTGCCTGAAATTTAGGGTTTTCATGATTGACAGTCCATTATACTATGAAAAGGTTCTGGAAAATCTTGAGATACTGAGGCAATCACCATTAAAAAAGATGAGACCGAGCTCCAATATTGGATGTGCATGAATTTTGAGTCCGCAGATGGGACTGCTTTCAGTACCAACATGCTTCAGTAATGAACATAAGCACGTGGCTTTGTAAATACTTCAGACAACCTGGGTCAGTGAACACAGTTAAAGCGTAATCAAATGCAAGACGCCACTACTCAAAGACGAAGCAACATGTCAACATCGTCCAGAAGCACCGCCAATTTCACTGGGCTCGAGGTCATCTGAAATGGACTCATGTGAAGCAGAATATGTCCTATGGCCAGATGAGTCTTTCAGATTGTTTTCGAAAAAAATCAACATTGTGTCCTCAATTCAAATGAGAAGGAACATCCTGACTGTTATCAGTGTCATGTTTGAAAGCCAGTGTTTACCATCTTGTGGGGATGCATTAGTGCTCTCGGCATGGGCAACAAATTACACAAGCATAGGCCCTACTTTAATGACCTAAATGCAGTTGGCTAATGGTACCACTGATCAAAACTGCGCACATGTAACTCCATTCTGGTAATTTTGCAACAAAAGTCGATAGTGCAGCAGTGGCACTGTTGTCAAAGGGTTGGACTAAGATGAATTAATGAACTGTGGGCGTGGCGGGGTTTTGGTTCAGACTAGCCGCAGTCAGTGTTAATACCATAATAAATTGGGAATTTCATCTGGAGAGGAACAATCACCCAACTTGTGATGCAGCTGCCTTCTTCTATCCTCTAAGAAACATGACGAAAATTTAAACTGAATACAAAACAGCACTCGTTTAACATTCAACTCTATGTGTAATGGCAAATGTTACAAAACAAAAAATGGGTCAAGTTAGACCATTAAAATTGATTCATTTGATTCTGTTCCACTTCAAAAAAAAGGCAAACATAGAAAAATAAACCCCGGAATAAATGACTGTCTTCAACCCCTGTATTCTGTAAATAGAAAAACCAACCACGCTACACAAAACCCACAATTTGTTTTAGGACCAAACCATTTGCTAAAATCGAAGAAAGATTTATAAGTGTTCATGAGTTAAATCTCTTGTCATGTACATTGAAGCCAGTTTTTTTCCACAGTGCAACAGCAATGATTTTCAATAATGGAACAAAAAAAAACAGAGGTACTCAATAATCCAAGAGAAGAAACCAAAATTCTTGTACTAGACAGAACAATGTCAGAGGGTCTGGTCAATGAGGAAAAAAAAAAAAAAAAAAAAAAAAACATCGATCTTAATGAGCGTAGAGGAGGTCAATTTCTGTTCTCTCAAATGGTGAGTATTATAGGATACATCCAATCTTTTTAGCTTGTGGCAATAGGCTAATTCCACCATCGCATTTTATCTAACAAAACTTGAAATGTTACAGTGTTCAGGTTGCATCAAATTTCCTCAAATTATCATGCATGTCTCTCTCTCACCTGCTATTTTCCCCCTTTTTAAAACTTCTCCTTATTCCATGGGCAGGACTATTTGCCATTCAGCTGCCTGCCATATCAGCTGATCTTCTTTGCCATTCCAAAAAAAATAAAGATGAAAAAAAGGAAATTGCACAAATATAGGGTACATATGCAGAATGGGATGATATTTATCATTTTACGTACTGCAATTCAATGCAAAGGTCATAAATATGATTATACATCCTAATAAATGTGTGCATTTTACCGTAATTAAGTTGCGGTGCCACATCAAGGACGAGACAGAAGTGGATTATTTGTTTTTTTTCCCCCTCGCATTCTGATTAGACCCCAGCACCATTTTGTAGGCATTATGTATAGGGTACATAATGAGAATGATAATGGAAAGGAACGATATGCCTTTTTTTTTGCGATCAGCTCCGCTGGCTGTGATTCATTCCCATAAAATTACCCTCGAGCGACAGCGTTTGCGTTACAAGGTGGTCTTGGTGAGTCATAACGCGAGTGAGGTCTTTGACACTAAACTTGCGCAGTGCCGGCTTTATTCATTTACATAGCCCCCAATATAAAGTTCAACTCACTGTGTTGCAAACGTGTACACGGGAGAGCAGAAAAATACACGAAAGCAATAAATATGCAGTTTGTGACGGACAAAATTGTGAATAAAATTGCTGCCACATGCGTTTCCATATCTGAATCCACGAAAATAGAGCCCCATGACATCATAATCACGAAGAACTGGTAGTAAACTGTTCTGCTATAGCAGAACAGTTTTCCATTGAAAACGTGCAAGTTATAAGGCACCAGTTTTCTGCCGATGCTGCTCGGCGCTGGTCAGCCCTGACCAGCACTCTGAATCCACTGACCACCACTCAGCCCAGAAAGTGCTGTTCCCGACCGGCACTATTTTTTCAAAGGTCTGTTAAAATGAATGCATCCAGCGTCCAATAAAACTGCTAGAAACAAAACATAAATGACGCTAAATATGCTCCCCTCTTCTGTTATTGTCAGAATAGCGAACTTTCGTTTTCGACCTGCACTGCGGCATGGCCAATTTGTGGGAATCGTCTGCACTGGTCATCAGTGATATTGAAAAACCTGCCCACTAGTGATGGAAACACCGAGATCGCAGTGGCATCCGAGCCTGCGTGAGCTAGGTATTCGTAGGCGAATTGAATCTGAGGCTGTGGCGAAATGATCGGTGCGGTTGTCTCAATTTAATGAAAGAAAGGCAATTATAATCGGGGCGGGGTGATTGATTTCTCTAGTGGTGTACTTTGCATAGTCAAGAGGAAAGTTTTTCTTGTCATATACAGGACAGCGAAGTTAAATAAATCTCAGTCCAGGACAGTGACATAAGTGTTTAATAACAGTGGCGGCCGGTGGACGAAAAACCGAGGGGGCATAAAACAACCCTTGAAACTGGTGAGATTATTGACCCGATTTCAATCATTGTTCTTGGTTAACATGTTTTCCAACGATATCAATAATCCATTGGCGGTTAAGTACACATTTTCCCTTTTAATCAAATGTCAAGGCGAGTGAATAATAAATTCAATAAAAATGTTTAATTCACTTGCTTTAATAGGCAACCCTTCACGAAAAAACTACAGTGGATTTTCTGCACTAACTTTTGCCACATCCTGCAACGCAAGCCATCAAACCTGTGCTTCATGATTGTTTAATTGAAAACAAAGATTTAAATGTTTACTTTTTTGCATTTAATTGACACGTTTTATTTATCATCTGAATGAAGACAATTAGCTACACCTGAGAAGGAAGAGTTGAAGCATCTTTTATAAGGGAAAATGATTGAAAACAGATAAAGACTAATAAGCAGTTTAAAGGCATGTTTATCGCCCTCATTGTTCTCTGTCCACCGACCGCGACTGAAGAAATGTTTGAAACATAAACATGACAGTTATTAAGTCGTATTCAGAAATTTAATCAAAAGTAATTGGATACAAAATAGAAAAACAAGTTTATGAGTGTGGCATCCATCTATAAAAATTAGAGGCAATTTGCTACGCCCCACGGAGAACATCAAAGAAACACAGTAATCTCTGGTGACGGAGAGGCAATGTTTGCATTCGAATCGTCGCAAAAATTTTTCCCACCTCACGCGCTGCGCGCGCTCGCATTACATATATTCCTATCAACTCTCAGATTAAACCTATGCCCCTCATTGACAAGATATTTGATGAATAATGTGTATTATGCTTTGTAGCTCTTGGAAGGCGGATTATCAGATTAGAAAATGGCAGAAATTTTCCGTCCAGCACTCCTAGCATCCAGAGCAGTACCCTGAAGCACAAAATAAGACTTTGGAGACCCCTTACTTTTGACTAACTGAAGTCCTATATCAGGAAAGAATGGGAACTCCAAGGTTTTGCACTACGAGAGTTTGTGTACTCAGTTCCAAAGCGACTACTTGTTTTTTCTCATTCTTTTATGTTTTACGACAGCTGCGGATCCTATTCTTTTTTTTAAACATACACACCTCTGCGGACGCTATTATTTGTTTACATTCTTGTTTGTGGCATCTCACGTACATCGTGGATGACAACAAGCGATGATTGTGTGATGGAATTCCACAGTAAAAATCCCAGTGTTAATTCAACTCCAATAGAGTTCATTTGAGTCCAAGATGGATGGTTTGGTCTCATATAAACTCTACGGGAGTTGAATTAACGCCGGGATTTTTGCTGTGAAGGAAAATCCTTGCACTCTTTTAGACGATGTGTCATGTAATGAATACATAGGCTAACCATTGTCCCCAAACAAGAGGGATCTTGGAGAACTGCAGGAATGACAGAGCTCGTCAATATCAAGTCATGGCTTTACCCAGAAGAAGTTAAAAACACCAACATGCATAACCTCACATATTGAATCTCAAATTACCTGATGGAACGGGTTAACTTACGAATTAAATAGCCAATATCACAGCATGCCCTGACGTGCGGACATTGGTCGCACTAACCATCCTGACATGCATTTTTAATATCTTGAAAAAATCTTTCACATCGTAATCTCTTTATTTTTAATGGGTTGCATGAGTGGGTGCTGCTGCTCATCCTTGCATGGGTAGTATGTACGTTGTAATAAGCAGAGTGTACGTGCGTTCTGCACTCGCCGACAAAGACGCTAAATACTATCTGACCATACACCCTGAAATGAGCAGTCAAAAACTGACCATTGACTTTAGACCAGGTTGTTGTCGGTCAATGGCACGATTGCTTTTAGCGGTCTCAAGATGGCAATGCGCTTGACCACACCTCATTTTAAGACCAACACGCCCATGGGCGCTCAATTTGGCGCAAATGCAGCTATTATGCTATTTATACAGCGAGGATGCTGGACGGGAAATTGGTATTTTCGTCGGTCATAAAGTAGCAAAGACTCTTGTGCTAATTTTTGCGCCCCACTGTGCTGGGTGTAAGATAGAGGCCCATGTGTTAATATGTGAAACAGACAATGTTGTCAACATTTTATGTGGAGTTACATGAACTTACATGAACTAATTATACTCCCATATAATTGTTCTTGTGTGGACAACTAAAAGAGCTGGCTACAATGTTATCATCAGTATCCCTTCCTAGTTCACAAGAATTGTATGCATGTTGTTAAACACAACTGGTTGCAAGACAAGTAATGTTCTAGAATGGCTGAAATGCAAAAAGGTATAATCAAATCCACTGAAATGAAAATGACTGGCTTGTCAACTAGATGGATGCGCACCGTTGGCGGCAGTCCAGGAGGTCTCTGGGTATGAATACAAATGGTTGAGTTTGCAAAAACAGCACCAATGGGAAAATATGTGCTAATGTTTTGTTTGACTGTGTGGAAGCCTAGAAATGTGGGGCTGGGACCAAGTGGATGGCAAGTTACATATCTAAGAGGCAAGATCACAGGAAGACTCCTCTTAACTACAGCTAAGAAACGTTGGATCATGAAATGTTTATTCTATGCGAGTAAATAATATGCAAAAGAAGACTTATTTTTTCAGCACTGAACTGAACTGAAAATGTTGATGATATTAAAGTTCTTAGCGATATTGAAGGCACTAGAACTTTTCAAAGTTTATGTGAGGATGATGTTTATCGGGGATGGTAACAATGAATAACTATTAATCATCAACATTGCATAGTCAGTGTCCAAAAATTTGAAACGGCACCTCACAATTCATTATGGATTTTCAAAAAGAATACCACAGAAAGAAGGGGCATTGTGAACATTTCATATACTGCCAATGCAACATGAAATAGTAATAATAATTGTAAAAATAAGTGTTTGACCGCTCAGATCTGCATGTGTGCATGAGCCTACGTGTTCGTGATTGCGTGTATGAGTGTGTGCGTGTGTGTGAGTGTGTGCGTGTGTGCGCGTGTGCATGTGTGTGTGTGTGTTTGTGCGCGTGTGTGCGCGCGAGCGCGCGCGCGCGTGTGTGCGTGTGTGCGCGTGTGCATGTGTGTGTGCGCGCGTGTGTGTGTGTGTGTGTGTGTGTGTGTGTGCATGTGCGGGAGTCACTTGGGAGAAAGAACATGGCTGAGGCGACTTTTTTCAAACAAGTCATCTCAACATCACTGTTGAGATTACTGTGGAAATGCACCAAATCACCTTTATGGAAAGGTCTATTTTATTGCAACCTTTCAACATGGTGCCGATAAGCTTCCATATGGGTAAGAGATCCATACATAGGTAAGATAACCGGAGGATAGAGAGGATATTGTGTAAGGAAAATAAAATAAGCTCACAGAGATAATGAGTCACAGGCCTTTTCTACTGAGATGAGAAAGGTGCCATGTTATCATGTAGAGGCTGGAAATCTTTATTACTTTGAAGATCACACTGACTTACAATATTGCAGAAACTGTTCATTATTATTTTTATTTGAATTATTCTGAGTACTGGATACCTTGGGTTACATTTTTTTTTTTAAATTTCACTCACAAAGGACCACAAAGATTGAGAGAGAAATGGGGAGATAATCACAAGACTGTCTCGTTTGAATTATTTAGTGATTTGACAGTGCAGCCAAAACGAATCTGAAGTAGTTTGAGATCATACAAATCAAGTGTCACCATGGCAAACTCATAATGGCTCGAAGTGATTATGGATCTGAGGATTCTTCAGTTAATTTGTGTTTCGCTGACAAAGATAGCACTGAGTCTTTTTGGAAAGTCAGATGCCTCCCTGGTGTAATCAACAATCAATTCTTATTCCAGCCGTGCCAGGACGGTAAACAGGGAGCTGTGTATTCTGCATCAACACAAGAAGCTGAGACACCAGGGCAAATGGATACCTTGCGTTCACTACTACTAGCAATGCAAATAAAATCTTAGCATAACGAATGCTAAGAATATACACAAGTACACAACATGGGGAGCTGTATTTGAAATCAATTAAAATTTACTGAGATTAAAAAAAAAAAGATATGCTTTCATAGAAGCATTGGTCAGTGCATTGTCACAGTAATCAATGAAATATCACTCTGAACTGCCTTATATCATTGATGGATTGTTTGCCTGCTGGCCGAAAAAGTGCACTCAAAACTGAGTTATGATATAAGTACATTTTTGAACTCGCAGGTACACTTAAAAATGTTTCACTCCCAAAAGTACAATATTGAGCATTCTGAGAACAGATTTATGTCTTTCAAAGGCACACCATCACTTCTAAGAAACTACTCAGTATCCCAGTATGGTCAACCCCAGCAAAAACAGCTACTGCTTTTTTAAGTAAACTTTTCTAGTTTGATTTCTGTGTCATCCCATGAACAATAACACAACTTAAATTACAATCTTATTGCAGGCCTCGAATTAAGTCATTTTTAGGGCAAGGCCACTTGGCCTTTTAAAATTGGGGCATCATGGCCAAAACGTAGGGCACCAAGGCCAAAACCAAATTAATCAATTTTTCAAGAAAAATAAGTGATAATGACATTGTATGTAGATAAGGCAGTATAAATCAATAATTAGGAGCGCATTGAAAACCAATATTTTATTAATTTTTAAAATTGTTAAATTTTTATTCAACTTGCAGCAATTTATCGACAGAACAATCAAGACCAATACATGACCAAAAATTAGGAATGATAATGAAAAAATGTCTATTGCCAACATGTATATAATTGGCATTGCAAGGATGATAATATAAATGCAAAAATCCAAATTTTTTTTGACTTTGCGGCATTTATTTTCACCATCCTTACAGTTGTCACTCAGCTGTGCATCATGCCAGACAACACCCTTCAGCCATGACTACATTCAGAATCTAGAACGGATTCTCGGGGCTCAGGCCTATTGCTTAATGAACCTCGCAAACTAACTTACGCAAATCTGTGCTACACGAGCGCAGAAATTATAAAGACATATTGATATTTTACGTCGTCATTTATGTGCGGAAGAAAACGCTTCAATTTTATGTTGCAATATATAACAATTCTATCGAAAATAAATTAGAATGCTATCGTTCAACAAATTAGTCTGAACAGCTGTTGCTAGCCAGGAAAAGAAAACTGCGACAGGTTTTGGTTATCAAGCACTGAGAGATGAGGATGGCCTTTGTTACAGTCGACGGACCGCTACTGCTGAGCAGTCTGGCACAGCAGGAGACGCACTGCCCTGGCTAACGTTTTTAGCGAATGTTCTCTCTAGCTCGCTCTCAAAGTTTAGTATCTGTCGAGGAAAGTTATACAATCAGTGTTTTCACCCAGCCCAAAAACACATCTATACTTGACACCAACAGTATTTTATTGTTTGTGCTTAAATAATGTGAGCTGATCTTTCACAAGTCGGAAGGATGTATGGTTGTAGGATACCAACCTTACACAACATTGCCTTATTCGTGAGTGAGTGGGCGTGTCATTGGTCGCACAAAGTGCTCAGAAGTCCAGGGCAGCGTGACGACAGGAGCCACGCAGCTCAGTCGCTATGTCAAAAATCGCCACTTTGGGTAATTTTGGGGCACCACGGCCACTTGAAAAAAGGGCAAGCCAAACTGGCCGTTTGAGTAGTCGGGCATTACGGCCACACAGGGGGACAACCATGGCAATTGCCGCTAGGCTGTGGTATAATTCATGCGCTGTTATTGTCCCCAAGCCGTAGTCATTGTCTACAATACTGAGAGAGAAACAATTACCACACTACACAGCAGTAAATCAATGAAATTATACTATATCTGTACAATACCCATCTAAAGAAAGATGCACAATAAGCATCATGGATAACCCATCAGTGCTTTGTGGCTATGTCATGCTACATGATACTCAACCCTTTCAAGCAAAGGTTGACAATGGTAATGAAATATTTAAAGCTAACTTTACCGCTCAATAAAGCATGCACACGTACTGCAGAAGGTAACATAATGCTGCCATAATAAACCACTGTCCCGCCAAACAAGACTCTTAAACAAGGCTCTGCTTCATTTGCTAAATACAGTACTCGCATCCTTAAAATGGAGCATGGTAGAGCACCATGGCATATAATCTTGTAGCATCCAACAAATTTCACACCCTTTTCAATTACATTCTAAAGCCCAAAATCTCTGGCGATGAGTCAGATCAGAGCATTGCAAAACACTCTACAACATAGAGGTGGCTGTGAGGCTTGGAGCAGGGGTGTTCACTAGTGGAGAAGCCATTTGATCAGAACTAACAATGAACTGCACTAAAACCTCTGAGGTCAGTATGTCATGCTATATATGGCCCGGAAATGTGCGGCTAATAAACTCTGAGCAGTTTACTCCAGGGTTGTCAGAGGAGAGAAGTCTGTTTAGTTTCCATGAGAGAGGGCATACTAGAACAAAACTGCACAGAATAGCTGACAGAGAACAGCTGATTAGGTCATCCTTTAAGCTGGCTGAATCCCAAGCATTAAAAGCACCGATCCCTCTAAATCTTGCTTCAGCAATTCCTGTGTAGAGACATGATTGATTTGAACCCAGTTGTTACCAGTGGTACGACATGCTAACCTATCGATAGACTAATGAGCCAAGCCGATGAGGAAAAGCAAGAACAACAATCTCTGTGATCAGACATTCTTTGTGCTCCTCTGCTGTTTTCTCTAATTTATCTAACAGGAGAAAAGAATGTTCTAACATTTACAGGCACATTGCAGCCACATCTCCCTACACGCATCACGATGGATGTGGCAATACGATGTTTTAGATGACAACCTGCCTAACAACTAGTGTCAGAATTTTATGTTCAATACTAGAAAATATCATTACCTGCATTGCAGCAATGTTACAAGATTTTACTGTTTTTTTTTTCTCTCTCAGCCTTTTCAACAAACAGGTACAACACCAGAATCATTTAACAAGCTTTACCCAATTTACTGAGTGGCAAAGTAATGGAAAATACAAGTACCGGCAACAGATTCAAGCAGTCTCACTTGTGAAGCTGAAAAGGCATGAACTACAATGACAGTAAAATCATTATTAGCCCACATTTACATCCAAAAAAGTGTTTTTTTGCAGTGCATCTAGCAGATGCGGAGGTATATTGATAATAAGGACGTTCAACTAGACAAACACTGCATCAAAAGGACTTGAACAAAGGAACTCTGACAGAATTTAGAAATATCCCTGGTCTTTGCTCTGAATGCATTGATATCCTCACATTAATATTCACATTTTCCATAGCAATCACAGAGCATTCAGGTAGATGAACAGAGACATGAAATCAAATTCTAATTAACTGCAGAATACAGGAAAACACAGGCCTATTATCCAGATATGTCTTTACCAGCTGCTTCCTATTCCAGCCACTATAAATATGCACACACATGCTCACTCAAGCACACGCAAACACATCCGCCAATGCATACACTCACAAACACACACAAACACACATGTGCACGCACGCATACACACACACACAAACGCACGCACACACGCACACCTGGGCCAGTTTCCAAAAAAGGTGTGTAAAATGTAAATAAAAACAGAATGCAAAGGATTTAAAATCAGTTAAACCCTATATTTAATTGAAAATAGAACAAAGACAACATATCAAATGTTGAAACTGAGAAATTTAATTGTTTTTTGAAAAATATCTGCTCATTTTGAATTCTGTGCCAACAACACATTCAAAAAAGTTGACATGGGAGCAACAAAAGACTGGAAAGGTTATAGCTATTATGCTAAAAAAATATATATATCTGGTGGAAAATCTCACTGTTTATTATGTTAATTGGTTACAAGTCAATAACATGATTGGGTATATAAAGACTACCCCAGAGAGGCAGTCTTTCAGCAGTAAAAATGGCAAAAGCTTCACTACTCTGTGATAAAACACATGGGCCAGTAGTTCCAAAATTTATTATGTTTCTCAATGTAAAATTACATAGAATTTGGGGATTTTATCATCAATGATTCATAATATCATTATAAGATTAAGAGAGTCCAATGCAATCTCTGTACACAAGGGACAAGGCCAAAAACATACACTGAATGGCCATGATCTTCAGGCCCTCAGTTGGCACTGCAATAAAACAGACAGGATTTGGAAGTGAAAACCACTGCACAGGCACAGGAACACTTCTGAAAACCATTGTCAGTGAACAGAGTTTGTCCCTGCATCCACATATGCAAGTTAAAACTCTTCCATGTAAAGACAAAACCATATATTAACATGATCCAGGCATGCTGCCACCTTCTCTGGGCTTGAACTCTTTAAGATCAGCTGAGGCAAAGTGGAAAACTATCTTATGGTTTGACCAATGTGAAATTCTTTTGGGAGATCATGGATGCCGCGTCCTCCGAGCTATCAAGGAGAGGGACCATCCAGCTTGATATCAGCACACAGTTCAAAAGCCAGAATCCACGATAGTACGGGGGTACATAAGAGCAAATGGCATGGGTAACTTGCTCATCTGTGAAGACAGTATTAATGCTGAATGATATAATCAGGTTTTAGAGCAGCATGTACTGCCATCCGGATGTCTTTTTCAGGGAAGACCTTGCTCACTTTAGCAAACACATTCTGCACATATTATAACAATATAGCTCAGTAATTAAAGAGTCTGGGTGCTAAACTGGCCCGCCTGCAGTCCAGACCTGTCATCCATTGAAAATATTTCCCAGATTATAACATTCGGCTGTAATGCCTTGAGCAGCTGAAATCCTACTTCAATGAGAATAGATTTTTGCTTACAAAACTACCGCAGTTGGTATTCTCAGTTCCCAAATGCTTATAGAGTGTTGTTAAAAGAAGAGGTAATGGAGCAACACAGTAAACATGCCCATTACAACTTTTTTTGAATGTTGCTGGTATCAAACTCAAAATGAGCATATATTATATATATATAATATATATTTATTTTTTTTAAACTTTCTCAGTTTCAACATCTGATATGTTGTCTTTTTGTCATTTCCACTTAAATATGGATTTTAAATGATTTGCAAATTACTGCATTCTGTTTTTATTCACATTTCACACAGTGTACCAACTTATTGGTAAAAGGCGTTGTATGTCCATTTCAATATCATACAGATTGGCCTCTGAGTGGAAATAAATAAATAAATTTCCCCCTTTCATGTCACAAATTGTCCTGTGGCACAGAGTAAATCGACAGGCTCACCTGTAGAAGGGTGATGGGTTACCCTGGGCCTCGCAGCTGAAAACCACCTCCCTGCTCTTCTCCATAGACTCCACAGGAAACACAATGCTGCCAGGCTGTTTGGTGAAGGCTAGGCCCTGCAGGCCGATGCTTTCTGCGTGGGTGAGAAAAAACCGAATCTCCGCTTACACTGTGTGTGAAGCCTGCCTGCAAACAGACAATTAGTCAAAGGCAGCAAACAGGCCAGCCCTTGTGCAGCCATTAGAGGACCAAACCACAACCAGACAAGACACATCAATTTATCCAGCCTGCCTCCACTCCATAGCTGAGAAAAAGAATTATTTCCAGTGTGGCGTGTCTTCAAACTCTATTTAAGCCATAATGGGATCACCGCTGATTTATACCAAACAGAGCAGGATGTATTTTCTCTTCGCCTGTTCTGATGTATCATGCATTTCTCCAGAATGCTGTAGGAACATTTAAGTGTGAAAGGGATATGTGGGCAATTAACAGTGCAGTGAGGATTCCCCAGTTGTGGTTTTCTGTAGAAAGGATACATAAAATGACACCATTGTCTCCGCTGATTCTCATTCAGCTGAAGGCCACGTTATTCTGAAGTGGCCCGAAGGCACTCTCTGCTTGACTAGTCAAATGGCACACAATAAGTAAGAGTAGGCCCCTGGATAAAGGTTAAATGACAGCATTTGTAATCTTTTTTTTTTTTTGGTGGCCGAAGACCTCACTGCACTTAGCTGAGTGTCTGTACACTGCATTACCTAAACATTTTCTATCCATACTAATATTCCCAGACCACTCCAACAAAACATCTCATCTACTGTTGAACTAAAATTTGCAAAGAAACATACACGCACACACACACACACACACACACACACACACACACACAAACTCATACACATCTATGTATATCTGTACTTGTGAGAAGATTGCACTGACTTATACTCACTCTGTACAGCCCTTCCCAAACCCCAGCCATAACCAAATTATGTCTAACCCTAACCATAACCTTAACCAAACCCCAACTGCGACTGTAACCCTAAATGTAATCAATTAGCCAAAATCCTCAATAAGCCTCCGTGAGAACCTTCAAAAATCTCTTCATGACCCGAAATGTCATCAATACATCTGTGGTTTCTCAAAATTATTTCTTACAAGTGTAGCTATACAACAACCCCCCCAACACACACACACACACACACACACAAAACACACGCACACACACTCAACCATCACACTAGCAGAGCATACACATATGGGAGATTTATACCCATTTTTTTTTCTGACAGGTTGCTTAATTTGAAAAAGGCAACAAGAAATGATAAGCACATAAATGCATCACTAGGTGCATGATGGAACATTAAGATAAAGTGTTGAGAGGACTGGAAATGGCAGGATTCCATTAATTCTGTCACTAACGGCAAGAGTAAGCCTCATGCATTTCCCAGCCCATTTTAATGTGAAAATATTCAATTAATCTGAAGTGAAATTATACATTTATTTTTTGATTACTGAAGTAAGCAATTTACTCATATTTTAGGTCTGCCACCAATGTTATATAACAAGAGAAAAATCCAAAATAAATTTCTCTCTCTGTATGGGTGTTCTGAGTTGTGAAAGTGTGATTATCGTAACTCTGATTAAAGTATTTCTAATTATGCTTTTACGATTATCCTCCACAGTGTCACAACTGAAGAAATGAGGCATCCATAAAATGCATGGAAATTATACAACTTTAACCACAGAAATTAAGTCTGATACAAGAAATACTGATGAGAAAATGGTAATGTCCTCAACGCCAGATAATAATGTTTGCAGTTATATGCATACAAGAGCACACAGAGGCTAAATTAATCAGCTTCACACATTTTATATCTATATATATATATATATATATATATATATATATATAAAACTCATACTACTAATATATATATATATATATATATATATATATATATATGAGTAGCATGAGTTCACGCAGTCACAGTATATAATGATACTGTACGATATAGTTCATGCTGTCGACAATAAAGTAATTTTAAACATTTAATCCAATGCAGACTTACCATTATCATGCATTGTTATTGGCTGAACGCTTTATTGAGACTGCTTTGTCACAGCCCGCTCAAAGCAAAAAAAAAAAAAAAAATTGACCAGCTTATTGCAAAAAAGGTCAGGCTTCTTATTCGGTAACTGCAAACATTCACATTTTCAATAAAGGCGAGGTCCAACCCACTTATTTCCTCTACTTACAAAAGAGCAAAGGCTTTTTAACAGCAGGGGTTTAATGTAGAGTATTTCACAAAATAAAAAAAAAATGTTCGCAATAGAAAATAGCACGCACTACTCACTGCATTGTCAAACTCCAATCAACATAAGAAAATAAAATACCAGATGCATAATTGTAAAAGCCAATTGATTTCCAGAATTCCAGCTCCCGCATTTAGTTCTTTGTTGAAAAACCCCATTGCACCATCTCTAAAATTAGAGTTGAACTGCCATCATTTGTATGAGACAAAAAATGTTTTGTTCAAAATCTGTTAATGGCAGTGATGAAATAAGCCAGGGTGTCGACACTTTGTATTTCAGAGCATGCACACGTCAGACAAGTTGGCCTCACTCTAAATATATCACTTCCCTTCATTCCTCTACTCTAACAATCAATTTACAGCTGAAGGAAAGTCCGCCTATAGATCCTGTGCTTCATTAATTGCCAATTGAGCTGATCTAGAATGGCAACACTTCAGATGTGTAGCAAGGCTTTCAAAACCAGACAAAATCATACTTTTGCGCAGAGACGGTTTATCTGGGTCACAACTCCTCCCTCATTTTCCATACCAAAGATAGTCTCCCGGAGGCGTGCACTGTTCAGCTAGGGCCGGACGGTTTCTGCATGGCTAAAGAGTTCCCCTTTTTCCCCACTCGCCAGCTTAATTGGCTTTTCGGAGAATTCATCTGCATTGCGTGTGACATGAGTAACAGGGAGAGGCTGAAGCAGGCAATACTCCAGGGAGCTGACAGGTGTGCGGGGTTTGCAGTACAACAAACCCCCTCAAGTCCTTAACTGGGGACTGCATTCATCATCGTGTCATCCGCACACATTTTCTCATTCCTTTCCGTGAGGACAGGAAAGCTTTTTCTGTCCCCCAACTTCGACGAAACAAAACATTCTTCAAAATTTCGAACAGCCCGCCGAGCCGCAGGAGTAACTGTGGTCCCAATTGCACGTGTGCAAGGTGTATGGCTGCCGAAGTAGCCTCCCTTATGGATTCCCCCTGAATGTGAGCCGGTGAGTTCCTGTGCACTTTACAGACCCAAATGTGCCACCAGAAAATAGTGTTAACGAGAGATCAATAAATGCATCACACTCTGGCAAATCTGCTCTCATGGTAAGCAGCTTTACAGACTGAGCCACCTGAATGCCCAGATTCGATGAGGTATGTTGAATTAAAACATGAATATGCAACAAATGAATAGCATGAACTCAACATCAAGAAATTAACTCAGCTCTTCATTTGTCAATATTATTTAATAATCACGGTTCTACTACGCCAGATTCTGGAGTAAAAACTTCACAAAATGATTTTCAAAGATGATTTTACAGTTTTGTATGTCAGACTCGGAGGGAAACCCTACAAGCCTTCAAGGGATTCAGTGAAGGCCTAAGAAAAAAAAAAAAAACACAGAAAGAATTTTCATACTCCTAATGAACAATTTTTTTTTTTTTTTTTTGGTTTATTCACTTGAAAAATGGTCATAATTTGTAGAGCAATGTGATAAGCTTGAACTCGCTCGTCTTGGCAAACTCTGGTTTAATATAATGGAATGGGGTAATGGACCAATCATAATTTTTCTTTTGATGGTATCTGGGTGAATCACAGAGTTCCCTTGGCAGGCTGAGCCTTCAGTAGCTGAAGCAAATGCCTGTGTAATTCAAGTGAATGTGGGCATAAATTTGATATTGACAGTTGTCTTAGCCAATCATATTTTGTTGAGTTTTGGATGGGATAATTTACCAATATTTTCCTGGCTTTTCATGAATACCTTCTCTTCTTAGGGGATAAGCAACCTCAGAAAACTGTCAGTAAGTGAGCGGGTATAAGAAAAAAATATACAATAAGAACCGATGACCATGACTAGGAAGGACAAATTATTTTCCTCCAACAAGGATGCAGTAAAAAAAAAGACATTTTGTTGAAAAATAGACACATTTGTTTAATCACTTGAAAATCATAGTTTTCCATGCATGTTGTGAGAAATATATTGTAGACCTACACTTTGCATCTCTAGCTTTATTACCGTGGACATGAAAGGGCTGTGACGATCAATAGTTGACAGGGAAAATTTTTGAGAATAGCCTACAAAGAGCTGGTGCCTTTTCCAATTTTACCTCTAGACCTGTTGGATGGTCAGTATATTGAATTCATCTACATGTAACCGCTTAGTATGACATACTGCCTTTACGTCCGGCAGGCACATATTAACTCTTAACTGAAATTAAAGTATGTCTGAGGTCAAACAAATACTAAAAATACCAGTGACAAGGACGTGCTCAGGACTTAAGCGCAGACCGTAGTATAAAATTCACACAGTTTATTGGAGACAATATCAGGGTCCATCAGTCCAAGTTTAAAACCAGAGGTAGGATTGAGGTCCAGAATCACTGGGCGAAAATCACGGTCCAATATCCACCCGAGCAGAATACAGCGCAGCGGTGGAGACAATATCCAGTCATCAATGAAAATCGTAACTAGAAGACACTAAGGGCAATCCAAAACTCGTAAACCATGAAACAAAAAAAATAAAAACCCTGGAAATCAACACGGGGAAAAAGGCTTGTATGAAACAGACCCAAAGCAGCTGAGAAAAACAAAGAACTGGAAAACAGAGGGAATAAATAGAGAAAGAGTTGACTGGAGACATTATGGACAGGTGCAGTGGGAAGCAGGAGAGAGCAGAGAGGGGTGTGGCAAAAAAAAACAAGGTAATGGATAAATGAGGGAAACAGAACGGGGAGGGGAAGATGAGAGGAATAGAGAAGATAAACACAGACAAGGGAAACATGGGGAAAAGGAAAAAAAACTAAGAAACAGCATAAACTGACGAGTACATAAACTACAGCATCCCATAATAAGAGCCATCAGGAGATGCCATATCCCCCTGGCCCCACGTCATCAACTTCGGATTAGCAAAAAAAGACCTCGTCAGATCATGATTAATTTGCACACCAAGGGCTCTAAATTCATTGACCAGGCGCAAGCGCAGCGCAGGCGCGGCGGATGGGGGGAGCGCCGCGCCAACGGGGTGTATCCAGGCGTATTTTGCAATTCCGTGCCCAGCGCAGACCGGCACAAGTACTCCTCTGTCCTGCCTCTGTCCCTCTTGCCGGCGCAAGTGACAAGGAGGGAGGAGAGAAGGCGTGAGTGGGTTTAACACAGCCGCGTGAAATCTTCACCAATCAAATGAGCTCCTCTCCCCTCCTTTAAAATATTGGAATAAAGAAGCCTCTGTCCTATATCTGCATGATGCGTTAATATTGCATTTTACTTTGCTGCTTCAGGCATGTTTTCTGCCCCGCTTACGTCTATATTAAGCATTACGAATATGAGTTAGCCGGCTAGCTAGGGCATTTGCGAATTAATACCATTAGCGAACTTGAATGGAATTTCAAAACGAAACTACGTCAGATCATTCAAACTTATGAAGTCGGAATGAAATACGACGGTTGCTCATTTATTTCTTCTGCCTGCATCATTGAGAAGAGAAACGATGGATAGCGTGTTCCAATTATTACACCCTGTTGCTGCTTAAAATTTTGGGATTAACGTGCATGGACGAAAAATGCAAGACACGTTACATATTTATTTTCAATATGTGATCTTAACTCAGAACGAGATCATAGCAATCAGGCTGTATTCCTTTCCCCCACTAAAATCGATAAAACCTACAGCGCCGTGAAAAAGTATTTGCCCCCTTCCTGATTTCTTACTTTTTTGCATATTTTTCACTCTTAAATGTTTCAGATCATCAAACAAACTATAATATAAGACAAAGGTAATCCGAGTAAATACAAAATGCAGTTTTTAAATGACGATTCCATTTATTATGGGGAAAAAGCTATCCATACCAACCTCGCCCTCTGTGAAAAAGTAATTGCGCCCCCCCTTTAAATCATAAATTAACTGTGATTAACCACACTTTTTGAGTCCAATTTCACGAGCCACACCCAGGCCTGATTACTGCCAGACCTGTTGAATCAAGAAATCGCATCAATAGAACCTGTTGACATAGTGAAGTATGCTAAAAGATCTCAAAAAGCAACACATCATGCCGTGAACTAAAGAAATTCAAGAACAGATGAGAAACAAATAAATTGACATCTGTCAGTCTGGAAAGAGTTGCAAAACCATTTCTAGGGCTTTAAGACTCCGGTGAGACCCATTATCCACAAATGGAGAAAACTTGGAACAGTGGTAAACCTTCCCAGGAGTGGCCAGCCTACCAAAATTACTCCAAGAGCGCATCGACGACTCATCAAGGACGCCACAAAAGAACCCAGAACAACATCTGGAGAACTGCGGGCCTACTTGTCTCAGTTAAAGTCAGTGTTCATGATTCAACATTAAGAAAAAGACTGGGCAAAAATGGCATCCCTGGGAGAGTTCCAAGGCGAAAACCACTGCTGACCAAAAAGAACACAAAGGCTCGTCTCTCATTTGCCAAAATACAGCTTGATGATCCCCAAGACTTTTGGGAAAATATTCTGTGGACTGACGAGACAAAAGTTGAACTTTTTGGAAGGTGTGCGTCCCATTACATCAGGCATAAAACAAACACAGCATTTCATAAAAAGAACATCATACCAAAAGTCAAACATGGTGGTGGTAGTGTGATGGTGTGGGGCTGCTTTGCTGCTTCAGGACCTGGATGACTTGTCGTAATTGATGGAACTATGAATTCTGTTCTCTACTGGAAAATCCTGAAGGAGAATGTCCAACCATCAGTTTGTGACCTCAAGCTCAAGCGCACTTGGGTTATGCAGCAGGACAATGATCCAAAACACACTAGCAAGTCCACCTCTGAATGGCTTAAAAAAAACAAAATGAAGATTTTGGAGTGGACTAGTCAAAGTCTGGACTTAAATCCGCTTGACATGCAGTGGCATGACCTTAAATAGGCCATGCATGCTCAAAAATCCTCCAATGTGGCTGAATTAAAACAATTCTGCAAAGAAGAGTGGGCTAAAATTCTTCCACAACGATGTGAAAGACTCTTTGCCAGTTGTCGCAAACGTTTCATTGTAGTTGTTGTTGCAGAGGGTAGCACAACCAGTTATTAGGATTTAGGGGGCAATTACTTTTTCACATAGGGCCAGGTAGGTTTGGATAGCTTTTTCCCCTTAATAAATGAAATCATTATTTAAAAACTGCATTTTGTATGTACTCGGGTTGTCTTTGTCTAATATTAAAATTTGTTTGATGATCTGAAACAT
The DNA here is from genome assembly GCA_029692085.1 of Gymnothorax javanicus. Lineage (NCBI taxonomy): Eukaryota > Metazoa > Chordata > Actinopteri > Anguilliformes > Muraenidae > Gymnothorax > Gymnothorax javanicus. The sequence continues at coordinate 38,338,584 of CM056202.1, forward strand.
TTAAGTGTGACAAATATGCAAAAAAAATAAGAAATCAGGAAGGGGGCAAATACTTTTTCACGGCACTGTAAGTGATAATAATAGTATTCAGCCGCTTGCACACTGGAGGCGAAACAAATTTTTTGCACGACAGATTACATTCAAAGTCAATGCAAAGATGCGAATGCACACGTGTATTCGTGTCTTTGCATTGACTTTGAATGTAATCAGTTGTGCGAAAAATTCGTTTCGCATCCGGTGTGAAAGCAGCTGAAGGACATGTACCCACATAGCCTACACACACACTCACGCGCTCACATGCACACATCTCTCTCTCTCTCTCTCTCTCTCTCTCTTTGATCTGACATCAGGACAATCGATATAGATACTATAATTTATGTCCTGATTCAGACAGTTACATTAAATAGTGGTTGCTGTAATTATTTATTGCATTGAAATGTGCCTGACATTCTGGAAACCTGCCTGTGAGGTTTTGGTGACGTGTGCGCACTGTGCGCCGATCAGCCAAATTACTACTGCACAGAAAGTAAACCAAGTTGGAGCTTACGAGCTCTCTGCGCACTTTCGGCGGAGCCTTTCGCCACAAAATTGTCACTGTGTCATGATGAATATGTGACACCTCCCCCTACTACACCGCCACACCCATCTCAGTGCACGTCCGTCCACCAAATTGCCAAAGTGGCTGCGCACGGTGTTGCACCGCACAAAATTACCAGTGCGCGGGCTGCAGCGGACGAAATTACCACTGCGTGGGCTGCGCCACGCTGCGCCACCCTGCACTGCGCCAAGAAATTAGAGCCCCAAGTTTTGTGGGAAAATATTGAACGGTCTTCAAGTTATTCTCCAGAAACTAACTGTTCACAGATGGACGGATAGACAACTGCACCCATTACTATTAAAAGGGGACAAAAAGGACAAAAAAAACTTCAAATTAGGAACAAACACTGGCTACTAGATTAAGATTGAATCAATCTTGAACTTAATGAAAATTCTAGGCATTTTACTTTCATTCCAGCTAAATATTCAATGTGATTTGCTTGTAACGATGGTTGTCATAAAACAATCCAGTCACTTTACCTGTCAAAATTAAATGTAGCGATGTCATATAGCCAGCTTTGTGTGCCTGGTTTTCTAGAATAGCCTTTGTTTGGAGTAAAGCCATTTAGAGCAAGGAAAACCTTTAATATACTGCACTTCCATATGACATAGGGGGTCTGGCTATTATTTTTATCGCTTCGTTTAACAGTGTAATGCCACATGCGGTCCTACGGTCCAGCTGAAGACCCAGGGTCCAGGATCATTGTTCGCCACTAGTCAGACTCATTCATGTTCATTTGCAATAACTCGAATAAAACAAAAAAAAAAAGCAAACGACAGAGATGGAGAGATGATGTATGGTGAGTCTAATAAGACTGGCCAACAATGGACAACATTAACATTTTCTTACTACATTGAAATCCATTTTGTATGGTTACAACACATATTTAACCTTAACACATATGACTTCAGTGGCAGTTCGGTTGGCAATATCACTTCAGTTTGTATTTAAATCACATTCGGAGGGATTGAATCCAGGACACTGTTTAATGATAGAGGATGATCCAAGAGGGTGCAGTTTCTCTTATGCAGATCACCCTGTAATGTGTAGCACACCCTGTAAACAGTCGCATCACACTAAGCTATGAGCACCTCCTAGCAAAACAGCAGAGGTTATTGAAATTATATTGTTTCTGCTTTGGTGTAATCTTATGCGGATTTTTTTTTTTCCTTTCAAGTATGTTAGATGCATTACCTGCTTCCTGAGATGAATAATCAATCACCAGCTCAGTCAGCCAGGCTGGACAAACAGCAGTTGCCAATGTAATGTCACCCTGACACTTGCACGATTTTTGTCCCCGCAATGCCATGCAATGCGTCGTGGCAAGGCGTGCCATTTCGGTGGTACACAGCGGAGCCTTGTTTGCGCCCTGTTCGCGCACTGTACACGCATAAGTTACGCACTGTCTACACAATGCGCGGCCAAAAATGTGTACTATGCGCGAACAATGTGTGAACACTTCGTGAGAAGTTCCCGCCATGCGCGAATGGTTCGTGACGTGCGCGAACCATGCGTGAGCTGGGCGTGCCATGATCACGTGAACAACTCGTGACAACACCCTAACACAGCACGCATTGACACGCACCGTCGGCAGTGTTTGCTCCGAGTTCGCATAGTGTTCACGCAAGTGGCACACACATGGCACGAACATTGCGTGCCGAATGCGAGCTGAATTTTTTAACATTTCAAAATTCTCTCTATGACATGGCACGCGCCCCCACACCCTTCACACACTCCTCACGCTCGTTCCCGAAGACTTTAATCATTGCAAAGACGCATTCCGTGGCATTGCGGGAACAAAATTCGTGCAAGTGTCAGGGTGGCAAAAGGCATGTTTATGCCAAAAAGTTAGGAGACAATAATGAAAAAGGTTTTTATTCTATTATTTATTTTTTTTTTTATTGGAGCAAAATAACTTGCTTTAATAAATCACAGGGCGTATTGTTTGGTTGACGGGCACCTCATCCAATCAGGTGAGCAGTCATTTTCCCTGAAACTTTACGTGTATGTATGGTCAATGTATTAGCATCACTCACACTGATTATTTGATTGATTAACAGAGGATTAAAAAAAAACAAAACTATATTTTAGCGCTTTCTAAGGGCAGTGTAAGCTTAAGCTTAATGATAAATATTCTTTGTGCTTTTCCTGATTCCCCCTGTAGGGTTCTCACACTGTTTTCATTTGAGGAAGAAAGCATCACATGATGTGCTATAAACCAATAGGTTACGTTTAGTGTATTAGGCATAACAAAGAGAATGACACGGATTATCACAGGACTGTGCAAACAACACAAGAGTACATACGGATGAACACAGCCCTGCTTCATTACAAATTAAAGTTGGGGTAATTTTACTCTCAAATGCTAACTTTTTTGTCAGTGCTCAACTCCTTACAATAATAATAAGGCCCAGTGAGAAAATTAAGATGCTCTATAAAATATTCAGTGTAAAAGCGTAAGAGACAGAGGACATAATTAATGTCAGAAATTGTCAAAGAAGGAGAAAAAAGGACAGAACTCCTCAATTAATTATGAATTATTTTCATCATTTTCTTATTATTGTCATTATTTTTTTTTTTTCCTGTTTGTTATAACACTGACATTGTGTATCGAGTAGTAAGGCAATTCTGACAGCAAAAAGCCCAGGAGAACCTTGATCAGGAAGTTTCTGGAATAAAATTTACATCGTGTGTACGCGTCTCCATCTGTTTGAACGCACCGCACGGTAGCATAAGGAGACGCTGTCTATGCCTTTTTCTTCATGCCTGACAACACAATTGAATTTCATGTTGAAAGTGTGCTCTGTGTGTGTGTGTGTGTGTGTGTGTGTGTGGGGGAAGGCCGTAGAAAACAGGCCTGAATATTCCTCTGGTATTATAATGGAGTCCCAGCACCCTCTTCCACTGCTGCCCTCGCCGTTCTGTTTTGTTTCCACTCAGACAGACGCGTCATCAGTGTCTCGGCAGATCTGCCTAATTCCCCCAGTGATGTAGCAGACGCGGTCTGTATTCCCAGCTCAGGAAGCCCAGGAGATAGGGAATACTGCACACTAATGAAACCGTACAGCACGATGTGTGTGTGTGTGTGTGTGTGTGTGTGGGGGGGGGGGTTGGGGGAATATCACAGGCAGCTCTGGCCCATCTTCACCGTATACAAAGGGAAAGGTAGTTTACTCAGCTCTGCAAAGCAGGTATTCATCAAACAACCACCGTCATTACCAGCGTTACAATTCCCACTACTTCCTATTAGCATGTAAAAGTGTGATAGTACATATGCAGGTACACGCACTGCCGGGAGGAAAAAAATATGGATGGACTGCAATCATTCAAACATTTTCAGAACATTTAGACAATAAAGGGAAAGGAACAAAGAAGAAAAAAAGTATAGCACTTACGCGCAATTAAGCAATTTATGGGTGTAAAGCAAAGCCTTTTTAGATCTATTCAGTGCTGATGATGTGATGATTTAAATCTTTAGAGCTGTGGTAAACAGGTGAACCAGCCACAATTTTTTTCAGAACAGGTGCAAATCCATTTAAAGAGAGGTAGCATACATCAGTGCGGTTTACGTATTCTTACACAGCCTTCAGAATCAGCGTGTGTTGATCAATGCACCTTCCCTGCCTATCAATTACCATCACAGTCATTAAAAAAAAAGCCCGAATACAGTGGCTTTCACAGCATGACAAGCTCATTATTTACACCGCCTTCTAGGCGGCCTAATTGCGACCACCTTTAAAAAGAAAAATGCCTTCGAAACAAAACACACACATTTCTGAATGCAGAAATGTGAATAAACATGGCAGGACAAAAAAAAAAAAAAAGACAGATTTTTTTTGCAGATTACATGAATAAAATATTCATTGATTCGCATATCTGAATGGGCGCTAATGAATAAGCTTGACAAAAAAAAAAAAAAAAAAGGCGTAAACAAAAAGAAATGAAAACAGCCCCCCGCACCTGGTCTTAAGTGCTGACATCATCAATTAGCTGGGGCTTGCCTGAGTGGGCGCTTGGGGAGGCTCTGCCACGCTTCATCCTGCCATATAATTGCTTCTCCAGAGGAGGAGCAGGTGAGTCCACCAGGAGAAGCAGGTCGGCGGTTACTGCGATACAGTACAGGCTTTTATCAACAAGGTCTGGGCACCCACTAATGCCGTCATCAACGAGATATCTGGGCTAATGAAACCTTTAATGGAGCAGCCATCAGTGTTTGAAGAACAACATTAGGAAGTAAATGGGTATTGAGGGGGATATAATTTTTCGCTCAATAAGGGAGTCTAAAAATATTAAATAAACTTGAGAGTTTTATCAAATTGATAGTGGGACTCACTCAAGCGCTGTAATCGGATAGGAAATAACTCAGTGGGAATGAAATCTGTATGAAGGCATGTTATGTTCATTTGGGCAAAAGCATATTTTAGACCCCCTCTCTTTCACTGTCCTCCATTGCACTGTGATGAAACCAAATACACCTGATAATCGAATGCATTCTCAATCAACACATTGTAATGAAGTGAGGGTGGCTGTGACGATTTAGGAGGCACCGACAAATGGGAGGCCGCGAGCGAGAGGCGCCTCGCCGTCTGCACGGCTGCTGTGCGGATTCGCTGGCGGGATGCCAGGGGGATAAGATGGCAAAGTGGCCATTCGCCCTGACGGCTGACAGAGGCTGGTCTAAATCCGCCACCGCCCCTCGGCAACTCCCCTATCTCCCCTCTTTCCTTCACTCCCCATTGCCTTACAGAGGATACAATGCCTGGGGACGGGGAGCTTTGGTTAACCGCTAGTGACCAGTCTCTGACCTGTTCAAAATCTCACTGGACCACCTGACATGCACAACAGCCTGGTCAGGGTCAGGCTCACAGGCAGAACAAGGTCGGTGAGGAGTAGCAAGAAAAATGGCCTGTCAGGGATTTGGCGCAAACACATTATATGAAAGAGTGCACAGCTCCAGCTAGTCAACAGAGCAGCACAGGACTCTTTCTTTCATGATGCTAGCTAACATGCGCGGTGCACAGCACAGCTCCAGCTATACAAGACAAGTCATGCAGGAATCATGTATTTTTCAACAATACAAAGAAGCCCAGTGGCTTCGATATCCGATTAAAATTATGATAGATGGCTCCCCTTTAATCTCAAATTGGATTCACTGAAGAACAAAAGTAAAAGAATGAACTAAACGCTTCTCTCTATTTATCTCACGTCTTGAGGCAAGCACCTTGACGGTGACACTTCCATGACTGTAAACATACCCAGCGCTGACATTTTCTTCTGAGATGCACTTCTGGAAACATTTCACTTACAATGAAATTTTATCTTGTCATTGAAACTATAATTTATTCATTTCTGTCAAATGACTCATCTTCCAACTTAGTTAGATATCATATAGTAAAGCAAAATGCCTCGGAAAACACTTCTCAGGACACAGTAAAGTTAATTTTAAATCATGACAAACTATAAAGCCTCAGAAAAGTACCTGTTTTGTTCCCCTCAGGAGTACTTCTCACTGGTAAATTATAGTCCAAAAGAACAATAGTAGGTATCTGTTGTTGGTATATTCTACAACGATGATATTAATTTATATCACAATTACAGTAGTACTGGGACAATTACAGTAGTATTCATAAGTACTAGGACAACAGCAAAATTTTTTGTTTTGCCTCTGAACAGTGAAAACATTGAATTTCCATTTAAGGATGGATATCAGATTGAAGACTTATATAAGAACTCTTCCATATAAGTAGCCACCCAATCAGGAATTACCATGCAAAGTCAATTTCAAGCTTTTTTTATATATGAATAGCTAGACAACACCATAGAGCGATAGCCCTATGCTCCTTACACACGGTGCAAAAATCCTTTTTTAGAAATTCATAACATAAGGTGTAATTTCTCATGATCAAAGTTTGTGTTTTTCTTTAAAATGCATTTGGTGCGAACATAGAAAAAGCTGATTTACTAAAAATAAGTAAAATGGATATATTGTGTTTGGGAAACAAACACTTCCTATAGTCCGATGGAGCAAGAGTAATTGGATAACTTGACCAGCGACTTCTTCGCATCACTATTTCATGCACAATAATGTCAAGATAATGTTTCTAGGTGTGGCCTTTGAGTGTGGGGCCCATTGCTATTTCACATCATGAGAGCCAAATCACTGGCAATGCAAGTAAAGCAATTCAGCAGGAAATGAGGATAGTCAGAATAAATTTGAAGACCACAATGGAAAAATGATCAGGGTCACATTTTCACGTTGTGGAGAAATGATGAGTTAAAAATTCAAAACAATCTTAGAAACAAAGCGCTGAAAAAATATGCAAAAATATAAAATATTATAATAATATATAATATTGTAATATATAATAATAAATATTATAATAATATATAATATATGAAATATACAAAAATGAAAAATTTGGACTCTGATCGTTTTTCCTTTGTGGCCTTCATTTATCACAGCAAAAAACATCAGGAATGTCAAAATAAAACTATTACCTACAATTCTAGAAAACATAAATGCACAGGTAAGTTCAATAAGAAACCATCTGGTGTCCTAAAGAAAACCACAGAGGAGAAAAGTACTGTTAAAAACATTTTCAACAGTCAAACAGATGAAAGACACTCTCAAGTATGGAACCATAGAATATGGTCTCAGAGAGACTACAGCAGCATAAGCTCTTAAGGGTTACTGCTAGATGTACTTAAACCACCAATGCACCTAAAAAACAGAACACCCAGGTTACAGTAAGCAAAAAAAGGGCTTCACATTAAAGTTTTGTGTTCTGGAAAAAAATAAAAATCTTGTGGACCGAATGCAGGAGTATTATCCTGCACTGTTGTGAAAAGGGAATAGAAAAGTGAGGAGAAGACAGGAACTGCTCATAAAAAGCGGCCCAAAATCAGCCACCCTTAACTGTGAAACATGGTGGCAGTTGAGTTAGGGCTTAGGCATGTAAGGCTGCCAGTGGAACTGGCTCATTTTTCTTCATTGATAAAGTGACTGCTGATGGCAGCAGCACAGTGAAATCTAAAGTGAACAGAAACATCTCATCTCTGCCAATCCAACCGAATGCCACAAAACTCATTGGATAGAGGTTTACCTCGCAGCAGAACAGTGACTCCAAACATGCTGCTAAAGGAAATAGGGAGTTTTCCTGGGCCGAAAAGTGGACTATTCTTGACTGGCCAAATGGATAATCAATCGCAAATCCAAGCAGACATGCATTTCACGTGCTTTAGACAAAGCTGGAGGAAAAATGTTCAAAAAACAGAAGATCACGGCAGTGGAGGCCCAGGCATAACTCCAACAAGGAAGATATCCAGCTTCAGGTGATGTCAAGGGTTGCAAACTTAAGGAATCAAACTTCGATATTTCTTTCCCAGTTCTACATGCCCTGATTTTATATTAGATTAATAGATTAAAGCAAAATTTTCAATTGCTTTCATACCCATAAACTCCTGCCTGTTGTGACTCTGACCATCGGTGTGGGGGTAGTTAATGGATGGGAGAATAGGCATGTTGAAGTGTAATGACTTTAGTATAAAGTAGGACATGATAAAATATTGGGAAACATTCTGCACAATCTGCCAAAATGGATGCACATATCCTCAAATTAAATTAGACCATCTGCACAAACCAAATGTATTGTTTTATTTGAAATCCCATATGCTGGAGTACAGAGCCAAAACAACATCCATAACAGTCCCAATAATTTTGCATCAGAAGGGAACATTAACCAGAAGTGAAAGTAAGCAAGGATATTCATCTTCCACATTCATTCCTATGGGCATGTCTTGTTATCAAATGTTTGCCATTTAAGTTGAAAGATCTATTTTTTATGATAGCAGCTTTTGTCAGTTGGGGATTTTGCAAAGCAAAGTGTTTTTTCTCCGGAGCACAATTACGCCGTCCAGGCAGGGAGCAGCACCTACAGCCCTCTGTTTACGAGCTCAGCTCTCAAGCAGGGCTGCCACCCGGCCTTTACATATAGATTTTGCATCAGCAATATTTTCAACTGACAAAGTTAAAATGGAATTTATAGGACAAGTGAAAGGACAAACATGTTGACACTTAAATGTACATACATATGAACCGAGTGAGACAATGTAGTGGTATCCGTGTCTTCTTCCTGTTCTCAGTCCCTGACAAGTAAAGACAGGGATTGATGTCATTGTTTTTGCTTCTGTCACTCGACTTCTGACAGACACACCACCAAGCAAGAGAGGCCAGGTACTGTAATATGTGTCGAGATAGCATTACGGCGTTGCCCTTGGTCTTTTCAAGTATAGCCAAAGGCTTTTTCTGTCTCTCTGGTATTTTATTCAGGCATTCCATAAATACATCTACCATCACAGGCAGTGAAATATTATTCTGAATTTTAGACATGTTATCATTACACAAACAGCATTTTTTAAATGTCCTGGGGTATTTTGAAACCAAATATGGATTTTCTGAAGAAGGTTTTAACTAGAAGGGCTTTAGAACTTTAGAGAGGCAACTGCTTCAGATATGTCAGGGATCCTAAAATGTGGCCCACAAATCTGAATCCACCCTTAGTTAACTTTCCTTCCCAACACATTCTCATCCCGACACGTCATATAGTGACGCTACCTGATCAAGCATTGATATTAGACTTAAAAGGAAGCTTTTGTTGTCTTTATTCAACACTTCATTCAATTCTTAACCCAAACCCAAAGTTATTCAATGCTTTGGGTTTGGGTTAAGGGTTGGGGGTTAGGGGCTAGGGTTCATTTTAAACTGGCGTCAAATAAGGACGCCAAAAGCTTCCTTTTGCGTCATATATCAACATTTGGTCAGGTAGCGTCAATATACGACGCGTCGGGATGAGAATGGGCTCTCCTCCCAGGTAAATCATCTAATCCAATAGCACTGCTGAATGACCAGATTGGCTTCACACTTCACTCTCAGGTAAAGGGAAGGTAAATAACTTTCAATGCTTGGTCCTTGAGGACCATGATTTGAACCATAGGACACTACAGGGTCAAATGTATTACTTCGGGGTTTGGGGCTAGTTTTCATGCCTTGGGTAAGTAGTCTTAGTTTCTCCAAAGGAACACCTCGATGCTGTAGCCTACAATGTAATTCTAGATCATTCTCAGCTTTCAACAATTACAGAAAGACAGCGCTAATCATTTTCAGCATGGGGATGCCACAACGATAGAGCCTAACAAGGTAGATCACAAAAGAGCCTTGACCTTAACTCCATCACACGCCAACAGGAATCGACTGGAAAGCTTACTGACATCACTGACTAATGCAGCATATACCTTGGAGGCAAATACCCACAGCAATGTTCCAACTAGTGTAGAGTCCACCCAGAACAGTGTAGACTGACAGCAGCAATGAGAGTACTGGCACCACATTAATAGTCATGCTTTTGGAAAATGTTGGATAAGCATAAGCGCATACTTTTGGCCTTGTTGAGTAAAAATATCACAGATAAACCATAGACAACAATGGGATCATAGGTTTTACAATATGTTTTTAAAAACAATTACAGTGTCAAACATTATGAAACAGAGTGAATGAGGGATGAAAGCCTAAACTGCAACATACTGCATCATAAAACCTGCCACATTTTTTTTCAGGATAATTGTTTATGGTTTTGTTGGCATTTTATCACAGGTGGTTAGAAACTAAACAAGGTCTCTTTTAATTTGCTGAATAATGGTTTTGCAAATTACAGTGGGCACAGTGTTTAGATGAAACATTCTGACCCAAGATAAGCACCTGCAGAACTGGATAAATGGAAGGTGTGTGGTTATGGTGGGTACTCAATAATACACATTTAATCTGTCCAATCACATGCCCCATAATGGCCCCGAGAAAACAAATCTGTTCCACCTCATTTGCTTTCCACCAGTGCAATATTTGCGTACCATGGAAATAAGGCAACGGTGGCTCTGAATTCAAAATGTTGACAAAAAAAAATCATCTTAATATTCTACGGCAATAATGTGAAATGCTGTCAATAATTTAAACAATTGCACAGGTTGTTTTTGTGTACATCCACTACACTGCACTGAGGCATGCACACAAAACTACAAAATATACTCAGTGGCCACTTTCTTAGGAAAACTTGTCCACCTGCTCATTAGTGAGAAAATCAGCCAATCAAGTAGCAGCAGCGTAATGCATAAAAGTAGACAGGCATGGTCAAGAGGTGCACTTGTTGTTTAGACCAAATATCAAAATGGGGAAGAACTATCATAACTATAGGTGTTTTCAGACCAAACAGTTTCCTGAGAGGAAGCGCCCATCAGAGAGTTCCCCTGGAACTATACACCTTCAAGGGATTTTTTTTCTGTTGGCTTTCACACTGCCAATAAGAACCCTCTGAATGATGTACGCCAGCTAGCGGTTGGTATACCAGAGTTCATCTGGTGCTACTAGAGTGCATACTACGACGTTGGAGCTAAAAAAAAAAAAAAAATCCTCAAAACAAAGTTCGAACTGCTATGATCGTTCACAGTTCCTGCACAGCGATACGATAAAAAGGAGGGGTTCTTAAAATTACATTATTTGAACTATGAAAATGTTGTACCGGTCCAAAAACACCTTTTGACAGTGGAATAATTATATGCGGTCTGGGTACCTTAGAAACTGTTGATCTACAGGGATATTCATACACAACAGTCTCTAGAGTTTTCAGAGAACAGAGAATAAGCAAGAAAAACATCAGTAGTTCTGTGGGTGAAAATGCCTTGTTAATAAAAGAGGTTGGAGGAGAATGCCCAGATTTGTTCAAACTGACAGGAAGGCTACTCAAACAGCAGTAACTCAAGATAGTCATACATTCCAACAATGCAGAAAAGCATCTCTGAACACAGGTGAAACCTTGAAGTGGATGAGCAACAGGAGTAGAAAACCACAGCAGGTTACACTTCTTTCACCTGAGAACAGAAAACTAAGGCTACAGTGGGCAAAGGCTCATCAAAAATGAATGTGGAAAAACAATGCTAGCAACCCATCTTCAAACGACAACTTCTAGCAGAATAACGTGCCATATCACAAAGCACATGTCATCTCAAGTAGTCCCATGAACATTACATTGAGTTCATTGCAACCTAATGGCCTCCATAGTCACTACATCTCAATTTAATTCCAACATGCACTTTTGGACGTGGTGGAATGGATGCATGAATGGTCATTTGATGAATCTGCAGCCACGACAAGATGCTATTATTCAACATGACCAGAATTTCATACCAATACAACTGGCACCTTGTTGCCTCCATACCACAAAGAATCCAGGATTCAGGAACCAAGTTTTCAAAATCCTTTACAGTACATCACTTGATCCAAAGATTAGATATTTTCAATATAAGCTAATATATAAGTTTTTAGCAACTAAAAAGATGCTAAATATATGGGGAATAGATTCATCACCCCTCTGTTGATTCTGTCAGGAAGAAGTGGAGTCAGTAGACCATTTATTTTGGTACTGTCCAATAATAGCCTTATTTTGGATAAAGGTACAAGGCTGGATATCTCAGTACAATAGTATACAATTAGATTTATTTAAAGTGTCACTTGGTGATGTAACAAAAGGAACACACCTAATCTGTAATATAATTATATATTTAGCAAAAATATTTATTTTTGGGTTAACATCTGTGGAGGCATTAAGAATTGAGAAATTCAAAAATTTTGTCAAGTATTACAGTAGAATTGAGTGTGTGATGGCCCATGAGACAGGACTTGTAATTTATGCCAAAAGACGGGATATAGGAAGGGAGGCTGAAGGTTGGGAATAATGAGAGATGGAATAGGTGAGCTAATAACGACTAATGCAAAAGGTAGAAAAGCATTGTGAATGTAATTGTTATTGTATTGTATTTCCATTTTCATTCATTTATTTATTTAATTTTTTGTGTGAGTTTTGTTTTGTCAGGTGATGGTAGGAGGACTCGCACACAATTATGTAACTGACTAAATTAATAAAGTTGTCCTCCAAATCGGGGGGGTGGTGGCGGGATAAAAAAAAAAATTCAGGATGCTCTGGGAGGAAAAAAGGGGTTGGGGGAGGATCCTACTCACTAAGAACGTTGTATCTAATAATGTGGCTGGCTGGAGTACAAACTTCACTGCGTTATTTAAATTGCATAAAATGTGGCTTATGTTATGACTTTTCAGACAAACACTAAACCTTTGCAGAGCATGACTCTTATTTCATTCTCCCTTAATCTCAGGCCCAGCTTACACTGTATGATTTTGAAAGGATTAAGAACAGACATTGACGCCACCAACATATTCCTAAAATTGTGTCTGAATAGGGCATCACTCGGATATATTTTGTCAAATAGTGTGCGCAGGTAAAATGATTCATGCAACGTGCATTCAATGAGCAGTAGGACATTCTAACTAACCCCTGACATAACACAAAATTTTGGCTCCTATGGTATAAAGTAAGCAGTACGTGGTATAGTGTGAGCAGTACAATAACGCGACTTTGATAGAAAAGTGCAGCTATGACCCCAAACTTTCCCTGACTATAGCACTCCACGCCATGTAAAGGTAGTTTGAAACATACCTCATTCAATAATACGCCATTCAAAGTTCCATCCATGATTGCACAGTTTGAGCACCATTGTCGCAAAGTGCTTGTACAGTATGTGACCTTAGTCACACAAATCGCAAGATGATTCAATCGCACACTGTGCAGGGTCCTTTTGGGTGAAAAATCTCTTTGGCCTACAGTGTAAACTCAGTTTCAGTCTCACTGCATACATTCTTTTTTTTTCCCCACAGAACACTACTATATGCACTCTGACATTTTACACAGTCTTTGCTTGCTGAGCAGTCATAAACAGCATCAGGTGGTCAAAATAGGTTGAAAAAGGCCCCAGATAAAAGTCTGAATATCCGCTCAAGCCTGTAAACCTCTGTGCAAACAATACAAATCAGAAGAGCAGGATAAATTAGCTACGAGTGTGACCTTAGGGTTATGAAGAGGAAAGCATTATACTGCACCTAAAGACGCCACCCAGGTAATGGCCCTTTGATGATGCATGCTTCATTGATTGCTGCTTTTATTTTTGTACTAGGGTGTATGAATAAATAATCTACTCCAGAGGGAAAGCAACTTTCCTTACATCTGTACGTACACACAATGAAAAACTGCCCCTTTAGCAAACACAAAAGATACACCCCTGAAGAAATAGCACACACATCTTAAAATAATTAGAACATAACCGTAAAAAAAATGCTTAAAATTACTGTGCATCATATTGCCCGCTGATTACAAACAGCTGTCAAAAGACCAAAATGATGCTCTCTAAAAATGCACTTTTTATCACTTCCCTTTCATGACATTATTCATTGTTTTCACCGTCCTGCTTGGCATGTGCCAGCCGATTTAAACAGCCCCAAAAGCCAGATATTAACAAGCAACTCAACGGGATATTAAGACAGACAGCGTCCTTTAGGCTATGCCTGAGGGTCATTCCAATATGATGCAAACCTACGAAATTCCTGGGATGCCTTGTATAACACACAAATTGAAAAATAATGTTTTGAATGATTTTGAGCATTTGTGCTTCGTGGCCATTAAAACTGAACTCCAAATGCTTATGAGGAATCTAAGCGATTAAATATTTTATTGGGAGGAAACTTAACATCAAATATAAATGATATGAATTTGTTGAATTTGATCAGAATCATGCCATGAATATCAACGAGATTTAATTTCTAGGACCTCATGAAATAAAATGGGAATAAGAATAAAGGTAAACCAGACAGTAAAAGACTAATATATGGCAGAAACTTCTGACTAAGCTCTGCTTTGTCTGTTACCCCCGCGACCCGGCCTCAGATAGATGGATGGATGGATGGGGAAACTTCTGAGCAATTGAAAAAAAAAAAAAAAGATACATTTTGCACAATGCAAGTGACTTCAAATCAAGTGATTTAGGAAACAAAAAAACACATTGCGGGAAAAATCCTCAAAAAAGTTAATTTAAAGCATGGCAAGGTTCTTGGGATTACGATCTCACAATCATGTCCCCAACAAGAGACAAAAATAGCCACACAATGTGTGGTAATATGCCCACAAGGCACCTTTGTTATAGAGATGAGTTTGACTAAAAATTTTCCAGTTGACACCAAAATCAAAGGGATCCTATTCATATCACCCCTGACCCACAAAAGAAAAATGAAAAAAAAAAAAAAAAAAATCCAGCAAAATTGTAGTCAGCAGAGTGAGAACAATAAACTGTGGATGGACTGACCTACAGACCAACGGATGGATGGGGAGATTGAAATACAGTATATGCCCTTTTGGTGGAGTGGGCATATAAAAATGAATTGGCAGATCTTGGGTAGATATAATTGAGAGATAATTTTCCAAACAACAAGCAGATACTGCATTTACTTACATATTTCAGTTCCATTAGTTTATCCAAAATGCACTGCAGTGCAATATTTTTATGGATATGTATTTGTATTCAATCAAATATTCATTAAATCATTTTGACCTACACATACAGTACATTCAACTCTGTTTTCAAGTGCACTCACTCCCACTGAATTTATTAGTAATATGAGACTTAGTTAAAAGCATGCGGTGAAAAAGTGTGCAGTGAAATACAATGAAAATGTTGATTGAATCCAGTCCCATGTTTTACTCCCTGAGCAAGTCCCAGGCACCGCTGTCCAGCCCCGGTGTCAAGGCTTAATTAGGAAGTGAAATATGATCAATCTCAGCACCACAAATCCTCTGCCTGAAGAGCCATGCCTTCTGGCTCACAGACGTAATTATGCAAACATGATTTTAGACTCCTTCCAGTCTCCATCTCACCTGCGGGACGATGCTTTGCATTGCACAAGTACGACCACCCTCCCCCCATGAAAAAAAAAAAAAAAAGCCCGGTGCCAAGACTGGATCTGAAGAAAAACTGCTTCAGAGCCAAAATAAATACCTAATCTCAAATTCAATATCAGCTGACAGCAAATGAAATTGCTGAGCTTACCTCAGCATGAATAATATGCGCAAAAAGGCGCCTAGCGCCGGGGAGATTCGACTTTGCCAGTTCTGGAATCCCTTCAATTCTGATTCATTTTTTAAAGCCTGAATAACAAAGCTGCCAGGGGTTGGTCCGAGACACCTCTCCCCCTCTTGTCCCTCCGATAAGGCACGTCCACCAAAGCCCAAGTGTTTCAAGTGTCTCGTGTGGCCGGTCTCCTGCAGGGCTTATTTGAGGTACTGCCATCCCCTCGTTCCAGGGGGGGATCAAATGCGGGATACGAGTAAGGGCTGCGTGCAACACAATCAGATGCACTGACTGCTCGCGTGAACTTTAGAGAAAATGTGTTTCTTCATGCACTGAGAAGCTCAGTGGATGTCTAAGCAGGCATCCCAGGGAAAGGCAATGTAAAATTGTATAAAAATTGGTTCAAGGTCAAGGAATTGAGAAACACTACGCGTGTCTGCCGCGCTTCAGAGAAGCTATTAAAATGAATCGCGTTCTCATGCATTAAAGTAGTTGAGAGAGACAGGATATATTAATCTTGAGCAGATGAGACACAGATATATAAATGTACTAAACACATTATTGCTGATATGACCCCCTCAGTGATAGTCTAGTGATACAGTTGATATGGAAAAAAGAAGAGCAGTGATTTTTTTTCTCTCCAGTGGCTAATCTGTCCTCATTTCTAGCCTCATTGCCTGGGGCACTATCTCAGAATCAGACATTAGATTTAAGAATGAATGCTGCAATACAAAAATCTTGGAACATATCCCTCTACTGTTGAGCAAGGACCAAGCTTTGCGACACTAGGTTCAAGGTTTTGGAAGGTTTCATATGATGCTTTGCGTACAGCACTCCGAATATAGCTCAGCAGGCGTTGGCCAACTTATAGCCTTTGGCAGTGCGTAATATATTGGAAAAGCAATACTACTATAGTGGGTCAGTTGGCTTTGGCTCAGCTTGTGTTGAGTAGATTACAGCTGTGTAATGCTAAAGGGTTTTATATTTTCCAAAGAGCTAAAATCAAGGTTTAGAATGGATGCAGTCCCAAAACTATGGATCACACAGTTTGTTTCACGAAGGACTCCTTGTCTAGTTTCCAAAACAAAATTTTTCACTCAATGGAGGTTGCATTCATTGTTGCCATATGTACGCATGCTCAATCCGATATTACCTTGCAAGTCCTTTTCCCGAATCAACAAAACAGTGTTCATCCAGGAGTAACGGTATAGTCCATTAATGAATAGCAGCTTTCATATCTCAATGCTACCATTACAACTATCATTAATTTTAGTTCTCTTGAGTCAGCTAGCCTACGTTAGCGAGCTCTTCATGCAGATGAGTTCAGACATGCAGAGATGCAGACTACAACAAAAACCTATAGTTATACAGTTTAACAGTTTTTGCCTCGTGAATTTTATATAATTTTCACTTCATTTCAGTCATAAATTGCTCACCTTTGTGGTTTTCGTTAGTTCAACCTGCTAACCAGAGATCACTATTAGCCGCGTGCGATGCACGGTTGTAAAGCCCTCATGTTTCATGATGTCATCATAGAAGAGCTGTCACTCATAGCTGGGCTATAATCTCACTCCTGGACGAGCACTATTTTACTGATCTCAAAAGAGCACTGAAGCAATTATCAAGCTATCGCAGGAGAAAGCACAAAAACATATTGCTTTTCTCACGAAGAGAAACTAAAATCTCAACCTTGGTTCCATCATAACCACCATCACAAGACATTAAGGAAAAAAAATCAGACACTTTTCATATACCATTTAGGACCCAGCAGCCATTTAATCTTAACTGACCTCATTTAGATTCAATTAACAGTCTGATCAAGTCAAGGGGCCAGAGGCGAAAAAGCTCTCAGCACTGTGCCCCAGGTAATCTGGCTGCTTCTTCATACATAATGAACTCTCTCTCTCTGCTCTGCTCTGGCCTCTCCATGATGGAATGAGTCTTCTCATTGTACACACCTTTACATTTCTTAAATATATCAGTAAAAGCACTTGAGCATAAAGCTATTAACCTTGTTTATAAGTTACAATACCTTTAATTTACGTGTGTATTTATTATATATTTATAATACATGTGTATTACCATAGTCCTGAACGGGCGAAGAAGTAGGATAGGGGTTATGAAGCCTAAGCTTTTTAAAAGCATCAAAAGAAAGTAGTGCAAAAGATCATTCCATGGAACAAATAAAAGGTATTTTCTGATTATATGTGGACGGACAAGTATGTAGAGAAAAAAATCACAGTACTCTTAAAGAAAAACAAGAGGCCTGGTGGCCTAGAGAGCTCCGCTGAGGATGAGTGAAATGTCCATGTCATAACTTAATTTCAGAAATCCTTGAAAACTATTGCAATATTAACACATATGACACATTTGGTAACCAGAATATGCTGTGAACCAGTTTGGTGTCTCAATTTATGTAGTATAACAATAGAACCAAATTGCAAATTGCAATCATATATTTCAATCATCTTACCACCAAGCAATACTAACAACCAACAAATACCCCTCCCCCAGTACATCACAAATATAGCAGTCACAATCCTTCTAACATTGTCATAGGACAATATGATGCAGAACAATATGATCCGGAACAATTAATCCAGAACGATGATCAGAACAACATGATCCCGAACAAAGATCTGGAACAACGTGATCCAGAACAATGATGAGGAACAACATGATGCAGAATAACATGATCCGGAACAATATGATCCAGAACAACATGATCCAGAACAATATGATCCTCAACTTTTCACTTCAAATTTGAATATCTGTACGAGAGAGTGGGGTGGGAGATGTTTGTTGGTTGTTAGTATTGCTTGCTAGTAAGATGATTGAAATAAATGATTGAAATTTGTAGTGTGGTTCTATTGTTATACTACATAAATTGAGACACCAAACTGGTTCACAGCATATTCTGGTTACCAAATGTGTTATATGTGTTCATATTGCAATAGTTTTCAAGGATTTCTGAAACTAAATTATGACATGGACATTTCAGTCATCCTCAGCCGCGCTCTCTAGGCCGACAGGCCTCTTGTTGAGATATTAATGAAAGACTGAAAAAATTAGCACAATTTTCTCATTTTCGCAGGGGATCATCAAAACATCATAGGGAAGGCTCACAACAAATTAAACAAAAAGTTATCAGACAGTTTTTTAGATATTAATGACAGACTGAAAAAATGAGCACAAACACTAATTTCTAAGTCCAAAATGTTGAATTTCTCAAAAACCGGAAATAGAATTTTCTAATTTTCACAGTGAATATTCAGAATATCATAAGGAAGGCTTGCACCAAATTAGGAAAAAAGTTATCAGACAGTTTTTGAGATATTCAAATTTGAAGTGAAAAGTTGACGCCGGACGGACGGACGGACAGACAGACGGACGCCGGATGACTCGACATTAGAAAAGCTCCGCTGACTGCTGACTATCATCACAGCGGAGCTAAAAAAGAGTCAAACGTAAATAAAAATCCCTTTCCTCACACCCTATGGGCATTTTTTCCACAGGTAAATTACATCTTTTCTGAGGCTAAAGTGGCAAAGCATGAATTAACAATAGGTTTTGTCATATTCCATTGTATTTTGATTGAGATTATGGATATTTTCTGGAGTTAAAATTATGAATGATTGAATGGTTGATACCAGTCTGAAGTTATGAAAAAGAGTGAAGTTGCTAAAACTGGGCCAACGAAATACAATGCCTCATTACAATGGGAAGCCACCAAACAAACATATAGTTTTATGCTTCGTAACGCAAGCTGCACATAACGTTTTGCGTTTAGTTTATTCTATATTACGCCACTGTACAGGTATGCAAACATGGAACTTCTAATTTGAACTATTGCAGACAGAAGTGAAATTCTATTAAGACTTGCTGATCATACTGTGCAAAAATCACGTGGTTTCACAGGGGGAAAACACATTTAAAAAGTTTGAATGAATGTAAACAGCAGGCATTGTCAATTAAAAGTGCCGCAAAGTGGTGTCTCGGAAGAAAAGACAGGTGTGGTCCACATTATCCCGGATGAATGAAAGCGAAAAATTAGCACCCTTGTGGATTAGCGTTCCATGTTTTCCCTCAGTAGCACAGCACAGGCGAATCCAACTGGGTCTGCACTACAAGCGAGCAACAGTTAGCCTTTTGCCGTGGTGGCTGCCAAGGTCGGCCCTTACGTTCCCATCAAATGAGAAATTATTCTCCTGACAACTGCAGGCCTTACCTCTTTGTGTGTATGTTTGTGGGTTGTGTGGGGTGTGGATGAGCATGTGTACCCGAATGAGCAGCGTGTCTTGGCGAGAAGGCGCCATATGACCGCAGATGTGAAGGTGCGTGCACATATGTAAGCATTGATTTTCTGTGTGAGCACGTCAGAGGTCTGCAACCAGATTATAACTACAGTATAAGACTGACAATAAGTACGTGCGCCAGGTTTAGTTTTAGCACTGTGATGACAGATATGTATCAGAGAGTTTATGAATAGTAGAATCACAACACGTATGCTACCTGTTACCAGTGACTGACAACAATGACACAAAATGATTAACAGCACAGGAGAAACATTAGTCCTGTAAAAAAAAAAAAAAAAAAAAATGGCACTGAAACTATTCCTTGCTCGCCGTTTTGATCACGATTATCATGGATGAAAAGAGGAGTAAAACAGAAATCACTTCTATTTTAAAACTTGTTAGATAACAGCTTAAATAAGGCTCTTTTAATCTGCGAGATGAGCAGAACAGTACACTAGAACTAAAGGCTTTGTCTTGCACCATTGTTGATAATTGTTGGTAATTGCTGGCAGAGGCATTGTAACTCCCTGCTCTGGGATCTCACACATCCTCATATGAAATTTTCCAGTGGGGTACACAGAGTTTTATTCTATTGTGCTGTAAGGTGTTGTTGGATTATAAGTTTAACAAATCGGTCTCTGCTGGGTTCGGGGGTAAAACCTGGCTAGCCACTATCTAGCCATTAATACAGTGGGCTGATTTCTAACCCTATGGAGACTTCTAGTGTGTGTGTTTGTGTTTGTGTATGTATGTGTGAGTTCATGTATGTGTGCGTGTGTGTGTGTGGGTGTGTCCTCCAGAATGCGTTTGTGTACGTGTGCCCCTTCATTACAGCAGGTATCGCTGCAAAGCTGTTCATAAATTCTGGGTATTTTTTATGCACGTCAGGCGACAGAGGGTATTGTACCCTCCCTTACGGCAGGACGAGTGTCTCAGGTGCGCAAATCAAAGTGGGGGAAAAAAGCCATCAGTCGAGGGGACTAACTGGATCAGCGGGAGGCTGCCATTAGCGCAGCTTTGTGCGACAGCATAAAAGATAAATGAAAAAAAGAGCAATGCCGACAACAATGGCATCGTGAACGAGAGGAGCGAAGGAGAAATTAGAATTCTCCGCATGTCCATGGCAGCGTAGGGGACTGAGGTAATCAGATGGTAACGGCTAGGTGCGAGAGAAAGGGGTGAAGGGAATGCAGGCTGGCCGGCCGCCAGCGACGTGCGAACAAAGAAAGCGGAATAAGCAGGGGACAGGGATCATTACCGTCTCCTTTTGACATTAACCACGGTCTCCCGGTGAATCCCCACGCTCCGAGTGTGGGTTACCTGCTTTTTGGCTGGCATTCTCCAGACAGCTTGACCTTAACTTCAGCCGCACATTCTGCATTAGCCCTG
This sequence comes from Gymnothorax javanicus, assembly GCA_029692085.1. NCBI lineage: Eukaryota > Metazoa > Chordata > Actinopteri > Anguilliformes > Muraenidae > Gymnothorax > Gymnothorax javanicus. The sequence goes on from CM056202.1 coordinate 38,359,881, forward strand.
TGTCTTCCCTGCAAGATGTGAGTTTCACACCTCTCAACGGGACTTAATGGAGGGAGACTGCAGGATCACTCACTCCTTTAATATGCCAGAACCAATGAGCGGAGCAGTATTAGCTCCACACACTGTCTCACCACTTATTGCCTTTTTATCTGTATGGCAAAGCTAACATTCTCTAAAGTGCACTAGTTGCTGTCTCACTTCATAATTTGCATTTAGTCGCAGGTCAGGCAGGCTAATTGGCCTGAGGCGTATGCTCTCTGTCTGTGTGGTGACTCAAGCCGGAGTTTCGAGCCACTAAGATAACAATGCGACTGAAACTTTATATTTTTGAGGTGTTTCATAATCACACCTTTAATTACGAAAATTCTTCTTGCATGCCATGAATTGCACTATAAAGCCAACCATTGCCAATGCCTGCACATAGTTCTTCCACCGTAGACTTCTGGCAGAACTTATGTCCTGTCATCCCACCATGAGTCATTGAACATGGATAAATAAAATACCATGATAATGCAGGTGATTCTGCATTAACAGGCTCCACAGAGCACAGTAACGTGTGTATTTACCATAAATCAAACCTGCTTGTCGAATGTTAAGGTTGATCCATGCTCTTAGTGGGTAGGAAAAATATAACCACAGTTGCAAATGAAATTAGTGAGATCCTCTAGAAAACAGCATCACATAGTTGCATCTTCAAGCAGTATGGTAAATTATAGATACCATTAGTAATCACAATTGAACTAGTTGTGTAAGCACATAGTAAAAAGCAGTCCTTAGCTCATTGTCCAATTTGTCCAACACCAGTGGGTGTGTTTTACAGGTTCCTGCTCTTTTTTGAACAAAATTTCTGATGATATCACAAAATCATTCACAATCAGTCAACCCAAATACACAAACACACACACACACACACACACACACACACACACACACACACACACAAATATATATTTTTTTATCTTATCCCTCCAAATTTCAAATTGATTCAGCTACCTTCCCAATATATTTCCTAGGCAATGGAACACGTGCAATTTGCAAACATGGCTTATTAATTTAATGCACCAAACTTGATGGTCACAGTGAAATTAAATATATGAGTAATACTTGCCTCCATTTAGTTTCTTGGATACCCAAATGCATAACTCTGGCTTACAGAGTGAATCGTGCCCCAAATACATATGAACAAGGACAAATTGCACAAAGAAGGTGTTGGCATACCACATCAGAAGTTCTTAATGAGATATTCTACCTGCAAGGCAGCCAATAGATGACTGCAGTACCAGCAGTTTCCATAGCAACATCATCTTCAGCCCGCCAAAATAGGCGCACATACAGTTACAGGTGTGTCGAGTCCTTTTCCGCACCGTACTTGGACTTTTCTCTGAAAAGAGAGGGAGAACAACTGTCACACAACACGATATAAGTCATTATGTCTTTCTAGGCTCATGATTAGAGCCGATTTCATCCATAACTGTACGCTAGTTGTAGTACCTACAAACTTACGAAGTTGATTTCCCATTGCAGCAAAATCACAGTCAAACTCGATTTTTTCCAGTTTCTGTGAAAGCAACTATCACAGTCTATAATGACACTTTAATTACAGCATCTTAAAATTCACTTTTTCTGGCAGAATTCAGTGGAGCAGTGAAATATTTAAGAAAAAAAAACTGCATCTTTGGGCGGTAATGACTGATTTCTGAGGATGCTGCAGTTTTTAATGGGTAGTGTGGCTTGGAAAATTAGACCAGGCAGCCTTTGGATTTTTCCATTTCAATGGATTTGCCTTCATAAGTCAGTTAACACATTTCGAGCCATCTGCACCAGTGACGGTCCGCCCAAAGCCCTTAAAATACTGCGAAACAGTCTGATATAAATATGCATTTAAATATAAATACACACTATAAATCCAGTGTAAAAAGTACATCATGTATTTCACCATTTCACATCCTGTTCGAGACATAGGCATCAAATACCAACAGCTGTGCATTCGGCCATGACTTCTTGCAAACTTTTAGCAAGTTAACAGTAAATATCGGTTCAAGTGCCAATGTGACGAACGCAGTGTGCAAACACCTGTGATGCACATTATGAACTGATTAGAGGCATGGCATAATTCAGCGTTGAGGAGAGATAAGCCAGACATCTACTGGGCCAATGTGACACCATGGCTGTGGCTGCTTGCTGAGTCAGACCAATTAATATTACCATCTTAATAATGCAGAAAGATGTCATATAGGTGTTTGCACCCTGCTGTGAAATATCATTACCTCAGTGACCAGTTTTCACACATAAATGAGTAAATAAATAAATAAATAATCGTGCATTTCAATAATATATCTATGTATAAAGTACTTCAGCCAAGGCTTTTAATGATGTTATGAGTAAGTAGTTCCAAGAACTTTGTTAAGGCAGTTGTCCTACAAAATGCATGGAGACGAGGCCATGAAACAGCAAGATTTGCTCTCACTCTACCTCTTGAATGAAGCCTAAGCACTACGCTTTCACAAGTAATTGCTGACTCCTGTGCGTAAAAACAAACTATCGAATGATAAAATGTCACTACACGCCAGCACACACACACACACACACACACACACACACACAAGCATGGGCAAATAATAAGCTATGAACTAAGTCCAAGAAGCCACAGTACATCAATGCAATAAAATAATACATGTATAAATTCTGACCAATTTACGTTCAAATTATTGATCAGCCTTTGTTGCCCCTACATAATAAAAAAGGGGGGAAAAAATAAAATAAAAGCAGAAATTACAATTTTTATGTCCTTGCACTTGCAGAATCAATTAAAATGACAACACTTGAATTCATTATTCAAACATTGGGAAAAGAGTGTTATGTTAGACCATATGTGTGAATAAGTCAGCCAAGCATTTTTCAGGTGTCAAGTATTCACTTTTATGGGTCATTAAATCAAAGTAATTTTAACAGAATGCCAGAGCACTACGTTCAATAGCAAGGGAATAGTGCCTGAAATTATGTGATATTATGCCAATATGTACTACAAGAAGAATGATAGCATGCAATTAACATGCTTCTAACAAGACATGGATGCTTAAATGGAAAAAGCCGTATTTAGGTTTATGGTGGGCCACTTAACAGAACCATTGAAATTCTCTAAATTGCTATGCTAAATATATATATATATATATATATATATATATATACATATATATATATATATTCATACTGCCACACAACCAAGAGGTGGGGGCAGCTCCCTTCTATGCATTGCCTAGTTAAGATCTCAAGTGTCCAGAGCAAAAAAGTCAATATAAGAGTGGAATTAATACAAACAACAAGTTTGCATCAAAATAGATGGCGCAGGCACCTTTTGGAACACCTGAAGCAACAGTTCACGAGTGATTTGCTTATTTTCCGCAGTAGAGTCTCCCATTTCGCACATAGGCGACAACACACAGAAACGCCATTGAGTGGAACAATTTTTTGGTTACGATTGACTTGTGCGATTGACTTGGTTACGATATGGTGCAGCGTAAATGTTAGTGCTGCAACTGTACAAAGACAAGTCTTTAGTTTGAAATTCACTCATTACGATGCAGGATTTAGTGTTGACTTTACACACAGACTTGTGTTCAAACTTGCGCATTACTGGTGCTGGTGCTCCACGGCACAGTGTCACGCGTGTGAGAAGAGAGTGACCAGCGCGACCGTAAATGACAGCAAAATGCAGTCAGGACTGTCACACCATGCTGAAATGTAATGGGGGCATATAAATTAGGTAAATAACCGTTCTTTCTTTCTCTCTTTCTTTCAAGGGGTCATGGCTCCCCATGGGGTATGATAATTGGGAAAACACTGGATTCAGACTCCTATGCATCGTAAAGAAACATTAATATATATATAAAAAATCTGCTTCTCATTGAAAAGGGCAATTATTTCTTGCACAAACAAACGCACTCTAGTCCTATGCTTTAACAACATAATCATTTTGTGTTACAAGAGCATGTTTGCCTGTTTCAAGAAAAAAAAAACATTCATATAACAGCATCAGCACGCTTTGTTTTGACAGGCAGCTTCTCGTTATTACACTTCACAAGCATATCTTGTTAAAAGAAGAAATATCTGCAGTATAATAAGACGCATTTCTTGTAAAAACTTGTTAAAATATCAATATCAATCGACGCAAAGTGTAAACCTCAATCCAATTCATCATCATAAGACGATGATGATCATTTATTTTGAAATTACAAAGCCCTCTCCTCCCTTTCATTTCAGCTGTCCCAAACCCCCCATTCAGAATGCCTTTGTTCTTAAGTGCTCAATCTCCAGTTTAACATTCACCATGTTCAGTACAGCATCCTCCGGTGCTTATTAGTGACATCAACCTTGCAAACGTGGATTTTTTTTTTTCTTAAAACGGTTATAAATTGAGATTTTAGTTGTTGAACAGAATTTCCTCCTCTCAAATATTCAGACCTTGAAACATCAGACGACTGGAAGTGTAATTATAATGAAAAAAAAAACTAAGTAAAAGAAATTCACACAAAGAAATTCGATGTGGCTGAGAATTCACTTAATCAATAGTGTGGGTTGAGCAATTATGGACATCACAGATTACAGGAGAAAACATAAGTGGGTTCAGGTAAGGACCTCACTTGTGACAGAGGCAACTGCTTTTCCTGACATGCAGCAATAAATGCCATGGCTGCAGTACATCACCAGTTCTTCATTAGAAAGAAGCAGAAGGCCTCTCTGCTATCAGGATTCTCCACATACAGTACCTGACAAAATAGCGCAGCCCTCAACTGGATAACCTTGATACGCGCAAACACTAATATGCTGTATTATATTCTATATCAGCTATGTATTGTCTTTAGGGTTGTGACACGACTCACAACAGAAGGCCAGCCCCGTGAAAACAGCGGAGATTCTGCTTGCATCAGGCTTTTATTCTCCAGCACACGCCCCAAGGGTATCACCGAGAAATCAAGTGCCCAAACTCAGAAGCCGGAATTGTGTCAGAGGGACGGTAATTCTCTCTGTGCTCCAGGTCATAACGAGAAAAAAAGCACAAAAGCAGATAAAGAAAAATCCATCTTGGGACAGAGTCCCTCAGCAATGCTTTGAAAACAGCTCCTTATTGCATGCCATGAACACCCTAACCCCTCAAATAGCCCACGCTTATTAATACCAATATGTAAGTACGTTCCTTGCGAGGTCAACACACAGTGCACAAATGCTCAAACTTGGGAACTTTCCTGCAGGGTATAAGTAGAAGGTTTTATAAGTGCAATATTCATACAAGCTACTGTTCTCACTTTATATGTGTAGTGAGCATGCAAGCTACCACCAACACTTATACACGCTATAAACATAACATAACATAACATGAATGGCGAGAACAGGCCGTTCAGCCCAACTAGGCTCGCTAGTTTCTTTATACTATTGTGAATATATCACTTCAGATGCTCAATGACTCAATGGTATCTAGCTTTAAGTCAAGCCTGCTCTTGAAAACTCCCAAGGTCTCTGCCTCAACAATATGGTCAGGCAAGCTGTTCCACACCGAAATTACTCTTTGGGTGAAGAAATATTTCTGAATATCAGTGCTAAATTTACCTTTGGTCAACTTCCATTTGTGACCCCGAGTTCTACTAACAACACTCGGTCGAAGGAATCCTACATAATTCACTTTGTTAATCCCTTTAATATCTTTAAAAACCTCAATCAGATCGCCCCTAAGTCTCCTTTTCCTAAGACTAAAGAGATTAAGGATCTTCAGCCTCTTCTCATAGCTTTCATCTTTCTTACCCGGAATTAGCTTAGTGGCTCTTCTCTGAACTTTTTCTAGAGCCTCTATATCTTTCTTAAAGTATGGTCCCCAGAACTGTACACAATACTCCAGATGTGGTCTGACGAATGTGTTGTACAAAAGAAGCATCACCTCCGCGGATGTGTACTCAATACTTTTGGCAATGTATCCCAGCATCCAGTCGGCTTTTTTAACTGCTACGGCACAATGGCTAGAACCTGTGAGGGTTTGGTCAAAAATCACTCCCAGATCTTTTTTGTGTGGAGCACATTCCAGTTTTAAACCTCCCATGAAGTAATCCCGTCTAATGTTTTTATTACCTACATGTACAACTTTACATTTCGCTACATTAAATTTCATTTGCCACATTTCTGCCCGATTCTGGATTCTATCCAAATCATCCTAAATCACTTTAGTGGACTCTAAACTATTTGCCAAACCTCCCAATTTAGTATCATCTGCAAATTTCACTAATTTTCCTATCATTAATTCACTAATTTTCACTCAATATTCCTATCAAGGTCATTAATGTAGATGAGGATGAGGAACATGCAAACTCCAGCTAAAAACATTCCACTTTCAAATTTTAGAAAACATCATATACTGGATTGAATTAAAGATTTTGCTGCATAGTTTATTTTTAAACTACCTGCTTTGAATTTCCAGGCCACAGTATTTAAGAATATCTCCTGTGATCTGGAAAAACCTAGTATATGTGTCACTTCTGGTAAAAACCGAGTTTAACCTTCATTTGCAGTTATTAAGAGTGGTGAAAATCTTAAAACACTAGCTATTAGTGTCATTTGAACTTTCAAAATCAAGTTTCTATCATATTTTTTTCTGTTAGAAAAAGTCCAGAACCTAAAATTTTTGTTCAATTGCGAGATCTTTGCCACTGATAAACTTACTAGGTTTTTCCAGATCACAGGAGATATGTTTGTGAGTTAGTAATTATACTGATTAAATTAGTTATTTTAAAGCTGTAATATTAATGGCATTTATCTAACATAATGAGCTCAAAAGACGCTAGATATATTCCTGCCAAAAACCAAGTGTTTAATAAAAAAAACAACATAATCAAGACATCATAACCAATCTCAATATTAAAGAAAAGCACAACCAGTTTCAAACGTGGAAGCCAGAGGGTTTTAAAGTGGTCAAAATATGACGTTCTGAATGCATGCAGTGAGGATGTTTTAAATACAGTAATTACATAAGATGAGTCGAAAACAAATTTACATGTTTAGATTTTGACATTTTTGAGAACAGTGTGAAGGGTCCTTGAGCTAGCTGCAACTGGAGAAGCTTTCCAGGGGTGACCTGTTTTCATGGATCAAGTTAAACGTGAAACACATGTTTATGGTAGAGATTGTGTTCTGGCCGAATACGTGTATTTGTGAGGGTCGTATTTCAGTGTAAGAATGTGAGTTGCACATGTGCATGTATATACAGCATATGCATGTCAATACATTAATAAGTTAATTCAATGGCAATTTAGAATATATTTCAGAGTTCATTTTATAGTTTCCTGCACTGAAATATAATATTTCTCTGAGCATTATTGATTTCCCAATGTTGCGCAACTGTAACACCTACTGCAAATCATATCTAATTTATACCAAATTTTGAGACAGGCAATAATTTAGCTTAGGAAGGTTACATCACACAATATGCATCTCCCAAAAAGGAAAAGTGAGATTTTTCTCAGTACATCAACAAGCACAGAAAACCCTCACAGTGAAAGGAAATTCAAAAATCTGGAGTTGGACATGTTATTTCTGTCTTCTGATTGAAGCCCCTAAGGCAGAAAGAAAGAATGAATGAATGAATGAATGGGTGGATCGTACATGTCAAATTATACAGAATGTTCGTAAGTTATTTTCCTCCATTTACACAGCTTACAGAGACGCAAATAAAGTTACATGGATTTTTATTGGAAAAAAATATTCTCGAAATTAATATTTGTTCAAAATATTATTTATTGGAAGAAATACAATGAAAAAATGAAGTGAAACCATGAAAAAGTACATGAACTCACACCACAGTAAACAAACAACAACCAGATGCTTGTTTTCATAGCACTACACAATTTGACGCTGGCCATTTTTGTGGACCATTTGTCCGCAAACTGTCAGAGACAAGCCTACAATCTGCAGAATCGCCCAAAGTGTCAGCTTAACATAACATAACATGAATGGCGAGAACAGGCCGTTCAGCCCAACTAGGCTCGCCAGTTTCTTTGTACTATTGTGAATATATCACTTCAGATACTCAATGACTCAATGGTATCTAACTTTAAGTCAAGCCTGCTCTTGAAAACTCCCAAGGTCTCTGCCTCAACAATATGGTCAGGCAAGCTGTTTCACACCGAAATTACTCTTTGGGTGAAGAAATATTTCTGAATATCAGTGCTAAATTTACCTTTGGTCAGCTTCCATTTGTGACCCCAAGTTCTACTAACAACACTTGGTTGAAGGAATCCTACATAATTCACTTTGTCAATCCCTTTAACATATTTAAAGAGCTCAATCAGATCACCCCTTAGTCTCCTTTTCCTAAGACTAAAGAGATTAAGGATCTTCAGCCTTTTCTCATAGCTTTCATCTTTAATACCCGGAATTAGCTTCGTGGCTCTTCTCTGAACTTTCTCTAAAGCCTCTATGTCTTTCTTAAAGTATGGTCCGCAGAACTGTACACAATACTCTAGATGTGGTCTGACGAATGTGTTGTACAAAAGAATCATCACCTCCTTGGATTTGAACTCAATACTTTTGGCAATGTATCCCAGCGTCTGATTGGCTTTTTTAACTGCTACGGCACAATCGCTAGAGCCTGTGAGGGTTTGGTGAACAATCACTCCCAGATCTTTCTCTTGTGGAGCACATTCCAGTTTAAAACCTCCCATGAAGTAATCCCGTCTAATGTTTTTATTACCTACATGTACTACTTTACATTTAAGCTACATTAAATTTCATTTGCCACATTTCTGCCCAATTCTGGATTCTATCCAAATCATCCTGAATCACTTTAGTGGACTCTAAACTATTTGCCAAACCTCCCAATTTAGTATCATCTGCAAATTTCACTAACCTGCTCTCAATATTCCTATCAAGGTCATTAATGTAGATGAGGAACAGCAGGGGTCCCAACACCGATCCCTAGGGGACGCCACTGCCCACCATACCTAGCTCAGATGAGATACCACTGACCACCACTCTTTGTGTTCTGTCCTGCAACCAGTTTTGAATCCACTTCAGAATACCTCCTGTAACTCCAATGGAGCTCATTTTAAAAATTAGTCTCTTATGCGGTACTGTGTCAAATGCTTTCTGAAAATCCAAATATATGATGTCATAAGCCCTGCTCTGGTCATAAGTCTTGGTGGCCTCTTCAAAAACTTCCAGAAGGTTTGTCAGGCATGACCTTCCTTTACGGAAACCATGTTGGCTATCCCTCAAGATATTGTTACGTTCAAGAAATAAGTCCAGCTCATCTTTTATGATAGATTCCAATATTTTGCATGCAATGCAAGTTAAACTGACTGGCCTGTAATTACCTGGCTCAGTACGGTCCCCTTTCTTATATATTGGTATTATATTACCCTGTTTCCAATCATTTGGTATTTCTCCAGTTTCTAAAGACCGTCTAAAGATGGCGGATAGCGACTTAAAGATGATCTCACTAACTTCCCTGAGCACTCTAGGATATAAGCCATCAGGACCCGCCGCCTTATCTGCCTTTAGTTTATGCAACTTGTCTAATACTATGTTATCCCTAACCTCAATTTCCGCTAAATAATCTTGAGCATTGGACATGCCCTCTGGTCGAATAAAGACCCGCTCTAAGGTAAAATTCTCAACAAAGTAACCGTTTAAGGTGTCCGCAATATCCTTGTTATTATATAGCAGCGATCCATTTTTATTCTTTATGCACTTTACCTGCTCTTTGACTTTCCTTTTTCTACTACAGTACTGAAAGAAGCGCTTAGGGTTAGTTTTTTCCCCCTCTGCAATTTATCTTTCATACAGTCTTCTAGCATTCCTCAGCTACAGTATTCGGCCTAAGTAATCTCATTGTTATCCTCTATGTACATCTTATAAAGATTCCTCTTTTCCCTCAAACTCCTACGAATAGCTGTGGTCATCCACTGAGGATTCTGCTTTTTCAGCTTACTTTTGGACACCTTTGGAATGAATTTGCAACCATACAACTGCCAACTGCCAACATACAAACACAACACAAATTATCAAGAAGAACTTGGTTCCTGAGGCTGCTCGTGATTGACAAGTGAAATGATGAGACTATGGATATGACGCTGCCAATTTTCAAAGGGAGGAGCGACATAGAGGATTGACAAGCCCATGTGCAACAAACGCACGATTGCAGCAATTTTTACTGTCCTGGATGAGGCTTTCAGGTTTTCTTTTTAAACACTTGAATAGAAAAAATTTTAAGTTTCTAAAAATGTGTTTGATGAAATTTTCACACTATTTATAAATTCGTAGATAAAAAAAGTTAGTCCTATATTCAAAAATACTTTTTTTTACAGATATTCACTGACGGTAATACAGGTGCGAACCCAGGTGGGTTGACATGTATGGTGGATGAACAAATAACCAAACAAAGGGCCAGAGGCTGAGGGGTCCTTCCGAGAGAATGAGTCATCAAACAAGTCAGAACAAGTGTGGCTTTCCTCTCCTGAGTGTGTTTGCAGTCACTCAGCAATAAGCTCTGATGAACGAAACAAATCATTTTGTGCCCAGGTGGCAAGATGTACATGAAGTGGGTACACTGCTACTTGCGAATCAAAATAGAAAGGACATTCCCCAGGACAGTGATTGAGTACTGTGCTGTACAAGTGTAGACGATATCTTCTTTCAGAGTTCCTGACTCACAACAGGCATTAAGGATGTACTTTTAAGGATGTACTCCATGTACTTTTAGAGGGAGAAAAGGTCCTACATCTGGAGTTCTGGCCAAGTTCTCTTGAAAATGTCTCTACATTTGGCCACATAATCACTGAGTTACAAATCCCCTGAGCCTTCTGCCAACATTGATCCCACCAGCTCATCACTGCAAATGAGAATTGACTCCGTAAGTTCCCAGTTGATCTACCTGGATTAATAAAGCTAGGAATGATGTTGTATTCATGTTCGTAAATTACCCTGATTCTTCAGATCTTTTTTTATCAGAACCTACTAAAGAAAGCTGAATATTTCATTAAGAGTTCCAGTCACGAAACAGACGGAGAAGTAAAATGAAATGCAGTCTGAGTAGGCAGTTTGCCATGGCATAAGAGCGAGGAATAAAGATGAAGTGAAGTCAAATTATTTCAGCAAGTATAATTAAATGTGCAAAATGACATGCATACCACAGTTCCCAAGCAAACAAGCTAATAGTTCTGTGTTCAGTGTTACACAGTGCCAAACAAAGGTCTTTTGATGCAGTCAATCAATGTCTATGATGAAAACTGAGTAATGAAATGCAGAGCTGATTTTTTAAATGTGCTCTATGAAATAAAAGTTGGTGTGAGATGGCACCCCAATTGCCTTATTTATGAGTAAATCCTGGTTCATACAGGCAATGTGGAAATTCAAGATGTATTTAAGCTTTGCTGGAACACAACCAATGACATCTGTGGATAATAAAGCAAACACAGAGTATGATATACAGAAAACTCAGCTTGGCAAGATAGCTCTCCTAAGTTGCACCGGTCGGAAGTGTTCCTGATGACAAAGGTGGGAAAAGCTGGTTTTCTCTACAATAAAATTCATATCACCTATTGAAGCTTACTCTGAAAAACTGCTGTCCAACAGGGCTATCTATAGTCAGGCCAGAAAATTTGGGGAAAAAAACCTAGAATAAACATACATATTAGTTTAGACAAAATATTCAATATGGCGCTCACTATTCATTCGTATCCTTTTCAAAGCAGTCCTTTCACCTATCTGGGAAATATTATTTGGTATATACACGGTGCAGGCAAGATGTGAATGGAGTAAAAAGCCTGTATTTTAAACACTTAATTTTAACTGCTATTAAATCAATTATGAGAGTAAATTGATATCCCACACGCACAGGTTACTTCTCTCTTACTTTCTAGAACACGTATGGTTCTTTGCTTGGCTGTTGGAGTGGCAACTTTATCTCACTATTCACAAGCAAAAATAAAACAAATTTTGTGCAATGGAAGGAGTTCATTAAAATTTGCTTGGGGTTACCACATCCATGCAGATGAATTTTCATATATTCTTGCTCCAGCTGTCAGCCACAAATTGGTAAATTAATCTCAAAGCCAATAGTTCCCTAGACCTGGCATTGTGATTTGTATATTTGACTTTAACCACTGTGTAAAATAAAGGACGAGGTCACACCTGGTTAAGCTGGACCCCTCGGGCCAGCTAAATCGAGGAAAATATTACAATCGCAGGGTATAAGAAGTATAGTACATCATCCATAGTTGAATTTGTTTGTCTTCATTGGAACAAAGGCATATTCCTTGAAGGTTGAGTACATAAACTATAGCTTTTGATGGAAGATTGACAGTGTCAGAAATTTTTGGCCAGAATTGTGCCATGTGCCAGCTTACTATGACCACATATTCATGTAATGAATGAGCAATAGCCAATATCAATGCATGAAATAAACACATGCTGTGCAGGATATGCTGCATTCATCAATCTAGTTTGATACACTAGGCCTGTATCCCTGGAGACTGTACACTTTCCTACTGACGGTGCTTACGCCAGCCCACCAACTGCAGAATGTAGAATCGCTGCCAAAAGATGTACCGTTAAGTGTTTACAGATACAGTATACCCTCTAAAGTAATGTTAATTCACTGAACTTAATAAAAATGAGGACCACTAAGGAAAAACGATCACAGTCCAAATTTTGCATTTTTGAATATTTTATATATTATTATAGATTTTTTCAGTGCTTTGTTTCTTAGAATGTTTGTTTTGAATTTTTAATTCATCATTTCTCCACAATGTGAAAATGTGACTGATCATTTTTCTATTGAGGTCTTAAAATAAATTAGGTGCTGAACAGCAGCCACTAATCTGGCAGATTATTGAAATCAACTGTGCACCACATGCCAGATTTCAAGCCCAAAAGTGCGCCATGTAAGGTAAGAGATGAGAGCCAGGATGCCCACCTGGGTGTCCAGGTCATTATACTCATCGTAGCACGAGAAACTTGTGCTGTCACCCATGAGTAGATGTACACCTCCTTCTGTGCAGTGATAGTTGGTGGGTGTAGTTTGGTAGAAAAAAAAAGAAAAGAAAATAGTTCCTACATGAAGCTGCTCACCAAAAGGTCTGAAATTACATTGAGCAACCGAGTCATGATTTCTGGAAAGAGATGATGCTGTTGAGTTTTTTAAAACTGTATTTTTGTTGGCGGTTTGAGCACCACAAGCTGAGTGCTATCTAGTTCTATTATATTCAAAAGAAGGGAGACATCTTTACAGGCTTTATCTCCAAAACTTGGGAACTCACATCAAAACTATGTAGATGGATGAATAGCACAACAGGTGAGAGGAAAAATATGTATTTTTGATTTTGGGATATAATTTCCTTTTAATATGTTGGCAGTGCTGCTGTCAATACCAATGTTAGTCCTACATTTTGCCAACAAGATGATCTTAAGTTTTAAATGTGATCTTGAAAGAGAGTTCCTTTCTGTAATTTCATGGTTCTTTATTGCAGAGTTTGTCTTTCAAATTCCTCAAATGTCATTGTGAACAATCACAAGATATAATACATTAATGTCTATAATATTGATGAAATGTTAAATGATAAGGGCATTACAATGACAACTCTTGAAACCTTCACTGCCTAGAAAAATGTGCATAATGCAAGTATTTCAAGAATAAAAACAGGAAACCCCATACATATTTAATGAAGAGCTGTGATTTTTTTTTTTCTTAAATGGTCAAATATAATTGACAGACACGTCACATTGTCCTGAAGCTGACAGAGGTCTGATCCAGGTTCTGCACCCAGTTATAATTTCCATGAAAGACAGGCAAACTTGCAAATACTCATGTCATGAATAATGCAAAGCTGACAGTCATTTTATCTATGGTAAGAATCAAAATGTGCATAAGCATTTTACAATTTAGGCATTCAGCAGATGCTCAACTGACTCATTTCATATTCTTTTTACACACAATCCACTTATACAGCTGGATATTTACTGAAGCAATTCGGGTTAAGTACCTGGCTCAAGGGTATACCAGCAGTGAGCCACCTGGGAATCCAAACTATAACCTTGGGGTTACAAGCTCAACTCCCTAACCATTAAGCCTCTCTGTAACCTCAAGCGATGGAATACACACACACACACACACACACACACACACACACACACACAAGCATGCACACACACACATACACACACACAAAAAAAAAAACATTATAAACAACAAATGCAGTATCATAAATGTTCCTATAATCAAATTTAACCACAAGCTGACGATGAATATAACTCATCACAGGTCCCACCTGATCACTTGGAAAATAAGCACGCTCTAGCCAAGTGCTGATTACCCGAGAATCGGTCAGCTCCTGCCGAGTCAGTTCCGAACATTTGTCAGCGTATGCTGAATCAACCTGCGCAAATACCCGTGAGACAACGTGGTGTCCCTTGAAAATACCCTCTATAAACACCTAGCATTAAGCAAGCCGACCCAGTGTAACTTCAAGATCACAGGTATGATAAATTATTGTACTAGATTGATATATTATACGTGTGTATACAGTTACAACAATTATTATAGTTGCTCAATAACCAGTTTGAGTCAGTTTGTCGGTTATATTCTTTACAATAGTAACAAATATGATTTTGCAAATTGTTTGCTCAGGTTTATTTCCTGTACAAGCTACCGATCGGCTATCATTAACCAAAATTATGTTTGGTTGCCATCATGTATTGGTAGTACTCGGCACAAGAAAGAACTGCTCAGAAGGGATTGCGGCCTCACGCGAGTAAGGTCAAGCTCCGGCCCCCAGAGGGAATCATTAAATCTTGAAAAAAGAGACTGATTTGAGTGGATAGAACATTCAATCTGCACTTGTGAAAGTGTGATTGTGATCAGTCTGCACTGCTCTGTACTCTACGCTTCTTTAAGCTAACCATACTATTTTTAATGTTATAAAATGTACCTTTGATGATATGCTGTTGGTTGGGGGTACTGCTTCCGGCCCTGATTGTCACATGAGGACTATCATTTGTTGATTAAATAGTGACTGTACACACTTCGTCAACTATCAACACTTCTTAATACTTCTTTACAAAAGTTTTTTTTATATTAAAATACATTTTTGAAGATATATTTTAGTGTAGCAATTGTATGAATTTCAATTGCCTTTAGGCAGATAATAAATTTAATCTTGAAAATCGACTGATTTGATGGTACTGGATAGAACATTCAAATCACAACATGATTTACCCTGATCATAATACCAAACATGGCAAAACAAGTTATGCCTTCAAAAAATGTTATGGAGCCCTTGTAAGTAAATTGGCCTTTTCTGAAGTGCACTGTTACATCGTTTACATATATATATCCAGCAGCATTTCAGAAATGGCTTTGAAATCATGTGAAACAGATTAAAAATGCCGACACAAAATTCATGTAACTCAGGATCAGTCACTGATCTAGGCTAATGAGTCATACTTTTTCCAAAGTCGGTGCGAAACAAATTGGAAATGTTCCACTCTCATAAAGACTGTTTTTATTCCAAGATCATGTTGCAAGGTTTTACACTTAATCATTTAAATGACTACATTCTTTTTTACAACTGATGCTGAAATTAGGCTGAACAAAGACAACATGGCACAATGGCAATGAAAATAAGTAATACACTGAGGGGGTGTATGAATGTACAATTTCTTTGAAAGACTAGCATTTAATCTCTAACAAACTGAGGCTCATTTTTATGACAAGTTTATTCTCATAAAATACTGTAATACTATGAATTCCCAATGAAACTTTGAATGAAGGAATCTTTGTTAGTGTGTATGTGCTTCCTATCTCAACAACCATTCATCTGATGGACTTCAAACTTGGCGGGAGTACTGCTGAGGACCCGGGAAAGTGCAGTATTGAGTTTAAAGTTGTTTCGCAGACCAGTCTTTGAGAAATCATGAGAAAGCTGCATGCAGCAATACCACGCAAGCAGTGATACTGGAGGCCAAGCAATCAGCCTGTTCTGAACAGGCATGTTTTGCATGGGCACTGCGCTAGTATTAACTATAATCATATGGGTGCACTTTGGCAGCCAAGACCATGGGCCGTGTTAACGAATCGAGTGTTCACACAAAAATATACACTTCAAGGCAAGAAAGCCCCAAAATGGGAAAACCTGAAGCTTTTAATGGTCTTAAATCAATATTCAGAAAATTAGCAAGGATTTAACAGATGCACTGCTGTGCCACCACTTGCTCATTAACTTTTGCTACAGAGGACTGTCTGGGATAAAGCTGAAAACTGCTTTTGGATTTACAAAACCAAACTAGAAATTCAACCAGGTATACATTTACACAAAATACACCATGTGCAATGCACTTTTTGGAGGCAATGGGAATCAGCAACTAGCCAAAGCAGATAAAAAAGTCAGATTTGTCGGTTTCACTCAATTCATTTAAGTACATAACTTCATAGAGCATAAAGGCATCAGGAGAACAGACAAGTTTTCTCAGTGTGATCACATATTTTTTTTAAAGAATATTCATTTCATTATATAACATTTAATGTCAGGCTGACAGAACTATGACTCAAATGGCCAGACTCATGACAGGAAGTCTTACATTATAAAATTCACTGCACTACAGCATTGCTGTGCAATCATTGTGCATTCTTGCATCCACATATTGTACCACTCCTCTAAATTTATAAAAAGGTTCAGCCACTGCCAGACGCTTTTTATTCTTCTATTTTCTTTCATATCTTACCCCACTAAAATAATCCAGCTTGCTTGGTCTCTTCCTCTGTAACAGGCATCTTGAGTTTAGAGAACTTTCTCTTTTACCCTCTGAGGCTAGTTTCCTCCATTATCCCTGACAGTCGGAATGACAAGCTGATATGCATATCATACCCACAACGGGCGAGCAGTTAATATGAAGAATTAATGGGGCGGAATACAAGGATCATGTTTGAATGCAAATTTTCAAGTTGAGTTGGATTAAAAAACAGAAATCTGCATTCAGGTCAGAATTTTTGACTGTAGAATTTATTTTCTTATTTTCTTGTGTGTGTGTGTGTGTGTGGCCTTTTAAAGTAGAGCCTTTAAAAAGTTATCTAAATGAGGTCCTGATCTTGAACTGTTAATCCATGTACAACCCCAATGCCGAAATAGTTGGGACAAAGTGTAAATTGTGCATAAAATCAAAACGCAATGACTTTCAAATCACACCAGCCAGTATTTTATTCACAATAGAACAGAGGTAACATAGAAAATGTTGAAACTGAGAAATTATTCCATTTCATCCACAAAATGAGCTAATTTAAAACTTGATGGCTGCTACAGGTCTCAAAAAAGGTTGGGACAGGGGCCTATTTACCATGGTATAGCATCCCCTCTTCTTTTTAACACAGAGTGGAGGCGTCTGGGCATTGAGGAGATAAGTTTCTTGAGTTTAGCCATTTGAATTTGATCCCACTCTTGTTTAATACAGGCTTCCAGCTGCTGGAGAGTTTTGGGTCTTCTTTGACGGACTTTTCGTTTAATTATGCGCCAAATATTCTCAATCAGTGAAAGATCAGGACGGCAGGCAGATCAGTTCAGCGCACGGACTCTTCTACTACGAAGCCATGCTGTTGTAATAGCTGCAGTATGTAGTTTTGCATCGTTCTGCTAAAATACATAAGGCTTTCCCTGGAATAGATGTCATCTGGAGGGGAGCATATGTTGCTCTAAAACCTTTATATACCTTTCAGCATTCATGGTGCTTTTTAAGACATGCAAATGTCCCACACCATATGCACTTATGCATCCCCATACCATCAGAGATGCTGGCTTTTGAACTGAACGCTGATAACAGGAGGGGTGATCTTTCTCCTCTTTAGCCGGGAGGACACGACACTCATGATTTCCAACAAGAATGTCAAATTTGGACTCGTCTGACCACAGGACACTTTGCCACTTTGCTACAGTCCATTTTAGATGAGCCTTGGCCCACAGAACACGGCGGTGCTTCTGGATCATGCTCAACAATGGCTTCCTTTTTGCATGATAGAGTTTTAGGTGGCATCTGTGGATGGTACGGCGGACTGTGTTTACAAACAATGGTTTCTTGAAGTATTCCTGGGCCCATTTAGTAATGTCAATGACAAAATCATGACGGTGAGTGATGCAGTGGCGTCTGAGGGCCCGAAGATCACGGGCATCCAGTAAAGGTCTTTGGCCTCGTCCCTTGCGCACAGAGATTTTTCCAGTTTCTCTGAATCTTTTGATGATGTAATGCACTGTCGATGATGAGACCTTCAAAGCCTTTGCAATTTGACATTGAGGAACATTGTTTTTAAAGTATTCCACAATTTTTTTTACGCAAGCCTTCACAGGTTGGAGAGCCTCTGGCCATCTTTACTTCTGAGAGACTCAGCCTCTCTAAGACATCTCTTTTATAGCCAATCATGTTACACACCTGATGCCAGTTAATGTAATTACTTGCTAAATGTTCTTTCAGCTGATTCTCTTATATATTGTTTTTTCAGCCCTTTTTTGCCAGTGTCCCAGCTTTTTTGAGGCCTGTTGCAGCCAGAAAATTTTAATTAAGCTCATTTTGCGGATACAAATGTAAAATGTCTCAGTTTCAACATTTGAAATGTTATCTTTGTTCTCTTGTAAATAACATATTGGCTCGTGTGATCTGAAAGTCATTGCATTTTGATTTATTCACAATTTACACTTTGTCCCAACTATTTCGGAATTGGGGTTGTATTTTGATGGTACAACATACGCTATATAATTAAACAAATATGCGTGCTCAACTCAGGTTTTACTAAAGAGTAACGGGTGCTGTCCCAAAAAAGTTGACAAAAATATAAAAAAGAAAATGTCAGCACTCACATTGCAAAACATAAATATTTATTATTGCACGACGGCAGAAAACGGATGCATTTCAGCCATAGGCTTTCCTCAGCGTTTCTAATACAACTGAGAGTGTAACCCTCAAAAACCAGCCAGGGATCACCAAACAATCAATAACCAGCTGATGACAATTAGGCCTACCACATCAATATACAAAGAGAAAGGGGGGAAAAAAGAAAAAAAAGTATACATATTTCAACAGAAAAAAATGAATCACATATTAACAATCCAACCTGATTTAGACAATAAACATTGCATAGGCCTATGTCTATAAAAAGTTCATACATATACAAC
Organism: Gymnothorax javanicus; assembly: GCA_029692085.1. Taxonomy (NCBI): domain Eukaryota; kingdom Metazoa; phylum Chordata; class Actinopteri; order Anguilliformes; family Muraenidae; genus Gymnothorax; species Gymnothorax javanicus. The sequence goes on from CM056202.1 coordinate 38,379,071, forward strand.
CGTAATTAGCATACCTTCTCACAAAAAACAACATACGCTATACCCATTTATATTATATTCCATATCATATCACAAATTAAAGAGGGAGTGGGAGGGAGAGAGAGAGAGAGAGAGAGAGAGATCATGATATGATAGCAAAAACAGGTACAATAAATGCATCAAAAACACAAGAGAAGTGTTAACACAAAAATATATCACTGCATTCACACTTTGTGACTCAGAATCGAATATATTCCAGTGCATTTGACATTACTCAAAACCAACCAAATTTTAATACAGTCCAAAACCTACAAATAACAAAAATATAAATGCAACAGTGAAATGCTTTCAATATTCTGCAAAATTATTCCTGTGGTTGACTTGGTAGGATTTAATTTTGTGACCAAGGTTGTGTGCCGCTGGTCTGTGAGCACTTCAGTCATCTCTGCCGTATCAGTGTCAATGTCATGCCCATCAGACAGGCGGGACCTGATCCTCTGGTCAATAAAAGGCCACCCCAAAAGCCCCAGTTCAGCCATTCTTCAAAATGCTGCATGACTTGAAACCTCAAGGAGCATGCACAGTGCAGGGATGTCTCTCAGGGCTGTGACGAGGGCTCTTCATGTCCATTTTTCAACAATAAGACAACTAAGACACCGTTTTGCAGAAACAGACATGATAGCAAACCACCCACATGCGCGACGATCACGCGTGTCAACTCAGGCCCAAGACCGCTATATCCAGACTCTCCATCTCCATGACTGTCTGAGACCAGCAACTGCCACTGCAGAGAAGACAGCTTGTCTCAACAATCTCTGCATTTGTGCCAAAACCATGAGAAATGATCAACAGGAAGTCCATCTTCATGCATGATGTCCTCTTTGGGGATTGGACCTCACTCCTGTTTGACCAATGAATTGGCTCGAATGGGAGAACAGACATGTCCGATGGTCGATGGCACAATGGAGGACTGTTCTCTTTACTGACGAGTCACGTTTCCAGCTTCACTGAGTGGATGGATACCAGTGTGTCTGGTGTGCATAGAGAAACATTATGCTGATACCAGCGTGGTGCGCAGGGTGGCACACCACACTGTGGTGGAGGACAGCTGGTTTTAGCAGGCGTATCCCATGGACTGCCCACCCAACTGCATTTTATTATTGGTAGCTTGAATGCAGTTCGATATCGCAATGAGATACCGTGGCCTATTGTCCTACCATCTGTCCGTAGAAACGACATGACAGCACCAGACCCCACATCGCCTGTGTATGCAGAGTAACTTGAAGCTGAAAACCTTTGTGTGCTCCAATTGCCAGCTTATTTCCCAGATTTGTCCCCCTTTGAGTATCTGTGGGATGTCCTTGCCTGAGGAGTTCATCATTGGTTCCCTCTTCTAGCCAATACCCAACTCTGCACAGCTCTTGAAGAGGACGTCCTTCTAGTTACCATTTACCATTTGGTATAGTGCATCCAGCAACGATATGTAGCAGTGCAGCAGGCCAACAGTAGGAATAACCAATATTGATTTGTGCAATTTAGACAATAGCCCCCATCCCCTTCATCATCTATGCTGCCATGAGATCATTCTTTATCTATTTCAATCATTGATTGAAATGTATTGCAATATAGTAATAAAATCTGTCCACACTCAAGGAAAGTACACTGACTTTCTGGCTACGGTCATATTTCTCACATTATAATGCAGAAGAAAGACAATGTGAATAAACAATGTAATCATTTCATTTATTGAAGGTAAAAAGATATTCAAAACCTGTATCACCAATGTGTAACTCGTCCCTAAACCTGCAAACTGGTTCTCCCAACCTTGGCAACAATAATTGTTTTAATTCAGCCACAGTGTTTTTGGGAATGAACTGCCCTTTTAATGTCACGCCACAGCATCTCAATCAGATTAAAGTTAGGACTTTTATTACTCCAAAAACGCTCTAAAAATTCCTTGGCCACTCTAAAACCTTAATTTAATTTGTCTTGAGCCATCCAGAGGTGGACTTGCTTGTGCGCTCCAGACCATTGTCCAGCTGCACAACCCAAGTGCATTTGATGGCCGGACATTCTACTTCAAGATTTTCAGGTAGAGTGCAAAATTTATCGTTACATCAATTATGGCAAGTTTCCCAGGACTTGAAGCAGCAAAGCAGCCCCAAACCTTCATACTATTACCACAGTGTTTGACTGTTGGTATGATGTTTGTGTTGTAGATTGTTTTGTTAGCTTCATGTCAGATGTAACAGGACCAATGTCTTCTAAAAAGTTCCACTCTGAACTCATCGGTCCACAGAATATTATTTTCAAAAGCACTGAGGGTCATAAAGATGTTTCCTGACAAATGTTGAGATGAGCTATGTTCTTTTTGGTCAGCAGGGGTTTTTGCCTTGCAGCTCTCCCATGGATGCTATTTTTGGCCAGTCACTTTCTTATGGTGGAATCGTGAACATTGGCCTTAAAGTGAAAGACAACTTTTGTCTAAAGTGAACTGCGAACAAAAGAACTGCCCCATCCATGGTACAAAAAAAAATGTATATATGTATATATATACCTCTTCAACAGCAAGTAGCAAAAAAGCTCTCATTGAAAACCCGAAGTGTGTGCTTTCCCATGAGCATTCTGACCCCCACCAGCTGAACGCACCAGCAATTTAAAGAAGAAGAATCGTATCCACCAATACGACAAATGCTTCGATACGTGACTAGACACAATGGTAGCATTTTTTAAAACACAGGTACGTATAACTCAGACTATGGCTAATAGCATTATTTTAGTCAGACAAGACCTGACCAATAGTAGCACAAACTGTAAAGCATATATTCCTGTAGAGCTGAGGACCAGTACTGTTTGGCCTTCTGGTCCCTGACTGAAGGTTTTTAGCCTTGGGCATAGGGCAGCAAGAGCCAGGCTTTGCCAAGCCTGTTTATCGGTAAGAACTTACCTAATAAAAGACCAAAGGGATTTCCAAGTGCTCAGAGGGTCATAAACAATGAATGCATCAGAAAAGATGGCTAAAGTATTTATTCACCTTCCTTGACCTAGGATTGTTAGCAAAGCCGCGAGTAAGAGGGAGAGAGAGAGAGAGAGAGAGAGAGAGAGAGAGAATGCAAAAGCAAGACCTTTTCATTTGGCTTGCTCTTTGGGTTTGATGTAGCGTTCTTAGTCAAAGCTCCCTTTCTTTTTTGATCCCATTACTTTGTTAAGTCAGAACATTTGGTATAAGATCCTCATTATGTAGAATGAATATCAGAACAGAATGTGAGATACGTCCGAAATTTAAAGCTAAAACACAGAATGAAAGACTTCAGCTCAACAATAAACAGAAAATGGAAAGGCAAAGCAGGCAAATGTGCTTATGGCCCCTCACTTTGAAAAGTTATGGGCCATTTCTAAAAAGTACATTAAGGTGAATAAGTGGGCCAGAAAATAAGTAAGTAAATAAATAAACAAACAAATAAATAAATAAGACTAGATGTGCAGTAGGTTCTGTAATTTTTTGTGGCCGAAATTTTACATTTAAACTATTTTCATATATAGAAATCCTGCATCTAATACAAATTACATGATCTCAACATTGTTCCATCATATCAGTTTCAGATGACAAGAAATATTAATGCACATCTTGCACATCTTTGAATATGTAAATCAACTCAAATTAAGGTGTAAATCTGTGGCTTTAAACAGTGAGTGTGACTTATTCCGCTTAACACGTATTGCACCGCCAAATTGTTTATCTCAACTCATCTTTGGTGAACATGTCACTACTGACATTGAGAAAAGTCACAACAATACATTAATGACTTATGATTAAGTAGATTCTAATTAATAATGGACAAAAGTATACAGCAATGAACTATGCTGTTGACTCCCCTGCAGTTATTGCATGTTTGTGAATAAAAACAGCTGCAAAGAACTATACTTTCAACTCTCATGCGATAACTGCGTGACTGTGATCTTGCAGTTCTTTGTGCGGCTTGTTTTAAACATTTTGCAACTGAAAATCATAGTATTCATCTTGGCATGTTATTACCAGACCTCGTAGAAGGCGCATTTAATCTTGTTCATAAGTGAGCCAAGGCCACAAAGTTAGCCACTAACAGTGAAATTTACATTCTTCAGCACTAAAAGGCTTGGAACGTGTGGTTGATTCATTTGTGTTGCCAGATGAACCATATCCCCGACTTCACATCCTTGTTCTTGTCAGGATTGCGTCCCTCGGTCTCAGCGGACTCAGCATTCATGCTAAAAAATGTTGGAAGTTTCCTCTGGGAGTTTTCCAAATTCAGAACTTTTTTGGGAAAAAAATTCCCAAAAAATGACTGGAGCTTACTACACTGTAAATAATTTCAAGGTGGCTGATTTGAAGGCCATATGCAACACTTCAATGAAGCACGAGGAACTTCAAAGGACAACCTTGTTCGGGAAAATATTGTTGCCTGAATAGACAGTGAAGAGAAGAAAGCATGGTGATAGGCAGGGCTGGACTGGGACATTTTTGGCCGTGGCGGCACACCATGATTGTGACGTGACGGCTCGCCATATGCGTGCACTACGCCATTACCAAAAGTTAAAATTAAGCTCAGTCGTAGCCTACATGCCCCGGAACTCCACACAGAAAGGCCCCAGGGCAGATTGGAACCCACAACCTTCTTGCTGTGTGGCAGTGCTAATCACTGCACAATCATGCCAAAAAACTTAACATACACTTGTGCAGTGCTTTGTTGCCGACAGCTACTACTACCACAACTACTAGTGCTCAAGCCAAGTCTGGTCATCTCTCTTCAGCTAGTATCAATAGTCTTTCCTCTCCTCTGCTACAGCAAAGTTATCCTCCCATGGAGCTGTCAGCTCTAGCAGGACAGCACATAGGTCCCAAGTTGGAAGTATTGAAATATATATATATATATATATATATATATATATATAAAACCTGTACCATATAAATCTACATGTATGTGTATATATATATGGGTCAATCCAAAAATGATGTTTGGGCCTATTTTAGGGTCGTTTTGACTTCAGAGAGCTATAGAAAAAAAATAATGCACCATTCTTCCTGTTTCTAGTCTCATTTGAAAGAAAACATCCAGGGCTTCAAAAGAAGGGCAAATTTGCATATGTCGGCCCATAATTTCGCAAGTTATTGAACCCCAAATTTAAAAAATTGCACAAAATTGCCATTTTTGGGCCATTTTCACCTCATTCCAAGCCATGTATTGTCAAGCCAAATAGTGCTAGACCACCAAAAACTTATTTTTTCCTTAGTGGGGGGTCATGTCTAACATTTCCATGTGGTTTAGCCATTTCATGACCTATATTTTTTTTCCTATATCTTTTAATTGGAATTTCAACTCGTTGAAACGCAAATTAATGAAACTTTTAGACCATCGACTAGCATACTACGAAGGTAGTCCCACTGTTCATATTACATCCAGCCAAGAGGGTCCGTAAAAGGGTTATGTTCAAAGAAATATTTTTTACACACATTGACCTGAGCCTGTGCCAGCTTGAAAAAAACTACTTTTCAACACCGGCCTCATCACTCACGTTTCATTGACACTTACCCATATATAGAGCAAACTACTGCTAATTTCTTTACTTCCTACCATCTAAACAGAGTTATAGGGTATATGTAGCAACCCTAAACGTAAAATAATAAAGAAAATTAATTCAGGTTGGCTCTATGGGGCGTTGCTCGGTGAGTGAAACGAGAGTGATCATCCGGCGCTAAAAATGTTGCAAGAAGAGGAAAGCGACTTCCTCTTAACAGGCGAAGGGAAACTACATCCGGGGTCCTGCGTAAACAACTCAGAGAATCTCAAGCTTCGATTGAGGCAAGTTTATGGCAGATTTTACCGCAAAATACAAGGGAAATTCTTCAGAAAGGTGAGGAATTTGGATGAAATTCTTACAAAATATTGTTGAGGGGGTGTCTGGGTGTATGCAGATGTCTCAATTTGTACTGAAACAATGTATTTTGGGTTCTGTGGGTTAAAACAGATCGGCGAGTGAAATTCCCAAGCCGGTATGGCCATTGGTTTGCGTGTACGGAGCCATTTGCTGTGCCCGGCGTGGGTTTGGGGAAAAGTGATACCTGAGTGACTGGCCAGCCACCTTGCCGAAAATGGCCTCTGTGGCTCGAATTCCTGTATCCTTGGCTGTAAATCGATGTTAATTCTGTAGAATGAGGTGACCCACGTGTGTTACTACCTTTTTAGGCCATGTTTGGGCATTTTAAGTCGACCCCCCCACCCCAAAGAAGGGCAGAATGGCGAAATTTTGTCAGAATTTTCACTTTTTGGCCCCCCAAACGGCCTAATTTCACCAGATTACGTGCTTTTTCCATGTTATATTCCTTACCACACCTGCTCTTAATCGTTTTAGTGTGTTCAACCTATCCTGGGTAGTATAATATTGCCACAGTGCAGGCCTAAAGGTATTTGGCTACGCCGCGTCACTCACGTTTCACGTACTAGGATTATGGCCGCCACACACCTCTATATGCACAGCCCCGGAATTTTCACTTGTTAGTATTTTAGATGGGCCTCTTCTCTAATATCCTGACCAGAAGTGATGAACATTGTACAATACCTTCACTGCTTTTAGGTACATTTTCCCATCGTCACTCGCGTTTCAATTTCTATTTTTTCGTCAGAAAGGGCACCTCCATCCCATCCAGCCTATTCATATTACACCAGAGGATGGCCCAATGGTACCCCTAACTTACACAACAGCCAATATGTAGATACTGCATACTTTTTTTTATCAAAAATTTCTGGGGGCTGTATTTCGGGTTTTGACCGGATATTTGGTCACTATTAGTTGCAGCTCGTGAACTGCCAACAGCAGAGGCTCAAATAATCCCTGAAAAAGAATGATTGGTCATGACCTGATTCAATCAGTCATTTAAGTTACCATTACAGAAACTCTGAAAACTCTCAACATTAGGTGTGGCCAGTTTTAATTGATAACGCATACCTGTCAACTCTCACGCTTTCGGTGTTAGTTTAAGTGGCATACTTTCCTTCCTCTGCTGTAGTCAGCAATTATTCAATAAACGAGTATGTAGATTCTGGCGCGGAACTGAAGTCCTTGGGCATGGAGGAGTTGGAAGCAATGGAATTGCATAAAGATGTTTCAAATTATCTTATTTCATTTAAACGATCGCGAAACACATGCATTGCTTCCAACCACTGAGTAAAGAAAAGCGTGCAAAGTCCGGAGTCGTAATCGATATGCGTTGTAAATGAAAACTGACCACCCTTGTTAATGTTAAGAGCTGGCCCGCGCGAAGTTGCTGAATGTCGCGAAAAAGAGTTAAATTTTATTTTCAAAGGCATGGTAGAAACCCTAGATGGGCCAGATATGTGTATTTGTGCCCTTAATTTAATAGTAGAACATGTTTTATGTATGTAGGAGTAATATGGATACAATCCAATGATGCATAGTGGTGCTGAGGTGGACTTTAGAATATGTTGTCAGAGGTGAAACATGAGTGACGAACAAGAGGTTTTCTGAGGGTCAAAGCAGGGCCTGACTGAGCTGTTTAAGTAATTTATGGATGGCAAAGTGTACCTGTTTTGTATAATAGACACACTGCAGGCAAAGTACTGTGATTTTGAAGAGTATCTGATGAGTTTTGAGGAAATGAGGGTAAAGTTAAGAATGTGAGTCAATTTGTCCAACTTTTACCTTTTGCGCTATATATTCGATGACTCATAATTCTATAAATTTTCAACCCTGGTTTTTGATTTTTTGTACACTTAAAGTAACATATTGTAGTAGTTTGTAAACAAAATTAGGTGTCGATATGACAATTATTACTTGTACTTTTGATGTTGCATTTAATTTCATCACTCATGTTTCACGTGTTTCGGAAGGTTTCACGGCGCGTGCGATAAAAACTGACCCGTTAGGAGTTGGTGACTTGAATGAACCATTCCATAAAGCCAAGATATAGGGCTATCAATAAAATACAGTGTTGTTAAGTAATACTAAGTTTGTTATTTTCATCCCCCTGAGCATCATTTCTTGGATTGATATATATATATATATATATATATATATATATATATATATATACAGCGCCCTCCATAATTATTGGCACCCCTGGTTAAGATGTGTTCTTTAGCTTCTAATAAATTCAGTTTTTTTCTGAATAATATAGGACCACAATGAAAAAAAGAGGAAAATCCAACCTTTAATTCAAGTGCATTTATTCAGTGGGAAAAAAATCCCACATTAAGAAATAATTCTTTTACATCTAATCATGTGTGCCACAAATATTAGCACCCCTGATGTTAATACTTTGTACAACGCCCTTTTGCCAACAAAACAGCACCTAATCTTCTCCTACAATGTTTCACAAGATGGGAGAATACACAAAGAGGGATCTTCGACCATTTCTCTTTGCACAATCTCTCTAAATCATCCAGCGACCTGGGTCCTCTCCTCTGCACTCTCCTCTTCAGCTCACTCCACAGGTTTTCAATGGGGTTGAGGTCTGGGGACTGAGATGGCCATGGGAGGAGCTTGATTCTGTGTCTGGTGAACCATTTCTGTGTAGATTTGGCCACATGTTTAGGGTCATTATCTTGCTGAAAGACCCAGTGACGACCCATCTTCAGCTTTCGGGCAGAGGCCACCAGATTTTGATTTAAAATGTCCTGGTATTTCAAAGCATTCATGATGCCATGCACCCTAACAAGGTTCCCAGGGCCTCTGGAAGAGAAACAGGCCCACAGCATCACCGATCCTCCCCCATACTTCACAGTGGGCATGAGGTGCTTTTCTGCATACCCCAGGGAAACAGGAAGTGATGAATTACTAATTAAATGTTCCTAGATACTCTGATCAAATAGCTTTTGGCATAAACTACTGATGGTTGTTTTGGGAGAAATGACAGAAATTTGTTGCACTTCAATTAGAACATTTATTTCCCAGGAATTGCTAGGGGTGCCAATAATTGTGGAACAGGCGATTATATGAAAAATAATTACTTCTTGACAGGGATTTTTTTTCCCTTTGAAATTAACTTGAGTTGAAGGTTACATTTTTCTACAATTTTCAGTGTGAGAGATATTGCTTCTGCAATAAAAATTGAATTTATTTTAAGGCTTTTAACACATCTTAACCAGGGGTTTTTTTTTTCCAAATAATTATGGAAGGGCGCTTTCAGTGTGTATATATATATATATATATATATATATATATATATATATATATATATATGGAGGGCGCTGTGTGTATGTGTGTGTGTGTGTGTGTGGTGTGTGTTGGGATTTACATTGGGATTTGCTATGCAGGGGGACCTGTGGCTTTAGGGTTGACGCAAATGTGTGCGCACAGACAACAAAATCTGACATCTTATAAACCAAGTACAGGCATGACAACACAAATGACAAATTGAAAATGTGCCAACAGATAAACTTGAACTACCCCAGTAATTCAGCTTGACACTTTAATAAATGAATGAAATTAACTGTGAAAAAAGCTTCCAAATCATGGGAGGTAATAGTAATACTAAAAAAAAAAAAAAAAAGATTTAAAGAGAATGAAAGTGCATCAATGCACAGTATTCCTAGCGAAGCTGTCTGAATGCACATACCTTTTGAAAACATGTCAGCTTCCTCCTCTTTGCTTTACTCATTTCGTTCATTTAGCCTATCTCTGAAACTTTGAAATAGAAAGGACATACATTTGTGCAACATCTATCAGAGTTGTCAACATTTGAGGCAAACTTTGCATAAGAGTGACAAAGATTGGCCAAAGCTGCTCACTTTTATGCATTGAGATAGATTGAAGTAAGCAGAATTTATTTTTCACGCTGACGAAACACGGGACATACTAAACGTGTCTCACGTCAATTACGTGAGAATGGGCAAGCCTGCAATATGCACACTTTTAATAAAGTGTTGTTCCTGAGAGGCCAGACAAAAACCACAACATAGTTCCTTTTCATTAATTAATTTCATCGCTAGGAAAGGTAAAACTAGCCTGCATTACCTATAGCCATAGCGTAATTTGAGCTGCTTCGATATTCTGCTCAAACCACCAAGTCCTGACAATGTCAGTGATGCTTGCCACGCTAACTAGCTAGCTTCATTTATCAGTTACGATAACGGTTAACTTCAATTTGTCATCGAAACATCGTTAAAATAAAATATCCGCGCATTTTACGTCCTGTTATCAAACATGCCAGTTTCTAACCTATTTATCCCTACTTTGCTGTCCGTCTATTACTACCCACCTGTGCTGTCTCTGGCGACAGCATTTACATTTTACAATTTACAATGTAAATGAGGCCTATGTCATCATATCATATGATGACATAGGCCTCATTTACATTGTCAGTGTAATGTGACCCAATTCCTATTTTTTGCTCTATGTGGCACAGATCGGATATGCTCGTTGACAGTGTAAACAGGAAAAAGACGCATACATTCGGATATTTTGAGATCAGATACAGGCCTCATTCATATGTGGAAATAAATCAGCTATTTATCGGATATGTGCGAATGCGACCACCATGTAAACAGGCTGATCGGATTTTCTTACACATTGCATCTCTAACGTCATCAAATCTGCGACCATTTAGCTTATTTTGTCGCATAAACAGTGACTGCATGGCAAATGAACGAGGTTTTATATTTGAGAAGCTGGCAGACTGAACATGGAGGCTGTCTGGCACAGAGACATTCCTATGAGCGCCTGAAGAGGCAATAATTGCAGCATATGCACAAGATGCAATTTTGGCCCTTTTCCTTCTTCTCTGCCTAAAAATCCTGGCAATGTTAGGCAAAGTTTTCATGCACCGCAACATTATCATCAAACATATCGTCGGCCTGCTGATAAAATCTTGTGTTTTCAAAATGATAAACTTTACAGGAAAATATTAAATAATATAAAATATAAAAAATTATAAAATAATATAAATATAAGTTATAAATAAAATAAAAAATGTTTAAATTTGCATGTAAAAATAGTGGACATACGAGTTTTTGTTTCTTATCAATTTGGAGATACGAAGTTTTATCAGCAGGCCGACGATATGTCAGCATCATCCATTTTTTTGGCTTAGCAGTTAGCGCTTGGTGTAGAAGTAGGCGTGGCCTAAAGTTTAGTAAAACTAAAAGTAGGCATGCGCGATGTTTCAGATGTTGTAGGCAAGTGTAATCGCGTGAATCAGATATGGGTCACTTGATAAAATACGTGTAACCACACGGTAAAAAAAAATCGAATTCAGGCAGCAAATCCGACCTGGGCATCAAGACTTACAGTGTAAATACGGCCATATAGACCCCACACCCCACTTAGCACTGGTATTAAAATGTGTTTTTTGTAATCGGATTGCAATCGGATACCGCTTGACCACATGAAAGTACAGGTGTAAATGCACTCAAAACGCATTCAGGACAGATTGATCCTATCTTACTTCTCACTTCTGGTGGAGGTCAGGGACGGATTCTGGCCACATTGAACACAAGTGTAAATGCAAATACATCTCCAATCTGCATACAACAACATCGAGAGTGGAAACACGTACAGTAAAATTCAGTGGATAAGTCGAATTGGTATGTAAGATGCAGTATATTTTGTGGGGTGTCCCGTTGGTGAAAAGGGTTTCATATCAAGGACTGTGTTATAGTTGCTATTCATTTATAAAAATGTGTAAACGAGTTGTTCCAAACTATTTCAATTTATTTTAAACCAAATGGCGATTTCGATTTTGTTAAGCAAAGTCCACGACGTGAAGTTTTTGTGCAGCTGTATCACTTTTTCTAGAAGTTTTCGCTATGTTGCCGTGGGCAAGAACTAGCCTCATGCACATTGGTGTTGGGTGCTGCTACTGCTTCTGTACTGGATGTTGACGGACCACCACTAGCAGTAGATCCTGCAGCAAACATATCAGATATTTTGTCGCATTTGGCTGCATCCGCCTGCAGACTCTTCCTCCTTCTCTCCCATAGCTTCTCGGCACCGCCTCATCCAGTTTTGCTCGACAGAGGAGGGAGAGCTCAGAGATTTCATTGGGCCAGCCCAGTGTCAGTGTAAAAAATGAATCAATGGGCTGCTTTCTGTGTTTTAAAGGTCGGTGCGGTCGTTAAAAATTATTCAAGTAATTAGGATTTTATAAACTATGATTGCATCGGCCCAAAATGTGCGTCGGCCCACCGGGCATTGCCCAGTATGCCAGATTATCAGTCCAGCCCTGGCGATATGTCATCCCAGAAAGACGCGTCCCAGTTACACGAGTGGGTATTTTAGGCTATGTTTTCCTTTCAGATGCATCCCAATTAGATGGTTGAGTATTTTCGGATATAAGCAATTGTGTTTTTTGGGATTTTGTGCCTAGGAAGCTTGTACCTGACAATTGGTAGAACTCTGATTTAGGCCCATGAGAGAATTCATTATTTAGTATATGGGACCTAAAGATCGTGTTTCACTGGGATGTGTCTATCTGGGACGCGTCTATCTAGGTGCGTCTAACTGGGACTTGTCTATCTCGGATGAAACATATGGTGAATGTGAAATATCCTTGAATGCCATAGATCAAATATCAAATTATAAAGTGAGTTCCTGTGTTTTTATTTGTTACTCCATCAGTCATTTTTTCATTGAAATGCTTAACATGAAACTGCATTTTCATGAACCATTTTGCAGCTCGGGTGCATTTTAGGCCCAATAAGTAGTTCCACAATGAGCCATTACGTAAACTTACTGTATGTACCATACCTGCATGGTGCAGGGCCTTCCCAATCCCGGAATAAACTGCTGTTCCTGTAGAGTGTGTGACAGAATAAATATGAAGTGTGTGCGAGATCAGCTAAAAAGAGTCTAGTGCTTAAAGCACTTAAGTCACATTTTCACACACCGTGAGGTTAGGATGAGAAAATGTCTTTTATTGTTACCCAAGTCAATTTTCTCTATTTTCTCAAAATAGACATTTTGTGACTTAAGTACTTTTAGCACCAGGGACATCCATTGTAAAAAAATGCTGATATTTCCATTGCGCAGACAGAAGCAGACAGGAGAACTTCCACAATCTGTATAAAATCTTAAATCAAATGCAGTTTTGATGTCTGACCAGCCGTGCCCTGGAAATACAGCGGAGCTCACTGGGTTTTTAACACAGTGTAGCTAACAAAAAAAAAAAAAAAAAAAACAGATAACCGTGGAAGAAAAAAAATTGTGCATGATATGTCATCATTAAATCCAGCGGTACTGAATGAAAATTACTGAGACTGAGTACTATTTCAGCAAAAGTTACACGTGCACTACCCAACAAAAAAATTTGTACACCAATAATTTTCAAGTAGTTTGGGACAGAGAAACAATATTTTACTACCTTTGATTTGTAAAAAAATTTTAAGTCTTAGATTGATTAAAGAGACAGACTTTTGCAATAATAACTGTTAAGCAGATTCGTATCAATTTCTCTAAAAGGACAGTCATATGGGTCTGAGGGCTAGACCTGTCACTATTTACAAGTTCCCAAGTATACTATTTATAAGTTTCCAATTTTTTGGATTTCTTGGTCCAATTTGCACCTAGCTTGATTCCTCAGCCTTTGCTAAAAAGGAAATAATTACTTTACCTATATTTTCCCTAATATATTTTTATTTTATTAAGACAAAAATGTTGGTCACTATCCTAAATTTACAGATTCTTTTTGACTTCTCTGTATTCACATATTGCATTGGGCCATTTGAGGTTATTTCAATGACGTAAAAAAAATGCTTTCATTAACACAGGAGTAGAGTATGCAAGTGTTTTTCTTGACACTAGTGTATGTATCTAATATGTGATTTTTAAAAAATGTACTTATCTCATTTTTTTGCTATAGTTCATTGCACATTGTTTTATTGTCTAACACAATATTTTAGACACATTTTATCCTGCTGGCTTTGCAATGCCAGGTTTTGTACATGACAAAATATGTAGTATTCAATGATTCATAACCAAAGCAAGAAATTAGACCTAAGTAACTCCCGAGAAACTTGTAGCCGACTATGACTCATACAGAATCTCTGCACAGCAGTGTTTTCATTTCCCTGATAAATGTCATGCAAAACCCATGACAAAGATTTAGTTGCATTGTAAGTTGGGCCCTCAATTCAGCCACCGATAAGCTACTATCATGAATCGATTATCTCTCAAAGGTACATCAAATAGACATTTTATTGCAATTAGAAATGGAGAGCTTTTAAAAGAATACAATGAACAAACAGATCAAGTTAAGTTGTGTTTCAAAAACATACAATTTACTGGAAGGACATTTGGTAGATTGCATACCTCTACCTGTACCATTCTTTTTTACCTTTTCTGCAAATTTGACCTTGGCCTTCAGCTCTGACCTGTGAAAATCTAATCACCTCTGACTGTTGTCATAAGTAACTTCCCACAAAGCTCCATCAAAATTGACTGAGACCATCTTTCCATAATCCTGCTTATAAACAAAGACAGAAAGGCAAACAAATGGGGGCAAAAACATAACCTCTGTCAAATTCGTAGGCCGAAGTGAATATCAGTCACATTTGTTGTTTCATGCAATTTCACTATAAACTGCAATGTAATACTCCCTCTGAACTTAAGCCAAATTTATGAGCCACCTGCCTTATTTCACCATGTTGATTTAAGACTGAAATTCTCAACTCTACTGCCAACCTACTCCCGAGGCGTAGCCGAAAGTGCCACAGCTGCCAACTGACTTTTTTCTGAAAAATACAAATGAAAAATAATCACGCGACAAAGTTATTCAGCTTTCAAAGTAAATTGAATCACTCATTATGCTGAAAAAGTACCGTATGTATAAGGTGCATTAACAGACTTTGCAGTCAGTGAATGCTTGATGCATGGGTGCTGCAAGCAGGGGGCCAAGGGACCATTGCCCCCCCCCTAAAGTTTTTGCCGCCGTCACACATTACTTAAGCTGTGAATCACTGTACCCTTCTGGTCAAAAGATGTTTCAGTTATTCCTGTCCACTCTCAGAAAAACATAACACCGGATAAGCATTTTCATTTTAATCTAATCAAAGAGGACATTGTCACACCAATCAAATGTATACTTGCAACCAATAAAATCGTTTAGTATTTTTAATGCTATGTGTCGCATGATTGTTCCATTTAAGCTGAACTAAATTAAGGTACAAGTATTATAAAAGAATGCATGCTTCTGCAAACAAGACAAAAAAAAACAGTGCAAAAAATGTTTTGAAAGCAGCCAAACTAAACTAAAAATCTACGATAAGGTTCCACCTCTGACGTCCAGAACTTTGTTGGAGCCTGGGCCTTTAACCCTAGAACCATAAAAAAAATAAAAACCAAAAAACCAAGAAAACACAATATGACCCCTTTAGAAAATGTTGCATGATCTATCATAACATGAGGACCATTTAAACATCAAGTGAAAAATAACTTCTGCAACCAGGATAAGTTTTTACCAAGCATCTGACAGGATGCAGAGGTGCGGATCATAATTTTCTAACATCAGCATCCTCTGCATTTTTCCGCACAAATCTTAAAAATTTGCCTGATATGACCGATAAAGCAGCTGATTACCATCATGACAAAAATAGAAGCCAAAAAGATTATTTTCTGATGCACTGGAGATTGTCCCTGAAACACCAATGAAAACACGCTGCTTCGTTTGTGAGCGATATTTATCTCCCATGCATGCCACACATCAGTTGTTGATGAGCCTGGGCACTAGTTTTATTGTTACACTGTAGCAGTCTCCATAAAAGTTTCAGGTCCGCGGACCCTAGCCGGCAATACAGGAGTCGGACTGGCAATTCAGGACCATATTTGGACATTTACAGGCCCGACTGGGCCGGCAATGCCAAGCCTTCTGCTCGCCAGAAACAAATGACATCCTCTCATAGTTCACTTGTTTGTCGCTATGTTACTTTCAACATACCAAAGTGCGCTGTCATGGAGTATGAATCTGGGTGCACCCAGCCATTCGCCACATCGTCATTGGCGAAATGAATCTGTCTGTGGCAAAAGATTTCTCATGGCTCTTCGCCACGGTGGCGATGCTTTCATCGTAAATAATTATATTCGATTTGAGCACATCACACTGTTGTCAAACTTATTTCACATCCCCTGGAGGTCTAGACTGGACAAACAGACTCGTAATTTCTCAAATTAGATGGCTGTAATTCAATCAGGGCCGTAGCTGGGATATCACGTCAGCGCAGGCTGTTTGAAATCTACCTCCAAAATGGATATTTTTGCCTCGCCATGCACTTGAAAGTTTGTAAACACGGCGCAAATTGAGGTCAAGCATTCATCCAACGGGCGAATAATAGCTCTGTTCAAATCGCGTTATTGGCCGTAATACGCAGAGTTCATGTATGAAATGCGGGTATCCTATTGAAAAGGTTGCTTTTAATCAAACCATGTTGTTCTTTTTGTATGAAAATGGTATTTACATCATTTTTTTTATAAGTTTTCTGAGGCTTGTTTACCACCCCAGTTCAGCTGTTACGCATTCCATTAGAGTTTATGCAGAGCGTTGCCCATGCCTATATGAATTATCACAGTCGCTTGAAATGGCGTGACAATGGCAATCGTGTTCATGCAAATCTGTGCCGTTCTATGACCATTTAAATTTCAAAATGCAGCAATCAAACATGTTGTCTTAATAAACAGCTCTACTCATTGAACTTAAAGAGTAAATGAATCCACCATTAAATTGCCAATCAAGCAAAGTAATCGGGAGTTGCCTAATTGGTTAATAGGAGATGATTCTGTTTTCATTTGCTTGGCTCCTTTCAGCACGTGGCCAAAAAATAGTGATGTCAGTAAATTTTTTCCGGAAGCATTTCCGATGCCCTTTGATGTTTGGCACTTTCGTTCAGGACAGCACGGGGGTTAATAAAGGAAAAGGGAAAGCTCGGATGTTCACCCCACGGTAGCAGGTGGTGTTACTACGCTTTAAAAAAATCGTGATACACAATCATTGCACCCCTAACATATAGCATTATAGCGCAGTGCAGCCACCATGACATAGTTGTATGTGCAACACAGTGTTTTGATTGTGTGGCTAAAAGATTTCTTTGTGGCTAAAACATTATCAGGTTGTTTAGCCACAGTGGCTAAAGGCAGAAAAACAAGTGGTGCCAGGCACGACAAACCCCGCCCCTCGCACATACTATCACCTACTTGTACGAAATTCAATGGGGATCTATTCTGGGTCAGTGGCAATCCCTAAACCGAATTCAGGGTGAATGTGTCCATTAAATTTGCCGCTAGAGTGTTAACAATCAAACAAACACAGAAAAACACAAACACAGAAACAAACCGAACCAAAAACAATACCCCGCAATAAACAAGTGGTGCCAGGCACAACAAACCCTGCCCCTCGCAGATACTTTGACCTACTTTTCCTAAATTCAATAGGCATCTATTCTGGGTCAGTGGGAATCCCTAAACTGAATTTAGGGTGAATCTGGCCATTAGTTTTGCTGCTAAAGTGTTAACAAACAAACAAACAAACAAACAAACACACACACAAACAAACCGAACCAATAACAATACCCCTTGCCCTCCCCCTTTGGGCGGGGCGGGGTAATTTAATATTAGAGCACGCCCAGTGAATCATGCTTCTGGCCTCCGTCACCTTGGGGTTCTACCCAGGGTGGAAAAACAGAGTAGAATAGTGGGTAGGGCAAAATGTATGCAAACTTTGAACTTCATTTGGAATTGCTCTTTAAGTGTTTAGTTTTTTAAAGTTCAGACCTGCAGTTCCTTGGGAGGACCTGCAATGTTTAGATTTTAGCAGGTCCTTGGGCCTGCAATGCCTTCAGAGTTTTTGCGAAGACTGCTGCAGGGCTGTAAAAAATATTCAAATTCCAAATACTACTCAAACTTTTTTTTTTAAATTCTACAGTTCAAACCTAAATTTGAAACTTTAAATATTAATTAATATTACCAGTGATTTCATGTGGCTAACCATGTACTTTCACGTAAAGTTCATTTCCTTTCCTAAGCTACTTTCTCCACCACATCCATGGATTAAAATGGGCTTTGGCTTGAAGGGATAAGACTTCTGTGATGCACTTAAGTCCACGCTGAATGGCAGTTAGTGACTCTAAGTTTACCAGAAGAATAAATACTAAAAGAACTTAAACGTTTTTAGGCTCGTAATTTTATTAACGTTAATAAAGCAATCTGTAGCATAGTAGTTAAGTGTGCTTGACTTGGGACCGAAAGGTCCTGAGTTCAAATCCTGGCTACAGCCTTCACAATGTGTTCTTAGGCAAAACAATTAAATCTCACAATGCCTCACTCCACCCAGGTGCATAATTGGGTACCAGCAAATTGTCAGGGAAACATGATTTAGAGTTGGGGGAGTAACCTGTAATTGAATAGCATCCCATCCTGGGGGAGTAGCAATACTCCTAGTCGCTTTATGCCACAGAAACCGGGTTTAAGCACCGGGTCTGATGGGCCACTTGGCTTGGAACAGAATTACTCTCTATGGTCCTGAAACCAACGCTAACAGTTTAGCAATTATAAATTTATAGAACAAACAAATACAACTGGTTCATACCAGTGGTATTCTGAAACCGCTGATCAGCTCTAGATGCTACCTAAGTGTTTCTAGAGTGCAAAAAATACATCTGTCAGTGCTGCAGTGATCAGAGGATTTTGTTGAAAATAAAAATGTCATGAGAGGAGATAACTGATGTATTATTCTAATTCCACAACACATTATAAATGGCATAATCACATAAACTGCCTAGCAATCCATTAGGATTTAAACAAGCAAATACTTTATGACTATTGCAGCAATTAAAGCTGCTGTAAATGATTTTTTTTATTTTAAACAAGTGTTAAATAGCTCCACTTTCCGACAGAGATCATTGATTCAGAGTATCTGGTCCATAACACAGGTCTCTCAGTCACTGTCCTCAGCAATAAAGCAGTATATAAAATTCTGGACTCACCCACTGCCTCTATCCAATTTGGTGAGAGAACACCATAAAGAGGCGGTCCTCTCTGCTTGTGAATGCGCAGTGTTCCACCGAAATCTACGACCCATAGGATTCTTTGACCTCATGGGGCGATGGTCCACAGTATCTGTAAGTGCGATGTCGACAACAGTCGAGAAGGACAGCGCTTATCTTTGATAGCCTATGCAGCGGAGCAGATGAAGCTGCTGATCCCAGCGCAACGAGAGATGGCGTACACACTTAAACAACCAAAGCGCCAATAATCGGTGGAGGAACAGATAGAGTCAAGGAAGAAAAAACGGGAGATGGCCAAGAGCCGCGTATTTATCGGTTCCACTAAGGAATCTAAGTGTCTAAAAAGCGACGCGCAACTAGCCTTGTAGCTACTGGAGAGGTAAGATATGATTTACTCTGTAGTAGACATGCAGTTTTATTAGTCTCGGGTAGTGCTGTTAGTGGTTTTTAATCCTGCTAATATTAGTTTACAAATGTACAGTCGCCGTTCGTTGCTGACTAAAGTTTGATTAGCTGTGTAGCGATAGCAACAAAACTTGGTAGCTAGTGCTATTTGTTCTGACAGAGGGAGGCTGTTGTCCAACTATGACGGTAATGGCGTGTATCCATATGAGAAAAAATAAAATATGCTTTTCAAGGGCTCGCAGAAAACTGTTTTTGTATAGACGATAGTGATGTTTTTTTTTTTTCTGTATCAACGATCTCCACGCCATATGCAGGGACGCCATCATGCCATTACCTGTTGGTGTGGCTATAGGGCTCTAGCTAGCTTTACCTTCAAAAAGCCATTCATACCAAAGTTTCTGTATGGATGTAATGTGTCGTTGATCCAGTGTTTTCAGTGTGGCTTTCACACGACAATCACTGAGTGTGTCAATTTACAGTACCAGTCAAAAGTTTGGACACACTCACATTTTTCTTACAATGCATGTTAAATAAAGAAATAAGCACCCATTATTTTGGAAAAATTATCTAATCCTTAAATCCAGCAAACTAACCAGCACTTGTTGTCATATCTGCTGAGCATACTCACTTTTTTTTTCTTATAAGGGCAGTCTTAGTGCTTGATTTTCATCAACCTTTTTGGCCAATAAGTCCCAAAACAGCTTGACTTTAATTCACCCATTGAAAAAATGGAAGGAGCTTGTCTGTGTGTTTACCTTGCAAAATATGGCTTCTTTGAGAATTCCAAAACTTTGAACTCTATTCAAACAAGTAAACTATTCTCTTTTAATTTCTGACTTTTTACCTCTCACCAGATTCCATTTAAGATTATACAGAGAAGTTAAGCCATTTAAATTTCTCTGAAAACAGAGTGTTGTGACATTAGCAAAGTGTGTCCAAACTTTTGACTGATACCGTATATTGAACTTATATTGTAACTGAGTTGCTGCAGTGGTCGCTGCTCTCTGCCTCTATCGGAAACTGATGCGCGTTCATGTGTGGCTTGGGGATGGGGACGGGGACTTGGGCGACAGGCAGGAAGCCAGAGGAAAGGACCAAATCAGTTACAGCAGCTTTAATATGTTTCAGTAGGCAAAAATTTTTTTGACACTGACTGATTCAGCAATAGCTTGTCATTTCTTAAACAACTGCGTCAAAAGACATCCCATGGTGGTGGAAAAGATGTTTCTGTTTCTCCTGGAAAGCAAATTATTGGCCAACATCAAGCAAAAAAAAAAAAAAACAACAACAACAGACTGAAAATCATAGGAAATTATCATTATCAATAATCAATCATTGCTGAAATCATTGGAATTACATTGAGAACTGTCCAACACATTATTCAAACTGGAAAGGATAATGGTGAACCATCAACTGCGCAGAAGAAATGGGTCAGAAAAAATCATGAATGATTGTGATCGGCGATCATTAAAACACTTGGTGAAATGTTATTGTAAAAAAATTAAAGTATAACTTGTGGCTAAGTTTCATTCTGAAAGTAAGAACATTTTCATATGCACGAGGTAACAAGAACGGGCAAAATTGGGTCTGAAAAGCAACTTGTTGCTGAGGCTAAACGGGCAAAAACAACTTCAGTTTGCTCGGGAGCACATAGATTGGACAGTAAAGCGATGGAAATAGAACATGTAGTCTAATGAGTCCAGATTTACCCAATACCAGAGCAATAGGCATATCAAGGTACAAAAGGAAGCCCATGAAGTGATGCACCCCTCATAGTTTCATAATCTGCAAATGCTTCAATTGATTAGATCTCGTCACAGCAATGTTATGCAGCAATAAAATAAAGTCAGTAGAATACCTAAATGTACTGACTGACCAGGTTATTTTAATGCCTGACAGCACAGGCATAATCCTGGATGACAATGCCAAGATTCATCAGGCTCAAATTGTGAAAGAGAGTGGTTCAACGAGCACGAGGAATCATTTTCAGGCATGAATTGGCCACCACAGAGTCCAGACCTTGACCAACAGAAAGTCTATGGAATGTGCTAAAGAAGGCTTTATGGAGTGGCTTGACTCTTCCTTCGTCAGCACAAGATCTCAGACAAAATAATTATGCAACTCTGGTCGAAAATAAATTAATTTATATTGCATAAGACTGTGAAAACAATGCCACAATGAATATGCACTGTGCTCAAAGCTAAAGCCAGTCCTAGAAATTATTGTTTGCAAGTTTTTTTTTTTTTGCCTCGCAGCGTATGTTTCAGCTGGCAGCAAGTTATTTAACCCTAACTGATGCAGTGAGTAGCTTCTCATTTCTTAAATAACCATGTGGAAAGACATAGCTTATGGTTGTGAAAAAGATATTACTGTACTCAACTTCAGAAGGGTCAAATTATTGGCCTGCATCACCTGCAAGGATTGTGGTGAACCATCATCCTTGAGGGAGAAATGTAGTCAGAAAAAAATCCTGAATGATCGCGATCGGAGGTCACTTAAACATCTAGTGAAATCAAATCGTGAAAAATCAAGAGTAGAACTCTCGAATATGTTAAATAGTGAAAGTAAGAGCATTTCCATGTGCACAAAGTAAAGAGAACTCAAGGGATTGGGAGTAAACAGTTGTGTAGCCTTAATAAAACCACTTATCAGTGAGGCCACTGAAAATAAAAAGACTTCAATTTGCTTGGCAGCATAAAGATTGTACTCTGGAACAATGAAAAAAAAAGGTCATGCTGTCTGATGAGTCCAATTTTACCCTGTTCCAGAGTGATGGAAGCATCCGGGTAAGAAGAGAGGCAGATGAAGTGATGCACCCATCATGCCAAGTGCCTACCGTACAAGCCTGTGGGGGCAGCGTTATGACCTTGGGTTGCTTCAGTTGGTTAGGTCAAGATTCAGCAGTGATACGTGCCCAAAAAATAGGTCAGATGACTCCCTGAATATAATGACTGACCAGATTTTTCCATCAATAAATTTTTTCTTCCCTGAATGGCACGGGCATTTTCCAACATGACAATGTCAGGATTCACTGGGCTGAAATTGTGTGAGTGGTTCAGGGAGCATGAGACATCATTTTCACCCACTGATTGGCCACCAAAGTGACCTTAACCCCATAGAGAATCTTTGGGATATGCTGGAGAAGACTATACCCAGCGGTCCGGCTCTCCAATCATCAAAACAAGATCTTGGCGAAAAGTTAATGCAACTCTGGACAGAAATAAAAGTTGAGATACCACATAAGCTTATCAAAACAATGCCTCTGTGAATGTGCACCGGAATCTAAGCTAAAGGTGGGTCAATGAAATGTTAATGCGTGACTTTTTTGTTTTAATCACAGCAGTAATTAGCCAATAGAAGGCTCTTATCTACTTGCTAAGTTAAATTCAGGTGGTGACTTTTTTTGGCCAGGAACATACATTTTAAAGGCCCAATAATCACATTTGGTAATTGTATAAATTTCCGCACAGTGCATAGTGTTTTTTGTATAATCAATGCACTTTTTTATGCCTTACAATTCCCGCATTATTTTTCATTTCTCTGCACCCAATCAGATGCTCTGTTTTTAATCCATCCAGCATGTTTTCAAAGCAGGCTGTACTGCATTTTTGAGACAATTTTAGACAAACTATTGATTAAAACCTCATGGATACATTCTATAAAGCATCACAGTGTCCAGAACACAGAAGAAAATTCTGTCAGACAAACAGAACGTTAGTAGTACACAAATGATAGGTAGGTATATCGATTACAGCTGTGCTTAATAATGTATAATTCAGCACCGATAACTTCTAGCTGCTTCTTTCACTGTTCCAAGGTAAGCAGTGCACCAGTATACACTATTTGTCTATTCATTTCCAACAGCCCCCTACGCAACAGCAATGCAGTTTCCCATTTATCTTGGATGTTTAGTGAATAATGACTACAAAAATCGAAGAAAAAAAAAAATGCAGCACAACAGCTGATAAGTCCGATCCTGAGTATTGCAAGTTAGAGCCACTGGTTTAAAAGAGGTAAACAGGGCACTCAGGAGCTAAGATATTGCTTTGGTTCACGTCACAGCTGCAGAACATGAACTTCCATCCAATAATAATTACTGAAGGCTATACAACAGATCCAAGCAAAGATGCCACCTCAACAACTATCCTTGAAGAGCTTATGCTTTTGGTGGGAGTTCTAGGCCAGCTAAGTTCCTGTTCATGCAGTGATGTCATCAACCCCAACAGGAGAACACGGAGGTTCCTTCATTACCAAATCCAAAACCAGCAGCACAACATAAATTGTGTGCATTAATTCACCTCTATAAAGTGAGGGCATAAAACTAGAAATTCCCTTTTTCTGTGGTCAAACTACAGCACCCACATCAATACAAGGTTAAAGAGGTTTCAAATCAATTAATTTTTTAAACTGGATCATTTGTTAATGTCACAGTAGAAATGCAAACAGCTCACTCAACCCCCCTCTGCAGGCAAACTGAGTGCATAATAGCGCAATCAAATATGACCCTCTCCAGGACCACCTTACATTATTTTACTGCATCCAATTCAAAATAAAAAGTGATATCAGAAACAGAGTAGTGTGATGAAGGTGAAATAATGTCACAACAAAACATAAGAGCGTACTTTTTCATTGAGAGTTTTATATAAAATGTTCTGCGAAAGTTTTTGCCCCCATTCGATTTATTCTATTGCACCTCATTTGTCATATTTATGGGTTTCAGATAATCCAAGTAATTTCAATATAAGACAAAGAGAACATGAGTAAGCACTAAATGCAGCTTTTAAAAGGTCATTTCATTTATTGAAGGTAAAGATTTATTCAAAACCTACATCCCGTAGGTGAAAAAATTATTTGCACCCTAAATATAAAAACTCATTGCAGGGTTTCCCGGAGAAAATCGGTTAGTCAAGGTGTTGACCGGGGCGGTGGGGCGAGGTAGTATATTTTGATAGGTAGCAAAATTTGACAGAACACCGGCTTCTTTGAATAAAGTACCCTCATATTTTTGACTGCTTTTTCCCATCCATTACTGTAGAAAAAACCACGTGCAATTGTCAAACATAGCAGAAAGCCACGCGCAAACACATCGGTAGCCTTGATAAGAAACTAAACGAATTGCATATAGCCTATCTTAATGAAACAATATGTGGGCAAGCAGTTGATAGGAGACACTATTCAAATTTTATTTTAGATGAATAATTATCTTACCTACACATGTCCTTCCCACGATGACGACAGGTTATTGTATATCCGGATAATTAGCTTCTTCCCAATACAAAAGAAAAATAATGTTGGCGTAGCAATAGGTGATAGATGGCGCAGTAACATATTTAACCGACAGATGCCGGCCGCTATTCGGCCACATCGCGATGCGGCCTTATTTTACTGTCTATGCATGCGTGGATGCAGCAGAATTTTTTTTTTTTTTTTTTTTCGGGGTCAAGGCGGGGGGTATTTGTTGTCAAGGCAGCCGCCCTAACTATAAAGCGCCACGGGAAACCCTGCATTGTGCCACCCTAGGCAGCAAGAACTGCTAGCAGATGATTAAAATAATTGGCATTAAAATTATTACATTGCCAAGGAGGAATTTTGGCCCACTGTTTTTTGCTGAATTGTTTCAATTCGGCCTCATTGGAGGGTTCTTGTGTATGAACTTCCTGTTTATGCTACAGCATAGAGCACATAGACTGTATAGAAAGATGAATATGTTTTCACTTCCTAACTCCGAACAAAAATGAAGTCAAAATAATTATACAGATCGTCCTCTGAGAGTTAACTTGGTCTATCTGCATTTTTGTGAATATTTGAGATATTCTGTCATAATGATTTTTAAGTTAACAAGGTCTTTTTTAGGTTATGACCCTGCTTAGATATGCACTCAGTTTATGTGAAAGGTCAAGATTAGAAGGGTCTATTTTCAAATTTGCCACTTCACCAAGTTTTAAGTAGGTCTATCTGCAATGAACATATAATATTAGAGGGATCACATCACGTGAACACAGGCCTCAGGGACAAAATGGCTGCCAAGAAGAAATTTACTGAAGCAGAGTTCAGAGAAATTGCTGCATTTCCTCATTTGGGTGAGTGTTTCGAGAAGTCAGATTGAACAGAGTGTTATTTGCTGAAACTTAAATGATTTGCTGAAAAATTATGTTTTGTCAAGTTAATCATGTAAATTGAGTTCAAGGTTACCTTTACTATGCAGATCAAAGTGAAGAATAATGACCCAAAGGCTTCGATCAATCTGAGAAATTGGCAGAGTCAAAAAATTACATTTTTCATATACTTTAAATTGTTCACAGTTATAATGTTCATATTTCCTTGATGTGAGATAATTCATATGTGAATGTTTCTCTCTCATTACTAGGTCATGTTGAAAAAGGCCTAAAAAGTGTTAATCTTATGTTCCTTTTTTACTGTCACAGTGTTTAAAAGTTGTTTCATAAGTATTATTAGTTAATAAACATTGTTTTTTTTTTAAATGCGGTTTTAAGAGACTGTTAATTCATTTCCATATTTTTTAAAACCTGTAATCTGCAGATAGACCAAAGTAACACTGGAATTTTATGAATTCTAAAGTTACAGTGGTCTATCTGCAAAATTGGGTACCCAGAATTCAATGTTGCCAGACGAATAGGGGTATGTAAATTAGCCCAGTTTAGTTTCGTCGTATTCTAATTCTTTAGGGCAAAAAAATCTTTTAATTCTGAAAAACCTGAAGGGGATATTTTTAATACCAAATCTTTAATCGCAATTTCCTCAAAAACACAAAAATGGCAGATAGACCTAGTTAATTCTCGGCCGACAAGATGCCGCCATCTCGCATTTTTGGAGTCAGAGTCTGTGCACTCGTGATCGGAGGGAGGGTTTGAGCCATGGTATCAAGGTCCCGCCCATACACCCGACCTATTCAGTTGCAAGCACATCCCCTGAACTTTTTATGTAGCCTGACTGGCTGCTTCAGTGTTACGCTAGAAACTGAGAGTGCTGTCAGTTACATAAAATGCTATTGTTAGCCTAATATTACATCACATTACATAATTGTCATTTGGCAGACGCTCTTATCCAGAGCAACGTACAACAAAGTGCTAAGACCAGAGAAGGAGTGCTTAGAATCCCGATTGGGAAGTACCATTTAAATACCAGAAGTGGCAATACACAGGACATGACTCAGTGAGGTACCTGAAGCAATATAAATCCATAAACAATTCATTAAGTCAAACACCAAACTGTCAATCACCTGTTATAAAATCTCGCCGAACCAGCTTGCTAGCTAGCTGGCAAACTGGCATTACTTATGAGCAATTATATTGCAAAGAACAGTGCATGAGGCCGTGGTCAGGGCAAAGTCAATTCTATAGTCAATTTTCGTTGAACTTTCAAAATCACTACGGGTTAGTGATTCAGTTGTACTGGGACCTAGCAACTTACGCATGTGTAATGTTCACGTTATATCTCTTCTCAATGGTTGACTTCCAGCACCGAAGAATTCCCAAAATAAGCCAGCAGGCAACTTCCTATCTTTGAGTCACTGTCAATAAAGTCTGTTAATCATGACTTTGAACCCTTTTTACAGTATCAAATAACTAAATAACATCAAATGTATAATTGAATATATATCCACATGGTAAGATCTACTTAAAATGGCAGAAACCATCCTCGGAAAAAAATTATTTAATACATACTTTTATTATTGAGTGTGGCCCATGTCCCATTAACTAGCATAGTGGGGGCAGATTTATGACCAATACTGCAGCCAGCCACTGAATGGTGATCAAAATGTTTTGGCCTGACTTTTAGGGAGCTGCTAGGCTGTCCATATTTATATACAGTCAATGCTACAGCATTTCTGATGGATTCAAGTCGGGACCTTGACTGAGCCACTCCAAAAGCTTCACTTTGTTTCTTTTCAGCCATTAAGAGGTGGATTTGCAAGTGTGCTTCGAATCAATTTCATTCTGCATAACCCAACTGCGCTTGAGCTTTAAGTCAAGAACTAATGGTCAGGATTTTTCTGGTAGAAAGCACAAGTCATAGCTGCATTAATTATGACAGGTTGCACAGACCCAGAAGCAGCAAAGCAGCCAAAGACCAAAACACTATGACCACCGTGTTTACCGAAGGCATGATGTTCTTATTTTGTTAACTTTACCACAGTTTTAATTGGACCCATGTCTTCCGAAGAGTCCCACTTTTGAAACACCAGTCCACAGAATATTATCCCCAAAGCTTTGGGGGTCAAGAAGATCTTTTCTGGCAAATGTGACTTGAGCCTTAGCATTCTTTTTGGTTGGCAGCAGCTTTTGCCTTGCAGCTCTCAAATGGATGCCATTTTCACACAGTCTCTTTCTTTTTGTTGAATTAAGAACTCTGAACTTAACAGAGGCAAGTGAGGCCTGCAGTTCTATAGATGTCTGAGTCCTTTTGTGACCTCCTGAATGAGTTGTCAATACACTCTTGGAAGATTTTCGGTTGGCCGGCCACTCCTGAGAAGGTTCTTCACTGTTCCGAGTTTTCTCCATTTGTAAATACTGGCTCTCACAGTGGTTTGCTGGAGTCCCATAGCCTTACAATTGGATTTGTAACCCTTTCCAGACTAACAGATGTCAATGACTTCACTAACCACAATAGCAATGCTGATATGATTTTCAGTTGGTCTGTGCAAATTTTATCAAGGCAAACTTCAACAAACTACTCTTAAACCACTGTGCAACTGCCATGAAAGATTCTTCCAGTATTTTTCAGATGTTTAGATGTCCGTCTGTCTGCCTGTGTTTCTGTTCGTGGAAAATGCTTGTGAACATGACTGCATGGCAACTTTTTTAAGATGCAGTCACAAAACATTACAGGCAAGTAGTTGCAACAAAAAGGAAGGCAGAGATGGAAGATAGGTGTGGTTTGAGTACACAATCACTGAATACATTATAAAATGCTCCTGCTAAAAAAAATACCAGAATCACTGCCGCAGCTGGTACAATGCCAGATGGTCTCTGTTTCTCTTCTGTTCTTGAATTGCTTTAGACTGCAGCATCACGTGCTGCTTTTTGCACACTTTACAGGTTTTATTTAAGTGATGATTAGATCAAACAGGGCTTGCAGTAATCATGTCTTGGTGTGTGACATTAAAATTGAACCCATTTAAATATGTTTAATTGGTTGATGAAATAAATGACAAGGCTATTGCTTTTTCTCATTGGGCCATATAGGGTTGGATAGCTTTTTCCTTCAATATTTGAAAGAATCATTCAAAAACTGTATTTTGTACTTACTCAGGTGGTCTTTGTCAAAACAAGTCAAAATTAGCTTGATGACCTGAAACATTTAAGTGTTACAAATACGCAAAAATAGAGGAAATCAAGAGGGGACAAATAATTTTTCACAGCACTGTACAGTAGGCCTCAGCAAATATTAAACAACATGGGCCATACAATGTTGTACATTTTTATCTGTACATGACATTAGAATCATGGTTTATTGAGGACACATGCAGTGTATTGCCTTAAAAATGGACTTTGCGCTATGTGCGCCTGTGCAAGGAACCGACTGGCTAGAACTCAAACTCATGAGTGCCTCAAATCTACTGGCATGCCAATGGATTTTTTTTTTAAAGTTTATTCTCTTGTTCATATGTATTTTGAATAGGTAGCACCCTGAAAGCCAATATTTTCCATGCAAGTAACACCCACACAAAACATAGGCAAACATTAATAAAATACAACCAAAATTATAACAGAACTGAAATATGCGCTTGTTCGAAGACTAGTCTCTCAGTTTAATTGCCAAGAATGTAAGTAATCGTGAAATCACTTTGAATATAAATTAGAAAACTGAGACGTAAAATATGCGATTACACATTTATTTGAACAGACTGAATGAAAAGTATAATGCAATTAGACATAGAGTAAACCACTGGAAATAACCACTTATTCAGCTATTGCTATAAGACATTGCTAGAAGAACTGAATTCCAGAATAGTCAATAATGAACATCACCAATGTTTGGGACGCAATGTTTTATATCCAAGTATCCATTACGAACATAATTACTTCCAGAGGTACAACATGATAAATAACTGAATAACCCCACATTTCAAATTCGAGGCCCAATCAAACAGAGAAAATCTAATTAAAGCCAAAAATCCAATTTACCAAGCAATTACTGTAAACTAAATCCAATTAATGTGTGAGGAGAATTCACATTGTGTTTTTTGATCTGATTCTGAGGGTTACCAACCAAATATTACAGTTTAGTGGGTTAATAAATGTCTTTTTTTTTTTTTTTTTTTTTACACAAAGGAAGAAAATCCCAACCACAAAAAAAATGTCCATTTCCTCCAACTAAGTAGTAATAAGACTTGAAATGGCTTTCCTATTAGCACAGCCAGCAGCCACTGAGGCTGGATTTTTTTTTTTTTTTTTGGTGCAAAAAAAAGAGAGATGGGAAACCTCTCTAAAATGTAGTCGCAGCTATTTAAGAAAGTAAAATACATTAACAAACAAACACATACTTTGAAAAAATTTCCTTAATCCAACCAGAAATTTGAAGAACAGCAAAGTCCTAAGAGGACCATGAAAAATGCCAACTTCACTATCATACTGCCACTAAGAGGTTTGATTTAGACACTACTATTTAATGAAATTATGTAAATGAAAAAAAGAATAATCTGCTCTAAGTTACTCAATGTTTAAGAATAACACAAAGACATTTTCCCAGATAATCATATCAAAGCAGTAAAATGTGTGTAGTAAGTGACTAATTAACCAAACTAACAAATTTGTCAGCCAATAAATTTTCAGCAGGTAATCGTTCTAGCAACCAAATCAAAATTCCCATGTGTAAAGGCAACTCAACAACATCCTTTCCATTCATGCTGAATGTACGTCACTGTCTTTTGGTGAGAAATAGCTTGTGTAACATTTATTTCTGTTTCAGAAACTTCACACATTGTATTGAATTGTAGGCAAGAGAAAATGGCAGATGGCTAAAAGCAAAAGTTCACACAGTGAGGGCACTTCCCAGAGATGGCCTTCCCCCAGTAATTTCACTACTCACCAGCACACCATTTAGCTTGGCAGGGAAACTAAGCAGGAGCAGGAGTACAATGAGGAGTGGACGCCTATGAAAAGGTCAAGTACTTCGCACTTCCCTTAAACCAAGGACAAAAACTCAAGAAGCAAAAGCAAACATATGAACTGGGCAATGTGCAAATAGCCAAAACATATTAAAGGATTTAATATTTATTACCTCGTAAATATGCTCCTACAGTACTCACACATGCACAATGCAAAAGCTAAATTTTAATATACACTTCTAAACTTTCAAGACATCCGTTGGTTGATAGTTCATTTCAAAGAATATCCGCCATTTTGCCTAAAAGCTTTACTGCTCCATTATGGGTCAGCGACAGAATTATGTCTATAGCATACAATCTTCAACTCTGAGACATATAAAAATCCATTTTCTTAATCAGCAATGGAGAGGATTTGGGTTGTAAGTATCAATAAAAACACTATTTTGCACACGCAAACACACGCACACAAAAAACAACTCTTTGCACAATTTCTCCATATGAAGAACATCTCGCTCAAGCAACAAAACCCAGCTAACTCACTCTAGAGTTCGACTTTAATGAGCCCAGTTCGAAAAAAAAAAAAGCATCCCTTCCATGCTCCGAATGTGTAATAGCAATAAATATAATTTGCCACTCCCGCTGAATCAATCTACTTGGCTCGTATTGTCAGAGGAAATTTGACAAATTATGGCCTTTTTGCACTCCATGAAAGGTTTCAATTCATTGGTGGTGGAACAGCACTTAAAAGGTGCCTTGAATGTTGAAAATTAAATGTGCCATATTGACATAAGGTCATTATCAATTTTAATAATGTATAGCATATTGTTATCTTATTTTGCAGATATTGTGAAATAACAATTACTGCATGACTGATCATTTCATTTTGACAGATGGCTGTTTCCCCCAGTATACAGGGAGGTAATATCAGTCGTCTACATGTAAAACCTGACTGATTATTTTTATTTTTACGATCAGTGCAGTTTTACCATATAAACACAACAATAAAATCCCTCCACAAAATGCAGCGATAGCTGAATCACCATGTCCTTTCTCCCAACTTCACTTTAATCTCAAGTCTGTAAAATAACAATGCCACTCGAGGCACATAATTTTTTTGAGCATCTGTATATTTTACCAAATGAAGGAAAATTAAAAAAGCAGCTCCCAGTGAATATTTTACCCAACGGAGCCATGTATTGCTTTCAAAAACACTTGTAAATGCGAGACATTCCCCCTGTGGAATGGCTGTTACAAAGTGCTCTGTGGAAGAGAGCACTCCCTCAACAAGCTGTCTGTTTCAGTGCTTTCTGATGAAGGAGCTCAAACCTGACCCTTAGTATAACTGCGTGGAACCGATGGTTGTTTACCAGCCCTACCATAAAACATTGTTAATAATTCAGCAGTCCCAGTGCTCCTAGATATTCGCCAACTGCTTCTTGAGCTGTGTTGCTCTTATTAAGCCTTCAATTAAAAGTATTCCCAATGGTGGGCCCACACAAAACCATAGTAAAGTCAGGAAGTGGCAGCAATGCAAACAAGCACAGGATGCAAGGACTGCAGCACATCAAACAATAATCACCTAAATACCATCATTCAAATAGCTTAAACACATCTTCTGGAAGTTCATACTTTGCAACTGATGAGGCTATTGCTCTGCTCATAAAACTTGCTTTTGCGCTGGGTAAGAGTGCACAGTTGCTTCCTGAAACAGGGTATGAAATCATAATCATTTGCAGTTTTTAACAAATGTATAAAGTTTTGAATGAAACATGTCTAATAATGTCCATACATTTTGCGAGAAACATTTGGTACTGTCATATATAAACAATGTGATATTGAAGCAAGTACCAGCGGAGTCAGCAAGTTATACTTGTTTTGTAACAATAAAAACAAAAGTTTGGCTGTAAAAATGTACAGTGCTATGAAAAAGAATTTCCCCCTTCCTAGGTTCTTCAAGTTTTGCATATTTCTGATCATCAAACTAATTTTAATGTGATACAAAGATAACCCAAGTAAACAAAAAATGCATTTTTAAATGATGATTTAATTTAATAAAGGAAAAAAAGCTATCAAACTCTACCTGACATGATGTCAGAAAGTAACTGCCCCTCTAGTTACTGAATCAACCAATTAAACAAATTTAACAAGCAAGACATACTCGGATCCCTTGCCATGGAAGGGCTGATATCTGGCCTAGGAAAAAAAATACTGATGGAGGGACAGACAGACGGACAGACGGACAGGAGGACGGACAGACATATGAAGAGGGACATCTCCACAATAAGATGTATGCATATATTAAATTTTGTTGAGAAATATTGAATGCTTCAGGAGTTCTGGCCCAGAAAAAAAGCCTGACAAACGGACTCAAGCACAGACATACGGACAAGCGGAAGGACAGCACTCATTCCTATATCCCCCTTCCACTTCATGGCAATTGTTGGGTTCAATAATAATTAATTATTGGGTTCAATTTCACGCAACATATCCAAGCATGATCACTGCCAGCCCAGTTGAATCTAAACATCATTTAAATCTAATCTGTCTGGAAATGTGAAGTAGCCAAAAAGCAGCACACGATTCTACAATCTTAAAAAATTCAAGAACAGATGAGAAACAAAGATGTCGACATCTATCAGCCTGCAAAGGGTAATAAAGCCATTTCTAAGGCTCTGGGACTCCAGTGAACTGCAGTGAGAGCCATTATCCACAAATGGAGAAATCTGAAACAGTGGTGAACCTTCCCAGGAGTAGCTGGCTCATCCATGGAAGAGCTGCAAGGTGGAAAACCACTGCTTGAAGACCTCAAGACTTTATATCTGACACAAAGCTCACAAAATAAGAACATCATACCAACAGTCAAACACGGTGGTGGCAGGGCTATGGTCTGAGGCTGCTTTGCTACGTCAAGACCTGGTCAACTTGCCATAATTGATTCGCCCATGAATTCTGCTCTCTGCTGGATAATCCTGAATGAAAATGTCCTGGTATTAGTTTGTGACCTAAAGCTCAAGTGCAGTTGGGTTATGCAGCAGGACAATGATCCAGAGCACACAAGCAAGTCAACCTCTGAATGGGTCAAAAGAAATAAGTCCTGACTCAAATCCTAATGGGATGATGTGACATGACCTTAAACAGGCAGTTCACGCTCAAAAACCCTTCCACTTGGCTAAATTAAAACAATTCTGCAAAGAAGAGAGAGAAAAAATTCCACTACAGCATGTAAAAGACTAATTGCCAGTCACTGCAAACTGTTGATTGCAGTTGTTGCTGCCAAGGGTGGTACAACCAGTTCTAAGGTTTAGGGGACAATTATTCTTTCATATGGGTGATACTGGTTTTTAATAACTCTTTACGTTCAATGAATGAAATGATTATTTAAAAGTTGCATTTTGTGTTTACTCATGTTGTCTTTGTCTTTTGTTAACCCCTTAAACTCTGACTGTTCGCTTCAGTTTTTCCTTAAAGTGGTAATCCGTAAGATTTGAACCGGTTTGTTTATATTGACATCTTTGGCAGTAAGCCATAATTGCAGGTGCGCTTCTGGACCTCATTTCCCATAACTCTTGTCGAGACCCAACAGTGTCGCCTGTATGACGTCGGTAAATTGACAGCTCTAACCAGTTCCACGCCTCCTCAACTCTCATGCAGATGGGAAAGATGCTCTTTGACATGGCAATTTAACTCAATAAAAGTTAAAATTATGTGACGTTAGTCATCCATTAGCGTCATCTCATTCCAGTAACATGTTAGGCTATTATGATAAATGGATTAACTTAAAGGGCTGCCAATTCTCATGCATTTGCCGTGAGAATTTGTGCTTCATTCACATTCCCGTGCTGTAGTCAGTAATTATTCAATCAACGAAATGCGTGTTTCATAATCGTTCAAATTGTTAAAATGAAATAAGACCATTTGAAACATTTTCATGCAATTCCACTGCTTCCAACCCCTGAGTGAAGAAAAGTGTGAGAATTCCGGACTCATAATTGTTCTCATATTACTAGTGGCAAAATCCACCGTAACTCATGTGAAACTGATAAACTTCAATGCGAAAAGACTTCGAATCAATTCCACCTGAGAATCTCTACAAACGGTCTGATAGAATAATTTCTGACTACAGCACGGGAACGTGAATATGTCATTTAAACTCAAGCCTAATATGTGAAAGTTGAGAGCCCTGTGCAAATAATGAAAACGGTAGTTGGTTAACAGGTAACGTTATAACTTTTTTTTTTAATAAAAATAATTTGTCGAGGCGGTTAACGTAGCTTTTTTCCCGTTTGCTTCCTGAAATTACGTTATAATTTTAGTTTCAGTAGTAGCCTCAACAGAGACTCAGCTAACGTTAGTTTCTACTGTGCACAGTATAGCTACACAGTATGGTATTTGCCATTGCCATTGGGTAGATTTCAGAAGGGATCCAGTAGCGGTAACTTACTTTCCACTTCTTGGAAGGCTGCACGGTCCTCCCTTAATTCCATCCGTAAAACTGACATATAGTGTAAGGAACAAGTTAGATTTAGGGTTAGGGGATAGAGCCAAGGTTCAGGTTAGGGAAAGTACCGCTACTGGATCCCTTCTGACGTCTACCTTGCCATTGCTTCTCCTGGGGTTCCTTACTTCCTTCAAGCTAGCTTGCGGCTCCTCCTACCTTCTGGACAGACCAAACATCGCTTAGTGACGCCAAAAGCGTCACTAGATGGGCGCCTGTATTTGAATATAGCGCGGGAATGTCGTCACAGACACACTGATCGCTTTACCTGGCAAAGAATGAAATACAAGTGTTTTCATCAGTGGGTCATAGGCCCAATCACCGTTGTTTTATCCCCTCTCTCTGATAGACACTGACTTAACAGACAGTAATGAGACGGAAATCTTACGGATTACCACTTTAAGTGAGTTGAATCTCAGAAAAAAAACTTTTTTTTTCTTTTGTAGGACGAAGTCACATACATATTATAATCTACAGGTTGTAGCACTTCACTGAGGCTACATCACGCTTATACTGGGAGAAATATTCAAACGTCATGTTTTTATGGTCACAGCATTTCATCAAATGCAAAATAGCTAGATATTGCACATCATTTTATGCATCTTTCCCTGCAATTCAGTTGGACATATTTGGGATTGTTGGAAATCTCCACTTTAATGTAAAATAGGTCTGAAGTTCCACAGGTTTGAATACAATTGCTGCATTGGCTGGACCCATATATAGGTCCATAGGTTTTTTGGGGTTAAAATTAGTTAGATGGACTGAAACATTTATGAATGACAAACAACCAAAAATAGAGAAAATCTGGAAGGGGGAAAATACTTTTTCAGCACTGTATTCTATTGGTATATCACTTAAATAAATTCATCAGTCAGGAGTGCATCCCTAACAGATCAAAATATGGGTGTAGAGCATATTACGTCATTGCTTTGAAAATACCTTGTAAACAATGTAGGAGGGAGATCACTGACTCATCATGGCTGTTTTGGAAGTCTTTGATATACCATTGTATCTAATGGGACATAATCTTAGTCCACTTTACATCCTTACATCTGAAATGCACAGGACAATAGAATGTACCCCAAAGGATAAAAGGATCCCCAGACTCATGTACGTACTTTGACAATATGTGAGTCCAAAGAGTGCATATAACATTGCTTGAACTAACACTGTAAACCCTAATAGTGTGGTGAACTCAAATTTTTTGTGGAAACTGATTACCTCAAAAAAATTGCGTAGGCCAACTTAATTGCATTGTGTGGAAGGAACTTAAAGAAAATAAGGTTATGTGATTTTTTATGTGTTTTTAAGCACTGTGAACAAAAATCATCAACTAGGCATACACAATTTTTTTGAGGTAATCGGTTTCCACAAAACATTTGAGTTCCCCACACTTACCAAGGTTTACAGTGTACAGTATGTGTGGGATGTACAGAGATGCCAAGTCTCACGCATTCGGCGTAGGTCTCACGCATTTTTTAGGCTTATTCACCTTAGTCCGCAATTATCTATTGAATGCTTAATGAGATTCTCTCGCGGTATTAAAATCCTTGTGCATTGAAGTTTCAGTTTCACTTGCGTAAAGGTGCACCTCATCACAAGTAACATGGAAAGCGATTATGACTCCGGACTTCCCGTGCTTCTCTTTACTCAGGGATTGGAAACAATGCATGTGTTTCATGATCGTTTAAATTGTTTTAATGAAATAAGACCATTTGAAAAATTTTTTTGCAATTCCATTGCTTTCAGTCCCTCAGTAAAGACAAGCGTGCGAATTCTCGAGTCATAATCGATTTCCGTGTCATTAGTGGGGAAATACACCGTAATGCACGTTAAACTGATTAACTTGATGCACAATGACTTAAATTCCGCGAGTGAATTTCTTCAGTGCGCTTTGATTGAATAATTGCTGACTACGGCACAGGAACGTGAATGCCACTAAGAGGAGAGACTCACGCCTAAGGCGTGAGACTTGGCATCTCTGGATGTATAGTCTGAAGCAATCCTGTCTCCAGAGATAAAAGCCGTTTACAAATAATTTTTTTTTTCCAATGCGGCATGTATTTCAGCTGAAGTCTCGCGAAGCCTCATCATATGGAAGTAAATTGCCAGATTATCCGCTTTAATCCTTTAACAGTAGTGAATGCTTGTAAATGCCGACTACTCAATATTTCACATCATATATGCCATGCAGTGCAGACAGCAGCTGCAGTCACACAGCTTGAAGATGAATCTGTAAAATCAAGCAGGACCGCAGAGCAGCACTGAAAGTGTTCATCGTGATTTACTATTCAGAGAGACAAGAGATTTGTTTTATTGAAATCCAATCAGTCCTGCTGCCATGGCACTACAATATTACAGGCCGAGGACTGATCACTTGGAACTGACCAAACGCCTAAGGCTTTTTAAGTAAATGAAAAGCATCTGAAAACCTAATTGCCTTTTCCCCTGCATTTATACCCTTTTTGAAATAAAAGCTTATGATGTGTAATGGGACTGCAAAGATCATGTGGCTGGAAAATAATTTTGAATAAAAAGAATCATTTATCTCCATTTACTGTAGATTGCACTTACATATTAGCCAGATGATGGACTAAATTAAATTATGATTTTTTTTAGTAAGCGTGATTAAATTACCATATTTCACATCATTTACTTTCTTAAATTGTATAACAAACAATTCTTGTTTACAGCTTAGGTATGTGTGAAGTGCTCCACATATGAGCCAAAACAATAAAACCACTCACGGATGAAGCAAATAACATTGATTATCTCGTAACAATGGGGCTCTGCAATGTCTGCAGACAGACCATAGACGTTAAGTGAACAGTTGGTTCTCATAGTCAATGTGCTGGATGTGAGAGAACCTAAGCTTCTTTGACAAAGAACCAAATTGTTTTGGCCAGGTCACTGGGTCAGAACACCTTTGAAACAGCAAGGCTTTTGGGGTGCTCCCAGTCAACAGTGCCAAGTACTTACCGGCATTGGTCTTAGGAGGGACAAACCATGAACTGGCAACAGGGTGTTGAGCAGCCAAGGTCCATCGATGCACAAAGGCAACAAAGATTTTTCCGTTAAGTCTGAACTGACAAGAGGTCTATTGTGGCACAAGTAAGCGTGAATTTTAATCACTCTAACTGGAGGAACCCTGCAGTGAGTAGCACTTTGTAGCTGCAAACCAGTCAGAATGGCAATTCTAACCCCAATGCATTGCCAAATATGCTTACTATAGGCATGTGAGTATCTGTACTGGAACATGGAGAAACTGAAAAAGGTCCTCCGGTGAACTGAATCCTGTTTTCTTTCACATCATATGCATCAGCCGTGTATGCATGCACCATTTATCTGAGGAAGAAAATGACACCAGGATGCACTGAGAGAAAACAACAAGCTTGTGGAATTAGTGTGATGCTCTGGGGTGCGTTCTGCTGATAAACCCTGGGTCCAGGAATTCAAGTTGACGTTGATAGAGCTGTTATATATACAACTATATTGCCCAGGCAAAAATAAAATGAATGAATAAAAGTTGCATACTCTAATATTTTGTTGTACTGCCTTTAGCTTTGATTATGGCACGCACTCTCCGTGGCATAGTTTCGATTGGTTTATGCAATGTCACAACATTTATTTCTCTCCAGAGTTGCATTAATTTTTGCCAAGATCTTTTATTGATGATACCACTGCGCAGGTATTCTTCTTCTATAATTTTTATTGGCGGTTGGCAAACCAGACAATACTCTTCATATCCCTCAGCTGAAGGGCTAAAATAGCACTTTGAATCCTCTAATTTCCACAGAAACTCTTTAATGCAAAAAAAAAGCAAAATGTCTGAGTAACTAAAACATATAAATACAAGGCGAAATGAAGACGGATTGGTGAGGATGGAATCAGATTTTGACTTGCAGTTGAGCAAATTCACTTCCGTAGGCTAACAGTTTTCAACGTTCTGAGCATCCCCAGTAATCATGACACGGCTCCTTTAAGCACCAGCCTGATGAGTGGATCGGGACAGGGTTTGCCTTTTTGTGTTTTTTATAATGGCAACTAGCATAGCTAATTCACTGTATTCACAACTTTTTTCCTTTAAATCAGGGACTGAAACTGCATCTGAAGCCTTTAAGAGCTTGCAGGCAGTAGGCAGCACACTAGGTTTTGAGACACAGCAAATGTTACATTCTACAGCCCTCTCATATCAACTAACATTACGTTAACTCGCCAGCTGATTTAACTAATATAATCTGATCTCAGCTAGTAGTAGTGATTAGAAAAAAAAAATTCTGGATAATGCCATGATCTCGCTTATCATCCCAGAAATTCCTCGCTGGTTAAAAGAATGTAACTTGTAACGTTACATTGTCATTTACATTTCCATAAAAGTCATGAATATATTATGACAATTAGGATAAGTTAACCTCATTTTATGCAATGAAGGCGTATGTATATAATACTACTTTTATAGCAACCATTTTTTATTCCGGAAATAGAAGGTGTAATTGTTGCAATCTCACAAGACAGCATTCAATTTTTACTTTTGTGTGTGTAACTTACTAGAGAACTCAAATAGCTATCAGCATCAACAGATGGGAATTACTGAACTATTGTAGCAGTGGCTTAAAATTATCGTATTTTGAAGAATATTGTCGTAAAGACCAAGCAGAGAGCAGTCATACGATAAATGTAAAATTTTGCACGCGCACACACACAAAAAAAAAACCCCTAGGCCGCGTCAAAATAGTCTTTTTTGCTTAGGAAAGGTGCTTAAGTGCTTCCTGATTTAACACTTTTAGCACAGGATACACTGAACAATCCTTTATCAAAAGAAATGACTTGACGGCATCCCGCAATTCCATGCAGTAGCAATACTTAAACCGATGACCCATCCGGCCAATCACGAAAACAAACGAATATGATGAGCAAGAGACACATGATCATGTTGCCTAGTAAGCGTATTCAGATTCTCTTTGTAGTGTGTTTGTCTTTTCCTAAGCTGTCATGAATTCCCAATAACACCTTTCCTCAAAATCATGATACACAACAAACTCAGAACACACAACAAACTCATAACATTGGAAAGAAAGGACTAGCATGTATAGTAAATGCTCATTCAATTGAACTGCAATTACAAAATGAGTTGTACAATTCCTTCTTATGCACTTTTTAACCAGTTGTGCATGAATTAATAAAATAAAAAAGCACTCCATCACTTCATGCAGGCCACTAGCTTTAGCTTTTGTCTTGGATCAGAAAGAAAGGGGGAGACCGATGTTAAAGTTGTGCTCTCGTTCTTGTGAATTATGCAAGTCGTTCAGCAACAACGATATATGACTAGTTGGATACTTAAGAGATATGTTTGATGTCTTTTCATCCAAACACAGATCTAAGATCGGATTTCCCTAACATTATTTGTAAATATTAAAAGGACAAACATCATGAATAAAGTTAATTTGTGCATTATTTCCATGAAATATTGAATTGATCACTTTCTGGCATTACTGATCATTCATCATACAAAGGGCAAAATTACTGTGCAAAGATGATAATTATCATACATCTGCCAATGCTGATTGTTATGGAAGAATGATCAAGGTGCCAACCAACTGACTTCATACAGGTGACATGGTTCAAATTTCAGAGTATTGAGGTCCAAAAACATCTCCAACTACCACTCATTGCCATTTATGCCACTAAAGAAAGTGAAACACAGATCTTTGAGATTGATACTTCTAGAAGGATTGAGTACACCAATTGCTGGTATGACCTCTCCCAACCTACAAAATCACTCCATAAAAACCACTTTACACACAGAACAACACTTCTTACAGCTGAGGAGGTTATTTCACCAACATCCACGAAGCACTCCCGATTCTGGCTATAAATACGTCAGACTCCGTGGTCCTGTTCACAGGAGTAGGGATAGCAAAAGGACATTAAAAGGGGGACATAGTCTTATCATCCATCTGCCTTCACTCCACTTGATTCCACAAACATGCAATCTTAACGTTTCTGCTGTAATGCTGACTGACAGCAGCCCACGTAAACTGCCTTTACATAGAAGGGGTCTTCGCAAGAGTAACCCCACAACATTGCATTTCTGCCAAGCCATTTGAATTCACACCATAAAATACTGTACAGTGTTAGACCAACGAGCAGCATAAGAATGTCAAATGAGGGGGTCAGCCAAAACAAAGATAGAACTTGTATATATTTGCCGAATACATACATAATTTCAGCAAGAGGCTTCCTCCTGAATGAGTGAAATTAATGGAACAGAAATCCCTGCTGAAAAACACAGCATTACTATACTTTTATACGTGTGGTATGTGAACGCATTTTTGTTTTTATTTAGTTATTTTTTTAATGCATTTACTGTATTTATTGTAATGCCAAAGAGAAGAAAAATGCATATTGAATATTGGTTAGGTTACATTGAGATTCAAAAGACACATCAATAATGTGGAGAGAACTGAAATAAATTATCTTCATATACTGTATATGAAGACCAAATGAATCTAGAAATTGCCTAACTATGACTGAGCCCCTGATCAAGTGAGATATTGGGGATTTAATGTACACAATGACAACCAATTTTAATTTTTAAGTATGTTACATGTGCCTCACATTCAGGCACATGTAAATATCTGGCCAATGTTATCAGGTCACTTGAACAACCCGTTGCACAGCGTTATGAAATAATATAAAAACAATCAAAACAATATTCTGGTGCCTGGGCGCCCATCACGTAGGCATAGCATAACAATTTTCATCCAGCATATTGCATGGCCCAAGTAGCAACTGAGAAAATGCAGCTTATGATGGCTCAATGTTGAATTTAAATACGACAAATAATCATCTTAATGTGTCACATAGGTCTTTATTGTGCCTGGTAGAGCACTGGCTCACAGTTTGTGGGGCTCCCAGTCTCCTCATCCATAATACTGTTTAAAAAAAAAAAAAAAAAATAAAAATCATGGCTGTTTACTTCTAAGAACCAGCAGAGAGCACAAAAAGCCAGACACCATTCCAGAGAAGTTGAGAAGCTGACAACAAGCATTTGTCTTTATTTGCACACCTCAGTCTGTTTTCTTTTGAACACTCTGCATAGCGACCGTCTCGGCAGCAAAGCTAGACAATTCTTCTCAGCTCCATTAAAAAGGTTCCCTCCCCAGTAATATCACATCTCCTACATAGTCCTTGGGGTCTGCCCAATGTTTAACTGGCTATCACTGCCTGGCATTTGCCCTGTCATTCAGCAGTCTCACAAGAGCCACACCCTCAGGAATAGCGTACAAAGTTACGAAGTCTGTAGCCATTGGGACTCCAAGGGGTGCTGGTGATCACTGAATGTTCCATCAGAAACGCCAAATGTTCCAGGCTGACACCAGAGCTCGATTTATTCGTCAGATAAATGAGTTGTAATTGCCATACACACTTCACCTCTCTTTATGACTGTTCACAACAGAAGTGGGCACAATCAACAATGAGTTTAAAAACATGACCCTGACATCTTCAATGGGATTTATGATACAGAGTGAAGTGGAAGCCTGGAGTTTGAGCACACCTGGTAGATGGTTTGGTTTTATATGCTATGCTAATGCCCGAGGAGAGGAAAAGGCTGAGGGGAAAGTTTCATGAAATGGATGTGCAGCACAGTGTGGCTCACTGAAGAGAGACTGGACATAGGTGTCAGTCCAAAGACAGCATAACAGTGGAATTCTGCCCAATCAGGAAATAAACACACTGCTTCAATTGAGTCAAATGCTATGAATAAAATTCAGCAAAAAAAGATAGAACTGAGTCCAAATAAAACACTCAAATGACTGCCAAGACATTAAATAGTCCTGCAAAATGGCCTTTAACAACAAAATTATTTCATCTTCAAACAAATCTGCTTTTCAGGGAACAACTATTAAAATTTTTGTTCATTGCACTTTCTGTGGTAACAGGAATACAGATGTTGTTGCAATTACTATTTTGCCTAGTCCTTAGAATGAGCAAGCAAGAAAAATGAAAAAAAGATCAACTCCTTGAATTAATAAAATTAAACTGTTAATAAAAGAGAGAAATCCACAGCTGAAAGTTTCCATCTCTAAAAAAAAAAAAAAACTATTTTCCAATGCCATGCAAATACAATGGAATTTAACAAGATGCTGAACAACTTATACAGAATGATTTACAGATTAAATTTTACCTGCAGTCCATTGCCAGAGCTGGGTATTTTGCAGAAGCAGTTCAGGTTAAGAGCCCTGCTCAAGTGTTCCACAGTAGAGCTCCACCTGGGAATCTAACCCACAACGTCTGAGATATAGGTCACCACATTTGCTCTACAAACATAATAAGAACTGAATATCTAATCCTAACAAGAAAATTTGGTGCTTTTGGGAAAAAATTATGTCCTGCTAAATCTGCTTTAGCTGAATATTCCATACTACCGCCACCCCTGGTCATTATGCGTCTGACGTTTCAACATCAAATCTGCCCCCTGAATCTATTTTGGGTACTGATTTTCTGGTCTCCCACATAGTTATCAGGATAATTAGTCCTGCTTGGTCAGACTGACTCCCAGGTAAACGCAGGGTGGAAAATGAGCAGATCTCGACACATCGAGGTCTGTGATCAGAATATGGGCCTGCTTAGCACCTACAAAAAATTAATTTCAAAAGGCCAACAGCAAAAAGAACACACCAAATCATTAATAAGGCCGTTTGCAGAAATACACTTAACATGAAATATTACCACATATACTGTAAGCCATAGGCACTCAACTGCCCCATTCAGTAATGCTAAAGTTATGAAAGAAACTGCAAATTTGTGCTATAGGCTTTCCCCTTTTCAGTGCATATCTTTAAATGATGGAGAGGTCTTCCACTCTCCATTCCAAGG
The DNA here is from genome assembly GCA_029692085.1 of Gymnothorax javanicus. NCBI lineage: Eukaryota > Metazoa > Chordata > Actinopteri > Anguilliformes > Muraenidae > Gymnothorax > Gymnothorax javanicus. The sequence continues at coordinate 38,422,884 of CM056202.1, forward strand.
CATTGAAATGAATGATTCAACACACCTCTTACATTAATTAAAGTTAGCAAACATGTGAAGTATGGTTAGCATAAAGTGCAGCATGCACGATCAGACTGAACCACAACATAATCAACGTGATGTACCCAACATTGTAATTTGAAATTATCTTACAGGGTATTTGATGTTTCCTGCAGGCATAGCCTTGAACAATATCTTCTTACAACTGAGGGTGTCACACTCCAGTTCTACACCGAAGCCTCTCTAGTTCAAAGAATATGTTTTAAATGGCTTAAACTGTTGTAAATGAAAATAAACCACAAAAGCCTTAAGTTGCTGCATCCTTCAAAAGCTTGAGTTTCACTCCAATTGTTGATAAACTGTGGTGCCACTTAGATGCAAGAGCACTTTTTTACAGGGCCACAGTGTGCTATGCCAATCATGCAAGCTCACCTCTCATAAGAATGTCTGTGACACTGAAACTCAATGGAGGCACGGCCTTCTTGACATTGAGAGTTAAATTGTTGCAGTTAACAGTGAATGATTGGCGACTCAAACAAAAACGAAAAGCAATAGTTGCATGAGATAAACAACTCAGTTAATTATCTGTGCATTCAAACATAAGGGAAAACTATCCTTGTTCTCATGTGTACAATGTTAGCTAATGCAGTTACGCAGTTTCTCAAAAATTGATAATAACTTTGTACATAATCAAATTAGCCCCCTCCAACTCAAGTTTTCCACAGAAACTTAATCTCAACCTTTCCTTGTTGCAAAAAAGTAAGCCAAACACCTTTGGGTTAAGTTTGAAGAAGTCATCTGCTCTAATATTTTATGTCCTCCTAGACTGTGAAGCTTTCAAGTTGGGTCACTTTCACGACCTGTCTGTAACCATGGTAACATAATATCCTGTCGATATAAAAAAGAAAAAAGTTCTTTTTTTTGTGCACAAAGTTTACCATGTTGTATACAGTAAAACCTCAACAGATTTTTTTGTTTTAAACCCAAAATTTTATGCACTTCCTTCAAACTAAAGGAATTGCATTTTACAAATCTCAAAAAAATAATGATCTACTGATTATGATTTCTCAATAAATCAGCCCAAAATGTGATTGTTAAGTCTTGAAAATGCGGTCAATTATAGAAAACTAATAATTTCACAAACCTGGGCATTTTTTCAATGCATAACAATCTTTGTGTTCAAATGTTTATTCATATTGCTTTGAGTATTGTTTTTTTTTTTTTGAAGTTACTGAAGTGGGACCCTGAAGGAAAAGGGTTAGTCTTAGTTTGATGTAACAATATTGTGTTATGCTTTATAAGGCTACAAAAATGTGGTAATGAACCAAATTCCAGCATCAGCTATCACAGTGGGGAAAGTCATAGAGCTCTGAATTTTCAAAAGAGACAGACGGTAGCTGACCTTCACTGGCAATGTGTACAAAAATACACGAATAGTTAAGCATACTGTACCACTAAGCATAACAAGGCCAAGAATGAAACCAAATACATAAAGCACATACAATAGTTACCAACATGCCAGTTGGACAAACGTGTATTATTGACTAAACAGTAATGGAAACAATAAAGGACCCAAGGATCATAGTTAAAAAAAAGTGCACGGACTGATTGCACCAGGGAGTAATACAGTCTCAAAAACAACCGTAAAATGTCATCCCCATGCCAAAAAATCTCTAAGAAAAGGCTGCACAAGGAAAGCCTCAATGAACACATGAAGCGAAACCAAGTGTCTGGAGTTTAACAAACAGTATTGGAATAATGTCTGGATTTGTATCCCAGTCTCTTCCAAAGTTTAACTCTTCGGCCATACACACCATTAGCATTTAGGCAGGAAAACTCATTGTGAACATGGAGAACACCTTATAGTTAATGCAAAATATGGATGTGGGTCATTGATGTTATGGAGATGTTGTTTTTGTTATTCCTGGGACACGAGTTTAGATCAATAGCGTCATGAATTACAGCTGATACCACAACATTTTTGCAGGAAATCGTATTGTCTTTAGTAGGGGGCGAGTCATAGGCGGATTTCACTTTTTTTCCCTTCTTAAAAAAAAAAAAATCCTTGAATATACATCAAAATCCATAGTGCAATAGCCAACTCAGTTTCCTTTGATAATCTGTGGTGTGAAAATGGCTTTCCATAAGCAAAGAGACTAACGATTCTGAAAAGCTCTGGGTGGAAGAACGGTGAGCTATCACTGAAAATGTCTCCTCCAACCGTATCACAAATTATATTAAAATAATGATGGCTGTTATCTTGTTATCTACGGGTTAACTGGGCATGAAGAATTAGATCAGGAGTGCCAATTATTTGACACCTATGGTGTTCATTGCAAATGACATAACTTAATAAAAAATATCTAAAAAATGAAAATAAATGCATTGAGATAGGAGACTATAGTTTTTTTCCCCAAGTGTATTATTTTTTATTATTGTTGTTGTTGTTGTTGATGGTGGTGGTGTTGTTGTTGTTTACTGAATGGTTTACATATTGCAGTCTTTTTACCGTAAATGCCAATAATCCTGCACCTAACTGTATGTGTCTGAACAAATGCAGAACATGTACATCTGTAAGCCTTGTAATCCACACTTGCCAAAAAAAATAATAAAATCACAGAATCATCAGAAACCTTGCACATTTTCTGTCTGATTTCATGTTAATATCGAGCTTGTTTATTATTCAGATACAGGATAAGACTCCTAAGCAGTGTACTAATTCTTCAGACAGCCAATATGAATATATAAACACTGTTAACTTGATATGAAACCAGAACACTGAGCGCCACATCACAGCCACCTTATTAATTCATTTATCTATTTTGGAAGCTTATTTATGCGCCTGCAAATTTCCCGACCCAGAGCGGAATCAGGTTTAGAGGAAAACATAACTTCAGATGAAAAGCCCTGAGAGGTGAAGCAGCATTAGCTTTAACAGTGCTAAGGAATAATCCAGTTTCAGTAACCTCTCAATTTTCATTGATACATTTTCCAGCTGGGGCATATACTGTGCTGTCTTGTTCAAATACTCTTTAACACATTTCATGGCAAGAGAAAAAATGTATACATAAAATAAAAATCTCCCAGATGACACATTTTCCCAATACTTTTACCAGCAGAAACCATCCAATGAAATTTTTATGACACGTCCCTAAATGTAACTACCCCAGAATCTTTTTAATGTCACTTCTGCACTACATCATCTTTGACAGGCGGTTGGATTCCAGCATGCTTGCTGGAATTTTTTTCTCCCGCTACCCCCGTAGATGTAGCATGTGCGAGATAAGACTCGTGATGACAGAGGGAAAAAAGTAAACATTTTAAAGCAAACTACTCAATCACTGCTGCCGAAGATTAAAACTTTGGGCCAGTTTATAGCTGGATAACGCGTTTCTGAGAACAGACAGTTGAACAAGTGAAACAAGCCAGCCTAAACTATAACCTCCCATTACAATAGAAAACACAAGGAGGATCAGTCTGCACAGACAACACCACATCTAGTAAGCCAACCAATGGGAATACATCTTTTCTTTATTAAATGAAACAGCTGAACTCATCCGCGAGCTCAAAATTTTGTGTTGCAACAAGTTTAGTGGGGCACAGGTTTGCTGGTAAAATAAGACGAGTGACAACTCCAATCAGCATATTCCAGATTCCGTTTCTACCTTAAATAGCCAACTTTTTTTCTGTCATATCTTAAAATCCAGTAGGCCGCATGAAATCGGGTCAAATCCGATTATTCAGCGGGGGAAAAATATGGGCACGAACCAATACATTCACTCAAACCAGTCTCAACATTAAGCCTTAACTGAAATGGACGATGGACCGGGATGTATATGCGACAGGTTTAATAAGGTATTTTCCGAATATGCATGCATTCTTTCAATTATCTTGACAAACTTTGGGATTTTACTTTTCAAATTGATATGGTATCGTCCCATGGAAACATCGGTCGGGGTTCAATGCTGTTCAAGGAACAATTCAGAGTTCATACATGCCAGCATGCATGCATCTACTGTCCCCGACCAACCTGAAAACTGAGTCGTAATGCAATCTGAGACGGACGGACAGATGCTCTTATTATTCCAAACCCATTTTCACCATGCAAATATATCGTAAACAACTGACGCTCAATTGGGTGGTTGGCATAGACATGACTGAAGATACTCCACCAAACGGTTAAATCCAGAAACAAATAGTTATAATTATCTTAAGAATATGCAATAAAAGTAACAAATTGTAACGGATGGCGTTGACAACTACGCAGGGAACATTTTAAAACCTCAGTAATCCGGCAATTGGAAGGACCCAACAGATACTGCCGCGGTTAGTTCTCTGCAACATTATAAGCAAATCCACTCGGATTATTCGATTTGGACATCAAGACACAGGATTACTGAACATCTGCTATGATCTCGCCCTGTACAGATGTACGAAACCAGCGACCTGGCAAGATAGGCTACTCCCAAAATACAAACGCTACATTCCCATACAGTTCTATAGCCTACTGATTTCAAAATATATGCCTATGAGATGAGGTAGAAATGTCCTGCTCGCAAACACTAAGTCTGATGCATTCGTCTGACGAATTACAGCCAAACGTTAATCGAGTCGTTCTCTTCAATCGAGCCTTGCGTATTAAATTTCGCAAACAATTTTTGTTAAGACTGGTTTTGTCACAATGCATGACTGTCGTTGAGAATACCACGCTAGTAGCATCCCATTCTTTTCATCTCGGATGAAAAACAAGTTTGATAACTTCAGTTTTAAATTACTGAAATTAATAAACTCTAATTTGACAAGTGTTTGAAAACATCTTGCCAAATGACATCCCTATATCAGTGTGCAGCGAGTTTTCATAAAATTAATGTTCAAACACGAGCAGAATGATATAATATCAATGGAAAAAAACAATGGCTTTGACGGATCTTTTAACTGCATTAGTAATTATTAATTCTGATTAATTATGATGCTGATTATTATTATTATTATTTTATTATTATTAGCCTATTGTTATGCAGCCAAAACTATTACTACAGAAATACAAGAATGATATTTTTATTCTTACCTGAAAAGCAAGGAATGGTTTTCCAGCGTAGTTTACTTCTTTCAGTATAAACGTGGCGAGACGGAAACGTGAAGTGATTCTAATGCAAGCGTGTGTGCATTACTGAGTGCTATGGTCGGAACTGTAAGCGCGGGCAGCTGAGCGATAAGAATATCTTCCACTTTCTGCTATTGAAACTAGAGAACGGGTATGACCGCAGTTAACAGTCAACGGGGAAAACATCCAAAACCATTCGGGTGAATACTTGCAATAGAAACGAGTCTCATTTGCAGTAAACAACGGAAGATAAAGGCACAGTTCTCTCAGTTTTCTTCACTGGGTGCATCTATTCGTAGGTAAAGATGTGGATACTTACAATGATGCATCAGTTTCCCTCTATAATTCAGGCAAAGCAGTCGCAGAAGAAATCCCCGATTTCTCTGTACCGACCATCCAAGCGGAACAGGCCGTTCTGGTGTGTCTATGTAGTCGGGATGTAGTTGAACTGTTTTCTCTGCTGGGACTTGATACTGAACTACTAATCACTAAACGGCGGTGTCCTCGCTGACATTAACCAGGAAGTGCGATGCCTCTCCCACATCCTAATGCAGGTTCACAATTAGCGCGTGAATCATCCGCGCCTTACGATTTGGTTCGGGCGCACACCCTGAACAAAATTCGTTCAGATACATATTCCGAGAACAGTAATTCCTGTGCTTATTAACCTCAAAGCAAAATGAAATAATTTCACCGGGATCAGCATTAGAGTCTTCTCTTCGAAGCGTTCGCATCAAATGGGGAATAGGAGTGTAGTAAATGTGCTTATTGACTGTTTACTTGTCATTCATTGGCTGCAGCTTTGAGTAAAAAAATCTGTATGCATATCCGAACTAAGGATATTCAGTAGCCTACATCCCGTGAAACAAAATTTAAAACTATGTCGTTTGTCGAAAAAGATGGAATAATTAGCTGATAAGACTCGTTATTGACGACGACAACACGCCTCCGTCTACCTATTGAGTTACAACAATAAAGAACTCTTAAGCAAATTGAACAAAATCCAATTCGATCATTATTGCAGAATATCATTTAAGATTTGATGTAGGCTTGTCGTTGGAAGAACGTTAGGAAATCAATAGCCACTGATGATGAATCCAGGGATCTACGTGCGGAACGTCTTGTTTTCATTTTGAAAAATGCCTATACTAATGCTCTTCTCACTGTTGCAAGCAATAGCCTTCTGACACCTGCTGGCTTGTCCCATTGCTTTACTTTAATCTTTCGTGTCTTGCTGAAGACCCGTGTGACTTTAAAACGCAGTCTAGTGTTTGCCTTTTTCTGTACTATTACTCTTGAGACTTTCGATGTACACTGTGAGCAATGTAAAAAGTGAGGAAAGAATATCCATTGTATTTTGTGTGTCTGCGTCTGTGGTTTTTTTTTTTTTTCATTTTTCAGCATCATTCATGCAACAAAATGGATTTGTTTCCCTGCCAGCATCGTTGTCTTCACTTTTTATGACCTTAATCCGAATTTCATACTTGTAGTCATCAGTCAGCATTAGTCAATAATATGCTGACTTGACATCAAGGTTAAGTATCTTGCTCTGAGGAGCACCTGTCAAACCTGGTAGACCAACATGCTATCCTTTGTCACAAATGGCATCAAGCCCTGCAGCCACTGACAACAGCTGTCTTGCAGGAAAGTACTCTCAAAGAATCAAAGGTCAAGTAATTTTAGGATGTAAATCCACTAGATGGCATCAAGCTTACAAGTAAAATGTCAACTTAGACAAGATCACTTCATTAAGATCATTCTTTATATCATCTTAGATAGGCAGTGATCAAAAAGCAGCCCCATCCCCAAAAAAGAAAAAGTGAATTTCAAAACTCAAATTTACATGAAACCAATGAATACTCTGACAAGTTAATTTAACATTTTATACCTTCCTTTTTCCATTATCTGAACAAAAGCCTTAATTATTGTAGACTAAGTAGGATTTTAGAAAATAGTCTATGCAAAAAAAAGGTGATAATTAAACACAAAGGGAATTCCTGTAGAATGTGGTCCTAGCAGAGAATAAGAAGGAGGATCCTCGAAACTGTGTTATCATCTCACAGCCCTGAAGGACCGAGATTTGCTGGTTTTCTACCCTCCCTTTGCCTGGGAGTCAGGTGTCCAGACAATCTTGCCATTCAGAAGCACAAATTTTTCAGTTAGTTACCTGGGAAAAAAGAAACAAAGGCTGGATTTAGATCTGAAGACCAAATGTGGTACCCCCCTGCTGTATACGCTGTGGCTTCAACAATGGTTGGATCCAAACTCTGTAAAGAGCAAGGAACCATCCTTGAGTACGGGCATGACTCAGAAATAGTTTGGCTGGCAGCCATGACAAGGAACATCCAAGTTGTCTGTGTCATGAAGGAAAGGAGCCAATGTGCTCCTTTGTTGCTTTTTTTTTTGTAGCTGTAGCGATTGGTTATGTCATTCATAGTGGGCACTCTCTCACTTACTCACCCATGGGTGTTTAGCAAGGATGCTGACTAGAGACGATCAGCGGGATGTATGCACATTACCGTGGGCCAGCGTGGTTTTGTGCTTGTTCTGTCGGAAAATTTGTGAGTGTCATTATCAATCGCTGTCCAACTTACAACTCCGTTTCCAAGAAAAGTTGTGATGCCGTGTAAAATGGAAATAAAAACAGGGTGTAATGATTTGCAAATCATTTTAGACAACATAATACACGTAAAAAACTGAGAAATCTTGTTGCTCATTTTGAATGTGATGCCATCACCACATTTAAAAGAAGTTGGGATGGGGGCAAGAAAAAAAGTTGTATTATAAGCAAAACAATAAAAATAAAAATTCTCCCGGTGGAAGATCAAACATCTAATTAGGTTAACTGGCAACTGGCAACTATCATGATTGGGTACAAAAAGAGCATCCCAGTGAGGCTGAGTCTTTCAGAAGTAAGGATGGTGACAGCATCACCACTCCGTCTAAGGCTGTGAATTACAATTTTTCAATAATGTTTCCAGTGTAAAATTGGAAACAATTAGGGGATGTCTTCATCTACAGTACATAGTATCTTTAAAAGATTCAGAAAATGGGGGAAAAAAATCTTTGTACGCGAGGGACAAGGCTGAAAACAAATACTGAATTGCCATTATCTTTAGGCCCTCAGGCAGCACTCCATTAAAAACAGACAGGATTCAGGAGTAGAAATCCCTACAGGAATACTTTTGAAGCCACTGACAGTGAACACAGTTCATTGCTGCATCCACAAATGCAAGTTAAAACTTTACCATGTTAAAATAAATCCATATATGTACAAGATCCAGAAATGCTATTGGCTTCTCTGGGCCTGAGCTCATTTAAAATCATGAGTGGTGAAGTGGATAGCTCTCCTGTGGTCAGATCAATCAAAATGTGAATTTGTTATTAGTGCACAGTTCAAAAACCTGCATCCATGGTAGCAGGGGGGTGCATTAGTGTACATGGCTTGAGTAACTTGCACATCTGTGAGGACACCATTAATGCTGAATGATATATAAATTTTAAAGCAACAGATACTGCCATCCAGAAGTCTTTTTCAGGGAAGACCATAGGCGTAGATTTGGGTAGGGATGGTCGGGACATATCCTGCCCAACTTTCGAACGTTGCAAGAATATCCTGACCAACTGTTGATCAATGGGGAAAACTGGAGAAACATGACATTGTAAACATAACATGCCCTAGTCCAATGTAATATTTGTGCATCCGCGGTTGGCGGGTTTGTCCAATTCATAAACAGTCAATGGTTTAATCTAGTGCTTATCTTGGCTATAGTCATGTAAGTAATGTTTTAAGAAAGCAATACAGAGCATAGAATTGACAGGATTGCGAACTGGTTAGCTAGCTTACCTAGCAGGTTACAGGACCCTTCGTCCTCAGATTTTATGTCCCCGGACTTTTTGTCCCTAAATTTTTCAACCCTAAAGGACTTTTTATCCCCGAGGACTATTATAAGGGTTAAGGTTAGGGTTGGGGTTAGGGACAATAAAGGAAGAGGGCAAAGCATTATTGGGGACGAACCATCCTGGGATGGAGAGTCTGCAAATGAAAAGTTCATGGGGACGAGAAGTCCAGGGACAAAGAGTCCGGGGACAAAAATTCCTAGGGGACGAAAAGTCTGGGGACAAAAACTCCGGGGACGAAAAATCCAGAGACAAAAAGTCCAGTGACGAAGAGTCCTAGTGCCAAACGGCAGCAAACCCAAACAAATCTCAGTCGTGGGAAGCAACATTCTTTACATGTAAGTCTATCAATGTTTAATAATCATGTAAAGATGTCGGGCCTCTGTTAGAACCATGTTAGATAATTTAATTTTTATATTGTAAATTGCAGATTAGGCTGCATACTTTCTCTTGTTATGATGGAAAATATCTTGCTTTCTTAGCTAACCTAGCTAACACCAGTTTTTGTTCGAAGATAGAGCGGACACTGACTTTAAATCTACAAGGAAGCATTGAATCATGGAAAAATTCAAGTTTTGCAGTGGGGTCAGAAAACAGTTCTTCAAAAATTCTTAGTGTTATCTGTAGTCTAACTTCTGTAGGAACTTGGTTGGATTTTGGGCTTTATAGAAACTGAGCTAGGCATTTCAAAGTCTGATTTGTACAGCCGTTAATAGTTTGACTGGCATCAGATTGTGAAGTTAGCTGGATCACTACTTAGCGAGCTATCTAGCTATCTAATAAATTACCGTATAATTATTTTAACAGTTGCTAATAATACAACATATCATGTAATTAAGTCACTTATGAATTATTCAAAGTTTTACCAATTGTTCAGTATTGTCAAGCTTCATGAGAAATGTTTGAAACATAAATAACAGTAGTGAAGTTGTATTCAGGAACCTAATCAAAAGTATTTGGATACAAAATAAAAAAACAAGTTTATGATTAATGCATCTATCTATGAAAATTACAGAGCCATCTCCCTAAGCACCATAGAATACATAGAAGAAGCACACTGTAATCTCTGCTGATGGAGAGGGCAATGTCTGCATTCAAATTATTGCAAAAATTTTTCCAGCTCACACGCCAAACACTACACTCTCCATGCATTTCAACAGCATGGCTCTGTAGTAAAAGAGTCTTGGCTCTAAAGTGGCCTGCCTGCAGTCCAGAACTGTCACACATTGAAAATATTTGACATGTCATGAGACAAAAAATATGACAAAGGAGGCCATTGAGTGTTGAACAGTTGAAATCCTACGTCAAGCAAGAATGGGAAAACATTTTGCGCTCATAACAACAGCTGTTGGTGTCCTCAGTTCTCAAACACTTACAGAATGTCGTCAAAAGAAGAGTGATTCAAAATAGTTGTCCACATGTCCCCATCCAAACTTTTTTGAATTGTGTTGATAGCATCAAATTCAAAATGAGCAGATATTCAAAACAAAAAATCTCAGTTTAAACATCTCATATGTTTTTGTTGTGATATTTGCAATTAAATATAGGTATTAAATTATTTGCAAATTATTACGTTCTGTTGTTATTCACATTTTACGTAGCATCCCAGTTTTTTTATTTTTTGGAAATGGGGTTGTATAATGCTTTGAAGGGAACTACATCTGATTTTTCTTAAACAAGTGCCAAAGTACTTTGATGATATCCCTGTATCTTTCTCATGATGCATATGGTGTTTTCCAGCACGGTGTCGGGAAAATATAGAGGACAGGAAAACAGCTGCTTGGTTAAGACATTTCAGATGCTCTCCTAGTCCTCCAAGCAGTGGTTCTCAAACTCTGTCTTGGAGGACCACAGTTTGTTTTTGTTCCAGCTGCAATTGCAATCACAAAATTTAACAAGCAGTTCGTTTTTTCTTAATTGAACTTTCTATATTAATAGGGATTTTTTTTTACTATTTTTTTTCCTCAGACTATGTCAGAAGCCACATCACGCCAGAATCGATTATGCAAGCCCTGAAAGGTTCCGTATTGTGCTTGCTTTAAATCACCTTTTCAAGCACAGATAAACATGAAAAAAGAAAAAAAAAAGAAAATAGTGCACCAGATGAAATCGAATAATCAAATGACTCCTTAAGTGGTGAAATTGGAGACACATAATCACTTAAAGTAATCATTAATTAGATAATAAAGACTTCAGAGACCATGCAAATAATAATGTCAAACATGTTTTGGGTTATTTTTGTGTCAATACCTCAAAAAAACATTTTGATTGAACCTGTATTCCGAAACTTAATTAGCAGCCCATTGATTCGTGACAGTCCTAAATTTGATCAGTTGAAGTGTTGTATTTTTTTTTCGTCGTTATGCAGAAAATTGCTAAAAGAACATGATCTGTTCATGGTATGAATAGCCATTCATGTTATAACATTGTTTACGTGAGCGAATAATTGCTCTAAACGTGAAAAACAAATAATTACAAAAACATTGCCTGCCTTTTAAAAGTCTGGGATTACGATTACGGTTGCAACAATTACCAGCATAAATAGTGGTGCCGCAGAACCAAGTTTGACAACCACAGTTCTAGCACAAAACTAAATAAAGTGCCTTCCCTTACGCATTTAGTGCCCACTTTATTGGGTACACCTTTCTATTAATGCACGTAGCCTGCTGTAAACATAATGAAATCATTTGATCGCATATAAACCGTCTAAAAGTGGTCAAGAAGTAATTTGCCTGCCCAAATATCGTGGAGTAAAAACAGCACGCATTCATGGATGCATGAAATGTGTCAGTGGTGTTAGCTGCTGCTTGTGGGTTGATGGCGTACCAAAGCCATTCAACACTGACCCAGCATCATTTGAATGCCGCAGAATCCCAAAGCACTGTTACCATCCATCTCTGCCCTAACTTGGAACTGAAAACTGTGGCATGTCAGCAAAGACACCATATTTATTTGGTGCCTCAAAAAGCTAAGAATTTCAATTCCAGCAAATGGCCCCTGCAACCCTCGATCTATATCCAATACAGAACAGATGAGGTCGAACAGTAAGTTTGCAGCATGAAGTTGTGCGGGGAAAGTGTAAAGGAACTGTGCGATGCTTTGGATGCAAAAATATTTCCTACACATTACTGAATAGGTCTCCATAAGGGGTGTATCTGAAAGTGGTAATAACTACTTTCCAACCTATTTTTCAATTTTTATTTGTGTAAATTGCATTATATTTTCTCCTTCTCATGGAAGTGCACTGCAGGAAATCTCCTTAAATCTCATTCAAAATGAGAGATTTGTTCCCGAAAATTGAATTCATGCATCGGTCAACACGGAAAACTTGTCCCTCACATAAACCAATATGAGCGCATTTTTGGTGATTCAGATATAAATATTGATTAAAGAATATCTCATTTTAAGTCTTACCTATTCATGTCCCATTCATATGGCATATTGTCAATTTCTCTTCAAAACTGATCACATTGTAAAATATGTACTCCAAATACAAACATTAGCAGTCATAAATCAAATACTCTCCTGTGCGATCTGAAGACAATAAGAACATACTGTGTTCTTCCATTATACTGTGAGATGCTTCTGGCAGCTTTTACTCTGCTAGCGCTAATGACTGCCTTGCAAGACATTTAACCTCCAGACTATCTGTCTTTTCGCTAAGGATAGTAGAGCCTCTGAACCATGAAATAGAGCCAGTTGTGCCTCACAAAAGGTGGAATTCTGTCAGAGAATGGCAGGATGAATCAATTACAGCAATTTAACATGCCAAACAATCGTCACTGCAACTCGATTACAAATAAAAGTATTTCTGCATTTATGTCTAACTGCCTTCCTGACACATTAGCTCAGTAGTGTGCACATAATTGTGTGCATATCTTGGGCTGCAAACACACAGTGTGTGTTTATTCAAAACAGTATGACTGAGCAGAATACTTATCATAGTACAAGGGTGCAGCGTGTTCCCTTCATTGCACAGGTGCAGTGAAGAAAGTCTGTACTCTATTACCTTTTCCTTCCACAGGACTGTTACAAGAAATGGATGGCATTCCCCTTAGAGCCACAAAAAAAAAGTTAAATATTATATTCATACTCTGGTGTTTTAGCGGTCGGTTGCCACTGCAGTCAAGAAGATTCACTGATGGTGGAGTACGCTTGTAGTTTTTTTGGTTTTCAACTTTGAACTCCTCACCCCAACCCCCCCCCCCCCCCCCCACACACACACAATTATAAACTGACTGAAACCTAAAGCTAAATTATCACATTGTTTCCTGATTATTTTACCTGTAAGTGGAGTCTTGCGCGCATTTACCTGTGGTTTACAGTTAACATACGCGGAACTCTGTTGTAAACTTATCGTAAAATTGCAGCTAAAATAACTGGCAAAAAAGGTGCCAGTTAAATTAACTGGCAAAAAGGTGCCAGTTTATTACAGTGCGCGCACACACGCACACACACACACACACACACAAACACACCAGCATGTTATAACACTAAGTGCAATAAAACTAGGGTAAAACAATAGACATTCAGACACTATTTCAGTCAACAATCACCCCACTGTACTTCAAACCAGACCTTTGAGATGTGCATTTTATAGAAATTATGTCATGCATTACCTTGTTTGTTGGTAATTTAATTTGCCCGTCCTGTGTGTCTGAGTGAGGGAATTATGTCTTGATAAACCTAATGACATTCTGCTTTGTGATGTCAATTATGAAATCACATGTGTCCAAGCTAATTAACCAAGGACATGCATGGTTTAGAAAAAAACCCATAGGGAAAATCACCGGAGTCCTCAACTGGATGAGAGCAACCTGTTTCAAGCATGAAGGGTAACCCTGCTGCATCAAAAGCCAGTAGTATCAATCCATTGGGCAAGACAAAATTTATTGATAGGTTTTAATACAAAACTTACAGTCCAGGATGAATGCAATTTGCTCTTTTCTTTTTCTCAGGTTCAGGAGTGAAATGGCCTCAAACTGCACATTAACATAATCAGTAAATAGCATTACTTTTTTTCAATGGGTTATTCTGTTTAAAAATTCATTGAGTTCACTACCCCCACAATAGAATGGCAAACTGCAGTGGTGGTGTACTGAGGAGTGAGATTAGTGGGTTAGTGATGTATGTTGAGCCTACAGCTGGAGTTTTCAATGTCACAAAAGTGGTTCTCTTTTAACCCGTTACGGTGACGTGGCGTCTCTGATTGCGAGTTTGGGGTTTGTCAAGCCAGCTCATGCAAAAAAAAAAAAAAAAACAATATATTTAAAAGAAAAAAAAAAAAAACCTGGCTAATGTTGAACTTGCTTTGTAGTATACCCCTCAGGAATGATGGTTAAACATTAATGCCACATGTCTCCTCTGTCCTTCACTTTTATTTCCTAGCAGCTGTTTTCTGTTTTTATGTCTCTGTCAATGCATGTAACTGCAAATTCTGATTGATTCCTGTCCTTCATGTATCATTTGTACTGAGTCCTTTGGAATTTGGCTGGACTTCTAACCTTCCCATTGAAGACTGCTACTCTTGAGAGAAATGCGCATGAAAATTTGCAACTGTCATTCATTGGCCTCTCTGCTGCTGAAAAAAATAATACTGTAGCATTATTTTTATGTTCCTTGCATCTGTGCGACAAACTATAACACACGGGTCTTTTTAACGGTCAAAAACATATCCTTCAGGCAATTTTCTTATTTTCTGTTTTTTCTTATTTTGTTGCCTCATTGTCCATTGTACAATTCAGGAAATTAAAGTGGGAATGAATAGATGTGTCATCATGCAGCTGTTGAGGGCACAGATAAACCTGGATAAACTGATGTTAGATTTGAGACACTTTTATGGGGTCCATGTAGCACCAGGTTCACTCTTTTTAACAATTCAGATGGGCCCAGAGAGACGGGATGGTGCACTTGCCTAATGAGCACAGATTCAGTGGGACTGCAGTGCAAAAGAATTCAAGTGAATTACGTCCGTCTTGGCTCGCCTGTCACCTTGTTTTGGGTAAAACCAGGAAAAGCTGTGTTATGGATTTAATGAGAGCAGCATGTTGCTCCCAAACTGAGATTTTTTTTTTTTATTGCTCTTCAAGCGAAATGTTATGTGCTCTACTGGGGACTTATGTTGATATCTTTAGAATGTCTCCTTTCATTTTTTCTTTTTTTTATGGCAACTTTACTAAATGTAGGTCTTGGATGCTCAAATTATGTGAAATTAGAGCGCTACTTCAATACATCCCATAATAAGTAGCAATTATGAGAGGTGAAGAAGGAGAGGAAGGTTTAGAAGGAGTAGGAGATGTAGACATCAGATTTTCCTCTGAATCACTTCCTGTGTGCAACATATAATGGCTGCTGTAGGAGGCAATAAACTGAAAAGGCAGTTAAATCTCTATTTATCCCTGGATGGAAGAAATCACCTCATTTTATGGGCAGTGTCTCAATGTAGGAAATTAGTTCTTGAAAAAGTCATTAGCAAGTTGCTTTCTTTATAGGGTGACAGGGTCTTCTGCGACCAATATTACTGAGTTCCCTTAAGACAAGGAGAAGATTTTCCTTGGCAGAATTCCAAGTAAAAATACTGTAGAAACATAGATGAAAACCTCAAACTCCCTGATACCATTGGCTATTTTTCTAACAAAGACCATTAATATACCATATTCGTGTGTTGCAGGGGGAAAACAGATTCATTAAGCATATATTTTCTCCCAAATGAAAATCTTCAACAAAATGCTGGAAATTGTGTATACAGTAAAATATATAGAGACACATTCAGGAGCGTACGTTATCTATATAAATGTTACTGGCGGGGTGGACAGCAGTGCCTGCCAAGCATGTGTTGGCTAGAGGTCTGCACAAAATACTAGCATAAAACCTCCGGTAAGTAACTGCAATAAACCTCCGTGGTTTAAACCTTGAGATTCTGTAACCAAACAATGCACCTTTAAAACTGAATTACAACAGAAACAGCAGCTCCTCCATCTGCAGATCATGAATGAATATCCACTCTTTTCAATATAATAGACAGTAGAAGACCAGTTTAACTGGTTGTTTTGTTCACTGTACAAAAGAGACTCCCCTGATGCAAAGGAATGTTAAAACTTTTCCTATGGCCCATGAAAGCAGGATCCAACTACAGAGTATCAGTCAATCCAAAAAGACATAATGCCATAATTGCATTTATGGATCTCCTATTAATCTTTGTTTGAGTGAGCAAGTTCGGAAGAGTGAGAGAGAGAGTTGGGGCACTGGTATATTTGGCAAAATTATAAACTGGAATATCTAATGCATGCATTATGAAGCCATAGAATACAGCATTCACTTTCCGCATTCACTCTCCCACATATTCAGCATAGTTAGTATTTACACTTGGCAATGTGCAAAAAATGAGGTAGGAATACACGTTAGAGTCTGGTATCAGGAGAGTGTGCAATATACAAAAGTTAGTGCACTGTAAAAAATAAACAGTTGTTTTATCTTTAAAAAGAAAGTGTTAGCGCTGCCGTAACATTTTAAGTTGACTGAATTCAAGACAGCAAGTTGAGGTAATTTTCAGCTTGTTGTCTTAAATTCAGTGAACATAAAATTTGAAGGCAGCCAGACACCAACTTTTTTAAGTTAAAACAACTTTTTTTTTTTTTTTCTTACAGTGTGACATGGCATTGAGAATCATATATACCTCGTAGCAGCTTGTAATCAATTACATATTATCTGTTCAGTTTTCTTTAAAAATTCAAGTGGTTTAAGCTCCAGTGCAACCAGCTTATACTCCATATTACATTTAAACTTAATTTTGGTCCTAGGCTCCCTCTATGCTATAAGAGATTTTGGATGCAGCCATGGATTTGAACTGTAAATGCACTCTGGGGATGGCATAAAAGTAGATTATGCAATGCCAGGCAGATTATATTGGCAGATGGAAGTTTTTGTGTGACTGGAATGGCTGCAATGTTGATCGAAGGGGAACAACTTATACCGGATTATAGGAAAACTGATGTTCGGCAGGCTGTGATATGTCTCTTTGAAGGTTCTGTTAAGGTAGTAAGTAAACAGATGAATGCAAGTGAAGTCTGAAAATGTAATTTTTTTAAGGGCAATAAAATAAGCCAATGAAATATTATGCCTTGAATATGTGGTGCATGAATGAGAACAAAGCTTAAAAATGCAATCAAGAATGAAGTACAACCGTTGAAAGTATGTTTTAATGTAAATAAATGGTGTAGAATCTCAAGTTGTAATATGCCATTGATTTAATTTTTTTGCGGACATTTCATTGTGGCAGACTGGGAAATGTATGCCTTTTACTTTGTTAAAATTTATTTACATTTTATTGTGTGAAATGAACCAAAGCAAGAATGGTTTGTGGTGCAAAAGTTTCAGCCCATATTTATCTTGCCTGCCCGCCATGTTGAGTTTTCTGGTCCAACCTTATTGCTTGTGGGTAAAATTTATGTGCTCATCTGACAGCACTCAGTGCCCTCTATAGTGCCCTGTTTTGTTAAAACTACTGAACTTTATTGCCTTAATTCAAAATTGGTGGTAGAAGAGGGAAATAAATCTTGACAATATCAATATGTACTGCTTAGCTGATTCAGCCTCCGAACAAGAACGCTACAAAGAAAGAGCAGAGGAATACAATGGAGATGGATGATGGAGAGAGAGAGAGAGAGAGAGAAAGAGAGAGATAGTCGACCCCTGTTGCAGGCTGACCTCATCCCCAGGGCATATTTGCCTTGGGGTAACAGAATCTCTAAGGTAATCTAAAAGATATGCATTTTTTATTTAATTTTCTGTGCTGGTCAATGCACACAGAGCTCACATACATATGAAGTGACAACAGTCTTTTACAGCTGACCCATTTCCCAGCCTGAATTACCCCAAGAGGACCAAATAACAGTGGTCATACACATGGTATACATAGAGACAGCACTCAGTTGGGCATGCCAAGGATAGGGTAACAGCTGAAAATTAGGTATTGTTTTGGGAAAATTTTAAAGGACCTATGTTGACAAAAGACAACAAAATCTGTCCTTGAACCATAAGAGATCAACTGAACAAAAATGACAAGCCGCTACATAAAAATGCGTCATTACTTAAACTCAGACTCATGAAGTAAGGAGACCTTGTTCTTTGTGACACACAAACAAGCAAACAAACAAACAAACAAAAAAAAAAACGTATGTAACAAGTGGCTTAGCAATAAAAATGGAAATTCTGCAGAAAAAGAAATGAATGGTTAGCAAGGAAAGCAGCATCTCAAGGCAGCAGGAATTCTGTTGATCCAAGAAGTATTTCAGAGGCATTTCATCTGAAGAACAAAAATGACTAACCTAGATTTAGTTCAACAAAGCAATGCTCTGATGGCTGCATTTTCCCCTTTAAATCTTTGTTCTTTTAATACTTCATTATTAAATTTCAATGAAAGCTTCGTTATCTGTCCTGTCCTAAAATCATTTCCTCTCCCTGGTCTTAATAAACACATTTGAAAAAGGAAATAGCTGACATGGAAGCTTTGCTGGAGTTATCAGTGATCGTTTGTCTGCAGCGCATAATGGACAGCGGAGGAATCAGACCAATTACTCCCAGCAAAGACATTAATGACAAACTTATAAAAACTAATTAAATCTGAGGGCGGCTGCACCGTAATAGCAAAACCCATGTTAGTCATTACTGACATGCATAGTAATCAAAGAACTGGTTCATTTGTCAACTCTGTCATGCAGTATAAACAAAGCATCGGCTTCTCTAAGCCGCTCATGTTTTAACAAGTTTTCTTCATAAAGTTATGGATATTTGTTACGGCATAAATATCTTATCATCAATTGCACATCATCATTTAAGAAGAAAATCTTGCATGACCAGCAATGTAAAACAAAATTTAATATAATGTATCATTGTATGTATTAAAATAATCACTCAACATCATGGGACAAAGATAAGAAATCTTTAAAAATTGATTCTCAATTTATTTCGAGAGACTTTCATGAGGCAGTACGAGTGCAATCACAGATTGGGATTTTATTTAGAAACCAAAAATATGAGATATTTAAGCAGCAAATGTCAGTCTAAGTTGTGATTAGGTGAAGTTAGTAATTAAATTCTCACTCAGAAAATAATATGGGCGAGGAAAGAGGAGGAGGAAACAAAAAGACAAATATTCAGAAACTGAATGATACAAATTTTTCAAAATGTACCAAAATCTCAAAGAAATATTGCCAGCACTTTGTGGAATCCATGCAATTGCAAATTGCAAGCCATTCTAGACATAAAAAGAGGTCATATTGGATAGTACAGATGTGCAACTAATAAAGTGCCCAGTGACTGTGTATTGTATGTGGCTTTCCACAGACCAATGATTTTATGCTTCCATTTTTCTTCTGTTCATTGGATAATATCCTAGTCACTGAAAAATAATCTCAATTGAGGCATGCATCACTCAAACAGTAAACCTGATCAGGAATAAGTGCAGTAGTGCACATATAGACAGTCCAGCTGCATTGAGGCCCATGGCTGACAGAGGGCCCACAAGGAAGCTGGAGAATATGCAGTAATTAAGCCACTTCAGGGCAATTGCGATTTAGACCGGTTGCATTTGTCTGAGCTAGTAGATCTGCTAACATCCTCATAAACATAGGTGTCAGTCTTGATTATATATTCATGTATATATCCTAACCCATCTCTATCATGTTCATCACTGTTATTAGGACAGTGGTCTTTGATCATTATAGTCACATAAAATGTAAAGACTCGTTTCTATTATTTAAGGTCATTTTCTTGGCATCGGTGTTATTTTCTGCTATGTGGCGATTGCTGGGAAAATGTGTGAACGTCTTTGTCTAATGTCGAGTATCTACTTGAACGATTGATGATAGCTCGATTTACATTTAAGGTCTTAGCTGGTGAAAAAGTAGCAGAAAAGATGTCTTCTAAACACAAAAATTGGTCAAGAGAAATGAGAGAAAAGAACAGGATAAAAAGGTAACTAAGCGCTAAATCTGAATGTGACATTCACAGTGAGTGCTGGGTATTGCAGGTAACCATCATAACAATATTTAAAGCTGAAATAGACCATTTCCTCAGCGAATATTGGGTTTCATTGATTTTCTTCTACTGCTGTAATCATAGGAAACACTCAGATTGAAATAAGATGTCTCTGGGTACCAGTTTACCCAAATGTAGACAGACGACTAGTTTCAAATCCTTTACTGAAGGTAGGTGGTGAGAACAGCAGGTAACAACCATGGGACAAATTCATCTTTAAGAGTCTCACTAAGCCCTTGCTGGAAGACCTCTCGCAGGGATCTGTCATTCAATTTGCTCTCTGCAGCCAATGTGTGAAGCTCCATGGCACACTGCATGTCAAGCATTTAGCAGCTTCTTTTCTTCTCACCAGGTGATCAAACACCTTCCATATCTCCACTGTAAATTCCTGGTGGGAGTACTTAAGTGGGGACTGCTTCTCTCACACAGTGGTGACCTATTCCAAGGCGCTCTTCTCCAGGAGCTCCACATGGTTAATGAGGCAGGAATAATCTGCAGGGTAAGACAGAGTTTGTTGTTTGAAAACCAGAGAACGCTGAGTCCAGAAGGCCTTCCAAGGTCCAAAATTGCCTCCATAGTGCTCTGGAATGGGAATATTGGGTTCTCAAAGAAGCAGAGTGGATGTGCTACTGGGGAACTGGCTAATAGGAAGAGTAAGGCTGCCCAGTCGAGCAGGAGATATGAGTTGGACTTTTATCCCTGCCATACTGATGGAGAGTTTAAAAAGTTTATCTAGCACTTCTGGGAAAGTGACTTCATGTTGGTCGATGATGGTTCCCTGGCTGCAAAAGGCTTGATGTAAGGTCTGTAGGTATGTTGTACATAGTTGGTCAGATCGTGTACTATCATGAAGTGCTGATGAAGCCTAATTCAAACGAGCAGACCAAGATTAGTTTCATAACCCTTTTGCTGAAGGCAGGTGGTGGGTACAGCAGTTAACAGCCACAGAACACCAGAGTTGGACGGGCAAAAACAAACAGAAAAATGCTCAGGAGCTGGTGAGAGCAGGCGGGCTGAACAGGAGGGTAAACACACAGAAAAAGTAAACTGGCAAGTTACACAGGCTGGCAGATAAGCTAGCAGGCAGAACAAGAACTGACTAGATGTGAGGTCACCGATCTGACAGAGGGGTAGATGGGGTACTGCACATATATAGGCTTGTGTTTGCAGATCACACTCACTTCTCACACTCGTGAGATGTGGTGCCTCAACTCAACCGGGAATAAGGGACAGGTGTGCTGAGAAAGAGATAGCAGAATGGGGGAGAGAGAGAGAGAGAGAAAGAGGAGAGAAATGGAGAACACCATGCACTCACACCTTAAAAATATTGCTTAAAATTCAAGGAAAACATTCATACACATAGAAATCTCAAGGGTGGGGGCAGTTATCCACATGAAATCACCCATGTAAACAAGAAATTTACTTAAAAAAAACAAGAACCTACCTATTAATTCATAATGAACCTATGTAAAATGCATCCTGATGCTGGTTGTGCCTGACAGGGAGCTGTCCATGGTTATGAAATGTAGTGCTTGACTTTTTCTTCCATGCTTTCTCTGTAACCTTGTTTGTGAAGTACCTACATGAAATGGTGCAGTGTTTGTGACCTTAGGCTCAGAGTGAAGCAGGGCCTGTAACAAATTTTACTAGGCCCATTTTAACTAGCTGCTGCCAGTGAGTAAGTGGTTTAGAATAGAAGTGGGATGGAGTCTTTCC
This sequence comes from Gymnothorax javanicus, assembly GCA_029692085.1. Lineage (NCBI taxonomy): Eukaryota > Metazoa > Chordata > Actinopteri > Anguilliformes > Muraenidae > Gymnothorax > Gymnothorax javanicus. Next base: position 38,444,641 of record CM056202.1, read on the forward strand.
AATGACTGAACCATAATGTGTAAGTCATAAGCAGAAGCAGTGATCATTTATACATACAGCGTTAGAATTTGATTCAGAGATTAAAACAAAAAGTTCAAATAAATATTTAAATGTTTTTGTGACAGCAACAGATCTCTCTTTAGTTTTGCTTGTGTGTAATTGGCATGTCTGCTGTATGCTTAAAAATATACAAATCTATAGAACTGAAGATGAGCCAAATGTAGGTAGGATTGAGCAGAGTTGGGGGCTTGGGCTAGCATTGATTATAAGCAAGTGACGTAACCCGAAAATAGAGGAGCTACCATGCACTGTTATAAACTGACTGAATGTAACAGTTAAATTAACACATTGTTTTCTGGTTATTTTAACTGTACGTGGAGTCCTGTGCACATTTAACTGTGGTTTGCACTTAACATACAAAGAACTCTGTTGTAAACTTTTGTAAAATTACAGTTAAAATAACTGGCAAAAAAGGTGCCAATTAAATTAACTGGCAAAAAAAACGTGCAAGTTCATTACAGTGTGTCAGAACAGGCATATGCCAGAGTGTTAAAGCAATAGACTCAGTCAAGTCAATCCAAGTATAAAAAACGCAAAGCATGAGTACCGGCAACACAATTTCATGTAGAGAAACTGGAGAAAATGATAAAGATATCCATTTCAGATGACCCCGTGTTACCCTGGTGCGGTGATGGCCTTCATATCGTCCATATCTAGGGCAGCTTGGAAATGAGGCCGGCGGGCCAGGTGGCCAGGAACGTACAACACCCCCGTCACCCGCAATCACCTGACCTGATCCTTATTTCCCAACTCACTCTGGCACAAACTCCAGACTAGGTGTTACTCCTGCAGCGCCGCGATATAACTAACTGCGCAGACGTGATTACGAGGAGGCAGTGTGCGTGGAGTAATGCTTACAGAAAACACAGGGAAACACCACTGTGAGACAAAGCAACACCAATGGTGCCAATTTGCCCAGGTCCAGTAGTCTAGGGAGACAAATAGTAAAAAAAAGAAGACATGCTCTTCTTTATAAAATTCAGCATGTAGCCATTTACTGCTGTGCAGACCTCGCTGGTTCCTGCGCAAAAAAAAAAATATGATGAATGCCCATCTACTGCCATTCCAGTCGGAGTGAAACATCACTTCTGATAATGAATGGAAATGAAGATAATGGTAATAAGTATAGTAGGCGTATGACAGCCAAAAAATAGTAATTTGTAAGTCATTTCCCAGTTGAGCCAGCTATACGCTATCTAACAGGCATACGACAGCAAAACAAGAGGCACTATTACAGCTGTTTACTGCAAAGCTTCATTAAAAAGTCATTGGGCATATGCGGAACCACCTTGTGCACCTTAGTAATTGGTCCTAAGGGAAATTCCTCATTGAGGTCATCAGAGCTGAAATCCCTCTGCCACAGAAATGAATGGTACCAATGAACATTAAACTCAGCTTTACTGCCTTCCATAAAGATTGCCCCATGTTTGACTGGTCTTTATTAAGTCTGAGCATCCACATCATACACAACAGAACAATTAAGCATTCAAAGGATATCTAATTAATTTTTCACTGCCATTCTAAATCACTCAGAAGAGCAGTACAGTACTTATAAATCCCAATATCATGGCGAATAGTGAGCATGTCTTTATCACTCATACTCTAAAAAGCTTATGCTGTGGATGCAATGTGGTAATGCAAAAGGATCATATCTGCTTGGAGTCCTCAGGAGAGTACGATTGTTTCAGCTTCCCTTGTAGACTAAATATACAGTGAATGGACAGCTGCTGATATGCTGCATATGTGAGTTTGTCTGTGAGTATCTGTATGCGTCTGCGCATGAGAAAGAGACAGAGAGATAGTGTGTTCAGAAACTGGATCCTGTCCAGTCAGCTTGCAGTCTTTATATTGGTGTTGAACATCTGCATGATTCATAAAATCAAACCATCTCATAAAAGATGCAAGCACTGTACGTGCTTAGTCAGAGAGAAAGTTGGAAAAAGAAAAAAAAAACAATAAGCTTGAACAGTGACATATTTTTATGAATACAAATGGCTCGATTTGTAAATCTGCACAAAAAGATTAATGTCCTACACTAAAAGTCCTTTAAACAGTGCTGGCATATTTTCACCCTGCAAGTTCTGATATAAACTTGCACATTGCAGTCATTTCTGTTGACTCATTATAACATGAAGGTCTTGAATGAAATTTAATTACAGTGTAATTCCTAAGTAGAGCTTGAATTTACTTATAATTATCCATATTACATATCGGTTATAATCATCCAATTACTTATAATCATCTATTAGCATGCACAATGTCACCGCAGAACAGCTCATTTTCTTGCATGTGGTATGTTTAAATGAAAAAAAAAAGGCTTGGCTGGAAACTAGCTAGTCATTGAATAGGAAAGGACAAATGAGTTTGTGCCCCTCTTGAGATTATCGTAATGCCTGCATCAAAATGCTCTATATGGTCCAGCAATGCTTAATGTCTAGAGTGCTCTTCTAAGACTCGGTGTGTTGGAGCACGAATGTCAAGAAAGACAATGCCAACAAACCGAAAGAATCAATCAGGAAGGCAAGCTCTACTATGAGTATAATAGTGGATTTTCTTTCTTTTACTGCTGAAAGGCATTTGTCAAGGAGAAGAAATTCTGTACTGCACATCAGACCATATCCCTCACACAGTCCACAAGGGCAATAGCAGCAGAGGATACTTAGACTCGTTGTTTTATTGTGCTCCAAATATGAAGACAATCATTTTTTCCAGCAACTATAACGTGCTTTGGTGATTTTCTTCAAGCATTTCCGAGTCATTCATGTGAGGAGACTTCAAAGTGCACAGAACCACCAGCTTTTCACCTTCTGGCCTATTTCCACCCACTTCTCAGTTTTTAAAGATGTTAACTGAGGTTTGGACAGCACATTTAGTGGGGGATGTGTGTGTGTGTGTGTGTGTGTGTGTGGTGAGGGGAGGGGATAAGGGAGCAATAAAAGAAGCAAATTTCTGCTTTTTTATGGTTTTGAAGAGCACCCCACTGTCTTACAAGTTTGCTCTAATTGCATTTTTTATTGTAGCTTAATTGTAGAATTACAGTTTAGTGTTGACATTCCTACAGAAAAATGACAAAGATACAGGTCTCAAGTGCTGTCCTTGTTCAATCAAGAGTAGCCAAAGTAGATGACATCAAACTGGAGTGGTATACTGACTCCAGGTGAAAAATAAGCACGGAAAAGTAAACATTAGCTAACTGATCATAATCATCATAAACAATTTGCTATGCACATCAAACTGTCTATTCATGAGTAACTTGGTGATGCTCAAATTGGCACTTACTGTTGCTCTTATAAGCTCCATAACCCATTGTTTTAGCCGGTTAAAATTAAAAGGAACGAGAATTAACCTACTCGCTAAAGTTACAGATATAATAAAATACTTGTAAGAAAATTCTAAAGTTAGAAAAGGCAAATACCTTAGCTTTGTTTGGGATTGTTCAGTTGTTGGATGAAGTACCATCAAATGCATTTTATGGCTCCTGGGCACTTCAGAATCAATGTGGCTGCAGGTTTTACAGTTATGGTTTCTTAGTAAACATTATTCCACGAGGACATTATATTTTTACAGCCAACCTGGAGATTACATTTTAAAGTGAGGTCTCTGATGCCACATTTACGAAGTTTTCTGCAAATTTAATTCCTTATTTAATTCTAATATATGCCAGAGTGGAATTTGAATTATGAAACAAACTTGCACTTGGAGAAGCAATTCCTCCTAGACATGCAGTTATGCTGTGCTTGCACAGTGAATGGATTCATGGAGACCTTATGGTTGCTGAGGTCAGAACTTTAGAGCGATGCCATCTGCTGTCAGAGAAGTGCTTGATCATCAACCACTGGTGGTATCAGTTGGCATCTTGCTAACACAAGGTGAAAGACAAGACTGCAGCCTTGCAAGAATTTGTGTACCACTTATTGAGTGTTAACTCGAATAAAAAGAGTATGGCTGCCATGTTGGTAAAAATTAAGCTATCGATATGACCTCACAGTAAAAAAGTAAAATAAAACTCTTTTGCCTCAAAGAATCTAGCCCTTTTTCAAAACAAATTCCTTGCTGCAGGTCTCATCAGCTTTTTTACCGGAACTATTCTAATGATTGAAGGTCACAATTACAGTGATAGCAAAGGGAATTAAAATAGTAAAATACTGCTGTAAAAGGTCTTTCGAAAATAATAAATAAATAAAGAAATACATGGGAAAAAAGGAAATATTTTATGCAACAAGTTCATTACATTGGACTGATCCATAAGACCCCATAGAGTCATACTTACAAAACCTTTTGGTAAAGGAATGCACATCTAAGATCAGCTTTCCCTGCTCCTTGACCTCACCTTGTTCATTACAAGCTAAAAGGCAGAACTGATCCTGAATCAGCACTTTCATTCTAAAATGTTTTATGAATACGTGTCCTGGACTGAGTTCTGGTGCTGCTGTGCTCCTGTCAGCTGACTTCATGTTTAATCCAACACAAAGAGTAACCGAGGGAGGCACAGCTTTCCCTTTCTGCTCGTGTTTCAGTTGTTTTTAATGGTCTTAGATCATGTTCCCCCTGACACACCATTAAGTGCTTAATGTTAGGAATTGCATTACTGCAGCTTCTAAGATTAAGAATGATAAGGTAAAGCTGTTATTCTTCTTCTCACTCCATGCCGTCAGTGTCCATGTCTGTTTGTCAATGAATAATTCATCCCACAAAATCATCGGGATCCAAGATAAAGCCCTTCTCACCACTTTTGGAGTATCGATTTCTGTACGCTCAATGCGGGGCTGAATTGTGTCCGGTCGGGACTGAAAATTGAAACCATAAAATTCTTGTCATAAACAATGAAGTTGCCTCTTTAAACACTTTTTCAAGGACACACAAATTCTTAAAATATTGTCACTTATAGTACTGGAAAAATTTCAGCTATACTGAAAATCTTAATATTTGGAATATCCTAGTGTTTAATTCTCATAATAAATCTAATCAGTTTTGAAAATAGTGAGGGTGCCACAGTCTAGTTCTCATAATGAAAAACAAAACTACCAGTGAAGTAAAGTAACAAGACTTAGCCCTCAAAAACCTCTGAATAATCTCAAACCTAACTTCATAAACTGTCAGCGAGTGTTTATCAAATGATCAAATTTGAACCACATGAAATGAGAATACATGGTGCTAGGGTTTATGCATGAAAAATCAAATAAAAATAAGTTGATGGATAAATAAATTTATGCTTAATGTCGACATGCAACACTCTATACTCAAAAGAACTATTCAGATAAATCATGATGAGTCATCACCCATCATTTAAAACCCATCCTTAATACTTTAATGCTTGACTTCATCCATGATGTTATCACTGTGAAGAGAAATTTTCAAATCTAGGATAAGATAGTGTACCTTTACTTCTGTGATCTCCAAGTTGTCCCCAGTTGTCTCCAAATTAAAGTGATGCCTTGGATATATCAGGAAATTTGGCCATTGCCATCTCAACCATATATCAACTTCTAGATGCCATACACAATCATGGAAATGTTCATTACCCGTTCCCCCAACCTCAGCAAGTGCCTCGATTACAACAATCTTTTAAAAGGAACAATGAATATATGTGGCCTGCTATTGCGAGCAAATTGCTGCAACATAAAAAACATCCCAATAAACCTTAAGGCAGGAACATAACTCTTATTTTGATTTAAAGAATTCAAGCATGGTGAGCACATTCACTGTCAAAGGGACAATGCTGAAAAATAAGACTGAATAATCTTAGTCAGTTGATGGCATGTAAAGTGATAGCATTAAATCATTGGCTCCGTCAGGATTTGAGATCTGAATTTGTTATTTTTCAAGTATTTGTGCATTTTTGCATTTTGCAATTGTCATTTAAGTAATTGTATTTATCAGTAGGTTTTCTAACCTTCCGTTCTGGTTCTCATCCGGTTTCGTTTTCATCCCCTCTTCATACTCGCCATTCTGTTTGTTCATTAATTCTAGATCATTCCCTTGTTTCTAGCCCCACCCTTTGCCACACCTCTCTCAGCATTTGCACCTGCTGTCTCTTTTCTTTTAGCCTTAGTTCTACCTTTAGTAAATAGCCCTCAGCTTCCCACAGTCTTTGCGAGTTTGTTTTACATTTCGGTCTGCACTACGAGCCCTCTGTATTTCTTGGAGTTCTACTGGTTTTGATTCTTTTTCTGGCCACAGTTTCCAAGTTTGTCAAATCATTTTGTATAGTAGAATTTTGACTGGTTTATGGATAAATGATTCTGATCTCCCTTGTGTTAGGCATTCCTCCTGTTTGGCAAAAAAATCTGTGAACGGAACTTTGACAACAATTTAGATTTTCCCTTCTGTATTGCATCTTTAATGATTGGCTTTGACTTAGACTTTCAAACCAAAAGAGAACTTTTTAATAAAGTTTTGGAACTGGTTCATTGTCTGCACCTGAGTCCTGAGTTTTCAGGGTTTGAGTTACTGTGTGTATAATTTTTTTTTTTTTTTTGTATGTCATGTCATTATTATTTTTCATGATTTTTTTTTATGCATTCACTGGCTATTTAGTTGATATATTTATCAGTTTCTTTTGCTTCCCTTCTAAGGTTAGTCTTCACGTTCTTTATGTTTTCATTCTGGTATTCATGCAGTCTCCTCCCCTTTTTGCTTTTAAATTAGTGCTCCTATTGTCCTGATTCATAGCCACAGCTCCCTGCACGCTCTTTCCTTGCACACTCACCTGTTCCCCATTGTAATTAGCTTTCTTTCTCTCTTTATATTCTGTTTCCTGTCTGTGTCCAACCATAAGTTTGGAGGCCAGTTTTCTCTGTGCCAACTTACAAGCATTCTGTGTTACTCTTGAGATCTTTTGGTTAAAGTTCTTTTTTGACCATTACAATGCAGCCCAGTTCTTAGCGTATTGCCTCCTGTGTATGATCCTTGCTGGCTTCATTGACTACAAATTGTGCGTGTCCCTTAAACTTGGTATACTTACTGTTTGGCTTTTGATCTGTGGACTGTTTTTGGATTTTGATATGGATTACCCATTTTGTGTTGCATTCTACCTGTGTGTTACTGAACCGGTCTGTATGACCAAGATCTCATATAAATGCTTGAACTAAGCCTTTGTCTGCAAATGAGATCTGTTCCTGCCTCCTGTCATGAGTCCCCTCCCTGTCAGACTCAAATTACTATTAAATTCTTAAATGTGCCCATGCCAAAAAATAAGAAAGAGCATTCTGGAAAATTAAACATACATATACCACTGTGTTCAGGAAATACTACATAATATCTAGAGAAAAAGAAAATAATTTGGATAATATTAAAGGGGGAATGCATATGAATGTGTGCGGCATTGGATGAATCCAATTAAGAAAACTGTCAACTAGTTCTATGACGGCATTAGAGATATCAGGTCATACAATACCTACCTATTCTGAGAGGCTTAATGAATCATAGAGCCAGTTATATGATGCAGTGACCTTTGTTTCAATAAGCCAATGACCTCGAATACTGAGAAGTCAGCAGCATTTCACTCAGGTGGAGAAACAATATGAACAAGTCATATGCTGGTGGTATATTTGCTAGATTTCTTAAGGATCAATTCAGCTAAAATGAGGATGTACTGAAACTGTCAATACAATGAGTTTGACACACTGTGTATTGACAACCAGAAAATTTATTACAGAATACTGCCAGACATTGCATGCATTGCATGACAAATGAGTATTTTAAGCAAACAATATTTGCTAAATGCACACGTTCTAAAGTAGAAGTGCAAATCTGTTTGTTTATTTATTGTATTTGCTGGATGCAATAATCTGCAGGCAACTTGAAACAATGGGATGAAGGACACGTAAAGCATAGGGCAAACTATTTCAGTTTAAAAAGTAACAAACAGTGTATATAATGCACAGGAAGACCTGGCTTCACTTCATACATACTATGCTTTATGATTTACAGAGTATTAGAAGTAACATAGCAAATATCAACAGCCATGTGTTCCAGAAAGAAAAAAAAAGTATTAAAAAAGGAAAAAAGTGACAGATGCTTAAAAAATATTCTGCTGATAAATCTAAATTCATCCTTAGAACATCTGCTGTGGTATACCGTGAATGAATTTCAGATGAACTTGTCATTCTTTCAAAAATCTTCCTTTAGAAAAGCTGGTCCATGTGGCTTAAACTACCTTCTGCTCAGTGACCTCTGAGTTTTGTAACACATTTCTTTTTAAAAGTGAACAATCTACCTTATTACAACCATACTATATACCTTCTGAAAAGACAAATATATTGTATAAAATGAATACTTTTAAACAATTTAAGGTATGATATGAAATGGATATACTTTTTGTGACCCCGTGGGGTAATTTTTCCTCTGCTTTTCACCGATATCCTAGTTACTGAGAAACAGTCGGCAGCCAAAATGCAGCTGGCAGGGACAAACATTTCTTTATCCAGAGACTTGGTCAGGTGCAATGGAAGGAGTGATCCCATTGGGTTTTTTTTTTTTTTTTTTTTTTTTTTTTTGGGGGGGTGAAACTGGAGCACCCAGAGGAAACTAACGCAAACTTATGGAGGACGTGAAAACTCCACGCAGAACGATCCTAGCCAACCACGATTCAAACTCAGAATTTTGTTATTGCTAAGCAACAGCGCTAACCATTGTACCTCTGAGTTTAGTGGCAGCATCCAGTGAGAGAGGACTATTTTATAATTATGAAGTACAAGATCATTTGCTCCCTCACATGACAAGATCTAAGCTGCCTTCTTCCCCATGTTATGGCACATAATTTTGCCATTTGATTGGCTTCATTCAGTATAAAAAATTTCTTAAAAACTTTTTGATCACGCTTTAAATGAAGTGTTGTGTATAATATTTCAGTTAACATACAGTATACATGTATAATTCATGCAATGACTGAGACTTCATGCCCTCAGGAATCATCCTTCAGTTCTTTTATAAAGATAACACCTTCTCAGAGTGTTATGCCAGTGTCACATAGGTAACCATCTCACCTAACTAATGACTAAATGCAATGAAAGATTTCCCAAATAACATTCAAATATGCTAGGCTTTCATGAAGTCGTGTGATAAAACAATCTACATCTATCTGCGGGATGTTAGTCCCGTCAACTCCAGTTATATTGCCCATACTTAGCTACTCGTGGATTCTTATTTAAAAAAAAAAATAAAAATGCAGTGTTCCCAGTTGTGGGCTTCATTTGAAGAGTTTGTTTCCAAAACGCCATATATCCCCATTTTACTCATTTTGAGTAAATCAGCTTTTTCTATGTTGGCGCCTATTGCATTTTGTAGAAAAACATAAACTTTAACCATGTTAAAAATACACGTTAAAGTATGAATTTCTAAAAACAGATTTTTTTTGCACTGTGGCGAGACACTGGAAAATCGAGCGCAGACTAGGCGGGAGGAAGGGACAAAACTCCACCCAGAAGGCGGTCACTTTATTGTTTTACTTATACACAGAAAAAAGGCACGTTTTATCTCACGCGCACAAAATTATGTAATTAAACGTCTTGGGATGCCGGCATTCCAGTGGGAGGCTTCGGAGTCGGGCTGTGCGGCTTGAGCAGGTTTAAGGCGCAAACCCCTGGTCACTCCACCACTGTAATCTTACAGGGATAGTTCAGATTTTATGACATTAAGTTGCATGAAATATTCTTTAGCAGCGTAGTGTATGAGAGGTGATTTTTTTCGTTAATGTGTCCTGTGAGTGGAATTCTGGCCTCTCGAAGTTTCGAAGTAAGTAGTTTTGGCTAGTTAGCTGGAGTCACAAAAACAGAAAGTTTTGCTTCCTAAAACAACATTTGTTTCACAGAGTAATATATTTGTGCCACAAAACCATGAATAACTCACACCTCATAAGCACTTGGCACTATTTTTCTCTGCATCGGTATCACTGGGCGCGTGCTATCACCTATTTCAATATCCCTTTAAAGGAAGAAAACCGGTTAGACAAAAAGGGAGCTTGTGTACTCCTCGCCGGCTTCCACTCGACTGTGCGGCTCTCCTTCTTAAACTCTGGCTGCCACTGATTGGAATGAGCTGCAGCTGTGGCAGCCCGTGTGCACGCTTTCCTTCTGGCCCACCCAGCCCAGGGGACCTGTGGGTGGCTGGAGCTATCCATGGTCCTGCAGGTCCAGGGAGTACTGCGCAGACGCCAGCTCTCCGCCCGCTGTCCGGGGTGCTGAAGTTCCGCGCTGCACCGTCATCAGAAGGGAGGTGAATTGGCTGTTGTGGGCGTGTCGACGTGGCCGAGGGGCGTGGCCACGCCCCGATTCGCCGCAGCGCCATGTGTAAGAAGCACAGGGCTGTCGCTCTATGATAGTATCTCAATTTTTGTCATTTTGGCACTTATTGCATTTTGGAAACAAACTCTTCAATTGTCTCAGAGTTTACACCCAAATATTTAAAGTAGTACTACAACTTAAACTGTGCTTCTTCATGAAAGGTGAACTGCACTTCTCATATTTTATTACTGTGTGGATCATGGTATAACATGTCCCTACCCGGCGTATTTACTCCATGAACCCATAAATACTATCAAATTTCATATCAATGCATAATTTACTGCATTAGTGTGCACTAATTTTGAAATTTCATTTGGAAAACTACATTTGACATCTTTAATCAAATTTATTTTATGGTAAGTTGACTTTTGTTCATTTGATATTAGTGATTGTTTGGTTCATTTTATGAGGTACATGATTTTTATTCATTTATTAATTTATTTTTTACATTTAATTTTTGGGGACTTTGTGGACAATGATCAGTTTTACACTGAGATTCATTTCTGAAGTGAAAAGTTAAACTCCGACCCCTGGGTAAGAAACCTCCTCACACATTGGGGAATGGTCTTAACAAAACATTTAAATGCTAATGAAACAATCACAGCTGAAAAACTGAGGTCTAGATCTCGGACTTAAAATGTTGATAAAGTTATCATACAAATTTGTTCTTAAAAAAAAAAAAACAGATACAGTATAGTTTTAAAGCAGTGAAGAATTGTGAAAAAACAGAGAAAAGCAGACCCCCAATAAACCTACTCTTCAAAGAGATAAGGCATTATAGAGGTCTGTGGACCCTTTGAGTAACACCTCATCAAAAGTGCAAACAACTTTTTTGCATGTCTGATTAAATGCATTTAAAACAGTATTACAATCAAGTTCCTGTGAAAGCAAATTAGGTAATCACAACGCTGCCAGTCCTGATTAAATTCATCTGATGTACACATGGCAAAAAAATTTGTTCACTGTGCTAAATTCATAGTGACACAAATGTCTATGAAACCATCAGGAGTCTTTTTAATGGCCTTATGAATCACATTAGAAACTAGAAATTAGATATAGTGAGAACTAATTACTACACTATTCCTAAATTGAATCAGTAGGATTCTCAGACAGAATGAGAGACTCATCATTTGAATCTCTTCTTATTACCCATAACTTGGCTCAAGAGCAGCAAATGCCCTTGCCAACCCTCAAAACTAGCAAAGCTAGCTTGCCCACAGTCCAAATACTCGCACTGCATCAGTGAGTTCTGAATTCGGTCTCATACCTAGTGCTCAACTAATGTTATAGGAGCTATTTGTATGCATCATGATAGAATGCATGAAATGCATCATACTATGACTTCCATGCCACCCATTCCCTAACCCAAATGTTTGCCCATGACATTGCATTGCATTTGCTCCCACCCCGGAACCCCTGATAAAAAAATTTAAAGAATCAACTCTCCGCTCAGAATAGGTAACATTTATTTTTAAAAAATATTATTATGATGTGCATCTTAACAATGCATCACTCCACTTCTCTTATTAAAATATCAGACAGCTAACTTATGAACCATAAATAGCACAGCCAATACAGGCTAGTGAAGTGGATATGTCACTTAGGTCATAAATCATTTTCATCCATTCATAGACAGCAGTCACTTCCACCACTACCTTGAAAGCTGATTTTCATCACAGCACCAGCTCTTCATAGGATGGCTGTTCAAGTATCATTCGCATACAGTATGATCCATATTGAGCATTTAAACATACTACAATTTTCACGCACGGCCTGTAGGCTACTGTATTGTAGGCATTTTTTCATATTCTGATGGGTTCAGATTTGTAGTTCCCCTGAGTTGTCTGAACTACTGCTACCTGAATTGTAGCCTTCTTAAACCTGCAATCCCAGAAATGAGCAACTTAGAGCAGCTACTAGCTTCATCACCTCATAGACTTCAGCTCAGCATTCAACACCATCCAATGACATCTGGTTATCAGCAAACTCAACAATCTCCACATCCCATCTCCGCTCATCTGTTTCAGACATAACTACCTCAGTAACAGACCCCAGGGTGTCAGATCAGGGACCACTACATCCCCTTTCATCACTATCAATGCCGGTGCCCCACAAGGCTGTGCCCTCAGTCTGTTTATATACACACTTTGTACCAATGACTGTTCCAGCCTATCTCCCATCACAAGGTCTTTCAAATAGTCTGAGAACACTGCCATACTCGCTCTTCTCACAGACATGGGGTGTATCTCAAAGCGTAGGCTGAATCCTTCGAAGGCTGCATTTTTAGGGGTTGTCACTTTTTCCCATCTGTCAAACTGACTTATAGGGTTAGAGATAAGGTTAAATTTAGGATTAGGATTAGGTTTGGGGCTGGATTTGGGGTTTGGGGTTAGAGTTAAGGTTAGGCTTAGGGAAACCAGAGATGACTCGCTCAAATTAAAGCTGTTTAATGGAGATGAAATGACATCGAGTCAGTTTGGCAGATGGAACTAAGTGATGACCCCTAAAAATGCAGCCTTAGAAGGATGCAGCCTAGGCTTTGGAGATGTACCCCTGGACTCAGTCACAGCCCACCAACAATCACAGACAACCACCACCAACTCAATGCCACAAAAACAAAGGAACTCATATTTGACACTTGCAATAACACCACCTCACACGACCTGATATACATCAACAACCAGCCAGTAGAGATAGTTGACAGCTTCAAAATACTTTGGCATCACTGTGGACAATAAACTGAACTTCAACCAAGACAATACAGACATTCACAACCGCTGTCAGCAGTGCCAACCGAACACTCGGGTCCCTCTCTGTCAAACCCCACCTTCTGCTCCTTCTGTATCGCAGCAATATTGAACCAATTCTCTTGTACTGCGCCATTTGTTATTTCACCATGCTCCCCACAAACAACAGGAACAAGCTCCCAAAAATCACTTACACATGCTCCAAAACAATTGGCCTCCCCACTCCCAATCTACTAGCCCTCATTGACTCTGCCATCACTCGCAAAGCACGGACCATAGCACATGACCCCTGTCACCTCCAACACCCATGTTTCACACTCCCTCCATCCAGTATCAAATACAGACAGATAGCCTAAAAAAAATTCATGCTTCAAGAAAAGTTTTCTTCTATTCGCCATAACCGCCCTGAATAATATGAGCAAGAGGTAGCAGAATGAGTGTGATGTTCTTGTTGAAACTTTTGTGATGATTGTTATTGTTGTGTTGTTTGAAACTGCGGTATTGATTGTTACTTGTTACGTTGATTGTTACTTTGTCAATGGTGTGTACAGACTGTGAAAACAAATTTCCCCCTCGGGCACAATAAAGTATGAATCTGAATCTTATCAGTTTGGCGAAGACAATCACTCAATTGCCTCTGCCCAATGTCACCCCATAGTTCTCAATTATCCATCTCAAGTGAGAGTTGCAACATTATGGTTGCCCTTTCCCAAAACGCTTCCTCGCCACTAGCACCTCACTACCGAGCATCACTCCATACGAAGTCTCCCTCGCAGCCATGGAGGGAACTTCATAAGGGGGGCGGTTGTAAATTTGTCAATAAACTTTGGGATACCCTTGCTATTTATCCAACGGGAAGCGGAGTTAGTCATCATCATGGCTACCGATAGTCACATTGCATTGTATTTGACAGTCCAGTTCCTTAATGATACACCTCTTACCCACAGGATATCATGAATAAATACATATTTATCTAAAAGATCATTTTATGCACTGCATTGGCAAAGAAAAAGGTGTGATTGCAATGACATAGAACACTCATTATGTTCATCGCATAGTAAGCAAGTGAAAGGAAAAATCATTAGTTCAATATATAAAAATCCATTCCCACACCTCTCTGGTTGTTTTTTATTATTATGTTTTTTTTCTTTTGCCAGTCTGAAACTGAATAGGTCTTCACCAACACAGGCAACCGAGTCAAATCAAATCAACTCGGGTACTGTTCTCTTGGGTTCACAACGACATGTTAGGTCTAAAATAAGATGTAACCTCTAGTTCCCTGATGTGTGCACAAAATGATATTCTAAATGTCTGTGGTATGTTAATTTATCACTTATCTATTGGAAATGGCTGCACGGAACTTACATTTGTAGGCATGTGGCATTTTCTCTATCCTGGACACAAAAGAAGTGTTGCCCTTGAGAGGGGTGCGGTGTGGTTAGTAAGCCTGAATATGTGCCGACTCACTGCAGGAAGGTTCATCACTGACTCTCATCCCATGGTCATTGGTTTGGTATGACAAATCTAGTGAAACTCCATGTGAATGCGCGAGCAGAGGGGGCTCGGACAGGGCAAGAGGAGAGGGGCTGGTTTGATAAAGGTCCGGTGGCTGTTGGCTAACCTCTTGACTCTTGCACCTGCTGTTTCATAAGCAATAAGCTTTAGTTTTTTTAAATTTTTTATTTCTCATTTACATTCCCCACTTCTGCCCAAAAATGGTATAGTTTTATGACTGTAACAAAAGAGTTGAAGAACCCAGTTCAGACAATAAATTGCTTCCTCTCTGTATATATACTTTGTATATATACAGGAGGAAGCAATTTATTGTCTGAACTGAGTTCTTGAACTCTTTTGTTAAAGTCATTAAACTACACCATTTTTGGGCAGAAGTGGGGAAAAATAAAAACAACTAAAGCTTATATATATATATATATATATATATATATATATATATATATTTCAGAATATTGCTGCAATTGCCATATAAGGCATGAAATGGATAAAGTTTTTATCCTGAATAAATGATATTTGCTAGGATATTTGCTGTTTAATTGGCCATGACACAATATCTCCCCTGGTCTCTGCAAAGAATATGTTGGAGATGCTGTTAACACAATTCCAGTTTAGAATTTATTCACTACCCACAAAAAATACCTCAACTGAAGGTAATTACCTTCAATCAAAAAAAAATCATTCTGGTCATTGCCAGCACATGATATTTTTGTTTGGAGGTAATAACCTTCAATTAAAAACATTAATACTATACCCTTGTTAATGCCAACTCATGATGGGCCTGTTTCTGCAAGTCCTACACCTGATGATACCACCACAGACAGATCACAACTTCTTTTTTTTCCTCCAGCTGCAAAGAATAACTGGTGATCTGCTGCCAGTGGTACATGCACGAAGGCAGAAAGATGGATATTTATGGAATATTTCTATTTCAGGGGGCATTTTCCATGTAAATTAGACAGCACCTGTGGGACTGTCATCTAAGGTCATGACAGGCACCATTTTGGAACGTCCTGAAACAATAAGGCCGACCGTGTACGGCTTGGGAGAACTACGTCTCAACTGACGCACAGCCTATTTCTAGTTTCACCAGGTGCTGCCAGAGCAGTGTCTCACATCATTAAAGGTATTACTATGAATACTGTGTCATTATTGCATTGTTTTTCATGGCGTCATCTATGTAAATTTTGTGTTATTACTTAAAGGCATACATTTGGAACTGCTAATACAGTGACTTGATTTTGGAGCCTGTGTATCATCTTTACTGCTAGCTTCATCCTGCTGCAGGTGTACACAGTATATAAGGGCACAGTTGAACAAAACTCAAAATATGACAGTTGCAACATAAAGAGAGAATCAAAAGTTATCTGCATGCTGGATTTGATTGTACCCACTCATTTTGGAATGGTAATTTATGCAGTATGAAATGTGCACTGTAGCCTAAATATTGTGTAGATTGACAGAGCATACATAATGCATAATTGGACAAAGCCAGAGACACATTTATGGTGAAAGAATGTTTCATAAGAGACATTGATTTCAAAACTTCACTGAAGAAGGATGCCCAATATTTTTTTCTCTAAAAAGTATTGCCTGCTATTACAGCCCTGCTGTTCCACCAGTCTGTGTTTATTTGCTAATCGTCATATAAATAGGTGTGCTTACAAAGATCCCAGCTTGCCAAATGGATCGGATGGTTTTGGTCTAATTAACTCTCATTCCTGGCCATTCTTGGGTGGAGCTGTTAGCCATTTTAAGATCATGAGACCCACCTAAGTAGAGTACTATTTAATAAGCACTATTTAATAAACTGCCTTTTCTCATTTTAGTAGGACACTTGTTAATGCATGGTTTTGCTGCACTCTCCATGGATTTACTTTGTTTTGTCTTCGGTTATTCAATGTCCTTTGTTAAGTAAATTATCTTTTACATATATATGCTTGTGTGATCTCCCATTTTGTTATGGCCTTTGAGGTGGGTCATCACAATTGGGGGCTCAACTGGGAACTGGACATGTCTATTTGGACTCTTTTTGGTAGTTGGTAGCCACGTTTACTTTTGCTGTGAAGGGCACACTTTGTTGTATTTCTTTTAATTATCTTGCATAAGCACTCTCTGTGCTTTTTGTATGCTGCTCTTTTTTTGAAACTACCTGTCCTTGTGTCCATGCACTTTGTAGCTTTGTACTTTGTAGTTCTAATTGCTTTTTACTGGTTGCAGCTAGTACTTGCTGGTCATTGCTATGTGGTTGCACTACATTGACTAGTCACTAGCTGACACTACTTATGCAGTGCTACTATTTTTGTGATCATGGCATTCCAGTGATTATTCTATTTATACAAGTCATAGTATTTTGTAATTGTAGGATTGATACTTTAGTGCACATATTCTTTCTCCCTTTTTGCGCTTTCAGGTAACTTGTGTCCTATATGGGGATTATGATAGGCTTCTTTAAAGTGTTTCAGAATGATTCATATTTATATTAAAAAATTATAAATAAAAAGTGGACATCAGCTCTTGCTAGCATTCAGGACTGAGGCAATATCTTTCGAGTTTGAGTGCCTTTTGGTGCCTGATGGTGCTCATTTTTAGAGTTATGTCATTTGCACTATGGGGAGATACATAGGAACATTCTGCTTGACAATTTCAGCGCTTGGTTTGCCTTTTGCATGGCTTAGATTTCTTTGGTCAGACTATTGAGGTGGTGCATTATGGCCGGAACTATGAGGGACATAATATATGCAGTAGCATATTATTTATTTCGGGAGAATGGGGCAATGCTTTCCTGGTTCTGGCTTTGCTCTTTCCGATGCTGAAAATGGGAAATATTGGTCAATCACAGCACAACTGTGAGGCCTCGCCTCCGGCCCTCTGCCCAGGGGTCTATTAAGTCCCGGTCTGCACTCTACCTTATTATTCAATTATTACTTGCACCTGTTGTTCATTGTCACTGTGTGCTATTTAAGACCAAGCTTCACACTTAGTCAGTGCTAAGTCTTGTGGCAATGCATGCCTGTGCTGCATTGTTAGTTTTGTTCAGACGTATTTATCATGAGTCAAAAATTTTTAGTAAAACCTAGAGTCCGTGTCATTTATTTTTTCACCAGCATGTTTACAAACGTTTGTAATTTTAAGGAACCTTGTTTCCTATTTGCTTTCCTATTTGTAATACAATGTTACCATAGCATAGCCCAGACTTTGTATAACTCATAGTGTGCATATTTAGGAATCTCAGTTCCTTGTTGTTTTGTATTTCCACGTTTTTGCCTTCTGTCGTGCATTTGGTCATTAAACATAACCAAGTCCATCCTTGCACCTGAGTCCAGTCCTCAACTTCCTGTCCTCCGTACATCTGCACTTTGCACAAGGTACAAAACGTTACAATAAAAATGAGATTTTGGAGGGTAGTCATTGGTTGACCACAGAGAGGCTGGTCACTTTATTTATTTTTCCTTCTTTGCTTTTGCAAGCGAATACTGGGGATTGAGTAGTGTAGCCAATCATGAGCCCAGAAAGTCTGCAAAGACTTGATTGATTCGGGGTCAGTTAAATAGGTTATAAGGATTCGCGAGGTCGTTCTAACCCCTTTAAATCTAGTGCCATGAGAGATTGACTCTCGGTTGGCATGGTGTTGTAACGAGCATAGTAACTCTTGAATATTTTAAATTGGTTGTATGTAAGCATATGATTTATGGAAACCACCATGAGCGTTTTCAAGCTGGTTTAGGGATATTGATTCAAAAATTGTGTCCAGGGCATGAACTTGATTTGTCCTGACATGAACTTATATCGCGTGTAATTTTCAAAAGCAGGGCTAGATTTTCCTGCATTTGACATCTGCCTGGGAATTTTTGTTGCCAGTTTCACTTCAATTGCTTGTTCTGTGTTGTGCCCTTTTGGTAATGGTTCGATTTTGGCTGTCCTGGAATCGACTTTAGTTGTTTGTGCAACTTCTGTGCATGTTTTATGCCTGGTGCTTGCTTCGTTTGCTCCGTCTTGATTTGCTTATGGTGGCTGTGCTTGACTTTGTGCCCTTAGTGGGATTTTGCTTGCACAGGTTGCACACTTGTCAGTAAAGCTTTTACTTTCCCATTTTAAACTGGCTGCTTGTGCTGCATGGGAGCTGGGGACTTGTTGCACGAGTTTTGGTTCTATCCTTCAGTCCTGCTCTTGTCCCTTTCCAGCTCTTATGAATGCCTCTTTGGTGGCTTCCATGGGTGCCAGGTTGCTGGAGCTTGTGGAAAATGGATGGCCTGTTTTCTAGGTCATTTGACTTTTGGAGTGCAACTCCAATTCCAAAAAAGTTGGGACACTATGTAAAATATAAATAAAAACGGAATGCAATGATTTGCAAATCTCATAAACTGACATTTTATTTATCGACAACATGTCAGATGTTGAAACTGAGACATTTTACCACTTCATGAAAAATATTAGCTCATTGCAAATTTGATGGCAGCAACACATCTCAAAAAAGTTGGGATAGGGGCCCAGGGCCATGTTTACCATTGTTTAATGCCCCCTCTTCTTTTAACAACAGTCTGACAATGTCTGGGAAGTGAGGAGATAAATTGCTGAAGTTTTGGGAGAGGAATGTTGTCCCACTCTTGTCTGATGAAGGATTCTAGCTGATCCACTGTCCTGGGCCTTCTTTGCTGGATTTTCAGTCAATGATGCGCCAAATGTTTTCTATTAGTGAATGGTCTGGACTGCAGGTATGCCAGTTCAGCACTCAGACTCTTCTACTGCAAGGCCATGCTGTTATAATGGATGAAGTATGTGGTTTGGCATTGTTTTGCTGAAATATGCAAGGCCTTCCCTGAAAGAGACGTTGTCTGAATGGGAGCATATATTGTTGTAAAACCTTTATATACTTTTCAGCGTTGATAATGCCTCTGCAGATGTGCAAGCTCGCCACACCACAGGCACTAATGCAACCCGATACCATCAGAGATGTAGGCTTTTGAGCTGTGCGCTGATAACAAGCTGGATGGTCCCTCTCCTCTTTAGACCACGTGACACAGTGTCCATGGTTTCCAAAAAGAATTTCAAATTTTGATTCATCTGAGCACAGAATATAGCTTTCTATTCTGCCTCAGTCTATTTTAAATGAACTTTAGCTCCGAAGAGACGGTGCCGTTTCTGGATCGTGTTCACACTTGGCTTCTTCTTTGCATGATACAGCTTTAGCTTGCATTTGTAGATTGCATGGCGAACTGTGTTCACAGACAATGATTTCTGGAATTGTTCCTGAGCCCATGCAGTGTATTCCAGTACAGAATCAGGCCTGTTTTAATACAGTGCCGCCTGAGGGCTGGAAGATCACGAGCGTCCAGTATTGACATTCGGACTTGTTCCTTGTGCACAGAGATTTCTTCAGATTCTCTAAATCTTTTGAGGATACTATGTACTGTAGATTTTGACATTACTTCTATTACTAATTGCAAGTTTTTGCAATTTTACATTGAGGAACTTTTTTCTGAAATTGTTCTGCAATTTTTGTATGCAGTTTTTGCAGATTGGTGAATCTCTGCCCATCTTGTACTTCTGAGAGACTCTACCTCTCTAAAATGCTGTTTTTATACCCAGTCATGTTACTGACCTGTTGTCAATTAACCTAATCAGTTGTAAAATGCTCCTCCAGCTGTTTTTTATTGGTATCACTTACTTTTCCAGCCTTTTGTTGCCCCTCTCCCAACTTTTTTGAGATGTGTTGCTGCGATCAAATTCAAAACGAGCTAGTATTTTTCAAGAATTGGTAAAATGTCTCACTTTCAACATCTGCTATGTTGTCTATGCTCTACTGTGAATAAAATTTGGGTTTATGAGATTTGCAAATCATTGCTTTCTGTTTTTATTTACAATTTACACAGTATCCCAACCTTTTTGGAATTGGGGTTGTAATTTGTTCAGAGCTCAATGGGTCCCTGTTTTTTTATGGGGAGGAGTGTTACAGCCCTGCTGTTCCACCAGTCTGTGCATATTTGCCAAGTATCAGAAAGATGGGCATGCTTCCAAAAACCCCAACTTGAAAATTGGAGCAGATGATTTAAATCTAACTTGTATTTGGTGCCATTTTCTGGAGCTGTGAAGAGCCATTAAGAGATCATGAGGCCCACCTGTGTAGAGTACCATTTAATAAATGCTATTTCGTAAATTGCCTTCTCAATTTTGGGAGGAAATTTTGATACTTGGTATTGCTCCACTCCTCTTTTCATGTTTTTGCCCTGAACTGATAAGCCAACTTTTTATTCATTCTATTATAACAAAGTGATTTTTTATTATTCCTGAATTGCATGTAGTTAGCAAATTAGAAAGAACATATTCAAAAGAAAAAAAGACAGTTATTAAATTTACAAGCACATCAAAGAGACTACAATGGTCTAACTTCACAATAAGCCACCAGAGCATTGCGGTGTCCAATAATATACAATACAACGCAATCAAGGGTGCCATCCCACCGAGATCCAGGTCATCCTAATAATTTGGTTCTGTGACAGTGTATTACAGGAAATGGTTATTGTTATATACTGGCAAATACACCGCATACTACTACACTGAGTACCAATACACGTCCAGAGTATTCTGGCACAGTATGCAGTCTGTGGCAAATAATTATGTATTTTCAAACATGGCTGTTGTTCCCTTTGTGAACATCCTTTCCTGCATGCATGTGATTATTTTTAATTTAATGCACCTAAGAAATTTATTAATATAAAGTAGAGGCACTCCAAGAGTGCAAACCTCCACAAATGCAGCACAGTTGAAATCTTGCTGAGTGAACACGGCTCACAGGAAATTTAAGGTATGTGCAACAAAAGATTTCAAAATGGCTCCAATCGTGGCCATATTGTTTGATGCAGCCCGTTCCCAACTGATTGGTCTCGCATCAGGGACAGAACCTATCAACCCACAAAATACAGCATCACTGGGATATCACTGGGAGCAAAGTTCAGTTATTGTGTGTCATAGGATTTAAAGATGGTTGCTGTGGTGGCCATATTGTTCAACTGATCGTGGTCAAAATCAATAGGGTCCATCCCTGATGTAATAGCAACCTACCCACAAAGTTGCAGCAATATCTGTTCATTACCTTTTCAGTTATCTTGCACACAAACAGACAGAAAAACTAACGCCGGCAAAAACATAACCTCCTTGGCGGAGGTAATAATGCAATGAACAAAATGCTTTAATGTCCGCAAAATAAAGGTGAGCACCCTGAAAACAAAAGCCAAATATGAAAGCGCCTCCTTCTTGTGAGTACACCAGAGCCCTGACATAGGGGGGCAGAACTGAAGTTGAGACAGCCTCTGTTGATGGATCGCCACACTTCATATCACACCAACTTGCAGCTATTGCATAATGCAAAATATACTCAGAAGAACCACTACCATCTCGGATGAGGCTGCAATGGTGTTTTTTGAGTACTGCATGATTGGGAAAATTAAGCTCAATATTCCATCCATTCATTGTACCCCCTCTTCCATACTGGGGTCACGGATGAGCTGGTGCCAATACCAGCTGACTATGAGCGAAAAGCAAGGACCCACCCTGGACAGCTCACCAATCCATCACAGGGTGCACACACCATTCACAGACCATTCACTCACACATTCATGCCCATGGGCAATTTAGTGTCTCCAATTAGCCTGACACACATGTCTTGGGATTGCGGGAGAAAACCGGACTAAGCAGAGGAAACCAACCCAAACATGAGGAGAACATGCAAACTCGACGCATAACGGCCCCAGGCGGGATTCAAACCCATGACTTCATTGCTGTAAAGTGGCAGTGCTACCTGCTGCACCACCATGCCACCTGACATCTGACATTTCTATTTGCATTTTAGGAAACCTCTTTCTGTAAATATTAAATATTTTGTTTATATTGCCTTTTTTTCAAATTACTGCGCTCATCAAAGTTTTGGACACGTTTAACTTGTGTTTTAGTACTCTGACCTTGGTGAAATTTAAACAGTCTGTGCAATACGCACAATCTCCAGTTGCCACACTCACCCAATACTGAAGGTGCTGTGAGACCAAGTCTTTTTGGTTTGGTACTCACTTGTTTGTTGCTCATTCTTAGTGGAATGAGCAACCAATAAATCTATTACTACAAGCCTTCAACTAATGCGTTTGTTCCCTAAAATGATGATAGTGCCACAACCCTTGTGAGAATGACTTTCGTATCTCCTGCTATTTAGCAACTTGCTTGTCTATTAGAAGTAATGTCTATTTTCATTGGTTTGCATCTGGCGTGCTCCCTAATTTCCGGATGTGTCTCATTTCATAGTTTCCTCTCCCCGTGTATCTGTGATGTGTATATACTGTATACCCCTTTCTGTCAATCGCAAGTTGTTGGATTGTAATTTGCTATGTGTGCTTGAAACCAGTCAGTATTTACAAGCAAAACTCTTTGTCTTGTGAAAGTAAAACTTAGCCTATAATGATACTAATTAATGGAAGTTTCCTTCATTATTTAGTTAAACTTGGAACCAGTCAGTATTTATAAGCATAACTCTTAATCTTGAGTAAGTAAAACTTAGCCTTTAATGATAGTAATTAATGGAAGTTACCTCCGTTATGTAGTTAATTAAAAACAAGCTCCCAAGCTTTTCTCAAAGTCTGCAGACTCAGGACTATGTTATTTTTAATCCTGTTCAAGTCTGTTTCTCAATCCAATTTATTAGGAACACGCTCCCAATCCTTCTACGGTCATCAGGATTGGAGATGCTTTCTATCTAAGCTAATCCTCCCTGCCCTTGGACAAGTTGGCTCTGGCGAAGAGTACACTCCATCTGGCAGTCACCCCAAAAAGCCACAGGCCAGACATTGGCAACCCCTACTCTGCTTTGCCCACAACATCTGAACTGAACTGTGCTTTCCTCTTCTGGGTTCTATCAACAAACCCTACTATTGGAATGCACTCTTTACTCAATTCCTGGTCTGGATCATTAAAAATAGAGCCGACTGTATACAAAATCAGTAAACAAATGTCTGAAATTGGGCAGTAAAACAATACTGCAATAGCAGAATAATGCAGTTAATGTCAATTCACCAACCTCAGCAGATATTTTACCCACCTCTCGGTATTGAGGAAAATAATTTAGACAAATAAGTCTACCACTGTAAACCTGAGATTAAAATATTTCATAAAGAATTTAATCTATGCATTTTGAGAAAATAAACTTTTTTTGTTTGAAAAGACAAAAAATAAAAAGATAATAGTGAACTCAGAGAGAGAATTTCAGGAGTGAAAAAACAAGTTGTTTATGCACAAAATAGGGGAGACTGGGGTCCGATGAGTCATGGGGACCAATGAGCCATATCATTATTTGCCTATTTTAAACACCTTTGGCATCAATTCATCGCAAAATAGTGATATGGCTTATTGATCCCCATGGCTCATCGGACCCCAGTCTCCACTATTGGTTGAAAATTTAACACTAATATACTCAGGTAAGGCTGTGCCTCTTACATAGCTATAGTCAATGCATTTTTGGCTATAAAATGAACTGTAGTCCTGTAATTTTCATAGGTCTTTATTTTATACAATAAAATCATTTTCAACACTAACCTGACCCTGAGTGGTTTTGTGAGGGAAATGGCTATATGCTCTAAATTCTTTTTTTACTACCATTAAAATGCATGAATTCACTGTGGCTTGGTTATTGGGAATTGGTTTAATAATCCATCAGAGGAGAGGGGATTGCATAGTGCTTGTGTCACGGCACAGAGACCTCAAACAATCAACCAGGTGTTTATTGGGTTTTCAGTTTTCTATTTTCCTCAAGGGCATGTGCTGCCTCGGAGAGACACCTGAGGGTGATAAAACTGTGGCCTTGCGCTCTAAAGCTCATTAGAATTATTTGCCATTCAGAAATCATGGCCCCAGGCCTTGGTGACAGTTGTCCACCTGGTGATGTCTACCAGGGTACAACACTGTTGAAAAATAAAAAGTTCCCTGAACTTAAAAAAGTAAGGCAACCAGCCGCAAAGCATTGTTCAGGTTGTTAAACTTCACGTCCAAGTTGTTGCTCAAACTCATTTTTGGAAAAAAAAACAAAAAAACTTGGGACTTAAAATTGAGTCAACTCAAAAATGCTTTGCAACTGGTTGCCTTACTTTTTAAAATTCACTCAACATTTTATTTTTAACAGTGTTGTGGCAGTCAGTGCTTCTTTCTTCTTTCTTCAATGTAATCAAGTTTTCTTATGCGGATTACAGCCAACCAGATTACCTACCTTGAGCATCAACCCATATTATTCTGCAAATATCAACTATGCAATATAAATTAAATAACAGTAAGCTATAGAAAAGAAAATAAGATCAACCATTGTACGAAACCAAACTAAGCATATGAATACTTTAGAAAAAGCATATTTGTGGTCACCAAGATAGAAGCCTTGCTTATTTTTACAGTATTTTTTCATTTAACAACAGATATAGACAACTGATGTGAAGATAGAATAGTTCCAAGTTAAATTCAGTGGAATAATTTGCTTCAAACAAACTGAAAAACAGTCCCTATCCCTATATTCTAGAAAATACTTTTTTTGGGGATCTATTTTAATTGCAATGTGAAAACTTATCACTGCTATTAATACCACCCCAACTCAGGATAAATTTAGGATGATGTGGAATATGCAGATAAAAACAGAAAGCAGTGATTTCTAAATTTACTTTGAATTGTATTTTCTTGCAGACAGTCTAGAAATAAGATATTTAATGTTTTTCTGGTAGACTTCATTTTCTGGTCAACACGTTCTCCGCCAGTGTGTTTGTTTTAAAGTTGCCAGCCTCTGGTAGCATTTTTGACTAATATTCAGAGATTTTTCATATCTTTTTTGTCAGAGGATCAGTGACCACACCCCCCACTTTGCAAAAGTGAAAACTTTGCTTGCCGGAATATCTCGTCAATGGCTGGGGAAGCATCTGGTCAATGACAGAGAATGGGTTAATTTTTAAAAAAATACCTAAATTTCTGCCATTCAGGCCTGCAACACATTCCAAAAAAGTTTGGACAAGGGCAATTTAGGACTAAGAATGAGGTAAAAACTTTGGAAAATGATGTGATTTTAAATTATCAAATCATTTTAAGTGATTGATTTACCCGATGTTAGCAGGTAATTGTAATCATAATTTAGTATAAAAGCAACAACCAGGAAAGGCCTTCTGAAATGTAACAAATTTTTCTAGAGCCATGAATGACCCCAAAAAACTTATCATTGCCCTTGCCGCACCAACCTGTCGATCACATGTGTTAGAAAAATATATAAAAATATTTATGAAAAGTAGATTGATAAAGACACCATAGATAACCTTGTTAGAATTAACAGTGTTTAAACAGCACATTAAATTAAATGACTGGGGTCATAAATGACCTCACTCAATCACTTGAAGGTTAATGCTGTTGGTCCTGTGCTCTGTTTTTAACTTACTCATGCCCAACTTGAGTATCTGCCCATACAGGGATTTTGCTATCCAAATTTTAGTAGTTTTGACACATCATAAGGTAGGATCATTGGGTTTTAATCATGCTTATTCACATTTTGTTACACTTTACAGAGGTGACTTAAATATTTTTGTGTCCACACATATGGACCAAGGATATCTCTGAAAACAAGCCATAAAAGTCAAAAGTGTGGACACACTTATGTTGTATGTACCAGTAATCTCAGTTTTCAGTTAAATTCAAGTTTTTTTACTTTGCAAATATCCGGAGACGATGCAAGGTAAGATATAAATATATTTAAAGAAAGATTTATTTACTAGATAGAATTGTGTGAAAAATAATTCGTAAATGAACCAAAATTAGCTAAATCAATGAACAAATGCTGTCCAGTTTTCAACATATTAATAAAAATTTTGTTGGTTTGGGGCATATTAGACAAAAAGCAAGATGCAAACCACAAGTGCTAAACTCCTGCAGGATGTCCAATAATTGTGCTGGATTGAGTGCCCAGAATCATATTGCTTTCATTCTTGAACAAACAAAATAAATAAATAAATAAACAAGTCTAAATAAATAAAATCTAAATCTCAAATTCTTCAAAGTATCCAACATTTTCAGAAATGATTTCTGATTGTATATATATATATATATATATATATATATATATATATATATGTGTGTGTGTGTGTGTTATTAAATGCTTATTTATGTATTGCCTCGGTAATAATACCATGACCCAAATGACAATACAAAGGCAATGCGAAAATAAGCAATTTATAAAATTTTTATTAATTGGTTACGTATGTTGTGCTATCATGACAATATTATGACTATGACTTCTGAAGTATGCAACTTCAAGACTCATTAAAGAGCTAAATACTAGGTCCGCGACTGTCGTCTGCTTTTTTGAAGAGAGCGAATGCCACAGTTACCGCGACCGAAAGGCCAAGACCAAGGCAATGCGAATATAAGCAATTTATAATAATTTTATTAATTGGTTAAGTACGTTGTGCTATCATGACAATATTATGACTATGACTTCTGAAGTACGCAACTTCAAGACTCATTAAAGAGCTAAATACTAGGTCCGCGACTGTCGTCTGCTTTTTTGAAGAGAGCGAATGCCACAGTTACCGCGACCGAAAGGCCAAGACCAAGGCAATGGGAAAATAAGCAACTTATAATATTTTTATTGATTGGTTAAGTATGTTGTGCTATCATGACAATATTTTGACCATGACTTCTGAAGTACGCAACTTCAAAACTCAGGTCAGCCAATACAGGTCGGCCAAAACAAGATATATTGGCAGACCATTTTTACTGTATGCGGGCAATAACATACATAACCAATATATATATATATATATATATATATACTGGACAAAGAAAGTTAGGGATCACTCTGATTTTTAATATTGAAATATGATATGGAACATAATTTGAACTAGCAAATATTTCAAATTCAAAAATTGGGGTGATCCCTAATTTTCTTTGTCCAGTATATATATATATATATATATATATATATATATATATATATATATATGTGCGACCAGAAATCATTTCTGAAAACGTTGGATACTTTGAAGAATTTGAGATTTAGATTTTTTTGTGAAATAAAAGTGCTTTTTGAACAAAAAAAAAAAAAAGGTGATTGTTGGAGAAATATGTGCAAGTACTTTTGCCTGGTACTCTATTAATAATTATAACATTATTATTATTATCATTATTATTATATCAGAGTGAAACTGCTGCTCCTCTGCAGAGTCAGTTGAGGTGGTTCAGGCATCCGGTTCGGATGCCTCCTGGACGCCTCCCTTTAGAGGCGTTTTGTGGGCATGTCCATCTGGGAGAAGGACCCGTGGCAGACTCGGGACACGCTGGAGCGCATATGTCCACCGGCTGGCCTGGGAACATCCTGGGGTCCCCCAGCAAGAATTGATGCAAGTGGTGAGGGAAAGGGATGCCTGGGCCTCTCTGCTTATTCTGCTACCTCCGAGACCCGGCTGTGGATAATTGGAAGAAAATGGACGGATGGATGGATGGATGGATGGATGGATGGATGGATACATGGATGGGCGGATGGATGTTTCCTTTTAAAAAAATGAAGTTAGGCAGCATATATGAATTTTTAACTGTAATTACAAGAATAGCTCATACCCTGCAGAGCCTAATCATAGATGCACTGGTACGTTTGATGGAGACGCAGTAAGTGGTCTGCCTGCACTGATACCATGATTGGCTCCTTAGAGCAATTTCCACAGAGAATATTTGAGCCCTCAGGTGTCCTTCCCCATTGAGCATGGAGAGTGAAATGGTGCTCTGCTCTGAGCACATTGGTGGATGCCGGGACCGAAAACGACATTTAACTTATCACCCAGACAGGGACACAAATGCCTTATGCCAGCGTTCGGAAGAAAATTATTTTACTTCAGAACATGTTTTTTTTTTTTTCTAGTTTTATTACCAGACAGATTGGAATATAAAGTATTTGATCTTATCTAGAGCATTATTTTTAGAGCAAAGGCATAATTTATAATGGCAATGCAGTGCTTGCAATCCAAAAAGAAAGAGAAAAAAAACCTTGAGCCTGAAGTATTAGGGATATTATGATCTGTAAGGATTTGTCAGAAAAATAAAATAAAATAGAATATATTTATATATATGTGTGTGTGTGTGCGTGTGTGTGAGTGGTGGCAATGGAATGTTTATAATTGATATTGCCACAGTTCGGGAGAAATAAATTGCAATAATGTCTACATACTGTATCTGGAATCTTATCATATTCTCATCTTTAACACTTACATTCAGACATTTCAAGGTAGCGCAAATGTGCAATTTTATAAGTATCTCTTCAACACACCGGCGATTGACTGTGTTTGTTTATGATACTTTAATGATTCAAAAACAATTAACAGTTAATACTGACATAAAACCAATGGTGTGCAGCATATTAGTGGAATAATACCTTGAAACTCAAATTATAACAATTGTTAAAAACGTAAATACGATTACCTTAGTACCTCATTTAATTAGCAAGAAACTGTGACTGTTTGACTCTTTCTCACAGTGAAATATTTAGCTAGCAAGTAAGGTAAATACTAATTTCGAAATGAGATCCGAAACCAATGACAATTAAGAGCAAATCGAGATATAACACATTCCCTGCAGCAAGTCTACCTTGGCTCAACAAAAACATATGAATTGAATCTGATGAGATTTACAGTAAGGTCTTTCCCTACTACTGCCATGCTGCTACATCAGTCATGGCTGGTTCTTTGGCTCCAGCTTAGCCTTTTCTGATCACTTAAAGCATAATGTCAGAGCTGCCTGTAATCACTCAGTAAATGAGGCTGGGCTACAATGGCGAATGCTTTTCATTGGACCTAGCCATGCAAAGACATAAAAGAATACAACATATTTAACCATGTATACAGTGAGCACCATAAGTCTTTGGATAGTCACATATTTTTATGTTATTTTGGTTCTGTTGGCTGAGTCAATCACTGGATCTGAATCCATTTGAACATTTTAAAGAGGAAACTGAGGACCAAAAGTCCCCGAAACAAGTAAGAACAGAGTATAGGTGCAGGACAGGCCTGGTAGAGCACCACTTAGCAAGATACACAGTGTCTAGTTACGGGAAACAGAAATTACATGCAAAGGATGCGTGAGTAAATATGAAAATTATTTCTTTTTTTTTTCATCACGTGAAACTGTCCTATATTTTTTGTTGTACCCGAAAATGGGGCGGTCTATGTGCAAAAGCTGCTATCATTTATAAATGGTTCATCTGAGGCTATCGTATATAAAATTCAAGAGTACAGAAACAAAATTAAAAGGATAATAAATGTATCACTGTCCAATGAATCATGCTTACTGCATGTATGCCCAATGCTAAAAGGTTCAGGCTGTGCTATCAGAGGAAAGCTACTGCAGACATAGAATATAAAGAATAGTCAGTAAAATCCAATGCAACCTAGTTTGGTGCCACTATGACCCATATTTAATGATTATTTTCTACTTCTGTAAGGCATTCCAGATAAAATTGTCTGCTAAGTGATGAGAGTGTAATGACATTTATTTGGCTGGTGTCCCAGAATGTAAAAATACTTTCCCTTCTGTAGATGAAAAGGGCATTTAGCATAATCTGACAGAAAACAAATACATTTATCCAGATTTTGAGCTAATGTGTGTGCGTGGCTGTATTTATGTTTAGTATTATGAAGTTCCCTGACGATTAAGACTCCAGGGACCAATTAAAATGGCCTTTAGCAAACTTTTGTCATCTAGTAACCTAGATTCAGGGTTTGAACAATTTTTGTATTCTTCATTCAATAGGTTAAGGGAGTCTTTTATCTTTTAGAATTGAAGTAAGCTTT
Organism: Gymnothorax javanicus; assembly: GCA_029692085.1. Taxonomy (NCBI): domain Eukaryota; kingdom Metazoa; phylum Chordata; class Actinopteri; order Anguilliformes; family Muraenidae; genus Gymnothorax; species Gymnothorax javanicus. Next base: position 38,475,079 of record CM056202.1, read on the forward strand.
AACATGGCATTATGACCCAGGTTGGCATAAAAAATAATTACACAGACAACAAAAATGATTAACAATTGATTTTACAGTTCAGGAGGCAGGTATGGTTAACAGCACTTACAAGCAGTCTTACCAAGCCCATAATGTGAATATCCTCCTGAGACCCGGAAGAAAAAAGGTTTTTATATTTTGATTCCTTTTACATAATTCAAGTAATTGAGATGTAAGAAACATGTCACAAAGAATTTTTTTCAAAATTATTATTATTATTATTATTTTTTTATCACGTCCCTAGTAGGGGATATCGGGTCTTCTTTGACGCAAAAAATACATTCAAAGCCATTAATACATTCAATTGACCACACTACAAAGACAAGATATTTAATGTACAAACTGATAAACTTTTTTGGGTTTTTTTTTTAGGAAATATTCACTCATTATGAATTTGATGTCTGCAACATGTTCCAAAAAAGATGGGACAATGGCAACAAAAGACTGGGAAAGTTGAGGAATGCTCAAAAAACACCTGTTTGGAATTTTCCACTGGTGAACAGGTTAATTGGAAACAGGTGAGTACCATGATTAGGTATAAAAGGAGCATCCCTGAAAGGCTTAGTCGTTCACAAGCAAGGATGGGCCGAGGTTCACCACTTTGTGAACAACTGCGTGAGCAAATAGTCCAACAGTTTAAGAACAACGTTTCTCAGCGTGCAATTGCAAGGAATTTAGGGATTTCATCATATACAATACATAAGATTATCAAAAGATTCAGAGAATCCGGAGAAATCTCTACAAGTAAGCGGCAAGGCTGAAAACCAACATTGAATGCCTGAGACCGTCGGTCCCTCAGGCGGCACTGCATTAAAAACCGACATCATTCTGTGAAGGATATTACCATGTGGGCTCAGGAACACTTCGGAAAACCATTGTCAGTTAACAGTTCATCGCTACATCTACAAGTGCAAGTTACAACTCTACCACACAAAGCAAAAGCCATATTCTGTATATCATGGGGGGAAAGAGCTGCACCAACTGCCAGTGTTCAGCAGTCCTTCCTTCTCAACCTGCCTTGAAATACACAAGTAAATCAGTCTGCAATATGTAGAAATGAATTCATACGTTCCTCACAGAAAATGTGCTGATGGAGCTTCTGGCTGGTCAGTCATGCTGATACTGAATAATACTCTGGGTTTGGGACTGAATTCTGAGTGCACCAGTGCTACAAATGCTTGTCATCCAAAAAGAATTTGCTGCATGGCAGAAGTGGCCAGAAAGGGGCTCACTTGTTGAGATTATATTAGATGCAGTACCTATACAGTATGCTGGAATTTGGAACACATTATGATCAACAAATTATTAATCCATTCATTGATGAGCATGTATGATATTATTTAGCTGTGAATGAAGACATGTTCCAGTTATAAGTTTATTTTTTTATGCAGAAAAAAAAATTACACTAAAATGGAATTACAATAATATTAAACAACAATATGTGACATCAATTTTACAAGAGAGCATTAAAATCACAGTCATATCCGTACTCAAATAAAAATCAAATATTGGCCAATTCAAATTCCTAAAGTGCTAATCTATAATGAAGTGAAAGTTGAAATCTGTGTTGAAATTTAAAGTGATTCTTAAATGTTACATAAAATCAATTTCATAAACACATTTCAAAATGCTAAGATATTGCGGCAAGTTGGACCTTCAAGAACTGTCAAGGGGACAAAACTCATGATTAGCCATTGTTATAGTATGTATCAAACCATACTGTTACATTTAATATGCATCTATATTATAACTGTGTCCTCAGCATAAAAAACATTTTTGATTTAAAACCATAATCTTAATCCTACCCAGAGTTGGTATTGTCTTGCTCTATAGCAAATATTTTTGCATTTTCTAAGGCCCTTATTCTCGTGTTGGTGCAAACTCTTTACATTTATGTGGTTTCTAGTTTTTTTTTTTTTTTTTTACTGTTTGTGGTGAATACAGAGGTGCTAACTGCAAAATATTTGAGGTTGAAATCCAAGTAAGTTAACTTCTGCCTCTACTCGACTGACAATGATGGTATACTTTTTTGGGAACAATGTTAATTTGCCTGTTGTTAATATGATAGACTACAGCAAGTGCGGCAGTAACTCTGAACCTTATTACTAAGCTGAATCTCTTTGTGCGTGTAATTATAAACACTTCAGTAACAGGAAGAGTGACACTGCAAACAACCAATGGTGATAGGGATGCAGTGAAGGAATTAGTTGCAAGGGATGCAAAAAACTGAGCAGTATTTTCAGAGTGATTGGTCCAGTGTCCAGAACTGGCAGACAGAGTTATACAGAGTGGCACGTGGTCACAGAGCAGGCATAGATAGGGCAGTGGTGAATGGTACCCAGAGAAAAGCGCAGGGCGAAGTCAAGAGCCAAAGCTGGAAGAAACTAGAGCAGGCTGAGGAGAAGATGAGGACGACATAAAAAATATGCCAGTCTGGGAAAAGAGGAACTATGGAAAAACTAAAAAGAAACTAAATGCAAAAAGCAGGCAAAAGCACAAAGCAGGGGCCGGACAATCAAGCTACAAACACAAAACACAGAGAAATGTAAATACACAGTGTTAAGGTCAGCTGCCACATACAAATGACCTTATGTGACCTTGAACTTTGACCTGATGACCTCCAAAACCTAATCAGTTCAATTACCCTCATAGGGTAATTTCTGATTTGGTGAAAATCCCTCCACTTCTTCAGAAGATATAGCGCAAACAAGATATTCGTGTTGGACAGAGAGATGGCTGCACGCATGGATTGACAACTGGAAAAGAGTATTCCTTCCACCCAGTGGTTTGCCATCAAATGTTTTGAAGGCCCTCAGTAACTTGACCCTTTACCGCTCGATTGCCCGCAAGCTATTCTTGGTTAAGTTCACCTGATTAACAATCAAAAAATTTTCTGACTAAACAAGAAGACCAATACATAATCTATAGAAAGAAATGATGATAAAAAAGTGAATGCCTATTACCTACATTTATATAATTGACATGGCATTGTAAGGATGGCAATATAAATGCAAAAATCCGAAACCTTCGCTGACTTAGCAGCACTCATTTTTGCCATTCTTACAATTGTCACGCAGCTGTGCATCGTGCCCAACAACACCCTTTAGCCATGACTACATTCAGAATATAGAACAGATTCTCGTGGCTTATTGCTTAATCAGCCTCGCAAAGTGCAGTAATTTACGCAAATCTGTGCAGTTTCACAAGCGACATGAGCGCAGAAATTATAAAGACATATTGATATTTTACGTCGTTATTTATGCGCAGAAGAAAGCGGCTCATAACTTTGTGGTACAATGTACGTATAACAATGCTATTGAAAATAAATTAGACTGTCATCAGTTCCACAAATTAGTCTCAGCAACTGTTGCTAAATGGGAAAAGTAAACTGCAAGAGGTTTAGGTTATTAAGCATTGAAAGGAGAGGTTTCCGAATGCCTTTGTTACTGCTGACGACAGCCACTGCTTCCATCCACTGTATGCGGCAAATAACGACCCAATTCCAGCAAAGGTGCCACGTCATAGGGAATGCAGTGTAAATCAAGTAGAACTGATGTGAAAGGTCCATTCACACAACTACACATTATTTTAGGTTCTAAATGTTAATTTAATTGCTTATTGAAAATATAAAATGTGATGACAGCAAAAAAAGTCCAAAAAAGTTGGCACAGTTGACTGTTTGCCACTGTGTAACATCACCAGGAGATGTGTCACATCACTCTCATTAAGTTTTCTGGCACTGAAGATTCCGGTAGGTTAGGTCAAGCAAGCAGAGTTTCCCCTATTTCACCACTATGCAGATCTTCAGTTGCACATGGTGCCTTTGTTGCTGTAAATGCCACTTCATAATGTGCCGTACATTCTTATTCTGAGATAGATCAGAACTGCAGTCTGGCCACTCTAACACCCCCACACTCAGAAAGATTTTCCTGGCCATCTGTTCTCTAGTCCTCCAAATCCGATAAAATTCCATACTGGGATAGCTTTTATGTGTGAGCTGATTATGTGATAATGGGAGTGAGGATACTCTTAGCACATTGTTTATACTATTTTTGATATAAAGCAATAGGCATTACAACTGTTAAAGCACAGCGTCACAAAGTCAATTGTACAGAGTGAGAAGAGGAAATTAAAATATCACAGTAAACAAAGATATCATTCATTTTTTCATACTTACTAAACATCTGTTAATGGGTTTTTATTTCAGCAGAGCTCATTATCTGAGATGACAGTCTGGACAGGGCTAGATCTGAATTCGAGGGCAGGATTTGAAGATCCCCGGTTCAGTAGGAATGCCAAGTGTGTGGTCCTGGCTTTTAATTGAATGCTCTGGTTTGTGCAATCTAACATCCATCCATCCATCCATCCATCCATTATCTATCCTGCACCTTCCTGACTAGAAGCCTATCCCAGCTGAATATGGGTGAATTGAAGGGAGACACCCTATACAGCTGGTACCTATTGGCAATTTAGGGTCTCAAATTTATGGAAGCATATAGCCAAGTATTAAAATGAAAATGCATTCTCAGAAATGCTTTTTCTTTTTCAAAAAGTCAACACATTATTTGTATCATAATGAAAATGAAAATACAATTTTCCACTTTCCTTTTTATTTTCAAGTTCATGCATGCACTTTTTATAACTAATTGAAAATTAAATTGTAATACTCATTTGCGTTTTAATTTTCAAAAAGTGTCCTACCATATCAACAAACATAAATAAAACAAAAACGCAAATCTTACAATGAAAATGAATTCTCGGAAATGCTTTTTCTTTTTGAGAAGCAATTGCATTATTTGAATCATCATGAAAATGATAACATAATTGTCCTTTTTACATTATGGGGAATGTGCCTTACTTTTCAATTTGTTATGAAAAAAAAGTGCATATATGGACTTGAAAATGAAAAGGCAATGTGGAGGATTACATTTTCATTTTCATTGTGATACAAATAATGCATTGGCTTATTGAAAAAAAAAAAAAATTTCTGAGAATGCATTTTCATTTTAATATTGTTTGCTGTATGCTTCCATACCAATCAACCGGACATACATGTATTTTAACTGTAAGAGAAAACTGGAATATCCAGAGGGAATCCACACAAACACGCAGAAAGCATGCAAATTCCAAATAGAAAAGGCCCAGGCCAGATTCAAACCCACAGCCTTATTGCAGTGAGACAGCAGAGCTACCCACTACCCCATCATGCCACCCCTGCAGTCAAGCAAGTTATCAATTATAATTTGGTGAAATCTGTTGCTAGGTCTGTGGTCTCCCATATTTTTCAGTTATGATTTAAAAAGCATCTAGTGATCACCAGTCTTTATTCTAAAAATATGCAAGTTTAGCACAGGTTGCGGGGCTCACTTTTGGGATAAGGAAAGACACACAATGACAAAGACGCACACGCTGGCAAAGTCTCTGAGTTTAAATTGCCCTCCTCCGATCTGACGCAAGACTCGGTGTGCTCTCCAACTGTTCTCACAATGTGGTCTTATCCTTTAGCCAACAAATTCAGTATTCGCAGCCAACGCAAAACAAATCAGTACAAAGAGCAAGATGACGTGAGGCATACCAATTCTCAGCAGGCAGCACAGTTGCGGTGACCGATGTTGGACTGTCTGTGGATAGAGTAGGGATGTGATGGATTGAATAGCGGACAAGAGCAAACCACAGACAAAAGCAGTCTGTGATGGAAAATGGCAGTCTGTGATGGCAGACTGATCAACTGTTTATAATATTGCATCTTTTCATTTGGGCTGTTCGGCAACAAAGTTGGAATGCCCCGAAAGAGGCATCACTTAAGCCCCCGTCACACTTATTCAAAATCAGCAAGAATCAAGCTGAACCAGCCGGAATGAAGAATTCGCGCAACATTCCTGCGGGAATTTCAAATTGACCAAAATTCTTACAGCTTTGAAAGAATTCCGTTCGAATATTTAGAATGCGCTTCGAACCCGCCTCAAATGATTCTTGCACATTCTGGGTGTATTAGCTCTCGAATGCAGCTTGAATGTAGTTGGAACACAGAAGGAATATTTAGAATGCTGTCAAAATGCAGTCAGAATATTTAGAATACACTTTGAATGCCGTACGAGTGCGGTACAATTGCTGCCTGAACTCCACCCGAAGTCTGGTCGAATGCTGTACGAATTCACCTCGAATGCAGTCAGAACGCTCCTGGAATGGCCGCCGAATATGGTTGGAACGTCCAAGAATTCAAACAGAATGCAGCTCGAATACTCAGAATGTACTTAGAATGTAACATGAGTGTCCCATATGCGTTGATTGAGTAATTGCTGATTACAGCAGGGGAATGTAAATATGCCATTAAAACTGACGCCGAATGCGTGAGAGTTAACAGGTATGCGTTATTAATGAAAACTGGCCACACCTGATAATGTTGAGAGTTTTCAGGGTTTCTGTAATGGTAATTTAAATGAATGATTGAAAACAGGTCATAACCAATCATAATTTTTAAGCCAGTTCACCAGCCGCCACTGATTCCAGCGGCAATGAAAAGATTCCAACGGTATTCAAAGCACATTCCAGCTGAATTTTTTTAATATCGAAATAGATTCCTGCAGCAATCGAAATGCATTCGAGGCGCATTCTGGCAGGATTTGACGTGGCTTGCCGTTTCGATTCTCCCTCGAATGCAATCAGAATGTTTTGAATGCTGTTGGAATGCCGTAAGAATATTTATAAGGCAGTCAGAGCACAGTTAGAACACACTTCAAATGCCGTTCGATATTTCTCTACTTCGAATGCACCTGGAAAGTTTGGAGCATGAGCAAAACATTCGGGCCGGCCACAAGAATGGGCCCGAATATTTGGAATGCACTCAAAATGCAGTCAGAATTTTTAGAACGCACTTCGAATATCCAGGAATATACAAAGAATTTTCATTCCGACGGCATTCCGGCTCATTCCGCCTCTAGTGTGACTAGGGTTTTAAATGGTTGTCCTGACAATCTCCACGGGCATCTTTTGCAAAATCTCCAGGAGTGGGTTATCTGGCATGAGAGTGTTTCCGGCATGTTGTCCTAAAAAGACAGTGACATCATCTCTATCTGTAAAGGGGAACACAAATCCACAAAAATGTAATGCATGAAAGCATTGAGACTTGAGTCTATGTTGTGGAAGTAAGGAGTGCAAAATTAATCTAGAGTAACTGTTTAATTCATATCACTGGCAAAGTGAGCTGAAGTGCATAATTGTGATCAGTATTTACATCAATCTCGTTGCTATGCATCGATGGCAAAGAGATGCTTTAATTTGCACACATGAAAGTTTTCTTTATGTTGGAGGTCAGTTGTTAAATCTAAAAGATTGTTCTACATCTAATCAACCAATTCTAGCTAGTCTGATCATCATTATTTGTACGAATGTGAAAGAATGCATTCCTATTGTACTTGGCGTTGCCAGTGAATGATGTCAAGATGTAATTTATTTTCACCATTGCACTGATTTATTTGAGTGCAGCTCCCTCCCACTCCTGAGATTTGTGAAAACACGGCAATGCACAGGTCACACAGAGGGTTGTTTGTTGGAGAAGAACAGCAAGCTGGAGGGAAAAGAAAGGCGCAAAGATTCAGTTTTTGTTTGAATGGGTTTTTTGAGACTTCATGCATGGTTTTCTGTATTAAGAATTTGGATTATGGATGCATGGTTTTTCAAAATGGATTATTATGAGGCAGAGGGAGGAAATAAAGGAGGAAAACAGGAATTGAAAATGGAAAAGGAGAAAAAAAAGTGTGTGGTAGTAATGAAGCTAGATGTAAAAGCCAACCATGTATTTTCCGAAGCTCATGGGGTACGTAAATTTGGCAAAAGTGAGAAAGGGGAGGGTAAGGGAAGTGAGGATAACTAGGAGTGGTCTGGTAATTGTGGAATGATGTACAGAGAGGCAAGGCATTAAAAACAAGAAGTTATGAGAGGAGGAGAGCGGCCTGTTTTTAACAAGGGCAAAGCTTCCTTGAAGGGGGTTATCGGCAGGGTTCCAATATTAATGAAGGCAGAATGTTTTCTGGAAGTGGAGGGAGTATGTGGGCCAGGGTGGCGAAAAAGCCATCAGAATTGAGAAGAACAAGAGAGCAAAATGCCATTTGAGCTTGATAGGCAACTTTAACAAAGGGGGTACCTGAATTATGTCAGGCACAGGGTAAGGGCATACGAAAGGGTTCCACTGCAGTGTCATTCCTGTCAGGACCATGGGAATGTGGCAATAGTTTGTAGGAAAATGATGCAGTGTAGAAATTGTGGGAAAAGATTGGTGTGATGAAGAAGAATGTAGGCTAACTAAAAAACAGGCCATATGTTTTCATTGTGGGCTAAATCGAAGTGAGGGCAGCTCAGTGTGAGAGGAGGAAGATGGAGACTGTGGTGGAACAAACACGAAGGGCAGTATCTTATGCATAAGCCACGAGACCATTAATTTCAACAACTCTGAAGTTTCTTCCAAACTTTCAGGCTCCGTCGACACAACCTCCATTTTGTGATGCAGCAAATGCAGAGTCGGGAGTGGTGACCTTGTGGCACGCAGCTCTTCATACCCAGTCGTACCACAAGCGGATCAAAGCTTTAACGCTTTTTATCGGTCTCGTTGCTCCACTTGTATGCACTTTGAGACCTTTTACTCATATTGTCCATCTGATCCATACGGAATACTTTCTTCATTTTTTTGTTTGAGCGTAGCTTTGTGGGAGTGATTTGTCTTCTCATCCTTTGCTCCAGGAAAAATTTCCTCTGCTCCTTGAATAGCTTGCTTCACAGAAGACAGTTCTGGGCCTTTAGAATATGGATACGTAGCTGCAGGTCAGCCACATCATCCAGAATTGCCTGAACTGTGACCTTTACACATGCTGAAAAGCAGCTAGATACTCAAATTAATTAATATATTAATATGGAAGAGACTCAGACGATTTTTCAGGGGTCATAAAACTTTGCCAAATAATTAATGCAATCACTTTCCCTGATGGAGATGCTAACCTTGCATGTCATCATGTTCCTGGCCGTGTCCTGAACCAGCTGTATTTTTGCATCATAAACCCCATCCATTTTGTCCAGTTCTTTTTTTTTTTTGGCATCTCCAATCCCACCCGATTCAGGAATGCCCAATTCGAGAACTGTGTTCCCAATTTATTGCCCTGCAGCGCAAAGTCAATTGTGCGCTGCTCTGATAAGGCTACTGACAACTGCCGGCTGGTACAACTGGGGATCAAACTCGCGTCGTGGTGGTCACTACTGATCCGCAATGTGGCACCGAGTGAACCAACCCGGCAGCCCCACTTCATCCAGTTCTTGATCCTTGCCTGGCTCGATTGTGAGTTTGCATGGGCTCAGATATGTGCGACGATACAACCAAGCAAGCTAAATTATCAAAAATCGCTGTCTCTCTGTTCTCTATTGATTTCTATTCACCACACATTTGCTGGCTAATAGCAGCCTGCTGTGGCATAAGTTTGCTCGGCAGCAGGTTCCACAGGTTGCCAGAAATGGCCAACAGCTAGCAAACAAAGAATCAACTTTCTGTTCTCTAATTTATGTTTCTGATCAGCCAATGTCAAGGTACAGTTCTAAGTGTTCCCTGAAACTGAGGTACCTGGTTGGTCAGGAAAGAATCACATGCGATTGGTGCATTTGTGTGGTGGATATGTAGTTTTCAAAAATGGACTAAAAGTCTGATAGCATAAAATTTTCAACAATTAACTACAGATTTGATATGCTGTCTTGCTTCCGCATACCCGATCTCAGGGCTTGCCAGCTGGTAAAACTAATGCTGATTGGAGTAATGCCAAAAAGTGTCCAAACTCCATTGCAAATTTCCATAGGGATCTTTCTTCTGACATCAGAAGCACCAGTCACGTAGTCACCTCAGTACTCCATATACAAATTTAACACATTCACTCAAATGTACTGTATGTTTCATGTACAGTATTTCTGTAATAAATGCAAATATTATATATAAGTCTAAATGCTATTATATTTATAAATGTTACATATAAATCTAAATGTAAATGTCAAAGCTAAGTGTCTGGTACACCTCATATCCCTTGCCTTTTATGTATGACGTCAGGTTTTGTTTGGAGATGAGCAGTCTGAAGTACAAATTGAATTGTATGACTGCTTATCCAAGCAAAGTACAACCGCAGATCAGAAGAAAAGTTGGGATGGTATGTTGACTAAAATTTTAACTGAAAGAAGCGATTCTTAAATTATCTCTCACCTGTATTACATTGAAAACAATACAACGGTACATCATTTGATATCTCACCAATCAGGGTTGCCAACTTTCACGCATTCGGCCTGAGTTTAAGTGGCATATTCACATTCCCATGCTGTATGTCAGCAATTATTCAATCAGCGCGTTTGTAAGAGATTCTCAGGTGGAATTGAAGACCTTGTGCATGGAGGTTTATCAGTTTCACATGCATGGTGGATTTCACCTCTAGTAACAGGGAAATCAATTATGACTCCCGACTTCTCAAGCTTTTCTTTACTCAGGGGTTGAAAGCAATGGAATTACATAAAAATGTTTCAAATTGTCTTATTTCATTTAAGCAATTTGAATGATCATGAAACACATGCATTGCGTTGATTGAATAATTGCTGACTACGGCACGGGAACGCTAATGAAGCACTAAATCTCACGCCGAAAGCGTGGGAGTTGGCAGCCCTGTCACATGAATTTTATAAACACATTTTGATTTCAATTCTTGCAAGATTTCAAAAAAAAAAAAAAAAATGGGACAGTTAAGTATTTACCACTTTGTAATGCTGCCATTCCTTGTTTTTTTTTTTTTTTTTTTTACAACATTTACTACAGGTTAAGGGACTGAAAACACCAAGTGATTAAATGTAACAGGTGTAATTTTGCTCTATTCCTCCAGCAAAGAAGTCTTATAAGGTGAGCAATAGTATGCAGGAAACACTCGTGGAAAATGAGCAGGTGACTCAGCACCTGCAGGATGGAGTTCATGCAGCACGTGTTGCCCAGGTTGCGCAGGCCAGTCACACCCGGGGTCACCGTGGGCCTCCGCTTAATCAGCGAGTCCCCGCCCATGGAGCTGGCAGTGGCAGTGTTGGAGGCCGTAGGGGCTTTGGCTGAGGTGGATCTCGCTTTGGTTCGGATTTTGTCAGGGCGCGTCTTTGGTGTTCGAGGCCTCCTCTCGGACCGCCTCCTCTTGGCGTCGGACGTTCCCCGACCCTGGCGTTCCCCGATCTTTTGTTGTTGCATTTTCGGTTTCAAAACATGCCACACATTTTCTATTGGGGACAAGTCGAGACAGCAGTGTGCCAGTTCAGCACCTTCACACTCCTCTTCTTTTACTGCTATTTATAATGTGTTCAGAACGCGGTTTCGCTTTGTCTTTTTGGAATATGCATGGGCATGCCTGGGAAAGATGTGTTGAATGCTGCATACGCTGCTCCAAAATGTCAGTATACCTTTCAGCAACAATGGTGCCTTCAAAGAAGTGCAAGTTAAGCCTGACATGGGCAACAACACAACCCCATACCATGATAGAGCATGACTTTGGCTCTTGTTGCTGGAAACAGTCTGGATAGCCCTTTTCATATTTAGCTCAGAGCTCACTGCACCCATTTCTTCCAAAAAAAAAAAAAAAGACCGGAAACATTGATTTATCTAACCGTGTGATGGTGATGGTCCATTGCAGATGCCTCCAAGCCCAAAAAAGTTCCGCAAGCTTCTGGTCATTGTTAACATTTTTTGCAAAGCAAAGTTTTAACTGGCATTTGTGGATGTAACCATGTGTTGTAGCACTTGTCAAAGTCTTGCCAAAGTAATGCGGAGTCAGTGTGATTATATTGCTGACAGATATATGAATAGTCCTGATGCAATGTCTTCTCAGTGATCAGGGATCACAAGAATGCAGATTAGGCTCGCACCATTTAATATCTCTGGTTGAATTCATTTCAGTGCTCACGGCAGGAGCAAGAGCTGCATTCGGGGACTAAATAAACTTTAAAAACCACACAAATGTCCGTTGCTGTTATTATTTGTTGTGGCAGTTTGGCAGGAAAGTCAGGATCACTCAATCTCTCAGCCTACTGACAATGCAGTGGGCAACCCACTGGGAGTTCAGGTATAGGCCTATGGTTTCTGATTAATCACTTTGAAATGAATATGGGGTGGGAAAATAGTGCTGCAGCGATTAGCCAACAAATGGATTTGTTGATTAAACAAAAAGTAGGAGACAACTATTTTGATAATGGATATCAAATATTTGCAGGTTGCAGCTTTTTAACTATGAGGATTTGGTGCTTTTCTCTGTCATTTATAATAGTAAATGTACAGTGTTTCGGTTCTGAACTGTTGATGGAACAAATCAAACAATTTTATGATGTCACTGTGGGCTGAGGGAGATTGAGATGAGCATTTTTCACATTTTTTTTGTCATTTTACAGAAAATGCAATGAGTTGATTACTCATTAAAAATAATTGACAGATTATGAGATAATAGAAATTATTTTATTTCCTAAAGGGAAACATTATATAGTTATAGATATTTAATATCAGGTCAATAACCTTGGTAAGTACCATAAAAATACTACATTACCATGAAATGTGTTTTCAGATTCTATTGATAGTTTAAGTAGTGGGTCTTCATTTTGTATGCAGAGAGCCTGGTTAGAATTATGTGCTAGGCTTGGGTTTTTAAAGTTTATTTCATAATATGTTTGTGTTTGTGGTCAAATGTAACCATGAGTTTACTTCTCAGATATTTTAACTCCCTAAAGCCCAACATCCCCCTAGTGGTAACGCCGGCATTACAGGATTTTCAATGGTATGAAGTGAACTTCAGACTCTTAAACACATAGGCCTCTACCTTACACCCAATGAAAAGCGTAAAGCCTGTATTTTTGCTACTTTCCCTCCGATGCAAATACCATTAACCCGCCCAGTGTCCAGTCTGTCGCTATCTTGAAACCGCAAAAAGCAATCGCGTTATTGACCAACAAAAACCTGGTCTAAAGTCAATGGTCAGTTTTTAACTGCTCGTTTCAGGGCGCATAGTCAGACAGTATTATGCGTCTTTGCTTGTTACATAATACCCATCCGGAGATGAGCAGCAGTGCATGCAACCGATTAAAAATAAAGAGATTAGGATGTGAAATATTTTTGTCAAGATATTTCAAAAAATGCATGTTAGTGCGACTGATGTCCGCACATCAGGGCATGCTGTGATACAGGCTGTTTAATTCGTCAGTGAACCTGTTCTGGTAATATGCGATTCAACATGTGCGGTTATACATGTAGGTGTTCGCAAATTCTTCTGGACAAAGCCACAGTCTTCTTGATATTGGCGAGCTCTGTCATTCCTGCTGTTCTGCAGATGCTCTCTCCTTGGGTGGCTGTTCGGGGACAATCATTACATGACACATCGTCTAAAACAGTGCGCGGATTTTCCTTCCATCACAAAAAACACAAACTATATCAGAACGAATGTCTGAAGTGCTCAAAATGCGGTTCAGATCTTTGGATAAGTCGTGCATGGGACGATCCTTTGTCCGCAGTTATCAGAAAAAAATCTATTTTGAATCCGACCTGATTCATTAAAACAGTGCCTGCAACCCATCTGTCCCGCTTCTATGAAATAGAAAACCCCGCTTTTTAATTAAAATGTAATCATTATTATTTACAGTTTGGCTGAAAAACGAAGTGGCCACAAAAAACAAACAAAAAAAAACAAAGAAAAAAATGACCCTTTTAGTTGCAGCAAAAGCAATGGAGACATTGTCACCGTCTATAATTAATCCGAACTTCTTCCATGTATCTGATTTGACCTTCAGTCGTCACCCAATCGGAGGCAAGTTTTTTTTTTTCGCTCTTGTTGGATATGATTCAAGGGGTTATGATAGAGTAATCAAAATAACATTATTTTCTTTTTCTCGCATGCTGTTTTTCCTACTGGTTTCAATTTCTGTCGGTCGTTCACCACAACTGCATAATTATTGTTTTATCCGCGACCCTAAATTAATATGTTTTTTTGTTTGCTTGTTTTATCCACAAGTTGTAATGTAATGTTAAGTTCAAATGCAGCCCCAGAAATTCACTATGATGATTTTTAACCTCAGGGTATGAGTAAAATAATTTTTAACGATATTTAAAAAATGTTTTTATTACATTTTTGGAGATTACCGTGTTCTGGTTTCCATACTTTAAGTAATGGTTTACTCGTCTCACGCGCTTCGCGGACCCTTTCATCTGCAACGTACACTTTTTCTTTCCTTTTTTTCCCCCCTGCTACTGGGCAAATGCACCCTAATAATAGCAGATCGCAAAGATGCTGGGGCATCTAGCTTTTAAAGGACATGGGAGATGAAACTCTGATTGGCTTATTTCATGTTACGCCCAAAACACGCCTATGATTAATTAACCCCTTTATGCAGGAGCCAAATCTGGCTATTTATGTGTTACCTTATTTAAGGCTTTATAATTCAAGATTGCAGCTTCACAGACAGGAAAGGAGTGGCTCAACTGAGTCAGGACACTTGAAGCATTTAGAATTCCATCGTATTTCAGTCTATTTTCATGATTTTGGTTGAGAAAAAGGGTTGCAAACACAAAAAATCTTTATGAAAATTCAGCATTGATATTTCTGGGGTCATAAACTCCTTGACCACAAGCGCAAGTCATCTGAGCATTGAGTTCTAGATTACCTACTCTCTAGGACCCAAATAAGACCGCTATCCAGGTGGCTTCCCAAACTCTAACATCCCCCAAAATGGTGCACTGTAAAATCATAAAATAATCATATTTTTAACACAAATCAACTTTTGACGCATGAAAATCAATATGAAGTAATGATTTTCTTGTTGAATTTAGCCTGAATTTATCAATATAGGTGCAGTTGTACATCAGTGGTCACCAGTAACCTCTCCAAACACAATATATGCCTTTTCTGCATGGTGAAGTTTAGAATTTTGTCAGTTTTTCTTCAGAGTCCCAATAGCCAGCACACATACTCATTAATGGAACTGGTTATTTAATGGTAAGAACATTCACCCTGCAATGAAAAGCTAGCAGTTTCCACTTCCAAGCTCGCGTATAAACACTTCCCACACCTTATGAGGAACAAGTATAATTCACTAACTCAGTAATATCTGAAATATACTTTATTTTAACAGAATAGACATTCCATTATCGGCAATAATCAGACAATTTTCCACCCAAAATTGAACAGAATGGTGCAATGAACGTATCAGGGGGTCTACCGAAGTACGTGAGCAGCTTGCATTTTAAAGAAACAAAAACCTCGGCATTCAATTTCATTGAACATAGTATAAATTCTAAAACAAGAGGCCACATTGAGCAAAATGCAAACAGAGTAGCAGTATAACCTTTCTTCATTGAATCCTTCCTCCAGAGACAGATGTATCGGGTAGAAGAAACCCTCCAGTCCTGTTTCATTCAGAATAATTCCCATTGACCATGTTCATACCTCATTCACATCCCGTAAATGTAACCAAAGACTTCAGGCTGGTTTTGGATGTCTTTTTTATTTGAAATCACGTCATTTTCAGTTGCGCAACCATGCCGGACATTAGGAGAATACAACCCACCTTACTTTTACGCACAGGTTGTACACTACTCTTATTGTCCACTCAATGTCTTTCAGTTACTGTGTAAAGTTTAAACTCTCTGGAATTGAATAAGAAACTAGTCAATCAATAAATTATTACCGTGGAAGTTTCATGTGGGCGTGAAGTGTGCGTTATGCAGATGAGCCTTAGTAAATAATTGAGTTATTGGCTATCAACATGAGTACTTACAAGAATATAAAGGAGTGCTGAATTAATTGATGGAGGAGTCTATGCCTAAATCCATGGTAGGGAACTACGCGTTTTTCATATGTGATGACTATAATTGATAGAAGAATGGCACAGTATCAATACCATGTCAAATTTTTGCTTCAGAAAACTGATTTTTCTTTACTACTAATTAGGATACCATTGGCTCACTGTTGCTGAAGTGGTTGCTGCAGAGGACAGCGATTTTTTCTGTCGCAAGAGATTATTTTTTTAAACTGCTGGATAGATACTATGGGCAAACATATTGAGCAGTTTGCACATCAGGCTTAGCTGAGGAGTTTCATTCAGGCAGCTCCTGAAAAACAGGGATTGGGGTGAACTCATCCGTATTCTAAACCGCGTTTGAGCTCGGATAGTTTGTGAATATTCAATAACTGATCCGAGAGTGCCATCTAGTGGTAGAATATTGTAACTGTGCGCATAAGTTTGCAGCTCTGGGTCCTCGGGCGGACACATCTGCACAAAGGGGTTAAGAGGTTAAGTACAACCCCTTTGAACCTTGCGCCTTGCATTGCTCCCTGATAACCCGCCACTAAGCTAGCAAAAATTGATTTGGACACGCCTTAAATGCACTTGGACCACACGCTTCAGACTATGCGCTAAGATCGTTAAATAGTGCCCATAATGGCTTTCAAGCTGTTCCTGTTTAAGATCTCTAGATTAATAATCACACAATTTATTTACTGAATAATCATGATGAATGTATAAGCTTGCAATTATTAAGAAATTCTAAAGAAATGACAGATCACAGATGGGCTACACTGATAATGTATATAATAGTGTTTTTGCAAGGATGGAAAGCATAGTAATAATAATAATCACAAGTAATTAATCCAATATTTTCTCTGAATTCCATCTCCATTCCATTTCATTTTTTTTCAGTCCAATCTAATATATTTTTCAGACTTAATCTTAAATCTGAAATCAATATGGTAATCAAAATGTTTTCAGCATTCAAAAGAATAGGTTACATTTTCCGACAGTTGCACACCCCTTGCGGCAATGCTATAATAATTATTTCAGTCAATTACCAATGCTTCTTATGTTGAAGCATTGGCAATTTTGTAATTAGTAAATTGTTTTTAGAGCACAAAAAAGTTTGTGGCATGGCATGCATTTAAAATAATTAAAAATGCATGCCATGCGTTGAACTTTCATGGTTACAAAATCATTAATGAGGCCGTTATTGTGCAGCTTCTGGGAAAATTGTAAGAAGGCTTAAATATGAGATTTGAAGAACGGTACTTTTCTAATTAATAAGAAAGGAAATCTAAACCTTATTCATCTACTATCTTCAGCAGCATTTACCACATAACATTCTATTTTAAGGTAGAATTTCGAGAAATTTCATTGATTGCCTTCCATTCAGTCTCATATTGCAGCCCTCCTTTCTGACACAAAGCTAAATATGTCTTAATCCTTGAAGGCTACGCAGCTTGTTGGAAGCCTATTGGATCCGTAAATTACGTTGTAATTCAATTTTCTGATTCTTAATTGGAAACAGGTTGAGAGTTAACCTGCATTATGGTAATGCCAATAGTTGTAGACAGAGTTTTATTTTTACACAAACAATCTTCATACCATTTATGTCACCATTAATGTGAATGGGAAAATGCTTGATTACTATTGCAATGAACAATGATATAAGATGAGGGGAAACAGACCGTAATTCTACTGATTGATCCTCACATTTGACTGAATAAATGCATAGTTGCTAATTAGGAAGTGTAAATGGGAAAGGATTTTGAGAAGTAATGCGCTTTAAGGCAGTGGTGGGCGGTGGATGGAAAACTGGGGGGGGGCGGAAAACATCCCTTGAAACGGATGAGATTAGTGACCCGATTTCAATCATTGTTCTCGGTCAACATGTTAGTTTCCCTTATAATGAAATGTTTAGGCGAGTGAATAATAAATTCTATAAAATGTTTAATTCACATGCCTTAATAGGCAACTCTTCACGAAAAAACCACTGTGTATTTTCCGCGTTAAATTTTGTCACATCCTAAGCAAGCCGTCAAACCTGTGCGTAATGATTGTTTAATTGAAAAAGATTGAAATGCGCTCTTTTTTTTTATGTTCAACTGGTGCGTTTGATTTCTCCTTAACGAAGACAATTAGCTACACCTGAGAGGGAGAGTTCAAGTGTCTTTACCAGGAAATTGACTGAAAACAGATCAAGACTAATAAGCAGTTTAAAGACATGTTTATCGCCCTCCTTGTTCTCTGTCCACCGCCTGCCACTGAATTTAGGCAAGGTGAGAGCCGACAATAATCCCTCCGACGGCAAGGCTCGAGTGGAAAAGGTTAAATTATTGAAAAACTATGAAAACACATTTTACCCCACCTGAAGGGCGAGCAGTAATATTTTTAGTAGCATTTATTTGTCTCTTTGTCTATCGACAGTTAAATACAAAAACAATTTGATCAAATTACAAAATCTTCATAGGAAAGGTGTGCAAAGGTCCATGGATGACCTGAATCAGTTTTGGACCTAATTGGCTCAGGGTCAAGGTCACCACAAAACCAAAAACTGTTTGAAATATGTCCATCAGACAGGATATATTGTGCCAGACACTACCTGTTATGATACTATCTTATGTGAATATGCAATGCTCTGAAAAAGTATTTTCCCCCTTTCTGATTTCTTCCATTTTGCGTATTTGTAATAATTCAATGTTCTAGATCATCCAGCTAATTTTAATATAAGCCAAAGACAAATGAGTAAACACAAAATGCAACTTTTAAATGATCATTTCACTTATTGAAGGTAAAGAGTTATTCAAAACCTATATGAACCATGAGCAAAAATAATTGCTACTCTATCGCTAATTACTGGTTGTGCCGCCCTTGGCGGCAACAACTCCAATCAAATGTTTGCAATAACTGGCAATAGACTTTTACATTGCTGCAAAGGAGATTTGGCCCTTTTTTTTGCATAATTGGTAATACTTCACCATAAGGGTACATTAATTAACATTAGCCAATGCAGTAAGAAGCATTAACTATCAGTTAATTAACAGTAAACTAATGGGTCTGCTAATCATTTACTAATGGTGTTCATGTTGACTAAGGTATTAATTTATACATTATTGAATAGTTTGATAGTTTGAGGTGTTACTTAAGGGATACTTAAGGGATGTCTTCAACTCAATAGGAAGGATCTCAAAGAGCATTAATAAATGGTAAGTTAAGGTTACCTGATGCTTATTTAACTCTCTGATGCATTAGTTAATTGTCAATTAATTGGTAGTTAATGCTTATTACTGCATTAACTAATGTGCCCTTATTGTAAAGTGTTACCTCAGAATTGTAGAATTGCTTAATTCAGTCACAATGTGGGGTTTTTGAGCCTGTTTGAGGTAATGCCACTGTTTTTAAATTAGATTCAATTCAGGAATTTGACTGGGCCATTCCAAAGCCTCCATTTTGTCTCTTTTGAGCTAGTCAGAGGTGGACTTGCTTGTGTGCTTTGCATCACTGTCCTGCTGCATAACCCAACTACGCTTGAGTTTCAGATCACAAACTGATGAATGAACATTGACCCTCAGGATTTTCTGGTAGAGAGCAGAATTCATGACTCCATCAATTACAGCAAATTGCCCAAGTCCTGAAGAAGCAAAGCAGCCGCAGACCATCACACTACTACCAGGGGGTTTGACCATTGGGATGATGTTCTTATTCTGGAATTTTGTGTTAGCCAGATGTGACAGGACCTATGCTTTCCAAAAAGTTCCACTTTTGACTCATCAGTACAGAATGTTATCCCAAGATTTTTGGGGGGTCATTAAAATGTTTCTTTTTTGGGCAAATGGGAGATGAGCTTTTGTATTCTTTCTGGTCAATAGTGGCTTTTGACTTGCAGCTCTCCCATGGATACCATTTTTCCCCAGTCTCTTTCTTATGGTGGAATTGTGAACACTGGCCTGAACTGATACTAAGTGGGATACTGACTAGGACTCATACTAAAATAATTCCTCTTAGTTAGAACTTATGATTCACCAGAAGTGTATGGGGGTGTCTGTATCTCCAGAGACCCAATCGTCTGCCAGTATTTTGCTATTTTATTTTGCAAAGGTTTCTGGGAGTCAACCTTTAGGCAGTGGCTTTGTTGCCCTGAGTCAACATCAGTGGACTGACAACCAGAATTCCCAAAGAAGGCAACAGAATGACAGACAATGCAGAAAAAGGAAAATAGAGCGAGGGAAAAAATGCAGAGTGGAAAAATTCTGTTCCAACACAAATAAATCTAGGGTTAGCATTCAACTGCTAGCAAACAACATGGAAGATGATGGAGACTAAGAGCGACATAAAATCGGCATGTTTTCCGTTGGACAAGTTAGCGTGGGCTGTTACTTTAGTTACCTGATGCAGCTATCCGCTTTTCCATCAGAACAAATGTTACATTCATAAAATAGTAGCTGGCTTGCCAGTTGTGTAACTTTACATACAAGCGGTGTGTATACTCACTGTAAGTCCCACTATCAACCAATTTAAATAACTGTATGTGAAGAGAAAATAACTCCTTGAGGTATGTACTGATGAGTTTGATCCAAGAATATTTTTTTTTTCTCTAATACATTGAACTTAGATAGAAAGTTTTACTTTTAGTTATGAATACACCTCGTCCAACTACAATGACAAATATGCATGGGTCTTCCGGAAATGAATGGCCCACATCCATATCATGCATATTTGCTAAATAAATTTGGAACATACCAAAAACCAGATTTACTGGATCAATGAACACAGGCGAATATATAACTCACTACAGGCCTTCTCGTTATCTGATCTAATTTCATCTAATCTAATTGCGTTTTTGTAGGTGAAGGCTCTTTTGGATTTTTGGAAAACAGAACCTACATTTCACTTATGATTAACTGCAACTGAAAACAATTCTCTTTTCACCTGCTATGTTAAATTGCTTGTGTATCTGGTTTGTAGAGATATGCTCTTATCTGTTGCTGTGTATGCTGGCGGAAAGCAGTGTGGTCCAGGTAGTTAATGTCCAGCAGTGTGGCTCATCTTGTGGCCAATACCTCGCTCTGCATCACTGATGATCCTCCAAGTAGCACTCCATTTAAGCGCTCCATCGACATCACCCGACAACCCCGTCCTCTCCAGCTGAATTCACCTTTGCCTGCTTCAAAAAAAATCACTTTCAGAGCAGTTGAGAAAAGCACGGAAGCAACCAACAAAATTAATAAATGGATCTGCATACAGATGAGTCTTCATCCATTAAACAAGTGATGACGGAAAGGTAGTGGAAATTAGTGAAATGAGATAAAGGCTGTAGAACCTTAATGAGGCAGAGCATGGGAGTTTATAACAGTGTTGAAAACAAATTGAGCAGTGTTGTTACACTGAGCTGGAAACCTTTAAGCCGTGAGAGAGGTTGTATGACCGAAATAGGGATTTATACTTTGAGCTTTTTTTTAATGAAAGGAGACCTATTTTGCAATATTTCCAAATTTATATTTTGATCTTGGACTCCCCTAGAGTACTCCTGATCGTTCAAAGTCCAAAACAGGGTCCTTATTTAGCTCATACTGCCATCCTCAAAAAAAACCCATTTGGAGTCCATTGTAGTCTCTGCCTGAAACACCTCATTGGGGTGGCTCTTCCGCTATAGCCCCCACTCCCCGTGAGCCCACTTTCTTCTGACTGGCCAGCTCTGTGGAGGGCGGAGTTGGGCGGGACGAGGCAGCAGAACACAGTTTTCCGGGTCCTCCTCCCCAGAGTGAAATGTGAGACACGGCTGCCATCTGATAAGGAAGCGGCGGGCAAATTCCGCAATCTAACGCAGTACATGTGTATAGATCTAATGAAATGAACTTGTTCTAATAAACGCAGCGGCGAAAGTGGAGGACGCAGTACGAAAGTCTGGCAGCTCAAGCACGAATTTGCTATCGGCTACAGTTTGCTACAGCAACAGTGGTGAGGACAGCGGTTTTTCTACTTTATGGCTAGGATGCAGGGAAAGCTAGAATCCACCCCATATAGACACATTTGTAGAACAGGTCAACATGCCTAAGTGTAGACCGGAGACCGTAGAAATCCGGTGGGTCTGAGTTTAGAGGGAAACATGAACAGTGAGGAGCAGCTAAAAGTGGACCAACAGCTTATGGACTGCTTCGGTGTGTATTAGGACCTGCTGGTTCGTGTGCATAGCTGTGGTGTGTTGTTAGCGTGGAGAAACGAACAGCTTCTGCACTGGTACATGACGGAGGAGCAAAAGCTCCAGGCTTAACGGCCTTTTCGGAAATTGCCCGTGGTAATGGTTTACTTATTGCTTCAGAATGACCAGCTTTTCCTCGCGTAAAATGGGCACGTTATGGATAGTGCCGAGAGCTAGATAGAGCTCCGGTTATGTCATGAACATAATACAGGTTTTACTGACCGTAAGCTCCATTTGCGTGAACCGTTGCTTATGTGGAGCTAGCGAATCGATCACTTTTACAGGAAAGAATTTAATATTCAATCGATGGCAATGCAGAGAAATCGTTTGTTATACCAGACACGTTATAGCCTGTGCGCTTCCCTATTGCTTTCACCGGTAGCATCAGAGAGCTTGCCCAGACATTGGAGAAGTATCAGGCTGACCCCGGTCATGGATAAGTAAAGCGATCGTTTCATAAGCACCCAAGAACGCACCCCAAGCTTTGCAAAACTTCCGTCTGGTCTAACTGCAGCCCAACTCGGCAGACACATACAGCACCTCTCCGGTTAGCTTCAACTGTAGTGGCTACAATCAGGCAACGTTATGATGAAACTGTCACATTGATGCTTACCGAAGTAACGCAAGCATACCAATCATAATTGCTGCATATAAGTTAACCGGGAGCATTTTTAATTAGCAGAGCACGCGAACTAACATGCAGCAGCTGATAAGCGGTCATGACTTTGAATGTAATCTGTCGTGCGAAAAATTTGTTTCGTGTCCGGTGTGAAAGCTGCTTAATGCGCCCATAACGCGTGTATTCGTGTCTTTGCATTGATTTTGAATGTAACCTGTCGCGCGGAAAATTAGTTTCGCGTCCGTGTGAAAGCTGCTTAACGTGCCCATAACGCCTGTATTCGCGTCTTTGCATTGACTTTGAATGTACCTAATCTGTCACGCGAAAAATTCGTCTCGTCCGGTGTGAAAGCAGCTTGACGTGCCCATAACGCGTGTATTCACATTTTTGCATTGACTTTGAATGTAATCAGTCGCGCAAAAAATTAGTTTCGTGTCCGTTGTGAAAGCTGCCTAACGCGCCCATAACGCGTGTATTCGCGTCTTTGCATTGACTTTACATGTTGGCTAATCTGTCCCGCGAAAAATTTGTTTCGTGTCTGATGTGAAAGCAGCTTTATGGATAGTACGCGACAGCTAGAGAGAGCTCGGTTATGTTATGAACTTAAAACAGGTTTTACAGACCATAAGTTCCGTTAGCACAGACAAGTTGCTTATGTGGAGCTAGCGAATCGATCACTTCTAGAGGAAAGAATTACCTATTTAATCTCCGCCTTTTTCGGCTTTTTATTAGCCACAACAATTTCTAAAGGGGGATGAAATTATGTCAAGGTAGTGCAGAGAAATCATTTGTTATACCGGTAGAGCTTCTGCGTTTCGCATTGCTTTCACGGTAGCACCAGAGAGCTTGCTCAGACATTCGTGAAGTATCCGGCTGATCCTGGTCATTGATAAGTGAAGCAATCACTAACTGTAGTGGCTACAATCGGGCAACGTTATGATGAAACTACCACATTGATGCTTACCGAAGTAACACAAGCATACCAATCAGAATTACTACATATAAGTTAACCAGGAGCATTTTTAATTAGCACGGCACGCAAACTAACATGCAGTAGCTGGTAACCAAGCGGTCATAACCACAGAGAGAAACCCTTGCAATACAGATTTTACAGATAGCAAGTTCTGTTACTGTGAACAGTTGTACCAAGCATCCAAATTACAAACAAGTGTTAAAAGTTAGCTTCAAATGAGGTTTATGTTCACACACCTTCTGTAGAATTTCCCCTGATATCACTCTTGCATATTTAGGACACAAACATTAGCAACAGTAACTTGGCTACGTTAGCCGCTGTGCTACAGCCACAATCAACTGGCTATAAGCAGCTGAAACGCTTATCCTGTGTTGAATTATCCTTTATTGATAAAGCTGTCTTTGGTGAAATGCTGAGCACAAGCAGCTAACATTCCCTTTGGCCGTGGCTGTTTGCTGCCAGCAAACAAAAAAAGCTACCCACTGATTTCTGGTGGCATCCTCTTTTGGAAGAGAAATAAGTGATTTTCTTCGTGTCTAAAAGTAAACGGACAAGCAGCTTTGGGAGAGATACTGACAAAACTGCACCTCTAATGATCTGTGGTTCTTCTTTTGTATTTCCAAAAGTGTCGATGCTACTAAGGCATAGTATGATCTGCTGTTGTTAGTGCCTGCTAGAATAGTTTCCGGTGTGGGCAGGTCCAGCGCCGTGATTGGCTCTGGCTAGGTCTGTACTAATTGGACGGCACAACCTGACGTCAGGTTTTGCCCAGATCTCGTGAAGATCTTGGGAGGAGCTGTTCAGAGAGGAAATCACGTTCACAAAATCACGTTCTTGGATTACGGCAAAACCCCTGTATTTTATGTTTAGAAACTTTTCAGAGGTTGAGTATGGACAACTAACATTATAACATTACTAATATGTATTTAAAGAAGGATTAGCATAATAGGTCCCCTTTAAAATCATTCACAGAAAAAAAACTTGAAAGAAAAGAATAAGCAAATAAGAAGCAAACTATTCACAAATACGTCAAGACTCTTTCGGTGTAGCTATAAAGGGTCATCTTAATATAATAAGGTTCTAGTTCTTGAGAAATATTGAATGGTCCAAAAGTTCTGGTCCAGAAAAAAAGGGGATGGCTGATATCTGGCCTGGAAAAAAAAATAACGGCAGAGGGACGGACAGACAGGAGGACATACAGAAGTATTAAAAGGCACATCTACTCAATTAAATGTATCTATGTATTGCATTTTGTTCGGAAATATTGAATGGTTTAGGAGTTCTGGCCCAGAACATGAGGGGATGGCTGATATCTGGCCTGGAAACAAAACGTGGTGGAGGGACAAACATATGGACAGGACAGATGGAATTATGAAAAGGCATATTTACGCAGTAAGATGTATCCATTTATTGAATTTGGTAAAGAAAAACTGAACAGTTTTGGAGTTCTGGCCCGCAAAAGAAGCCTGCTGGATGGATGGACAGACATGCAGAAGGACAACACATTCCTATATCTCCATCCACTTCGTAACAGGGGATAATAATGGATATTTCGAAATGTGATGTCTGCTTGAAATTTCAATTAAGCTGAGAAAGGTGCATGTTCACCACCATGTATCATCACCTCTCCTTTTAATCACACTCTACAGTTGCTTTGGATCTGAGGGCACTAATTATTGGAGCCTCAAAAGCAGAACTTAATCTTCTCCTTGCCTGATATTGGACAACAGTTAGTCAACAGTCTGAGATGTCCGTTGTCAAATTTTGCCCTTCATAATCTGCCACAATTTTTCACTGGGAGGCAGGTCTGTGGCTTTAAGCCCTGTTGTTAATACGTGCCAAAGGTGGCTTGGCATTATGCTGCTGGAACAACCAGGGGTGTCCATGAAAAAGATAATAGACAGCAAATGTTGCTCCAAAATGCACGTGTCCAATTCCGCAGCAATTTTGACAGTACAGTTGTGCGGGTTGCTCATGCCTAGTGCACTAATGTCTCTGATAATGAACACTATAGTCATTAGCCTCTATGGCCCTGAGACCTGACATCCATTATTTCCAGAAACAATTTGAGAGATAGGCTTGTCAGACCGCAGCACCTCTTTCCACTTTGCTTCAGGCCATTTCAGATGAACTTGAGCCCAGAAAAGTCTTTCTTTGTGGTAAAATACAGCTTATTTTGTATTTGTACTTTTTTCACACATTGAAATGTTGTTTATTTTTCCAAAGTGTTTTTTTTTTTAATTGATTACAGGTTAAAAGAGATTTGCAAATTACTATTTGCCGTTGATATTTACATTTTACACATTGTCCCCATTCTTCTGGACTTGAGGTTGTCTAACTAATCACTCTTATTTTTTAACCTTTATTTTGCCAGGAATAAATCCCATTGAGATACAAAATCTCTTTTCCAAGGGAGTCCTGGCCAAGACAGCAGCATAAAAGTTTCACACAGACAATGTTGTTTGTTTAAAGTTGTCTTTTACTATCTAGCAGTGGCAGCTGGTGAACTGGCAATAAGGGAAGCTCAAACCATCGCCTAAAAAAAAGATTGGTCACAACCTGTTTTCAATTATTCATTTAAATTACCATGACAGAAACTCCGAAAACTCTCAACATTATCAGGTGTGGTCAGTTTTCATTAGTAACGCATACCTGTCAACTCTTACGCATTCGGCGTGAGTTTTAGTGGCATATATACATTACCCTCAGCAATTATTCAATCAATGCATGTGTAAGACATTCTCGCGTGGAATTGAAGTCCTTGTGCATGGAGGTTGATCAGTTTTACCTGCATTACAGTGGATCTCACCTCTAGTAATTGGAAACCGATAATGACTCCAGACTTCTCACGCTTTTGTTTACTCAGGGGTTGGATGCAAAGCATGTGTTTCATGACTGTTGAAATTCTTTAAATGCAATAAGATCATTGGAAGCAATGAAATTGTATAAAGAAGTTTCAAATTATCTTATTTCAATTAAACAATTATTATTATGATTATTATTATGATAAAGAAGTTTCAAATTATCTTATTTCAATTAAACAATTATTATTATGATTATTATTATGATAATAAAAATGATTATTAAGTTGAATCAAGTTTGACGTTATCTCGATGCTAACTGGCCACTTATCGCATGAGAAAATTCAATCAACCCACTGACTGTGACCAGTGGCCCACTGTACTTGCTATTTAACGTTACCGACTAAGCCATCTATCCTCCACCAGCAGAGCTCCATATTCAGTACAACACTAAAACAACTAAAAGACAATCGAGGATAGCAAATCACATAAATGAAAATGATTTAATAAGCTAACAATTTCAAATCAAATTTCATATACTTCCTAAGATTTTCTCTGTGAGGTGATCTCTATGGACAGATTTGAGAAGCGAGGATGAATTGCTCTGTAGAATTGAGTGGACACACACATTATCTCTGATTTTTTTTTTAATTCTGTCCAACCATCAAATTAGAATCATGGATGCCCTTATGAGGTGCAAAAATAGATGGGCAAACTAAATAAACATGATTGGTGTGTTCAAAACAAACAGAATACAAAAACCAATGGGGTGGGTGGAGCTACAATTCGGGTGGGCAACGACCACCCCTGCCCGCTAGTAGAACCGACTCTGAAGGTGTGGTTACTGAAGAACTTTTACACTTCCAGCAGGACATCACTCAAATTCCTGGTGGAAGCGATCAAATTCTACTGGAGATCCCAAGGTTTCCAACGATCCCAACTATGTCCTGCTGAATTACAAGAAAGTGAAGAGTATGTCAGTGTTCTGTAGTCTGTTCATTTTACAAAAGTTCATTTTTAAAATTTTGAGTTTTCAGCATTTTTCCCCAATTGTTGTCATTATTTCATTGTAGCTGTAAGTTTTTCACTTGTCTTTGTTTTGGTTCCTGCTCTCCACTCACTCTGCCTGTAATGGTCAGTAATTGCCTTGTTCTTTCCCTTGTTTGTAACCATGCCCCTTGTCACGCTTCCCTGTTTCCATACACTTGTTCTGAGTTTACCTGAGTCTTTTTTTTTTTTTTTTTTTTTGCTATTTAAGCTCCTAGTGGCTCTTTGTTTAATCCGGGTCTTCCCCTGTTTTCTGCCTGTTACTTACCAGCCCTTGTGTTCCAAGTGATTTCGCAGCTTTATATTCTCTTTGGTTTTCGGCTTACAAGTTCATATTGCCTTCTGCCAGTTTGGTTTGGTTTATGACTTTCTGCCTGTATTTTGATTTTTGATTCTTCCTGCTCCCATTAGCTGCATTCTGCCCACCTGGTATCTAGATTACTGACTGTTTCTCAACACTGATTTTGCCTACTGTTATGGTACCGCATCATCCGGATTGCAAAAGAGCCAGACTGTCAAACAACATGCTTAATTTCAATAAAGTCTGTGAAACTGATCTTCTGTCTGCGCGTGAGTTCTGGGTCCCAAGTCTGTCAGATTATTTTTGTATTCGTCCATATATTGTTTTTTTTTTGTTTTTGTTTTTTTGTAAAATCCTTCTCAGTATACCTTAAACCGAATATAGTCTTTTTCTTTCCGTTTCTAACACATCAACAACCGCTGTGTTATAAAATTGAACAGACAGTTATTTTCAACAATCTATAATTAACAAATTATGATTCAGTTTATCATCTGAATCTTTGCTGCACTAAAGTACATTCGGTCACTGAATCAAGGATATTTAATTGATTAGACACTTCCCAATCACCATTTCATTATACTTGGGCACTTGAAGATGAGAGCCTTTTCTATGGACAGGCTAAGTTTTGATGGGTAAAATTGATTGGCAATTGAATTAACTTGTTCTTTCTCATTTTCATTCCAATTGGAAACTCTGCAGGGAATTATAGAAGTCTTGAACTTCCACTTTTCCTCACCCAGCCATGACTCAAGTGTTAGTGTTGTCATGTTTCATTAACCACCTTTTAATTTGAATCTAATTGATTGAGTTACATTTTCACTGATGTTGATTCTCAAGATTTCAACTGTACTTGGGCACTTGAAGATGCAAGCCTTTTCTATGGACAGGCCAAATTTTGATAGGTAAAATTGACTTACAATGGAATTTACAATGAAATTTTAAGTGTGCAATCAGTTCAACCAGATGATGTACTGAGTTTCCATCATTATGTCTGTAGTCTGACATCCTTGAAGCCATGGATTTTATGTGGCTCACAAAGGCCCATTTCAACATCCCATCATGGGGCCCAATCCTGTCTATGAATAATGGAACTGAAAAATATGCAAAATGCACATTTGCAATAGGCAATATGCATTCCTACAGCTTCCAGGAATAATAAAGGGATATGACATTCACTCTGAGGAACTAACACTTTGTTATTCATTTACAAGCCAAGCTTAAAAAATGTTCCATTAAGGTAAGAAAGGCTCCTTATAATGACGTAACACTGGCAGTAATGAAAACCACATAACATATTTCTATGGAGCAACATTTTATATAAGGAAAAACAATAATTGCATAAACAGCATAAAGTACATTAGACATTGATTTTTCAATTTAATTAAAAAAAAAATCTTTGTTATGTATTAAAAATGATTAATACATCATTATGGGATGACAGAAAACATGCTACTACCTGCTGCTGCATTTCATCATTCTCTCTTGCTGCTAGTAAGATGGCCAGCTGTCACATCACTCTTACCAGCTATTAGTTAACATTCCACCTCCACCACAACTTTCCCCCATGGGCTGAAGGGGAAAGAGGGGTATCCTGACTGTCCTTGCTCTCCTCTCTAGTCCAGAGGGCCACAGGGTGTTAGTGTCAAAGCCGAGACGCCAAACTATCATCATATCGATTTGTTAATACTGCAACGCACTGTTTACACAGGAGTTGGCTGAATGTAAATTTATGTTGATCATATCTATGCTTAAAATTTATTTCATTTGTACAATCTTATTAAAAGCTAGCTGGCAAAGTTAACTGGCTACCTGGAGAGAGCTATGGCTGAGCAGATACTTGTCTTCCTGACGAAATAATGTTACCCCAACAGTTAATATAACAGAGTGCTACTATTTGTAGTCCTGAAAACAACACTCTTTTGCTGCCATGGGTTCCCTTGACAGAATTTCAATGCTTTTTTGCTTTCGG
The DNA here is from genome assembly GCA_029692085.1 of Gymnothorax javanicus. Lineage (NCBI taxonomy): Eukaryota > Metazoa > Chordata > Actinopteri > Anguilliformes > Muraenidae > Gymnothorax > Gymnothorax javanicus. The sequence goes on from CM056202.1 coordinate 38,504,840, forward strand.
ATTCTATTTTCTTCAAAATATAAGGTCTGTTGGTGAGCATAAGCTTGAGAGAGCTTCACATTTTCCTTCATGTGTATTTCAAAGCTTCCATGTTCTTTTGAAAAGCAAGGGGCACGAGTTGCGACATTGGGACAACTGGAATTACAACACTAATGTCACGGGAAAGCAGGCCTGTATAAAACTTTTGTTATAGCCAATGCAACCATTATCATAGTTCCAGTGCAGCAACTTCTTTGGAAATGACTTTTAAAAATGTATATTACAGCTTAAAATTCACCCTGAAGAATCCAAAAAAAAAAAAAAAAAAGATTCCACAATCAGTAGGTCCTGCACACCATCTTAGGCTCTCCATGAGCCAGTTGTAAATATGCATTGCATGTTTGGAATGTTACTGTAAGGTTATGAACAGATTAATTATAATTTTGTAAATAGATTTTTTGATTTAACTGCTATCTTGAAATCTCCTCACAGCCGACCCCAATTAGAACTAAAATGCCACATTTTGCTGTAGGTATTTAAAATAAAATTATCTAAACTGGATTCCAATTGGAGTACTGTATTTCTGGTCAGTAAGTAGTCAACAGGCTAATGTTGACAATACAAATGAAATCTGCATCAAAATAATGACAAACAATGGCCAATATATTTTCATCAGCATTTGCTTATTACTTGCCGAAATCGTACGATTTTGCAAGTATATCAGTCAGTTCCGTTAGACGTCTGTCTGTCAATTTGTTAGTTACGCACCCTTTTGCAGTTTATTCAGCACCAATCCTCACAAAATTTGGACGCATGTTAGCATAGGCTACTTGCCAGAGACCTATACATTTTTTCTATGTTTCTATGTCAAAGGTCAAGTTCATGGTCACACAAAATGCCAAAAACAAATTGTGATCCAAAACTCTGTTTCTAATTAAGCAAGAGACTTGCAACTAACACCATTCTTTTCGTCAATGCGGTGCAGTTCTAGTGGTTAGGGGTCGCGATGACGTCAGTCTGACGTTAGTACGTGAAAATGACATCACAATGTGACGACTTTTTTTTTTGATGCCATTCTTTAGACAAGATGATGTATCTTTTCACCTTTTAAATTTCGAGTTCGGCAAGTGTTACGCCCTGGTATAGGGGAATGCGGGCGCAACACAAAAGGACATGACAACAATGTGGAAAGAAAAGTGAGCAGTTTATTTTCTTTTCTTTTCTTTTCTTTTTTTTTTTTTACTCGCACGCTTATAATCAATGAAGCATAGCTTCAGAGTGAACACTGGCCAACATAATAAACAAAAATGGAAACTAATACCCGATTCATATACTAATGCGCGAAAAGAAACAAAAGAAAAAGGCATACATTTGCTAGTTGGACTCCCTGATCTGGCCAATAAGTAGGAGAAAAAGTTTTCAAATAAAATGGCAGTTCACTCCTACTGCTTTACCACACAGAAACATGGCAGCACAACCGACGGAGGTCTCAGAATGCAAGTTTACAGGTTAACAACAACGCAGTTAACAGTTCGGGGTTTTATAGATCAGTAGCAATGCGGCTACCAGTTCTGGATCTTAGATCACAAGTTTACAGCTTAACAACAATGCAGTTAATACTAGCCGCAATAAACTTTCCTGATGACTCTGTCTAGGTACCATAAAGAACAAAACAACGAGTACAACCGGAGACAAGTTTACGAGATTGTGTCAGACACATTTCATAGTTTATACTCAAATAATGACCAAAAATGCTGTTTACCCCGAGGACGAGGAGCACCACCACCAGGCTGCCAGCGTTGATCCTCGCGGCTTCCTGGGTATCCAGGAGTTAAATAGCCAAGCCCCCCGGAGACAGTCAATCCGCGACAACCACACCTCTGCAGCTCAGCCAATCTGCGCTGGACCCGGTACCTGTCAATTAGCAGACTACTAGAGAACTGGGACAGGAGCTCCAGTTCTTTACAACAAACGGCAATCGAGAAGATTAACCCAAAATATGGCCAGGGCCGTAACAGCAAGTCATTGTTCTTAGAACGACCTATCATTTGTTTGCTAGTTAGTTTGTATGGTTTGATGTCAATGAAATTTTATCTGTCTATAGACACTGTGCACAGCAGAAAGTGATTCAATTTTGATGAAGATCCACCTCATATTTTTGATCCTGGATCCAAAAGAATTTCAATGCACGTTAAGACAGTGCTACCAAGCCATTAAACGTGATGGTGTCATCCCAGATAGATTGGGTATCTTAGGCTGGGTTTATCTTTAGACCATAGACTGTATATAAAGATTGACAACATGTCTCCACTTCTTGGCACTGTAGAAAAAATGGAGCCAACATATCCTTTGCATGGACACTGCCATCTTGCACATTTGGAGCCAGAGTCTGTGCAGTAGTGATTGGGGGTTGAGTCGCAGTATCGAAGTCCCGGCCATACACCCACCCTACTCGTAATCATATCCCCCAAGCCTTTTACACAGCCCAACTGGCTCCTTCTTTAGATGATAAATGCTGCATATTGTACACAGATGTCCCATCCACTTACATGGAGGGGGCGGGCTTCTAACTTGTGTTGCAGCCAGCCAATAGACGGCGATCAAGGTGTTTTGGCCTCTCTTTTGGGGGGCTGTTAGGTTGTCCATCGTAAATACAGTCAATGCTTTAGATGCGTCTGAGGTTGACACGGTCTAGTTGGAAACATCGCGATTAAAAGTGTCTGTTTTAATGCTTGGAAAAGATTTTTTTTTAATTATTATTTGAAAAATAATAAAATTTCATTTTTTGAAAATGTCTTTGTTGGAGGCTGCATGCCTGACGGGTATAAAATTGAGTTAGGCCTATGGCAGAGTTTATCATTGTCATGCCACGCCTCCAGCATTCCCAATCACCAGCCTTCTAAGCACTGGCCTGCATTCCATGTTCTACCTTAACCACCCGCATCTGTTTCCCATTGTACCAATGTCATTAGAGTGCCTATATTAAGGAGAGCTTCGCACTTCACCAGCGCGAAGCCTCGAAAGCCTGTCGTATGCCGTTGTCTTGGGATAGACATTATTGTAGCTTGATTGCTATTCTGTTGTTAAACCTAACTAATACCGTTGACTTATACAATACTCAGCGGCTTTTGTATGTATGTTTTGGGACCTCATTCCTTTGTTCAGTTGCACTTGCCTTTTACCTAGTAATAATAAACTAAGTCCATCTTCGCACTTGAATCCAGTTCACCTTTTGCCATTTTCCAGTACACTCAGAGTGTGCACTGAAAAGGTCCTTACAATCATCTATGCCATAGGACTTATGGGTCGTGTCTAACTGGGATGTGCTTATCTGCGACGCACCTATCTGGGTGCGTCTATCTAGGATTAAATCAACTTGACACACACCCACATCAGACATCATAATACTTCTTTGTAAAAATACCATATGCTGGGATAAATCTGAATCCAATTTCTTCCACCAGGGAATTTCAAAATAGCATAGGTAATGGGCTCTCTGAGTGCCTTCTACTTCTTGATTTTATTGTACCCAGCCATGCTGAAGACAGACATGCAGTGTTTTATCACTTTGGTGGAACAAATTTTGAAAGAAAGGCGCTGTTTGGGTTTTGCTCACCATAGTAACGCACAAAGCATAGCATCCTGCTATGTTAAATCGCCCCCCCCACCACCACCACCACCACCACCACCACTACCACTGAAACCACAAAACTCCATGCAAAACTCTACATTTCAAACTGCTGTTTTGTTGTCAAGCATGCTGTCAAATGATGTAAATGGGAGAAGAAAAAAGGGGCAACAAAAATGAACGGCAGACAATGTCATTAAAATCACACTTGACAATCTAAAATGCAGCAAACAATTTTCTACCTCATTCATTGTTTTGAGAGTTCTTACGGTGTCAAATATATTGTTTCATTTGAGATTGAGCACCAAGGTTCTGCATTATATCTAAGCTGGTAGGTCACCAATGGAGGGATATATACAGAGGAGTGAACTGGCTCAGTCCTGGGGCCTCATGTATGAAGAGAGCGTATGAACAGAAAAGATGCGTACGCCACTTTTTTTGTGGATTTCAGATTTATGAAAATAAACATGACTTTAAAAAAATGCATAAAATAATATAATTTAGCATTTTTTGCTAAATTAAAAGTTGATTCAGATTTTTTCATTCAGAATTGCAAGCAGATTTGGTAGCCTGCTATATTATAAATTCTATACTTTTTACAAAATACTACTTTTCTTTTTATGAACATACGCAATATTTAAGTATAAAATCCACACAAATTTTGATACATAAGGCTCCTGGTCAGGTTTCAGAAGAAACAAGCAGGTGTGACTTTTTTCATGATTTTCTTGTTTTTTTCTCATTTTCAGTGGCTTTGGAATTGAATATCTCCATGTAAAAGAATAAATCGCCATCATCAAAATGTTCCTCAGGCAAACAGCCGCACGTTTTCATGTTGAACTTGATATATTGCCAGGAAAAGAGCCGAACAAATCCTCGGAAAACCATCACAAAGGTCAATTCTAATCTAAATGCAGTGTGCTTATTGATCGGCAGTCCATCAAGAGGGAAATGACTCCTTGATCAGAGTTAATCTTGAGCAGATGCAATGCTGAAACCTAATTAATAAGATGTTTTATACCATTTATCCCTTCCTCAAATGCAGACATAAGCAAATACTCTTAATTTAATATGCTACTCCAATACATGCATGCTAAGGACCATATTAAACAAAGTTTTAGAGCTGACTAAATGTCCTTTAATGCTCAAGGGCGATGATTGCATTATTAAGTAAGTGAATAGCATCGGACACCAGGATAGCTGTTAACAGTAACCCTCAAGATAGTTACCCTGTTATGCAGTTTGTCATTACAACAGTAAACTGGTATCATTGCAGTCCATTATGAAATGTGCACTCTTAGGGGCCGATCACACCAAACGCGCTTTTTCAGCGCGGAACCGCAAAACGCCTCTGACCTGTTTTTGGACGCGTCTTTTCTGTGTTGCTATGTAACACTCCTGTCACTCATCTTTGCCAACGTTCTGAAATTAACCGTTTCAACAAACTCGTCAAAAGCGAACTGATTTCAGGTTTTTTGTGTTAATAGTTTTTTTTTTTTTTAATTGATTATCGTAGGGCACTCGCTTTTGCTCTTTTTGAGAGTGAAAGACAAGTACAAAACAAAAGGAGGTCAATCTGGGTCCACAAAACTCTGAGCAGGGGGATGCCATCACCACACGAAACTCTGAGCACGGGAATACCCTCACCACAGGAAACTCTGAGCAGGGGAATACCATCACCACAGGAAACTCTGAGCAGGGGGAATACCATCATCACACGAAACTCTGAGCAGGGGAATACCATCACCACACGAAACTCTGAGCAGGGGGACCATCACCACACGAAACTCTGAGCAGGGGGAATACCATCACCACACGGAAACTCTGAGCAGGGGGAATACCATCACCACAGGAAACTCTGAGCAGGGGGAATACCATCACCACAGGAAACTCTGAGCAGGGGGGAATACCATCACCACAGGAAACAGGGGAATACCATCACCACACGAAACTCTGAGCAGGGGGAATACCATCACCACACGAAACTCTGAGCAGGGGAATACCATCACCACAGGAAACTCTGAGCAGGGGGAATACCATCACCACAGGAAACTCTGAGCAGGGGAATACCATCACCACAGGAAACTCTGAGCAGGGGAATACCATCACCACAGGAAACTCTGAGCAGGGGAATACCATCACCACAGGAAACTCTGAGCAGGGGGAATACCATCACCACAGGAAACTCTGAGCAGGGGGAATACCATCACCACAGGAAACTCTGAGCAGGGGAATACCATCACCACAGGAAACTCTGAGCAGGGGGAATACCATCACCACAGGAAACTCTGAGCAGGGGGAATACCATCACCACAGGAAACTCTGAGCAGGGGGAATACCATCACCACAGGAAACTCTGAGCAGGGGAATACCATCACCACAGGAAACTCTGAGCAGGGGGAATACCATCACCACAGGAAACTCTGAGCAGGGGAATACCATCACCACAGGAAAACTCTGAGCAGGGGAATACCATCACCACAGGAAACTCTGAGCAGGGGGGAATACCATCACCACAGGAAACTCTGAGCAGGAATACCATCACCACAGCTCTGAGCAGGGGAATACCATCACCACAGGAAACTCTGAGCAGGGGGAATACCATCACCACAGGAAACTCTGAGCAGGGGAATACCATCACCACAGGAAACTCTGAGCAGGGGGAATACCATCACCACAGGAAACTCTGAGCAGGGGAATACCATCACCACAGGAAACTCTGAGCAGGGGGAATACCATCACCACAGGAAACTCTGAGCAGGGGAATACCATCACCACACGAAACTCTGAGCAGGGGAATACCATCACCACAGGAAACTCTGAGCAGGGGAATACCATCACCACAGGAAACTCTGAGCAGGGGAATACCATCACCACAGGAAACTCTGAGCAGGGGGAATACCATCACCACAGGAAACTCTGAGCAGGGGAATACCATCACCACAGGAAACTCTGAGCAGGGGAATACCATCACCACACGAAACTCTGAGCAGGGGAATACCATCACCACAGGAAACTCTGAGCAGGGGGGGGATACCATCACCACAGGAAACTCTGAGCAGGGGGAATACCATCACCACAGGAAACTCTGAGCAGGGGGAATACCATCACCACAGGAAACTCTGAGCAGGGGAATACCATCACCACAGGAAACTCTGAGCAGGGGAATACCATCTGAGCAGGGGAATACCATCACCACAGGAAACTCTGAGCAGGGGGAATACCATCACCACAGGAAACTCTGAGCAGGGGGAATACCATCACCACAGGAAACTCTGAGCAGGGGAATACCATCACCACAGGAAACTCTGAGCAGGGGAATACCATCACCACAGGAAACTCTGAGCAGGGGGAATACCATCACCACAGGAAACTCTGAGCAGGGGAATACCATCACCACACAAAACTCTGAGCAGGGGAATACCATCACCACAGGAAACTCTGCAGGGGAATACCATCACCACAGGAAACTCTGAGCAGGGGAATACCATCACCACAGGAAAGCAGGGGAATCTCACCAGGGGGGGAATACCATCACCACACGAAACTCTGAGCAGGGGGAATACCATCACTCACCACACGAAACTCTGAGCAGGGGAATACCATCACCACAGGAAACTCTGAGCAGGGGAATACCATCACCACAGGAAACTCTGAGCAGGGGAATACCATCACCACAGGAAACTCTGAGCAGGGGAATACCATCACCACACGAAACTCTGAGCAGGGGAATACCATCACCACAGGAAACTCTGAGCAGGGGGAATACCATCACCATACAAAACTCTGAGCAGGGGGAATACCATCACCACATGATTGGACAGCAAGGAAAAGACTGACAATGACGTGAAGCGTCTGTTTATTAAGGCACCTCAAAATAGGACTGTGTTTGATACAAAGTGCATCAAAAAACAGCGAGACGCCTGGGGCGCTTAAACGCGAGGCGCCCGGTGCGCAAAAGCAGCGTCCTTCTAATCATTGAGAATATTAACAAAATGACGCCCCACGCCGATAAAGCGTATTCGGTGTGATCGGCCCCTTAAAGCTCACATGCATAGTGTAATGGCCCCCATTAAATAAAACATTATTAAATAGTTGGATTGAATTATCCATACATCATCTATCAAATTTGTTTACTTCAGGATTGCGCGGGGTCTGGAGCTATGACGGGACAGAGTCAGGAATGCATCTTAGACTGCTGACCAATCCCGGGATTGAATCAGTAATGTGATGGGAAAAAACAGTTGTTTTTGAATGATTGCACAGCCCCTCCTTCCTCTGATAGTAGGCTACTCTTTTTTCTCACTCAGCAAATATAGTGCTAAATACATAAATATTTACACACACACAAATACAGTTCATTCACTGTATTCAAATTGTGCTGCTGAAGATGTCTGTTCTTATGCCTCTGCTGATTCAACACACTGAATACTATTGCAGTCCTTGAAAGTGTCCCCCTCAGCAAGACCAACCTGCCCATGAAGCATCTCCTGAGAAATCTCAAAATTTGAAGTACGGCCAAAATCCAAGTAAACGCCTCTCCCAATTTGGCAGAGGCATGGTGAAGAGTGCTCCTCAGCCTTTCTGTCTTCCTGGTGGAAAAGTGTAAAACACGAGTGGCTCATTATGGAATCAGGCAAGAGTGATATTGGATCAGGAACCCCGTAATTGGAGAGGCGCGGCACTTGACCCGCTGCAGGGAGTGTGCTTTGGCAGGGCATCCCGTTACACTTGACATTTTCTAGTCTGAGAGGAAAGGAAATGAATCTGGAAATCACAAGGCTGATCAAATAGAAGAGTGTCATGATGGAAACCACAGTGACATTTTGGTCGGGGCACTAGATTTTGTTCACGTGTATATTTACATCATTTTTCTTTTTTTATTACCAAAAACATAACACTGCCACCTTGAAGAAAGGAACATAAAATATCCTGATGTAATAGTAACTGAGGCTGTCACAGCGCTGCAGTGCGTAACACAGTTGTTTCACTGCAAGTTCATCCCACATTAGAATATGGCCTAGCCCACTCTTGGTTTTATTTCTTTCTTTCTTTCTTTCTTTTTTTTTTAACCCATGTTTACACAGGTTTCCTCTGGGTACTTCAGTTTCATTTACCCATGTTTACACAGGTTTTCTCTGGGTACTTCAGTTTCTTCTCCTATTCCAAAATCATGCATGTAAGGCTAATCAGAAACTAAACCATACAAAGAAGGTGTACCCCTGAATGCAAGTCCTTTGCAATGGATTGGTTTACTGTCCAGTTTTCTTGCCGATTGGCCATTGGGTGCTGGGATTGGCTCCAGTCCCCCTAGACTGGGAACAAGCTGGTCAGACAACAGATAAATGAATGAAAATATTTATTTAAAAATGACAAAGTAACTTAAAAATGCCAAATAACTTTGAAGAAGAAGCCCCCTTACTACCTGTTCATACTGATGCACGGCTCTCCTGCAAGTGGTACTAGCCATCCTTTGCAATGCTGTGCGGGCATGTATATGCAGGGAGCGCATTTCATTTGTAATGCTCCATCCACCAAACCATTGGGATGGCTGCTATTACGCTCAGCAAGAGAGTTAATGTACTGCAGCCAACATGGTCAAATCAAAACCCAAGCTATGACCTTTAAAGCTCCTTTTCAACACCCTGATGAGAATCACAATTAGTGCACTCAACCAGAAGCCTTGCTCCCTGTGCAGGGAACTTATCAAACTTTCCTTGACAGCTGAAGAAAGACATCACTGACTGTAGTGGCTTCACAAAACCCTGAGATTGAATACCATCAGCAGGCTATTGCACTCAGCAGCCTCATGGATCTAATGGACATCATCCTCAAGTCGGTGGGTCACATGACAACCACTGAATGTGAATTGAGTTGAATGCACCCTGGAACCTCTGAAACTCTATGCTAAAATAGCCACTGTGTCAAAGAGCACTCAGGCTTTTTTCCACTACTTCATTCTTCAGTAATGGATGATCTCAGGACACAAATCTATGCAGGCTCATAATCTATACAGAACTGCCTTTGCCTCTGCAAACTGATCACTCCGAATTACTCTGAAATCCCATACATTCTTTGCTAGTTTAGGGATTATGGGATGTTGAAGCAGTATTGAATATTGGCATACTGTGCTCACTTAAAAAAAACAGAATTATCACTGTCGCATGCCGACAATTGTTTTTCCGCACAATTCTGCTGTCATTGTCAGTTGCTCTTTCGATTTCCTCAATTAGTTCACATTATTTAATTGTTGTCTCGTACTTTGCCTCTCCTTTTTTTTTTTGCTCCTGCTCTCACCTGTTTCTTATTGTTAATTGTCATCTTGTGCATTTAAGTTCCTGGTCTATGTTTTCCTTTTGCTGGGTTGTTCTCATTCATCCTTGGTGTTAACTACTAACAATAACAAGGAATAGGGAATCTCTTCTCAGTGTTTGCAGTCCTGCTGAGTGGCTTCTTCTGTTATCTCCCTAATTCATTTGGCTCGCTGTTACGGCTTAGTTTTCTGCTCCTGCCCTCAGTTCCATGCCTGCACAAGCAGTAATCCAGAAATCACACAGAACAGAGTCGTGTTATCGAACGCAATGTATGCTCGTATGCCATGAAATAAAATATTTTGACAAAGTGGTCACATTAGAATTATTATCATCAGTTCCAAAAGTATGGCAAAGATAATCACCATTGATAATATGCTATTATTTATTATTTATTCTTCCTTTATCATTTACCATCACTATACTGTAAGGCAAGGAATCTGTATATGTGTCTATAACTACTCAAAATTTGATAGGGATCATAGGAATTTTTTTGTGAAATGACATGCAAATTTGGTAACTGCCACTGATGAACAATATATTGGATAAATGACATGCAGTCAGACACAAAACACATTTGCAAGTGCATTTAATGACATTAAATGAGCTTGCAGCCTCACACTTTTATTTTCACGAACACTTCATGGTTTCACCTCTGGCATGTAAAGTGAAAACAGACAGTGTTCGTTTGATGTTTCATTACCACAGTTAATGTCAATAACGGGTATGGCCTCCCCTAGCTTGAATGACAGCTTGACAACGTCGGGTCATACTGTCAATCAGAACCCAGATGCTTGCAATTGGAATGTTGTTCCATTCTTCAACAAGGGCATTTCCGAGCTCTTCTAGAGTTGTGGGTTGTGCCCTATGACCGAAAATGGCAACCTGCAGCATGTTCCACACATGCTCGATAGGGTTTAGGTCCAGCGAACGCGCGGGCCAGTCCATGCGGACAATTGTCTCCTGCTCTAGGAATTGATTCACCACCCTAGCACAATGGGGACGGGCGTTATCATCCATCAAGATGAAATCAGGGCCAACAGCACCAGCGTATGGTCTTACGTACACATTGAGGATCTCATCCCTGTACCGTACCCCTGTCATTGTCCCTCTTCCCATGACATGCAGGTCCGTTCTGCCGTTCCTGCTTATTCCTCCCCAGACCATAATTGATCTGCCACCATAACGGTCGTGTTCGTTGATGTAGGCATCATTAAATCGCTCACGTTGTCTTTGCCACACCCGTTGCCTCCTGTCAGTAAAGTCCAAGCAATATTGGGACTCATCAGTAAAGAGAACTGGAACCTAATCGTTGTGTGTCCATGTGACATGATCGTGAGCCCAATCCAAACGGTCACGCCTATGACGCACGGTCAGTGGGATTCGAACACATGGCCTTCTTGAGTTGAGGCCGGCAGTATGAAGACGATTCCGTGATCGTCTGAGTGGATACCCTGACCCCCGAGGAGTTATGAAGGTCATTTCATAGGGTGGTGGCTGTCCAGAAAGGATGACGTCATGCCTGAAGTGTGAGAAAGTGGTCTTGTCGTTGTGTAGTCCATCTCTGACGACCAACCCCATGACGGTGTGCTGCTGTACCAAACGTTTGATGCCGGTTCCACGCTCTGTTCACAACGCTTTGGCTGACGTTAAGTGCATTAGCAACGTGACGTTGTGAGAAGCCAGAGTCAAGCATTCCGATGCATCTTCCCAATTGCTCTGAAGTCAATCGACGTCTAAGACGTTGAGGAGACATTGTTATTGCTAAATGTAATGCAAAAAATTTGGGAACTTCCAAATTTTCACCAACAAACAACACACACGCCTGAGTTGAAATGGTGAAGTGTTAGTCAAAGCCAAAATGTGAGGCTGCACGCTCATTTAATGTCATGAAATGCACATGCAAATGTGTTTTGTGTCTGACTGCATGTCATTTATCCAATATATTGTTCATCAGTGGCAGTTACCAAATTTGCATATCATTTCACAAAAAAATTCCTATGATCCCTATCAAATTTTGAGTAGTATATATGTATATGCGTGTGTGTGTGTGTCCTTTGCATATCTTGACAGCTAATCAAACTGGATGGGAACCAAGCAGCTATTGAACAGGCACTGCAGTGTACTGCACAAGCGGACATTGAACAGGCACTGCACTACTATTACCAATGCTGGTAAATACAGACATTATTCTATTTGTCAGCACCTTCAGGTGAAATCACAAATAAGTTTAGACGTGGTTCTCCAAATTCAGAGATATTGCTTTGCATAACTCTCTATCCAGTTGCATGTAGCCCTGGCAGAAAAACACCAGATAGTGCTTGCAGCTTGATGAAAAAAGGAATCGATGCTGCAATCGGTCTGTGTGCATATCATTAGAGCAAGGGAAACCGGTGTGCATATGCGAAGCCCAGTGACCACTGAAGGGAAACTAGGAGTTTAAATAGGCAACGAGACAGGTGAATGTAATCAATATTCAGGCGAGTTAGAACTAGGAAGTGGAGACTTGATTGCAGAGGGGGGCGTGGCCACCGGGCTGCCAGACACAGGCATGACAATGTGAATACAGTATGTGCAACTCATCTTTGAAGTGGAAATGACACCTGTTCATGCTATTAATATTTTTACATCCAGCATAGGACGTCAACACTTTACTAAAATACAGTTTATGACTTTCAAATTTAGGAGAAAGGGTCTAAGTAAACTAGGCACACATTTCCAATATTTACTTCTATTGCAATACTGGAGACAGTTACATGTAAAATTACATGACGTCCAGCTCTATGCACTTTCAGAGTCAGTAGCTCCTTCCAAAATGTGGGCCAAGTCACTGTTCCAAGACATTATGTTTTATCTGGATGCACCACCAAGGAGGAAGAGTTTCACAGCTATTTGATTTTTCATCTCACAGTGACAGCCACACAAACAGAAAACTCCCTGCCTGTCAAGCCTCCACAAGCATATGGCGGAGTTAGAATGGGGCAGAACATAAACAAAAACTGAAAGAAAAAGAATCACGAAGACTGGATTCCCTGTTATACAACTTTATGGGGTTTCAAGGGATTACGAGACATCATAATTCAGTCTGAAAACCAAAAATTTCAGATGATGATATAGTGATCGATACAGCCCTTAGAAAAAAAAATGTTTGATTGGCAGGTGTGTTGAATGAAACAATGGGGAGAAAACTGTGCAATTGCTCATCGCAGTGTGTCAGTGACTTTTAGCTTGATGCTTTGTGACAGTAGCACCACATATTTCTTCACCATGAACATTGATTTACTATAAAGGCAAATCATTTGTTACGGTTAAACAATAAAGAAATTGGCCGTGCTAAAAAATCACGATGCTCAGCCATCAGCGTGATATCATGTCACAAACGTTTAAAACAGATACATTTCATTTTCTACGCTAGTGACAGATATATGCCGGGTACATCACATTTAATGGCTTCTTAAACTTTCACAAACGTGAACACAAAATGAATATTGTATCGCCAAAATTAATATCTCATACATGTTATCATTCAATTATTTGGTACTTTAAATACATGAATGATTTTTTATGCTTTCAAATCTTTTTTTAAGATGTTTCAATGGGTATAATGAGGAGCCGATTAAAATTAAGAAACAGCAGCAAAGAGATCTGTAAGTCTTGGAACCAAATGAATATTCCAAACTGTGACAGTTATACACAGTTACTCTTGCTCATCCTGGTCTAGCTATTTTATGCCTTTTTAAAGCAATCATTTTTATTGCTTAAAATAAATTTTTCTCAAATATTTGTCCAAATGACTAATTAAGTCTCAAATACCGTTTTATTATAGTATATGCCAGTTGATGTATTACAGCAGTATTAAGTATAACGGTTTGAAGATTTTTTTTCCCTTTTTTTTTCCACAAGTCTCGCTATTCAAAGATTTGGAGTCTATTATTCATGGAGAAAATATTACATTCATCAAAAAAGAAAAAGCCAAAACGTTGAATATTTAACACATCTATTGAACTTTGAAATAATAAATTTTACATATGATTACAAAGCCTCATTTTTAGCTGCCATCTCTCCAGTGCACTAACGATATGCAGCATCACATCATCCTCAAGTAATCATACTGATGTGACTATCTGTCACCAAAGAAACTGCAATCAGCTTGCTAATGCTTGCTAATCTGACCCAGAATCAAGACATTTTGATGATGTGAAAGTCAAGCTGTGGGCACATTTTTTGGGGGGAATTTTAATCCATAGAATAAATTTTGTGACTTTGGTGTGGATTTTTTTGATACTGGGTGGCGAAATCTAAATAAAAGCTAAAATATATTTCTGTCAGATACAACAATATCTTGAAAACAGTTTAAATTTGCTTTAAGAACGGCCTAAAAGAAAAGTTTTTCCCTAAACAAGTCAGTCAGTCGTTATTTGGAGAGATGAAGTCCAGTTCATGCAAGATATTGGCAGTAAACTAAAGAAGTTTTACTTTGATGTACAATATCAACATTTTAGGATTATTTTTACCCGGAATTTACTAATGTTATTGACAAACATGCCCCCTGGACAATAAGGAAAGTTAGGTGTAGACACTTACCATGGATAAATGCTGACTTATTAGGTCTATTTAAACAAAGGGATAAGGCGTGGCAGAAATATTGTTCCACAAAAGTTATAGGTGACTGGAATGCATATAAACAACTAAGAAACATCTGTACAACTAAAACTAGGAATGCAAAATCCAGCTACTATAAAGATTCACTTATTAATGATTTTAAGAACCCAAAACAATTCTGGAACACAAATAATAGCATAATGAGTAAATCCTCAAAAGATTCCACTACTCATCTGAGAATTAATGACAAAGTTGTGAACGATCCTTCAACAATTGCTAATGCCTTTATCCATCATTTTTCCAAGATCTGTAGCTCTCATTCCTGTTGACCCTCTTACAATAATGCAGCACTGAATAGTGTTAATTGCAGTCACTCCTTCTCCCTTAGGAAAATAAGTCCACTGGATGTACAACAGGTCATAGACCTCCATAAGAAACCTTCAAGTGTATGACCTTGGTGTCTCAGACCATAAAGTCATTTCCTTCGAGGTTTCATTTCTGCCCCCCATCTCCAAGCCAAAATGCCAAATCCATTTTCGCAACATCAAAAACATAAACCCTGATGTCCTGTCCTCACATCTCCTGCATCTAGCCTCTGCCAGCTTCTCCTCAATCAATGAGTCAGTGGACTACTACAACAAATAACTCAGTAATCTCCTGAATCTCCATGCCCCTATTAAAACCAGAACTGCCTCCTTTTCATGCTCAGCGCCCTCGTACACCTGCGAGCTGCGGAAACTCAAGACTGCTGCCTGTGCCCTTGAGCAGCGTGCTACAACATCTGGCCTCTTTGTTCATAGGATGGCATTTCAAGACCATCAAAAAGCCTATGCAAAGTTGCTCAAGGATGCACGGTCTCAATTCTACTGAAATATCATCAATAGCAGTCCCAGAAATTCCAAGCAGCTTTTTTCTACTATAAATCTTCTCCTTAAACCCCAGTCTCAAGCACACACAGAATACTCAGAGGAGCAGTGCAATGAATTCCTCTCCTTCTTCAAAGCTAAGATCGACATCATTCATTCTCATCTCTCTAGTTATCTCTCAGCTCCAGCTACACTGCCATCCTGCTCACAGCCTACAGTCCCTCACTCTCTCCAGTGTTTCGCGGAGGTCTCACAGAGTGAAACAGAAGCCATCATCAAGAAAATGAAACCAACCACCTGCCTACTGGACCCTTTTCCCACAACACTGATCAAATCAGACCTCTCTGCCATAAGTCCCCTCATCACTACAATAATAAACCTCTCCTTAAAATCTGGCCATGTTCCATCTGAACTGAAAGCAGCTGTCATCAAACCACTTCCCTCGACCCGGAAGTCCTGGCCAACTACAGGCCCATCCCCAACCTCCCGTTCATCTCAAAGGTGCTGGAAAAGGTTGTTGCAGCTCAGCTTCAGGATCATCTGCATTTCCACAGTCTATATGAAAAATTCCAATCAGCTTTCTGCTCTGCTCACAGCACCGAAACTGCTCTAGTCTGTGTAACAAATGATCTCCTTATGGCAGCTGATGCCGGCTCTCCTTCCCTCCTCTTCCTCCTGGACTTGACAGCTGCCTTTGACACCATTGATCACCACATTCTCCTCAAGCACCTTCGTGAAGTTATTGGACTCTCAAACTCTGCCTTGAACTGGTTTACATCCTATCTGTCTGGAAGGACCCATTTTGTCAGCATGGGACCTGCAAAGTCCACAACACCCCCGGTGTCCCTCAAGGGTCTGTACTTGCTCCAATGCTCTTCACAATATACATGCTCCCCCGTGGTCATGTCATCGGCCAGTATGGAATTTCATTCCACTGTTACGCCGATGACACCCAGCTGTACATCAAAACTGATCCGTTACCATCGTCATCATCACCGCTCTCAACGCTCGCCACCTGCCTGGAGGAGATAAAGGCGTGGATGAGTCATAACTTTCTTCAACTCAACTGCTCCAAATCTAAAGCCATACTTATTGGCACGCCCCACCAGGTCCAATCATCCTCCATAACCACTATCACATTTTCTGGACAATCTATCTCCATTTCATCTGCTGTCACCAACCTCGGTGTGAGACTGGACCCTAATCTCACTTTTGAAAACCACATTAAACATCTGCGCAAATCCTGCTTCTTCCACTTAAGGAACATTTCCAGACTCCGCCCCTCCCTCACTTTTGAAAACCACATTAAACATCTGTGCAAATCCTCTTTCTTCCACTTAAGGAACATTTCCAGACTCCGCCCCTCCCTCACTGTATCTGATGCCGAGAAGCTTGTCCACACCTTCATCTCCTCCAGGCTAGACTACTGCAATGCCCTCCTCATTGGGACCTCCGGCAAAAATCTATGCAAGCTACAGCTAATTCAGAACACCGCAGCCAGGATCCTACTCAGAGTCAGAAAACACGAACACATCACCCTGGTACTCCGCACACTTCACTGGCTTCCCATCACTGCAAGAATAAACTACAAAGTTGCTCTCATCACTCATCAGTGCATCTATGGCTACACCCCAATATACCTTAAAGAACTCCTCACCCAGCAAACCCCAACCAGGAATTCACGCTCTGCACATGAAAACGTCCTCCACCCACCCAGAACTAAACTCCGGACCACTGGGCCTTCTGTGCTGCTGCACCGTGTCTGTGGAACTCCCTGCCCAGCCACCTCAGGACCCCACAGACCGTGGATGCCTTTAAGAAGCACTTAAAGACCTTCCTCTTTAAAGAGGCTTTTAACTTAAAGTACTATTTTTTAATTTTTTTAAGTTTATTCCCTTCCTTTTTACTGTGTGCCTGTAGCACTTTGAGATTTCTCGAAATGAAAAGTGCGTTATAAATAAAATTTATTATTATAGATGGACTTAACTCTAGTAGTGGAGCTGGTCCAGATGGCCTTGAAATCAAGTTTTTAAAAACTGCCACTCACATTCTGTCGTACCCCTTGTCTGATTTATTTAATATATCAATTGATACCTGTGATGTTCCCTCAAGTTGGAAATGTTCCAGAATTACACCTCTGCATAAAAATGGCGACTCTCATGATATTAATAACTATAGACCTATTTCCATAATAAACTGTGTAGTAAAATTATTTGAAAAATTAGTTTTTAATCAACTTTCTCATTATATTAATGAGTTTGACATTCTATCCCCATATCAATCTGGTTACAGATCAAATTTTTCTACAACAACGGCTCTCCTTAAATTCACTAGTGACATAACATCCTGTTCAGACAACAATATGTTTACAGGTGCAATATTCATACATCTTACCAAGGCTTTCGACATGGATAACCGCTATCTCCTCCTCGATAAGCTCCATGCCATAGGACTCTCTGAAAGCTCATTGCTCTGGTTCAACTACTACCTTCATCACAGATACCAATGTGTTTTTCCTCATGGCACACAGTCAGACTTTGTTAATGGAAAAGGGTATCCCCCAAGGTTCTTCCTTCGGTCCACTATTGTTCAGCATCTTTATCAATGCCTTACCACAAGCTTGTTCTGATTGTCAAATTCATCTTTATGCAGATGATACTGTTATTTACACTTCTGGATCCAATATTTCTCAAATCCAATCAATATTACAGTTAAATTTTGATTACATACAAAAATGGTTTTCCTCCAACAAACTTCTACTTAATAAGAAGAAATCATACAATATGTTATTCGGTACTAGACAGAAACTTTTACATTCTGGTAAACTGTCCATTAATTATCCTGATGGTACTCCTCTTGAGGTAATATATTGTTTTAAATATCTTGGTGTCTGCTTGATTCTCAACTTACCTTTAAAGTACATATTGACTCAGTTATCAAGAAAATAAACTGCAGCTTGGGTCTTCTGTATCGCTCAATAAACTGCTTCACTCTACAGATTAGGAAAAAGATTGTCACACAGCTTATTCTTCCTATACTCGATTATGCAGATATTTTATATCAGAACACTTCAGAAACCAATTTGTCCTCTATTAAAGTCACTTAGAACAACCTTTGCAGATTTATATTAAGATGTCCGTACAGAACTCATCACTGCACTATGTATCATTCTCTAAATTGGTTAACACCCGAGTCCAGAAGGCAGTATTATTGGCTGCAGTTTATTTTCAAATGTATTTATTATAATTACCCTCCATACTTAAAACAATATTTGATCCCATATAGCTCACAGCACTTCTTACGCCATACTGACAGTTGTTTTTTCTTTGTTCCAAGAATTCAGAAGGAAATTGGTCGATTTTCCTTTAAATTTAAAGCTCCGTAAGATTGGAATACTTTGCCTAATTTTCTAAAATCTATCACTTCTTTTCATCTCTTCAAGATTTCCCTTTTTATTCATTTACAAAAACCCCGCTCTTCTCTATGACAAATTACTGATGACAATGCTGATCTGTGGTGAGCTGTGGATAAATTACATCTTATTGATAATGAATGTATGTACTTTAGTTGATGATGGGTATATATCACGATGGGTATATTATACCATTCATGCATAATTGTGAATCTAGATGTGAATCTGGATGGACTGGGGGGACAGGGAACGGTTGGGCCAAGTGTGTATTGTGTAGATGTTATCGTCTTGTAATGTACTGTTTTGTTGTAATGTTCTGTCTTATTCTTGTATATCCTGTAAAGTAATGCAATACTGTTGTAATGTTTTGTCTTGTCTCTGTCTGTATACATGTTAAGGACTCACTTGAAAACAAGATCATTTATCTTAAGGGACTATCCTTCAAACAATTAAATAAAATATGACCAAATTTACAAACCAAAACCAGTGAAGTTGGCACGTTGTGTAAATCGTAAATAAAAACAGAATACAATGATTTGCAAATCCTTTTCAACCTATATTCAATTGAATACACTGCAAAGACAAGTTACTTAATGTTCGAACAGGTAAACTTTGTAATTTTTTGCAAATATTAGCTCATTTGGAATTTGATGCCTGCAACATGTTTCAAAAAAGCTGGCACAAGTGGCAAAAAAGACTGAGAGAGTTGAGGAATGCTCATCAAACACTTATTTGGAACGTCCCACAGGTGAACGGGCTAATTAGGGAACAGGTGGGTGCCATGATTGGGTATAAAAAGCAGCTTCCTGAAATGCTCAGTCATTCACAAACAAGGATGGGGCGAGGGTCACCACTTAGTGAACAAATCGTGAGCTGATTGTCGAACAGTTTAAAAACAACATTCCTCAACGAGCTATTGCAAGAAATTTAGGGATTTCATCATCTACGGTCAGTAATATCGTCAAAAGGTTGAGAGAATCTGGAGAAATCACTGCACGTAAGCGACAAGGCCGAAAACCAACATTGAATGCCCGTGACCTTCGATCCCTCAGGCGGTACTGCATCAAAAATTGACATCAGTGTGTAAAGGACATCACCACATGGGCTCAGGAACACTTCAGAAAACCACTGTCAGTAACTACAGTTCGTCGCTACATCTGCAAGTGCAAGTTAAAACTCTACAATGCAAAGCGAAAGCCATTTATCAACAGCACCCAGAAACGCCGCCCGCTTCCGCTGGGCCCAAAGCTCATCTAAGATGGACTGATGCAAAGTGGAAAAGTGTTCTGTGGTCTGACGAGTCCACATTTCAAATTGTTTTTGGAAACTGTGGACGTCGTGTCCTCCGGACCAAAGAGGAAAAGAACCATCCGGACTGTTATAGGCGCAAAGTTCAAAAGCCAGCATCTGTGATGGTATGGGGTGTATTAGTGCCCAAGGCATGGGCAACTTACACATATGTGAAGGCACCATTAATGCTGAAAGGTACATACAGGTTTTGGAGCAACATATGTTGCCATCCAAGCAACATCTTTTTCATGGACGCCCCTGCTTATTTCAGCAAGACAATGCCAAGCCACATTCTGCACGTGTTACAACAGCATGGCTCCGTAGTAAAAGAGTGCGGGTACTAGACTGGCCTGCCTGTAGTCCAGACCTGTCTCCCATTGAAAATGTGTGGCGCATTATGAAGCGTAAAATACGACAAACGGAGACCCCGGACTGTTGAACAACTTAAGCTGTACATCAAGCAAGAATGGGAAAGAGTTCCACCTGAAAAGCTTCAAAAATTGGTCTCCTCAGTTCCCAAACGTTTACTGAGTGTCGTTAAAAGGAAAGGTGATGTAACAGTGGTAAAAAGGCCCCTGTGCCAACTTTTTTGCAATGTGTTGCTGCCTTTAAATTCTAAGTTAATGATTATTTGCAAAAAAAAATAAAGTTTCCCAGTTTGAACATTAAACATCTTGTCTTTGCAGTGTATTCAATTGAATATAAGTTGAAAAGGATTTGCAAATCATTGTATTCTGTTTTTATCTACGATTTACATAACGTGCCAACTTCACTGGTTTTGGGTGTATTATACAGGTGTACATCCACAACATAAAAGCCAGTACACTCCACAAATTCAGATATCTTCATCAGATTCATCAAAAATTTACTCTGGTTAAATTTTAGATCTTTTTAGGTCTTCTACTGGTCAGATTGTCCTTGGTGCCTTAATGCATAGTATAAATTACATGTACAATGAACTGTCGATCAATATGTCCCCACCTTCTAGTCTTTAAAGCACAACAATATCATTTCATTAACCTTCTCAGGGGAGTGCATACAAAAGCATTTCTGCAGCCATTTATGAAATATGTAATGTAATACTTTTCATGCTTATTTCCAGTTAAGTATCAAAATATGACAACATATTTTTTAAACATTTTAATTAGAATGGTGCTATGATCTATAAATTTTATTTCAGGTGTATGACATATTTCATTCAGGCAATTTTTTCATCTGCTTGATTAGACTTTGAATGGAAGTCATTAAACATATAATTGCGGGCTTGAAGGTTAACTGATCTGGGTTAAGCTCCTCTAAGTTTCCATAAATCTTACAATCCCTTTGGCTGCACAAATGAAAGAATACAATAAGACATAAATCCAGAATAATTGTTGAGGAGTCAGGTCAGTAATTCAATGATGATTAAACATGCGCTTAAAGTGAAGATCCACATACAGAATCTATGTGACCTATCTACTTTCATTATCTTCATTTGCATGAACTGTACGGTACCAGAGTGTAAATTATAACATAGTCTATCATGCATCTGGGGCAAATGTTTTGCTGTGACTACATGCTTAGTGCAAATTTAAAAAATTACAAATTGAAAAAATTCATCAATGAAATAAAAAGCAGGAGATGTGACATTTTCTGCATGTGTTGGGGTAAAACTTAAGCTTGTGTACAGTGCGCAAGAGACTGCTGATGTGCTTAATTAATTGCAAAATCCAGCTCCTTACATTTGAAGCCAATTACAACTATGACATTTTGTAATACGAAACACAAAACTCTAATTCAGGGCAACAGAAAAAAAAAAAATTGCCACCACAATATTTGAACCAGGACAGCATGGGTTTTAGCATTTAAAACACATTGTTTCAATTATCTACAACCTAATACAAGAGGGTGCATCCACTCATCGCTTCACTAGCCTGACCCCACACACAAACACAGATACAAGCGAGGAATTTAAAGTTATTTTCCCTGGTGGCACCTTTTCTGTTGCTTAACAAAAGCATAATTGTAGCAATGATGCCGAGGAAAAAAAAATCTTAGTGCTGCCTCTCACCATAAATGGAAAGAGCGATGACTTCATATAATCAACTGTATCACTGGATTGTTCCGTAACAACAATTTTAAAGGCTGAAATTACTAGCAAATGACAAATATGCAGCCTTTTATTACTGTTTGAAAAATGTTGAAGCTACAAGGAGACGTTCCAATTAATGTACCTAATACAAGGGACGGTGACGTTTTTCCATTTTCATCTGATTTTTATTCATTTGCAAATGATTTTAAGCCTTTAAAATTTGTGGTTATTGAATGATCCAATGCTTCAGTTGATTTTATGAAACCGTCGCTTCATAAAATAGTAAAATAGTCTCAAGCCCACCCCAGCCACCCCCCGCTACCGCTAATTCCGCCACCCCCCTACCCCTAATCCCCCCCCAAAAAAAAAAAAGCTGAAAACTGTTTCTTAATGTGCATTATCTCCTATCCCTCAGACGTTATGGTCTTAGGTACCGTCCTGTGACTGAAAGGAAGATCATGACATGGGCTCAGAAGTTGTTTGGTTAATCTATTTTAGGTCAACACCATTTGTGACCGCAACCACAGTTGCAAGTTACTGTTTTAGTGTGCAAGGACGAAATTATAGATCAGCACTGTCTGAAAGTGCTGCTTACTTCTCTGCATTGGCTGTCATCAGAGAAAGACAGCAGCGCAGAGGAAGCATGTTTATTGTCCAATGAGTCAACGTTTCAAGTGGTTTTTGTTAACAAACAAACAAAAAAAGTGCTCTCCGGACAATCTAAGCTGTTATTAGCATCTGGCCCAAAAGCATCCGTCATGATATGGGGGTGCATCAGTAGGCGATACATGGGTAACTTGCAGATTTACGTGAGCACCATTAATGCTGAAAGATAAGTACAAATTTGAAGCAAAATATGCTGCCATTTAGATGTATCTGCTCCAGGGGCATCCATTGAATGCATTTTTTACTAGGACTATGCCATCCTTTTATACCTAACTCTAATGAGAATGTATGGCACATTATGAAGCAAAATATAGAAAAACTACGGCCGTGTATATTTGCTTACCTGCAGGCCTACATAATGGATGATGAATGGGAGGAAATTCAACCTGCTAGATTTCACTAACTTGTGTCCTCCGGGTCCAAAGGTTAATGAGTGTGATTAAAAGAAGTGTTGATGTTAAACAGAGATAAACAGTTGGCCATGCCAACTTTTGGACTCATCACATAATATCACCAAATTGTATATTTTCAATAAGCAGTAACATTCATATTTTAGAGCATCAAAAATTATTTTATACTCTTTTCAATGTATTACAGGATGAACAGACTTTTCAAATTAATCTCTTTTTATTTTATTTGCATTTTCTTTTATGTGCCAACTTTTTCAGAATTGAGTGGTATGATTTCTTGGGATGAAATCCTGACCACTAGGGGGCCTGTTAGGTAGCATACACCATCAGCCACAAAATTTAAACTACCTGCTTAATAAAGTGAAGGTCCCCCTTGTGCTGCCAGAACAGCTCCATCAAACTGACATTACTTGAATTCCCAAACTCAGGGTTTCGCAGCAGAACATTTCCCAGAGCATCGCACTCCCTCCACCAGCTTGTCTTCTTCCCACTGTGCAGTACAGAGCGGGGCATGATGCAGTGTGCATTGAGACACATTTCTTATGTAATATTTACATATTATTATTGAACTTCTCCGGGACTTGTGCCACAGTCACCCTTCTGTTGGTTTGGACCAGAAGGGATAGCCCGTGCATCGATGAGACTCAGACGCCCAGAACCCTGTCACCAGTTTATGGTTTGTCCCTCTTTGGACCACTGTCTGTAGGTACTCATATCTGCTGACAGGGAGAACCCCAGAGGTTTTGCTACTACAAAGATGCTCTAACCCACTCGTCAGGCCATAACGATCTGACCCTTGTCGAAGTCACGCAGTTCCAATTTCTCCCACATCCAATATGTTGAATATGAGAACCACTGTTCACTTACCGTCTTAGATCCGTCTGCGGACCTGCACATGTGCCATTGTTGTATGATAATCAACATTATTCCCTTCAACTGTGAGTGGTTTTAATATTTTGGCTCATCAGTCTATGTGACTTTTTATTCCTTTTCTAAAATTGATTACTTATTTTTGCAACAATGATGAATGTCATGGTGGATGTCTGCTTTCAAAATTGGGGTTGCATTTAAATTCATGACAATCCTAAATTATGCACTCAGGTTAGGCATGTCCAAGAAAACCTGTGCCATTTACTGTAAGTGCCCATTTTGAAACCAAAACTGAATCTTACTATTGTCCGTTTATTAAATGGTACAGGAACTGAAGAAAGGGTATTTTAGCTTCAGTTCCACTTCATATGAAAGGCTTAGAACCAGAGCGGTCTAACCCACAGAACACTGTTTTTGAGATAATAGATGTCAAAGTTTTTCTTAAAAAAAAAAAAAAAAAAAAAATCACTCACAATGTTGTTCACATATATAACATCATGACCCCAATTTGCCGTTATTAATCTTTTCAACATCTGTCACAACACAATCCAAACTCTAATTTTTATTTTTTTGTGGTTGGACCACTCTGGTTCTCAGCCCTTCATACAATGGGAGTGATTTTAATTGTATCATTTTAATATGCTAACATGATTTCTTCAGATTGAAGGAATAGTGAGTTGTTTGCAACTATGGGTGCTCATAATGGAGCTTTGAAATCAACTGTATAGATTGAATAGATTGAAGTAATCATTTAAAGCAATCTTTACTATATTTTTTTATTCAATATAATGCCACCTTGGAGAATAGAGCTGATTCCAAATTACACACTTTTTATTCACACGTGTACTTGGAAGCAAATCAGCAAATTCCAATTTCTCACTTTCAACCCTGTTATCTTACTTCTGTCTGTGTTATTTCTGATGTGTGTACCATTAGGGAATTTGCCATGGCAAATAATGATTTAATTAACAGGGACCTACAGACCATTCCCAAAGCCAATATGCAGTAAATTAGCTGCACATAAGGATGGGATAGTTTTGAATAAAAACAGAAAGACACCGCTATATGAAAGATGCAAAGGCAAAGTACATTAAATTATGAAATTTGAGAAAGTGCTTTGATAGTCTATATCCGAGTTGTGCTCAAAATATTCACATTTTGTTCAAACAATACATTGTAACAATCAGTCTAAATACCATTGCATTAGCATTAGAAATTTTGACCTCATGCAGTTTATTACAACAATAACTACTGGAAATTAAAAAAGGCTTTGATGCAAAAAATCTTGATTACATCTCCAC
This sequence comes from Gymnothorax javanicus, assembly GCA_029692085.1. Classification (NCBI taxonomy): domain Eukaryota; kingdom Metazoa; phylum Chordata; class Actinopteri; order Anguilliformes; family Muraenidae; genus Gymnothorax; species Gymnothorax javanicus. Next base: position 38,530,246 of record CM056202.1, read on the forward strand.
CAATCATGTATAAGTGGCAAACATGTTTTATACCTCAGTACTGTCAGAGGAAGAGGTCCTGGGGCCTTGTTTTCACCATCTAAGTGCATGGTCTTTTTGCCTGACACTTTCATTAAAATCTGAAAATACAATACTGAAGGATGACAAATTTATCCTGAACATATGCCCTGAATAGTGAGAACTAAAACATAAATGGTGATATATTTGACATAAATGCAGTAACAGTGCATTGAGATGCTGAGGTCTAATGGCTGCTATGCAATGAAGCTGCCAGCTGAAACCTGATCGTTGTTCATTTTTTAAACTCTGATGTACTTGTCTTCTTGCACAGTTCTATTTCTTATTCTGTCCTGATCAGACAATGAATTACCGGTAGACTTCAGTTCTATGCTGAGACCTCAATGAAGGAAGAGCTTTAATACATGATCACATCGAGAAGCATAGTATTTTTTTTTTTTCATTTTTCTTTAGGTACAATTCCAACACCAGGCTTTGTAAACTTTGTGCTCTTGACTAAGATAAGAAGCATAATTTATGACAGACATTGGGAGAAGCCTTCTCAGAGAAAGCTGATTCAAAAAGGGAGAATAAATAGTATGTTGGCAGTGAATCGACAAACGACACAGTCTTGAAATGAAAACGTTAATTATACATGGACAGTTATTTTGGCTGTATGCCCGGATTATCCAGCTGCCACAAGATAAGGTGCCTGCACATTTTGAAAGATACTTCTTCTCTGTGACAGTTTGCTTTTTCTAAGTACCAATATGTTTTCCACCGATTGGGGATTCTTCATTTTTGGAAAAATAAGTAATCTGTTTTAAAAAAGGAACAAACCGGTAACATCTGTTACCTTCTAAGCCCACTAGTGGTCAGGATTCCAGGGCCCTCAGTAATAATTCATCATTTGGAAATAATGCATGGATATTGGAGGTAGGCTGAATGATGCCATTTTTCAGGAGCACAGAGCAACACAAGTATAAGTTGCTAGCAAAAAGAAATGAGACATGAAAGGAGCCCTCGGATATTTTACTTGCCCCACAAGCAAATAAAACATGTTTTAAATAGATTTTAAAATATGGTTTCTATTAACACATTAATTTTTTTTTGTTTGTGTTCTGAATGTCTACATATACTGTTAAATTCAAGAATATTAGCACCCCTAGACAATTCTAACTGAAAAGGCTATAAAAATTTGGTTGCTGGCAATTTTTGCAATGTTTCATTCAAAATATTGACAAATATCAGGCCTAAAATTCAAAGAAAATTATTGAAGGCCAAACATTTGCCACAATAATTGGCACCTCTAGAGGCATATTCCCATTCATACAACCCCACTCTCAAACAAGTTGGTATGCTGTGTAAAATGTATATACAACCCCAATTCCAAAAAAGTTGGGATGCCATGCAAATTGTAAATAAGAACAAAATGCAATGATGTGCTCATAAACCCATATTTTATATTAGACAACATATAAGATGTTTTATTAGAACATAGACAACATATCAGATGTTGAAAGTGAGACATTTTACCATTTCATGAAAAATATTAGCTCATTTTGAATTTGATGGCGGCAACACATCTCAAAAAAGTTGGGACAGAGCCGTGTTTACCATTGTGTAATATCCCTGCTGTTTTTAACAACAGTCTGTAAATGCCTGGGAAATGAAAAGACCAGCTGCTGAAGTTTTGGGAGAGAAATGTTGACCCACTCTTGGCTGATGTAGGATTCTAGCTGCTCAACAGTCCTGGATCTTCTTTGCTGGATTTTCCGTCTTATGATGTAACACATTTTTTCTATTGGTGGAAAGTCTGGACTGCAGGCAGGCCATTTCAGCTCTCGGACTCTTCTACTGCAAAGCCACACTGTTGTGATGGATGCAGTATGTGGTTTAGCATTGTCTTGCTGAAATATGCAAGACCTTCTCTGAAAGAGACAATGTCTGGATGGGACAATGTGTTGTTGTAAAACCTCTAGATACTTTTCGGCATTGAAAGTGCCTTTCCAGATCTGTAAGCTGCCCATGCCATAGGTACTAATGCAACCCATATCATCAGAGATGCAGGCTTTTGAACTGTTCACTGATAACAAGCTGGATGGTCCCTCCCTCTTTCGTCCGCACAACAAGGCATCTGTTGTCTCAAAAAAGAATTAAAAATTTTGATTCATCTGACCACAGAACAGTTTTCCATTTTTGCTTCAGTCCATTTTAAATGAGCTTTGGCCCAGAGAAGATGGCGGCGTTTCTGGATCATGTTCACATATGGCTTTTTCTTTGCATAATACAGATTTAACTTGCATTTGTGGATTGCACGGTGAACTGTGTTCGCAGACAATGATTTCTGGAAGTGTTCCTGAGCCCATGCAGTGAATTCCAGTGCAGAATCATACCTGGTTTCAATGCAGCGCCGCCTGTGGGCCCAAAGATCACGAGCACCAACATTGAACTTCGGCCTTGTCCCTTGTGCATAGAGATTTCTCCAGATTTTCTGAATCTTTTGATGATATTATGCACTGTAGATGCTGGGACATTCAAAGTCTTCGCAATTTTACATTGAGGAACATTGTTCCACAATTTTTAGACGCAGTTTTTCACAGATTGGTGAACGTCTGCCCATCTTTACTTTTGAGAGGCACTGCCTTTTAAAAATGCTCTTTTTATACCCAGTCATGTTACTGACTTGTTGCCAATTAACCTAATTAGTTGCAAAATGCTCCTCCAGCTATTTTTGATTAGTACCACTTTTCCAGCCTTTCGTTGCCCCTCTCCCAACTTTTTTGAGACATGTTGTTGCAATAAAATTCAAAATGAACTAATATTCTCTGAAATGGTAAAATGTCTCACTTTTAACATGTGATATGTTTTGATATGTTATCTATGCTCTTTTGTGAATAAAATGTGCATTTATGACATTTGCAAATCATTGCATTCTGTTTTTGTTTACATTTTACACACTATCCCAACTTTTTTGGAATTGAGGTTGGAAAAACGGAATGTTGAAGCTGAAAAATGTTATCGTTTTTAAGAAAATATGTGCTTATTTTGAATCTGATGCCAACAAAACATTTCAAAAAAGTTGGGATAGTTAGCAACAAAAGACTGGAAAAGTTGTATGCTGCATAATACACACCTGGTGGAACATCTCACAGCTAATCAGGTTAATTGGAAACAGGTTAGTATCCATAACAGTATGGGGGTTCATTAGTGCACTTGGCATGGGTAACTTGCTCATCTGTGAAGACACTGTTAATGCTGAATGATTTATGTAGGTTTTGGAGCAAAATGTACCGCCATCTGAATTTGTTTTTCAGGGAAGCCCTTGCTTATTTCAGCGAGACAATACCAATCGTCACGTTCTGCACATATTACATGGTTCCATAGTCTGTGTGCTAAACTGGACTGCCTGCAGTCCAGACCTGTCGCCCACTGAAAATATTTGGAGCACTGAAAAAAATGGAACAATATTACAATAGAGGTCGCAAGTTTGTTGGAAAGGTGAAATCCTACACCAAACAAGAATAAAAAAAATTTTTGCTTTCAAAACTAAAGGAGTCGGTCTGCTGAGTTTGCAAATGCTTACAGAATATTGTTAAAAGAATTGGTGATGTAACTGTAAACATGCCTCTCTTCCAACTTTATTGAAATATGTTGCTGGCATCCAATTTATTATGAGCATACATTTTTTATTGAATAAAAAAATTCAAAAAAAAAAAAAAAAAAACTCTCATTCGCTGTATCTGATATAATGTATTCCCACTATGTTCAGTTAAATATAGAGTTTAAATTATTTGGAAATACTGCATTCTGTTTTTATTTACATTTTACACAGTGTCCCAGCATCTTTGGAGAAGGGGTTGTATTTTACTTTTTATGTTCAAGATTATGATCTGGAAAACTTCAGTGGTCACCTATGACTTTCTGTTTGCTGTGCAAGAAATGTTGTCTTCAAAACATAAAAATGGAAAATTGGCATAAACATTACCCAATTTTCAGAGTCTTAGAGTATTTGTCATGAAATCAAATGCTTTCTCAAGTTCCTGAGGCCTTAGCAGTGATGAAGGCAGTAATGTTTGATTGCGAGAAGGTACGCAGTGAAAAAAGATATTGCTTGCAAAGGGCAGAAATTATATTCTCGGGGCAGGAACCACTCACACCCAGAAAAGACTAAAAAGACTGAATTTGAGCACAAATGTTCCATACACCAATTACAGATTCTTTCCCCCGACAAATAACTATAGTATGTAAATTCCTACTTTCAATGAAACAAATGCTGCTAGACATAAGAAATAACAGCAGATATGTCAAATATTTTTAACAACAAAGCCCGTTATCAGTATACTTCTTGAGTTTATCACAGTTAGCTCTGATTTAACATAAAAGGATTCAAATTGGTTGTATTTGAGAAAAATATATACTCTCAACTGCAGGAACTAAAAGAGCAAAACCTTTTTTTTAACAGACTTGCCATAGACACGGCAATATATATCACATTCAATAGTGTCCATTGATTTTTATTCTGGTTACCAACAAATTGCATCTCTGTTGAGCTCTGTTATTCTTCAACTGGTTTTTAAATAATTGTTTCAACCCAGTAGTGTAAAGGAAATGGATGGGTCTTTCCACCATAGCCTGGCTAACACTTTGTCTTCGGGATACATTCTGAGTTGAATGCATTAAGCCAGATTTTCTGAAGCTTTGTGATAATAACTAAAATTGTTGCCACTGTTAGGTCCTAGTGCCTTTATGCTTTGTGTTATGTGGATTTGGATGCTGCCACGTCGTGTCCAGGAAGTAAGATCTTACGTGGGCACTGGAGGTGCATACCTTGTACAACCTTAAATCAGAAAAAAGTCATATGCTAATTTAAAATCGAAGCTGAAAGCAGTGATTTATTTATTATCTTTGGCCTGAATTATGTTGATATTAATACAACAGCTCATTATTACTTGCAGATATTTGATGCTGTCTTGAAGGCAGAATATTTGCAGTATATCCAAAATCTCAGTGTACTACTCAGCATTAAATGGTGCCTTCACATACTGTACACACAAGTTACCCTTGCCAAGGGCTCAAACACAACCCTTGTCAGTAACAGTCTGGGCCACGTTTCCCAAAATCGTAGTTGCTGACTAAGTTAGTAACTTACATAGTTCGTCCATTCACAGTCAATGAGCCCAGCTACGTAAGTTAGCATCTGTGATTTTGGGAAACGCACCCCTGGATGGTTCTCTTCTTCTTTGTTCTGGAGCACACCCTCTTCTTCTTTGTTCTGGAGCACACCATGTGTGTTTCTCCCAAAAAAAAAGAACCCAAAATATTCATTCATCTGACTACAATACCCATGTCCACAGTGATGATCCATTGTAGATGCTCCCAAGCCAACCAGGCGTCTTGACATGGTCAAAATAAGGCTTCCATTTTGCATAACAACATTTAGCTGTCATTTGTGGATGTAACCATGTATTCAGGTGCTTGAGAAAAGCAATCCAGAGCCCATGCCGTAATATTATTCAGAGATAAATAATGCTTAACGGTGCAGTGCGGACTGAGTAATTTGAGATCACAAGTATTCAGGCTTGTGCTCTCGCCCTTTATGCGCTGATATTTTTCCACATTCTTCAAATTCTTTGACCTCTTCAACCCAAAAGCCAGTACTGCGGGTGCTACAGGATTTACATCAGTCAAATTCATCATTTACTTATACACTGTTGGTAATTAAGTTGGAATAAAATATTTTTTACTTCTTTTCTTGAAATGATTGTGACAATGTAATTCATCATTGATAGATAAAGTTTCTGAATACATTATTATTCAAACTTTATGGGCAACAGTATATATAATTTGCAAACCACATCAATATTATCATTCCATATCCTTTATTGACATCCATTTTAGATTACCAAATCGATGCTTCGGTCAAAATATCAAGTTATTGCTTTTATCAAAACATTTCAACAGGGGTGTTCTCTCATCTATATTTATTGCAGGTTGCTGCCTTTGCCTAAATGCCCAAGTAAACAGTTTAGGACCAAAATAATTCAAAAGACATGGTTTCAAAAAATCTTAAAGCAACTGGGCTTCCAGATTCACCATTTATTTTTATATGATTTTCCATAGCCAATTAGTGAACACAAGGTAAATCACACTGAAGATTAAAATTTTACTTTCTGCATTTTACAAATCCATTTTACCGTAAGCAAGGCTTCATTGGTTTACACTTTGTCACTTAAATGATTGCTAAATGTTACTGTTGATTTTCATGAGGAACTATGGCTTATTTTGTAATGACTGGTAAAGGAATCCAACTGCAAGTACTTGTAATTCAGACGTGCAAAAATCGTGGCCTTTATTCAGTCCGAGTCGAAAGCCAGGTAGACACAGTGACGGTACAGAGGGGCAATCCAAAAAACAAAGTCCAAAGACAGGCAAAGGTTCAAAACCAAAAAGGACAGGCAACAGTACTAAATTGTGAGGCAGTGGGGAAATAGAGTGTCCGTAATCTGAATTCCAAAAGCCAGGGCAGCAATACACAGCAATCGTGGTCGGGCAGAAAATGGGTCATAATCAGGAGCAAACATAACCAAGCTGGCATAGACAGAATTTGCTCCCACCTGACCTTACACCATCTCCTGACAATCCTCTTTGTTATGATTGAAACTCCAATGTATTTATTGAAGATGCCCTAGTGGCTTGTCTGTGATCCACATGTTGTTCCTATGTTCTAAATTAGTGATACAATCAAATTATTAACAGTTACAGTGTTGGGTATTTTTTTCATTGAAACAAACTTGAGGAACATTGTGTATGTTAGCTTCCACCAAACACCCTGCGCCAATCCAGCGCAGAGTACACACACCATCCAAACACACACACATACACACACACACTCATATTTATAGTCATTATAAAGCCTTTAATCAGCCTAACATGCCTGTCTTTGGACTGTGGGAGAAAACTGGAGCACCTGGAGGAAACCCACATGAACGTGGGGAAAGCATGCAAACTCACGGAAAAGCCACAGGCTAAGATTCAAAACCACAACGTTCTTGCCATGAAGCCACTATACCTCCTTGCTGTCTTCTAAATTTGTGATTGTTTTGTCTAATTTAGTCATTAAAATAATTTGTTGAAGTGTAAGCCAGAAAATGGCCCGCTATTTAATGACTGTGGAGACCACATGAATGTACATGCAGCCTACATCATTGGACTTATCACTGGATATGACAACTTGTTGAATAATTTCATTCTGTTTACCAAATACTCAAAATCTCACATTTGTTGGATCTTTCGGTGCTGCTTTCATACCCTGAATTAATAAATCTGCTCTTAACCTAAATATACCTCTTCTCAAAAGCAGCAGAGGTCTAAATAATGTAGAAAATGTAGATACAAAATCAGTGACTACAATTGCAAGAACTGCATAATTGCGGAGTTCAGCCATTATATAACTGCACTGTTAACCCCATAAAACCTACAGACCCATATATATATATATATGTCCATGCTGTCTTCAAACCAATAGAACTTCAGTCCTATTTTAAATATTAGTGGAGGTCCCAAGGTTTCCAACAATTTAAAATATGTTGCATTAAATTGCAGGGAAATTTATGTTTTATTTTATTTTTTATTTAACCTTTATTTTACCAAGAATAAATTCCATTGAGTTACAAAATCTCTTTTTCAAGGGAGTCCTGGCCAAGACATGAAATATGCAAACATATGAATCCTTGAATTTCCAAAGGGCCCAATTCCAAGGAGCACTCTTTTTCAAGAAAGGGAAAAATTGATTTATTTTTGCCCATATGTTATGACCCATATATTTTTTAGTTATTTCTTTACAAGAGAGTGTCATTGGGATACTTTTGGCTGAAAATACAAGAAAGTTCCCCTTCTTGTTATTAGATATGCAGACCTCTAATTCATTGGAGTTGGGCCCTTTGGAAACTCAATGATTCATATGTAAAATGATGGACAAGATCTAGATATGTTCCATTTGAAGTAATGCTGTGCCCATAAAGATATGGCATCATGGGTTTGATAAGATAAGATAAGATACACTTTATTGAACCCCGATGGGTAATTTGTCCTCTGTATTTGACCCATCCTACAGTTAGGAGCAGTGGGCAGCCACAGAGCAATGCCGGGGACCAACTCCAATTCTAAAGCCAGTGCCCTGCTCAGGGGTAACAGTAGGAGTGTTCCTATAGTGCATGTTTTTGTGGGTGGGGGAAACTGGAGAAAACCCACACGAACACAGGGAGAACATGCAAACTCCACACAGAAAGGCCCCAGGCCGGAATCGAACCCACAGCCTTCTTGCTGTGAGGCAACAGTGCTAACCACCGTGCCACCCCACGTGATGTAGTTTCAGTGAAAGGCTATGGCCAGCAGATACACAATATGTGCAGCACTGTGCAAAAGTCTTAGGCAACCCACATTTTAAAAACTTAAATCTGACTTTTTGATGTTTATTTTTTGTTTTCCACATTTGCTTCGCTGAAGATAAAAAGTATATTTGAAATTCCAAATGCTAAATCAAAAAATAGCTTTATAGATAAATGTTCGTATTTCATTTAAAACAGTTGATATGGGTGCCGCGGTGGCTCATCGGTCTAAACGCGCGTACCATGAAGGCTGTGTCCTTCCCGCAGTGACCTGGGTTCGATTCCGGCGCAGGTCATTTACTGCATGTCTTCCCCCATTCTTCTCCCCAACCCTCCTGTCTCTCTACACTGTATAACTGTCAAATAAAGGAAAAATTCCCAAAAATAGTAATTTTTTTTAAAAAAACAGCTGATACAGATAATATTGTCTAGATAAAGCCCTGATGTCAACATTATCATGGCTGTCTGCAATTACTTGGAGGGACAGACGAAAGTGAGACAGTCAGCCTGCAGAAGAACGGTGGCAAGTTTTCCACTCTGCTTGAAACAAGCAAAAAGCTTATCATCTTATAAACTATAGCACAAGAGGACAGTTTCCCAGATTTTTTTGGCAAAAGGTAGATACACCAAATATTGGTTTAATATAGTCTGTAACAGTTTACAGCTCTGTTTAGTACATTTCTCAGTTATTAGAACCTCTTTATTTCATCATTTCTGCAAGCATATTTGCCCTACGAAATTGCCTTAAATGTCTAAAATTGCCTAAAGCTTTTGCACAGTACTGTAACTGATACTGTCCTGCAAAAAGTCAAAGTCTAAGGGGTAAAAAAAAAAAGTCTTAAATGCAAAAGCCACAGTGATTCATTTGTTGGAATAAGAAAAAATAATCAGAAAATCAAGAGAGAGGCAGTTCTGTTTTGGGGATAACTGGAAAAAAAGCTGTTCAGTATGACTCAGTTGGCAACATTATGCACTGGCATAATAAGGACTTTTGCACTTATTAACACTTTTATGGATATAAAGATTTCTGTTACCTTCAAAAATTTAAATGTAAGGTCAAGAAGATATAGAGCAATAAATGCTTACATTATATCCTAGCAATGTTCTCACAAATACACTTCAGAATATACCGTGACAGGCGTAGGATTAGGGATATTCCTCTCAAAGGAATTTGTGTGTTTCTTTGAGTGCTATAAAAAGGACCACTGGACTACAATATAGTTGAAATGAGCACACAGAATACCCAAGAGAGAAACCTAAACTAAAATGTAGAAAAAAAAAAGTGGTTAAAAATGATTTTGCGCATGTAGCTCAGATGGCAGAACTCCCCAGTGGTCCTGTTAGACCTTTCTTTCAGATCAGAGTTATAAATCATCTTTGAGAGAAATCTGGGGACTGAGTCCAGACAGTCAATGTTGTTTCAGTTGCATAACCAAAGGGAGGAAATTGAGAACAAAAACAGAACTCTGTTTTAAGACCTGGCCAATAAAATGTAAACAAAAGCAGATAAATTCTGGTAGGAATGCCAAATACACAATTCTATTATAAAACATTGAACCTTTCAAAAATAACTGTTGTATGAACAAACTATTAAGAAGAACCAAAATTCCTTGAGTGATACTAAACTATGATTAAATTAAGGGTTCAAGCAGGAAAGCCACGGGAATCATTCAGTTGTTTTTAATCTTTTTCACATTTTTTTAAATTCTACCCTAAAGCAACATGTTTGGTCCTAGAGCTCGTGTCCTAGACCTTTAAAATTTGGTGGATTTTACGTAGGTTATTTACAATCTGATGACCTGATCGCGACGCTAGAGAGCGAAGATTTGCATTTGAACACAGCTCCTGAAGGATGCTGTCTAGAGTCAAAATTATTTCCCTCAGACTATTCAGGCACAATTTCCAACGCTAAACAAAACATACATTCTTCCACAAAATTGACTTCACCAAATTTAACAAATTTGCCTAGAGCATGATGCCTGGCATAACCTGGACAAAAATTCTGTCTTTTTTTTTCTTCCCCTTTCATGCATATTTAGGCAATGTAATTACTGGAGTAAAGCTGACGGGGCATGGCACAATATTGGGCACACCCTTTTCACCCTGCAAAAAGGGTTGTTTGCCCTGAATGGAGTCTTAAACCTATTTCACTCAGCATTTTAGTGACGTGCCATCTGAGCTATAAAAGCCCTTCTGTAAACTCGCCTTAAAACAAATGATAAACCCAAACCGGTTCCCATTTACATTTTCATTTCCATTTCAACCAAGACAGGAAAGAGAAAGAATGTGCACCATTGTTGGAGAGATGCTGGCCACGGTGAAGTGACCATCATGGCTACAAGTATGTGACTGCCCTTCTTATCATCGAATCAGCAAACAAACAATAATTCACTCATTTGCAAAGACTAATCAGAAGAATTTTTTTCTTAGTTGGCAACATTGTTTGTTGCATTACAAAGTTGTCATGCATTTTCGTACATTAATCAGGACATAAAACGTCAATATGTACATCTTTTGAAGATTCTGGATTCCCGGATTCAAAAATGGCTCATATGGTATCTTTAGGCTTATAAGTGGCACCATTTTGTACCAATGTATAAAATTCGATACACTGCAGGCGATGTTTCCCATGTTAAATGTTTTTTTTTTTAATTCTGGAAACATTTTTTATACTTCCCATCTTAAAATAAACTACATTAAAAATACTAAAATGGCAGATAGAATTCAGAGTAAATTTTGGATTAATTATTGGTATTATTGCCATCCTTAATGTCACGCGTATTGCATTTATATCGTCAGTGTCACATATTGGTGATCTCTTTCTCATTTCTAATTAATAATGCCATAATCATAATGAGCTTAAACATAAATCTTGATAACTCAGTAAATAATTTGTTTGGTTGTTAATCAGATTATTTTAAATGAGAATAGGTTGAGAGCAATTACACATTAAAAGATGAGAGGCTTCTATACCTCTGATGGCATGTCACTGAAAATCCGGGTGCATCTGTTTTTAGAGATTAAAGGGCTCTTCTTGTACAAAACAGTTTATATTCTTTGTTTTTGAAAAAAAAAAAGAAAATCAATTTTCAGCAATAATGCCACCCTGACACTTGCATGATTTTTGTCCCCGCAATGCCGCACAAGGCGTCGTGGCAAGGCGTGCTATTTCGGTGGTACGCAGCGGAGCCTTGTTTGCGCCCTGTTCACGCATAAGTTACGCACTGTCTGCGCAATGTGTGGCCAAAAATTTGAACTATGTGCAAACAATGCGTGAACACTTCGTGAGAAGTTCCTGCCATGCGCGAATGGTTCGTGACGCGCGCGAACTATGCGTGAGCTGGGCGTGCCGTGATCACGTGAACAACTTGTGACAACACCCTAACACGGCAGCATTGACACGCACCGTTGGCAGTGTCCACGCATGGTTCACGCAAGTGGCACGCACATGGCACGAGATTGCTTGCCGAATGCGTGCCGAATTTTTGAACATTTCAAAATTCTCTCTACGACATAGCTCGCACCCCCGCACTCTTCACACACTCCTCACGCTTGTTCCTGAAGACTTTAATCATTGCCACGACGCATTGCGTGGCATTGCAGGAACAAAAATCGTGCAAGTGTCAGGGTGGCGATAACACTACAGAATTGCCAAAACCTACCCCCCACTCTAAAGCCTGCCTTCATTAAAGCAACCATCGACGCAGGTAATTCTGAAATCCCCTGATTTGTTACTTTAGCAACATACAGTCTTTTGCGTTGCCCAACCAACACCAAGCAACCAGTGCTCAACACGCCCTTTGAGTATCGGAGTTACTAAGCTCAAACAATGTAGACAAATACATCCACAATGGCACTAAACACCTAGCTAACATCTGAATTTTAACCCATCATAGTGGCTCAGTCTCGCACTCCCCCTTCTTTTCCTGAACAAATTTGTATCCAAGTAAGTTACCAGGACAAAAAAAAAAAAAAAAAAAAAGCGTACTGAGGAAAAAGTCACAGAAAAAGGTTAAGAATATTGTAATTGGAAAAAAATTAAAACAATAGGGAATTCTTAAAGGAATAGTTCCCCCAAAAATGAAAAATTCTGTCATTACCTCCTCACCCCCATGCCAGGTGAAACTCAGGGTAGAGTTCGTTAGCTTATACAACACACTGGAAGGAGGCCAGCACAACTCCATAGCAGCTGTCTGCAAAGCAATTTAAGTCCATGGGGATTTGTTCATTGGGGTTCTTTATACTATGGGTCTGGAGCCAAATGATCACACTGTGACTAGAAAATGAAATACAGTGTCCAAACCAACTTTTACTGCAAAAAGAAAGTGTTCTTATTAGCCAGAGCACAGTTACATCTTTGATATCACAAGTCATCTGCCACATTGTGGTACATGAACTAGCTCTATTAGCGAACCAAAATCATTGCAGATGTCTTGCTACTGGATTGTATCAGCCGTTTAAGCTGGTCATCCCATTCAGATTCATTTGAATGGTCAGAATATCGGTGAAGACCTTTATTATGGTCAACATATTTTAAACATACTGCATGAAAAAACTGACCACATTCGTTGCAGGATTTTTATTGCCGCTTTGAATTCAACAGCATGCTAAAAGTATGCGAAATATTGCTCTATCTTGTTGTAAAAAGCCTAAGGAAATTGCATTTGACATCGTTCTGGGCTTGTCTTACACCTTCATTTAGATATTGTTTTCAGCTATCAATCTTCTACGGCAATTACCCAAATGACCAATTTATAGGATCTAAAGTGAAAATACCTAAGACAATGCCATAAATCACCAGCAAGCATTTGATGTGGAACAACTGGCAGACTGCATCTGCACTCACTGAGCTTCACAGAGCACATAAATCTGTGCGTTGTTACAGTGATTGTCAGTATTTCCATGTGACAATTTATATAACTTCAGCCATAGCTCACAAGCTCACACTTTACAAGAAAGCTTTCTTACTTTGAAAAATATGAGGGAAATGGAAAAATTATAACCAATCATAGTACATCTAAGATATATGTACGTACAAAATATGTGTCTTACTTGTATATTAATTTGTTGCAAATATTTGACACAATATAGTGATTACTTATCATTAAAAAATGTATACTCAATCATTTATGAGTCTTCACAACTTTAATTTGTGACTGCTTTTTAGGTTGTTATTAAAACTTGCTAAAACTTGGTGTAAAATTCCAACTGAGGGATGGGGTTGTCATTTTAGCCCCAGTACAGTATAAGCAGTGTGCTGAAGTACATGAAAACAGATATGTGAGAGGATGTTATCTGGCTAGCCCAGAGGAGATGGATGATAGTGGCCAAAGCAAGATCACCCAGGACACAGCTTTCAGTCATTGGCTCTATTGAACTGGAAGGATGGCGCTTTTCTACCCCTAAAACTGAAGCCGACGGCAGGCCAGTATAACCTTTGGCAGCAATAATTATTCCCATCTATGTCATAATGGAATACAAGTGACAGACTAACAGATTTGTTTAAAGGTGTCCTTGCTGCCACCTGAAGGGGGGAGCAGCGATTCAAATAATGGCTAGAAGACAAACCTTGGATCGCTCGGTAGATTGGCCCAAGGCAGCGGGAGTGGACTCTTTCTAGACAGCATGGGGGAAGCCCTTGATAGAGCGCTTGTCATTGATGTTGATGCGTCCTATAATAGAATGTCTGACAGTCAATGAGCCTTTGGCCTTCAGGACAGTGCTGTCGGTTGGAAAACCATATAGGCTTGGTCCACTGTTTGAATCGGTGTGCACGTGCACACACTTGTCTGTGTGTGTGTGTGTGTGTGTGTGTGTGTGTGTGTGTACGCGTTTGAGAGAGAGAGATGGAGAGAGAAAGAAAGGGTGAAAGTCTGAGAGATTAATATATAAAAAGTCAGAGAACAAACCCAGTTCTATTCTGTATTGAATCACACATTTACAAACCTCAATCAGAATAAGTCGAGACAGTATTTTACATTAAAATTTTAACTGAAAACAGTGATTTGTAAGTTATTTTTGTGATCTATTATGTTGAAAACAATTCAATTCCACATTATTTGATGTTTCAACGCATGAATTTTATAGATTTTTCCAAATCAACACAATTTTGATTCTCACAGGGTGTTTAAAAAATAAATAAAATAAAATAGAAAATCTGTAAAATAAAGTATTTACCACTTTGTAATTTTGCAGTTTTTTTTTTTTGTGACAGATAAACATACAGGAACTGAAGACACCAGGTGATTCAATCTTTCCAGAACAATTTTGTCCCATACATCCCGCAAATGAGTCTTAAAGGAATAGACAACGGAATTTAAGTACATGCATAGGTTGATAGCTTATAATATTGAGAGCCCATGAACAAAATTTCAGGCATACTTGACCATTTATGAAAAAGTTGTGAGCGTTTTTGTGTGGCAGTCCAAAGGCCACTAGTGAGCTGCCATTTTGCCTCCCGGAAGGGCGATGCGTGACGTCACATGGGCGCAAGGGTGAATCTCCACTCTTCATTACGCTTCTGTTGGCGCAT